>CM022393.1:33918349-35212665 GCA_011833715.1 Carcinoscorpius rotundicauda
CATTGGACTCATCACATTTTTTTAGCTGTCTGATTGTCAGAGGACATTGTACAGACTGGTATGTGGCACACACTAACTCAAATCAAAACTTAATTTTTTATTACTTTTCTCTTGCATTATTTACATGATTTGGAAGTTTCTTTTACTGAGAGTTTTGCCTACCTTTTACAGCCATTTTGACCACATTTGATAGAATATAAGGATGAGTGAATGATATTTTTTCTCTTCCTTTTGCCTCTTTATTTTCCAGGGTCCTTTTTTCACTTTAGCTCACTCTGTGGCAACTGTTTCTCAGACAAATGTACTTTATCCATCAAATTCTGTGCAAGTAACCAAGTTAACTTTACTTATTAATCCTTATTGCAGTAGAAATAAGATGTTCCATTAGATCATTTAGGAGCTTTCCAGATAGTATTAGCACTTTATGCTGGACTACCACTTGGGGACTATCTTGAGCAATGCTAAAAGGAATTTCTTTCCATACCTGCTGATCATCATAATGAATAAATCGAGGTTGATTTGCTTTTAAAAATTTAGCAAAATTGGTTCACATATTGCACTGTTCCTCTGGACTTCCCAGTGCACATTATCCCTGTATTCTACTTGTGGAGCTAGGGAGTCCCTACCACACTTGGTTTCCAGCCACAGAGTCTTTTCCTACAGAGTGTTTGAGTAATTTCCTGCAATGGTATAGAAAAGGGCAAAGTTAGGAGGCCCTCCTACCTGTATCTCGGGTTGCTTTCTCCAATGTCAGTAGGAGCAGCGTCAACCTAAGCAGGAGCCATCTCATAATACTGGTTCAGATTTAATGCTCTGCTATCTAGTTGGGGTGTGTATTGCTCTTCATTTGATCAATACTGATTTTTTATATTATTCTTGAAAGGAAGTCCACTATCTCCTTATAATTGCAAATGTGGAGTTGTTCCATTCTGAATCTGTAATTAAGCTCAGTGTTCCATATCCTTTCCATAATTATGAGGCAAGTTGTTGAGGAGTGAGGGTGAATGATCTTATTTCCAGACCAGATGAGTTCTGTTCCTTGTTGTCACGAGACAAGGTTGTACGTCGAGTCATTGAGCTCCGAACGGCTCTTCAGGAATTTCTGAAACAAGAAGAATCTCCTTTTGCTACCAAGTTCACTGATAAGGAGTAGCTTTGCTCGACTTTGTTACTTGGCTGACATATTTGTGGAGCTGAACAGTGATAATCTGCAACTCCAGGGCCAAAACATGACTGTCATTGATGCCCATTACACCATGACTGCATTTCTGGAAAACTGAGATTCTGGATTCGATGCTTGGAGAAAGGAGTGATCGCTCAGTTTGTTGAGGAGAATAGTTATGATACTGGATCACTTTTACAGACCATCAACAAAGAGATGAGCGACCATTTGAAGGGGCTTAAAACAAGCATGCAGCACTACTTTCCAGAGAGTGACCTAAAACAGCCAGTCTTCAGTGGATCATTCATCCCTTTTCTGTACCTGATGAGGCCATTTATGATGATGATTTCCCTGCAAAGGAGGAGTGGATCACAATGCGAGCAAATGAAGCCTTGAAAGTCAAATTCCAAAACCAAAATGCAGATTCCTTTTGTGTTTCACAACTAGCTGACTCGCCAGCTCTGTCCAAGAGAGCCTTGAAGTTGGTATCATTCTCAACAACGTATCTGTGCGAGAATAGGTTCTCAACCCTGCTGGGGATGAAAACAAAAAAGAGGACTCACTTGAATGTTGCACACGATGCCAGGCTGGCACTTTCAACCACAAATCCAAGAATTCCTAAACTAGTTTCAAGTATTCAACTCCATCCATCCCACTGATGTTCTTGACATCTTTGGCAATATTCATTAGAAATGCACAATGATCAAATACAATAATTAAAAATGTAATTCAGTGTAAATAAATTATATAAATAAATTGTTAGTTGTTTTGGAATTAAGCACAAACCTACACAATGGGCTATCTGTGCTCTGCCCACCACGGGTATCGAAACCCGAATGTTAGCGTGTAAATCCGCAGACATACCGCTGAGCCACTGGGGGGCCAAATAAAGTGTAATATATCTCTAGTTTAATTTAGCCATATATATCAATGTTGAAAACATTTTGTGAAAGGGGGTAACATGCTTAATGTGGCATGTTAAATTGGGTAACAAGTTGAAAAAGTTTGGGAACCACTGCATTAGACACTAAAATGACGTAACATAAGAGAAGCTTCGCGTTGCAATTTGTATTGTCCTGACGTCATTAAAACGTCTTTGTTTTGGAATTTCGCACAAAGCCACTCGAGGGCTATCTGTGCTAGCCGTCCCTAATTTAGCAGTGTAAGACTAGAGGGAAGGCAGCTAGTCATCACCACCCACCGCCAACTCTTGGGCTACTCTTTTATCAACGAATAGTGGGATTGACAGTCACATTATACGCCCCCACGGCTGAGAGGGCGAGCATGTTTAGTGCGACGCGGGCGCGAATCCGCGACCCTCGGATTACGAGTTGCACGCCTTTGGCGCTTGGCCATACCAAGCCCATTAAAACGTACAAGAAGTACTATACACTCTCTTCGCTTTAACACAGTGGCATATGGATTTCAGAAATAACGATATTTCATACCTTTAATTTTGGTTATATTTAATCACGAAGAACACTTCGGGGACCTTACAGAAATACATGTAATAATTTTGAATATTAATTTTAATTGCGAAAAGCAAAATATTTTTCTTTAAAGTCCTTTGGATCCTTATCACCATCTTCCAATTAAATTAGATTTTTCATAAAAAACATAGACTGAAATGCAGCAGTCAATTGACTAAGAAACACATCACGGAACACACCCGAGGGATTTGATAAAGAACCCACTGTTATGTAAATATGATGTAAATGTTATGGAAACGACAACCATGCTGAGAGTGTCATATAAATGTTGTGTAAACGACAACCATGTCGAGAGTGTTATGTAAATGTTGTGTAAACGACAACCATGTCATGTCGTGTTTGCATTCTCATATCTATTATATTTCCATATTTATATTATTTTTTCGAAGTTTAAACCAAAAAAATATGTTATTCATTTAAAATAATATTTAGAATTAATTATAATTCTTTTAGAATTTGTCCAACATTCCTAACAATTCTCTTAAAAATAGTGAACTTAATATTTAATCAAATATAAAAATGATTAGAAATAACCACTTTATAATGAAACATCTGATTTTCTAAATCTATCCTCCTCTGTTTAAAAGCACTGTGGTAGTTAAAATATTAGTTAAAAATTGTTTTCCTGAAAAATGTAGTTCATGAGAGAGTAAAATCCTGAAGTTTTCATGATTGTGGATATTCTACATCGGATTTAAAAGTGAAAGGACGGTTTAGTTTTAACATTTTTTTTCTCAAACTAATAAAATATTCGTTTTGTCGTGTGATGAATTGTACTAAGTTTTTGTCCTACATTTTCTGTCAAGACGAATTCATTAAAAACAAACAACCACGAAAAAGAGAATTTTTATATATATATATAAACTAGAACAACAACCAAGTTACAGGCAGTGTACGTGTGTTGAATTTGATGACAGTAAAACTGTTGATAAGAAAGTTCTAGTTGATTATTAACTTACATTTCAAGAATGTTGCCCAGTCGTAAAATACTGCATCGAGTTGTATGAAGTCCGACAAGAAAAGATTTAAAGCATAGCGGTTGAGAGTCAGTTAAGCTATTATTATTTGCCCCCCAGTAGCTCAGCGGTATGTCTGCGGACTTACAAGCTAAAATCCGGGTTTCGATACCCGTGGTGGGCAGAGCACAGATAACCCATTGTGTAGCTTTGTGCTTAATTCAAAACAACAACATTATTATTCAGAGTTCTGGCACATTTGATGGACACGAAGTGAAAATGTATTTCAACTTTCAGTTTATTGAACTCAGGCATAAACTGTAACAATCAGTGTGACGCAACCTCTAATAGCTACACATCACTCTGGAAGATGGCACATGTTCTAATACTTGACCGAAAATAGTGCATGTAAATTATATCTTAACAGTGCTACACGTTAATCACTGAGTACCATTTTAAACAATAAAAAATACTCCGTAGGATAAAAATAGAATTTGTGATAGTCGTTTTTTTTTTTAAATTAATCACAAAGCTACACAATGAGCTATCTGTGCTCTGCCCACCACGCGTATCGAAACCCGGATTTTAGCGTGTAAGTCCGCAGACATACCGCTGAGCCACTGGGGGGCCTGTGATAGTCATCTCACAACAATTTTACTGAAAATGTTGTATACTTAATGCGTAGTTCAACATAGGAATATCACAACAATTCTACTGAAAATGTTATATAATTAATACGTAATCCAATATATAGACAAAGCACAAGAAAACTATAAATGTCACAAGCAGATAACAATGTAATAATTGAAACACCAACACGTGGTTTGAGCTGAGTAATCAACGATGTGAAACACATTAAATGTTGAAATTGAAGAAGCTCATGTAGATCCTGCGTTTTAGTAAAACATGTCGCATCTTAGTGTAACAATTGTGAATTGCTAGACGTATATTGTTACAGTCAATATACTTATAGCTATATTACAAACAATATAAACAGATACACAATTATTTCCGAAATAAACATTTAATATATCATAGCTGTTACATTTAAATGGGCGAAAAATATGCAAACAAACATTTCATTACTTTTGATTTAATATTTTATTCAAGTTTTAACATTATATGTCGTAATAAGTAAATACTGCAAAAAAGGAAATAATAAACATGAAAAAAACGCTTGTGAATTGTTGAACTAAAGCCTCAGTCTGTTAGATTTAAATAATAGTTATGATAAAATGTTAAAACTTTAAGTTTTAAAAGTTTATATTTAATTTACTTGTACATAAACGAAACTAGTTAAATTACTACGTAAGTTTCTGTTAAACTAATAACATTAGTGATACTGAATTTAAAAATTGTGTGCAATTTGGCAAATATCAATCCCATTCATGCAACTGTATAGTGCATGATTTGATTTCTCTTAACTCTAGAGAGAACATATTGACAATGGCGGTTTTATAAATTCGTTTATTAATTCCATTTCGTTGTTTTGAAGAAAAATCAGGTTGGTTTCCGAGCTTTTCCAACGATAAACGTGTCTTGGCTGTCAGAATTCTCAATGAAAATAACAACGTTTCCCTTCAGATGTCCTTGTTTACTGTGAGGTTTAACGATAATAAGTTCATCATAATTTTTCACATGTTTATGAGACAGAGGTCGCTGGATATATTCTTCGATAGGTTTTGCTTGTTTTGACGCTGGTGTTCCTCTCTGAAGATGTAAATATAAGAATATAATTATTCCAACATTCAGTTGGATCTTAAGTCGTATTTAAAATCAGTTTACGTACTCTACCGATTTCGTTAAACAGAAAAAAACTTCAGATGTAAGTTAACAGTAATTGTAATGTGTATAATTCTTTAAGTCCAACAGTAATCTTGATTTAACATATTTAAAATTTTAATTTAATAAATATGATATTTCTTCCAGACGAGAAATCCACTTGAAATAAAAATGTATCTCAGAATGGCTGGTATGGGTATTAACACTTTAATTGATAAGCAGAGAATAACGTTTTAAAACGTTAATACACGTATCAGTCGTTGTGAGATACAAATACGATATTTCTTGCATTTATAATGCATTTTAATATTAAACAGCGCCCGGAATGGAGAGGAAGGAAGGTTAATGCATTCAACTCGTAATGTTAGGGTAGCGGGTTCGTATCCCTGTCGCACCAAACATGCTCGCCCTTTCAGCCAGTTATCGTTCGTAAAATAGTAGCTGAAGATATGACTAGCTACCTTCCCTCTAGTCTTACACTGCTAAATTAGGGCCAGCTGGCGTAGATAGTCCTCCTGTAGCTTTCCGCGAAATTCAAAAATTAAACTTCTTAAAGATTCATAATAACATTTAAAAAGGTGCATAAATAGCACAGAAAAAAGTACGCCTATTATATCACTTGAACTCTTTACAAGTATATAGTTATTCCTCTCAAAGAAATTCAGTTAGTTTCTTTAGTCCCTAAGTTACTTACTTTAAGAGATCGTTGAACAGGAACTTAGATAGTTTCTGTAACTAAATTTAACGTTTTCAAATTGCCAAATATGATGACGTCTTAGTATCATCAAAGGGTATTTTATGGAACTACCATGTAATAATAGCCTTTCATGGCTGGCTGTCAAAGTGCCCTCCGGTAGGTTTAACTAGCTACCAACATGTATCCAACAAGCTCAGGACATCTATACTCATTTATATAAATTATACAACAAGAAACCTGCTAACTGCTATTTACAATCCAATTCAGCTAATCGACTAGACAAAGTTTCATCAATTCCTTCTCACTGATATGTAAATAAGAATCCAACTGGTTTTCCAAACACAGGTTATAAGACTGGACAACAAATATCTCACCATTCTCTTATTATCTTATTATGCAACTCAATATGAAACACTTAGTTATATTAACTTCGACTCACAAAAGATGTAAGGATATATAACAGAAATCAAACAAACCATCTTTGATTAATTGCTATTCATTTACCGTTTCAAACTTTATAATTAGTTTCTTCACTTATTATGGTACATAATTTGTCTATATCTAATGAATCATATCCACTGTCTGGTAAATTTTCTTTACAGCACAAAAATATTGACAGACATTTTTACAAAGTTTTCTTTTCTGGACCGTCAGTATAAATTTTATATTTCGATGATAAACATAGCCACTGCATAACCACTAATCGTTTTTCGCTAACTTGGTAACAATTCTTTTATTCAGAACTGTTAACGTTTTGATGTTCAAATATTATTATAATCCTACATTAAAATATTTGTTTTTAATTTGACAAATTAATTTTCTCTTATTTCAAAAACAAAATACTGTATGCAATGTATACTGAAGTAAAGATTTGAGAGTATGTGTATATTTTCTTCTAACAGCTACATCGAGCTATCTGCTGAGCCCATCGAGGTAAATCTAATCCCCGATTTTAGCATTATAAATCGGGGCCCGGAAGGGCCTAGCTCGTTAAGGCGTGCGCTTCGTAATCTGAGGGTCGCGGGCTCGCCCTCTCAGCCATGGGGGCGTTATAATGTGACGTTCAATTCCACTATTCGTTGGCTTCCACTGCTAAATTAGGGACGGCTAGCACAGATAGCCCTTGAGTAGCTTTGTAAAAAATTAAAAAAAAACAAAACTGATCGACGTTGGTCAGTCAGAACTCACTTGCCAGAGCAAGTTTTTTGATTAGAGGAACCAAACAAGATGAGCATCAACCATTCTCTAAATGGTCTTACAGAGACAGTTCGTCAAAGCAATTAGGTGGGAGTTTGAAGGGATCTTAGGCTTCTTCCCAATCATAAATAAAGGAAGGACAATAGCCTAGCACCATACACCAGGAAGAACATTCCCCTGTCATATCCGGTGAAAAACAGCCAGAAAAATAGGAAGAGAAGCAGGATATATACGGCGAAGCATCTCATAGAGTATATCATCAGGTCGGACCTATGTACCGCCAGACCAAATAAGGGCCAATTTAAGTTCCACCAGTGTAATAGGACGATTATGATCATAGATACGATTAGCCCAAAAGGAAAGAAATGATCAATCAGCCTAAGTCTTGATGGCTAAAAAATGGAGGATGAAGCAGAAGTCCTGGATACATGGAGTATCGGCGATGATCTGGATATCAGATATTTCCTAGCCATCAAATAGCAAGATCGAATGAAGACAGAATTATACTGCTCACTGAGCTTTCATCTCTTGTCCCTTATGAGACGTCTTACCTGGTCCACTGGAAACGATGTGGTTCGAAAATGTGCGGTACCTACGAAAGTTATTCCAAGTCTCATTTTTGAGCTTTTTGTGTTATATGACACGCAGAATTCCATTACGGACAAGGATATCGTTGAATATCACTACTTCTCCAGAAAGGATTATGGTCAGCTAAAGTCCCCCAGGATTTAAATGGGAGACGGCAACCGTTCAAGGTCTGACAAATCATAGATTTCTTCAAGAGAACAAACAGTGATGGTAGCCCAAGAAAACACGAATACTACACAGAGTGTGTCGAGTGACAACATGCTGAACGATCAACAGTGCTAATCCTCCACGCACTCGTACGTCACGCAACTTGTCATTTCTGTATAAAGAAAACTGCCGAAAGGTGACTGTTTCAAATCTGTTTCCTGTAAGAAAAGACATACAGGATGGTGAGAAGCAATCAGTGCTTTGATGTTATCCAGATTAGAACGTAAAACTCGATAGATCCACTGTATAAAATGTATGACATCCTAAGATTAACCTTTGTTTTTAACTTTGACCTTTCGAATTGCGATATTGTAGTTTTATTATGGTTTTGTGTGAATAATTCAGCTCTAAATTACACACGGTCTCACTGCCTCGAATTTCACGTCTTAGCTGCACCTGACTTTTCCCTTCTCCTCATTGGTTCTTGTAGGAATTAGGCTGGGTCACTCCCCCAACCAGCACTTTAAAAAGATAAGTTTACCTTCTTTACATATTACTTTCCTCTGACTAGTTAGAAAGAAAGATTTTGACATAAGGTATCTTACGGTACCAAACGTTAGCTCTAACTTTTATTGCTAGGAGATTTATCTTTTGTGTGTCGTGACGTTGAGATCAGGTTTTTGTTTTCTCAGGATACTGAATTTATAAAACAGGTATTACCTAAGAGACTACGAGTACATTATGTAAGGGACTAAATGCATTTTATATAAGGGACTATAAGTACGTTATTTAAGGGACTATATAAACATTTATGTAAGGAACTATATATATGTTATCTTAGGGGTTATGTGTACGTTATGTAACGAATTATTAGTAATTAGCTAAAGAAATTGAATATAATGAAATATTTTGTTTCATTTGAAACTTGAAGTGAAATTACAAATTTCGTCAATTTATTTGTCTGAGTGAGCTATCAGTCACAGTTCTGCATGACCACAGTTTCACGTGTCTTGTTTGTTTGTTGTTAAACGCAAAGCTAGATAATAAGAAAACTATACTGATATATATATATCTTCTCTTTATATATATATATATATATATATTATACTGTACTCGCCACGGGTATCAAAACCTGTTTTATTGCGTTATGAACCTTCACACATACCCCTGAACCACAGTTGCATTTTATATATTGACTTTCATTTGTAAAGAAGAAACCTTTTACTGTTTTTGAATTGGTTAATCATTTTATTGGGGGGGAGGTAATGCATGTGTTCTCTTTTTGTAACAAACAGGAAATTGATGAAATCCTGCTGCACCGCTAAATTAAAAATAATCAGGGCAGTTGTTGTTAAAGCAACTTCGGGTTGGGAGGTACAAATGTTTGCTACATAGCTATGATGTTTTCCCACTTATAAACACCAACAAAAACTCCGAAGGTCTTATGAATAGTTTGTATTTCAATACACTATACACTCATAAATGCACTGTAGCTGTACTAATTTCAATGTGTTATTAGCGTTTGAAAATTCAGTTACACACACTGCAAGACACTAACTATTTGTTCTTTTTAATAATAAATGAAATTAAAACCTGAATTAAACTAGTTCTTAAGAGTAAATAGCCCCCTCCCATAGGCTTTTGAATATTTCAGTTTTTTCATGTGTGGGCTTACTATTTGTATGTTTTATAATAGTCTATTATAAAAACATATTTCATATTTAGAAAGTTCTTTATTTCTAGTTAATGCTTATCATGTGTATATATAGCCATATTCTTACCAAGATAATGTTACTCGTATGTGTACAGTAAATCTTAAAGCACAGTATATATTCCTCTCGTCGTAGGAGTATGTATATACTATATAGTACATACCTATAAAGTCTATATATTACTTATATCTATAAAAATTATATGTATGTATTACCTCTGCATATAAGGACTATATGTTATCCCTATATAAGGATTGCACATTTTGTTTGTTTATAATTAAACAGAAAGTTACACAAGGAGCTTCTGTGCTCTGCTCACCTCTGGTACCGAAACCTGGATTCAAGCAGAGTAAGTCCGCAGACATCGCTATGCCACTTGGGGACGGATTGAACATCGCCCCTATCTATATATTGTACATCTATATAAGAACCTATGTATTAATCTTCCTTTAGGAGTATATTTTATCCCTGCAATTTATAATATGTTTAAATATAAACCCTATGTAAAGGTGGCTTCTGCACGTTGAAAAAAGGAACTAGAGAAGACACGGATGGAAATTGATATATCACTATTTGTTTGATGATCACGTAGCAGATAAGCTGTCTCAGTTACACATGGAGAATAAAATCTCCACTGCGTCCATTACAAGTTTGTATTTGTATAAAATCTCAGATTACAAGTTTTATATTTGTATAGAATCTTAAATTACAAGTTTGGTATTTGCATAGAATCTTGTATTAAAAATTTGGTGTTTCTATTAAGCCTTAGATTACAAGTTTGGTATCTGTATAAAATCTTAGATTAAAAGTTTGATATTTCTATAGAACCTCAGTTTAAAAGATTGGTGTTTTTATAGAACCTTAGATTTCATCTTTATACTTTTTCTTCAGTTAACTTTAACATCCTACTTTTACGACTATTGGAAATTCTTCTGCTATTTATTTTACCAGTAAGGAACGAAAATCTTGGTTTTGGCTATTCGCCAGCTTTCAAAGAGAGAGAAATCCAGAAATTCTTTGATACGGACGTCCGTACAATCTCTACATAGAGAGTTCAAGCACACTTCAAGACACATGTAAGTTGTGTTTACTTTCGATTTCAAAGAAACAAAACTACGGCTCAAACCGAAACTGAAACCTCAAAAAATTAACATTTACACTGTTTTGCTTTCCACTTTCTTTATTAATTTGGTGATGACAGGTAAACATGTTCTGTTCTTTGAAGCACTTACTGACTCTTTTAAACTAGTCACAGAAAATTATCATTAAATATGTTAGTATTTAAAAGCAGGAAATGCTGTGAAAGAAAATGGTGGCTATAAAAATAGTTTGTTTAAAACAACTTTTAAAATGTCTGAATATCAACAATGACTATTTCACTGTATTGGGTGAACTAAATTAAAGGATATTGTACTTATAAAGCCACCAAAATCGCTAAATACGTGTTTAGGGAGTGAATAATCTCACTCTTTCAACGAATTTTTATTTAATAATTAATATTTGTCCATGTTTGTAGCCTGAAATAATTCTATTAAGATACAACTTTTACTTCATTAAAGTTACAAGACAAGCTCAATATACAGAAACTTTCGTTTGTATATACAGAGAAAAAATAACAATAAATCAGCACGTAAGTAACTTTTCCAGACAAACATTCAGAAAAAGTAACGAACCTTCTCGCTCTAATTTTTCCACAAATCTTTATCGTCTAGGAACCAATCATTCCTATTTTGTACCAAAGATATAAAACGGACGCTGCATTACCTTAACCATATAATTAGATTAGAGGACAGATTAGTAAAAATCCTAATGAGTAATAAAAATATTCGGATAGAAGCGCGCGCCACGCTTGGTATTGCTGATACACAAAAATATAGCTAATAAAAAAGAAACAAACAAGTATAATAAAAATTGTTTAGTTTTATGGCTCACACTAAAACAATTACAGTGATTTGCCAAAGTAGGGATACAAATTTTAAATCGTAAGTAGCCCAGTTTCTGTAGTTGTGACTTTCTTTCGCTCTCCTCGGCGTCTCCACACTCTCGCACGTCCATCATTATGAGACACAGTGAACCTGCTCTCGAGACACATCCATTTCGCACGTCCATCATTATGTCGTATTAACAGTATAAACCTTCTATAAATAATTACCTGTTTGCCATACAATATCTCATGATTATCAAAAATCATAACAATATACTACACGTAATAAATCATGTTCTTAATAACAATATCTGAATTTTAGTTTGGAGTAGCCACAGCTGAAAGCAGAGGATCAAGGGTATAAAATATTTATTCTTTAGGTTTGTATTTCTATTACTGTGTTATATGTATACTTTCCTAGAGTTTAAAAACATCCTTTCAATTAAAAACTGTAAAACCAAAATACGTTTTACATATCTCATGTTTATTCTTCAGACCGGATTTCTTAATGGAAGATTAAAACGACAGTTAGAAAATCGTTTGGGATTAGAAATTGCTTTAAGAATATCGTCAAAACAAAAAATATGATTCTTATATATAAATCTTACATCCTTGTATGTACCAGTTTCTGTTAGTCACATACTAGTTTGTACCAGTTTCTTCTAGTTACATCCTAGCTTCTACTAATTCCTCCTAGTTTGTACAAATTTTAACTAGTTACATCGTAATTTGTACTAATTTCTTCTAGTTAAATCCTAATTTTTACCACTTTCTTCTAGTTAAATCCTAATTTTTACCACTTTCTTCTAGTTACATCCTAGTTTGCACCTGTTTCTTCTAGTTACATCCTAATTTGTACCTGTTTCTTCTAGTTACATCCTAGCTTCTACTAATTTCTCCTAGTTACATCCTAGTTTATACCAATTTCTATTAGTTACCTCCTAATTTGTACCAGTTTCTTCTAGTTACATCCTAATTTGTACCAGTTTCTGATAGTTGCATCCTATTTTATAGCTGTTTCTGCTAGTTACATTATAGTTTGTAACTATTTCTGATAGTTACATCCTAGTTTTTAACTATTTCTGTTAGTTACATTCTAGTTTGTTGCTTTTACCCTACTGTACATGTTTGTATAAACCTCAACAAAATTCTAACCAAAGTGTACATTTTTCAAACCAAATTATAACTTAATAAATGATACTTGTAGGTGGTTTTTTTCTATAATAGATTATGAATTGTTTAAGTTCAACGTTCAACACAATAAATCGCATGACAGAAGGAGTAAAACTAATGAGGTTGATGTTTGAAAACAAAAGCAGTGTGTTATGATTTACTTACATTTCTTTAACATCAACAGTACCAACATATTATGTGATTTCATCCCTCTGTGATCTTTGATCTTGTCGTGAATATGATAACGTTTATTGTCACGATGAAACAGACTACACTGATTTAAATTTGCTTTACTGTTTCGGTTGTTATTTATGTTTTCAATTATAGTAGGTAAGTTATGGCTAGCAATGTGTCAACTGGTTCTTCATTTTTTGTATTTAGGAGTTGTGTACAGTTATCGAACAACATATCACACTGAGTTTTGACGTTAATGAGTTATTGGAGGTTCTTTTGTTTTACACTTTTTACCAGCGCACTGTCTTCCCAAGGTGGCAGTATGGGCTGATATGTGAACTCCATGTGAGAACCATATTTTATCTTTTTTTGAAGGAACCATTCTTCAAATGACATAGATTTAGCAGGTTTTGTTGTCGTTGTCTGGCTTAATAGTTTCACTTCAAATAAAAACAAAACAAGCAAACCACCTAAAAGGTATAAATTGTACGTTCTAATTCATAGGGCATTATTTACGCGTTAGACGTCGCTTACATATGGCTTGTATGTCAGTTGTCTTATACACTATCCATGTCGTTCACATATATACAATTTCATGATACTCATAAATGTGTTAGGGTAAAAGGTAAAATGAACTATGTTACATCTGTTGTTATTTATGGTCAACTACAAATAAAGAAAACACAAACTGATCATAAACATGGACAAAAGCTTGTGTTAGGTTTAATGTACTTACGACCAGGAATTACACATAATTTCAAAAAACAATGTATTTATATAATTCAAGTTTTGTGTAAAACAATTTAATCAGGAGAATCACAAATAAATATTACAAAAATTGACCTGAAGTCATAGCAAAATTTAATACTCTTGATACATCAAGTGATTTATTACGACTTTCTCAATCTATTCAGGTATACACATAATGAAATTTTGAAGGATAGAGTTACCCTTGGAATTTCTTCATGCAGTCTTTCAAAATAACATTATTTAACATGATTAATTAGGCTTAAAGAAAATTAGATAATTCTACTTTATTTTCCTATTAAAATTTGAGGTTTATATTTAGAAATTAGACGTATATAATAAATAAATACTTTGTGAGCTTAGGATCAAAGAATTTTTAATTTTCGAGAAAGGAACTTCAGAAATTGATCTTAAATTGAAGTTACTTGCTCTATCAGACCGTAAGACATTTAGGGTCAGTAATATGATCATGTACTAAAAAGACCTACTGTTAAAAATATGATCAGATAATAAAGATAGATCTAGTTTTAGTAATATGATTATGAGCTAAAGGAAAATCTAGTGTTAGCAATACGATCATGTACTAAAAAAAGATCTACTGTTAGTAACATGATCATAAACTACAGCAGGACCTAGTATAAGTAATATGATCATGTACCACAGTAAGATCTACTCAATTATCATATTACTAACTCTAGATCTTACTTTAGTACATGATCATATTACTAACCCAAGGCCCTCCCTTACTACATGATTGTATTACTAACACCATGTGTTCCTTTAGTACATGATCATATTTCTAACATTAGTAACATTATTATGTACTAAAAGAGAATATAGTGTTAGTAATATCATCATCTAATGAAGGAAGACCTAGGGTTAGTAATATTATCACGTACTGAACATCAAGAGTTAATTACATGATCACGCACCAGAGGAAGACCTGATGTTAGTAATATGATCATGTACCACAGGAAGATCTAGTATTAGTAATATGTTCATGTAATAGAGGAAGACCAAGTGTTAATAAAACGATTATGAACTAAAGTAAAATCTAGTGTTAGTAAAATGATCATGTAATAAAGTAAGATCTCGTATCAGTAATATGATCACATACTAAAGAAAGATCTAGTGATAGTAACACAATTACATACTAAGGTGAGATCAAGTGTTAGTAATATGATCCTGAACTAAAGGAAGACCTAGTGTTAGTACTGTAATCATGTACTAAAGGAAGATTAAATGTTAGTAATATGATCATGTACTAATCAAAGATATAGTGCTAGGAATATTATCATGTATTAAAGGAAACCTAATCTTAGTAATATGATCATTTAACAAAGAAAGATCTAGCGTTAAAGATACGATCATGTACTAAAGATCTAGTTTTAGCAATATGATCACATTCTAAAGGAAGAGCTGGTGTTAGTAATATGATCATGTATAAAAGTGATCTAGTTATAGTAATATGATCATGTAAAAAAAGACCTAGTGTTAGTAATATCATAATGTATTAAAGTAAAATATAATGTTAGTAATATGATCATGTACCAAAGAAAGATCTAGTGTTTTTCATATAATCATGAACTAAACAAAGATCTAGAGTTAATAATGTGATCACGTATTAATAATATCATCATGAACTGAAGCAAGATCTAACGGTAGTAATATAATCATGTTCTAATCTAAGACTTAATGTTAGTAATATGTTAATGTACAACATGAAGATCTAGTGTTAGTAATATGATCATGTAATAAAGGGACATCTAGTGTTATTCATACGATCATGTACTAAAGTAAGATCTAATGTTAGTAATGTGATCATGTACTACAGTAAAATCTCAATGATTATATTACTAACACTGGAGTAGGAACATGTCAAGGATCATATTACTAACACTAGATCTTACTTTAGTACATGATCATATTACTAACCCAAGGCCTTCCCTTACTACAAGATCGTATTACTAACACCATGTATTCCTTTAGTACATGATCATATTTTTAATCCTACGTCATCATTTATCACATGGTCATATTACTAACACTTTATCTTTGTTAAGTACATGATCATTTTCCTAAAACTAGGTCTTCCTTAAGTATATATATGATCATATTACTAACACCGAACCTTTTTTCATGTACATAATGACATTACTAAAACTAGGTCTTCCTTTTGTTTATAATCATATTAGTACCACTAGATCTTTAGTTCACGATCATATCACTATCACTTGACCTTTTTTAAGTATATGATCATATTATAATACTAAATCTTCCTTCAGTACAATAACGTATTACTAAGACTAAATATTTCTTTACCACATGATCATATTACTAACATTAAATCTTCTTTTCGTACGTGGTTATATTACTAACACTAGATCTTACTTTAGTACGTGATTATAAAGTTAGGTCTTACTTTATTACATGATGATATTACTAACACTAGATCTTAACCCAGAAAATTATCATATTAGTAAGTCTAGATGTTACTTTACTACATGATCATATTAGTAACACCAGAAATTCCTTTAGTACATGACCATATTGCTATCTCTAGGTATTCCTTTAGTAAATAATGATATTAGTAGTAAGATCATGTACTGAAGAAAGCCTTGGTGTTAGTAATGTGATCATGTACTAAAGGAAGATCTTGTTTTAGTAATATGATCATGAACTAAAGATATATCTAGTGATAGTAATATGATCATGTACTACATGAAGATCTAGTGTTAGTAATATGATCATGAACTAAGGAGAGATCTACACAATTATCATATTACTAACACTAAATCTTACTTTACTACATGATCATATTACTAACACCATGTGTTCCTTTAGTACATGGTCATATTTTTAATCCTACGTCTTCATTTATAACATGATCATATTACTAACACTAGAACTTACTTTAGCATATGATAATATTGCTAACACTAGATGTTACTTTAGTACATGGTCATATTACTGACACTATATCTTTGTAAAGTACATGATCATCAGTTAATTTCAGAATAATATATCATTTTTAGGGATAATTTGGATATAGCACATCAGCACGTTCTAGGATTAACTTGAGAATAATACAACATATTTTAGGAGTAGCTTGTGAACTAGGGTTAACCTGCATATAATAAGATACCACCCTTTAAGATTAACTTGTGTATTGTACAACAGCTCCTCCTAGGATTAACATATGCAAAACACATTACATTCTACGGAACAGAACAACAACATATAAATAAACAGATATATAAGAAGTGGAAAGTGACGTAAGAAATAATGCAGGACACGCCATTTGAAACTTACCATAAACCCATGTAATAGCTATAGTTTGAAAGAAAACAGTGAAGAGTAGAGTCATTCCACTGGCAGAATAATAATCCATCAGTTGAAATATGTACATGCCCCCCTGAAAAGTAAAAAGATTATTTTAGTGAATAATACAATCAGTTTAAAGAAATCCAGTCAGAATTATTACTTAACAGTTTCGTTTTGATTAAATATATTTCATTACAAGTTACAGTTTCCATGTTCTAGATTCAAGATAACACCATGGTGAAGCCACAGAAATAAACAGATATATTACAAGTGGAACGTTACTGAATAAATAGAACAGAGTTGGAAGTTGTGCTTATGACAAGTTTTATTTATTACGTCATTTTTACAGTGAATAAGATTTGATTTAGTACTATCCACCCAATATTAGACATCATGCACTACACATCACCATGAGACATCACAGACTACAACCAAACATTAGTCTTCATGCACTACACATCATCATTAAATATTAATACTAAACACTAAATATTTGACATCATGTGCTGCACATCATCATTAGACGTCATGTACTACAGACCTATCATTACATAACAAACTGAGATAGTTATAGATATCTTTTTATTGGAACTGACATCTCATTCTACAGCAGTACCTAACTGTTATCATCACTGACACCATTAATTATGACGTCATTACTGAGGACATCTTGGATAAGATGACGGCTTGAGGAACTTTTTTTTTTGACAGACAAATGAAACATCTACCACAATGATATCTTCCTTTTACTCGTTTATTGATTTTTTTTAATATTATGGAACATACCTCAGTGACCATTGGTAGGCCTAACAGGTATAAAATGATGACAATTCCTATGGTAAATACTTTTCTTCGCGGTCTCAAAAGAGACGCCCATTCGTTCACGATTCCTGCAATAAAAAATTCAATGGTGGAGAACTGAAAAACAAAAACTGACCAATATTAGTACATATGTCATAACATACAGATCAAAGTAACTTAATAACATAGTTAGACAGATCTATATAAATTGTATATGTACATTACTAGCCAAAATCTTTAGGCCAATGAACAAAAAGAGAAAATATGTATTTTGCATTGTTTGCATTTGAGTAGAGCTTCGAAAGATGAAAATAAGAAAAGGGAAAATAAAAATAAAAAACCTTTTTAGCATTTAATATGGAAAATGTGAACACTATGAAATTAGCCTAAATACTAGTTGGTCAAAAGTTTAAGACCATACTGAAACGAAGCGTTAATCGGTAAACACGTAACGAAATTTAGTCATTTGTGTTCAAGCATTAGCATTGTCAACATCTTCCACTCACATCTCCTGTGTTACATTGGGTAAAAACATAGCAAAGGCGAAAAAGTTGACAGAGTTTGAACGTGACAGCATTGTCGAGCTGCAAAATTAAGGTATCTCTCAACATGCCTGGGCGTAGTAAAACTGCTGTTGCAAATTTCTAAAAAGATCCTGAGAAATACGGAACGAGAATTTCAAGTGGTCAGCCCAAGAACATTTCGCCGGCGTTGAGCAGGAGGATTCGACGGGTTGTCCGGCAAGACAACAGCCGATCGTCGAACCAGATTAAGGCCCTTATGGACACAGAATGCAGCTCAAGAATAATAAGGTGGCATCTACGAGAGAAAGGCTTTAAAAATCGTAAACGTCTTCAAAGGCCACGCCTCCTGACACACCACAACACAGCTCGGTTGAACTTTGCTGAGAAGCACCAAATATGGGACGTAGAAAAGTGGAAGAAAGTTTTGTTTTCCAATGAGAAAAAAGTTAACCTGGACGGTCCAGATGGCTTCCAACGTTACTGGCACGATAAGAATATCCCAGCGGAGAAATTTTCTATACGACACAGTGGAAGAGATTCCATCATGATCTGGGGCACTTTCTCCTTCCATGGAACAATGAAGTTTCAGGTTTTTAAAGGGCATCAAACAGCAGCTGGCTACATTGGCATATTGGCAAGAGCATCCTCATTGACTGAAGGCCCCGCTTGTGTGGAAATAACTGGATCTTTCAGCAGAACAACGCTGCAATCCACAATGCCCGCAGGACAAAAGACTTTTTCATGGCGAATAACGTGATTCTTTGAGACCATCCAGCGTGTTCGCCCAAAAATGTTTGGGGGTAGATGGCAAGGAAAGTCCATGGAAATGGACGTCATTTTCAAACAGTGCATGATGTTTGTAAAGCCATCTTCACCACTTAGAATAATATACCAGCCAGCCTACTGCAAAATTTTATATCGACCATGCCAAACCGAATGTTTGCAGTTATTCGCAATGACGGCCGTACAACTCACTACTGAGACCACTTGTTGCGCATTTCCTACCCTGTTTAGGACTTCTTTTTTTCATGGTCTTAAACTTTTGACCAGCCAGTATTTACGCTAATTTCATAGTGTTCACATTTTTCCCTATTAAATGCTAAAAAAGGTTTTATTTTCCCTTTTCTTATTTTCATTTTTCAAAGCTCTACTTAAATAAGTGGTTGAGTCTAACAACGTAAAATGCATATTTTTTCTTTATGTTCATTGGCCTTAAGATTTTGGCCAGCAGTACATATATATTTAGTGAATTAATGTTTTATACAATAAAGTTTCAAACATACGTGTTATTATTTAGTTTGATAACGTAATACTTCATCTTGCGTGAGTGGACGTTTTAAGTTATAAGTTTCTGATATAGAAGTTTATCTCTATGGATCACTGAAGAATGGTACTTTGAAATTCCTTACATATTGAAATACTTCACCAGCAATAAACAGTTAAACAATATGTGGTTACGCATCCATTGTTTGATTTATTAGATATAAAATAAAACATAATAATGTAAACTCAGGTGACATGTGTAGCAACAAGTATATATACCACACAACAAATGTGTTAGAGGTAGCAGTTGAACCATACAACAATCTGAAACTAGGACAAGAATAACATGGTGAGATTTGTTGCAGGTATCAACCACGTAACTCATTAGTGACATATGTAACAACTTGCACACATATGTAGCAACTGCTAAAGGTAATAACCATGTAGCTGATATAGTTCATTACTGTGATATGTGGCACATAACTAACAAATGTAACACGTAACAGCATTGTAACTTGTTACTAATATATGTAACGCGACAGGAAAACTTAGGAGGTATCCATCGTGTAGATGATACCTGTTATATGTAGCAAGTTACACACAATTGTCGGATGTAGCATACACACGTATTAACAATTGTAATGTCACTCGACACGTGACTTTAGACCAAATATTTGATAGGGCAGAAGAAGAAATAAAATATATGATATTAGCAACACACCAGAAGGGCTAGTTTTGTTAAACTGAAAAATTATATGTTACACGCACACCAGGGAATAATATATGGGAGTCATGGAGTAAAACAGTTCGTAGCTTCTACCGTTAGCTCCTGTTGCTACTCTGGTTGTTAGTGCAATTAATGACAATGATTTCCTTTCGTTTCATCAACTACAAGTTTTACAAATTTCACGTACTCGCCTTACGTTCATTAAGGGATTGGCAGAATTTCTAAATCCCAAAAACCAGTCGCAACTTGCTAATTTATTTCCCCATACCTATCGGATCTCTAATATATTTCTTGTTTTTCGTTGAAATGTGTAATTGGGTAAAATTTAACGGACTTAGTAAATAACACCCCCACGCTAATGTTACTCGCGTTTTTATACTGCTGAAATTGTTTATTTCACTTCCCAGGAGATTCCATATGTTGAGCCACGCACAAGACGTTAAAACTCCCACCAAGCAAACAATAACACAAACGTATAAATTTGAAACAAAAAGAAAAAGACACTGTTTAGTCTCCAATATTTCACAATGATGACGTACATTAACACACATAAACATATTATTTACTCACCTGGCTGTCAATTCCAAGAAATAAAAGCATGAGAAAGAATACAATTGACCACAAAGGGGGAGGTGGAAACTGCAGAACAACTTCTGGATAAACAAGGAAAACTAACCCTGGACCTGAAGAAAATACACCATGTTAGATTATATCTAAACAAAGACCGTGTTTATACTCTGAAAATAACACAACAGGTCACTGTCTGATAATACTTAGTGTATATTAAGATGTTGATACACTATAACTTACCAATAGACGTCTCATTTCAAATGTTTTAGAACCAAAATTCAAGAAAATATTAATAAAGTTTGATTTGAAATATTCTGTTACACGTTGATTTAGTTTAGAAACAGAACTTTTAGTGTTTATATAAACAACTGAAGCACAAGAAGACTGAATTATCTTACCGGACTTCACAACGTCAGCAACTTCAGTTCCGTCGCCTTTCAAGTAGGCCATGTGACCGAGAACGGAAAATATAACAGTACCAGCAAATATACTGGTTGCAGGGTTAACAATACATAGAATATATCCGTCTCTAGAAATACAGATATAGAAACAATAATGAATGTGTGTAAAGTGTACAATAATACCCATGGAAACAGAAACACTGAAAGAATAACGAATTAATATAATAAATGAATACTGATTACACAGAGTTCACTTCTGAGAAAATTTAACACTAATTTAGTTTTCTTACGTTTTGATTAAAGAATTATTAACTAGTATTAAAGCTTGATAGCAAATAAACAAAAAAAAAGTCGCTTGACAGTTACTGATTGACAATGACACTATTTTCATTAAAAACGTAAACTATAGCTTCATTAGATGGGAAGTTTTATTTGTTGCCCAGCCTGGTTATTAGTGTTTGTCGACAGCGTCAGGGGCATTAAAATGTACTGTTAATCCCACTATTCGTTGGTAAAAGAATATGCGATGGGTTCTGTCCAACATCTAACATTAATATTTACTAGTGTTTATATCGTATATGAATGTAATAATAATAACATTGGTATATTAATATAACGACAATAACATTTAAATCTCAATATAATAATAATAACATTTATAAATGAATATAATGACAATAACATTTATATATGAATGTTATAACAAATACATTTATATATGAATGTTATAACAAATACATTTATATATGAATGTAATAGCATTAACATTTATATACGAATGTAATAAAAATAACATATATATATATATTCGTTGTTAATAATAACGTTAGTATATGAATGTAATAGCAATATCATAAAGAAACCTTGGGATCCAAAAGTTTGTCGAATTGTGGAGTAATGTAAAAAAGTATTCCGTCTCCAGCGCCCTTTAACGTCACTCCATGAATGAAACGAATGATTAGAATGATGTATGGAGTGACTGCTGACACCTTAATAATATGCAAAGAATGGACAAATAATAAAGTAAACGAGTCCAAATATATGAAATAATTAATGCTAGAAACATTAAAGATTATTGGATTAAATAAAAGGTGATGTTTTCTTATGATTACTGTAATGGTGTTTTATGTCATTAGATGATTTCTCCTTGTTGATTACTGTAACACTGTTTTATGTTATTAGATGATCTTTCTTTGTGTTTACTGTAACACTGATTTATATCATTAGGTAATCTTTCTTTGTGATTACTGTAATATTTTATGTCACTATGTGATCTGTTTTTGCAATTACTATAATGGTGTTTGATGTCATTAGGTGATGGTTCCTTATGATTACTGTAATGGTGTTTCATGCCATTAGGTGATGTTTCCTTATGGTTACTGTAATGTTTTTTATATCATTAGGTGATCTTTCCTTGTGATTACTGAAACAGTGTTTTATGCAATCTTTCCTTTTCCTTGTGTTTGCAAGTTTTATTTTAGTTTAAATCTTACCTTGCCACTACTCTGTAGTCCTTTTACAGATGACCAAATAAACCAGAAATCAGGCAAGTTACAAACACAAACTTAGTTCCATGTTCATACCTCCCAAGTCATGTATTCCTGAAGTAATTTGTGATGTTCGACGCCTTCAAATGAGTTATAAATATTGTATTATTGAAATATGCTATTGAACCAACTTCAGTTTGGGTTTCATAATTTATAATTTTTGAGTATTAAATGATAAAACTGTCTACTATGGTATTATAAGAACCTTTCAAGCCAATAACAGAAACAGGGAAGGTTATTTGAAAACCAATTATACCTAGAAATATATGTCCAAAAATTTATCTTACTAGAATAACAATAAGAAGGTGAACTGGGTAAAATTCTCACAAAGTATATGGTGCATCAAAAACTGGCACATAAGGTGTCCATTATTATTACAGTCATTGTTAGTTAAGCCTATTCCTAGATGTAGCTACAGTAAGCATAATCTGTTTTGAACAGAATTCTACACACTGACACATATTGTACTGAAATCACTAAGCTCATATTGTGAAAAGGAAGAGAAACAAAGGCAATGGTAGTTTGTGAGAACAGTGACTCAGGTACTTCTTGCAAAATAATTTTAAAACACTATTTCTAAACTTCCCTAATTAAAACGTGTACCTCTGGAAGAAGTGTGCTTCCCCTGGAACAATTACCTTTTTACGTATAATGACTTTGAATGATGTGCTTGTATTTTTAACCAACCTTCACAAAATATACGTATAACAAACATTATAACAGAATTTAAATTAAACAGTTATTGAATTATCAATCTTATTTCTCAACCATAAGTCACAACAAATAATGTAAGTGGTCATTACATTATTTTATCAAAATCCAGACACTGATGTCAGACTAGTCAGCAGGTATGTAAAATCATTTAAGGGTTATAATTTGAGTGCGTACGAACGTAATATCTCAACTCCTGCTGCCTTTCATAGGGTTGCAGCCAATTGTAAGAAGGCAGTTATGTTTAATATTCAGATACAACCTTAAAGTAGAAATAAACGCATCTTAAAAATTCTAAAAGTTAAAACTTCCAACCTCCATTCTTTTATATAAAAATGATAATAAACAAAATTTAATCAAATTTAAGATTAAACTTTAAATATAAAGATATTTGAATTCAAAATTTAACAAATATTTAAATTTTCTATCATTTATATAAAAAACTTCTATTATTATTAATTTTAACTGTCAACATATCTGCTGAAAGAATTATCTTAAATTCTCATACATGTAATCAAAACTAATCAATTTTTTATATTTTTACCTTTAACTTTGTTATTGTTAGCAGCTATTAAGCACAAAGTTACACACTAAGATATCTGTTTCTTGCATTGTAAGTCTGCAGACATACCGTTATGCCACAAGGAAGCCACCTTTACTTATTTTTTTTACTATTACAAGTATTTATTTCAATTGAAATTCTAATACAAATAATTTTATTTAAAGATTCAGCAGTTTTGTTTTGAAAATTATTGTATAATTCATAAGAATAAGGAGATTTTTCTTCAAAATATTTTACTCTTTATATTTGTAGATTTACATTGTATAATTTTCCAAGATAGTTATTTTGACATTAGTAAATGAATGTTTGTTAATGGATATATTTCAATAGAATTGGGAAGATCTTTATTACTCTGCCCCCTTCCCCAGTGGCTCAGCGGCATGTCTGCGGACTTACACGCTAAAATCCGGGTTTCGATACCCGTAGTGGGCTGAGCACAGACAGCCCATTGTGTAGATTTGTGCTTAATTCAAAACAACAACAATTTATTACTTTGAGATTTACCTAGATTGAAACTTAAAGGTAAAGGATTAGTTGTTTGTTCTACATACTTAAACCACATATACTATAAGTTAATAAATAAATTATAGTATCATTTTACACACTGGTATATCTTAAAATAAATGTTGAAAATCCATTGTGGCTTGGACTATCGACAATATATTTTTCATAAATTAAAGTAGAAAATATAAATTACTGGTAAACAGTTAACTGGACTAAAAACCAGTGTACAAATGTGAAAAATGAATAAATAATAAAATTATGTTGATAGAAAATAGTTATTTAATTTTATATGCAAAAACGGCTCGTTTGGGTTGAGAAAATATTTTAAATAGAAGAAAATAGAACAAAAAAGGATCTCCGACAATTTTCAGCATTCTAAAAAAAGAACGACTCACTGAGCTATTTCCCAACTAAACAAAAAGCTGGTTCATTAAAATTATTCCTATATAATGTAGAGAATAAACTTCGAAAATGTTAAACGACAAAATAAAACAAAATTTGTCACAAGCAGGAAGGAAATGTTCTTAACGCAAATCAAATCAAATATCTGTATCGATATATGTTTATCTCAAATAAAATTACCAAACGTTTCCACTTCCATCTTAAGTTGTATAATAGCATTTAAGATAAGAATTACAGAGAGACTTCATAGTAAGATGTAAATAGAAAACTAGTATTACGAAATACAGTTTGATTTGTTTGTTTGTTTTGAATTTCACGCAAAGCTATAAGAGGGCTATATGCGCTAGCCGCCATAATTTAGCAGTGTAACATTCGAGGAAAAATAGTTAATCATAACCACCCACCACCAACTCTTAGGCTACTGTTTTACCAACAAATAGCGGGATTGACCGTCACTTTATATCTCTCCCACGGCTGAAAGGGCATGTTTGGTGCGACAGGGATTCGAATCCGCGACGCTCGGATTAACAGTCGAGCGCCTTAACCACCCGGTAGAGAACACAATGTTAACACTTATATATCGTGTATAATAGTATAAAACACCGATATAACATTTGTGTGCTGTTTATAAATAGAAGATAAAGATTTAAATTTTGTGTTGTGTATAACACAAAACAACACTGACTTAATATCGTGTGTTATATAATATTCTAAAAGATGCTGACTGAACATTGTTTATTTCTTAAGTTATCAATATTGAATTGTATATCCATTTGATATTATTTCGTGGTTTATATTTTTCTATATAATACTGCTATTGATTGATAATAAAACCTGGAAACTGATCTTTTAATTGAAGTAATTATTTATACTATTTACTCCGAAGGCCTTTGTAGATCACTGGACAATCTGTATTTTATTCTGATATTTTTGTCAATACTTATAATTATTTATTATATTTACTCTGAAGGCCTCCTTGGTTCACTCGACAATCTATGTTTTAATACAGTATTGTTCTTACTACTGGTAGTTTTTAGTATAGAGACTAATTTCTGTTTGTGATAGAGGAAAATCAGACTGTGTTCACCGTGGGAAATCAAAACCCGAATTTTAGCTCCATAAGTTCGAAGACTTACCGCGGACCCTCCGGAGGACACTGGACCAGAAATCTACATTATAGACTCATCGTGAAATTAAATTTATTGTGATTATTACTTGCACGTGTATGAAGTCAAATCACTCACCGCCAATTCTATCTGTATATGGAATCTGCATGGTAGTATTTGCATTACATATACGGAGGATGAAATACACAAACACACAGTAGCTACAAATATTAATTTATAAATAAACCATTCCATTGTTTATTAATATGCATAGACGTATGCTCAGAAATATGAGGTTAGTACTTCATATTTTTTGTTAGGGAACTATACTCTTGAAATGTAAATAAAACATAACATCTTTTATTACACATCTCGGCCCATAAACGTAAATAAACTATTTATTTATTGTCCGTGTAAGGGTAAATTGCAATATCAGAAGTTTATTAAATTTATCAAAGATCTTCACAAACGTGAAGCGTTCAGTAATTACTAATATAATAAAGGGAAAAAATTGTATTTATGTACCATTTATAAGGTTTGAAAATGTAAAAAAAATATTCACTGAACACTAAATTACAAGTGTATGTTGATAATAGACATACTTACACAAAACAAATCGTGTTATTTCCAATATTTCAATATTTTATTTTCTAATTATCACCTGACGTCTTAATTAAACTCAAAGTACAGAACCATTTGTATAAAATATACAATCAAGTACATTAAAGAGTGAAATTAATATAATGAATAAATTATTTACGACATTTTGAAGGGAGTTTCAAATAATTCACTTTTATTTTACCTACTTTAATTGTTGGTTTTACTTGTAAACTAACTATCAATCATAACGACATAATATTTACAAATGTGCTAGAAAAAAGGGTAAAATGATATACGTTACATCAGTTATTGTTTATGGTAAACTAGAAACAAAAACTGAACATAAGAAATTGGATGCAGCTTGAGTGAGGTTTAATACACCTGTGGCCAAAGGTATCGTATCATAACTATCATAATTATAATCCAGTTCATCTTTACATGGTGTGAGTGTATTAGAGTCTATTTTCCTCTACAATATAATCTAAAAATTGCTTTTCTGACTTCATTGTCACCAATATTAAGTGCATAATAAAAACAGTTTTAGTGAGGTTTATACAGAAGGTTGATTATTTCAGTTTGTAAGAACTAAATATAATTAGTTTTATAATTTAACTCTTTTTTTTTTTCTTTGGCTTACATCACAAATTGTTATCAGATTTCTTAAAGTAATTTGGTATTGGCTCTTTATGAATAAAATTTGTATGCACATCTTTTAAGCTCTGTTTTTAACTGTTGTTATTATATTCTGCTGTGCCTAAAGTATCTAGTGTTAATAATATGATCATGTACTAAAGCAAAACCTAGTGTCAGTAATATGATGACGTACTAAAGTAATACCAGGTATGAGTAATATGATCACGTACTAAAGAAAGATCTAGTGCTTGTAATATGATCACACAGACTTTTTAGCAGTTAAATATGAAGTATGTCCTGGGCTGTCGACTTATAATCTCCAGAGTCTGGCAGTTTATTGTTTTTACTTCTGGGAAGCTCGAAATCTTGACCAAGTGTCTTGGTTAATTTCTGAGAAGGGTGAAGTTTTGGAGTTATCCCAGCAATCAGTCGCTGAAATAAAAACGGAACCAACAGTTGAGGTATAAATTTCAAATCTGATTGTTAACTTCATTTATCATCTTATATATCACATATGGAAAGAATAACATACATAATATTATACGTAAAAAAACTGGAGTACTTTACTAATATCTTGTTTGCCAATTTTAAGACTGTCTCTATGGTCAATACAAGTACTGAAAATCTACTAGAAATGTAACAATAACCTAGTGTAAAGTTTCAATAGGTTTCAGTCTGAATAACTTGTCAATAATCTTTAAAATTTTACTTTTGATAAAGACTAAAAGCTACTCACGTCCTTCAGAGAACCTGGTGTGACTAGCATGAAATAAACAGCATAGGACGGAATCCACACCATGGAAGCCAAGGCTATTCCCCAGCCTAAGAGTTCTCCCCACCAAGGATAAATGTAAATCTCTGCATACACCAAAGGCTTGTATCTCATAATTGAAAACAGAAATATTCCCTAAAGGGAATATTTATTTAGAGTTAGAAAAAACTTCCTCTGAAAGAAACTGAAATAAAACTGAACATCATATATATAAGGAACTAAAGGTAAGATATTTATTTATATTATTTTGATACTGTGAGAAACGTAACTGAGTAAGTAGGATAAATGATCTGTTCTTACAGTTAACGTATGATATTCTCACGTGCTGCAGGTCTGAAGGTCACTTCATGACTTGCAGAGAACCAATGTACAGATCCATGTCCTCCATTACACTCAATTATTTATTTAATTAAACCGTTGAATATTCTTTCTTTAAACACAGCATTAAACTTACCAAACAAACGGCTGGAGAGACAAAGACCCAGGTGGTAAGGAAGTACCAGTTGGGCCGATGTCCTGTCATCTCTTCAATGTTGCTAGAAAACTTTTTTACACCTGTAATAATTTACTAGTTTTATAAATTTGTTGGCTTACAAAATAGAATTTTCATGTGAAAAAACATTTGACATAAAACCTGAATTCAAAAGACAAACAAATCTACAAATTAAATGTCCAAGTGTTAATTAATAATACTGGCTTACACTGAAAACATTTGAAAATCCTGCAATAAATGAAAAGAAATTAAATTGTCAAAAGTATTGGCTATTGAGTACAATAACACGCGGATTAAAGGTAAAGAATAATTAATTAACACCTCCAAACAAAACAATAAAAC
The DNA here is from genome assembly GCA_011833715.1 of Carcinoscorpius rotundicauda. NCBI lineage: Eukaryota > Metazoa > Arthropoda > Merostomata > Xiphosura > Limulidae > Carcinoscorpius > Carcinoscorpius rotundicauda. The sequence continues at coordinate 33,947,381 of CM022393.1, forward strand.
ACCACCTTTTAGAGTTAACTTGAGAATAATACAGCACATTTTAGGGATAACTTGCATATAATATAACAGTACGTTATTGAGTTAACTGGCATATACCATCTTTTAGGGCTAGCTTGAGTACAACAGATCTTCCAAGGATCAACGTATGTATAATACATCACCACATTTTACAGAAAAATCTAACTTGTTTGTTTGTTTGTTTTAAATTAAGCACAAAGCTACACAATGGGCTATCTGTGCTCTGCCCACTACGGGTATCGAAACCCGGATTTTTGCATGTAAGTCCGCAGACATACCGCTGAGCCACTAGGGGGCGAAAAATCTAACACCATAGAAATATACATGTGTATTAGAAGTTGGAAGTGATGTGTAAAACAATGGTCTATTTTACTAATGAAGGACATACCATAAACCCATGTAATAGCTATAGTTTGAAAGAAAACAGTGAAGAGTAGAGTCATTCCACTGGCAGAATAATAATCCATCAGTTGAAATATGTACATGCCCCCCTGAAAAGTAAAAAGATTATTTTAGTGAATAATACAATCAGTTTAAAGAAATCCAGTTAGAATTATTACTTAACAGTTTCGTTTTGATTAAATATATTCTATTACAAGTTACAGTTTCCATATTCTGGATACAAGATGGTGAAGCCACAGAAATAAACAGATATATTACAAGTAGAACGTTACTGAATAAATATAATAGTATTGGTAAGTTTCATTTATTACTTCATTTTTACAGTAAATAAGATTTGATTTTAAGTATGTTTTGAAAACAAATCTTACTTTTACAGTAGTAAAAGCTAAAACGTGTAATAAAATAAAATTATTACGGTACTGGTAAAAAATAATTCATCAACTGAAATTAATAAAAAACCCCAAAATAAGAAACAAAATAAAATAATGAAGGTAATTAGTTTTAACAATAAAACTAAGGGAAAAATCAAACAGATTCAGGTTATGAACAACTGAAATATTATTGGACAGTTCTGTCATCAGTAGCATCATGAACATATACCTTGACCACAACAAAGAAACTGTTATTGTCTTGATATTGGGTGTTTTGCTGATTAAAATTAATATATTGGTAATTGACACTTACTTGGTTGATCATTGCTGTTTTCAAGTATTCGCATTCGTATTCTAGTTCATTTAATTGCCATGATATAAAAGACTGTCTAGTTTCGATAATAGTAATTTTGTTTAGTTTTCGAAAGAATGTTTTATAATTGTTTAATTGTTTACTTTTAATTATTTTATAAGAGATTTAAAAACAGACGTGTATTGGGTGTTGTGTTTATAAATTATTGATGCAGAGAATATAATGAACAGACGATTTGGGAAAAAAATATACAAATAGTGTGAGATAGCGAGAGCAGTAGACAGACAATAGGAGAAAGAGAAGTTGTCTGTTGTAAGAGGGGAAAGACCGAACGGTTGCTATCGGCCTAACTATTAATGTGTTAGAGAAAAAGTAATAGTAGAAGAAAGATAAAAATAATAGTTTATTTTATTAAAGAGAGTTCTAAAGTGAATGAACTAGCATCAGTAGACTCTGACATCTAAACAAACGATTCTTGGGAAATACGAAAGAAGAAGCGACAGTAAAAAAGTTTAAACATATAGGATACAACCGTGGCAAGTCAATGATAACGTTTTTTTTTAATTTCGCACAAAGCTATTCGAGGGCTATCTGTGCTAGCCGTCCCTAATTTAGTAGGGTAAGACTAGAGAGAAGGAAGCTAGTCATCACCACCCACCGCCAACTCTTGGGCTACTGTTTTACCAACGAATAGTGGAATTGACCGTCATATTATAACGTCGCCATGGCTGAAAGGGCGAGCATGTTTGGCGCGACCCTCAGATTATGAGTCGCACACCTTAACAGGCTTCGCCATGCCGAGCCCAAGTCAATGATAAAGTAAGTGAAGTATATTTAGAAATGTAACAGAAAAAACTTCGCTTTATTAAATGAAATTTTAAAGTAATTGAATCGGCCTAAGTGGACTTTTGACAAGAGGAAGGTAATTATATATATATTTGTGTGTGTAGTGTTTATAATATCCATATAATATGAAGAATTTTATGTACGTACGTTTAACTTGTTCCGAAAAATAAATATTTTGGAAACAAGCGGCGTACGTGCTTTTCATGAACGAGGATGTTGAGAATTTCTCAAATTAATTTTGGCTGTATCTGTTGACAAATCGAATTAGCATTTTAATACACGTCTATAATCTATTAACTCAGTTGTAAAGGAAGTTTTAAACTGGGACTATTTAATGAAGGGTAAAGATAAACTTAATAAAACAACACTAAGATGTACGGGAAAATTTAACATCAGAAATCAGTACAAGTTACAAGAGTACGCTTAATTGTTATTATAGTAATGCTAGGACTACAAGAAATAAAATAGATGACTTAAGAACACCGGTAGAAATAAAAGATTTAGAATAACTGAAACATGGTTAAATATAGATGAGTTTGAAATATATGATTATAGATTATTTAATAGGGAAAAAGTATTAAAGAAAGGGGAAGGAGTGGCTGTATATGTAAAGTGTGAGTTACATACTGTTGAAGTTGAGAATATTAAGGATAATAGTAAGGAGATTGGGTTTCTGTTTGTGGATAGCAAGGGATAAAGCTTTTAGTAAGAATGTGTTACAAATGACCAGATGGAACTCATGAAATCAGGAATTAACTTTGCACTAAGATGAAGATCTCAGTTGTTAATGAAATCATAATTAAGGGTAATTTTAAGTGCAGATATAATGATTGGGAAATAAAAATCCCTCAATCCATGAGGGAGAAAGGTTTCTGAAAACTTTTCAAGATGGATTTCTTAATAGTTGGTCAAGGGACCTACTGTAAATAATGCTATCTTAGATTTATTGTTAAATTCTAATACAGAAATGGTTAAGAGGGTGTAAACTAGGAAGCACTTTAGTACAAATGATCATTGCTGTATTATGTTTGATATTTAGCTGCATTTGGAAATTGGAAATAATGATATTTTGATTCCAAATTAAAAAAAAGCAAATTTAAAAGAGATGTGTTCTGAATTGGACAGCTGAATTATTTTAAGGCGCTAATCAGTTGTGGAAAATGTTTAAAGATAATTTTTTAAAGATTCAAGATAACCAATATTCCTTATAGAAACAAAATGGGATCTAGAAGTAGAAAAAACCAGGTTGGTTCACAAAGAGAATAAGAGATAGAATCAAATAAAAGTACCATACACTTAAGAAATTTAAATTGACTGGTATTGTAGAAGATTATAGAAAATCAAGAAAGTTGGTCAAAGAAGAAATTATGATATCCAAAAAGATGTCTATAACAAAAATTTGGCTTAAAACATAAAAATTAGCATTGAGAACTTTTTAAAAGTACATTATGGGTAAACAAAATGTGAGGATGGAGATAGGACCCATGAGGATAGGATGAAGGAAGGCTTGTATCTTGTGATCATGAAATGCCTAGATTATTAGATTCTGATTTCGCTTCAGATTTTACCAATGAAGACTTAAGCTGTATTTCATATCTTGAACAGTTGATAAATGGAAACGAGATCAAAGAAGATGGCTGTCTTAATTCTTAGCTGGTTAAAAAAATGGGATATTTAAAGAATGCTAAGGCTCCTGTAATAGATAATATTTCACCAAGGGTTTTAAACAAGGTCATGTGATCACTTGCAACAAGGTTTTAAGCCCTTGAATAATGTATAAGTACCAACTGATTGGAAATTGGTTAATCTGACTCCTATCCTCAAGAGAGGTAATAGAAGTTGTCCCAGTAATTAAAGGCCTATCAGTCTTACCTCATTTGAGGGAAAAGATTTGGAATGTCTGATAAAAGATACTTTGCAAAGTCATTTAACAAGTTTAGAATTTTATTGGATAGCAACATAGTTTCACTGAGGAAAAATATTGCCTTTCAAATCTTTTTGCATGTTTTAAAAATGTTACTGCACATGTAGATAAGGGTAAGGGCATAGGTGTGGTATGTATGGATTTTCAGAAAGCATTTTACAAAGTGCCATGCCCCATAGTGGCAAAGCAGCATGTCTCTTGTCTCACACCACTATAAACTGGGTTTCAATGCCTGTGGTGGGCAGAGCACAGATAGCCCATTGTGTAGCTTTGTGTTCAATTTTAAACAAACAAAGTGCCACATAAAAGGTTTGTAAAGAAACTTATCTCTGCAGGAACTTAGGATAAGTTAAGTAACTGTATAGAACAGTGGCTGGATTCAAGAGCAGAGGTTTGATATAAATGAAGTTCAGTTAAACTAGATTAATGTTGAAAGAGGTGTACCTCAGGGATCAATCTTAGGACCTTTACTCTATTTGACTTACGTTAATAACATTGATGAAGAAAGTTAATAAATTACTTATGTTTGCAGATGACACCAAGGTCTTGGGTGTTGCTGGCTGTGAAGAGGATGCTGCTACTTTATAAAAATATTTAGCTCGCATAATGACTTGGGTGAATAAATGGCAGGTGGGTTTTAATTATGATAAATGCAAAATATTGTATGTGGGTGATAATAATTTGAATTATAAGAATAATTTGGATGGGAATAATTTTAACAATGTCATGAAAGAAAATTATCTTGTTGTAATGGCTGATCAGTCTCTTATGCAATCCAAGCAGTGTGCTGTTGTTAATATTGGTAGGGCAAATATGATTTTAATTTGTATCTACAAAAATATTGAATACAAGTATAAATATGTTATAATTTCATTGTGTAGGTCACTGGTTATACTACATTAGGAGTATTGTGTTTAGTCTTGGGCTCCTTACCCTAGGAAAGCGATGGAATTGTTGGAAATGATTCGGAAGAAGATAACTAAAATGGTGCCCGGGATGGAGTGGTTGTCATTTGAGGAGAGATTAAGATCCTTAAAAGTTTCTCTCTCAAGAGTTAGAGACGATCTGATTCGAATGTTTAAGATTGTAAAAGGATTTATAATGTTGATGCATCAACATTTTTCATACTTAATAGTGAGAATTATAGAACTTGGTGACACAAATATAGATTTAGGAGATATAAAAGATGACAACTTTATTTTCCAGTGCATATGAAGATATGCTAGTAAATTTGAGTGAGTTAAAAAAAAACTTTATACATATATGAATGACAAGTGATGACTAATTGTTTTTAATAGTATTAGTTTGGCTTAGTTGGTGGGACAGCTGAGATGGACCAATATATCCCTTGTTGTTCCTGAAACTTATGTTAACTTCTCATTATAACAACCATGCTGTTACAATTGTTATTACTAACTTCTTACTATAACAACTACACTGTGACAACTGTGGTTTTTCGTTTTACTCGTTTATTGATTTTATATTATGGAACATACCTCAGTGACCATTGGTAGACCTAACAGGTACAATACGATAACCATTCCTATAGTAAATAATTTCCTTCGTGGTCTCAAAAGAGACGCCCATTCGTCCACAATTCCTGTTATCAGAGCTTCCACGGTGCAGAACTATGAAAAACAAAAACAGATCAATATCAGTACACATATTCTCGTAACATACAGATCAAAGTCACATAATAACGTAGTTAGACAGATCTATATAAATTGTATACGTATATATATTTAGTGAATGAATATTTTATATAATAAAGTTTCAAATATACGTGTTATTATCTAGTTTGATAACCTAATACTTATTCTTGCGTGAGAGGACGTTTTGAGTTATGAGTTTCTGATATAGAAGTTTATCTCTATGAATCACTGAAGAATGGTACTTTGAAATTTCTTGTTTGTTTGTTTTGGAATTTCGCACAAAGCTACTCTCGGGCTATCTATGCTAACCGTTCCTAATTTAGTAGTTTAAGACTAGAGGGAAGTCATCACCACCCACCGCCAACTCTTGGGCTACTCTTTTACCAACTTATAGTGGGATTGACCGTAACATTATAACGCCCCGACGGCTGAAAGGGCAACAAGTTTGGCGCGACGGGGATGCGAACCCGCGACCCTCGAATTACGAGTCGCACGTCTTAACACGCTTAGCCATGTCGGGCCCTGTTGAAATTTCTTACATATTAAAATACTTAACCAGCGATAAACAGTTAAACAATATGTGGTTACGCATCCATTCTTTGATTTGTTACATATAAAATAGAACATAATAATAATGTTAGTTAGCTCAGGTGACACATGGAACACTTGTAGCATATAAACACATGTATGAAGGATATAACAATTTGAAGCTGGTACTACATTTATGTGGCAAACATACGTAGCAGGTATCAACCATATAATTCATTAGTGACTTATGACAAACAAATGTAATATATTAAAACAACGACAGCATCTGTTAACTAGTTAGTTGGTTATTGTCATAAGTAACAGGTGACGCAAATGTAAAAGATTATAAAAGAATGTAGCAGATAGCAATCACGTTGCATATTATTGATGTATGTAACAGGTATCGGAGAAAAGTAGCAGAGAGCAACAAAGTAGCTGGTTGCCGAGATAGGTAGCATGCAAGAATAGCACTACTACGACGTGCAGAAAGTCTTTTAGTGCGAAAAAACATGCACGCGTGTCAACAACCATGTTGCCATGCGGCACGTGGATTGTGTCCTAACAGATATTAAGGCGGAAGTGGAAATAGAATATCTCATAATAACAGCCCCCCAGTGGCTCAGCGGTATGTCTGCGGACTTACACGCTAAAATTCGGGTTTCGATACCCGTGGTGGGCATTGTGTAGCTTTGTGCTTAATTCCAAAACAACAACAAGTGATAATAATAACATATAAGAAGGTTGTATTTTGTTGAGATTAGTTAACGCCACACATTTTGAGGATAACTAAATAGGAAATTAACTACTAACTGCACGTCACATGATCATACACACGATTCTTAGATCAGAATTTTCTTTAGCTTCTGACACTGTTAACAGTATTGTTTCATAAGCCTCTGCCACTGCACAGGTTTTGTTTGGTAAAACATAGAAGGTCAACACATTTATTAACAATGGAACCGTATTATTTCTTCCATTACTAGTTCCACAGATTTCATGCACTAACCTTATGTATACCAAAGACAAGTTTCTCAAACTAATAATCTCACTAACTCAGTAATTAAGTGCAAACGTCACAGACTTATTAAATATTCAATTGTTGAAATAGTTAAAACGTGAAAACTCCTTCCAGACAAACAATAACACAAACGCGTAAATTAAAAAAAAAATAGTCTACAAAAGTATTTTGAGCTCTGAAAATTTTCCTATTTTTAAAACAATATTTATGTCATTAAATGAAAATGAGAATATAAAATATGTACCTGGCTGTCAAATAACACACATCAACATATTATATGCTCACCTGGCTGTCAATTAACACACATCAACATATTATATGTTCACCTGGCTGTTAATTAACACACATCAACATATATGCTCACCTGGCTGTCAATTCCAAGAATTAACAACATGAGAAAGAATACAATTGACCACAAAGGGGGAGGTGGCAACTGTAGAACAACTTCTGGATAAACAAGGAAAGCTAACCCTGGACCTGAAGAAAATACACCATGTTAGATTATATCTAAACAAAGACCGTGTTTGTACTCTGAAAATAACACAACAGTTCACTGTCTGATAATACTTAGTGTATATTAAGATGTTGATACACTATAACTTACCAATAGACGTCTCATTTCAAATGTTTTAGAACCAAGATTCAAGAAAATATTAATAAAGTTTGTTTTGAAATATTCTGTTACACGTTGATTTAGTTTAGAAACAGAACTTTTAGTGTTTATATAAACAACTGAAGCACAAGAAGACTGAATTATCTTACCGGACTTCACAACGTCAGCAACTTCAGTTCCGTCGCCTTTCAAGTAAGCCATGTGACCGAGGACGGAAAATATGACAGTACCAGCAAATATACTGGTAGCAGGGTTAACAATACATAGAATATATCCGTCTCTAGAAATACAGATATAGAAACAATAATGAATGTGTGTAAAGTGTACAATAATACCCATGGAAACAGAAACACTGAAAGAATAACGAATACAGCGTACAGAGAATTATTACATTGAACATTTTTGAGCAAATAATTGTTAAATAAAAAATTAAAAAAATAATAAAACATTTCTTAAGAGATTGTTGTTGTTTTTTGTTACCGGAAGAAGTTGTGGCTAAACTTGTTGTAGCTTCCAAGAGTTACGACGGAACCGAAACCAATACCAAAGGTGAAAAACACTTGTGTTCCTGCTGTCACCCAGACCTAATAACATTAATATAATAAATTAATACTGATTACACAGATTTCACTTCTGAGAAAATTTAACACTAATTTAGTTTTCTTACGTTTTGATTAAAGAATTATTAACTAGTATTAAAGCTTGATAGCAAATAAACAAAAAAAAAGTCGCTTGACAGTTACTGATTGACAATGACACTATTTTCACTAAAGACGTAAACTATAGCTTCATTAAATGGGAAGTTTTATTTGTTGCCCAGCCTGGTTATTAGTGTTTGTCGTCAGCGTCAGGGGCATTAAAATGTACTGTTAATCCCACTATTCGTTGGTAAAAGAATATGCGATGGGTTCTGTCCAACATCTAACATTAATATTTACTAGTGTTTATATCGTATATGAATGTAATAATAATAACATTGGTATATTAATATAACGACAATAACATTTAAATCTCAATATAATAATAATAACATTTATAAATAAATATAATGACAATAACATTAAAATATGAATGTAATAACAAGTACATTTATATATGAATATGATGACAATAACATTTATATACGAATGTAATAAAAATAACATTTATATATGTTCGTTGGTAAAAGAATATGTGATGGGTTCTGTCCAACGACTACCTTCTGTCTTTTCAACAGTTTAAAATCACTAACCATTGGTATATATAAACAAAAGTAGTTGTTCACCTCACGCGGAGAAAGGTCAGGAAAAAGTGAAGATATGTGAAAAGTATTCAGGATTGGCTTTGCTTAGAAACATAATTATTGTGTTCAAAGTTATCAAAACATTGCTGTAGTATAGTGTAATGCATAATTAGTAATTATGTAATAACCTGTTCTATCAAGTAGAAATGTTCATTATTATAATGTAGTGTGCTATTAAATCGAAATGTAGTGTATTTTGCTTCATTACTGCACCCAAAGTAATAAAAATGCTTTTTTCTAATAACAGAATTGAGGAAAAGTAGTAGTAGTATCATCTACTGATAATTCTCGACACATCATTCTTGTTCTAAAAGTGGGTTCTGACTGTCACTCTTATAACACACACACGGTACAAAAACGTATAATGCGATTTATGATAACTTTGCGTGACTCAAGAGTCTTGCAGTTAGGGCACATTAACCACAAGGCCATTCTTGGCCATATGTAAAGTACTAAGGGCACATTAACCATAAGGCCACTCTCGGCCATATGTAAAGTACTATCAGATTAAATTGTTCTTAATTTAATTCAGTGTCCCCCAGTGTCTGGATGCTTATAATAGTTAATCCTGAGAAAATGAGTAATTAAAACAGTTGACCAGGATCAGAGAAATACATTTAACATAAACTAACCTTGGGATCCAAAAGTTTGTTGAATTGTGGAGTAATGTAAAAAAGTAGTCCGTCTCCAGCGCCCTCTAACGTCACTCCACGAAAAAAAAGAATGATGAGGATGACGTACGGAAAGGTTGCTGAAACCCAAATAATCTGTAAACAACGTAAATAATCAAGTAAAGCTAGAAATATTAGATATTATTAGGTAAAACAAAGGATATCAGAGATGCTGGAAAACAATATGTCACTAAATGATCTTTGCTTCTGATTACTGAAATGTTTTATGTTACTATGTGATCTGTTTTTGTAATTACTATAATAGTGTTTTATGTCATTAAGTGATGTTTCCTTATGATTACTGTAATGGTGTTTCATGCCATTAGGTGATGTTTCCTTATGGTTACTGTTATGGTTTTTTATGTCAATAGGTGATCTTTCCTTGTGATTACTGTAACACTGTTATATGCAATCTTTCCTTTTCCTTTTGTTTCCAAGTTTAATTTAGTTTAAATCTCACCTTGCCACTACTATGTAGTCCTTTCCAGATGACCAAATAAACCAGAAACCAGGCAAGTAACAAATACAAACTTAGTTCCATGTTCATACCTCCCAAGTCATGTATTCCTGAGGTAATTTGTAAGGTTCGATGCCTACAAAAGAACAATAAATATTGTATTATTGAAATTTAGTATCCATAGTGGCTTCACTGAACCATTTTAAATTAACGTTTCATCATATTCGATTTTTGAGTATTTAACCACAAAATTCTCTAGATATTCTTTATATATTTTATATATTCAATAACAGAAACGTTTTTTTTTTTCTAATTGAATTTCCGTAACTAAAACAGCTATATCTGAGAAAGTACTTGTCCTTGGATGAGTACATTCTCGAAATATACAGGGTAGAGAAAATTTGAAAAATTGAACAGAAGGTGTCCATCACGGTTATCATCATTGTTGGTTAACATATTAAATCTATTCCTGGATGGAACTACTAATAGCATCATATGTTTTGGAAAGAATTCTACACACTGACACATATTGTACAGAAATCACTAATCTCATATTGTGAAAAATAAGAGAAACAAAGGCAATGGTAGTTTGTGAGAATAGTGAGTTAGGTACTACATACAATATAAATTTTAAACACTATTTCTAAACTTTCATAATGAAAGGCCTGGCATGGACGAGCGCGTAAGGCGTGCGACTCGTAATCCGAGGGTCGCGGGTTCGCGCCCGTGTCGCGCTAACCATGCTCGCCCTCCCAGCCGTGGGGGCGTTATAATGTTACAGTCAATCTCACTATTCGTTGGTAAATGAGTAGCCCAAAAGTTGGCGGTGGGTGGTGATGACTAGGTGCCTTCCCTCTAGTCTTACACTGCTAAATTAGGGACGGCTAGCACAGAGAGCCCTCGAGTAGCTTTGTGCGAAATTCCAAAACAAACAAACAAATCATAATTAAAACATATGCACCTCAGGTGGAAGTATACTTCCCCTGGAACAAATACTCTTTACTATATAATGATTTTGAATTATGTTTTTTATATTTCTGTTGAAACTCAACAAAATATATCTGTTTTCTCTACAACAGTTCGTTAAAAACCTTGATCCAAAGTTGACCTATATAAGGAATTGAAAATAATGGATTTGTCTGAAAAATAAGAAATTAAACCTACTCCCAGAATTCGGTTATAGGTGATTTTGCTTCGGTGGCTGTAATATTGAGATTCGTAATGTTGGTTCCCTCTTTCACACAATATTTTGTGTTCCACCAATTACCACACGATTCCCAAGGCAGTTGTGACGTCATTGAGGACACGAGGTAGAATAAAGTCCAAGCTATTATCACCACGTAGTAGATATTATAGAGACAAACGATCGTCATTGAAGCAAAGCCAATTCCTAATGAAAGTATATATTACATAATATAAGAACTGTTGACATATTTGAGACACAAGTATGAGTTATATATATCAGGAAAAGGTGAAAAATACTAGAAGTAAACAACAATAGCTACCTTTAAAGATAGGTACTAAATTCCAGACCCCGATACCACCAATGCTGAGGTACTGACCAATGGCCACTTCTAGGAAGAATAGAGGAACAGCACACAAGACTAAACAGATGAGGTAGGGAAACAAAAATGCCCCTAAATAACAAACAACAATATATAATCCATTAGAACCACCGATTTACCATTTAGTAAGGTGAAGCTTTAATGTATATTATGTTGGACTGAACCATGAGACACATACCTCCACCATTTTCATAACACAAGTATGGAAAACGCCATACGTTGCCAAGACCGACAGCGTAGCTTATGCAGCTGAAAATAAAGTCCAGTTTTCCTCCCCATTCCCCACGTTCTGGTTCGTTCTCCTTATCTGACTTTCTTACCGACTGGTTCATTTCATCAGGCGTTGTGATCATTTTCACTCCTTTTTCTACACTGGCGATTTCTGATTTTTCATTTTTGGAAGCCATTTCTTGAATAAAGTCACAAATTTTCTAAACTTTAATAAAAATTGTGACTGTAAAAAAAAGAACATAAGAATGTATTTACAAAAAATATTACATAAATGTAAACGTAATTATTATAATAAATAATTAATTAATAGGTTTTATTTGTATTACAGTTATTACTTAAGAATGCTAACATAGTATTGATGATATTAAATATGTATATATATATATCATTAGAGATATTAGGTGCAACTATACTGATGGAGGCAATACTTAATATCATAAGAGGTATCTATATTTTATCAGAAATATTACTCATGCAGAATTATATATTATTATAGATATACGTAACTAATGCCTATAATAATGCAATAATTCAAAGCCGTCGGCCAAGATACACCATTGATATGCATTGTGTAATATTTATCAAAACATAAAAATATCCAAAAAATTAGGAAAAATGTGTAACGTAACTAAAACTAACATTTAGCCTAATAGATAACACTAATTTAACACCCTCTGGAATTTACTACCCTACTTTGCACCACAATTATAAGCGGTATACTTCCAAGATGTTTAACGTACATTAATCGGTCGTACTGGCTTTGTCGCACCAATCAGTGTTGGCACAGTCACTGTGGTCAGCCATAGCTGTATCTTACGTAAATGACATCTTCTGTCACTGCGTTTTTAAAATTGCTGTAATTGTATTATATATTTGCAATTGATGAGATTCAAACACTATTTTTTAAGATTCACTGAAGACTAGTTTATCTCTGGTAAATGCGCTACTGATGTATATACCTCTATATCAGCAGATATAGAGAAGTCGGTTGTTTAAATTGATAATGATCAAATTTTTATTTCCTCTCATAGTGAGGTGTCAAAGCAGAGGCATCGCTAGAAATAGGCACGTTCCCAGATTCTATTCGTCAGTGCCCATAATTCCTAGTTGGCGTCTTGAAAAATAGAAATTGAAGATCATGATCGACAAATTGAAACGTCAAAAATTTCTGAAAATACATATGGGTCCATTCTCGGAATCTTCTAGACACCTAGTGACACCTATCCAGTCTATCCATTAGTTAGTCTGATTAGTTAATATAATAGTTGCAACCTAATTCATTATTGAGTCTGATCAGTTAATACAGTAGTCCCATTCTATCCATTAGGGACTGATTGATCAATATAATGACAACCTATCCAATAGAGTCTGATCAGTTAACATAATAATCCTGATCTATTACTGAGTAATTAGTTACCATAACAGTCCTGATGTATTGCTAAGTATGTTTAATCAGTTAACATAATAGTTCTAATGTGTCCCTAAATCAGCCGGAGCTTCACGCAATTGTACTGATTGGGTAATGTTGTCAAATGTGCATATCAATTAGTAGATGGCGCGACCTGTGATACTAATCTTATTAGATTCGATATATTTTGTAACATCATGAAAATATGAAAGCTGTATGTTCATATTGTATGTCACATCAGTTATATGGCGCAGATAACCTAGTTATTTTGCGCCAAAAACTCCAGACAACGAAATTCAGTTATGAAAGGGAAGATATATCTGCTCGGTAGAAAGTTATATTTTGTTGACTTTTTGAGAATTGTATTGAAAAAACAACATATAACAAGCACGTGAACTTGTTGAATCTGTCAGCAACACAATCCGCGTACGTGTCAATAAAATTTACATCGTATATTTTACTCTAGCGCCCACGTTTTTAAAAACAAGCAAAAATCACTTTGACCTCTCTATGTGAAAAGAACAAACACAAATCTCTTGAGATAAGACATTAATCTAGACCTATAAAAAGTGTTGTTTGTTTGACTTCTACTGACAACCTTGATAGTACCTTATCATTCTGGGTCGACTAAAATACTTGAGTCGTAAAAACTTTTATTCGAAATCTAACGACAGAGACAAATGAAACTATTTTTATGATGTCTTATAAATGTATGGAAAATAAGCAAATACTTCGTAGGAAAGACCAAACGTTGTAGCACAGATAGCCCTCGAGTAGCTTTGTGCGAAATTCCAAAACAAACCAAACGTTGTGAGGTAAGAAAGAAGCCTGCGAAGTACAAACTAACGATATCAAATCAGAGATCTAACTTAAAATGAATTAATAAGATACAAACGACTTCTGATTCGATAAAAACGTTTATATTATCGTGATATTATACCTCAGTGTCACTGCTTTTGAGACACTGTGATATTCTTGTAATTAAATATTAGTGGACAATGTTTGTATGCGAAGTGATTGGTAAAACCGCAAACGTATTTCTAATTTTTAACAACTCTTTTATGCTGTATTATGATTATATTTAGAATTTTAAAAAGAACTAGAGAGGTTGATACTTTATTTTAACAAGAAAGGAATGGTAGTTAGTGTTTATAAGGGTGAGTCCAATTCTTAATTCAAGCGCCGATATTTAAAAGTGTAAGAGCAATAGTAACTTCTAACATATCACTGGATACATGTGACTTACTTTTGATAACGGTAAAGGTAACTCATAAATAAAAACGCTACGTTTAGGGTCGATAAAGCTAAATCTGAATTTAAACGTATTAATGAAGAGGCTAGCGAATTTTTGGGGTTAATCTGATCCTTGATGAAGACTTGGAGAAAACTGATATTTAGTGTTGATAGTGGTAAGATTGGTTTGTAACATACTAAGAGGTTGAGTTTGAAAGTTTATAAAGGAGGGAACTCATTTTCAATTTGTATGATATGTCGCTTAACAATTTTACTAAGAGATAAGTTGATTCTTTAGGTGCTGATGGTACAACTAGAAGCTTTAGAAAATAGTAAAGAATTCAGGTTTCAAAGTGAAGACGTAAGACATCCTTTTTACTACTTTGAGCTACAGCCCACGAACGATATTCACGTCACAAAGGTTCTCATGCCACGTGTGGCATTGAAGTTTTCTTTCATGTGGCATCAGTTTCACGTGGAAACTGACTCAGCTAGTTTACAACTTACTGTTCACACATGTGTAATCAAATAGACCGACGGATAACGCTAAGGAAGGCCTGAGAAAGCGTTTTAAGCCTAATAGTTAACTTTTATGCTCGAGGTAAACCGTATGATGGTGGAAACAATAAACAAAAACAAACAAGTACACGAGTAGAGTTCAAGATAGTACTAAACATCGACCAACAGCTCGATGCAACACAAATAGTTTGAACTCAACAATGATACTGTGAGCGAAACTAACAGCGAATCATTCAGATAACCATTAGCGCCTTCTAGTGATAAAATCCAATTTTCTGTAAATATTTATCTATGCACATTTCGTGAAGTTGCATTTATAATGGTTAGTTTATATAACTGCTTTAAGGTATTCACGTATTTCAACAGAGTACAGTGCGATAATAAATATAAAAACTATGACAGTCCGTCTGTGTCAATAAAATACATTTTTTTTACTTTGTTGTAAATTGGTCTTTTACAATACAGGAGTGTGTATGTGTTTTCCTATAGCAAAGCTACATCGTGCTATCTGCTGTGTCCACCGAGTAAAATCGATCCTCTTATTTTAGCGTTGTAAGTCTAAAGACTTACCGCTGTCCCAGAGGGGGGATTATACATATATTATTCAGATACAAAATAAAAATGTTTATTTTATAGTACAATGAACCATCCACACACTTAGAGTTGGAAGTCAAGAATGGACATCACTATTATTAATATTTAACAATTCATTGCGTAAACAGTGTATTGTATGTTAAGTAATAGTGTGCAACATACTGTAAGCCTTATTAGTGTCAAATAATACATGATGTTAAAAGTGTATTATGTGTCAATTATTCTTGCCAAAGTATAAACCTTATTCATATCTAATAATACACGGTGTTAACAATGTGCTGTGTTAAGTAATCTTGTAAAAAATACTATAAACCTATTAATATTTAATAATACATCGTGTTAACAGTGTGTTACATGTCAACTATTCCTGTGAAATATGCTATAAATCTTATTAATATATAAAAATAGATGCTGCTAAAAATGTGCAATCTAACCTGTAAACAGAAATATTAATTAAGTTATAAAAATACACGATTTAAATCTGTGATAGTTTATTAATTTTTAAGCAGTATTTTCAATAACGAAAGTATAAATTTGACTACAGAAGCTATGAATAAAACCAAACATGGAAGTCGTCAAGGGCAATATAAAGTAGCCGTAAAAAAGTTTAATCCAGTATATTTTAGTAGAGTCTGACTGTATAGTTATTTCTCGTCAAATGCCAAGGATTGCTGGTCAAGAATAATCAATCGATTTTTTCCGTTGGTACTCAAGTGTCTTAAGGCCATTGACTACAGAGTTTAATAGTTTCTTGTCTATGACCAAAACTCGTTTAATCCGCATGATTTTCATAAGTAAGTGATTTTAAAGAGGTTTGGAAAAGTGCTTTTTGATTTAAAAATTATTAGAGAAAAATAGAAATATTATATCCTAACGATACTAAATAAGGAATAATGTTATTAATATCATAATTATAGATCGTTATCCTTGACCCTTCTCTTTCTGGAGCGTAGGTATTACAATCAGGTCCGTGTGTGTGTATCTGTATTTCTCGAAAACTAATAGAAAGATAAAACAAGCTGACAAATCAGTTTGGGACAGTCCCTCTTAAATTTGATCACATAAAAATCCGGTTCCAGATTCTGGATAACTTCGAAGATTTTTTTTTGTTTTTTTTTAAATAATTGGAAGATAGGGTATTTTTGCAATTTGAGGTTAATAACTTTGTAAAGTGTGATCGAATTTGTATCAAATTTCACCAGTACATTATGGCTGAGAATCATCATCACACTACAAGAAGTGATCCATGATAATGGATTTTAGAAGGATTTTCTGAGTTTTCAAAATCCCGGAAAGGGACGGGGGTTGTAATTTCTTTAATTGCTATTATTTAATTTAGACTCTACGCTAGTACAGCGGTATGTCTCCGGATTTACAACGCTAAAATCAGGGGTTCGATTCCCGTCGGTGGGCCCAGCAGATAGCCCGATGTGGTTTTGCTATAAAAAACCACACATTTTAATTTAGTTTACAAAAATACATTCTCATGTACCTTTAAATGTCTATTAATGCATTAGTTCTAACTGTTGTCTTTCCCCAAGTGACTCTGCGGTATGTCTGGTAGCTTATAACGTAGAAAACCGAGGTTCAATATCCGCTTGGCCACTGTGTAGTTTTGTATGCTTAATAGCAAACAAATATAATTACTTGTAGATTTAGAATTTAGCTATCTGCTAGTCGTTACATGTATTTCACGTGCGTCATGATACAGTTACCTAATTCCCTGGGATGTCTGTCCACATTTTTATTCTTTATCAAAGAGCTATTGCATCTGCTAAAGCAGACTTACGTCTGGGTATAAACAATCTATCGGACGAACTTAGTAATATCCCTGTTGGAAACTTTCTCTGTAGAGACGTAATAAAGAGGGGTAAGCTATCTTACAGGGGTTAAATCTTCAGAGCACAAGTACTGAAAAACCGGAAATTGGAATACGTGTGGAGCAACTTTCGAAATAATTTCTAAGAAAACCAGTGTGATAAGCGGAATGGAAAAAAACAAATTTATTGTAGAATTAGAAGCACGTGATAGTATTATGATATTATTTGATATGCACAAGAACCTTGGCATCACACTCTATTGATACTAAAGAACTGTTCGTTTGTTTGTTTTGAATTTTTCACAAATCTATTCGAGGGCTATCTATGCTAGCATTTTCTTATTTAGTAGTGTAAGGCTAGAGGGAAAGCAACTAGTCATCACCACCCATCGCCAACTCTTGGGCTACTCTTTTAACAATGAATAGTGGGATTGACCGTCACATTATAACGTATCCGCAGCTGAAAGGGCGAGCATGTTTGGTACGACCGGGATTCGAATTCGCGACCCTCAGATTACGAGTCGAGTTCCTTAACCATCTGGCTATGTCGGGCCGACTAACGAATCAGAAGAGGCGAAAAACGTATCAATAAAAAAAACACGTATTATCAACCAAATCAAAATAATTAATTTTTATTCGTGGATGGTCACGTAAAAAAACACTATTGAAGAATATTTTGGTATGTTTCGGACTATAAATAATTTAAAATTGTAAGTCAGTTTGAAATTGCATATACTATGACAGTTTCCTTAGGATATTTATTCCTTGCTCATAAGGCAAATAAATAAATAGCAAAACAAAACTCGTTCACTGTGAAATAAACAACCATAAATGGTGCTAATTATTAAATAGTTGTTCAGGATCTAATCTACGTTATAGATACTAGCGCGATTTAAAACATTTATATAAATCTATAAAAAGTAAGCATTTGAAAGAGCAAGCTGTATAGATAGGGAAAATAAGGTATATCTTGTGGAAAGAATCACAATGTAACTCTAGCTATCTCAGGTATAACACAAACTCTAGATATATGGTCTAACGTACAATTCCAACAAAAAACAAACAAAAACAAGTACATTCTGAACTATAGCAAAGTAACGTTCCAAAGATCCAAACTGATACAAAATTTACGTATTGAAATATATTACAGTTACTATTTTTTACTCTATTTATATTTAAGATTAAATATAGTCTTGTGATGAGAAGATATTATTCAAGCGTTTTTATTTTAAAAAAGCAGCCCCCTGGTTAGGTATTTAAGAATTATCACATCAAAAACATTTTAAAATTAACTATGGTACATGGATGTTTCAGTTATATTGTAATTTATCGATTTCAAGACACTTAAAATATTCTAAGGTGGAATAATGGTTATTAAACGTCTTGTTTTAAAGAAAAAAACGTTAAATTATTTAGTACCAACGTTTTGATAATTAGATAAGAGAGAATCGTTTACTTATGATTTAAAATATAAAACAAGTTAAAACAAAATACTTAAAGTCACTCACCTGTTTAATGTTACTCTTCAAAAATAACTAAATTCCGAAGTCGATGATACTGCTAATAATGAAACAAACTGGTATAAACACTTAGTTCTTATACAGCTAATAATGAAACAAACTGGTATAAACACTTCTTAGTTCTTATACAGCTAATAATGAAACAAACTGGTAAAAACACTTCTTAGTTCTTGTACAATTAATAATGGAACAAACTGGTATAAACACTTTTTAGTTCTTTTGACAATAAACTCAAATATTTTGTGAAAGTGCTGAAAATCGAGTTCAGTATTATGACTTGTACAGGAGAGAAACGACTGATGCCCAGCGATAAATATAAAGTACATGATAAAATTTTGAAAGACAGTTGTATTTACTAAAACAAAGTAACTGTACACATAAAAAAAAAAGAAATGAGTGAAGTCTCTCCGATTTTATCAACTGTTGAGTATAACTTGCCTTCAACAATACGTGTCTTCAGTGTTTTCTGATATAAACTGGCGCGTTTTACAACTTCAAGGTTTTCATTTACTCGGTGTTTAACGATAGTTCCCATTTTGTTGTTTGGGATCGCTAGTGGAGTAACGACGGAGTTTCTCATTGGTTGCAACTGATAAGCGTGGAAATTTCCATTGAGGATGTGAGTGAAGGCGCGAAAGATGTACTTGTTACCACTTAGTAGTACGTGAGCTGTAATGTAAAGTAACACTCGCAGGGACAGAAATAAAAAAGCAAAACAAAATCATAACTATATTTCACAAACAGAATGATCACGTTCTATCAGTAGCTTGATTAAACCAACATAACCACTAAATACACTTTTTCACAAACCTTAACTTCCAAGAAAAATAAACAGAACTCTTAGTAAGCTTACTATTCACAGACCTTAACATTAGGAGATGACAGTTTGTTATTACTTATATTAAGACACGACAATTTGTTATTACTAATATTAGAAGGTGACTTTTTTATTACTAATATTAGAAGGTGACTTTTTTATTACTAATATTAGGAGGTGACTTTGTTATTACTTAAATTAAAATGACCATTTGTTATTACTGAGGTATGACCTTTGCTATTCAGTACCAGCTGTTGAGGAACGAAAACTGTTAATCGTATAAAAAGACAATAGAAGGTAACGTGCCTCTTTCATCCTTTGTTATTTAATCTCTGATCATTTCATTAGATGATAATTCAATATTATGCTTTGTAGAAGGTAATAACTGACACATTTAACTTATTAAACGAAAATTTCATATGAATTTGAATGTGTGTCCTGTTTCAGGGCTGTTGTTTTTGATACTAACCATGTATACTGTCGGGCGAATTGCAGTTAACATACGCTGAGGGATGAATGTTAAAACACACACATTCATCAGTGGCTAGTATATATCTGTGTTCTTCCCTATAAAACTAGAGGGTAATATGTATATAATTCTGTATACCAGAGACTATTATGTGTGTGTGTGTGTGTATATATATATATATATATATAATTGTTTATACAAAAGGCTGCATACATATGTTTTTGTCTATACCACAAACTTTGTGGTCTTTAGTGTTTTTTTTATAATTTCGCGTAAAGCTACTCGAGGGCTATCTACAATATCCATCCATAATTTAGCAGTGTAAGGCTAGAGGGAAACAGCTAGTCATCACCACCCACCGCCAACTCTTGGGCTACTATTTTATCAACGAACAGTGGGATTGACCTTCACTTTATAACGCCCCCACAGCTGAAAGAACGAGTATGTTTGGCGTGACGGTGAGGATACCAGAAGCTCTCTTTCTATTATTTCTATATGTGATATACAGATATTTTCCTATACAATAAACATATTTTTTGTTATGTAGACTCATTTGTTAGGGGCTTGCTTCGTAATTTGGCACTGTATAATTCATGACATTTTAAGAAGCTCTTATAACTTTCTTTATTTGTTAGTAGAATATGATGACAAATGCACAACTTTTGTATGATAATATGATAGTTAATATGTACAAATTTCATCTAAATCAAACTATAATTTTTAAAATATTTGTAAAAACAAAACTTATGTAATAATTTTGCATGCTGTATATGTTATTGCTTGTACCAGAAGCTTTTCTATATATATATATATTTACTTACATCTTAGGACAGGGATTCCCAAACGTTTAGACCTGTGGAGTTTCACATCAGAAAGAAAAAAAACATTTCGGAGCATTAATAAAAAAAGTACACTAAAATAGAAACAATCGGTCACTTGCTTTTAAATATAAATTTATTAAAAATATCACTATTTAAAGAAATTTTTTTACTTCTACTTACTTGTTCAAAAAGAAGTTCAATATTTGGAGTTATGGTTGTTACTTGTAAGCGCAGATCATCTTCAGTATTTAGCCTGTTTCTAAATTTGAATTTGGTCTTTGTAGCTGTATACAATGAAGATATTTGCTCTCAAAGATATGTTGTTGGAAAATGCGTGAAAATTTTCAAAGCTCTGTTACTTATTTCAATATATTCCATGGCCATTTGAATCCAAAATTGTGTAATTTCTTTCTGCTGAAATTTTGAGTCGAAATTTCGTCCCCCGCTAGTACAGCGGTATGTCTATGGAATTACAACGCTAAAATCAGGGGTCCAATTCCCATTGGTGGGCTTAACAGATAGCCCGATGTGGCTTTGCTATAAGAAAAAAACATACACACTCAGTTGAAATTTCTAAAAGCTGTTTTTTTTTTCTTTCAAAGGCAAATCGTTGGTATTTGCACAGTCAACAAAGGGATTTTGAATTCACAATATTTTTTTCTAAATAAGAGGGTAAGTACTCCTCAACAGTTGTACACAAATCAGATACGTGCTGCAAGACTGAAACTTTTGTATCTTCATTTAAGGAAATTTCATTCATAATTTAAAAAATAAGCAACTGAGATTTCCGAAGCAATCAAGTTCTTCCATAAGTATACATTCATCCTAAAGTTTAGCTTACGTTGAACCACTTCCATTTTACTCTCAACTTTGAAGTACGTTACCTTGGTACCATGCATTGTAACATTCATTTCATTTAGACAGGCAAATACATCCTAAAGGTGAACCACTTTCTGCACCCAGCATTTGTCTTATAATTTGTATGCAAGTTCAAAATGGCATTCAGATAAAAAGAAATCTATTTCCTCGCGCAATTCGTAAAACAGAGCAAGCACTTTTCTCCGATAAAGCCATCGGACTTCATTGTAAAACAGCAAATTTTTATACAAACTTCCCATATCCTTACAGACTAAACTGAAGATCCTCACATTGAGCGGTCTTCATTTTATAAAATTAACTATTTTTAGGACATCTCCAATACCTCTTTTAAGTCTTCTGGCATTCGTTTCGTTGCATGTACATGACGATGAAGACAGCAGTGATGTCAGCGTTTTTCTTTTTTATGTGTGCCACTGCGCATGAAAAAATTCCAATCATAGCTACAGCCTCATTAGTGCAAATACTTGATCAAAGCTGCCATTGGATATCATGTTCTTCCATAAATAAATCGATCAGTTCAAATATTTCTTCGCCTGTTGTTTGAGTAGGCAAAGGTTTGCAAATTAGCATGTCTTTTTCAAAATTAGCTTCGCGAATATAGTAAACAAACACACGCAACATCGCATAACTTGCGACATTTGTTGATTTATCCATGTGAAGCGAAAAAGTTGGTCTCGCTTTTACTCGCCTTATTAACTCCATTAAGTAATTTGCTGACATATCTTTGATTTTTCGAGAAAAAGAGTAGTCAGAAAGGGGCACAGGGTTAATGTTTTTAAGAAATTTCTTGTCAATCGTGCACTCTACCAAATCTTTTGCACATGATTGCAGTTGTACGAATTTCATTTACTTTTTCATTACGGTAACAAACAAGATATGAAGCAATAAGAGCAACTCTGTTGTCCTAATGGACAAACGAAAGAAATGTAACTTTACTTGTATTTAATTGCAAACACTTTCTTTTGAAATACTAGGAAGTTGGATTTTTTTAATTAGAAGTGTTTGGTTTCTAGAGCCCCCCAGTGGCTCAGCGGTATGTCTGCGGACTTACACGATAAAATCCGGGTTTCGATACCCGTGGTGGGAAGAGCACAGATAGCCCATTGTGTAGCTTTATGCTTAATTTAAGAAAAACAAAAAAAACTTGGTTTCTAGATACCGTTTTAACTTAGTTGGATGCAAACTACTGTTACTAAACACTGTTCCATATTCATCACACAACCCATTAGGTCCATCTTCATTATTCGTTCATGTAAAACAAAACTTTCACCATACTTTCATTTCGTTCTTGTTTCAGTACTCCATGCATTATCCTGTATTGAAATGCTTGCTACGATTATAACGCCAATGAATTATTATTAGGCCTAAACCTAGAAAGATTTTTACTAGTATAAGATTTATTACTGATATTGAGCCACATATTCATTATAAGGGTGACAACTAATCATTAATTATATCTTATATCTTTAGCACTTCAAACAAAAGTATTTTCACAAACACAAAATAGCTTCTTAATGAAAAATCGTTCAAGCACTTATGTTTTTCATCATACAATGACATGCTGACCTGGTATCGGTGCTGCCACAACGAAGTCAGAAATAAAGATTTGTGGAAAAAAGGCTAGGCCATTAGAATAATATATTTTTCTGAAGGAAAAGGCTAACCTATTATTTTTACAATTTTTAACAGACGTTTTTAAACCAAATAACAAATTATTAAACCAGAACGAAATGAAACAAAACAAAACATGACGTCATGGAGCTTATTGGTACCAAGTTTGCCTAATTAAACAACAACGAATCTAATCTAATAAATACCAATTATAATTGTCATAAATATATTTATACTTCATACAAATATACTTTGATATTGAAACAATTGATATTGTATCTAATTGTATCACAATGTTTCAAATTTTGACAAGTTTCAGCTATGACGTCATATTTCACTTTGTTCGAGATTTAGCCGCTAATCCAGATCTGGCTTTTGAAAGACAGTTGGCATCACTCCATAGGGGTGACCGATGTTTCATAGGAAAATTACTAGACTATCTTGCATCTTCAATGACGCATGCGATTTTGAGATGGTGCCACATCCACTAACAACCAGTGAGGCCGTTGTCAAAGTTAATTGAAATTGAATTAACACTTTCACCTCGAGAACTTCCCCTAAGCTAAATAAAATTGTCTGGCGTAAGGCAAAATAAGATATTAAAAGGCCCAATACGCGATACACGTGTTGTATTAAAGAAATAGTTTACGTTGTTGTACAGCGTATTTTGATTCAATTTTATAGTTTTAGGAACAAATTTTAATATTCTAAAATTTCCTCGCGGAACATCAGATAACTATGGCGGTGCCCAAGGGCTCCGTGGAGCATAGTTTGAAAAACCATACCTTAGAATACTTTCATGTTAATGCGTTTTGGTTTATGGCTTGAATATTTTATGGTTATCACACAAATTAATCGGAAGCTGGGGCGTGCTGTTTTTAACGCAGTCCTTTCTCATGATCTGTTTATTCATTTAACTTCATTTAGAAATAAATTAGCCCCCCAGTGGCTCAGCGGTATGTCTGCGGACTTACACGCTAAAATTCGGGTTTTGATACCCGTGGTGGGCAGAGCACAGATAGCCCATTGTGTAGCTTTGTGCTTAATTCAAAACAACAACAACAACAGAAATAAATTATTTAATTTTATTATATATATAGATATTTGCCTATACCAGAGGCTACTATGTATATATTTTTACTTATACAATGTTTTATGTATGTATCCTAAAGACGGTTGGTATGGGTATTAGAACATTAATTTAAATAAAGTACAGAACAACGTTTCGACTTTCTTAAGTTATCTTCAGGCTAATAATGAGAGTTTGCAGCTCACCGTTGTTGGGCACACGTCTTAGGGACGAGAGTGTAAACGGCTACTACACCGTAGGGGGCGTTTTAGTTAAATGTTCTGTTATTAATTAATATAGGTATAAATTAAAGTGCAGAACAACGTTTCAACTTCTTAGGTTACCTTCAGGGTAGCCTGAGACCCCCAAGCGTTTGTTTTAATCTGTAGAAAGCTAAACCTTGAGTTTTCGAATATATCTAAAGACATAACGGCCAGTTTGACGCATATTTGTCTTCTGTTACGTTATTGTAAACGAACAGACGTCAGAACACTTAAAAATACTTATCTACACTTGACTACGAACAGTGTTTGATAACTACTATCAAAAGAAAAGCTGTACTGAGAGTTGAAGAAAGCAGATTAAAGAGGGATTTATCCTTAAACTACAAGATTATCTTCAATGACCAGTGTTTCCTCTTTGATTGTACGTGTTTGTTTATGGCTTGAACTTTTATCCCCTTCATGACTACCGAATAGGTTCTCTATTGTTGTGTTTACATGTGAAATATTCCTTCGTCACCATGTGGTGACTCTACTGAATAGGTTCTGTTTTGTTGCGTTTATATGTGAAATCTTCCTTCGTCTATCACCCTACGTGGTGACTCTACTGAATAGGTTCTGTATTGTTGCGTTCATATGTGAAATATTCCTTTGACTATTACCCCACATGGTGACTCTACTGAATATGTTCTGTATTGTTGTGTTTATGTGTGAAATATTCCTTCGACTGCCACCCCATGTGGTGACTCTACTGAATAGGCTCTATTTTGTTGCGTTTATATGTGAAATATTCCTTTGTCTATCACCCCACGTGGTGACTCTACTGAATAGGTTCTGTATTGTTGCGTTCATATGTGAAATATTCCTTCGACTATTACCCTACGCGGTGACTCTACTGAATAGGTTCTGTATTGTTGTTTATATGTGAAATATTCCTTTGACTGTTATCCCACGTGGTGACTATGTGAGATATACTTTCCAATAGCTTTACCAAACTACCTAAACTTCTTGACAGACAATTAGAAACTGTGTTTTATACCATCCAGTCTTTTTCTTTGTTAGTTTATTTGTTTCTGTGAGATTAATTCTGATGTATTACACATTTTATCCTTATGTTAAAAGCCATGAAGTCAAAGTCTACTCCATGTAAATATTGCGCGTGAAAAATGCGTCAGAAGACGCTCTGAATTATTACTTGACTATTATCTGAAACAAAATTGCTACGTTAAGTTATAGTTTTGGTCTTACATTTTTTCCAGCAACAACAACAAAGCAAGGATCGCCAAAGCTATGAGAGTCTCCTAAGAGCAAGTGAGATGTGTATGAGGATATATATGTGGACAGGAGTTTTTGTGACAGATGGCTGTGACTTGTTGGTCATAAATGATTAATAATAAATATACAACGCACGGTCCATTTGTTTGAAAATAGTAGTTATTACAACAGAACCTGCGGTTATTACACTTTCTGGCTGAACTCACCATTAATATCTATCTCTGTTTTTTACTAACTTCTTATCACATTTTGTATACATACTTATTAATATGCCAAGTGAGGCCTAGAACCTTTTACACTCAACTACATAATATATGGTTCATTAATAATCGATTACATTAATGAGAAGAATTCAGAATATTTGAGTAACCTGATCTCAGTTCACAACAACTGAATTACACGACAAATGACTAATAAACCATTACTTAATCAAACTTGCCATAACTATTGCTACTTGAACGTCCACACAATATAAATTAAATAACATTTTCAAATTAAACTTAAAACGACACAGCGGTATACGAGTATATCTAACAAACTGGTACTCTTATAACGTGATCACAACTGAAAATAAGGAGTGTATTGGTTGAGTTATCAGTGTAACCTTGTACTTACCAATATGCAGCCCAACACATTAACTGTGCGATCTAAAATAACTAGTACAACAGAAAGAAGTAATGTATATCTTATTTCACTCAAATTATCCATGGATAATGTTGCTGAGAAATGATTACAGGTACAGGCACACGTTATCCAAATGCGATACTGTTTAATTTAATTTGTATATGTGTGTGGTCGTCAGAATTTAAAGAATGTCACAATAAATGCCCTTTTAACAGGGTCGTCTACGCCATTGATATAAATCAAAAGAGGAAAAGACCCACCACCGAGCTTGTGACATTAACCCAGTTTGACTGAATTAATTTATTACACCTCTGCTTTCTACTATCTGACCAGTTTTCTACCTAGTGATACAATATATTTCCTCCAACATACACAGAAATAATTTGTACAAGAAAGACTTTTATGTGGCACCATGTCAATGGCTTTTTAAAATTTTTTAAATCTAAATTCACCAAATCCACACCCGTTTTCTCTTCCACATGAGCATTAACCTTTTCAAAGAGTGTCGTAAGATTTGTAAAGCAATATTTTTACCTAGTGAAACAATACTAACTATCGAATAACATTTTACACTTCCCATCAGACTTTCCAAAACGTTTCCCACAACTGACATTAAGATTAATGAATGTTTATTCTTTCCCTAGAAAAGAGGAGTTACATTAGGTGACTTCCAATCCCCTGGTACCTACCAATATTCAAGGACTTTAAAAAAATAGAAGCCAAGAAACGATATAAATGCATTTACTTATTAACTTTCGAGTTCGTTTGATGATTTGTATAGTCTTTTCCATCCTTCGGATCTCGATATTTACCCTTACAAATTTTTATCACATTAAGGAAACTACTAATTGACGTTGAGGTTACTATTTCTAACTATAGTTTTGTATTTACTGTGGGAATTTCTTGAAAACTGAAAGACAGTAGAGTGAAACAGAAACAAGCCAATGCTATGACATCATGGTGGGCAGAGCTCTTTGTGTAACTTTGTGTTTAACTACAAACAAACATATTATCAGACCAACGAGAGATGTAGTAGTAGTAGTCTGGATGCTTTTATTTTTTTTAGCATTGCATTTCAAGAACAACGATTGCTATCGTGAGAATTATATTAAGTGAGTGAATTGTAATTATTATCGATTTTATTTACGTCACTACCGAACCTGTGAGTCTGTGACTAATATTTATAGGATCACTATAACACACATTTCATACGTGAAGTACTACTTTACATTTTTTCGGTCAAATGATAATTTCCGCTATCAAACATGGTGTATGAGAAGCGTCCCATCGTGCTGATATAGATCTTTTTTCTATGCTGCCAATTAGTGCCTTTCTCCCATACTGGGAGAAATACTATCTCTTTTCATTACGGGATAAAAGAATAATACGTAAAAATATTAATCCCATATTAAAGATTTAACTAATACGAGAAAGAGACAAAATTGACAACGTTTTTAGCTTTATATATATTCGCATGAAAGAAAAAATGAAGTGAATTTTCAAAGTTTGATGATTGAATTTATTTTTTGTGATGTGCATAATTTATTACTTTTAAAATCCAACACTGACGCTATTTACAGGGTTTTTTAGCTTTACAGTATCGTATGTGTAGGTTTTAATATTATTTTAAAGTCGTGTACATTAACATATTTTACAGTTCTGTGTGTACGGTTTCTATTGTTTTACAGTACGATCAGCTTGTTAAATTATTTTACAGTTCTATGTACATACGTATGACCCCCGCTAGAACACCAGTAAATCTACCCATTTAGAACGTTAAAATCAGGCGTTCGATTCCCCGCGATTGGCTCGCTAAATGCGGCCCTGCTATAAGAAAACGCAGACATATATATACGTTTTTTATCTGTTTTTGCCGTAGTGAGTTTTAAAAGTATATTTTCAATTGAATCATGTGCTTTTTAATGTAATATTTGTAATGTACAACTTTAGCAATGATATTAAAACTAGGCCATAATATTTTCACTCTCTATATCTCATTTGGGCCTTTAGATTCTTTAGTACAGCATATATATTACAACATAGAGTTTAATATTTGAGGATTGTCTATCTCAGCTACGTTAGAATTTGTCCCTCAAGTGGGATGGCGGTAAGTTTATGGACTTTCAACGCTAAAATCCGGGGTTTGATACCTAGCGGTGGACACATTAAATAGCCCAATGTGGTTTTTCTGTAAAACAAACAAATGAACACCAGAATTCAGGTTTTAACTGATTTTAGCTACGACTACACGTGAAGCTGAAGAGTGAAGCACAAGAACCGGAGCAATATGAAATGATGTTTTTCTATTTTTCACTCTCTTATATATTCCTCTTCATAACAAAAACAAACTTCTAATGAACATAACATGGAATTAATTAACAAATTAATCCTAAAGTTAAAAGTTTCACCAAGCTATTGAAACTTGTTTCGACAGAAACAGTTTCAGCTTAATTGAAACTTGATCGCTCTTCTAGTAAGTGCCAGAAAGGTTTAGTTATGGTTAAAAATCAGAATATCGTTGACTTATGAAATTCAAAACGCGATATCAGCATTACGTATCTATATATTATACATAATATACTCTTCAAAAAAAGAAATGCAGAAGGCAAAATTTGAGACAAATTGTTAACAAGTTTATTCCGGGTAGTTCTGTATGACATGTGTAAAACTGCACGTTCACAGGCAAAGGCGAAGTCCACGCTCAAAGTTTAACGTCACTCAACGTCAATAACGAGTATGCCCCCCGTGAGCATCAATAACTGCTTGGCATCTCCTGTCCATGGAAACGATGAGATGACGAATCACATCCTGTGGAATGGCTGTACACTCAGCCTGCAAAGCTGCTGCAAGCTGAGGTAGAGTCTGCGGTTGAGGTTGTCGCCGTCGCAGACGTTGGTCCAACTCGTCTCAAAGATGTTCGATGGAGTTTAAATCTGGTGATCTGGAGGGCCAGGGAAGAACGTTGATGTTGTGGTGTCTCAAGAAGACAGTGGTGAGTCGGGCTGTATGAGGACGGGCGTTGTCATGTTGAAAAACGTCGTTGACGTTCACCATGATGGGTTGCACATAGGGCCTAAGAATCTCGTCGATGGTTGCGTACAGTCTGATCGGAAATCGTACGCAGCCCTGGTATGGTTGAGGCAGTAGACGTCGCAGTGGTAGTCCTATCCCGAAGGTGACGTAACTGGATGTAGCGATCTTGTGTGGGCGTGATCACACGAGGTCTGCCGGATCGTGGACGGTCACGAGTTGGTGACAATTTCATAACCTTGTGATGGTGCTTGCGTGGACATTCACAACTTTGGCAACATCTGATCGAAATTCGCCTGCTTCCATGCGACCAATGACGTTGTTGGGTTGTGCTTCAGTCAGTCTTGGCGTAACTGTATTGTGTTTTGGTGGCTTAACACTGAGCTATATAAACCGAGAACCCGTCACTTATTTAGGAATTTTTCACATGTTGCACTTGCAGAACATACAGATCTTTCAAACAAATATATTGGACACGAATGCATTTTGGCGAAAAATCCGATGTTTTCCTACGTTTTCAAAGTGCACAACTTTTATTGTCATTTTGGTCTGACAATCAGTGCCTTAACACGTGTAACATCACATACTCTGAGCTTGTAACATTATTACATATATTTCTCTTTAAAATAAAAATTATCCCTTTTGCGTTTCCTTTTTTTGAAGAGTATATTTTATAGAAGTTAATGTAAAGACCGTTATTAGTCGTGAGTTCATGTGCACATTATTGTTTAAGAGATAAAATATAATTACTTTTAAGTTTGAAACAGCATTAGCAGTAATTGTAGATTGAAAAATGAACTTTTATTACTTGAATAGTGTGTTAGGTATTTGTAGTAGAGTTTTGTTATGTTATATTTAATTTAATAATGTAAATGCATAACATTATTTAATACAAATTACATAAGTTATGCAAAATAATTAATCAGTAATGAGTTATAATATTGGATTTAGCGTATTTTTGCTCGCATAAATACAATCGTGATTTACCCATTGCAGAATATTTGCGTAAAAATGCATTAGGGAATATATATTTACAACAAAGCTCCAAATGCTTTCTGCCATCGTCCCTAATTTAGTAGTGTAAGACTAGAGGGAAGGCAGCTCTAGTCATCACCACTCACCGCTAACTCTTGGGTTACTCTTTTACCAACGAATAGTGGGATTGACCGTTACATTATAATGCCCCAACGGCTGGGACGGCGAGCATGTTTGGCGTGACGGGGATGCGAATCCGCGACCCTCAAATTACGAGTCGCACGCCTTAACACGCTTGGCCATGCCGGGCCTCCCATAAGAAGTACTGTAAATTAAATTAATCCGTTACAGACCTCCAAAAATTACTCATTATGAAGCATTTTAAGTAACAATATTGCTTATTTATACCTGTATAATAATACTTACATGCATAAAGTCAACCACGAAAAGTATAAACAGAATAAAAAAAACAATAAATGAATATTTAACTGCACTTTACCTGAGGAAAGCTGATAGCGTAAGTAAAGATGGTGAGGAACGTGGAGAGTAGGAGGGTTATTATTGTTTGGAAGGGGAGTCACCTTCCATAAAAACGTCAGGTAACTCTCCTTCTGGAGTTCTTTCCCTTTTCTGTCTCTTTGCACCGCTACAATGAGACTTACTGGACCTATTTCTGATTAAAAACTTGTCTAATGAGGTTTGTTTCTGCCTGAGACCCTCCTTATGTCTCACCACACTATGTATGCCACTTCTCTTCCAAATTTTTCACACCACCCGCTACTAGCCTTCATCACTTGTATCAGCACTCATTCCAAGGGTGTTTTTCAGGAGATCAGCATGCAACTGCTTTACTTTCTCACAAATGCTATCACCAGCTAACTGAATTTCGTTTACCCAAATCAACAACAGTTTTTCTTCCTCTTCCATTGTTTGTGATCTTTGTTTCGTAAGCACTGTCACTCCTTTAATGACCTCTTTATTTTTCAGTATGGTGCAGACTGTAGACTTCGCCATACCAAACTGTGTAGCAAGGTTAAACGCGCAAATACCACTCTCATACTTCGCTATGAGATTTTTTTCACCTCTATTGTGCCTCTAACTTTTATTTTTGGTTTACTACTTTCATTATCCTTCTGTAACCCCATGATGGCGTATTTAATCAGAATATTTGGAAAAACAAACAGATTTTAGCCCGAACCCTCGAAATAAGCCGTCTGATGAACCGAACGACCATTCGACCGTTTTTGTCCCACGCCAAGCTTGGTTCGAGAACCTAGTTTATTTTCGACAACCGAGACTTTTTTTTTTTCAAACAGTATGTTTGAAAACTGAATTGTTCGAGGACAGAGATACCACTATATATATATATATATGTGTGTGTGTATTTACGTATATAATATAACATGTAGCGTATATTTAAGGCCCTGGAACACTGGGAGAAATAACCAACACACAAAAATTAAAAATGAGATTATGGCTCAAGAAATGCGAAGAATAACTATACGTAACTATACGGTTTCTTCATCGCAAACACTAGTGTATTATAATATGTTTATTTTCGGTCTTATTTTGATTAATATCATACATTACCTATTAAGACTGGTTTAAGAAAGAAGTTGCAAAGAGAAACTTCGTATATATTATATTTGATTGTACCTAAATTTCACGCTGAATCTTGGGAAAATTTTCTTGATTGTTTATTACGGCTAATTTACATGATTTGGTATTACTTAATATAAACACGTTATAATTTCCCTGTTCAGGCATCTTACACACTGAGAAAACAATTAAATTTAATATCACTATTCTTATAGAAAGTTTTTTCACCAAGCAGTGTTACATCAGTTCATGACATCACTCAGATAAGTGTACTTTGTGCTCATAGTAACAGTGTTATTTCACTTAGAAAACAAAGCTACATATTTGCAAAAACGGCTCGTTTGGGTTGAGAAAATATTTTACATAGAAGAGCAAATAACGTTTCGACCTTCTTCGGTCATCGTCAGGTTCACAAAGAAAGAAACCAGTATAAAAGAACGCCTTTATACCTATATTAATATAATAAAATAAATAAAATTATATATTCAAACATCTAGCACCGCCCTCTACATTCCGACACTCAGTTACACAACCCCTTTCAAACATGTGGTCAGCTTCCGGTCAGTTACCTCTTTCTTTGTGAATCTGACGATGACCGAAGAAGGTCGAAACTTTGTTCGCTCTTCTATGTAAAATATTTTCTCAACCCAAACGAGCCGTTTTTGCATATATATTTCTCTGCAAGTGGCTTTTCTCGACATCAAAGCTACATATAAAGCATACAGGGCAGAGAGCAATAATTATCTATGGCTATTTTAAGTCAGTTGATCTATATTTACGTTAGTTTACTGCTTGTTTCAGGTTCTAAAGTAGTCCACGAAATTGAACGTAGTTCCACTCTTATATTAGTTTGTACACAAGAAGTCCGTACCACTGAAGGAGAAGAACCAATTACTTAATACATGCCTTTCAATGTAGTAGTGACTAGTAGCGAGTGATTACGAAGGAAAGATATCAATGATGTAGACAAAACCCACTTGTAGAAAAATATATATGTAAAAACGACTCGTTTGGGTTGGGAAAATATTTTACGTAAAGGAGTGAACAACGTTTCGACTACCTTCGGTCATCGTCAGGTTCACAAAGAAAGAGAGAGGTAACTGACTGGAAGCTGACCACATGTTTGAAAGGGGTTGTGTAACTGAGTGCTGGAATGTAGAGGGCTGGCTTAGATGTTTGAATATATTTTATTTATTTTATTATATTAATATAGGTATAAAGGCGTTCCTTTATATTGGTTTGTTTTGGGCTTAAGTTGTTGTATAAGTAAGGCTTCTTTAATTTTGCGTTTGTTTGTGTTTGTTTCTTTAGTTAGTATTTGAGTGTTTTCTATGGTTATGTTGTGTTTATTTGACTTGCAGTGTTCGAAAACGTGTGAAGGTGACTTTTTATGTTCTTTAAATTTGGTTTCCATTTTTCTACCTGTTTCTCCAATATAGAAGTCGTGGCGGTTATCACATTGTATTTTATAAATAATGTTTGTATGGTGTTTGTCAGTGTAATTTTTACATAGTATAGACCTCAGTTTTGTGCCTGGTTTTTGAATAAAATTGGTATTAACTGGGATGTCATATTTTGTTACTAGTTTTTGCCAAATGTTGGTTATTTGTTTGCTGATGTCAGGAATATATGGTACACAGCAGTATATGGTTTCGTGATTTTTTGATTCGTGAGATATATTTACTTTTATTGGTTGATTTTGCTTTATGTCTAGGTGTGTGCATATAATGTTTTCTACGGTTTGTGGAGGAAACTTATTGATGTTGACGAAGTATTGTTTTATTTTGTCTAATTCATCGTTAATTTTATCTGGTGAGCATAGTTTTATGGCTGTTTATTTGGCTTCTTAGTATGTTTTTCTTTCGTTTCATGTGTTGAGTCCCAAGGAATATATACTACAGTATGTGTGATTTTTCGGTGGATTTCTGTTTTAAATGGTGTATCGGTTCTTGTAATTTTGAGGTTAAGAAATGATATTTGATTGCTTTCTTCCTGTTCACATGTGAAGTTAATGTGACTGAAAAAGTTAAGTGTGTGTTCTGTAGATGTGAATCCCGCAATCGTATCGTCTACATATCTGTACCAATATAGTGGTGGATGTAATGCTGTATTAATTGCTTGTGTTTCAACTTGTATCATAAAAATATTGGCTAGAACTGCTGATACTGGGTTGCCCATGCTTAGGCCATTTGTTTGTATATAGTTTTGGTTGTTGAACATGAAGTTTGTCTTTATCGTGGTGAATTCTATGAGGGTTACTAACTGGTTACTGAGAATGTCTATAGTTGGGTTAGGGTCTCGGATATAGAGTTCTAAGGCTATCTTGCAGGCTTCAGCGGTTGGAACTTCTGTAAAGAGGGATATAACATCGAAACTGGCCATTAAGGCTTTATGATTACGTTGATTAAGATTACACTCGAAATTAAAAGAGTCTTTGATGAATGAGCTGGCTGATGTTACATATTTGGAGAATGCTCATGCTATGTATTTACCAAGATTGTAATTAAACGATTCATATGTGGACATTATTGGTCGTAATGGACAAACTGGTTTAAGAGGTCTGGGGATGCCATATATTTGTGGTGTGAGTGAGTCGATTTTGCGTTGGTAAGAATAAAGTGTTTGTGAAATTGTGTTGGCTTTTTCATTTTTAGTAGTATTTTGTTTCGTTACGTTTCGTGTGCCTTTGTTAGATTTGTGTGTATTAGTTTAAATTTGTTAGTGTCTGATCGGATGTTCTTCATTTTTTGGGTGTATTCATTCGTGTTCATTATGACTATAGCGTTTCCTTTATCTTCTTTTAGAATTGTAATGTTTTTGTCTTGTTTTAGGTTTTTAATGGAATTAATATCTCTTTTTGAAAGATTATTTTTAACTTTCTGTTTTGTGAAATTATGTTGCTGGTTTTGAGAGAAAATTCCTTGAAAAAATCGTTTAAGATGTTATTTTTAGGTGTTTCTGGAAAATATAAATTTATAATTTTACCTGGGAAGTTTGGCTGCTGGATGTCAATAAAATTGACGAAGTTGTTTTCTTTCTGTTGGTTGTTTTTTGTTGTTTTCGTTTTCTGTGGAAAGTACCAGAAGTCTCCTGGCTTGATCTTCTAAACATGTTTTGATTTCCAAGGTTGGAATGTACCTAGGTGCTATTGCGAAGTTGAGTCCTTTGTTAAGTAGATGTATCTCGTCTGTGTTTAATTGTAGGTCGAATCTGTTAATTATGAGGTTAGTAAACGGTTTGTCATATTGATGTCTTTTCTGTTGTTTGCATTTTAGTTTTTCTAGACAGCGGCGAGTTAGTGTTGACTGACATACAATTGGAAGACACAGGAATAAAAATTTAGATATAGTGAAGGCCATTACAAACGTGATGTTACAGATTATTTCAAAGTTTTTGATTTTTAGGCCTTATTTTTGTTTATTGCACTATATTAATTTTACAACAAGACCACCAGAATCGAAATCACCCATCTCACTTTTAAATGTATTACAGCCATTAACTTTTCCTTTGACTTTGATATTTCACCCACCGTAAGTGTTGACTAAAAATAATTTATATTGCCTATGTATACGTAATATTATGAATATGATAACAATAGTATCACTTGTAACTTTAAAATTTTATATAAATGTATTACTTTTACAAACAACCAAGCCAGACGTACATACAAAGAAAAAAGAAGAGAAATTATGTGTTATTTATTGTTTGAAAAGTATTTGAAATATTATACTTTTACTGCCACCAAAAATTTGATAACAAACATTTTATCAATTTAACCATATGTTTGCGATATTTGTGTCTAAGCTAATGTGCATCCGTTAATTTGTGTTATGGAATTACTGGCTTTTCTGCTATAAGGTTTAACTGTTAACAAGGTTAAAATTACACAAGATATTCTCTGACGGATCATCCTCAGAAATCCAAAGTTTTCGCTAAAATTTGTAAACGTAAATATACAGGATATTTTCCTTAAACAGTCCACTATAGGTCGATCTTTGGCTACTTGTGTGCGAAAATTTTGTTTCAGGTCAACGTTATCTTCAATTTGAAGTGAAGCTTGACCATAAAAACGGAAAATACTTTTTTCTTTATGCATCGTAAAATATATTTATAACATGGGAATTAAATGATTGAGATGGTGAAGCAAAAAGCTTTTCAATTAACAAAAGATTTGAAGAATCACTTCAAGCGAAGATATTCTTTGGCCATATTCCTTTCAAAATGGTTTAACACGCCCTAAGATTTAATGTCTGAATTGGACTAAATGCAGCAAAAGAACTTAAGTGGTAGAAAGAGTTTTGAATTAAAACTTTTAATTATAATTTGATTTGTAAAAACTGGTGTTTTATTTTGCACTGATCCTTTCATTCTTGTGATTCAAGTCTCTCAGATGACTGAAGAATACTAGATTTTTTAACATTACTTTGAAGATATTTGTATTCAAATTGTATAGATGCATGTTTGCTTTAAGTATAGTGTATATTCACAAAGAAGAAATAGAAACAAAAGCACCTTAAAAACGTGTAGGATAACCAAACAGATATTTTTAAACTGAAAAAAATGTGTTAATTTTAGAAGTCATACCAACAGTTTTCCTGCTGGAGACTATCATCAACATGGAAAACTGTACTAATCCTTTTGTTTTTTGCATCTTAATCATATATGTGAAGTTAAGAAGCTGCTGTAAAAACGTATAAAACAAGTTGAACACACAAATATCTGTGTAATGGATCATAAGATAATTTTGCTTTTAAAAAAGCACAAAATAATTGTTACTATATATTTTTTTAGAATCACAGATGAAATTATTAATAATATATAAAAGAATCAGACATGACCCAAAAGAAAGCTTGAAGGAAAGTCAAATAGTAATGGAATTCTTACGGTACACCTTAAAATCACTTACAGTCGAAAATTGACTTTGCATTAAATAGAAGGAAAACATACGCAAAATTATATGCTCATGAAATTGTGTCAGTGGAGTCGTTCTTGAAAAATATCTATGATCTTATTATATTTTTGTTCGTAATGGTGGCAAAAGTGGAAACTTCGTCTGTATTTTGAAATTATTTTAACACGATCAATCATGAAATACATGTGGGTTGAAAAAATCCCATTCATTTCCAGAGCAACGTCTTATTGATCACATATTTACAAACAATTGTCAGAATTACGTACCCGGTAAAATACTCTTTCTATTGGTCACAGTAGTCGGTGGTACTACTTAAGAACTTTCAAATTATTGGTTTGAAGGGCGGAGTTACTCATGTTGATTTGCTAAATGTATTGTTATCTCGACAAATCATAGAAAAGAGAGGTTCTTATTTTATATTTACCATGTCTATATCTCAAATTCTAGTTTCTAATCCTTTAAGTATTTATACATGTTAAATAGCTGGCATGATGAAGTAGAAACTGAGTAATGAGACAGCTGGACGTATTATGTGATATACAATAACAGATACATAACTTTTTTCTTTACATTTCTAATAAATTAGGAAATTAAAACATAGGTAATTTTAAAATATAGATTATGAATTACGATTTGATGCTAATCTCATTGACGTAAGTGGTTAAAAATGTTAGTTCATAAAATTTTGAAAATAACGCTCCAAACGTCGTGACACGTGCAATTTAACCTACACAGGTGAAATAAAGGGATTTTGTTTGTTTGTTTTGAATCTCGCGCAAAGCTACGCAAAGGCTCTCTGCGCTAGCCGTCCCTAATTTAGTAGTGTAAGACAAGAAGGAAAATAGCTAGTCATCATCACCCACCGCCAACTTTTGGGCTACTCTTTTACTAACGAATAGTGCGATTGACCGTCACATCATTATGCTTCCACGGTTGAAAGGGCCAGCGTATTTGGTGCAACCGGGATTGGAATTCGCGACCCTCGGATTACGAGTCGAATGCCTTAACACACTTAGCCATGCTGGGCCAAAAATTGTGTGTGTTTTTTTATAGTTAAGCCACATCTGGCTATCTGTTGAGCCCACTGAGGGGAAACGAACTCCTGATTTTGGCATTATGAATTCATAGACTTACCGCCGCACTGGTTGGGTAACAAAACAAAGGGTTATTTGTGCTCTAGCCATCATGACTATCGAAACATGGTTTTTAGCAATATAAGTCTGTAGACATATCGCTGTGCCAATCGGGGCCTTTTACATATTTATCATAAATAGTAGGTTGAATTCATTTTCACCGAGTTGTTATTGACAATAATAATTCAAATATCATATAAACTATACAAGTTTAATAAAAATAATTCTTACAAGAAGTAGTAATAGTGTGACTCAAAACTTACACAATATTTTAATCTCTAATATATAGTTTGTTTGTTTTTTGGATTTTGAAGTGAAACTACAAAAGGGCTATCTGCGTTAGCCGTATGTAATTTAGCAGTGTAAGGCTACAGGGAAGGCAGCTAGTCATTATCATCCACCGCCATCTCTTGGGCTACTTTTTTACCAAGAAATACTAGTAGAGTGAGTAACTATCATATAATAACGCCCCCACGGCTGAAAGAGAGGCATGTTTATGAGTCGAGCGCCTTAACAAACTGGCCATGCCCGGCCCTAGTATATGCTAAGACTTAATATTAATAAATATTCTTCCTTTAATATTAGGCCTGGCATGGCCAAGCGCGTTAAGGCGTGCGACTCGTAATCTGAGAGTGGCGCCAAACATGATCGCCCTCCTAGCCATAGGGGCGTTATAATGTGAAGGTCAATCGTTGGTAAAACAGTAGCCCAAGAGTTGGCGGTGGGTGGTACCTTCCCTCTAGTCTTACACTGCTATATTAGGGACGGCTAGCACAGATAGCCCTCAAGTAGCAATGTGCGAAATTCCAACACAAATCCTTTAATATTAAGTTTATTTCAAAATACAAAAGCTACTTTTGTGAAAATATTTTTCAAATTTACTATTACCAATAAATTCATCTCTCTGTCATAATTATATATACAAAAATTTGGACATATACATCAAATCAAATTTTGTTTCTAAGTGATACTCAAAGATATCCCTAACAGTTTCTTCACAATATAATGCAGGCGTACAACAAATCACCGAATTTAAATTAGTTTATGTTGTAATAAAGTCATCTGAAACATCAAAGTTTTATTAAAAACGTTAATGGATCAACCAATTTATAAATTAAATAACTGGTTACAATTTTCTTTCTTCAGAAATTCAAATACATTTTTAAATTATCTGAATTGCTGGCAAAACAACAGTTAATAAGTAGTGTTACCAAACTCCTCCTTCGTAAAACTTTACAGTTGGTACAAAGCATTTTGGAAGGTACCGTTCTCCTGGCCTTCGCCAAACCCAGATTCGTTCGTCAGACTGCCAGATAGAGAGGTACGATTCATTTTTTCAAAAAACGCTTTTCCACTTCTCAAGAGTCCAACGGCGATATGCTTTATACCATTCCAGCTAACACTTGGGATCGTGCATGGCGATTTTAAATTTGCGTGTGTCTGCTCGGCCATGAAAACCCATTTTATTAAGCTTCCGACGAACAGTTTTTGTGATGACGTTGCTTTCAGAAGCAGTTTGCAACTCGGTAGTGAGTGTTGTAACTTTGGACAGATGATTTTACGCGCTACGCACTTCAACACTCGGCAGTCCTGTTCTGTGAGCTTGTGTGGCCTACTGCTTCGTGGCT
This sequence comes from Carcinoscorpius rotundicauda, assembly GCA_011833715.1. Classification (NCBI taxonomy): domain Eukaryota; kingdom Metazoa; phylum Arthropoda; class Merostomata; order Xiphosura; family Limulidae; genus Carcinoscorpius; species Carcinoscorpius rotundicauda. The sequence goes on from CM022393.1 coordinate 33,987,428, forward strand.
GAGCTGTTGTTGCGCCTAGACGTTTCCACTTCACAATAACAGCACTTACAGTTGACAAGGGCAGCTCAAGGAGGGTGGAAATTTGACGAACTGACTTGTTAAAAAGGTGGTATCCTATAACAGCGATACCTTGAAAGTAACTGAGCTTTTCACTATGACCCATTCTACTGCCAATACATATAAGAAGGAGAAAAAGCGAGATCTATATAAAATTCAAGAACACCCTCCACTACCATTCCAAAGGACGACAATAAGGAATGGTAGTAGAGGCATGTTTTTGAATTTCAATATTATTGTAATGTTTTGGTTTATACTATGTGTATTATTGTTTTAGAGCGTTGATTTTAATTTCATATGAGAAAGTATGGGATTTTAGCTCATTACAGTCTCCAGAGTTTACAGGGAATGGTGATAAAAAAAAATCCAGTGAACGACAGTTTTGTGAAAAAAACACTTTGTGGCCAGACTCGTTCAAGTTGACAGGAAGACCACAAATACACAATAGTCATTCTTTACAGCAATAATTTGCAGAAGCATATTGGGCTACATCAGCAGAAACAAGACTGGATTTCACTGCTGCTAGCTAAGAACAGAAAGATGAGGCTACAGTGGGCAAGAAATCGCCAAAACTGGATGACTGAAGATTTGAAAAACGTCGCTTGGTCTGAAGATTCTAAATTTCTGTTGCGACATGCACACTGGGAAGCACACATCAACAGACAACTACAATACTCCTAGCTGATGCCAAATTCTGCTAAAGGGAACTCCAGTTATCGACTCTATTCTTACATAACTTGATGCAGCTTTGAAACTAGTTCCTCAACATGTCGACCACTTCTGTTGAGCTATCGCCTAAATGGATGAGACAGTATAAACTATCTATATTTCACCAATAAGAAAGCAAGTAAAAATTAAGATTGACGCACTCGTGGTTCATCTTCCATTGCTGACAAGTTAGTATCTCAAGCACTGTCTATAATTACAATGTGAAAATGTCTGAAACTTATCATTTAGAAGTTATAACAAAGATGTTTCTCACAAACAACACAATACTTCTAAAGCTTATCACCCAACGCAGAATATCATAATGTGACCCACTAAAGAGCCGCTTTTGCTACACCAATCGATAAAAGAATGCATTTTACGAAATTGTCAATTTTTCTTCTTGGTGACAATGGATGAACAATAAAAGCAACCAGTTACCTCCCAAATATTTTCGGTGTCAGCAGTTTGGTCACTCGAAGACATAATGTTGTGTTTGTTTGATATGTGCTCATTGTGGTGGCAAGGACCACGATGCCAATGAGTGTGAAACGGCCCCTCATTGCGTCAGTTGCAATGGCTCTCATCCATTCTACTTCTATTCTTGTCTTAAATTATTGGTAGAAAAAGTGGTGCAGCGTTTAAAGACAATTCAATACATTAATTAGCTTGAGGCTCAAAAGTTGCCGTCCACCATTTCATCTTGAACGTATGCTGCTGCACTTCGTTCCACTACTACATTGGGAGTGCAAACAAATCTTTCTGTGCCTCCAAAAGAATGGTTCTCAAACCAAATTAAAAGTCTTTTGACCTCAGCCCTGGATTAACCATTAAGTAAAATAAGGGAAGAGAACACCACAAAGTTTTCCCCCTAGCTATAATGCCCTTAACTCTTTCACTGCCACACTGTTTTGTGATTGTCCTTACCTGCTGTGTTCAACTTTACTCTGCATTGTTAATAAAACGTTTTCTTTCACTCGGTGAGTAATTAAAGCTTCGAGAAACTATTAATCCGTGTATCTGAAGCAAGTAGTCATTGATTTGCAAAAGATTACCGTTAAGAGTGAAACAGAATGTTGATGAAACTTCAAATAAAAGATGATCGTATGTTATGATGTCTGACATTTCTTCTGCTGTGGCTATTTATAAGAATTTATAGGCAGTTGAACTGTTTTATCTTTCACTGTTTTATTCAGCCACATCTACAGAAAAATAAGTGTATAATACCATAGAAACATAAGTCAACCGAAATGGTGACAGATGTGTACAGAGACGTGATTAGTTTTATGTTTTTTCGGCTTCTGTTTTCGTACGTTATATTTGGGTTATTGTCTCGTTTGTTTTAGTTCGATTTACGTTAGCACTGCATTATTCATGTGTGTTTTATAATAATTTTCGTGTTTCTTACTGAAAATTTTCTGAACCGTAATTTTTTGGCTTAAAATAAATTCCTGTAAAAAAAACAACACCTCATTTGTTCTTTGTGTGTGAGTACATATTTTGAAGGCCTGGCATGGCCGAGCGCGTTAAGGCGTGCACTCGTAATCCGAGGGTCGCGGGTTCGCGCCCGCGTCGCGCTAAACATGCTTGCCCTCCCAGCCGTGGGGGTGTACAATGTCACGGTCAATCCCACTATTCGTTGGTAAAAGAGTAGCCCAAGAGTTGGCGGTGGGTGGTGATGACTAGCTGCCTTCCCTCTAGTCTTACACTGCTAAATTAGGGACGGCTAGCACAGATAGCCCTCGAGTAGCTTTGTGCGAATTCCCAAAACAAACAAACAAACAAACAAACATATTTTGAAATGTAACCTACCAAGAAAAAATTTAGAAAGGAATACAAATGTAACAATGTCAACGTTCATAGATTACATGCAACCTATACGAACGAGTATTCTCTTGTGATTGTGTAATAACATATACAGATCTGAAGCTGAGATTTACTAAGGGGATAAATACAAGGGTGCCAGGTTTTTTTATCCCAGTTTATAAATAGCCAATAAAATTTTGTTAAATATGCCATTTTTGAACCCCAAAATGGAGATCACAATTATATTCTCTTAACTTCTTTGATGCTATCCTGAAGTCATAATGCCCCCACCCAGCCCTCTGGTGATGTTTTTATGAGACAAACGAACAGTTTGAAAGAGAACCACGGAGACAATGACGACAAATTTTTAGCTGTAATTCAACTATTTTGCGACTGTAAATTCAGATCAGTGTGTGTTCTATTTCATTTCTGAAAAGCTAGGAAAACAACTGACTGATCGGAGCAGTCTAAAGACGATAATTCGACCTTTTCGGTTAAACTGTCTAAGACTTCGACATGTATGACAACATGATTCTTAACTTTGTTATGTATACACTATACTACTAGCAGTAGTACAGTACTGTGGCACCGTCTTCATATAAAGTTAGAATAAAATTCCGACAAATCAACAAAATCAATTTAAGACTGGAAAAGTGCACGAGTTGAACAAGTGAGCAAGGTTAGTACAGAGTACTAGGCTTAACGTTTGTGGCCTCATTTGCATTGGGCCTAACGTTAGAGTTGTAATCTCAGAACGTTAGGCCTAAATACTGTAATTAGTTTAGTGTAAGTACTCTGGAAACACTACTGTAGCCTGAAATAAATAATAAAGTGGGCTATTCTCAACTTAAGGCCGTTGTTTCGAATTTACTTTCGCATCCATGTATGCAGATAAGTTTAAGAAATATGCCTATTTTGTTGATGTATGATTTGTTGGCTCATTTTAAGTCCCCAGGTCAAAACTGAGCTTAAAGTCGAGGTTACAACTCATTCTTCAGATATTTGAGGTGTATTAAGGTACTCTAACCTAGGCCTAACCCATTATTTAGTAGTTCAACATACAGTGCAGTTTACAATTGATTATATGTTATGTACGTGTACCAATACAGAATGATGATCACTGTATATAGGCTACTACAGTCCAGAGCTAAAAATTAAGAACTGCCCGACGTCCGGGGACATATAAATTTTACTTGCGGGCAACAGTTCTTGCTGTATCTATTTCCCAAGCGGAAAAGTGATATTTTACGTGTAAATAATTGTCTTATTGGTCATACTTAACGGATTTTTGCTGATAACGAGCAATAACAGCCTGTAATAAAACTGGAAGCCGGTCAAACAAGCCGCGATTTCTTTCATTAGACATATTCCCCCTGCTGCACTGGCAACACATATTGTAACATATAGATTAAAAGTGCATGTGAAAACTATATTGAACAGATTTGTTCAGTAGTTTCTGTGTGCCGATGACAGGTCTAGCGATTTTTGTGAACAGATACCCTTCCTCCAATATCGGGCTGTCTCCATATAATTTACCTAGCCCAACATGTCTGTTCGTCCAATAAACGGAACAGCAGTTTTTGTATGTGGGTAATTTGTGGTTTTACCAAAGAATGTAACTGTTTGCTGAAATATTTCAAAAAGCAAAGGAAATGTGATGATGAGAGTTTAGAATTGAATAGAGAAAGTGATATTAGTAAATACAATAGTTGTACAAAGCGAAAGGAACTCTGTAGTGAGGATGATAGTATTGAGAAGGATAAAAAAGTCGAGGAAAAAGTAAGCACCACCGTGAGTGTCAGTGGTTGTAGTGAGATCATTTCTGCTGCTTCAGCAGCAAGATCAAGCAGTCAAGGAGGTAATCCAATGCCTTCTGCGTAATGCAATAAAAAGTATGACTTGAAGAAGCGATCTTGGAGTTACCTACCGAAATGGGAAGAAGCATTCCCTTGGTTAAAGTTTGATCAAGAAACTAATGAAATGTTTTGCAAGATATACAAAAGCCACAAAAACGTGTGCCAAGGAGATGGTGTCTTTGTGAAAGGTACCAGTAATTTTCGTCTACAATTGATCAAAGCCCACAGTATGAGTGGAAGGCATACTTTGTGTGTTAAAGCTGCCAATGCTGAATCAAAACCACAGATTCAGCAGATGGATTTATGCATGAGAAATATAAAACGCCAAACCCACCACATTCTCCGTTTGTTTTGGTATGATTTGTGTGTGTGTGTGTGTGTGTACGTAACGTATATTGTTGAATATGTATTACGTAGGTCTCGTCTGTTTTTCAAATTATGTAGAGAATTCTTGAAAGTGAAAAGCAATATTTGTTTTACGTAAGCACGCAAGAACAGTGTTAATTTTTTTTACAAACTCGCGTGTTTCTTATAAAAAGCCAAGAGAAGAGAAACGGAATGTTTGATCGATCGCAGACTTAACACGTGTTTTATCGTTGTGTATTTTTTGAGTATATTTGTTATAAGCTTTACTAACCCTGATTTTCTTTCCAGCAATTTCCGGATACGATCTGGGTAGATTTTTCGGTGCCCTGTTCGTGAAAGTGGGTTTTCTCGGAGTACTCCCCCCTCGCAGCAAATTCTGAGTTTTTTTTTTATCTATAAATTCCTATCCTCTTGTGTTTTTTATAGAGTCAATATTTAATCTCTCGTTAACTTTAAATCTTGTCGGTTTAGGTATTAATAATTAGTCACTAGCCCAGTTAAATTTTACTTCACGAGTAGGGCTAAAAGAAGGTCTCATCTGAGCGCCCTCTATTGCTTCTCTAGATGCAAAGTGTTAAATCGAAATACCTGTCACAAATTTTATTTATTTATTTAACGAAATGTTGTTGGTGATCTGCCATCAGTGTGCAGTAGACCAAGGAAACTAAAACGATGATAACGTCTATCAAACTACAGAACTGGATCAGGAACGTTTATTGATTTCGAACATTACCAACCGTTCAACTTCAGTAAATAACTTCGAACGTTATCATTCTGACTAGGACATTAAATATCTTCATCGAAGAAATGAGTTAGTAAGGGTGTGGGACTAGCTAAGAAATACGGCGTTAGCTTTAACTAGGTGCACCAATATCAACTCAAATCAGGGGCGTAACCAAGGGGAGGGTTTGAGTGTTAACCCCCCCCCCCATGGATTCAAATTTTTTAGACAAGTTCAGTTGCCACCTGTGAAGTTTCATAAAGATCCGTATTTGCATAGCAGATAATTTCACACATAAAAAATGGTCAACAAATGATTGAACACTTTTTTCATACAGCAAGTTTTTTTCAGAACTGGAGAAATACAATCGAATATCTATGAAAGATTGAAACGCCTGTTCGTTCTTTCCAGGACATATACAACACAGTTTGGTTCAACTTTAATATCACGGTGAATGTATTATGAGGCCAAGCCATTCGGTCGATCTTCAGTGGTGGTATTTCTCAAATACGTTTTGAGTCTTCTGAGAGTTGAAAACTAACGCTCCACTGAGCTCGTTCACACAGGCAGCGTGGTAAATACATTCAACAGTCAAGAAATGACTGGGAACATTTCTGCACTGCACATTGTATATGCTTCTATGACATTTTTTGGTCTGTTGTTCGCAAGTAATTTATACCAAACCCTAAGCTCACCTATTGCAGCTATCGAAATGTTGTTAATGTCAGCCTTGTATATATTTACCAACTCTTTTATTTGGTCACATTGTTGTGTTGCAGGTTCTGACCCTTCTGTGGTAGATCCTGATGGTAGTAGACACATGAAGTTTGTAAGGATAGTTTTGTGACTGGACAGACAGTTACATATTTGTGAAAGAAAGTGACCAACAAACCTTTTTTTTTTTCGATTCAGGTGTTTTATTCTCCACCGAGAGAACCAAAACGTGCTTTCGTTTGGGTGTGTTGAGAAAGTTTTCAATGCCAGAAATTACTCCCGTGCAATTTCGCACAGGAACTTCTTTACAAGCATCAGAAATTACGAAGCTTAGAGAATGGGCACCGTGGTGTACATAGGGTGCAATTGGAATTTATCATGTTGTACAAATACAACAATACGAAAGTACTCCTCAGGGCTAGTGGTTTGTGAGTTAGTACGGTACATCTGTCTTTTAGCCTGCCATGGCATTATGATGTCAATTTGAAGCTCACTACACAGAGTTTGAGCCTCACAGAAAATGTTAAATTCATTCACAGTATTATTTCTGAATGAACTGATTAAATCTTCCACTATTTTGCAGCACTTATATCAATGTTCTGTTGCTGCAATAAGTTACTTAGAGGTAACCTAAAGTAAAACAATTTAGCAGTGGTAAGTAGAGTGATAATGAATTCTGGCTGTGTTATAGAATACAACAATTGATTGGCTTGCGTGGCAGAATCTGTCTTGCAAATATGATATGGTCTCAAGGGCATCTGCAACTTCATGGTTTAATTCTAGAAAGACAATGACTGAGCCATGCCTCTCAACCCACCGGGTGGGGCAGAGATCTTTCAAACCTTTTTTTTTTCGATTCAGGTGTTTTATTCTCCACCGAAAGAACCAAAACGTGCTTTCGTTTGGGTGTGTTGAGAAAGTTTTCAATGCCAGAAATTACTCCCATGCAATTTCGCACAGGAACTTCTTTACAAGCATCAGAAATTACCAAGTTTAGGGAATGGGCACTGTGGTGTACATAGGGTGCAAATTGGAATTTATCAGTTATATGTCTCTGGACACCATTGAATTTCCCACTCATAAAGGTAGCACCGTCGTACCCTTGTTCTCGCAGGTAAGCCATGTCAATACCATATTTTGTCAGATTGGTTATGATAACATCAGCCAAGTTTCTGCCTGTCACATCATAAACAGCTATAAATTGCAAAGAATCTTCTCTCATTACAACAGAGTTGTCACTGGCATGCAAATATCTAACACACAACGAAAACTGTTCAATACCTGAAGTATCTGCTGTTTCATCAGCGAATATTGGGAAACACTTTGCAGCACTAACCCTGTTGACCAAAGCATCAAGAACATAAGTATTATAGGCATTGATGATTTCATTTTGAATTTGAGGACTCAGATACACAGCATTCCTCTTTCTACTCTTAAGGCTTGCTGAAACCTTGACATCACCTGTAGCGCAAAATTGCTTGAAAATTTCCCCCATTATTGATGGGCTCCAAAATCAGTTTCACGAACAAACATTGGACCAGAATCATATTTTCCCCTCAAAGCTAAACCCTGGCTCCCACACAGCAATACAGTATCAATAATAGGCATTAAATATTGCTGGTTCTGTTCAATTTCTTGCTTGTAAGTTGCATCAAGCTGCAAGCGCACAGATGAACTTGTGTTTACGACCTGTAGAAAATTGTTAGATTTTTCTTTGCTGTCTTGGTGGTACTGTTTCAATTCATGTGCCTTGAAGTCTTCAACAGCCTTCTTCCAGTATTTGTATGGAAATTTCACTAGTTGTTCCAATTTCTGGCTTCCGACACCAGCACCATCAGGATTAAAAAGACAGCAGTACTTGCAGAAAGCACTCTTTGCATGTTGAATGTAGAGTAGCCATCTCCACTGTAAAAGTCAACAATGAAGAGTGTTTGCATGATTATTAATACAAAATTAATATAATGAGGAGTCGGCTTACCTGTTTACCAATGACGACATTATCAGAAATGTAATTTCCAGTGTCCCAGACTTGATCTGAGGTGGTAGTGGCAGCACTGGTAGAAGGCCACGGTGATGACCCTGACAATTCAGATTCAACCTGATTGACTGCAGCAGATTGTTCAGGTTTAGCATCTTGAATGGGTTTAAAGAACCCATGCAGTGTCTTTTGCTTTTTCAGGCTTGACATAGTGAATGATTATTTATCGCAACCTCTGTTTGTCAACGTTACATTCACGGTACCACTGGCGCCATCTATAGTGAATGATTCACTATAGGTGGCGCCAGTGGTACTAGGTTAGTTCCATGGTGCTGCCAGCCTGTCACGGTCCCACACACTGTTAACTTGTGTTAACATCTATAGTGAATGATTCACTATAGGTGGCGCCAGTGGTACTAGGTTAGTTCCATGGTGCTGCCAGCCTGTCACGGTCCCACACACTGTTAACTTGTGAAGTTAATTCTTGAAATCCAGGGAATCTGAACGTACACTGTCCATGAAATATGAATACAGATTATAGACACTATACATATATTTTGCACTTTCCTGAGTGACTGTATATTTTATATTTTGATGACAGGACTGTAGGCCTACTTTATATATGCAAAAACGGCTCGTTTGGGTTGAGAAAATATTTTACATAGAAGAGCAAACAACGTTTCGACCTTCTTCGGTCATTGTCAGGTTCACAAAGAAAGAGGTAACTGACCAGAAGCCGACCACATATTTGAAAGGGGTTGTGAAACTGAGTGTCGGAATGTAGAGGGCGGTGTTAGATGTTTGAATATATTTTATTTATTTTATTATATTAATATAGGTATAAAGGCGTTCCTTTATATTGGTTTATTTTGGGTTTAAGTTGTTGTATAAGTAAGGCTTCTTTAATTTTGAGTTTGTTTCTTTATTTAGTATTTGAGTGTTTTCTATGGTTATGTCATGATTATTTGACTTGCAGTGTTCGAAGACGTGTGAAGGTGACTTTTTATGTTCTTTGAATCAAGTAGAAAAATGGAAACCAGATTCAAAGAAAATAAAAAGTCACCTTCACACATTTTTGAACACTGCAAGTCAAATAAACACAACATAACCATAGAAAACACTCAAATACTAAATAAAGAAACAAACGCAAAATTAAAGAAGCCTTACTTATACAACAACTTAAACCCAAAATAAACCAATATAAAGGAACGCCTTTATACCTATATTAATATAATAAAATAAATAAAATATATTCAAACATCTAACACCGCCCTCTACATTCCGACACTCAGTTACACAACCCCTTTCAAATATGTGGTCGGCTTCCGGTCAGTTACCTCTTTCTTTGTGAACCTGACAATGACCGAAGAAGGTCGAAACGTTGTTTGCTCTTCTATGTAAAATATTTTCTCAACCCAAACGAGCCATTTTTGGATATATATTTCTCTAGATCACTGATTGTAGGCCTACTTTGCTGGGTCTGATAACTTAAAGTTATATATTATAAATATATGCCTGTATATTTATTTATGATTAAAAAAATAAGACAAACACCTCAGTGTGCCATTCTGAAATTTGTCAAAAAAGTGGTCTCGGAATGCATAATTTAAGCTTTTATGTTTTTATTAAAAATTTCTCGGGGCATGCCCCAGACCCCCCAGCATGGCTTCGCGCCTGCGGCGCTTGCATAAGGCACTCAAACTTCCCCAATGGGCATTTCTGGCTACACCCCTGATCTTGACTTGATCATCCGTTTTGGTCCATATGAGAAAAGTGTTTGTTAAACATTAAATGTAATAAATGATTAAGATAAGCTTGCTTGAAATGCAGAATTAATGTTTGGAAAATGTTCTTTAGTTATTGTGGTTTTTAAGATATACTTTAATTTTACACACACACCTTATTTGTTTAAGTTTATGCATCAACACTAATTTTTTGTTCTCTTTCTTGATTAAAAATAGAAAGAGTTACTTATAAATGCTGATACTGTTTTCTTACTCAAAAGTTAAATAGTGAATTCTTAGTGGAAAGTTAATAAAATTTATGTTCCATGTTGTTAACGAATAAATATCAGCCATACATGTGATAACACTACTCATTAACTGTTGTTTTATCAGCAATTTAAAAAGTTCAGAGATGTATCTGGAAATTTCTTTTAATACATTTTAATTTTTTGTTTCTTTTGGAATTTCGCACAACGCTACTTGAGGGCTATCTGTGCTAGCCGTCCCTAATTTAGCAGTGTAAGACTAGAGGGAAGGCAGCTAGTCATCACCACCCACCGCCAACTCTTGGGCTACTCTTTTACCAACGAATAGTGGGATTGATCGTCACATTATACACCTCCACGGCTGGGAGGGCGAGCATGTTAAGCGCGACGCGGGCACGAACCCGCGACCCTCGGATCATGAGTCGCACGCCTTACGCACTCGGTCATGCCAGGCCTTTAATTGTTTAACTTGGTTGATCTATTAATGTTTTTAATAAGACTTTATTACAACGTAAACTCATTTTAATTACGTGACTTGTCGTATGCCTGTATTATATTCTAAATAAACCATAAACTGTTTTGAGAATTACCTCAGTATGACAATTTATTTTGCTGTATACATCCAAACTTTCATATATATGTGTATGACAGAGAAGTAAATTTACTGTTGATAGTACATTTGAAGAATTTTGTTACAAAAGTAGCTTTTCTGTTTTGAAATAAACATATATCAAAGGAAGAATATTTACAAATATTAAGTCTTACAATAAACAAGAGACTAAATATTGTGTAAATTTTAAGTCAGATTATTACTTGTTCTTGTAAGAATTATTTTTATTAAACTTGTATAGTTTGTGTGGTATTTAAATTATTGCTATCAATAACACAGTGGCGGCGCAAGGATATTTCGTTGAGGGACTTCCCAAAATGTCACCAATATGAAGTATAGATGGTAAATTATAATAATGTAAATACCAAAGTACATTTTAGAAAGGTGTGCTATTTTGAATTGTGTTTTCAATACAGTTTTCATTGGAAACTCATACTCTGATTAATAATTCATTATTACAAATTAGAAATAATCTGTTTATGAAAATATGGGTATATGTAAAAGAGGAAGCTCACCAGAATTCCATCCAAGTTAGTACATAATAATAAAGAAAATCAAGATAAGCTTAGATTGAACATTTAATACACCATTAAAAGTAAAGCTATAAATCAAAAGAAATATAACATAAAGACATAGTTTACATAGCAGAAACGAATTATCCCATGTGAAGCTAATACACTCTTAGGAAAAGTAAGGTCACTATCAGGCTAACTATCTTTCGTCATGTTGTGTCAATATAGTCAATATTTCTTCAAAATAATGCACCTGTTCTGGTGATTGACAGCAAATGTGTCTATAACAGTATCAATATCGAGTTATTTTGCCCTCCTGGAGTTTACTGATATGATAGCAAGATTGCTGGTGCAGTTGTTACCACTGCTGTTGCGCAAGTATGTCTTGAAAAGCTTCAGACATGAGAAACTTCTCTCATAGTCAGTTGAAGTGACAGGCAGGGTCATAGCGATTCATACAAGTTTGTGGAGATCCGTGAAGGCATCCTTGTATTGTTGCAAGCTCCAATGGTGTGGATACTTCCTGCCCCTTGTATTTCTTCCTGGAAATTAGCCTGTTCAACTGGTGGGCCTCCACTGCGAGGTCATCCTCTGCCACACCATAGTTTGCTGTCATTCCTAAGAGTGCTTGCTTGTCCAGGAATGTGGAGTGTTTGGGGTTCAATGCAGTTGCACCCATCAAAACACTGCAGGCATCAGAAGAGCTTCTATTCAGCTCATTGAGCATCCTCTCTATGATAGCATAGAAGGTGTGTCTCCAGGCATCTGGTGTTGGTTTATCTCTTTGGCCAGTACTAGATGTGAGTATGAATTCATCTAGGTGTCTTGGGGCAGATTGCTGTCCACCTTGACACACCGTATCAGTGCGTATTACCACTTACTTACCTATATCCTCAACAAAATCTTCCAAGTTGTTCCATGTTGCTTCAGTTCTTATTTTTGAGAGATCATAGATGACAAATTGGATTAAGTTCTCTGCAGAGGCCAGTTGCAGGTCAGGTGACTGGAGGTGGTCTGATGGCTGTTTTGTCATCAGCAGTAGTTTTTATATGGCCACTAGACTGGTTACAAACTGCTGATCTAGGAGGATGCACAGGCACTTTGATTCAGTGGCTCTGTGGACATTGTTCCCCTCCACAAGACACTTTAGGGTTGTCCAATGGCGGGGAGAGTTCTTTTCACAGCCAGACAAACAGCATGTTGGCAGGCCTATCTTTTGTCTTAAACTCTATGTGCTGGTTCACGGGTTCAAGCTCCTTCTGTATCTTCAGAAATTCTTCATGCACAACCAATGTAGAGAAGAATTTGTACAGCTTCTGAGCAGCAGTACAGCGCATGAGTTTCAGTGCATTCGAAACGTTGCTCTGGGATGCATGATACATACTTCCGTATTATTGAAGACGTTGATTTCTACAGATCTATGTCTCTTTGATGTTAATTGTTAAGCAACAACGATGATTGTGTTTCTATATTTTATGAATATATGTAGGTAACAATATTGCGGGCTGAGGGGGACTTGGTTCATTTGGGAGTTCAAGCCCTCTTGGCGCCGTCACTGACAGCTCAGTGAAAGGCATTTATCCTACTGTTTCTTATAAATATGTGAAAGCCCGCCCCATTGGCACAGCGATATGTCTGCAGCCTTATGGTGCTAAAAATCGGGTCTCGATACCCGTGGCAGATAAAGCACAGGTAGTTCTTTGCTTTGTCCCTTGCCCCCCGCTAGTACAGCAGTAAGTCTACAGATTCACAACACTAAAATCAGGGGTTCGATTCCCTTCGGTGGGCTCGTCAGGTAGCCCAATGTGGCTTTACGATGAGAAAAACACACATTCGTCCCTCTAGGATAAATTGCACGTGTCGAGACTTTTGGAGCGTTATTTTCAAAATTTTATTAAATAACATTTTTAATCTTTTTCGTTAATGAGATTAGCATCAAAACGTAGTTTAAGTTCAATTTTACAATTATATTTGTTTTAACTTATTTAAGAAAAAATGCAAAGAATAAATGTTAAGTATTGGTTATTGTGTGTTACATGACACGTCCAATTGTCTCACTGCTCAGTTTCTATTTTGTTACGCCCACAATACAGTACGTACAAGTATCTAACGAATCAAAACTTCAAATTGACATTTTGACAGCTAAATATAAAATAAGAACCGCTTACCACTATGATTTGCTGAGATAACAATATATTTAGCAAATTACTACAGTAACTCCGCATTTTAAGCCAATCATTTGAAAGGTCTTAACTAGTACCACCTATTAATAAGTAACTTAAGTTTATAACCAATAGAAAAAAAATTTTCCTCTCAAGGGGGAGAGAGTCCACAGCTAGTCAGTGAGCAAGTCAAACATGCTGCTGGTATCTTTGCCAACATACATTTTAAGACGAAACGTTCATCCTCGCCAGTCAGGCCATTAGTACCGCCGGTAATCGCCAATGGTCTACCGTCAAACCTCACGCCTCTTCAAGTCGTCACGTTGACGGTAACCACTGAACCGTCCAGGACCCGAATCTTATGCTGGGGCGGAATTCTCATCCAACCTGCCACTATTGCAGACCAAATTTATCTGTGCCAGCCATAGAACACCGAATTTAATGTAAGTTGTTCCCCTACTAAAAGTCCAGTCAGTCTTTATTCAGTATTCTTCAGGGGTGTCGACCCATCAGTACAACCAGAAGAAATCAAACAAGTCATAGAACCTCAAATCCAAGCCAATGTATATGCTGTTCATCGAATTTTTTTCTAAAAACACTAACCTTCCTACGTACTTCATGAAGATAGTGATAACGTCGAAGTACATTGCTAACTGTATTTTACGTGACGGCTGTTATTATCACATATCCACTTTAGAGCCGAACGCCCACATCGACGACCATTCAACACTTCATCAAACAAAGTACCCAGACATCACAAACAACCAACGGACAACTTTCACCGAGAAACTACAAAAATACCGCCGAGTGCAGATCTAGCCACAAGAAACACGAAGACAGATACAAATAACTCGATCCAGATGACGTCAACTCCATCTGTTAGCAACACACCAAGTTTCAGCAGTCCAAGAAAGAAAGAAGACAGATCATGCCAGACAATCCCAGTTCCACAGAATTCAACAATCAGCCAGACTCAAACCTTTACCAAGATAACCATCGACGTGACTGTTCAAACTGAAAAACAAATTACCTCCACGCAGAAAACTCAAACCAAAATCACAAGAAGAAACAAAGCATCACAGACCAGCGAATAACAACTCACTCAGTTGTTCCATCACCTAGACAACGTTTTTCACTTGCACCACTGGGCTTCAAGTGTGAAAACAAGTTCATGACGAAGTTACTACCTGATCTACAAGACCGCAGCTAACAGTTTCCATGTGTACCACCGTCACAGTTCAGCAGTTTTTCTTTATTTCTTTTCCAATGTTCCTTCCCAGCTACTTCCGGGCACGGTCTGGGTAGATTTTTCGGCGCCTAGGCCGTGAAAGTGGGTTTTTTCGGGGTACTCCCGTTTCTCCCCACAGCAAAATCTCTGGCATCTGTAGGTCACAGCCGCATTCTACAACGTTCCTGAACACCCAGTTAGTTTGCGTTTCTTCTCAATGCAACTCTGATAGTTCTTCATAAGTGACTTGAAAGCGTGCGAAAAATTCTGCTGAAACTGTAGGTGCGTGATCAACAAGTCGTTGCTCTGAATAAGAATGGGATTTTTCAGCCCACATATACTTTGCTTAGAAAGCCTGGTAAATTACAGGGATTTTGAGAATACTAATACTGTAAACTGATTTTTTTTTAAGTTAATGCACTACACAACCCACCATCAATTCTAAACAAGGCTTAAGATAGTTCGTATGTATGCGCGAGGATGGATTTCGTAATCAATGTTTTTCAAAGTATTTCTCATTTACTTTCAATGTTTTAAGAAATAGTTCTGAAATTTAAACATTAATGAGTAAATACTAATATGTACTGTACGGTATACTTTTGTAAGCCAATACATAGACCTACTGCATTTGTGTTATTGTCTAAAATGAGGTAAATTTAAAACCACATTATACTACTTGGGCTTTGTCAACTTTGCTTCCTCTTGAGGACAGTATTCGACCATCCTCTCATTATGTGGACATAATTTCTCAGCTATGTTCCATTCTGTACCTTTCCCTTTTTTCTCATGACACTTCCTAATTCCTTTTTCATCACCAGTGATTTTTTGTTTAAACACTTTCTGTTTATTATTGTATTGTTTATTAAACCCTAAATTGATGTTGGAAACTTTGAAATGCAAGAGTTTATGATAATTGTTTAAGAAATTTAATGTGTAATAAGTTGTTCTGTAACTGTAGATATGATTTTTCATCATATCTATATAATTTTAATGTGTAGATAATATAACGTTTTACTGTGATAGTAGTGGTAGGTAGGTGTTTCAGAAATCTGATTATTAGGATAATAAAAACAAAGTAGCAATGTAAATCATTATATCACTTAAGGACTAGGTTATTATACACTCAAGTAAAATATATTTAGTTATGGTGTAAATTACATAAATATACAAGTTAATCCACTTTCAACAATCTGCTTGTCAAATTTCAATCTTTGATATTTAATAAAACTATGACACGTGCTTAGATTTTGATTACATTCATTAATCTAGGTATAAAGTTGTCCATTTGTATTGGTTTATTTTGGGCTTGAATTGTTGTATAAGTAAGGCTTCTTTAATTTTGCGTTTGTTTATGATTGTTTCTTTACTTAGTATTTGGGTATTTTCTGTGGTTATGTTGTGTTTATTTGATTTGCATGCCTTCTATGTTCCTACACTCAGTTACACAACCCCCTTCAACATGTGGTCAGCTATTGGTCAGTTACCTCTTTCTTTCTTTGTGAACCTGATGATGACCGAAGAAGGTTGACACATTGTTCGCTTCTCTACATAACAAATTTTCTCATCCCAAACCAGCTGTTTTTACATATATTTTTTTCTTCAAGTGGGTTTTCTCATCATTGATTATAACTTAATTCTCATTAAACGGTTGTACTTCAAGTTAAAAGCTGTATTTTTTGTTAATTTTTGAGCAGAGTTGAGTCAAATTTCTATTTATCTCAGCCTGTTTTCTTTCTTGACTTCGATACTGACTTGTTCAAGTTTGAGTTTTTGCTAGATTTCTAACTTAACTTTATCACTGAACTCTATTTGGCTAGTGGAGACATTAGGGTAATGCCTTCCTTGGACAAATCATCATGGACTGGTATTTTAATAGTATACTTTATTAGTTCATTTTACCTCATTTATTTCTTAAATTTTAATTCAAACTTTTGTCAATTACCAGCATTTCACTTTTGTTATATCTTTCTAGTTGTTTGAAGGAGAATGATTCAAGAAATCCTCAATAATCAGACATGATCAAATCTTGTTGGCACTGGTAAATATAAATTGGATTATTATTTCAATTGTAATTGAGGTCGAATCTTGTCTCTGATTCAGTTCTTTGACACAAACTTTCCATTTATTATTGTTATATAATATAATTTATCTTGAACAAACATCCAATTCACTATGTTATGTTTTAAAATGTAAAAAGGAAGAAGATCATAGGGAAATAAAAAGGATGAAGCTACATGTATAACTAGTCCAATAGCCACATGTGAAGCCAGAGAGTAGTGATAGCATATGATACATTTAGCACTGAGTGAAGGAGTGATAGTGAAAGAGGAAATGTTGAAGGAATTATTTCCTGAAGAAGTAAGGACTGGAAATTAAGTTTGAGATCCTATAAAGGTCTTATCAGAAGGACAGATGCTGGTGTGGACTGAGTGATGGATAAAACCTAGAGAAGGAAGTAGGCAGGCATATGGATAAGTCGGACTTATCTTGTATAAATTAATTTATCATCACTGAAGATTGTGGTACTGGGACCAGAAAAGACTTAGATAAATGGTAAATGTACACAGACGTTGAATATTCAACTGATTATATAACTATAAGAACTCTTGGGAATTGAAAAACACACTGTACAAAGGATCTTGTAGGAAAGATAGGGATGGATAGAGGATTTCAAGGAACCTACAAAAATGTTCCATTAATTATATCATACTCAGTGAAGGTGAGTGTGAGTTAAAGGTATAGGGACTTCTATCATAGTCATGCCTCTCAAAATTGAAATAACTTCATCATAAGACAGATTAGGAGTGGATAAACATAAAATAAAAGGAAGAAAATTCAGCCCAATTGTTTTGAAAATTCTCCTCAGTGAAAAGGGTAGAAAAAGTTGTATGAAATTCAAGATTAATGTTCACTGGAATGAATTTTTATGAATGGAATGAATAGTTAATTATTTACGAAAAAATAAAGGAAACACTAACAAACAGCAAAGCCTTAAAGTAAAAGAGGAAATCTTTAAACACATCATCAAATGTAAAGGTGAAGACAGAAATCTCCTTTCTATTATCTCTTGCTGGTTGGTCACCAAAGATCTGGTTCAGAAAGTTAACATTTTCTTACGTGAAAATGCGTTTCTATTAGATACCATTTCAGAGAAAGATTCTATCTTCTTTTAGCATCTTTCATGACACTAACTTTCAGGCAAATCCTACCTAACCTTTCCTAAATTCTTATGAATTATATTATTGAATAATGATGTTATTGTGCAGTAAAATCCTTTCTACAAATAGGAAAATGACATCATCTCCCTGTTTGCTAGCTCCATCTATATTCATGAAACTTCATTATTGACAAAGAAAGAAGTCTTACGAACCCAAAAGAAACAAGCATAGACATCTGGAAACTTGTGGGTGAAGTGGTTACTTAATAGGCAGAACATGATATAGATGGTTTGCTATGATGTACATCGTTTTCAATACATGAGAATGTATAAAGTAGATTCATTGCATAGATGCCCATTAGGTCAAGTGTTTAAAAACAAAGAGTTAAAGATCTGGTACTTTATTATTGATGTACGAAATCACCATGAAATTGTAAGAATGGATAATACTGAAACAACCCACTAGCATTGGTAAGAAATGCAAACATCTCCATTTGACAGAATAAAGGTCAATCACACTGATGAGGAGGAATTGCTTGTGCTGGTCCAGATGTCTGAGGTGAGATTGTTGTTCAGAGATGTACCACAACCAGAAAGATAAGCATCTGTGAAGAGGTGTAGGTCTGGTATGAATTGATTGTGATTTATGACATAAACACTACTTCATAAGTGGCTGAAGCTTCAAATATTGATCAACATTGGATTTCAGTGTTATGAGTCCGTAAACTTAAAATTGGTCCATTGATGACCCAACAGTACAGAAAACAAAAATAAATCATATTTGTCTGCATGTAAAATGTAAGTAACTTTTACACGTGAAACTGGTAAATGTCATCCTCATGTACAGTAAGCTAAAAACATAAATCAGTCAGTAATAAGTGTTGCTGGAAAGTCCTTGTTTGACTTTTTCTGTAAAGCCATACAGGATACCCTGTGAGGGAAGAGAGGCCAACAAATGTTGGTGTAGACTATATAAGAAGACTTAGGATATAAACTAAGAACAATGTTTGTATATAGTGTTAAAGATTATTTATAATAGTTTTATTGAAGAAGGGCTTATTTTTGGATATACACGACTGTTTAGTGTTGGTATTATTATTTGGATTATTTCATGACTTAATAGTTTATGATTGTTTAGTTCTTCTTTCATCATTGATCAAGTTAAAAGACAGTGTTTGTTTTTATAAAGACTGTTTATCTTCTGAAACCACAACATGAATCATGCCTGCTGTTTAAAGTATTGATAGTTGAATGTTATCATCAAAATGATCACATACTGTTATTTTCCAAATCACTGAATAAAATGACCCCCTTCCGTGACACAGCTGTATGTGTGCGGGACTCAAAATGCAAAAAACAGGATGCCTATGGTGGGAAGAGCAAGGATAGCTCATTGCTTAGTTTTGTGCCTAACTTAAAACAAATAAGTAAAATTCAACTAAAAACTTCATATATAACTACACTAATAATACATTTTTAAAACAACACAGATACATGGATTTAGAGCTGATAACAATTAATTATATCTGTAGAACTATCATACAAAGTTAATTAATAATTACATTAAAAAGAAAATAAGTACTAATACAGCGAGAGGTATACATCAAAATGGGTCATGCCAGGTGAGTTAAGTCATTTGATTCTTAATTTAAGGATTGCAGGTTCAAATCTCCATCGCACTACACATGCTCGCTCTTTCAGCCGTGGGGGCATTATAATGTGACGGTCAATCTCACTATTCATTGGAAAAGAGTGGCCCTAGAGTTGGCAGTGGGTGGTGATGACTAGCTGCCTTCCCTCTAGTCTTGCATTGCTAAATTAGCTTTGAGCAAAATTCCAAAACAAACAAATAGTCCTTACATAAAGCAGTTGTGTTCTTTTTATTTATCAATAAATGTTTTTATGAGATCTCTGTTTATTATGATGGTGGTGCATACAGTCCTCCGTAGCTTTGAGACAAGTTTAAGAAAATAATACTATAATAATATATGCTTGATCACACTTGAAATATGCTTATCAATGTTTAACTGTATTATTCATGATTAATTATTTATTTTGCGTATGCTTGGTTTTCAGTTTATTGGGCTATCTATTGTATCCAACATAGGAAATCTGATCTTATTTGTCAGCGTCGTAGGTCAGTAATCATATCTCTGTCTTACCAAGGGTCTTGTATTTGCTACGTTGCCTTCTTCATATTTCATTATAAGTATTAACCAAATTCATTTCACTATTAGAAAAACAGAAAAAATGCTTGAACTTTATATTTTTTTGAATAACCATATTTTCAGGATTTATATCAGTAGTACTAGTCAATGCTAGGATTTTAAACACTTGAGGGAATAAGCATTAATAATGGGGAGACGTGTTTTCAGTTTACAACAGATTAGACTAAATATAGACAAAAAGTCAGAAGAACTAACACTAAAGAAGAACATCTGCTCTCATTTAGAATTACAAAAGTTCTCTATTTTTAATTAGCATTCATTTCTGACGTCAGTTCTTCATGGTTTTTGAATTAAAAGCACAAGAACAGTTTCAGTGAAATAAGAAACCTAAATATATTATTTTATGCAATAATTTCAGTGTTTTAACATATACGGTAGTAAAAGAGCTCATGATGTTGAGCTTGAGAAATTTCCACTAAAAATTAGACAAGGAAACTTTAATAGTAGATATGAGTTAGTTCAGTGATTTAGATTTCAGTAAAATTCAGCGATGTATTCATTGTATGAAATATCAAGTAATTGCCAACCTAGAAAAGTCAGGTTTGTTATCATTTGATTAAATGTTAGGGTACACTGTCATTACTGTAGCCCAAAAGTTGGTGGTGATGACTAGTTGCTTTCCTTCTAATCTAACACTACTAAATTTTGGATGGTTAGTGCAGGTAACCCTACTGTAGCTTTTCATGAAATTCAGAAAACAAGCATATATTAACATTGATAATACTTATAGGATCATAACTTAGTAGTGCCTCTGCTAGAAACTGGGTTTTGATAATTGTGATGGACAGAGCACAGATAGCCCATCTGTGCAGTTTCCAATGTTTGATGTTTTTTTTATTTTTTTTTGGTATTTAAAGCATTGTGATGATATTTATCTTCTAAATAACGACTAAGGTCAACTGGTAAGTTAGAGAAAATATTACAAATTACCTTTAATTACAGAGGTGCAAGTTTTTGTGGGTTATTGTAATTTCAATCAAACTGTTGATACTGGGGGAATCACATTGGTTAATATAACGTAAGAAACGGACTTTGGTGCAGTGGTGAATTAATCACACATGAACTGTTTCTAGTGAAAATTAATAGAATTTCAGGGTGTATTTATTCAAATATTTATTACAACTCAAAGGAAATAACTATTTATATAAAAATAATCAGAATTCACTTAGAATACTGTACATAGTTTTGGTTGCCTTATATTAGGAAGGAAGGATACTGAGTTATTGGACAGAGTTTGGCAGCATTTGAATTTTTGCACAGTAATTAATATGGTAGAAGTTTAAGTGTTATAAAAATTATTATGGGCCTGGCATGGCCTAGCGTGTTAAGGTGTGCGCTTTGTAATCTGAAGGTTGCAGGTTCATGCCCGAGTCGCACTAAACATGCTCACTCTCCCAGCTAAATTAGGGATGGCTAGCACAGATAGCTCTCGAGTTGCTTTGTGCAAAATTCCAAAACAAATAAACAAACAATAAAAGTTATTTATATACATCTTCTGATATTTGTGTAGTAATTCATAGATAGAGAGGGGAATTGTGGTAAATAACAGCAAGATTTAAAGATGAACTTAAGCTTTAGCATGCAATCTTTACAGTGGGTAATAATGACTTTCAGAAAGTTACATAGTAGCAGTATTAGTAAGAATAGTATTAGTAGCAGCGAATTTAATCAAAATAAGAAAATTTTATTAAGTATGAGATTTCATCCTTTAGCTTGTGCAGATGAGAAACTCAGGGAAGAAAAAATAAAAAATGAACTAGTGATAGAAATGAAAAAACATACAGAAATAATGTATACATATAATTTGAGGACAAAAGAAGACCCTGTCGAACCATCTAAACCATCCTATTCACTCTACTAAAATATAATAAAATGAAATGCTCAAAGTCAACCCATATCATTCAGATAATATAAAACCTTCCACATCTACCACATCTGAAATAAGCCATTTCCTTATATAACAACTTTTCCATCATAAGTACCATTCTAGCTACCTTTCTCTAAACCATTTTCAACAATTTAGTATCCTCTCTCAAGTGAGTAACTTAACCATGGAACTATACAGTGACAGTATAATATCTCTAGATTTGTATTTAATATTTCTATAGATACAGCCTAAACTTCTGTTGATACAAACACTATTTGAATGATTTCTGTTAGAAAAATACTCATAATTTTAACTGTGATATCCCAAAAGTAAAGCTTCAATTTATGCTGAATAAAAGCCACAACAAGTAGTTCAAATCCTTTTGTCATGCACTAGCATTCTCCTCACACCCAAAACCATTGGAAAATTTAAGTAAGACATTGAACATTCTTAATCTGTGTCATTGATGTAAATAAAAAAAAAATAAAGAGAAGGAGAGAAAGGCCCTGACACTGAACTCTGTGGTACTCCACTCATCACAACAATTTTGTGCAAAGCTACACTAATGCTATCTGTGCTAGCCGTCTCTAATTTAACAGTGTAAGACTAGAGGGAAGTTAACTAGTCATCACCACCCACCGCTAACTCTTGGGCCACTCTTTTACCAACGAATAGTGGGATTGATTGACACATTATAATGCCCCCATGACTGAAAGGGCAAGCATGTTTGGTGTGATGGGGATTCAAACCTCTGACCCTCAGATTACGGGTAGAGCGCCTTAACCTCTTGGCCATGCTGGGACTTAAACCAACAATATATACTGTCTCTCCACATGTTGCATTGGTTACTATTTGTAAGTATTAGGCAAATTTCTAGAAATTTCAGATGGCCCAGTAATATTGACAATACACTAATGCTTTCATAAAATACATATTGTTGATTCTAACACAATAGGGTCCAGCATGGCCAGGTGGTTAAGGCTTAAATTCCTTATCTGAGGGTCACGGGTTTCAATCCCAATCACATCAAACATGCTCGCCCTTTCATCCATAGGGGTGATAAATTGTGATGGTCAATCCCACTATTCATTGGTAAAAGAGTAGTCCAAAAGTTGACAGTGGGTGGTGATGACTAGCTGCTTTCCCTCTAGCCTTACACTATTGAATTATGGATGGCTAACACAGAGATTGCTCATGTAGTTTTGTGTAAAATTCAAAACCAAACTAACACAAGATAATCTTTTACATAAATACTGAATTGGTGGGAGTTTTGCAATACACATTTAACAATACGAGTTACATGCATTTCTGAATATATATCTAAGTGGAAAAAAACGTTAATATTAAAATAAATATAAAATACTGAATACATCGCACTTTCTTAAATGACTTTGTTGGTAGTTTCTCGGGAATGGAACGTAGATAAGATGGTTTGTGGTCTAAATAGGGAGAAAATATTTAGATTATGCTATCCAATGACAAGCATTTGACAAGGTGCTGTACAAAAGACTTTTTAGAAATGTTGTTGCTGTAGGTTTATGGAACAAATTGTCTCATTAGTTAAAAATCAGACTAGATGGAAGAAAGCAGAAGAATGTTACAAATGAAATTTAGTCAAACTGAATTAATGTCACAAATGGGATATTGCAAGGCTTAGTGTTAAGACCTTTGTTAATTTGAATTTGAATCAATGACTTAGATGAAGGAATGACCAGTAAATTACTTAATTGTGCTTATTATACTGTAGTTGTTTTTGTTGCAACTGGTTAGGAGGAGGATTCTATTTTACTAAAGGATCTGGATTATTTTGTTAATTCGATAAATAAATAAGTTTTAATTACAATACATACAAATCATTCTATAATGAAATTTACAGTTCTATGAAAGTAAAATACCATAGTTTTCTGTTTGATATGTTTTGTTAGCCATCCAAGCAAGGTGCCATTGCTAGTATTATGGCAAGTAAAATTTTACATTGTATTTAATGAAACTTTTGAATATAAAATTTAAAAAGTGTCAATATTATTTTACATGTCACTGGTTAAACCAAATTTGGAGAACTGTGTTCAGTCTTGGGCTTTTAACCTCAGAAAGGTCATTAAATTGTTGGAAAGAATTCAGGAGAACAACTAGGATAATACTTGGAATAGAAGGGCTGCAGTAAAAGGATAGGTTAAGATCTCTGAAACTGATTTTCTCTTCAAAAAAGAATAGTTAGAGGAAGTCTTATTGAGTTGTTAAAGATTTTTAATGGAATAAATTGTGTTGATATATATCATGTTATTTTATTTAATGGTGTAAATGATAAAGTACTGGACACAAACTTTGGTAAGGAATAAATATTCAGCTAAAACAGCTTTATTTTTCTAATAGGGTGGTTGACCTTTGAAATGGGTTACCTTCAGATGTATCAAATACAGTTAATTTTAGGGAACATAAAAAGCCAACTTTACAACGCTAAAATCAGGGATTTGATTCCCTTTGGTAGACATAGCAGATAGCCAGATGTGGCTTTGCTATAAAAAAAAACACACACCCACACCTTACCCAACAAGCTCAGACTCACACCAGAAGTGTCCAAAATAATTTTTCAGAATAGGATGTACTGGATTCAAAAACTCTTAGCTAAACTTACGTGCAAGAAAACATGCAAGTTTATTGTGCACAAAAACTAGACATGTTTCAAAAGTATTTGCACTTTAAAATGGTATCTCATCTAGATTCTGACAATATAAAGTCCAAGGTGGATATCATGTGAAAATAAAAATATTTTTGTCTGTATTACAGTTTGCGTGTACAAACCTACAATTGCTTTTGCTACCCTTTTATTTGGCACTTATTTTTCCTTTCTGTGGACTGTTGCTAAATCAGCAGTACAGGGTAAATAAAAAGATGTTAATTTTGACATATATACATTATACTATGTTGAAAGAAACTGTAAAAGGCATGCATGCTTTAATTCCTATCTATGCACATATAGTTAAAATAATCTCTAAAGCTAGGAATGAAACTAAAATTCATTAAGATCCAAGATGAACTAATAAAGGCACCATCTAGAAGTTATGAGAATATCATACCTTGCATTACTGAAACATCAACTCAATCTAACAGTTGTGTAGAAGAATTGAAAAAAAAAAAATCAAAGGGTAATTAATTAAACAGAACAGAGGAAATAAACCATAATGTTTAAGTGTAACTTGAAAAAGACATCTTGTTAGGAATTTTAGACAAAGACTTTTATGGATTATAATTTATCTCGGACAACTTTCTGATTTATTATGTTACGTTTTGTGATTCCAAATAGCCTGAAACCGAGTTAATTGTAATTCATACTTAAAAATTAATTAAATTTTGATATGTATCAAATTTTTGATATATGCAGTTTTCTTTCTTAACACAAATATACTTTAATATACAAATAACAATAGAATTTATATTAACAGTTATTACAAATAATGGTTTATGTACAAAAGTTTTACAAAGTTACTAACAATACTGAGTCTTCGATCTCGTCTGCAACTGAATTTTTTATCGACGGTTTAAGGAGAATGAATTAATTCTATGTTGATACACAGGTACAACACCCTTGACGGGAAAGCTAGCTAGTTCTATTCTTGGCTGGCTACCTGCAGTTTACAAGCTCATTTTTCACCAAGAAAGATTTCTAATGTCCTCATAGAAACATTGAAGATCGAAATTAATTCTCTGAAGTTGAATGGTTTGCAATGTTCGAAATCTATAAAAATTCTTGGTCATATTTGTAGTTTTTTTTTTACTAATAAGCATTTATTAAGATACAATTATAGCATCCAAGGTTTATAATATACTGACATTAGCAAACCAACAACAGTAAACTTTCTCCTGGTGTGTTGATTTGTAAGCGTTTAGGGTGATATTTTCTAATGTTCAATTGGCAACAGTGTAAAAAATATGTTATTGATGCTTACACTCGAGAATTTAAAAATTTAGAGAATAAGCACATTCAACAATATAACTTACATACATTTCTAAACATATGTTTAACTAAAATGAGTATGGATATTCAAATAAATGTACAACATTAAATATGTTACAATACTAAGAAGAGATTACTATTATAGTTTTGCGAAACCTGATTATTGTGATTGAGATTGTAAGGAATTAATGGCTGTTAAGAAACAGGCCCAACTATGTACAAAAGAACAACCAAGAGCTAATGAAACATCAAGAAAATGGATTGTAGTTGGATCTATTTGGTGAAATTCAAATGGAAATAATCTATCTGACATCAATAAAAAAAGATTATAAAAAATTATTAATGAGTCCACAGTTTATTGACGTAAAAACTTTGAAGTATGCTGATAGACAGGTACACTTAATCGATCTATTTTATTAATGAAAGTTGAGAAATTGCCTCCAAAGATTACGAAAGAAGAGGGTGGTGCAAACATCACGTGGACATAATGGAAGCTCCTCTGTGTCTCATGATGTGTAAAGAACTTGTATAAAGAAAGAATGTATTTTGGAACTAACGTATGTAGAGACATGTATACTAGATTGGGTTAACTTCATAGTCTATGACTAGAAAACACCTATGCAGTACATGGGAGTTAGTACCCCTGTGGTTAAATGTTAGTGTAAGTAAAGATTGGGGTTATTGTACCACCAAGAAGTAAGGCATTCATTTTTGGAGATAACATAAATAGTTATTCATCTAGTGACTGGGATGTAGTGGAACAAAATAATCCAGTATGTTATGAGTGATAGGTGGCTGGAATACCTCTATAGAATGTAAAGAATAAAGATTTCCTATATGACTTCATCCAGAAACGAATTACATCAGCCTTAGATAAAAATAAAAGTAGCTATTAAATGCTGATAAGTTTGGATTCCATTGAGGTGACATGATGTGGTCAAGCCATTTTCATTATGAGGAGGACAAACTCTAAACTTGGTGATCAGAGTGAAGGCAATCCAATCAAAGGTCGTCCGTCACGACTATGTTTGGAATGGCCAACTTGGTGTCAACGGTATCTTATCCTAAAGAGGAGCCCATAGCTCTTGAAAAGTCTGCTTCCAGAAGATAATAAAAGAGATTCACCCAACCAGGAAGAACAGCAACAGGATGGTTAATGACAGCAAAAGATAAGATACCATCCCATCTGAATATTATAGGCCTTGTAAGAGAAAACCACCAGAAAGACTTGGTAAATGGATAATTTGATGTAGTGTTTTATTTTTCTGTGTATTAGTACTAATTCAAATGACTTTAGTCTAGGAAGAGGTAGTATTGTAAGCTATATTTTTAATGCTATAAATTGTTAAACAGAAAGTATACAAAGCTTTGTATGTCTGAAGAATGACAGTTTTTGTAGTAAAGATTATAAACACAATGTCAGGTGTTTTTAGGTTACCTTAACTGATCAAAGAATGAATTGAAAAAAAAAAAAGCATAGATATTGTTAAAAAAAAAAAAAAGTGGCATAACTTGAAAATAGTAGTTTTAAACTCCTATGTTAACTATTCACCGTATTATATAATACATTTGCTTAGTACAAGTAAGCTGATTTGTTTGATGCAAATTAACGTCATTTGGTCCCGAAAAATTTTAAGTTGACTTAATTTTAGCTCTCTTTTCTTTGTTGCTCAAGAGATAATACCTGCACCACCCTTGAATTTTGCTGTAATTCTGTGTTTTGAAAGATCAATGACAGCAGTGCCCTTTGCTAGTAGAGCAAATGAAATCTAGTGTTTACATTCTTGATATGTTGAATAAAAATGACCAGTTATGTTAAAATCAGTAATTGCTATGGTTAAAGCCAATGTTTTCTGTTAAATAAACATTATACACACATGATCTCAACTGAATTAATTGTGGGAATATATAATGGAGAAAAATCTGTTCATTAATTTACAAGCCCAATACCACATCATTGTCCAATATTTGGAAAACAGGTATAACAATTGTGTTTCTCTATTGATTTAAGTAAAACTGCATTCATTTTTTCTAACATGCAGTGGTGGTCAGCTTGTTTATTTGCTTGAACTCAGTTTACTTATAATCATGTTTAATTTGTAATATATTCTGTCAATTATTCTGTTATAAAGTAAACCTACTTCTTACTATTTGAGAAGATCAGTTCACCTGACAATATTACATTATCACAAAGTCTTAAGATTCAAATGAAATTATTTGTTTTTCACTTATGTTGCTCAATAGTTATGATCCTTTTTTTATGACACTCAAATGATTTCACATGTGGAATCACACACACATCTATATATATATATACATACTGCAAAATACATGTATCATGATTATACATCACTACACATTAATATAGGATACAACATACTGCCCTTGCCTCCCATACAGATTAGTAAGGATGAATGCCTATTTTGTTTGTACAATATGTTTTAAGGCACTCACAAAATTCAACTTCTTCTATGGATATGGAGAAGTTCACACTTATCAGGTGTGCCAGAAAAGATCTAGCGAGTATCATGCATTATTCTACATATCTCAGGAAAACGAGATTGCAATAAATCATTTCATTTGTACAAACTGTTGAAGTAGGTATCTCATCTATTGGCACCACCTATCCTAACCGTGTTAATCACGCAGTTATCTGATATTCAGTAAATATTTATTACAATAAAAATTTTCTTGACAGATTGGAAAATAAGGCTGACAAAGCACTTTTAGTTCATCATTCATACAATTAAGAAGTAATCCCAGCTTGAGATAACTAAATTGTAATTTTTAAAACTAGTGCTTAAACTGTACCTTACTGTACAACCTGATGACTCAGAAAGCAACAATTGCAATTCTCTTTCAGATGAGTTTTCAAACTCCCAACTATCAGATCCAGTTATACAAACTGGTGATGTACAAGATAATACTCCTTTTTTCTATCATCTGTCTTAGCTTGGTAATAATCAAGTGGAAATCACACAATGCATTTCATACATTACTTAATACCTTGGAAAACAATGACTGCTCTTTCCTGTCAGTCATTGATTTTCTAGTTGATTGATGGCTAAAGCAAATCTACCCAATTTGATTTAGATGTCATTGTCTGTTATTCGATGGACAGTTGAAGCTGTCTTTCTTACAAGTCTTATGCTTTCCCATCCGATTCATTTTAAATTGCCAGATGATCATTCTCATTTTTTTCCCTTTTCATCTTCAGCATTGATTATACAAGAAAGTATTTTCATTGTCATCTAACTTAACAACCTACTCTTCTGACTCGAGGTCAAACTAGTGCACTAAAAATTCATTGGTTACACATGGACACAACTGATCAATGTATACTGTGAGGCTTTATGTATCCTTCGAATGCTGTTATTTGTACATCATTGGAAAAGTTCCTCTCCAGCCAAAGCCAAGAGATTTTTGCAATTCTGGCATGTACCAAAGCCATGTCTATTCTCCATGGTGATACATTTCTTCACGTTTCATCATAGCATCTCTTGTATTGTATTGCAGCCTTCCCTGGCTTTTGACATGTAAGCTTAATCCCCAGACTTATCATTCCGTACGTTCTTTTAGATATTTTGAAATGTCGGCTTCAGATGAAGAACCATCTATCATACCTACAGGTAGGAAGACTTCTCAGATAAACATAAGTATAGTTATCAAACAAGCTGTTGATATCTGTTTAGTTATAAGTTACATCATGGCATAGAATAAGTGTTAATCCCAATCAGTTAAGTTGGGAAGAACAAACTTAAGAAGCATATGGTTTCCACTAATAGGGTCACACTGATGGAGACAAGTTGAAGTTTGCACCTTAACCACACCCAGTACTTTACACAACACAGAAAATAACTGGCTATTGAAGTTAGTTCCCTAGTTTGTGTGGATATCTTCAGATGCTCTTAACAGAGCTATCTAGTGTTCTGTCAGTATGTCTGCCACAGATGTGCAGATGTATCAGTAAATGTAGTCAGTAACAGTTAATATATGAAAGTGACAGATGTGCAGATGTATCAGTAAATGTAGTCAGTAACAGTTAATATATGAAAGTGACATTATTCTATCTTTGGAAGAGGGCCAATGACATATAAAAGGCTACTTACTATAGAAGTTTTACTGAAATTTACTTTAAGCTAACTTTTTGAGTAACACTAACCTACAATATTCACACCAGTGCTGAAAGTCTCAATTCACTGCTTATACAAATTCCATTGGACATGTACTTTTATATTAGGTTCCTCATTCTGAACTGGTCACACTTTAATTGACTACTTGGCAAGAAGTATTCATGCTAGATCTTTTACAGGTGTTCTTACAAGAGATCCTAGTGTTAAGTCATGAAATTCACCTACTATAGCGCTTGTCAATGTTATAGCAAAAATGGTCTAAAAAAAACAGGCTATGGATGTGGCTTTATCATAAAAGAAAATAATCTGTCAACATGTCTACTCTGTATTTCACTCATAATTCTGTTCTAATTCTACTATCATTGGCTAACAGGAACCAACGGTCTTATTTTAAATATGCTAATATTGGATGTTCTAATCAAGTATATTTCAGAGACTGAAATGCTTGCTTGCATTATTACACAATTTGAATGGTATGATGAAACTATTACAAGACATATCTCATATTGAAAGCACTGTTTGATCTGTTCTTGTTATCCACATGTTAATTTATTACATGCTTATAAACTAAAATATGAAGCACAAACTGGTTCAAGAAACTTCATTCCTTTCTTGACAAAAGAAATTGATGTTGATAGTCCAGAATTACATCAGTTTTCAGGTTAATTTAAACATTTATTAACTATATAAACTTTGTTTTGTTTCTGGTATGTAAAAAAGAGATAAAGTTGGTAATGAATCTAAATTGAAATATAAATAAAAACACCACTTTGAATATGATAGATATTTAAAGTTTTTCTATAATTTATTGAAAGTGACAAAATGATTTATTCTCTTACAGCAATTAAAAAATATGTTGCAAGTGGTATATCACCAACACAGCAATAAGTTAGGTACGTCCCCTTCAAGAACAGTGGTAAATCTATGAATTTACATCACTAAAGTCAGTCATTCAATTCCCCTCAGTGATTACAGCAGATAGCCTGATGTGGCTGTGTTCCAAGAAAAATCCACACATAAATTGGATGCTGTAGCATATGAGAGAAAATGATTAAAAAAGGGTACACAATTTTTTCAGATAGTGAGTGTAAAATGAGGAATCAAGGTACATTATAAACTATAGCTTGGGACTGAGTGTTACAGTCCTCCAAGCACAGCTGTTTACCACTTAAAGGTTTAACCTTATCAGTGAATGGGTAAGAGGTTTGAAAAGCCATGAGAGAGTGGAAAGTTTGGTGTCTGCTGACCCACCATGGCTCCCTAAGAGGGGACCTGCTAAAAGAGTTGAAAGCAAAGCACTCTACAGCAATGCCAATTTTGTGGAAACTATACCCAAAATCCAGCATCAAAAACAAGGTCCACAACATCTGTTGAGAATGTCCAATACAGATACTTGGTTGACACTGGCCTCAGAATATCAGCTGATTGAGGCTGGAGGACACTCCAAGGCCGACTGTTTACAGGAATTAAAGCCAAATTTGTGTGTTGAGATCACACCCTTCTAACACCAGAATCTTATCATCCTCTTTGCATGTCACCATGCACAACAAACATGGAGAGGATCTTCAAATCCTAAGTAAACTAAAAAGACAATTTTTTCTGGAAGATTTCCTCACCACATACAGGCACTCTCACTGAGGAAACTATAAAGACTGCATAAGTTATATTAAAGCAATTTCATAGCCTCATTACATCACTACACTAAATGTTACCATTTCTTGTCATACCCATTTAATGTTTGTGCATCATTAGAATAGTTTTGTAGTTTCCCTGTGTGTTACGTAGAAAGGCACCCTGACCTCTGCCACTGTCTTCAAGTTATCTACAACTAAAATCAACATCCCCAATCTTACAGGAATACACAAATGATACATCTAGTGTCCTTACCTAATTCTCTTCAACCAACTACAGGGCCCACACAACAAATCAGTATTGAAAGATCTTTGGATGTGGGCTTAATACTAAGATCTTTGAAATTACTACAATAATCAGCCTGGAGAGTTTGTACTCTGTTTTCTATTCTTTACTGCTTCTACTATGTTCTTCAATATTCCAAACTATACTATGAATTGCATGTAACGTTACATATTACTTTTATTACTATTTACTCTGTCTACAATAATGGAGAGGTTACAATAGTTGAAATGCTTTTGTCACCAATGAGAGAGCAAGTTGCATTTGCTAATGAATTATATATTTAATAACAAACAGCACCATCTTATTCATTCAACCCTGCTTTGAATCTGTTAACCAACAAACTTTGATATATATATGTATGTAGTTCTTATACATTATTTACTATAGCAAAGCTTTAAAATTGTTCTTTCTTATAGGTTCATTACAATCATTCAGTAGACAATTCTTTATGGTTAAAAACAATGTGGAAAAAAGTTGCATATTCCTGCGTGAGAACTTAAAGGTGGATCAAATATATTTAAAGAACATTTACTAACTTGTACTGAGAAAATAATAGAACAGGTCCAATTTGATAAACTGCATGTATATTTTAAAAAAGCATCTAGTCAAAACCATACACCACCATTTCTTGAGTTAGTAGAATGTGAGTGTGGGATTTTACTGTCACTCTTATAATGCACCCATAGCCCCAAAGTGCTGAGTCTGTTTTTGTAATAGAGGATGTAAACCATAGACCATCAATGTGAGTCATAGACCCTTAGATCCTCAGTACGACATGTGGACCTTAAGGCTATATCTGGCCACAACACTCAGGGATTTTCTAATATAACTGAATTGCATTTCAAGGTTTTTATATTTGTTGATCAATGAAATTTAAAGTAGAAATAAGCAACATGCCCAATAAAATGTTTCATAAAAGATGCACATATTTATTGAACAGTAGGGAGAAAAAAAAGTTTAAAATTATTACCGAAACTCACCATCTTAAATCTGTAGTGATTTCTTGTTGTCAGTATTGTCAAGTGAGAGATGTTAAAACTCTCTCATACACATGTAAACAGAGTTGTAAAGTATGAAGAATATCTACACAAGTGTTTCTTTGTTCAAATGAATGATTACAATGGTCTTGGCTAATTGGCCAGGTCAAAGATCTACATGTTTCAGATATAGCATTCACCAGTTTTGAAATTTTGTTCAGAGAGAAGACAACCAGCTGGTTGAAACTACTACCTCAAGCACCTACTCTTAATAGCAAAGTAATTATAGCACAATATTAAAAGAGAATGATTCAATTTGGTCATACATAGATGTATATGAAATGTCTTTATAAGCCCCTTATATCATTTTCTTTAAAACTACTAACCACAATATAGGAAAGCATTTTGGTTTGTTTGTTTTGAATATCTCTTAAAACTAAACAATGGCCATCCCTAATTTAGCAGTGTAAGACTAGAGGAAAGGCAGCTTACATCATCATCCACCATCAATTCTTGAGCTACTCTTTCACAAATGAATAGTTGGATTGCCTGTAACATTATAACACCCCCACAGCTGAAAGAGCGAGCATATTTGGTGTGACTGGGATTCGAACCGGCAATTCTTCAGCACCCTAACCACCTGACGGTGACAGGTCGATAGCATTTTGAGGTTGGACACTTGGAAGGGGGGAGGAAATATAATGAAGACAATTATTAAGTTGTTCAGTTATTTCCAATGGCTTGCACAAATAATTTGAATTAGTGTAATGTTCATCAGTTACAAATACAGTTATAGAAGATGTTCTAGTATTCAAAGTGTTTTCTTTAATGTATTTTCATAAAACAGATTGGCTATGAAAAAACTACTAAAACATTTTTAAAATACTGTTTTCAACAATGTAATCTAGATTTGAAAAATAAAGTACACACAGTAGTAATCAAAATTTTTTATTATAACTACATGAAGCTAAAACAACACTCCTAGAGTGTGTAAAAAAAAAAATTATATTCCATTATTTCACTTCAAAATAATAAGTGACCATATTCAAGGTCTTTTTATTATTTCTCTTCGTGCATAGTTGTAGTGAAGGATTTGGTGTATTGTTACATTTGAATAAAAATAAAAGCTAAAATTTTCATATATCTTCTAGTTACTACTTTAAAAAGTCTTGCCAGAATAAGGTAACTGAAACAAAATTCCACTTTCAAACAACTAAATATCTAATCAATTGTATCTGTTGCATTCTCTTTTAAATGCATTGAACTACATGATTATGTACAAAACTGAATACTACCCTTTTTGTACTACAATAAAATTTGGACCATTATTACTGAGTGCACACAGTGTACATTCTTATGTCTAATTCAGTTAACAACCGATAATTATCAGCGTGGTTAACTTCAGTGGTATGTATGTGTAACTTGTTTAAACACATCACTCATTCTAGATTATGACAAGTGGAGGGAATGTTTCTAATACCTTTTTTCTTTTCTTTTTTTTTTTTTACAAAAAAATTGTGAAAATTCTTGAATAAATACAATACTTGAAACTACTGGAAAGTGCATTTAAAAGTTTTCACCATATAATGATATAAAGGTATCATATTTCAAGGGGAATAAATGCACCTAGAATCTACGAGAAAAAGAGAAATACTAATATTTGTTTAGCAATAACTACACTAATATTCCAGTGACTGTACCAAACCTACTTCCATAATACTAAAGTGAAGATAATTTGTTTCCTCACAAAACTTCGAAAACTTCTTGTGATATTTTTCTAATCATTTTAAGAAGAGATGGATGACTGGCGAGACATTGGTAGAGTACTCACTGGAAGAAGAAAAGTATGAATAAACCAAAATAACTTTGCAAGAAAACCAAGAAAATACATAGACTTTAAAACAAGGCAATGCAAAAATAACAAGAATTCATGTAGCAATATTTACAACATAACAAACAAAAGGTAAACTTATATTTCAAAAACTGAAATGGAATAATGTGGTCAGCTTATACATCAGCATTTTATCGTAAGCATAAGATACAATGAAATAATACAAGAAATACACATAAATTGCTTTTCAATAGGATTTCACATATGCAGATAGCCATTATCAGTTTGAATACAACTATCTTAAAAACTATGGATTCACAGACTAAAAAAAGCGCTACACAAGTAAATGGTTTAAACTTGGGAAGAATAAGACAGTTTTGAACTTACACAGTCCCAATCCTTGAGAAAACAAGAGCAAGTTGTGAGCAAGAATGTCTGGCTGAAAATTTATGGAAAAATGATTACAGAATAAAATTTACTGTTCTTAACAAACAAACAGAATAGAAAATAACCTGTTTGTTATTAAGCCTACACAATGAACTATCTCTGCTGTACCTAGTATTAGTATCAAAACAATTTTTCAGTGTTAAGATTGCTAAACCACCAAAAGGAATGGAATGGACAAAAGAATAACCAAATGTTATATTGCAGTTATTTAGTAATTCACTAATTTGTTATCTGTTATATGGAATTGAAAACAAAGAATCTACAACAAAAGTTGTGGAATTCACATTACATTATTTTATATTTACATATAACAAGAATTACATAATTTGAATAACAATACTTTAGTTTGGCATACAAAAGGTAAACATTTCAAATAATGATTCACTACTTCAGCTATGCCTCACACAAAAAAATAACAGGAATATGAAAGGTAATTAATATTTTATTTTTGTTTAATAATAAGAGTGTAGAATTCTTACAATAATATGTTAGTGTAGTTTGCCCCCCCCTTTTTTTAACAAGTTAGAAAATTAAAAAAGAAGCATAATTAATTTATCTTGCAAAAGTATATAATATCAGTCAGCTCTATAAACTTTAGCAAAAAGTGATAAACCTAAAATATTGATTTATCACTTTACCACAAATGAAAATAGTCATTATTTGTCTTCTAATAAGATATACAGGCAACACAAGTTAAGAAAATGAAATATAAAGATGTTACTTTTCCCTATTACAAGTGTTAAACAGAACATAAATAAAATAATTAACTTAGCCAAATAACTAAAGTAAAATAAAAATCTTTAGCAATGAGCCTAATTTCAAACAGAAATTTACCCTGAAACACTACCAGCCTTGTATTCTAGACAGTTGGTATGGGCATTAAAATAAACAAAACAAGTGTAGGTAATCTTTAGGCTGACACAGAGTTTTAAACTGACCATTATTGGGCACGTCTTGAGGATGAGCGAGCGTATAAATGGTTACGAGATTGTAGGGGACATTGTAGTTAGATGTTACATTAGATATTAACCAGAAGATGACCTAACAGGGTCAAAATACTGTTCTGTATTTTAATTTAAAGTTTTTAATACCCATTCCAATCATCTTTAGAATACATTTTACTTCAAGTGGGTTTCTCATCATCATGTTTAAAAACCTTACCAAGTTATTTTTATACTGTTAACAATCATGCACTTTTAGGTCCTCAATGACTTTGATACAATACAAGGTGAAGCATAGGCTAACTTATCCCAAACTCTTCTACTGTTCATGTGACTTACCATTTGTGTATCAGGAGAATGTACTTGAAACTTTGCTTTCCTTCCATAAGCCATATTTCTTTGTTTGTAGTTGCAAAGACATGTATCACAATTTTGGGAAGAAGGTGGGAATATGCTTCAGGGATAAGTACATACTTAATATTTATTTTAATTTTAAAAACATAAAATTCCAATCAAGCAGATTTACCTCTGAAATACTAAGAGGTACAATGAAATGGAAAAGAAAATTAAAGAATGTCATAAGGAATACTGGTTTCCCCTAAAATAAATATCTTAGATGAAAACAAATTAACTGGTCAGACAGAGTTTGAGTAGAATCCAGGATCAGAATAAAGATTTACTGATTGGATTGAACAGTGTCTTATTAACTTGGCCTCAATTATAGACATATAAAAATGGGGGTTGAGCAGTAATAATAAAAACTGTGAAGCTGTCATTATTGGATGCTGTCCAAGTGTTGGTATAGCAGGTAAACATGGTTAGGACAAAGTCTACCTAGACAGGTTCAATTACTTCAGAACACCCTTTGACAACACAAATTATTATTCTTTAGCTCTGTTATTACAATACCACCATGAAACTCATTTTAAATATTGCCTGTTATGGATAAACTAACAATCACATAAAAATATATCTCGGGACGGCAGGTATGGGTATCAATACTTTCACTAATAAAGCAGAGAACAATGTTTAAAACTTCTTAGGGATACCTGAAAATGATCTAAGAAGGTTGAAACGTTGATTTCTGCTTTATTAGTGAAAGTATTGATACCCATACCAGCCATCCTAAGATATAATTTTACTTAAAGTGGGTTTCTCATCATCAAAAATAATAATCACACAGTCTAGCTTCACTTTCACTAGCTTAATATTTTCTGACTAAACTCACCTCAATTTCTTTAGAAATCACCAAACATGGCCAAACACTCAAATCAAGATTTGTCTAATCACGTATTACATAAACTTGTTTTCCATTTACTTCCTCTCTTATCTTCATAACAAACCAATCTACCCCTCTTGTGACAACAGTATTACATACAAAGAGAAAAACTTAAAACTTCAATTAAGATAATGTGAAAAATATTACAAATGTCTAGTACAACAATTAAACGGCATAAGCAACATACAACTTATACAGTTATATAATAAATATTGTCACAACTACTGCTTTCAAAATAACTTTTAACACTTTCATAATGGAAACAGAATATTCACTAAACAACCTAAATAATCACTCTTAAACTAAATAGTCTTGTATGTCCAACAATGTGTAAACAACTGAATTAGAAAGAAAAAACAGGCACTTAGAACAGATTGAAGAAGATGTTAAAGCCAAGTGTCTCACAGAGAAACACCCAATGATAAATGAAAATTTCCAGAACAGTACAGATGAGAGAGAGAGAGATAGAACAGAAAAGCATCAATGTTTGAGTCAAGAATACAACTGTTGTTGATATGCACATCTGGCCACTTGAAAAAATAAAAAAAAAACAAGTACAAGTTATATCTACAAAATAGAAGAAAAAGGATTCAAGGTTAGAGAATAAATACCAGTTGCTTGTTGTCTTAGAAGGAATGATTACTAAAAGTAAATTTAAATGTTAAAATCTTAATCAGATCTAGCAGGCATGCTTCTCTTCTCTTGAACAAGAAACCAGGGTAGATGAAAACCCTGAAAAAACAAGATACAAGGAAGAAGAAAACATGCATTGAGATAAGGTGCCAAGAAAAAATAAAATTTACTGCAATGAAGGAAGACAAGGTAAAAAATTTGACTGTGGCTAAAATAAATACAAACATGACAGTAGCAGATATTTAATAATTACCATGAAAGTCAAGGTTTTAAAATGAGATGGATTCATAGTTTACATGGTAGAAAATTGATGTACTATCTCATTCAGTAGATCACATGCAAGATCCCCTCACCAAAAAGCAAAAATAAATTGACTGTCAAAAGCTGAGAAATAAGATAAGCAGAAGAAGAAAGCCTGACCCTATGTTATTATCTTTTAGTTCATTTCTAAAAGTATCAACAGTGACCCACAGATCAGGAGAACTAAAGCATTTAATATGACAATAGACCCTCAGGCAATAGAACTAGTTGATTTAAAATATAACGTTGCTGAGAAGATAAATTACATCAGGTGAAGTTTATTCTGAATTAGACTTATTTTATAAATTCTGTTCCTCAACCAACAGTTTTGCAGGCTTAAAGAAAATGGCAAGAATAAAAAGCAAGCATTTACAAGGAAGCTAAATGCATCAGGAACACAAGCAAATAAAATGGAAACATTGTCTTGATGCACTAAACATCAGTAACATTCAACAAGAATTTGATCTTCATGCATGCTAAAGGCAAACTAGGTAAATGAGGCTTCCGAAAATGTGCATACTATAGGTAAGAAAGGAGAGGTAAAAAACATCAAAATTGTGTAAAAACAGTTTCAGGTATCATCAAAACACACCAGTTTCAGAGAGAATTGCAAAAATATATGAAGTGGGCATGCCCCAAGTTGCACCCCACAGCATGGCTTTGCCAGGCATTTCCTTTTTCCTACGAAAATATCACATTGTAAAATATCTGAATGATATTGATTGGAACATTAGCTGCAGTAGTTAATGTTCACTTCATAATTCATAGTGAGCATGCATGCGAACAAGAAATGTGGCTTCTGCCAGGAAAGCAGGGCTTATTTCTTTCTCCTTACAGATATACAGCAAGTCACTTGGAAGGCAGATAAATGAAGAATTCTGGATAAACTGATGTATACTCTGCAATACTTTAAGAATACTTAGTATTTAAAATAACATAGCTGTTGAGACAATCAAAGTAATTAATCAATAAAAAGCTTTTAGTATTTAAGGGGTATGTCCAGCTGATTTGAAACAGTGTTCAGTCACTTTATAGATAGCCTTACCTTAAAACAGTTACAGAAAACACACAGTAATCCCTTAATCTTGTTCTGCCTTAAAATGAACCACAATCAGGTTCTCAACAGTTCTACATTTCCATAAATTTGTATAATCAGGGGTGTACTGTTTTAAAAAACTTATTCTAACTGTCTCATAAGAAAAGTTACACAGTAGGAATAGTAATCCACATGCTTAGCTTAACAAACTCAACTAACAATTTTGAATTTTATCTTTGAAGAAGAGTTGCAAACATTGAAGAGTAATCACTATTTTGGCTTTTGGGAGTAAATTAAATCATAAAGAAAACTTACAGATTCAAACAATACGTCACCAACACCATCCACCTTTAGAAGTGTGGTACGTCGTGGATCCATGGCTGCATGCATGGTATGTACTGTATGAAGATGGGAGGCCTTGGATCCAGTCACAAGCAAGGAATCAACTCTAAAAGAAAAAAGTGCAACAGTTAATACTTTTCTAAAAATATCAGAAACAAAAGAATTATTATCTGACACTTCTATAATAAGCATGGTACATAGGCTGACAAAGTACTAAGTTTTGATGTTCTAAATAAAAATGTCATCAACTCCAAGAAGAGGCTGAAGTGTGGATAAACTTTTGGATTACCTAGTAAATTAAAAAATATTTTTTTCTGTTATTTTGTATAATGTTGATCATATACAAATCATTTAACACATTACTTTGTTATTAATGGTAAAGTTATATGAAACATTTTATGGTAAGTCATAATAACATTATAATTGCCACTTTTACATTAACATTGCAAGATAAGACATATGAGCTCCTCACATTAAACATTTTAACATAAGATTGTATGAACTCTTTAGTGATGCCAAGCTCATATGAAACATTTGAATATAACACACAAGAACTTGATATAAACATCAAACTTGCATGAAACATTTTAACATAAGATGTATGACCTTATTAAAAATATGGTGTAAGTTCATTATGAACATTGTCACAGTTACAAGTGGTGAAAAATATTCAGATTATACATTTATAAGACTTGTGTGTGTACAGTGCATGTCAATTATTAATTTCACAAATAAAACTTTCCAGTAAGTACAAAAAGTACAATTTTCACAGTTTATTTAGAAAACATTACAAAATTTGCTCTTAATACACAAGTAGAAGTCGTACAAAACTGCAAAGCAATAAGAAATACAGGATTAAAAACTGCAACATAAATATGGTTATAAGGCTGTAAGTCTGGTGGAGAAAAAGCTAAAGTAAAAAAATTACAAAGTTAAAATCAAACAAGAATGTTTGAAGTGGTTAATTATTTGTGTTATGCTATAACAAAGTATTCAGTCTGTTAAGAGGTTTATAAAAGATCACATCACTGCTTTTCAAACTCACTTTGATAAATTAACATCTAAATAACATTAATACATCTAGAAATAATTCATAACTGCATAAATGCAGCTAAATGTATATTAGATGTTGAAGACAAAGCTCAGGCTAGAATACCATTTGGTAGATGATTTAAAGACATAAATCAGTTTTAAAGTTTAAAATTTGTATTACACATAACTGTTATAAAATTTGACATTAAATATAAACTTAATACTTACTTCATTTTATCTTTCAAGATCGCTGAAATATCTGTACGGCTGTAAAACACAATAAGTTACTGAAGGAATAAATGAGAGTTCACAACTGAAATACAAGTAATTATATACACATTTTTATGTCATTAGTTACATAATTATCTTAACATACAATATT
The DNA here is from genome assembly GCA_011833715.1 of Carcinoscorpius rotundicauda. Lineage (NCBI taxonomy): Eukaryota > Metazoa > Arthropoda > Merostomata > Xiphosura > Limulidae > Carcinoscorpius > Carcinoscorpius rotundicauda. Next base: position 34,028,590 of record CM022393.1, read on the forward strand.
CATAAAGAAACTGTAGTAATGGAATGAGATGAATCTCTTAACTGGCTTGATAGGGGTTTAAAGATAGGTGATTCTTCAATGGAAAATATGAATATTGCCACAAACTGTAGTATAAAGGCAGGAAGCAAAGTTATAGAAGATTCTCACAGTTTCCACTACCAACTTTTTTCAGGTGCACTTATGCATTCCACAAAGTGGCCACCAGAGGGAATGACTGCCTCATAATGGCATCCATCTGGATGATCAAATTATGAAGGTCATTATAGTTCAGTTTGCCTATCAAGTAATCCCAATCCATTACTCCAATAATGAAATACTGGGTGAAGGAAGCAACAATTTTATGTTTGACAACAAAATCTTGCTAAAAAACAGTGTTATAGCACCAATATTCTTGCTACAAAGGATAGACTGCTATACATTCTAATGTTTTGATTAAAATTTCCTGTGACCATCACACTGGTATACACTTCTCAAAAATATAGAATCCTGACTACTAAGTGACTAATTTAATGCTGTTCAAATCTTGCAGTTGCCATCTTCACAGACCTATGCTGAGTAGCTGCTTCTTTACTTGTCATAAATGCTGTTTGTTCAATGTGTTTGATGATGCAAATGACCTTGTGAGTGGAAAAGGTTGGTTAAATTTAATAGCAAAGTATAAAATTATTCTGGAGTTATTTATCATTTTTGCTTACTGCACTGGTTAGTTCACTTTCTAGCAGCTATTTTTTATTTTACTTAAAACAGAAGACAACCTTTTGTAGGTAAATTTAAGTATATAATATCAATGTTGATATTTTAGTTTGAACTGAGGTAGATGTACATATGCAGTTTGTTATATGATCAAAATTTATGGAAAAATATATTTTTCATGCTTCAAACAATAATTTAAATGTTTCCAATGTAACAAAATAATACTGCTTTACCAGAAAATAACAAAACTAGTTATTTCATAGACTACTTCAGACATTGTTCAAAAGACTTCTAACTTATTCGTAGTTTCTATAAAGAAATGAGACAAACCTCTATTTTAATGGTAACTCCTGATTAACTGCTGGATTATATCCATCATAATGAAAGAAGAACTTCAGTTATTTATCACTGAACATAATGTGCAAGATGTACTTAACACAAAAGTGGTAAAGTCTTGAATTCCAAAGATCTCATTTATCAGCTGTTTCTTTGTTAATAATTACATTAAAAGCATTTTACTCTCATTAAATGCCCTCTTTTTCCAAACAAACTGTGAAATAAGAGATTACTGTTTAATGGGTGTGGTATGCACTAGGTTTGACTTCCAAACACGCTACAGGTAAAATTTTCAGCCTAAAGTTGAAAAACTGTTACTACTTTCTATGTTCAACAGGTTATAGTTGTAATGGTGATATATGATGTTAGGCTAAATGTTTAGTGACTTACAGATGTTTCTGTGAGTGAGGTAAGAAAACATTAGCAATGTGGGGGCCAGTGTCAAATAACTTTTATTACACTGAAAAATCAGTCAGGTTTTCATAACTCAAAATGACAAATTAAAGCTAATGTTACACAAGCTGATAATATAATCAAGTGTGCAAACATAAAAAAAATCAGTCCTGTATAAATGAAAAAAACACTTTCTTCTTTTCTATTATGAAAATATTTCTTTTGTACCTGTGAATGACTTCTCATTACAATTTTTTTTATGGTTTAACTATATCAAAATTCATTTTACTTATCTTTTTAGCATATGCAATTATGACATACTGATCTTCACAATTAACTTTAAATTACATATAAATATAGTAGTCTAACAGTTAAACCAAACTATTTTCATAATAAAAACCTTCAAAAACAATATCAAAATGAGAATATGAGGTTTGTTCAAAAAATACGCGGACTGACGTCATAAAACAAAATGTACTTTATTTAGAAGTTACAGGTCTGGGACCCCTTCAAAGTACTCTCTTCCCCAACACACACACGAATCCCAACGGTGTTTCTACTTGTTGAAACAGTCCTGGTACACTTCTTTTGTAATGTCCTCCAGCTCCTTCATCGCATTTGCCTTAATCTTGAGAATCGTCTCAAATCTTCTTCCTTTCAAGGGTCTTTTGAGTTTGGGGAACAAGAAAAATTTGCAAGGAGCAAGGTTAGGTGAGTAGGGGGGGTGGAAAAGAACAGTGATCGAGTGTTTGGCCAAAAACTCATGAGTTCTGAGGGCTGAATGAGCTGGAGCATTGTCGTGATGAAAAAACCAGTCGCACTCCACATTTCTTGCCTATTGCAGCAAATAGCGTCCCCTCAGACGTTTCAGAACTTCAGTGCAGTAACGTCTGGTTTACTGTGGAGCCATCGGGGAAGTACTCATGGTGAACAACACCCTTAGCATCGAAGAAAACTGTCAGCATCACCTTAACCTTGGATCGAACTTGGCAAGCTTTTTTGGGTCTGGGGAATGCTTCACCCATCCACTGGGACGATTGGACCTTCGTTTCAATGTCATAACCATAAACCCATAATTCATCTCCTGTTATGATCCTTGACTAGAAGTTTTCATCTTCTTCTGAATGATCAAGCAGTTTCTGACAAACCTGGACACGATGAGCTTTTTGTTTGTCCGTCATCAGGCGTGGCACAAATTTCGCAGCAACGTGGTGCATCTTCAATTTTTCAGTCAAAATCTCGTAACAAGATCCAACTGATATCCCACACTCTTCAGTAAGCTCCCTGACAGTCACACGTCAATTTGCCTGCACCAGGGTGTTGTTTTTGTCGACGTGGAAGGACGTCCAGGACGCTCATCATCTTCAATGGACTGTCGACCATCCTTAAAACATTCATGCCACTTGAAACATGCCGTACGCTTCATAGGAACATCACCATAAGCCAGTGTTAAACATAACAAAAATCAGTTGCAGATTTTCCAAGTTTGACACAAAATTTCACAGCAAGTCATTGCTTCTTGAGGTCATTCATTCTGAAATCCGCCAAACGAAAAAATCGTACTTCACTTAAAATCGCATAACTAATACACAAATGAAGATATCTGCAATCGGGAAATGGCGTCATAATCGGCTGATCTGTGCAAACCTAGGGACACCAAGCAGATTCCCCTGGAACCAACTGGAGCCACGCAATTCAAACAGTCTGTGTATTTTTTGAACAGACCCCGTAATGTAAAAAGCCAATGAAACTATCACAAGATATCTCAAAGACAGGAGAAATGTTCTACATATGTAAATCACTTATTTTTTGCCAGAAATGCAAAAAACACAAATTTAATTTCTCAATTAGAGAGTACTTTGACAAAAATACCAGAAAACCATACAATAAACTTAGAATATTTTCCTGTATTAATATCAAATTTACAACACAACCAACAACAATTGTGTCACACTTCTCTATTTTATTATCCAAAAATCTCATTTGCTACTTGAAATTCATCCTGCTTTTCTTTTTCATTGTTTACAGAAATATTTGTTTTTTCTTCTTTCTCTCTCTCTATCTCTCTCGCATACTTTTTTTAATATTATTCTTTACTTCTTTTCTGACAGTACCTGTTGAATTATCTTTCATTTGTTTTTCTTGGCACACAGATATTTTTTTCAGGTTTTGGATATATTATGAATAATATAATAACTGAACAAGAAAAAGATTATCTTCATTTAATCTAACACCATTTCTCATTTTCAAAGAATCTAATGAAGTTTTGCCAAGTTTTCAAAGTGGTGTGTTGCCCCTTTACAACATAAAGCAGTCATATGACTAAAAGTACGACTTGCTTTCACATTAACTCCATATTTGCAGTAATACAAGTGTCAGAAATTATTTCACGACTTTGAGTAACATTTTGTACTTTGCTTTTTCAAATGTTTTTCAGCCTAAATACAATTTCCCTAATAACAGTAGCAAACTAATACCACTACTCCTAAAATGTTTTTATGTGATACATGTTCTACTCATCAACAAATTTGTCAGTAATACTACCATAGGATGCTGCATTTTTTAGATGAATTTTTTTTTTGAATAGCTTATTGGATAGAATTTCTCATACTAAGAATAAAAATATATTATATATTCTACAAGTTTTATCTCTCAAATAATGACATACCCAATGCAATTTACATAGGTGCATTCCAAATAACAAGGAAAGAGCATAAGAAAAACTGGCTTTAAAAGTCTACATTTTTCTGTAACTACACAAGTTAGAACTATCCAATTTAACTACTTATATAAATCACATTAATTCAGCCCTTACGGCCTCTAGTTCTGTGGACTGGTACAACTAAATGCCATGTTTATCACAATCAATGTGTTCCAGAAAAATATAACTAAAGTACTTCAAGTTAATGAAATGAGAGTGTAACAAATAAATATCTATGTGCATCTGTTCTAGCATGCTGTTTGAAATAAAAACCTTGGGTATCATACAGGACTTTATTTTCATAAAAAGGATGAAACACCCTTCCCAATTTTTAGTTTGCTAAGTATGCATGATTAAAATTGTGTATTGTTTGTTTTTGAATTTCACACAAAGCTACTTGAGAGCTATCTGCACTAGCCTTCCCTAATTTAGCAGTGTAAGACTACAGGGAAGGCAGCTAGTCATCACCACCCACTGCCAACTCTTGGGTTACTCTTTTACCAACAAATAGTGGAATTGACCATTACATTATAATGCCCCCACGGCTGAAAAGGTGGGCATGTTTGGTGTGACGAGGGTGCAAACCCACGACCCTCAGATAATGAGTCGTACGCCTTAACTCACCTGGCCATGCCAGGCCGTTAAAGTTGTATAACCTTATTTTTTTCATCAATACCATACCAATTCCTTACAAACTTAGTCTTTGTAAGTGGCATCATTTTGTTACCAGGGTTTTCAGGTGCTTTATTACTTTGTTTCAAGAGTCCCCACTTTTTAAGCTTTTGGAGAGGCTGAAATGACAGTTTCTATTTCCCATTTCTAGTTAAACTGGATTAACACAAACATGCAAATTATGCCACAGCATAGAACTCTAACCTTAGGAGGTCCACAGGAATTATAGTATGTGTGTGTTATTCATGTAGATGATAAATGTATTCTCTTTACTAGAGATTTGGTTTCTAAATCACAGATAGTTTTATTTCAAATAATAACACAGATTCTAATTGAATTTTGAACACCTCTAGAAACTGTTTTGTTAAAAGCTTAAGTTATAATATCAATTGACATCATTAAGGATTCATTTTAAAATCTAAAGACTTTACTTCAAATTCAAATCCTCATCCTGTACATCCTATGTGTTTTACACTATATAATTACTGTCATAAGCAAATTAAAAATAGTATAATTACCACTATTCCTACTTTAGATAAAACATATCAAATTTTGCCAGCAATAATGAGATAAAAATAACTGAAGAAATGCTTAAAGCCTTTGTAAGTAGTATAAACTTACGAAAGAAAAGCTTCCACATACAGTCGCAAGTTGCGAGGATTAATTCGACTTTGAAGTTTCTTGATGTAATCTTTGATAACTTTGTCCTTGTTTTCAGCTTTCTCTATTTCCTATATTAGAAAAGTATAAAGCAACAATGTTTATCTACAATATAATGGAATTGTGCATTTGTCTTTCTTTACATAATTTGTTTTAATTTAAAACCAAGTATTTACCAACAGTGTGACAAAATTAGCATTTTTTGAAATATGAATACATATAAGTATTGGAAATAATTTAAAAAACAAACTGATACACATACAGGAATAACAAAATAGGTAGTTGGTAAATTTGTTAATGCTACAAATCATTAACACAAAAAATTGCACTACATGTTAGTATTTCACAGTTATTCTCATCTGCACAAGTTTTTTTTTTATTTTCTCCACATTTTCACACAATTTTTCTCTCATCCTCTTCTAGAAAACTTTGACTCTCCCCAAACCAATTTCTGCAAATGCCCATGTTCACATCTGAGCCCTCTGCTTAAAACACAACATTACACTTCTTTTTATCCTGTCATACACTAGGCAATTCTGAAATATTTTACCAAAAATCCTGCACCACAATTCAGCCAAGTTATTTGGTTACTCTGACTTTCACAGCATTTATGTAACCTTTTAAGTCTCGAGCATAATCATATCAGAATCATGTGCAGACGAAGTCATGGTTATGATCACTTCATATACTGTTTTATTGTGCTTAGGACCACTGTCTTGGTAGATGAATCCAAACTCTAAGTTACCTTCCTAAGGAATGAGTATGATGGATATGAATCCATCTGTACTTGTCAATAGTCAGAGTACCTTTTTTTTCTGGGACATCATCAACATAACTGCTTGAGTTGCAACTCCAAATTTGTACCAGTTCCTCCACCAGACTTCACTGTAAATCATTTATACTGACTATGACATTTTTCTCTCCATTGTCAAGATTTTGTTAGTTGAAGAATAAATAGAATTTGTATTCATCCTTCAAAAGCACAAAGCTTTGTCCACTACACTGTAAATGGTATAATGCTACTTTCAATCTCTTTGTATGATTATCTCTTATCTTCAGTTGATTTGGAGCAACTACATATTCACCAAGATCACAATGTATTGTAACTGAGTAGCAGCCTTCAATCAAAGCTATACTGCCACTGGTTTGGAAACTACATTCATTGTAATGTATTTGATTCTTTCCGAGTGTTTCAGTATAAATGAGATGTAGCTTCTGTAAAATACTATTGTTTGTTTGTTTTTTGTTTTGTTTATATCTTTTGGAATGAATGAAAATATAGCTTATAACAGACATAAGGTAAAATTCACACTTGTATAGATAGAAAGAGTTAGTTTACCATTTTGTCTCATAAAGATACTCAACATCATTTTAGTTTTCCAACTCAAATAATTATATTATTAACAATGCAGTTTCATACCTTATTCACAGTTTTCCATACAACAATTACTAAAACATGGAGCCCTGCTATAGTTTATTTATGTGATGTAAATTCTTGACTCATCACAAGTTTAACTTCAACGCATTTTTCCAAGTAGTATTTCATTCCAGAGAGCTATGTACTGCATATACTTTAATAAGTTTATCCTAGGGTAGCAATTTTTGATTGGTTGAATGAAATGTTATGACAACAAATTATAAATCTGGCTGTACTCAATTGCAGTTCATTGTCACCTGAAAGAGAAGTGACATACTTGTTGTAGCTGCTTTCCATACCCTTTTACCTTGACATTTCCAAAATTATTTCCAATACTATATGTATACATATATTCTCATAAAATACTTTTTCTTTAAACTCTACCAAGAAATGTTTTTGGTGAGAAAACAGATCGTTTTTTTTTTTTATAATCTCAGATTTAAATTTGTTATCTATGTTTAGCATGGACTTACATTACGTATACAAAAGATTAACTGCAAAACTAAAGAAAATATTCAATGATTAGTTTGTATTGATATATGTGTATTTGATAATATACAACTCTACACTCATTTAAATTATATTGATAAGAGTTCTTAGAACATCATCAAATGTTTACACATTTTAACTCCATGAAATAAAACATAAGATACTTTTTAGAAGGGTTTATGTGTTGTCTTCTATAAGATGGATGATGTGTTTCAACACACAACATAACTGTGGGTATAATGTGATTAGTATTAATATTTCCAGCATCATTTAGTTTTTGCAAGTCTAATGATACACCCTAACCAAAAAAAAAAAAAAAAAAAAAAAAAAAACACACTTGGTGAAACATAACACTGGGAAGGCTCAACTACTTCTACAGCAAAAGAAAAACACAACAAAAACACTGTGTCATGCATTCCAGGGATTGTTTGTTTTTTCTGTTATAATAAACATCCCAGACTTCCTAAACTGTTTTATACAATAAATATAACCAATTAAAACCAGTAGTATGCAAGCTCCATGTTTTCCAGCTGGTGAAAAGCAAGATCTTGGGAGAATCAGTAATAACTAATAAGGATCCATTGACACTATTATTAAATGAAGAAATATTGGGATGGCTGTTTGAGAAATGCAGGTTCACAAAAAACAAGGAAGAGATTCCACATGACTACTGGAATTTCCATGCATTTCTGGTGAGAATACAAAAATTTGTTTAATAAAACAAATATGTACCCACACATTATATGAACTTTATCACATATAAATTTATTACAGAAACATAAGAAAACAAATGTTAAAATATTATTTTGCATCTTGACACTATTGTTTACTGTGGTATGAATGAACATAAAAGCTTTATCTGGTTAGCATTTGAAAGACAAATTCAACTGTGGCAATGCTTTCCAAAGATATGAGGCATTTCTAATATCATTTTATATGTATACAATGTTAACAAGTAAAATTAAAAATTAAATTACTGAACATACAAATTGAAATAGTATTCACAGCTTTAAACTATATTTTAAAATTTTATTAACTCGTACACAAAATATTAAGCAATAAAATAACTAAGATAAGATGTGTGTCATGGAGGGATTCATGTACTTGGAAGAAACAGTATACATATACAAAACTGACAAGTCATTTGAGTAGATCTACAAAAAAAATTCATACATTGCTTCCATTCACCTTTTCCTAACTTTTAATCAGTAACTTTTATTTCAACACTTACCGACTATTACTTAAATTATACTATATGAAATAAAATAGTAATTTAATAACAGTTGTTTATGCCATAAATATAAGTTTGACTTTTATAATTTAAAGTGGAAGTGATAACTCAAATGCTATTAAGTCACTTTGCTGAACTTTCTGAGCTTCACTTCTACACTTAATTATAAGCTATAATTCATTACTAGAGCATAATAGCACTCTATAACTAATGTGTAAATATCAAATAAAAATTATTGAAGTATTTGCTGTAGCTATGAAACATGTAAGTACCTAAATCATTATAATTTCACCTGATAACATTTTAATTAGGAATGTTTCATTGTTATTATTAACTTGAAATTCACTTGCAAAGAATATACAGTTATGGGTACATCCTCAACGTGTTAAATGGTTGTTATAAACATGCAAATAATAGGTGATTTTCTATCCTAGAAACAATGAACAAATAAACACTGAGCATAAAACCACTTTACCTGTTCTATCAGCTAGATGAAGACATGGTGAATCGAGCAGAGCCGTAGGACCAGACAATAAAATTCACAAGCATAACGATCAGTATTAAGCATACATAAACAGGATTAGTAACAATGATAACACACTATCAATCCTGAACAATTAATCACTAGAGCAATATGTTAATCAGCATAATATTTCACTTAAAAAACTGATAGACTGAACATATCATCAAAATGAGTGAAATGTGAAACTCAAAAAAATGATTATTTTCCCCTGGTTAATTTACTCATTATCAAACAATGAACATTCATGTTAGATATCTTTCATACACTCACAAAAACATTTTAGTTTAACAAGCTATCAAAACAGTAATAAACATAAGAAAGGTCACATGTAGAAGGTACAAATGTAGAGAATTGGTAAGCTTTAAGCTTCAGATTTAATAAATAAAACTGAGTGCATTCAAAACAATGATCCTTGTTTAAACTCAAACATTAAATTAAATAAACAGAAGTGTTACCACAATACAGCTAGTAACAAAAAGAAAATTATTCTCACCAAAATAAATTTGAAAAATATTAATTTTGTTATACTTAGGTTGTTGTAAGGAAGACACACTTTACTACGAAATATGGAAAACAAATCAAATAATTTATTTCACTATTAACATATTCTTTTTTTTTTTTTAAGTCATTATAATTGCTCTTCCCTCTTGTTTTTATAAAATATTTATATGATGAACCAAAAAAGCCAAAATAACTATGTAGTACATAATTTTATATCATTTTTAAAGAAGAATATAAACGTATGCAAAATAGTTCTCATATTAAGCATAACTTTTTCATGCATGTGTTCAACTTAATGCTTAAATTGGACTTAGAAACTGTCAAGTATCTACAGAGGAATATTCTCAACCAATATATATTAAATTCTAAACTACTACTGTTCTATGATTAATATTAAATATGGTCACCTATTAATTATTATTCACACTGCTGTTAACTTAACTAAATGATTATATCTTCACTGAAACATAACACAAGTTTACAAAATTTATTGAGTCAGTTGTGTGCATTCTGAAATTAATAAATGTGTGTGAAATGGTCAACATTGGTTAGCCTAAATGAAAACAAAACCAGATAAACAAGTCAGATTTTCACACAAATCTAAATAAGAAGGAATATCTTTACAAGATACAGCATTTCCTACTCAAATGTTTATGGACAAAAAAGTTATATTATACCATAAATAGTGTGTATGATAATCAAAGAGTACAAATACTTAATATACATTATCATACAATACTAACTGGTAACTTTATGGTTACCTGAGTCACTACTTGGTACTAATAAACTAGGTTATTCCTAAAAATAATAAAACACTACTATTATGGGAAAAACAAATAAAAATATTTTTTCCAGCATACTGCTTTAATTGCACAGTGCTTAATATACATGATAAATGACTATACAAAACAAAATCTTATTTATAATTTCTCACTGTTCAAACAAATATGTTAAAAAATCTGATGATTTAATACTGTGCATTTAAAACAAATTGTGAGCTTAAAGTCTGATTTTACAACAACGTATCATATTAAACTGAATAATAAGATATAATTTCAAATTTGTCCTTTATAGCAAACAAAAAACAGTATTTTTTTCTCTATTTCAACTAAATTTATTGTATTTCATGATTTCTCTGATTATACACATCTCAATCACATAGATTGTCTATTCATTAGTAATGGTGTATATGAAAATTACACAACTTTTACATAATTGTAAATGTTTTGTTACTTTATGTGAACTCGTATATACATGAAATTAGTCTTTTAAAGGCTTAACTTATAATCACAAGTTTTAATGAAGAAGAATCATGTATAAGCCTTTTTTTCAGGATATCACAAATATGAAAATGTCAACATTATAAAAATTACACAATATTATACAACACTTATGATGTTATTGAAATTTTGACATTTAATGTTTGTAATTTGTCTTTGCACATATGGATATTTTTACCTCATTATCTTGAAATATCTTTCACCCATTTACACAAAATGTTGCTAACATTCATATTTTGAGTATTTAGTACTTATTACGAACATACACACATCATAAATATATCCAACAATCTTTCACATTTATTTGTGTCACACTTGATAAAATTGCAAGACTTAAAATATTTACTCATTTTTATGGAGGATTATGATGAAAACCAATTCGGCATAAGCCTAATCATGAATGCTTAATTAACTGCAATGACTAGCTCTCTCTCTCTCTCTCTATAGGAATCTGCTAAATATTCCAATGTTTTCAGAAAGAAAAATACATACATTATACAAAAATAAATTTTTAAATCTCAATCATGAGCCAGTCCCAGTGCTACAATATTGTAGTACAACAACTACTATGACATTTTGTGTTTAAATTAAAAAATATTACATTTACATATTTTTAATCAATCATTCACTCAAATGGGTGCATTGAAAGACAAAAGATGCACATAATTAATAAGTATATACCTAGAACTTGAATATAGTCTACTGTGAAATGAAATACAGGATTCAGAACAAAATGTTTCACTTTATATATGGTCCATCCTGCAAAATACATTCATCTTACCGTCCCAAATTTGTGAAAGACAAGGTACTGTTCAGCAGTTGGATGCATGCCTACTGTCTGAAGTTTCCAGTTCATAATCTAAAATTTGAAAATAATATTGAATAATTTGCTAAAATGTATATCAATTTTTCCTTGTAATTGTATTTTGAGCCCAACTAGTTTCTAAATCATTGTCTTGGTAACTTTTCTGCAGTTTTTCATCTTCACAAACACTGAGAATATATTAAATATAATTCAAGTTTCTTTTTCATTACTATTTTCTGTTATAATTATAACAACTTTGCTGAACTATAACAGAAAACAATAAATAAGTGAACAAATAGTTCCTTTTAACGTGATCTATTTTATAAAGAACAGAACAGCAGCAAAAAGTTAAAAATTTGTTTCATTCACTTAGGTCAAAACCAAAACAGAAAACAAATATATTTGGAGAAATGCGCAGCTACATAAAGTTAAACATTTTCTTTAAGCATAGCAACCTGTTTTCAAAAAGCACGATATAAGAGACTGAGCATCTTAAGTATCATAACTGTTGTAAACTGAATTAGCAAAACAGTAAACTAACATTTTTCAAGACTAAATTAAACAAATGAATAGACTGCAATTAAACAGTCATCTTAAATAGTAGCAACAACTAAGCAAATTCACAAGCTACAAACTGATAAAGTGAAGGTACACAAATCGAGGAATGTAGAATTTCTTAATTTAAGGTCTATCACTGTTCACAGTAACATAAATTAAATCTTCAATTAATATGTATAAAATAATTTTATTATTTAGCCCAAATACAGAGAATACAAATTTACCTTATCATTGAAGTATTCCATCACACCTGCCACGGTGGAGGTACAGTGAAGTAGTATGTTACCAAGAACACGATCAGGGTAGGACATCTAAAAATGTAGAAATGTTAAGAAATGAGTATGTCTGGTGAACTTAAGTATTCTGAACAATTCACTAAACTGTCAATCCACATAGAAACATTTGATTGGTGTGATAAGTAAACAATGTTACGTGAACACATTTATCTTTAATACATAACTGCAATAAGTGAAGATTAACAGATGAATGCATGGTAACCCAATGAAACACCTACAAATAGTTCAGCTGTGTCTGTCTGTCTCTGTGTTAAAAATAATTTAAACCATTTACATATTAACCAGTTAAAACTAAAATATACACCACACAATAGTGGTGACAAAAATATCATTTAATCTTAAATACAGGATTTTAACAATTGTGAATTCTAATGTGTCAAACAGTCATATTTGTAATTGAGCACAAAGTTATACAATGAACTATCTGTACTCTGCTCACTACAGGTATCAAAACCTGGATTTTGGTGAGTTAAGTCCACAGACTTAAAAGCAAACACTGTAAAGAATCAAACAATTATAAAAACAAGACAAATGTAGATGCATATTCATATTTATGCAACAGTAAATATGATAATAATTTAAAAATAAGTTATTCTGAGTGTTATGGGGAATCTTGAGATACAACTGTCTTGTTGTTAAATATATTTTTGGTTCAAGAAGAATGACTACTTCATGTCTTTTAAGTGTTCAAGATCAATTCTTTTATGATTATTTTTTATGAATATTGTTTCATTTTTCATTTCCTTCTATCATTTAGTTTATCTGTGTTATGTTTTTTTTATGTTGACTGAATGCAACAGAAAGACATAGATAACAGCTTATATAATTTATTACAATAGACTATTATATATGTGACAGATATAAACTAAATTATATAATAACAATGACAGATATTCAGTTTCAACCTTCAAAATTAATTACAATACAAAATGGTACTGGCCTGTGTCCAATATAATGATTTAGAATGAAAGTTCAAAAGTCCAGATCAGAAATCCAAAATTCCAGTCTAGGGTGTGAATTTGTTCCCACGAAGAAATTCTGAAGTTTATAGAGAAGACCAGAAACAATTCACAGTTCAATAAATTTGATGTTCTTTTTACGATGTCTTTGATGAATGTCTCAAATTTGTCATTTTCCAACTTGCCTCGGTCTCCCCTAAACAATCCTATACGTGTTGACCTTCAGTGTAACCAGTAATTCGAATGAATCGTAAAGATTGACGAAATAGAATCGCAGCTTTTGTAGATCTAGCTCCAGTCACAAATCCAAGTTGAATAAACATACAGCAAATGTTGAAAATTTCTCAAACGAAGACACTATCTCTTGAATCAAATAAAAACAAATGACTGACTCTCTGACTCTCCTCACATCGCCGTCTGTTTATATATTAGTAGGCCTATTGTGTTCTCGAACAATCGTGTAACTTCCACAGAATTCCAGAGTAATCTGCGCATGTCTGTTTTTGCATGAGACTCGTCTAGACACCAGGCCGACATACATTCTATTTATAAACATATGATTGATCTACCTAATCCTAGAAATTTCTAAATGAATAACAACATATTTTATTGGTTTGAACTTTAAAACAATAATATAAACAACATGGCATTCCAAACGCTTTATACATAACACTCTCCCCCTTAAAAAAAAAAAAGAAAAAAAAAAGAAAAAAAAAAAGAACTTGTGACCTTCTTTTTTTAAAACTGAATAAGATCCAAAATATTTAGCTTGAAGTAAAGAGCCTGATGTGGGCAACAAGACTAGTACTTGGTCACCAACATTAAAAGATCACTTCCTGGCCCTTTTGTCATACCAGGTTTTCATCTCTTCCTGAGAAGACTTCAGGTTTTCCCTGGCAACATTAAAAGCATTGTGCAATCTGGTTTTGAAATCAGAGACATAGTTCAACAAACTAATTTGTGAGTTACTGTCCTCCAACCATTTCTCCTTAACCAACTTCAATGGACCACAAACAGAGTGACCATAAACCAACTCAAAAGGGTTAAATCCAGTAGATTCTTGAACAACCTCACGAACTGCAAACAACAACAAGGGAACACCCTCATCCCAGTCCTTTGAGTGCTTGTGGCAGTAATTTCTAAGCATGGCTTTTAGAGTTTGGTGGAAATGTTCAAGGACACCTTGTGACTCAGGATGGTATGCACTGGATGAAACTTGGATGTTTAGTTCATGCATGGCTTGTTGAAATAGCTTGGACATAAAATTTGAACCTTGATCTGATTGCACAACTTTTGGAATCCCGAACATGGTAAAGAATTTTACAAGAGCCTTGACAATGTTAGGAGCAGTGATTTTTCTCAAAGGGATAGCCTGAGGGAAACGTGTAGAAGCACACATGATTGTCAAGAGGTATTCATATCCTGCTTTGCTTTTTGGCATTGGGCCAACACAGTCGATAATGACCCTTGAGAACGGTTCTTCAAAGGCAGGAATAGGCTGCAGTGGTGCTTTGGGAATCCCCTGATTTGGTTTTCCAGTCATTTGGCAAGAATGGCATGTCTTACAATAGTCAACAACATCTTGGCGCATCGCCAATAGAAATGTCGTCAGATACGATCTAGGGTCTTTCTTACACCTAAGTGTCCTGACAACACATGATCATGAGCAAGACTAAGAATATCATTCCGATAGCATTTTGGAATGACGATTTGGTGAATAACATTCCACTCTTCATCAGCAGCAGCGTCAGGAGGTCTGTATTTTCTCATTAACACACCTGACTTCTGGTAGTAACAAATTGGGACAGTTCCCATTTCATTTTCATCAACGGCCAGTTGTAGAAGAGAACGAGTTTCAGGATCATTGTCCTGTTCCTCAACAAGTTTGTTTCGATGAAGAGAGTTGAAAAATGACTTGGAGTCATGAGTAGAACTAAGTTGAGTCAGAAATCTCATCGATGTGAGACATGAATGTATCAGATAAAGGGAAATCCTCTGTGGACTCCTGAGAACGTGTTTGAGAATGAGTAACAGCACAGGCGGGGAAAACATCAGGAAACTCTTCAATGAGTTGCTCTGTACTGAGACTAACAACAGGTGCTTCAACAACACGAACCTCTGGTACCACCTTACTACCATCCAAATCATTTCCCAAAAGCAAAGACACACCCTCAACAGGCAATGAAGATTTAATACCCACAGTCACTGGGCCCGAAACTAAGTCCGAATGCAAATCCAATCTATGAAGAAGGATATAAACGACGCCACCTTCTACACCAGAAATGAGCACATTGGCCCCAACAGATGATTTTTTAGAAAACGGAAGTACACTTTCCAAAATCAAACTCTGAAAAGCTCCAGTATCTTGTGTTATGTAAATGTCATAGAAATGAAAATTTAAACACAACACATGTTGTCGTTTACAAAACATTTACATTATTTATATTTCCATATTTGTATTACTGTTTCGAGGTTTAGACAGTGAAATACGTTGTTCTTCCTTTAGAATAACATTTGGAATTTTCTAGAATTAGATAGATCAAATATGACTATAAATGGAAATGTTTGGCGGCCTAGCGTCTAGACGTAGAGTCTCGTGCAAAAACATACATGTGCAGATTACTCTGTCGAAGTTCCGGTGAATGTTCGAGAAAAGAGTCCTACAAATATATAAACAGTCGAAGATGTGAGAAAAAGGAAAGAAAGGAGTCAGACATTAGAATTATTCAAAAGAAAAAGAGTCAGTCATTAGTTTATATTTAATTCAAGAAGTAGTGTCTTTGTTTGAGAAGTTTCCAACGTTCGCTGTGTGGTTATTCAACTTAGCTTCTGTAGATCTAGCTCTAGTCAAAAAGTTGTGATTCTGTTTCATCAATTCATTTGAATTACTGGTTGTGCTAAGTGTCGACACGTACGGGACTGTTTAAGAGAAACCGAGGCAAATTGGAAAACAAGGGACATTCATCGTAAAAGGAACGTCATCAAAATTATTGAACTGTGAATTGTTTCTGGACTTTCATTCTAGATCATTATATTAGATACAGGCCAGTACCATTTTGTGTTGTAATTGATTTTGAATGTTAAGACTGAATATCTGTCACTGTTAATATATAATTTACGTTATATCTGTTAATAGTTTAGTGTAATAAATTATACAAGCTGTTATCTGTGACTTTCTGTTGCATTCATAAAACAAAAAACAAGACGTAACACTTGCAGGATCTTAATTGGTTGTAGATGTGAATTGCCAACAAAAGAAATAAAACCTTCAGTCATGAAAGGCTTAAATTTGTCCTCAACATGATCTTCAGGTACATCAATAATATTGAACTTGGAATCCACAGTGAACTGGACAGGGTCAAAATCATTGGGAACCAACGATGTATCCAACGAGGGCGAAATGAAACTATGGGGTAATGGCTCGTTTTTGAGCTTATAGCACTCAGAAATCAGATGGCCAGGTTTCTTACAATAAGCACATGTTTTGGATGAGAATGATACGTTTTTGGTAGATGGTGAGCTTTGAGAATGAGATAAAGTCTTTGTTTGAGAATCAGAAGTTTGCTCTTTGTCTTTGTCGACATTTGCATAATGTTTGAATGAGTCATGTTTTGCTTTTGTACGAGAAATCTTTGTGAGTCAAAGCATACTCATCTGCCAAGACAGCAGCATCATGAATTTTGGAAGCTTTTTGTTCATCAATATAAGTTTTGAGCTCTACGGGAATACATCTTTTAAACTCTTCAACTAACATGAGTTCTCTGAGTTTTGTATAATCATCTTTAATTTCTTTGGAATCACACCACCTGGCAAACAGTTTCTTTTTCATGAGCAAATTCGACATAAGTTTGACTGTCAAACTTTTTATAACCACGAAATTTTTGTCTGTATGCCTCTGGTACCAATTCATAAGCATTCAAAATGTATTTTTTGACGTGCTCGTAATCATAACTTTGCTCGGCCGTGAGTTTGGAAAATACTTCCTGAGCTTTACCTTTGAGAACACTGAAGTAATACTGTCCAATATTCGGTAGGCCATTTTAGCCTAAGGGCCAATTTTTCAAATTGCTGAAAATATTTATCTACAGCCTTCTCATTGAATGGAGGCACTAATCGAATTTGTTTGGAAGCATCAAAATTATCCAACCGCATTTGGACAGCCTTTTCTTCTGTCTGTGCCTTTCTCATACTGATTTCCTTATCAGCTTTAATGCGTTCTTTTTGTATTTCGGCATCAAGGCGTTTGTTTTCCTGTTCTGCCTCAATACGTTTTTGTTCTGTCTGAAGTCATTTGGTTGCAATTTCTAAACAAAATTTCATTTCCATTTTTATTCTTTTCAATTCAAAATCTGGGTCAAAATGAGTGGCAGTCAATTGTTTTACAACTTTTTGAGGCAAAACTTTTTGGCTGACCAAATGTTCAACAACAATTCGTTTGATATCTGCTTTCTTCATTGCTTGCTTCACTTCCAAATTGAAATGTTTTCCAACATCAAGCAATTCAGAATTTTTCAATTCATTGATCAATTTGAAAGAAGGATTCTGATTAAATTTGTCTATAAAATCTTCGAGTTGGAATGCCATTTTGAATATACAAGCTGTCTATCTGTATAGAATATAAATCTAATTTTGGAATAGAATTAAATTGTTTGATCTATCCCAGACGGGCCCCCAATTTTCTGTTACGTTTTTTTTAATGTGGATTGAACGCAACAGAAAGACACAGATAACAGCTTGTATAATTTATTACAACAGACAGATATAAAATAAATTATATAATAACAATGACAGATATTCAGTTTCAACCTTCAAAATTAATTACAATACAAAATGGTATTGGCCTGTGTCCAATATAAATGATCTAGAATGAAAGTCCAAAAGTCCAGATCAGAAATCCAAAATTCCAGTCTAGGGTGTGAATTTGGTCCCACGAAGAAATTCCAAAGTTTGAATGGAGAAGTCCAAAAACAATTCACAGTTCAATAAATTTGATGAAGTTCTTTTTACGATGTCTTTGATGAATGTCTCAAATTTGTCATTTTCCAACTTGCCTCGGTCTCCCCTAAACAATCCTATACGTGTTGACCTTCAGTGTAACCAGTAATTCGAATGAATCGTAAAGATTGACGAAATAGAATCGCAGCTTTTGTAGATCTAGCTCCAGTCACAAATCCAAGTTGAATAAACATACAGCAAATGTTGAAAATTTCTCAAACGAAGACACTATCTCTTGAATCAAATAAAAACAAATGACTTACTCTCTGACTCTCCTCACATCGCCGTCTGTTTATATATTAGTAGGCCTACTGTGTTCTCGAACGATCCCGTAAATTCCACAGAATTCCAGAGTAATCTGCGCATGTCTGTTTTTGCATGAGACTCGTCTAGACACCAGGCCGACATACATTCTATTTATAAACATATGATTGATCTACCTAATTCTAGAAATTTCTACATGAATAACATATTTTATTGGTTTGAACTTTAAAACAATAATATAAACAACAACATGGCATTCCAAATGCTTTATACATAACAATCTATGAATTTTTAGTTGCATCAAAACACTTCTAACATTTGTATTTTGAGTAAATTTGTACATACAATGAAACTGACACCAGCTTTCCTAAAAGTAACAAAACACATACTATTTAAGTAACAAAAAATTATGTAAATATATGATCACATGAGGTTGTACTCTCATGACCTACTGAGTAAATAAATACCCTGCCAGAAGCTTCATTAAGAGAAAGAATCACAAGAAAGTTATTGAATTATTGCTGTTTATTACTCAATATTCTTATTAAAATCAATATTATTAATTTTACAATGTGTTTCTGGAATTTTGTTGGAATTAGGCTCTTCTTGCTAATTATAGCATTAATTCCTGGCCAGATATGCAGTGTTTTATTAAGTGTTGAATTTAGTTCTGAACATCACTGTTGAATAAAGTTTTTTTTTTTTTGTTATTTGATGAGCCTTAATTGTAGCAGCATGTTTATTTTAGATTATTACAGTTTTAACAGGCTGAGTTCACTCAAAATTTACTAGACATAGCAAGTCAAACTCATACACACTATGCTCACGCTCTTGACTTCAAAGGAAAGAAAAAGTTAAATTTTCTCATTAAAAAAATATGTATATTTTGTATACAGTGGATTAAATCTTCTATAAAATAAAGTTTCAAGTTTCATGACAAGATATTCTATTAAAAAACAAGTTGTTTGCATGTTATGTGCAAAATTCAAGATTTTTTATACAGTATAATACAATAAAAAATAATTCATGGAATGAATGACTCACAGCAAAACGTGCTAGAATATTAGCTCCAGCTCCTTCACCAAGAGTGACCACATACTTGACCCTAGTTAAAATGATTAGGCAATTACAACACATTATGAAGTATTATATATATATTAGGTATCAATATCAACTGAATCCTTAGGAGACTGGCCTCTATATAATAGCTTATGGGGCTGGAACTACATTTTCAAAAACATTATAAACTTTAATTCAGTATAGGTTGAAATATAAACAATAAAGTCATTTACTGTCTGGAGAGGATTTAATCAGAATTTGCTTATATTACAGGAATTACTGTTACAAGTAATATCAAACAAATACTTTTTTCTGTAAAAGTAGACCTGAGAAAAGTAATTGAAAAATGTTTTAATTTTGAAAAAGCACATTCAATGTACTGAAAAAAAAAGAATGTTTAAGTCAGGGAAAAATCCTAAAATAGTTAAAATTGCTTGATGCTAGTTCATTTGTTGACTTTTACTTGCATAATCAGTCAGAAAAATATCATAGGGAAGCTAAGCCTACTAGAAGTACACTACATTACAGAAAAAAAAAAGTTCAATTTGATTAAAAAGCATTCTAACATGACAGAAGTGTATATCTTAACAGTGTAACTAGAATAAACTATCAAGGATAGAACTCCTCCTTGAACATATGATATCAAAATCAATCAATATGCTAAAAATCCACAAAATGTCATCCACTACAAATATTTCAAGTGTGAGAGTGTTCAAACATGATAAACTAGTCAACATGAAGGAACTTCATCTTAAAACACTAAAACAAAAAAGACAAATATGTGGGTCAGTTTTATGGTAGCATTCAACCAAGAAGAGAAAAGGATAATATAATCATTACAAAATGATTTATATGT
Source organism: Carcinoscorpius rotundicauda (assembly GCA_011833715.1). Lineage (NCBI taxonomy): Eukaryota > Metazoa > Arthropoda > Merostomata > Xiphosura > Limulidae > Carcinoscorpius > Carcinoscorpius rotundicauda. The sequence continues at coordinate 34,049,278 of CM022393.1, forward strand.
TTCAATTTTCTAGACAGCTTGAATTCATTATTGGGTTGAGTAAACTGTTGTTATTAGAACTTTAAAGCCAACAAATTTTGAAAAATATCAAATGGAACAAAAATTTAGTAATTGTTGCAATAAAACACATCAGATGACAAACATTATTTGCTGTACTAAATCTATAAACTAGCAAGATATTTTATGAAACAGTAAAGATTCACTATATTCTTTGATAGAGTAACATTGTAATTTTCACGTACTTTATGCTAGAATTGTACTTTTAAAAGATTCATTACTATAATACATGTTCCACTGATAAAAAGCTAGAGAAAAACTATCATTCACACATTTTGTAATGTTTTAATTGACAGTTTTATTACCTTGAAAAGTGTACCAATAAAATACTCCTTGTTATTATACATGTGATACCTTTACTTATCTTTTGACAAAGGAAACTTTTACCTATTTAGTAAAATTGTCTTAAAGAAACATCCTATTGTTTAGTAAATTATGTTATTGACACATCGTGTCAAAATAAGATTTACTACTACTCGCTCATTGACATTTATTTTTTGCTACAATAAAGTTGTATTATTCATGCACAATTTGATACATTACAGCTTTATCACTGATTTCTATTTTCACTTCTTAAAATGTTTTGTAGTCAATGGTTGCACATAACAGAAACCCAGTAACTACAGAAAACTTTCTAAATGTTGGCCATCCTTTTCAGGAATAACAAGTTTTTGTAATTTACATACTTTTTAATCCCACCTTATTTCATTAGCCAAATACTATTATATATACAACCATATAATAATTAAATTTCATTTACTGCTTATTTTAAGAAATACACATGCATAGTTAATCACAATTTTTATTTATAAGTACAAACAAACAATATATAATAAAACTAATATAAAAAATAACAAAATATACAATAATCCAGTTAATTGATATACATACCCAAAATAATCTAAAATATTCAGCATATCTTCTCCAAGATCTTGCATTGATGGAAAAACATAGCTGAAGAAAAAAGCATATTCACCCACTTATTGATCTAAATAAACCAAAATTTATCTATTTAAGTATTAACTTGCGTTTGTTTAGCAATTTATTTTGTGTAAAAGCATATACAGAGTTAAACTGTGCAATGTATTCTTATGTTTCCATATCTGATACTTCAACAATATTTAGAATTACTTCTAAAGTTGTGTTCTATCAAGCAGAATAAAAAAACCCAGGCAGTATTAAACACATTAGGTTAACCATCACAACAATGAATATAGCTAAAATCATCCTATTTAAAATAGGGCATCAAATAAGGACCAAATTAACTGCATTGTATCAAATACAAATTTTATTAGCTAATGTAGTATACCATAAAAAAAAAACTATTAACAGAGTAATTTTACACAAACACTCAAATAATGAATGTAATAATGCATTAAAGCAATCAGCCACACATGAGAGCTTCAATACCTAGTCTGTAATGAATGTTACTGCAAACTTGTTTCACAGCACGTTGGCAAGTAACACGTACTGAAGATGCAGAATAAGATGCACATTGCCTGAAGCAACTACCAAGACTTAAATTTGTGGTTGTACATAAAAGAGGAAATGCTTTGTCTTCTATCTACCCCATACCAGAAATTAACAATGGTCTTGAAATTTGATTATTTCTTTATGTATCATTTAAAAATATTGTTATCTCTGTTATATAAATTCTTGTGTAAAAGACAAACCCCTGACTACATTACAAAAAATTGAAAACATAATACAATGTTATACTTCAACATTTCCATGTAGAAGTTGAATTTCATCATCTATATGCCTAACATGCCACTTCTTAAAATGTGTAAATAAAAGAGAAACATAGTTTAAAAAATCTCTTATCAGAAGCCCAACTTTTCATTAGACTTAACATTAATAGTTTACTAGTGAACAAGTCTGACAAAGTATAATGAAGTTTGTATAATACATAACTTTGTTAATCATAATACAAATAGGCTTATCAACACTAAGAACTACTATTAAAATTTATTAGGTGTTATTCACCTGGATAACAAAGTAAATATATAAAAATAGTAACTGTACAAAATGGAAAACAACCACACTATGATTAGTGACACTTAAGGAAATTACACTGGTTTACAAAAAAAAATATTTTTTGTCTGAGGCAAGAATGTGAATAGGTGTTTTTTACTAATTTGAGTGTGCTGAATTCAAATTTATAAACAGTTTTGCTCTATCACTTCTAGTTTTCTGGCTTTTAAATAGTCTCATTTTAGTATATACAGAGTATATGTGCTTATTTCAACAGTTGCAGCAGCTTATTACAGATAAAACAGGATAGATAAAGAATATTGACGGAATAAATATACTTGGATGACACAATGTACACAATTCATAGTACCGCAAACAGTTTTCTTAGATGATCTGGTGTATTTTGCCTCCAAAATGTCACGCAAGAGCATCCAGCAGAAGTCTCCCATCATGCTGGGGTTCCACTTGCCTTGGTAGTTGCTCTCCATCTTTGTAATGTCTTGGTGGAATCTTTCTCTGTGCTCATCACTCACTGCTCCAAGGTTTGGAGGGAAGAAGTTGAGGTGGGAATGGAGAAAATGAATTTTGAGTGACATTCGGCATCCCATATCCTCATAAATCTTTAGCAACTTCTCAATACAGGCTTGGTAATTTGGTACACGCGTGTTACCAAGGAAGCCACTACAGACTGACTTAAATGCTTCCCATGCTCTCAGTTCCTTTAAGGTAAGAAGCTCCTCAAAATCAGTATCCTTTAGCACTTCTCGGATTTGAGGTCTGACAAAGATGCCCTCTTTGAGCTCAGCAGCACTGAGACCTGGGAACACAGTAGACAAGTGTTGGAAGGCAGCACCATTTTTGTCTGTGGCCTTCACGAAAATCTTCATCAAACCAAGCTTAATGGGAAGAGGAGGAAGAAGCACCTTCTTCATATCAACCAGAGGATTCTCCTTGACGCTGTGTTCGCCAGGAACAAAAGTGCTCCTAAACCCCAAGTCTTTCTGCTTGTAATGCTGGGATACAGCTTGACTATCCCAGAGACACAGAAAGCAACAGTACTTTATGAAGCCTGCTTGCGTACCCATAAGAAGACCAATGACCTTGAGGTCCCCACACAGACTCCACTGGTACTGGTTGTACTTAACAGCTTCTAAAAGAAGCTCCATATTGTCATGGGACTCCTTTAGATGGACAGAGTGTGCAGTGGGAATGCTTGGATATTTATTCTCGTTGTGCAGAAGCACAGCCTTGAGACTTCGCTTGGAAGAGTCTATGAAAAGACGTCAGTCTGAAGGATTATGTGGCAAACCATGGAAAGTGAACAAGCCAGGTACATTTGTGCAGTAGCACAACTTGTTTTCTATGTCGAAAAATGAAGCAAGGTCTTTGTTCCGATTCTTGAAACTGGTGATCCATCTTGATAGAAAGCTATGTGTGTGTGTGTGTGTGTGTGTGTGTGTGTGTGTGTGTGTGTGTGTGTGTGTGTGTGTGTGTGTGTGTGTGTGTGTAATGCTATCACTTACATTTATTGCATAATAACTAAAAAAGAAGACATAAGTCACACAATATTAGAAATTAACCCTGAATGCATATATGCTTTTATGTACAGTATGTGTACAAAATGTACAGTATGCATATCTAAAAAACTAGAGGTGATGAGTAAAAAACGGATTTCAAATCTGAATTCAGCACCCCCAAATTAGGTTAAAACACCTATTTTTATGCTTGCCTCAATTTCTTTGTAAACCAGTGTTATTTATAAAAAATATGTACACACGTTTATTATTATTAAGTTATAGCTTTTTTCATAAGATGTACAGGGTGTTCAGAAAGTCACTGTGCAGTTTTGTCTGTCAATAAATATACAAGTGCACAATGACTTTCCAAACAACCTGTATTTTGGTAATATTGCTGAATGTTAATTTAAATATTAAAATGTCCTTAAATAATTGGTTGTTGGAGTTTACTGGCACAAAACAATTTGGCTATCTGTTCCAAATGCCTGGTAGTAAAATAAAAAACAAAAATAAAACTATAAAAATGAAATTAAGTTGAATGTTAAGCAATTTCCAAAATTCAAGTAAAAAAACTAAAAGATACCTGTACAAATCTAAACACACCAAACTACAAATTGTCACTATCACTAACACCACCCAATGCCAGAAATAAACACTTAGAAAAGACATTTAAAATGGTACCACCACTCACCTTCACAACAGCGGTATAAAACTATAATGTGCACAATTGTGACTTTAGTGTTACAAAGACTGAACATTTGGAGATCAGTCCCAGAGAAAAGAAAATGATGAGTTAAAAGCTTTGACCAATGCCAAGACAGCTTCATAACACCAATGCTTATGGGAAACTAAAAGGCCAAATAACAGCTGTAGGTTTGACCTGGAAAAATCTGTTATGAAGTTATCACCCTAAATTGGCTGCCAAGCAGTGGGAAGACAAACCTTTCTCACAGGACTATAGTCCATATACAAGACAAGCATAGCAAACCTGTGATGTCTAGGTGTCCATAAAAACTGGATATAAATGATAAAAAACTTAGCTTGTCACTTCTGAATGTCTAAAAAAAAATGGGATGAGTAATGATATTAAGCAATTCCAAAACTAAAAGAGAACTAAGAGAGTCTGTGCTTAGCTTTTATGTGATTCAGTACAAGAGAAGTAACACAGAACTCACCAGTAAACACAAAAAATGTAAAGGTGGATCCTGTAAGCAGTCACAAAGTTAAAACAAACCATGGCAAATCCCACAGAGTCACCTGATTTCAAACCATCGAAAAATTCAAAGTAGCATGGAGAGTAGCCTTAATAGGAAAACCTCCAATGGCCTTTGATCTCAGAAGAAGTCTGCTGTGTTTCAATGAAGACATTTCCACCAAGATATCTCCAGAACATAGCTTCTTAACTGACTTTAGAGATCCAGTAAGCCCCACTAATCCCTTCTGAATAAAAAGATATTTGCTCTAACAGTTTGTCAAAAAAAAAATACAGAATGAAAAAACGAGGTACACAAACAGAATGGAGTGATTACTGTTGTTTAATTTTTCAAATGTGGTTACTTTCTTATTGACTTTTTTTTGGTAACTGGGTGCAGGAACCATAAAAATGGAGAAAATTCAATGCCCATTCACTACTTGTAATGAAGTTCTATGAGGGGAAAATAAATTACAACACTAAACACTGATAATGTAATTTCACCAGGATTTCATAGTCATTACTCAAACACCAACTTTAGACATGGTCTCCACAATATTTGTTGAAAAAATCTAACAGTGGCACTTTAAATTACCTTATCTCAAAAGAACCAGTTGATTGACTCAGGGAGGAGTCACCCTGAGGCTACCCATCTATAGGAATTTAACACCAAAGTGATCTGCTCAAGTTCCACATTTCATCTAATTCTGACATCAATAGAAAAGATGACAGGGATTATTTTCAACTTGAAATATATGTTGAACCACAACTTTTCAAAGTGAACTTAATTTGACAAAATATTTGAGTTGAGAACTTCCTTTGTACAGGGTCATTTTACTGGTGCAGAAATCATGAGAGTTCATATACTTATCACAAGACTGAATGGTTTACTGGACAAATACTACTGAACTAATAACAACACTGGGAGCTACAGTTTGTAAACCAAGTAAATGACTCTTGTTCATTGATTCCTCTAAAACAAGTCTAAAAGGTGTTCTCCTTTACAATGGTAACATGTACACATCTGTTCCAATTGCTCATTCAGTTCACTTGAAAGAAATGTATGAAAATCTTTAAAGGTCAAATACAAAAAACATGGTTGGCTACATTGTGGAGACTTAGAAGTCCTTTGTATGATACTGACCCAACAGCATACTGATTAATCAATTTGTCCAGGTCTTACACATAGTTGGTAGCTATTTCAAGTATCTACATAGGCAATTAGTACCTCTTTCAAATACAAAACTGAAAGAAGGGATTGTTATTAGGGCTTAGAATAAAAAATTTACTAAAGATAAACAGTGTGAAAAAAAAACAGAAGCATTAATTGTCTTTTAACATGTTATTTACAATTTTTTAGGAAACAACAGAGGCCAAAATTATGAAATTGTTGTCAACGGCATGCTAGACAAGTTCAGAGTTGAGTTTTGACATGAGTTTGAACACTCGCATATCAACCATTTTTCTGAAAATCTTAGTGCCATAACCAAAGAACAAGGAGATGGGTTTCATAAAGACAAAGAAAGGAAATATCAAGGAACGTATAACATCATATATCAAGATGGCTGCATACTGTTGGTCATTGAAATGAGATACTTGAGGCACAAAACAAAACAAAAAACATAACCCACAGTTTGGGGACTAAAAGTTGTAGATTTCAAACAAGAAACAAAAAAATTGGGATGATTGGGGACGCATATTCGTTTGACATCAATTATCATTGTGGTAATTTGATTAAAATTTTGTTGTTTTTTACCAATTTGTATGAAACCATAAAAATATTCAAAATCTGTTATTAAAATCAAAACAGCTTTTATGAAGTTTAAATTTGCAGGCCTGAGTAACTGATTATATTGAATAGTAAACTTACTCATCTAGTTTTACTTTTGACAAAGTTACAAAAACACTTAACATTTTTATATGAACATGTCATATCATACTGGTTTATTGTTATTTTTCATAATTGATCAAATTATCATCAGTGAATGAAATTGAAAAAAATACTAAAAGATGTACTACAAATTCAATTTATTTAATATAAACTGTTGACAAACACAGAAACATGAAATTTCTACATTAAGATATAGTAGCTTTTAAATATTTTGGTGGCATTTGTCATATTCTGCAAAAATATAGTGACTGCAGAATATCTAATATATGGTTTAATTTTCAATGTAGAAAACATTGATAAATCTGATGAATCATTTTATTAAAACTCCTTATTGTTTGTTAAAGTTCACATACCCTGCTGGCAGATCTGGAGCATCATGTTCTTGCCCAGGAATCTCAACATGAATAAAAACAGAACGACTTTTTATCCTTGCCATTGCTGGATGTTCAGTAAAGCTGTGGAATTCTGTGTCTGTGTGAAATGATGATCAAAACACGTAATAAGAGAAAATACTACTCAAAATACTAACTGAAAGGTATAAATTAGATACTTATTTATAACTAAACTTAGAAATAATTATAATAAAATGTCTTTTTATAGCTTATTAATGTATTTTTTATGAACATTTTCTGATAATATAATGGAAATCACTTAGTTTGTGATAAAAGTCAAGAGGTATTAGGACAAAAACAAATATATTTACAATACAAGTATTAATGTTAACTGGACAGTTTCACATGACAAACAAACAAATGCTAAATTCTGAAGTTATTTCAGGTCCATTTAAAGACTTGCTGGAATATATTACAAATCTTATAACTGACAAATTTATATGAAATATTTTAAAAAGAATTTAGGTAGTATAGTAGGGTTAGAAAATGTATTGACTATGCTTAATCCACACAATTTGAAATTTAATTTGGAAGCTAGGGTGGGGGATGATTTTTAAGGAGGTTTAGAAAAGTGAATGTGCAGTATGTGACCTGACATTAAATTGTGTTGTAACTTACAACACACAAAGCAAAATATTAAATATATAAATTTTATCATCAGCTATGTTCACTAATCATATTAGGATGGAGGGTAACAGTTCATACAATGTTTCAGTTCAGCATCATTCAAGAAATAAGGTCTTGAAGAGCTACAAATGAAAATAATCAAAGAAAAATTACTTATCCTACAGAATGAAATCAATATATTATGTACAAAAAAACTACAAACAAACAGACATTCTCTGAACAAGTTTTGCTTGATTGTTTGCTTCAGAGTAAAACTTCATTGGACATTACCGTGTTTTCTGTGGGGAATCAAACCATGGAATTTAGCATTGTAAGTCAATTAATTTACTGCTGGCTCACTAGAGGGACACATGTAAGTTGTATATAAATGCAAACAGTCATAATCCTTATCTCTGAACCTTACTGGGTGAATGAGAGCTGTTGATACTTTAAAAATGCACTCATCTGTTGAGCTAGTTGTGATGCTAACTAATACATAAACTTTGCTATAGATATTTGGCAAAAATATTAACATCTTTCTTGGCTTTACAAAGGTTTTTAACCATTTATTTTTTTTTATTTCCAGGTTTTAGCTAATATGAGCTACTATATTTTATAAGTATTATCAAGTTGATTAACTAAAGAATTTGAGCTTCTATATATAATGAACAAAAAATACAGCTGAAAAGAACTTTACAAGGAATCATGGAACCTTAAAAGTACACAAAGTATACAAACACCAAGATTTGAGAAAGTTAAGATATGTGGAAAAAATATTTTAAATACATTTACAGAAAAAGTACTTACGATTACAGCCCATGTCATGTACAGTTAGAAATACTGGAGTGTTGTCTGTCATCCCTTTAGTAGAGCCCTAGCAGTAAAAATGTAAGCAGCTTCTTATACTCAACATTTCAAAACTATTCCCATACATCTCAATACAAAATAGAAACTAGAAAATTTAAAGAATGCTAATATCACATACACCAAAACTTTTATATAACTATGTTCTATCAGATGATCGTGTACCTTGATAATATACCTGCAACAGTTTAAATTGCAAAAGACTGTCACATCAAACCCACCACTACTCCCCTGCACACTGTTTATAATCCATCTATGTAAACACAATAGCATCATAGCACCACTTGCAACAGTCCAACTACATAGTATCTTGTAGAAGTTGCACCTGTTGACTACCAATAAGTCTTTGTATGGAATTTCATGAACAACCATTTCACCTTTGAAGTGCTTGAGGTGTGAGCAACAGAACAATATCATATGTTATAGAAACAACTTGAGTTGCTTCTCCAGATGAACTTTCTTCTTGATATGTTGCTTACACTTGCCTGTGGACTCGAAGATAACATTTCTTCTGTTGTTTGCACCTATGTTAGTTACAAGTTACAAGACAAAACTTTCTTTACTATGAATGAGTTATAGCTTATTGAAGTCTTCTTTATGTATAATCCTGGTACTATATTCCTTTTTTACCCAAACACCATATTCCATCTCAGAAATTCTAAATTCCAATCTAAACACATTTCTATTATCTGAGTGTGCAAGTAGTTAGCTTCAGAAAGGTGTGTAACACACCTTTCCAAAAAGCAATCAATTTTTGGTAGCACAGGATTACCTACAAATGTTAAATAATGTCCAAATGTATTTCTGATACACTAAGTTCCACTGAGAAATTATATCAGCTGGAGTTATGTCACTTCTTGAATTGTACATTCAAAACCGTCTTAATACAATGCACTAAACCATCTTTATACCCTTTTAATATACTCATTAGTTTTATAGAATATTTAAACATTATTCCAATAATAGTAATATCACTTTTGTCAAAGGTGTCACCTTTAATTACAGTCTTCATTGAGTCATTCCATGCCAAATCATCCAGGGGGCTATAAGTGACTCCCAGAGAATGCCTTGAAAATATTCACATGTGCTCATCTACCCATATAGTGAAAAACTGCCAAAGATTTGATCAATGTCTTTAATAGTTTGATTTACAGTCCTGTAAAATTTAAGTATTTTTTTTATTTTTGGCAAATTCAGTCAGTGTAGCAAATTTCAGCTTCCAACCAGCATTACTCATGCAGCTTTAAGCAGCCAAAGTTGCCCAAAAATGAATTTACCAAAAATAAAAAGTAATTAAATTTTACAGGGCTGTAAATCAAAAACTATTAAAGATATTGATTTAATCTTTGGCAGTTTTTCATTATATAGGTAGATGAGCACATGTGAATATTTAAGACATTCTGAAGGGGTCACCTGGAAAATTTTTCCAAAATCAAGATGATTTGACATGGAGTGACCCCATTATGTTTAACATAGAACACTTTATGATACAAGGGTAATTCCATGACAATGTTACATACTTTTAGTTCTATTTTAATCCACTTTAAATAAAAGGGTGATCATGGTCAAGTTCACATACTGCTATGCTTCAACAAAATATTAAACGGCTTACCATGACAAAAACTGTAATAATTCCACATCTCTCTGTTTTGATTTCATGCCGCTAATAAAAAGAGGGAAAAACACGATGTTAAAAATTAACATCACATTGTTAATGTCAAAATGATTTTTCTCTTAACATTTGTATTAGGGAATTATACTGAAAAAATTCAGTATGCCACCCTTTATTCAATAAATCATAAAATATTTAATACATGCTACAAGTACAACAGCGTAGCTATGTTTTCCATTTAGGAGGCAGAAAAGGTTAAGGAAGGCCGAAAAAATTAAAAAGATGAAATTTATCTAATTTTTTATATAATTGTCATTAAAATAAATAAAATGTAGAAGTGTTTAAATTTTTAATTAAATTATAAAAAGTCGAGTTTATTATAAGAAAAAGTTGAAAAAATATATGATCAGCATGTCTAGATTTTCAGACGGGCCTGGCTACGCCTCTGTGCCATAACAAATTTACATTTGTACATGACATAAAAAAACAAAGAACGTGTGTGGGCCAATGAAAACGACTATGATTTAGAAATAATACTAGTTAATCAGAAAAACATTTAAACATCTCAGAATTTGAATACTGAAATTAAACAAGTTACTTCTACATATTGTCAATAGATAGCAAAAGTATAAGGATAAAAAGACATTGCTCATGTGATGTGACACAAATTTATCAAGTATAAATTGCAAATACAACTATCAACTTCAAAATTTATGAAGTGGAATTATTTTTCCGGCAATTTAATCAATGGAGAAAATCGAGTGTGTCCGAATACAGACATTATTCACTCCTTACATTAAATAACATCTGCAGCTGTCCTGCGTAAACGCAGTTTCTGCTCATTCAAGGTTTTACTGCTCTGCCTTTCCCTTATTATTAAAACGTTTAAAATTAGATTACTTTCCTCCTTCCTGAATAAAACATAAGAAGATCGTGCTTTAATCGTAAGATTTGTTATTAATAAGAATACTTTAAAAAGTGATTTCACCAATTTAATTTTATTATACATGTTTAAACTACTTTTGGAGGAAATCATTTTTATTACTTCGTAGGAAAAAAAAATTGTTGTACACATAGGAAAGTCATCTCACGAAATATTTAGTAAATTTCATGAAAGAATACTAAACGAAGATAAAAAAAAATACTAATAATAACACAACTAATATCTTTCCGTAATTTCAAACGAAAATCACAAATGACACCAAAGGAATCTGATGCAGGGACGCATATATTTATGCCAGCTTCGTCCCATATGTCTGTAATTTAAATATGATAGATTTTTAAAGTACAAATATAGCTCTTCTGGCAGACCCAGCGGTTCGTCTCATTTTATTTTGAACTTAAACATATATTTTGTTTGCTAGAGACATTCTGTGCTAGTGTATTGTACAGCAGTTTTAATCGATGTCTCTCCAGTAATGTGTGTAAAAGACAAATTATTTCTTTTCATGAACAAAATAAAACAAACCAAAATAATAATATAGGAAATGTTAATTAACGAATTGCCACAGTTTACTGGACTTCACGTTTAGACTGATATTGTTATAATAGTCCAGTAAAAGCTGACACAAGATATGGCAAACATGGGCATTTTCCATAACGACCAAGTTTTGGCCTTAAAACATGCCCATGGATAGGCTGCAGGGAAAGTTCAAAGAATTTTCATGTTGGATTTTTTTTATTTTTTATTTTTTTGTAGATGAATGTTATGTCTGTGCAATGCACTTTTTTGTATGAAAACCACGATTAAATATTGAACCAATACTGCAAAGGATTTTGGTTGATTGTTCGAATTTCGCGCAAAGCTGTGCGAAGACTAGCATAAATAGCCGTCCCTAATTTAGCAGTGTAAGACTAGAGGGCAGGCAGCTAGTCATCACCATCCACTACCAACTCTTGAGCTACTCTTTTACCGAAAAATGGTGAGATTGACAGTCACATTATAATGCCCTCATAGTTGAAAGGGCGAGCATATTTAGTGCAACGGGGATTCGAACACGTGACTCTTAGGTTACAAGTCGAGCGCCTTAACCACCTGGCCATGTCGAGCCCAGAAAAGATGAAGCATACTATTATTATAATGTTTCCATTTTAATTTTTTTGTTTGATATGTTTTCTGAAAACTGCAGTCTAGTTTTTCTTGATTTTCTGTAAAGCACAGTCTAGTTTCAATTTTAGTTAAACTTATTTTCTGAATTTTACATATTTTTTTTTTGTCAAAGACTATTTATTCTATTTTATATATTTTCTGAAGACTAAATTATGGTTTCAGTTTTTGTTCAATTTATTTTCAGTAACTACACTCCGAAAAGGCGGGCATATTTGGTGCGACGAGGATTCGGACCCACGACCCTCAGATTACGAGTAGAGTGCCTTAACCAAAGGTTTTTGTGCTGGGATTTATTTATAATAACCATCTTAAGAGGCCCAGTATGGCCAGGTGGGTTAAGGCGTTCGATTCGTAATCTAAGGGTCACGGGTTCGAATCCCCGTCACACCAAATATGCTTGCCCTTTCAGCCATGGGAGCATTATAGTGTGATAGTCAATCCCAGTATTCGTTCGCAAAAAGTAGCCCAAAAGTTGGCGGTTGGTGATGACGACTAGCTCCATTCCCAATAGTCTTACACTCCTAAGTTAGTGACGGATAGCGCAGATAATCCTTGGGTAGCTTTACGCGAAATTCAAACCATCTGAAGAAATTGGTTGCACAATTAATATATATAGTAGGCTTATAGACCTCGGGATTTTACGGCAATTGTAACAAACATTTTATATGGACAAAAGCTCTATTTCAAGTCTCAGTGATTGCACTTAGGGATAACTATATTAATTTAATATTATGCTTTAAGGTAAATAAGCCCGTATGAAAACACAAACATTCAATGAGTTTAATACAACGACAGCAAATAAATTTATGAAAAGACATAGTCGAGACTAATGATGATAATGCTTGGCTGTTGTTTGTAACACTAACGGTGCTTCTGCTATTACAACCTTTACTCTCAGTTACTGGCTTTAATTTTATTTATTTTCATTAAAAAAGATAAACATGTCTGTGTAGTTCATGATTGTAAATTTAGTTAAGGTGATAGAACATTAGATCTTAAGGGATTATCTATGCTGCTTGAGAGAGAAGTATAGAGATGCTTTCTGAAAAATACTGCACGTATTACAAGTGCAACAAGGCTCACGTGCTAGCCAGAAACATAAAAGGATCAATACAATACTGCTGAGATTGACAAATATAACTCCTCATATCCAAGACTAAAATATAATGCGAGTTTTGTCCACCATTTAAAAACGTTTTTTGTTATATTATTATGTAGTGTGAGGCTCACAGTTTTTTAAATTGTATTGAATGATGTTATTCGTCAAACAGGCAAGGGTTACACATGAAAGTTTATCTTCTTTTGAATTCGTAATTCACTACTCCCTCTTCTGACTCGTTTTGTCCTCCACGAAAGAAAATTTTGTCTTTTAAAAAGGTAATTCTCATGTCCCATGTATTCCAAAAAGTAATTATACAGGGTGCTTCAAAAAAAGACATTAACACTTCAGAGAATTTGTTTTTCCCTTGCAATTGATTGAAACGGCAACCAGATTGACAATCTGTCACTACAAATCCACTTTCCCTGATACTTGCAGTTGGATGCTTCTTCACTACTTTACTTCGAATGTTTGTGCTCATCTTCAAAAAATTTGAGCAAAGATGGACTGGCAGAGGAGGTTTGTTTGTTTTGAATTTCACACAAAGCTACTCGAGGGCTATCTGTGCTAGCCGTCCCTAATTTAGCAGTATAAGACTAGAGGGAAGACAGTTAGTCATCGAAACCCACCGCCAACTCTTGGCCTACTCTTTTACCAACGAATAAAGGGATTGACTCTAACTTTATAACGCCCCCACGACTGAAAGGGCGAGCATGTTTGGCGCGATGGGGATGCGAACCCGCGACCCTCAGATTACGAGTCGCACGCTTGGTCATGCCAGGTCCAGCAAAGGAGGACCTGTGAAATGACCAGCACGTTCGCCAAATCTTGTGCCTTGTGATTTCTGGCTCTGAGATATGGTAAAGGAACGTGTTTATGTTACAAAGCCACATGATGTGCGAGACCTCTGACAGAAAATTGAAAATATGATTGTAACAACACAAGAAATGTGTCTTTGGACTCTGGAAATCACGAGGAGAAGGTTCCAGGCATGTGTTGACAATGATGGTGAATAAGTGGAAACGGACTTTTTAAAACTACTGACATACATTCGTGTTTATGTTACAGTGTATCATTCGTGTTTTTTTTTTCATCAAAGTCAAAAGACTTATAGATATTAACACTTTTTGAAGTACCCTGTATAACTGCCATTTTCAAGTACATCACATTTGAATTTCCCAAAATATTATTTCCTCCGTGTGAATTTTTCTCGCATAATATTAATATGATACAAAAGTCCTTAGAATAAAAATTTGGTTACGGAAAATCTCCGGGTCTATCTCAATTTCCACTTCACTATATTGGATAGTTAACCAGTCCCGCAGTCTACTATAAATACGGAAACGAAAGATTGTCACCCATTAATGATTAACTGCAGCTTGCAAACAATCATGAAAACAAGAAACAGGTCCTTATTATTTGCGAGTGAAAACAAGTAAAATTTTATATTAAAAGATTAATTTAACACTATTAACAAATACGAGAAATAAAACAATATTCCACTGAAAAATGAACTCGAAATAATTCAAAATTTTCAGCAAATCTAATTATATATTACATAAAAAAGGCTCACTGAATGTAAATACTATAACCTCGATTCAGAATATATTTAGCAAAATTTTACAAAAAAGATGGTAATTTCAAACTATTTATAATGCACCTGAAAACATCATTAAGCCCTCCTTTGGCTACAACACCATCTCGTGCATTTCATTAAAGGAGAGTTCTATTGTTTTATTCTTGTTTTTTGTTTATAAGACATGAATAAATATAAACATAAAACGATATTAATATATAACCATACATCAGATATTTTACGGCACAACAATTCTAACTGCAGGATTTAGCTGGTACCTGTACGAAAATAAAAATGATTAAAAAATCATACATCAAAATACGACTACCTACCACCTTTTATTTATCGATTCTTGTTTATAACAGTTTGGCTTGTTCACCTACAAACCCATGCCTATATTGTGAGAAATTTACTACATCTGTTTTAATATCGATGGTTGTTTCAGTCAAATTTATTTATAAATGCACCTAACTCGTACTGTTAAATCTGTTGGGTTTTTTCCCCACTCTGTCACATAATTTATAAGGATTGGAAAAACTTAAACTATGTATTTAAAAAAAGAAAAAAAAAGAAAAAGGTTTGTTCACGAACCTGACGATAGCCGAAGAAGGTTGAAACGTTGTTCGCTCCTCAACATAGAGCTTTCTCTACTCATACCAGCCGTTTTGTACATAATTTTCTCTACAAGTGAATTTTCTCGACATCACGGATTAAAAAACTTTAGATATAAATCTGATTCAATGGTAATAAATTCACTGGTTCATCTTCCTAAAATTACTGTTAAATGTGAGTGGAGAATAATGCGCAACGAGTTTGACTTACAATATTTGTTCAATAAAATACTTAAATTATTAACTAATTACATAAATACACATATGTGACAAACTAAGAGCAAATGTTTTTGTGAAGTAATAACACAGATGACTGACTAAAAGGTAGGTTATATACTACCCTTCCCACCGTCTGGTATAATGTAGCGAATATCTCTCCTGTTCATGAACTTAAACGCACTAATAATACTGTAGGAGTATTATCCCATCACTAGTCTTGTTGTGGTTAAAATATCTCGTTTGATTTATAAAAACAACCTATACCTGGTTGTAAAAAATGGTTTCAAAAGTCTGCATATTGTATTCTGAATAAATAACACTGATAAACTTTTTAACTGACACACTAGATAGTAGCCACTGACAAAGACACAGATTGTGTAAACACAAGTTTTTTAACGATTTGGTTTTAATGAAATTGTTTTGACTTCTCCGGTGTACAGTAAAAATACTTAATGTCCTGAGAAAAATTCAGTAACAACTATCTAAAATGACTAGTTAGTGCAGCAAAACTGGGTGTATAACAGCTGTCATACAACTGTGCGATATACAGCGATGTCATATTTTACACCATCTTTATTCGTACATAAAATGAAAGTTTTTCGTTTAAACTATATTTATTCATATTTTGTAATGATGTTACCTTTTCCACCATCTTCACTCACAGAAGTTGAAATAATTTTTCGTTTACAAACGTTTTTTTCAGATTTGTCACAAACAATTGGTCCAGAAAAATGTTGAAATTGTTGTATTGTAGCTGCCTTTGTATCCTTGTTTTCTATAACAAATAACCTCTGTTGTAACGTTGCACATACTTGTTGAAAGGGTCAACAATTGCTTGTCGACTGGGTAACTTGTATGTTACAGCTGATAAGTGTTGTAAGAGGCCTCTTACAAAATTGGAACCTATATTCCATCTGTATTCTAACTGGTTTTTATCGTATTTAGTTTGACAAATTAATCCTGAGACAGAAAGTTGACGATGTATTCACAGATTCAGTGCATGCAACTGTTCAAATGGCTAAGTAAACAGGTGCTTTTCGCTTGGTTTACAATATTGTTTTTCGCTTTTCATTAAAAACTCAGTGTAGTTATCAAATCCTGTGTGATCCCTCCGTTATTCAGAGGATCTACCCATTGTTTGCAAGGCAATCAGCTCACCTGAGAATACCAAAGGCGTTTAAAAACATTTAAGTGAGGTAGCTCCGACACAATATAAGAAACAGCAATAACTGGAACTTTAATTAGAAAATAATTAGTTTCAAACTGGCTCAGCATCTTCAAGTATAATACGCAATAAAAAAACAAAAACTTGAATTATCTCTATAAACGTTAGAAAATTTACAATTGAGATTAGTCGAAATGTAAGAGAGAGGACTTATTAATTTTACACCCATTTTAGTAATCTGTAGGCGGTAGAACGGATATTCAATCTTGAACTGTGCAACTTGATTCATAGAACTTAATTTCCTTAAGTAAATATTTTAGTAGTTTCAATCATGTTAACATTTCTTTATACGCAAAGTGAAAAAGGGGAGAGCTCGTAATTTGTAAATAATTTTACTGTAAGCTTCGTGATCATGTTTTGGATAAAACATTAAGATTATGACATGGGGTGAAAAGCTAGTTAAATCTCATGAATATATTGTTTCAAACGTCGTTTTACATATTTTCAAGTTAGATGAAAAACCATAAAATTGGTAAGTAAAAAAAAAAGGAAGGCTTTTGCATACTTAATATATTCGTTCAAGGTTGTTTTTCATCCAAGTTTCAAAGTGTATTTGTCGATCTTAAACTTCTTGACAACTAAATATTTTTTACATTTAATTTTTTATTGTATTACGCTAAAAGTTGTATCATAATAAAGTGAATTATGATGTGCTTATTTTACTTTAATCTTCCACACTTACTGTTAAATATTACCGTTTCAGAGCAAGACGAGAAACCTGTGTCAGAGTATATACGAGTTTACTGAATTACACTATCGATTCACCTCTTCCTGGCTCGGCGTGGACAAGTATGTTAAGGCGTTCGATTCGTAATCCGAGAGTCGTGGGTTCGAATCCCAGTCGCACCAAACATGCTCGCCCTTTCAGCCGGGAGGGTGTTATAATGTGACGGTAAATCCCACTATTCATTGGTAAAAGAGTAACCCAAGAGTTGGCGGTGGGTGGTGATGACTAGCTGTCTTCCCTCTAGTCTTATTCACTTACTGGAGTTATTCCAACCATTTCTCTTCCATTTACATTTCTTGATTTGGGTTATTATGGTGTGCCCAAAATTAATTATTGAGTAAATAAGTAAGTGTTCTATGTATATCAGTTACTGACGTTTAGAAACCAAGCTGGTTGAAAGTGATGAAGTACCATTTTATTCAGCTTTTGTATATTTAATGATAAAGTTCATGGATACGAACACCGAAAAGTGTATTAAAGTTGAATTATAAAATACTAAGTAAAACACAACTGAAAAAAACGAGAGATGGGGGTGGCAACTACGGACATGTTAGATCCTCTACTGTAGTCTTGTGAGGCATATACTTAGTAGTGTAAGCACTCATGCTAATGCCATAAACGTTTCATCATAATTCCTTAGTACCGAAATTAGTTAAGGTACTTCTGAAAATATTGCTATTTTGTAAAGGTAGTATTGTGGTACCCTCAAGTTAGCACTTAAAAAGCTTACATGGTACGCAGTGGAGGCATAATATTCGTATTACACTTAACAATGACAGGTTAACTTAGGGAAACTCGAGTCACTGCCATATACCGTGTTATTAGTTAAGTAATCACAATTTAGAACTTTAGCGATATGACACTTTACCTGCTAAGACGTCCATGAATCACATTTCACGACTGTCAGACTTTACAGCTCATGGGTTATTGCCCTTAATATGTTATCTTGTATACACTTTTCAAAAGTGTTGTATGGTAAAGAATTTGAAAATAGCAAGTTGTCAGTAAAGTCAATAAAAATTATTTCTTTAGCTACTGGTGAACAGAAAAAACATTTAGCTGTTGAAGCAATGGTAATATTATTGAAGTTTAACCACACATCAAAGTACACTCTGCAGCCAAATGACCCGATACTTAGGTGTCTACTTTCCCAGAAGAATATTATTATTAATTATAATTATTATTACTATTAATATATAAAACAGTGTAGGGTTTGTTATAATTTTCTCGCAAAGCCACATGAAGGCCATCTATGCTAGCCGTCCCTAATTGAGTAGTGTAACACTAGAGGGAAAACAGCTAGTCATCACCACCCATCAAATAATGCAGTGGTTCTTAACCTGGGGATCGTGACCCCTGGTAGTTCGTTCGTTGTTTCTTGGGGGGGTCACAAATGGTTTGGGAATTTAGGAAAATCACGGAGCAGTTTATAGTTTTTGTGGCAAGTGCCTGTAACTGCCCACCAATGAGAAACACGCTGAAGTGAGGCAGTTGAACTGCGTCGAGATGCTTGTTATAAAACCACCTGTCTGATTTTGAGTAATTTTTTTCATACATTACAACGTTTTGAACTGCCGAAATTTTTTAACTATATATAACATCAACCCTCACACTAAGTGAATAAGTAGGTTTTGTACGATGTTCAGTAATTCCACGAATTTTGCATTTGTTTGTCTCGAGGTCATTTATTTGTAACATTTTCAATAAATTAGGATCTTTATATAGTTTCGTTTTATTCTACCTTTACGCAAAGTTCATCATTACAAAAATTATTATAGGGGTCACGGTAATACCCTGGAGAATCTCAAAAAGTAAGACGATGAAAAAGGTTAAGAACCACTGAAATAATGGGACTGACCGTACATTATAATGCCCCCACAGCTAAAAGGGCGAGTATGTTTGGGAGGTTGGAATTTCAACCTGCGTTTTAATCCCCTGGCCATTTTGGGCGACAGTCTATGTTTTTCTTATAACAAAGCCACATCAGGGTATCTGCTGAGCTCACCGAGGGGAATCGAACCCCTGATTTTAGTGTTGTATATCCATAGACTTACCGCTGTACTAGCAGGGGCCCACAGTTTGTTAATCACTTGTCCAGTGCTTTTTTATGCACTGGTTATTTTATGTTTAAAACCAACGAGGCCACAGTTTGAATCTCTGGAACTGGAACATTTGTCTCGTTAATTATAGTTAAAACTTAATTTTGTATTATATTTAAACGGTAAGTAAATTCGAGTGCATGTTCGATACACATCAGTTCAACCTCTCCGACATTTAAAACAGTGAACATCAAATATGAAGAGAATTATTTTTTTCTCTTACAAGTTCGCTGTTGAACGTTTGAGGAACTACTTTAGATTTTAGTTTTACGTATATTTATCTATTAATTATTGAAAACTAATAAATATAGAACAATTTAATACGAAATTCACGGAGTTCACTGACACGCTAGAAACAAACACTGACTTTCTGCAACCTAAATAACATTAAAACGGTGGCATTCTTTTATTAACCATCAAATTCAGATAATTATATTAGTATCACACCAAAACACAAAACAATAACCATGTTTTAACTACAATGGTATCCATGGTTAGAGTACAAGGATAAACAAGATTCAACGGTTCATTCCTGTTAAATTTAGTAACGAGTCAGTACTTTGTACTGTCTCTATGTGATATTTATACGAAGCATTTATGGAATAAACTATAGAATTTTATCAATAACTAAGACTGATTATTATTATTAATTTAGTACAAAGTAATAGTAAGTTGCATAATAAGCTCTATAGACGTATGCAATTAATACTTGGTGAAGCAGGGTATCGTGCAGTTATCTTGTAATTCATTAGCGTATTATGCAGTAAATTTGTATCTTAGACAGCATCTCATGCATTGTAAGAAAGTTAATACAGAAATAAAAGTACACGCGTAGAGAAAAATTGATAAACAGAATGGTATAACTTCCGTTTACATTCATACCGGAACCACGTGACTGTTCAGCTAGAGAGCTCTTTCAAAGATTTTCCTGGAGGTTTCGTCAGAAGAGTTAGTTACTGTGACATGCGTAAACTCCCTGCTAGGAGAAACACATTGAAAGATTTAAAACTACTATGGAATGAGTACGAAAAGATGATTTTCTATAATATGTTTAAAACGTCTCAAGACCTATGACGAAATAACTAAGAAGCAAATAGGTTAACCATCAAAAAAACACAAACGTCTATGCTTGTTGACGATGCGTTTATAATAACGTTTCACTTTTCAGTTAAGTCATTATTTATATATATTTTAATGTTCTGTCACGAATGAGATATCAAATTACATATCGGTTTCATTTACACAACGGTGGTTTCAGCCAAACGGAGTTTCATAACACTTGACTTACAATTTTACAACTTTAAGTGATAGTAGAGAATAACATTTGGCTAGTATATGATATATACAGTAGGGGCTGAATAGAAACAACTCTCATGGTGTAAACTGCATTAAGTTGGTGAAGCGAAATCATTACAAACGACTGCAAATCAAAATAAGGATAAAGATTAGCAACACAATATTATTATCAATTATGTATTATCAGGATATATGCTTGTTCTGTAAATAATTTTAATCAGCCAGAATTAACTGGCGAACCAACAAACTAATCTTGTTTCCAGAGCGGGTAAACATCTACATCTTCAATAAAATTCATATTTCACTTTTCTTTGTACATTCAAAGCTGCTCACAAAGCACTCACTGTAGCAGCGGTCGCTGCACCCACCGTATTGATAGTAGAGCCCCAGATAGCACCCTAGCAACTGTTTATAGCTTTACGATGTTGCATCACATGTCAAAACAGGGCATAGATTCTGATGATGTTTCTACTGAAATTCTTAAAACCTAATTTGGAATTAGGTATTATGTTCTGATTTCACATTTCTGTATAAACTGAGTACATATTAATTACAAAATATCTCAGTTGACAACCGAATTATGTTTTTCAAGACACGTATAAGCTTTGCGAACTAAGCTTAATTCTAAGTTTTCCATGTTTTGGAGAAACTTTATAAAACACTTAGATAAACGAGCAGTTTACAACAAATCAAACACCAAGGAGAACTTACGACGAGTAACTAGCATAGTTTTTCACTTTGAACAAAATGGGGCATTATTTTCAGTAACAGATATATTATTATTTCTAATACATATTTCTGGAAGTTTGAGTTATGTGTACCTCCGCCAACGTTGATGACGGTGGTTATGTTTTTACCCCTGTGTGTTTAATCAGCAAGATATTTCGAAAATAGATGAACAGATTTGGGCGAAAATGTGTATACGTTTTGATTATGTCCCAACTTAGAAATTAATTTTGGGAGGGTCAAAGTCAGAGCAATAACACGAAAATCCTTTTAAAAATCTCCTTGCTTACACGGGGACAAATTTTCACTATTTTTGCACTATAATTAAAAAAAATGTTCGGAATTTGATGAAACTTGAACTTGTGTACAATATTATTCTTCGTTGTCCTGCCAAAAATAGTTCGTGTCTGTTGACAGCACGAGCACACGGATGCATTTCCTTTTTTTTTATGTCCAAATACGATCAAAGTCGTAGAGGTTTGGGTTCTACGTAACTCTAGTTATACTATGTCTTATTTTCTTAATGTTTCCATACAAAATAAAATTACAAATGATACTTAGTACACATGAATGAAAGGCTTAATACTTAGATAATGACGCTCTAATAAATATAATTCACAATTTGTTCAAAATGTGTTTGTCACAAAAGAATCTCAAGTATAAAAGGAAAAAGGAATGTCATGGATTGAATAGATTTCCTCAATATTTTTAGAAATTCCTCATTCCTTAACAATGTATTCTCATGAGGTCAGTGAGGCCCTCTCGTCAAGATTTCTTTTTTTCAATAAAAAGAGGTATTAACAAAAATCAAAGGGGCTCATTGTTTGATCTAACATGGAAGGAGATGCAAGGTCTTCTTGACTCCCACACGTTGGCAATGCTCCTAAGTACATAAATACGCAAATCTAATACCAATTTAATTTGGTCAAGAAAGCCTGAAATAATATCAGTTTAACTTGATATCTTACTTCTTGTAAGTATTGGATTTCATGTTCAACAGTGCGCAAAAACTATTATAAAGTTATTTATTCTTAAAACTAACTATCTTGAGAACATTTAGGTTTTCCTCATTCTTCCTTTGTTCTAAAGTTGTTAGAATTTGACCAACCACGTGTTATGTGCTACATATTTGGACAAAAGGGGCGTGACAACAGATGTAACCCCTTATTTTTAGCAACGGCACAGCAGCTCTTAAAATGGCCGTTTTGTTGTTGTTTTGTTTTTCCAAGTTTATAAAGTTTTATCTCATACCTCTGTCACCTCTTGACCGATTTAGGATCGAATCACAGTTGTCTCAAGAAGTGAAACCCTTTAGGTAGGGTATCACTGGTGCATAAAATATTGTTAATAAACAGAAATAAAAAAGTTACAAATTAATTTATTCTAATCCTTCCTGAAAGAAGTGAAAATTCAATTGTTTTTTTACTGTTATAATTTGTATACGTTAGATTTAGTCATTATAATTTATCGTTTTATATTTTAGGCTCCTTCAATGCAATGTTTCTAAGTGTTTATTTCATGTGCATTGGGGATAAGGAAGGAAAAGCTCTTTATTTACAGTAGGGTTAAAACAAACAATTCTATTACGACAAAGCTGGCAAACCATGCACGTAATTAAGTCTTTTCGGCTACAAAATGTGATAAAGTTGTTTTGCTGAAGATTTCATATAAAAAAAAGGCAGTAAAAGATGTATGATAATAGGATACGAAAAGAAAAGTAAAACATCTATAACAACGCGACAACTGATTTTTATCCTACAATGTTGAAAACTACTTGGTTTACTGCGCAAGTCAGTTACCAGAAGAGCTGCATACTTTGACCTTTGTATATTCATACTTATATACAGTTTTCCTGTATTCTAGCCCAATTCTGCTTACTAGAGACGTTACAACAAAAACACGCAGCTCCAAAAGCAAACTTTCTAGGTCTGAACACGTTTGTTACAAAAATTTAATAACGATTTCACTCTAAGTTAAAACAAAAAGAATACTGCTCAGTGGTATTTAAAATATTTATTATTAACCTCTTTATAGATCCTTCTCTAACACATCTTTATTTTGGTTAATTTTTGTAATACATTCGAATTATTACTTCACATTTTAATCGATCGCTATTTCATGAATTTAATTTTTTAATTACAATTTCTACATGGCTCAACATTAAGTTATGTTTCAAGACACCGTACGTTTTAAATTTACAACAACATTAGGCCGTAATCAGACCAGAAATTAAGTGTCCGAACAATGAAACTTAGGTTTCCGGATTCCTATCCCGTTTCAGCAAAAACCGCGCTTCGTATTCTGAAGTCATAGGTGTCCTATAAGTGTGACAGTTGGAAGAAAAAAGTTAAAGATCTGATGGTAGTTTTTTTTAAAATTGTTGCCTTCCTTCTATTTTATCAGTTCATATTTAGAGACGGCTATGTGTACATAATCTTTGTATGAAAACTGTAAACAAACGAGTACACTATACCTCTACTACTGTACTCGATGACTGAAGTCACGTCACAAAACAGCGTAAGTGAACACTGAATAGTTGGATAACATCTGCATTTATCTCAAGAGTCGTATACCAAAACAAAGTCGTCTATGCTTGCATTGTTCTTGAACCGTGGTTCTCAAAATGAAGGGATCGTCTCCCCACAACAGGTGGCGTGAAACGTATCTTGAGAAGAATATTGTGAATAGAAAGTTATCGCAAAAATTATTAACTACAATGATTACGTGACTATACTAAAAACAAACAGTCAGTACTTGCATATCTGGATTCAAAAAAGATGAAAGGGCTACAATAGAAAAAAAATTGAGAATCACTGTTCTTGACGATACTAGTAGCAATAAGGGAATTACTTTTGCCCATTGTCCTAAGAGTACTATTTCTTTCAAACAGTTTTATAATAATTAAATTCGAATCCAGTAACTTTATCATTCTTTACAACAAGCCTTTATGTTAGGGTGCCCCTACTCTTTTAATTATAACAGCTTCTTTCTTGTATTTCATTATATGAGTTTTGGCGTAAAAATACGGAAATTAGTATATTACTCGCGAGATGAAACAATAGACCAACGTACTTTTTTTTTTTTTTTTATCTAGTATTAAGTATTAAATATATAAACACGTGGTATTAAGTGATTTCAATAAATGTACGAAATTATTCCAAAACTTGGCCTTTTTGTCTAAAATAGGTTTGTTTGTTTTTCTATTTTAAAAAAACGTCCATTTAAGTAAACCAAATACAACTGGTGCAAATTTGTCTGTCACAGTAATAATTTTTTGTTTTCATGAGAATATACCCGCAGAAAATAATCTCGGCAATACTGGGCGTAAACTAATGGCGGGATGAAGTCCCGAAATCGTTTTAAAATAATGTACTCAACATATTAATTACAATTAATTTTGTTGTTTTTGAAGAATTTATTGTTTTAAAAAGAGGGAAGGAACTACACGTCCAGATGTTACTCACGATAACCAAACTGAATTGTGCACGATTATGACAATTTGGGTTTGGTTCATTTGTATCTTAGGTTTACGGTACAATTTTGGGGAAGGAATAAGGATTTGGCGTGAAAGGTATATATATATATATACATTTTTAGGAAGTTCCGTGTTATTTTTCGTGTACGATCTCTCTCTCTCTCTCGAAGTGGAAATATAAGCCAAGTGATCAGACTTTACCGCTTCTTTAACAAAATAATAATCCTTCGATTTTCGCGAGACGTAATCCTGTGGACACACAGTGTAGGATGGCAGATTATTCTCTACGATTTCTTTAATTCCCTTCCTGATCGAAAGATAGACGTTCCGTAGAAAGAAATTTATATGCTGGTATGACTCGTGTGTGTGGGTGAGGGACAGTTTATTTGTATACACGAATACTAAGAGCATAGATAAGTGAACTCATCCGATGTTAATGGTTGACAAAAATAATACCATGTCTTAGTCTTCGTCTTTTACCTATTTACTGTTTGGCACTGGGTTTATTGGGTTTTACGAGGTCAGATTTGGCATAAGAAGTTGGTAAGTCATCAATATAAATATCTTATAGGAAACTCAAATATCAAGTGTTCTATCCTGTGTTGCTCAGGAATGGCCTGTAGAACTTTTTGGTTGTCAGTTAGAAGACAGGAGCTTAAAACCCCTCAATGAAATGTCCAATCAGATAGAGGGGAGATGATCACTTGACACAACCAGGAGGGTGGACAGAGAAATAGAATCAAACAAAATTAACGCTTTTATAATTACAAAGTCACAATTGTTGCACGAAAAAAAAAAAAAAAACGTAGCATAGTAATTTGCAAGCTGTAGATGTAAAATCTGACTTGATAATTATTACAACTTACAAACTGAGAAGAATGTAAACATCTGAAATATTTCAAACAATTGTCTGAAAACATTCACGTATGTTATATAACGGAGATGCATATAATTAGCTTTACTCATCAAGGTAAGTTAAATACTAAGCGTTATTAAAAACACATTTGCCCGCGGTAATAGCACGTGTAACAGTTCACTTGGTAATTTCTTCAAAAAAACAAACACAAATTGGTTTAACGATTAAAAATAGCACAGCTGTAACTAGCTATCAGAACATCGATATCATTTACTCCACACATGCATACACAAAATAACTGCAGATTTAAAGTTTAAAATGTAATAAGAAATAAAAAAAATTAAAAAGCAGCATTACTAACTAAAATAAAAAGTTAATCTATACACTTTTTTCAACGATAAACAATAATTTATGCCATGAAAATAAAACTTTGAAGTCCTAGAACATAAAATTTTTTAAAGCCATTCTCTGCTGCTGCTCTGTTGAACCTTTTGTTCCGTAAAAAGTTGTCCAAATACTTGAAAACTTTGTATTCGGTGGGTAACAGGTCTGGGAAGTAAGGAGGTTGAGGCAATGTTTCATAGCCCCATTTGTAGAGCGTCTGCAGCGTCACAAGTTGTTTTCACCTTTAAATATGTACTATACATTTAGTAACATACCACCTATTGTTACACCTACTTAATTCATCATACTGTTGCTTTATGATGGTGTATTAAAAAGGTATTTATTTGAATACAGATAAAATAATCCAACAACATGAAAAACAATAGAATTTATGGACAATTTTTTTTATAGTGAGTGCGTCCCAGTGATGAGCTTTTGAACATAATTGGACACGGCCCTGATGAGGGTTTTGAATTCATACATGAGCTTGTGAAAGAACACCCCCTTTTATGTCGCGTTCAACATTTAACAATTGCCAGCCGAACAAACCATAAATGCGGGAAGGAGAGGTCTAAATTGTACCTTGACCTTCCCAGGTCAATTCAAAGTACCGGCAATTAGAAACGGTGAGAGAGCAAGTTATATTGAAAATTAATGAAGAGAAAATGTAGACAAAATATGAATACATACATTACTTCTTATTTTAAAGCATGGTGGGAGCATCAGTGAGCTTTGAGAAAATGTTTAAAACTTGGAACATAATACACGCGTGTTATTTAAAATGTACCTCAAATGCTGCAAGAAATATTAACAAGGGTCTTGTTTTAAAAAGAGGAAGGACTGGTTGGATGGTTTATAGTTTTTTTATTTTTTGCACAAAGGAACTAGGTTATCTGCGCTAAACGACCGGTAAAAATTACAAAGTAAAATAAGTTCAAATTAAAAACTAAACAATGATTGAAAATCAGGTAAAATGTAAGTTTAATATATTTTAAAAGGCCCATGGCCCCTAAAAAGCTAAAAACACGATCAAGTTAAATAGTCTCACCATCGCCTACGACACTGTACATGGTTATTTTTTCTAGGGCACAAAACAAGTGATAAAAATAGAAAAGTAAAATATTATGTAGTAAAAATAAATGAAATTAACATTCAAAGAAAGCTTTAACTGCAGATAAAAACTTAAATAGAATGAAAAAGGTCTAAAACCCGTAAAAAAACCTAAAACTACGATCAAATTAGACAGTGTCACCGTCGCTAATAACAATGTCCAATGTCAGGGTTTAAACCCAAAGAAACTAAATCTCAAATAGTTCTGCCGCTCACGATCGTAACAACAGTAAAACGTGGGCTATTGTAACTTTAGCGTTATAAAGGCCACACACCGTAAGTAAGAAAGTCTTACGGTAATTCAAGGAGTAAATCCAGTATTGATAGGCATGGCATAGCCTGGTGGTTTAGAGCTAATTTGCAAGTTGAGGTTCACCATTACGAATCCCGTTCCCGAATATGCTTGCCCTTTTAGCTGTGAGGGTGTTATAAGTGAAGACCAATTCCACTATTCGTTGGTAAAAGAATACCTCAAGAGTTGGCGGTGGGTGATGTTTAATAACTGCTTTCCCATACGCTATCACTGCTGAATTAGTGATAGGTAGCACAAATAGCCCTCGAGTAGCCCTTCAGGTTAAAAATTCCAGCTGAACAATATTTTTTCAAGTTTAGCTACAGGAACTGGATTCTAATTATTTCAAGTTATGTTTGTTTGTCTTTAAGGAAAATGTTTAATTATTTGGAAAATTTACAAATAATCGGTCTACAAAAGGCAGTTCAAATTTATGCTTAATAATTTGAATGCAAATTACTATGTTTGATTACGAGTTAATGAGTTACAGATAAAAAAAAAAACTGACATGTAATACTTTCCTGAATAAAATAGTTATGAAATAATATCAAAATATAAGTAAATTCGAAGGCGCAAAATGTAGAAGCCATACATATTTTTTGTTGTCAGCTTTTCCTGATTCACATTTATTTCAAGATTCATAGTATAGTCTGTTGTATTTATGGCTAAGACTAACTTACCGTCATCCCTAATTTTGAACAACTGGCCAAAGGACAAGCATGTAACATCACTTTGTTTCCCACTATCCACGATAAGGGATTGACTGTTACTTATGTGCCGTTTTCACTGATTAAAATTTGCACAGATTCAGAATACAAATATCTGTCACAGTGCCATCTTGCGCCCGTATCGACTGTTATCGCAATGCTTTAACATATTTATAATAATTACAAAAAATTCAGAATCTTCCCAAGTTTCCGTGGTTTTCCTGAAGTACAGTTGGAAAAGATCTGAGTGTAAAGTTTAATTGGTATGGCTCTACTTTGAGTAAAAAAATTATTACAACTTGCATATCTTAAACCCAAAGAAACTAAATCTCAAATAGTTCTGCCGCTCACGATCGTAACAACAGTAAAACGTGGGCTATTGTAACTTTAGCGTTATAAAGGCCACACACATTGATAAATCAGCCTGAAATAAAATAAAAAAACGATGTGTTAAAAACTGGGCTAATGACCAGTGTGTAGCCGAGTCAGGACAACTTTCTCCTTCTGCTTCTTACAGTATCAGGATGGCCAAAGAGCAACAGAAAGTATAATTTGAAACACTTATTATGAAATTATCCACCCAGAGCCAACTAACTCTCAAGTGGCGTGAAGCTGAGCCTTGAATAGAGGGTCGTAGACCATATACGGACCAGGTAGGGCTGTTATGGCACCAGAGCAAACGACTTAGCTGCAGTGTCAGTGAATACGAACGTGGACAGGTTACCCACAAAAATACTTGAAAACAGAAAATAAACAAAAATGAGCCAGTCGTTTTCGAACATCGACAAGAACATGGAAAGAACTATCGTTTAGCAATGGCAGAAAATACAGCTAAGACAACCAATGTAAAATACTATAGTCAGTATATGCAGAGCTTTTAGGTGATCCAAGACAGGAGAAATGGCACACAACCTGACAGTGAATACAGAAACTATAGAGAGAATCCTGTGAGCAACAACTGCGCCAGAACAAAAAATGGAAAAACCTAGAGTCACTTGATTTCAAACCATCTGTATAAATTGGAACAGAGGCCTTCCGAATATTTTCCAATATAATTTCGGAACTAGTGGTAAAAGAGATGCTAGTTGTAAACTAATTTCAAATTGAACTAGATGTACTTTGATTCTTAAGAGGGAATAACATTGATAAAAGGTCTAATTTATAAATTAAAAAATTTAACTAGCATTAAAAAGAGTAATGGCCTTTAGAGAAAACTAAATATATTTCCAAGGTAGAGAGTGTCACCATCGTCAATAAAACGGTAACGTTATGGATAAACCTTGTTTAAAATGACGCCGTCTTTACAACTCTCTTATTGTGACCTGAGTGTTACACAGCCAACATATTGGTGCATCAGTCATAAACAAAAGAAAACAACGAGTTAAAAACTCTGTGACAAACGCGTAATCTAGTTACGACAACCTCCTCTTAAGATTCTTACTGAAGCAAGATGGCCAAAGTTCAAAAGACGGTTTTATTTGGAAAAGCTTGTTTTCACATTGCTCACTCCAACTCGATTGCCAAATGGCACAGAGCAGAGCCTTGAATAAAGGATCACTGTCCATGTATGGAACAAGCACAGCAGCGACAGCACCAGAGTCAGACTTAGCTGCCATATCAGCGAGTTCATTCACGTGAATACCAACGTGGCCTGGTATCCAGAAAAACTAAGTAGAAGTAATTGATAAAGAAAAATGGGCTAGTCGGTTTTGAATATCAGCGAGAACAGGGAGTAAACTAACGTGAAGAGATTCCAAAGCCAGTAGAGGACTCAGCAAGTCAGTTTATACAGTGCAATTTGAGTACTGCTTAGCTTCTATGTGATACAGGACAAGAGAAATGGCAAATAAATCAGCACTGAACATTGAAACCACCAACATACAACAAACCACTGAAAGAGACCAGAGTCACCTGGCTTGAAACCATCCATAGAAACAGCAATGGAATGATGGTTCAGAAGAAGTTAAACAAACAACAGTATTTCCAGTCGGGAGAATCTATTTTTCTCAGATGACGTAAAGAAAGATCATATTCAGGGACTGTAAGAAGCCATGGTGGGATGGGCTGACCAGTAGACACAGCAATGTTATCCAACCAAGGACAGACCCAATTCATCCAACTGTGCTTAGATATGAAAGCCAAAAAGAATAATGGTAACAATGAGGGAGTTTTCAGTATTAAAATTCATGCCATCACTAAACAAGTGTGACACTCAAAACACAGCCCTGAAGGACTAAAAAGTTCATATAGAAAAGTGTCAAATACACACTGACTTGGAATCACTTGTCCATTAAAAAATATTTAATAAAAATGGCCACATGACCCAAATATATGGAGGTCACGCAAAATGCCATACCACCATTTTGTAGCATAAGCCTTCTCAATGCCAAAGAATATTGATATTAGATGTTGTCATTCGAGAAAGGCTTCTCTGACGTTTCATATCTAATTAGGTGGTCCACGGTGGACTGCTGTCGTCGGAACCAAACAAGATGAGCATTAACCATCCTCTCTAACGTCTTACAGAGATAGTTCGTCAAAGCAATTGGACGATAGTTTGAACTCTTGGGATCCTTACCAGACTCAGAGAAAGGTAGGACAATAGCCTGGTGCTAGGCATCAGGAAAAACATTATCCTGTCAGATCTGGTTAAAAACAAATCAGAAGAACAGCAAGAGAAGCAGGAAATAGATGGTCCAGCATTTCATAGTGTACATCATCAGGTCCAACCAATATACTGTCAATCCAATAAAGGACCAGTTTGAGTTCCACCAGTGTAAAAGGATGATTATAGTCAGAGACAATCAGTTCGAAAGGAAACCTTTTACACTGGTGGAACTCAAACTGGTCCTTTATTGGATTGACAGTATATTGGTTGGACTTGATAGCTAAGGTGGAGGAAATAATATACGTGCTAGATACCTGACAAAAGCTTTCACCTACAGTATCGGCGATGCTTCAGGTATCAGCTACTTCCTGACCAGAGAGAAAGATCAAGAGGGGGACAATTATATTGTCCGCTGACCTTTCGAATCTTTTACCATATGACTTTGGAAATGGTGGTAGAAGATATGCCAGTTGTGAACTTAATCCAAGAGTGCTTCTGGCTTTGACGTCTTACCCACTGAGCATGTCTGTGCATGGGCCTGCTGGAAAACAACGCAGTTCGAGAGTGTGGGATATCTGTTGAAAGTTTCCCAGGCCCGTTTTTGAGCCTTCCTTGCCATATAGCAGGCAGAATTCCACCATAAATGAAGATACAGTAGAAAGCGTGTCGAGTTTTTAGGAATACATTGAGCAGTTGTTTGTATAATACAGTCAGTTACTGCTGTCATAGTCGTCTATTGATGGCTTACAGACAGGATCAAATTCTGCAAGAGCGTTGAAAGAGGGTCAGTTTACGCGATGGAGCTTCCACTAGGGCACGCGGGTCGGGTGGCATCTCAAAATTATAGGAAAGTGATCACT
Source organism: Carcinoscorpius rotundicauda (assembly GCA_011833715.1). NCBI lineage: Eukaryota > Metazoa > Arthropoda > Merostomata > Xiphosura > Limulidae > Carcinoscorpius > Carcinoscorpius rotundicauda. The sequence continues at coordinate 34,081,363 of CM022393.1, forward strand.
GCCTCGTGGATTATTGTCAACCCTCCATGAAAAATGGAAGAATAGTGAAGGTGAACAAATTGAGAGAATAATAGCAGTAAAGGACAAATTAAGTGCATGAAAATAAGTAGAAGAACGAGTAGTGAAAGAGGTTGTAATCAGAGTATATGCTTTATGGAGCGACCCCTCCTGTCAATATCAGCACTCCCCAGAGGAGATGATGTCTATTAAAGTCCCCCAGGATTAAAATGGGAAACAGCAACTGTTCAATTAAAGCATTAAGGTCTAACTGATTGGTCTCTCCAGGGGACAGGTACAGAGAACAAACAGTGATGGTATGACCCAAGGAAACACGGATGGCTACGGCCTCCAGGGGTGTGTTGAGTGACAAAGACAGGGTGGGCACATGCTGATCAACCAACAGTGCTACCCCTCTATGCACTTGTCCATCACACAGCCTATCATTTCTGTACAGCGAAAACTCAAAAGGTGACTGTACCAGTAGGTTTCAGAAAGGTTTCCTGTAATTAGTGCTTTGATGTCATCCAGATTAGAACGTAAACCTTGACAGTTCTATTGTATCAAGGTGGCCATTTTTATTTATATGTAGGCGAATTGAGTGGAGAACCCTTCTGTTTACGACCACATCTTTTTCCTTTACTGTCTTTATTCTAGGAAGATTACTGATCTCCATGGATCCTACCCTGAGTCGATTGGGCAGGTCTTTGTTGTTGGAAGGGAATTACAGTGACTGAATACGTGAAAGAATGATCCTTTTTCATTTTAGAGTGGGAGAAGATGTATCCAAGTAAATGCCTGTACCCAGAAGCAAAGGAAGTGGATCTTTGGATTTGTTGGAATGTATGTAAGGGACAGATATGGGTGTAAAAGTTGATTCTTCAACTTTAACCACGAAGGTCAAAAGACACTTCATTTGTTTTGAGAACTATCCTTTTGAAGGCACAGAGAAATCAATCTGCACTCCCACTGTAGTGTGGAATGAGGTGCAGCAGCACATGTTCGAGATGAAGTGGGCAGCAACTTTCGAGTCTCAGGATAAGCAATGTTATGAATCGTTTTCAAATGCTGCACATCTTTTTCTTCAACCATTTAGGGCAAGAACGAAAGTAGGGTGGGTGAAAGTCATTGCAATTGACGCAATGAAGGTCCGTTTTACACTCATAAGCATTGTAGTTCTTTGACGTGTGCTCGTTGCTGAACCCCTGACACTGGAAACATCTGAGAGGGTTTGGAATGTATGGCTGTACCCTCAATTAAAATAACCTGCCTTGATGGTGCAAGGTGGACTTGATGTGAATATCAGAATGAAGATAATGGTTGGCATCCTAATTCCATCTTTGGGAGTGGAGATAAGCCTCACTGCAGAAACTCCTTGAGTGGAGAAACCAGCAAGAATATGCGACTCGGGGATGTTCTTCAAATCTCTCTTAACAATAGATCCTCGTGGTGAATTCAAAGTAGCATGAGGTGTGATCTCAATAAGTATATCTCGAATCACCTTTGAATACAAGAAGAGTTCACTTTGTTGAGATGTGGATGTTTCCACTAATATGTCACCAGACCAAAGTTTAGAGAGCCAGCAGTCCCTCTAGTCCCTTTTGAATGAAAAAAGGAAACATTTGCCCTAATGATTTGTCTGAAAGAGAATGTAGGATAAGAAAATGAGGTACAACAGGTGTTACAGATAAAGATTGCTGCTCAGAATCTTCAAGACGTAGTCGTTTACCTATGGACTGTTTTTCACTATTTGGAGTTTTTATTTTGAGAAACCATAATAAAAAGAATTTTGGTACCCACTGACCCCACCTGCTATGGAGCCCCACGAGAGGACGCACTACAATGCCAAACAAGGACACTGCAGCAATGCCAGGGTTTCATGAGCACTATACTAAAACACCAGGATCAGATACAATGTTCACAATACAAGTTGAGATCATTCAACACTGGTACTTGGTTGACCTTAGTCCAAGTGAACCAGCCAATTAACCCTAGGGGCACCCCAAGTTTGTCTGTTTACAGAAATTCAAGGTCAAAGTGGTGTGTTAGGAAGATTCTCTCCTCCCCTTCAAGGGCCACCACACACAGCAAATCACGTGGATAGATGTTTAGATCCAAAATGAGGTAAATTGAAAGAAAAAAACCTTCTCTGGGAGATCCCCTCCACATTAAGAGGATTATAAAGGAAGATAGAAATTATTGTATAAGAGAATAAGGTTTGATTAATCAAATCTCTCCGGAAAAGAGGTGAAGAGAAAAAGTGATGGTATTACCCAAGGAAACAGTGGCTATAGTCTCAAAGGGTCTAGAGTGGTACAGTCAACATGAGCACATACTGGTCAACCAGCAGTGCCATCTTTCTATAAAGAAAACTGCCAAAAGGAGACTGTATCGGCAAGTTTCAGGAATGTTACCTATAAGGAAAGACATTCAAGATGATACGAATTGATCTAGTTCTTAATGCCACCCGGATTAGAACAAAACTCGGCGGTTCCACTATATCAAAATTTTTCTTCAGTAGTAGGTCTGTAATAGTCTGTGGGTCAAAATAGCAGGTCTCTGTCAATAGACGTATATTTACGTCACAGAGGACGTGAATTATTAATCATTCTACATCTTATGATTGAAGAAAATGAATCACAGCAGACACAGAGCCAAAGAAAGTGGATCTAGGCAGTCACTGGAAGGAATAGTGGAAACAGACAAAGGAGCAGACACGGGCTTTGTTAACTCGTTTATCCACAGAAAACAAAATACTCTGCACACGGTTTCAGTATGAAACAAATCATGTTGAAGGCATGATAAGATCTGTCTGCACTTCTACTGTAAAATTGGAACGTAGTGTAATAACATATGTCCAAGATGGAGGAAGAGGCGACAATGGAACTGAAAATACAGACCTTTCTCTGGGAGGTATTTCACCACGTACAGAAATCCACCTCGAGAGGGATAAAGGAAGAAGCAGTAATACTAAAAGAAAAAAAATTGTGCCATATCCAATAAACCAATATAGACTTTACTGGTATATTGTAATAGTTTTATTTCTAGTTATGGCGAAAATAAAAACAAAATACAAGTTTTAAGCAGTTGTGTTACCTTGTCTGATCAGATAAGAGTGACTATTTTGCAATTACAAGTTAATCTAGAATTTGTTTCGTTACATTACAATAGGCCTGGCATGACCGAGCGCGTTAGGGCGTGCACTCGTAATCCGAGGGTCGCGGGTTCGCGCCCGCGTCGCGCTAAACATGCTCGCCCTCCCAGTCGTGGGGGTGTATAATGTGACGGTCAATCCCACTATTCGTTGGTAAAAGAGTAGCCCAAGAGTTGGCGGTGGGTGGTGATGACTAGCTGTCTTCCCTCTAGTCTTACACTGCAAAATTAGGGACGGATAGCACAGATAGCCCTCGAGTAGCTTTGTGCGAAATTCCAAAACAAACAAATACATTACAATAATGGAAAATAGAAAATTTATTGGAGTTTTATATAAAGGCAGAGCCAGATGTCACAAGAAATATCCACTACAAAAAACAAACAAAAAACACCTTAAACGTAAAAGGCATTACAAGTACAGGGAACAAGTTATTGTAAAACATACACCCAAATAAATATCGATAGTCGGGAAAATTATAGCTGCTATTTTATAAAAGCAGTACAGAAAAAAATCACAGGAAACTAAAAATGAAGTTCAACACTGTTTACGGTTGTAGTGGGATAATTGTCATTCACTAAATTTAACTTGCAATTTTTTTTATGGAGAAGAATGATTTGGATGTATCCAAAATATAATGACAATGATACAGAATGTGCTGGATAACAAAAGTTTGCAGGAAGGAATTCATAATGTAAATCACAATACTACTTTAACCAATTGTGGAACAATCGTAGATAGGAGAAATAATATAATTATTAAGTGTACTAAACTAGATCATTTTCATACTCAAGGACATTTGGCTACAAGACAGTGTGAAAGGTTGTAAAAAAACTCAAACAAGCCGTTTTTGCATATAGATGTGAGCTACGACACTCACTTGTTCCTTCTCTCTCTCTCTCTTTTCCAAGCATGTAAAGCCGGTGAGGTTGAGGTTAAATTGAATAGATGATGCATTTCCCGTACCTCTAAAATCAAAGCTACATCAGATATTAACCCACATTATGATTTGTGCCCCGGTGTTGGATTTTTTTTTTTATGGCTACCGTTTTTCTTTCTTTCTCTACAAAATTATGTATTGGTGTAATAAGTAATTTAATATTAAGAATAAATCTACATAAATTTCATGTTAGATATCCTGAAAATATTTACAATATGCCAGTAAAAATTAAATTCTAAATACATTATATTTTTATGTAAATTATAAAATATTTTTGGTTCCACCTCAAATAAATAGTGTGTGTGTGTGTGTGTGTGTGTGTGTGTGTGTGTGTGTGTGTGTGTGTGTGTGTAAGCTATCTGCTGAATCCACCAGGGGGAATCAAACCCTGCTTTTAGTGTAGTTAGTAATTGTTTTGTAAAGTCAATAGGATTAAAGAAACTTGAAAACAGTTACTAGTAGAAAAAGTAAGTAAAAGTATGAAAATGCAAAGATAAATTGCATTTATATTATAAAAATAAAATTAGAATAAAATTTTAACTTAATAAGACAAGGACATTGACTAATTATAGTTATTCTTTTGAATTATGCGCAAAGCTACACGAGGGATATCTGCGCTAGCCGTCCTAAATTTAGCAGTGTAAAACTAGATGGAGGACAGCTAGTCCTCACTACCCACCGCCGACTCTTGGGCTACTCTTTTACCAACTAATAGTGGGATTGACCGTCACACTGTAATGTCCCCACGGCAGAAAGGGCAATCATGTTTGGTGCGACGGGGATTCGAACCCGTATTTATTCTTGAACATCTGTAATGTACTTAATTTATACATAAACTATTATTTGTTTGTACGCTTGAGAAGTATGTGTATTTAATTTAAATTATGTAACTCAATATTTGTTTTTGTTATAAATTATTAATAGAACTATTTCCCAAGAGTGACCTTTGAAGTCACGAAACCGGTAGAAGTTTGAAGTAAAGGTTAACTGTCACTGACTGGTCGGACAGTTAGTTGCTTTTACATGAATAATTAATCTAACGTAACGTTTAAATAACCTATTTATGTGGTATTATATGGTACACATTTCTTACAGCTCTACAGGTGAGGATAATACCTCCTTTAACTAGAGATTCAACAGTTTAACTGAATTCCGACTTCATCGAATTGAGGAAAAGAACTGGACACAAAAACATCAAAGTAAAAAAAAATTGTTAACAGTACGAGACAGATAAGCACAGTTCAGTCAACACTACCCACAGCGACGAAAGACGATCGCACTTTTCTCTAAATGTTGAGTGTACTGTTTCAAAAGAAACCTGGAATAAGGTCAAGTCTATCTGCATGTATTTGTCACCCGCATCATCCAGTCACCTCACTAGCAAACACAGGGAAAGCAGTCTGCAGGTGCTCCTATAAATTTCACACGATAAGAACAAGATTATTCTACTTTATGGTACATTAATGTTTTGCGTTAAAGCAAAGCCACATTAACATATCTGCTGTGTCCATCGCAAGGAATCTAACTCCGAATTTTTGTATTGTTAGCCCGTAAACTTACCCCTGTCCCATGATAATATTAGCACAAGCTTAAAGAATTGTCCATAAACAAACTGGAAAATTACCTTTCAAAACATACGACTAGCACAATATAAAGGTCGCCCATTTATCTACATACGTTCTATACGCACGCAAAACGCTTGAAAATGTGATAAAAGTTGGTTAATAAGAAACTCTAAACTAAAATAGAAAGAAAAGAGTCACCTAACAAACCGATTTTAGTCACGTGCGTTTTAACTAACAGAATAACTCAAAATTAACAATGTACAAAGCGTGCGTGCGATACACAAGATGGTTTTCAATTGGTACTATCAGAGAAGATGAGAGTAAACCCTCATATACCCACAAACAATTTAGTGCATATGTAATATAACAAAATACATTTGAAAATCCAATGGGAAGCCACCGCTAAATCTTCGGTTAACATACAATTGATTTCCTTATGCAAAAATACAAATATGTCAAAATAAATGAGGTATTAAGGCCCTTCCCACTGTTCAGTGGCATTGATTAAAAATTTCTAAAAAGAAAACGACAATACTCAAATGTTGGACACAAAGTAGCTGAAATAAAGTAACACTTCAATGAGCTTATCTTGCATTACACATTGCAATATTTATATACTTTTGATTTATCATCATGCAACTTCAACAAGAAATAAGTTGTTTGCAAATAGCACCCTAAAATAAAGGATTAGGTTGAGGAGCATGTTCGCTTATTTTCTAAGTAACCAGCTGACGCACAGAGAGGAAATTAATGAAGCCCACAACCGAAGCCGATCGTAACCCAGTTTCACCACAACTTGACGGTTTCTAATCTTCTCGCGATTCGAATCTGCCTCTTACCCCCTCCACAAACTTTTACGAGAAAAACACACGCACACTAGGCAAAAAGGTTCAACTAGCATACATCTGAGTAATAAATGAAAAAAATCATTCAAATAATCCAATTTATTCAAAAAGTTTTAAAATTAACTAAATTACCCACAGATTGCATTTTTCACGAATGTCACATCAAATACCTCAAAATGTATTGCAAAAGTCAGCAAAACCAAATGTTTCAAGATACAAGCCAGCAAAGCTGTTTCATAGAATTATTGATACACAAAAAGAAAAATGATGAAAATTCTACATTATGACATTCCTAACAGAATTTTATATGCAAAACCGGCTCGTTTGGGTTGAGAAAATATTTTAAATAGAAAAGCGAATAACGTTTCGACCTTATTCGGTCATCGTCAGGTTCACAAAGAAAGCTTCCGGTCAGTTACCTCTTTCTTTGTGAACATGACGATGACCGAAGAAGGTCGAAACGTTGTTCGCTCTTCTATTTAAAATATTTTCTGAACCCAAACGACCCGTTTTTGCATATAAAATTCTCAACAAGTGGGTTTCTCGACATCACTGACATTCCTAACAGTTAACCATTAAACAGTGGCCATCATCAACTGATGCTGCTACCTACAACATTTCCGCTGTTTAATAGTTAGAGAATGTTGATTAACAAAAGTACCAGCAAACAGTTAACAATAACAAACTAAAACGACACAATTCTTCTTAATTCTCAACTCCAGCCAGCGTTACACAACCATTAGCTATGTCAATAAAATTCAGGCATTATCACATAATTCTTTACCATTATAACCCTAGAAGTTTTTAAACATTATATTCACAAACTAGATGTTATTTTGAAACATCACTTCTTGAAAGGAATTTCTAGTTCCTTAAACACTTTATTTATAACTAGTATAGTTTCTTTCTACTAACTCTGGAAACGTAATTTTTTTTGCAATTAATTCGGCAATCTGTATGACACTAAACACAAGCCAGATTTTTAACACTACTAACATAAAATAGTCAAACGGGGTTCGAATGTTCTACTATGAATTCAGAGGCCCCAGTTTCCAATCACTGTCGTACTAATCTCCAGTTGCTTCTATAGCTATCCAAAGGGGTCCGTAACCGACAAAAAAACATCGTAAAGAAATCCATCCGCAAGTTTTTTTCAAATTTCGTCCTACTATCTTGGAAACGAGGGCATATACACAGTTTCAAACATGGCGCCTCCGATATCTTGAGTACAGCCACGAAGGTAAAATCCAGTGCAAGATTCGGGCTCAGCGATCGTGAAAAACTACTCTCAAACCACAACATCCTTGACCAATCTTGGCCAAATACTATATCAGGTAGACAGTAGCACTGCCTATGTAAAGATGGCTTGGATTTGTTCGTCGAAATGATATTTTAAACATCTCAATAGGTCATTAGAGCTTTATAATACAAGTTTCTTTTTATAACAAAATATATGTATTGACTGAGTCACAAGTTTAAGGAACGCCTGTAAATATAGCAACAAGTGCGAATTCCTTGTTCTTTCTCCTGCTCCTTTTTTATTGCATGGTATCTCAAAAACCGAAACAATGGTGTTAACCAATTTCACTGAGGTGACAGTTCTAAACGAAGTATCCGCTTTTAACTATTATCAATAACTTGTGGTAACTGTTGTTTTTATTTTTTAATCATGATTCTAGTGCAAAAGGCGCTAGCTTTCTTACAGAAATTTGGCTTCCCTTTAAAAACATAAGTAAAGGGTGAAATAAGAATTACCGTCCAGAAATAGATAAACGATAAATATCACAAATGGAGCCTCACTGTATTTAGAACTTGGTTATAAATACAACTTTCCTGTGTTTATTGAAACACTTTTGAAAAGAGCAAGGAAACAAATCAAAAACTTTTTTTCAAAAAGGAAGTAATTGTAGAGATGGTTAATATAAATCTTTCAAAAACAATGAAAACAAGAAGACGTTAGGGATAATATTTTCATCATCCCTACATAATAGCACAGAAATATTAAACACAATCACAAGTAACTTCAATTGATCCTACATTTGTCTGTAAACATTCTATTACACTGTGTACCTATGATGCAAATGCAATCCTTACTTTTTTGTTTATATTGTTTTTAAGTACTGACATAACCATACAAGTTTACTTTCTTTTGTAAAAAAATTCCTTACTTGCAAATGAAAACATTTTCCAGACAATCCCAAGTTCGCTTGCTAAGTTGCATCATGCTAGCTCTAAAACCGTGGAAGTTAGACATATTAGATGTTACAAACTGAACTAATACAGGATATCCAGATATACCATTAGTTTTTTTATCAATACATTCTACGACCATACTGTACACTGTAGATGTTGTTAAGCAGATATTGAGATGAAACATTTAAAGTTGGATATATATATAACAATTAATCGTTGCAAACAAACAATTACAGTTTAACTCATCCATCTCTTTCAGAAAAACAATAAAAAAAGTAAAAATAGTTTAATTACGTTCTTCACCTAATTTATTTCCTTGTATCAACTTCTTAAGATGCTGAATACGGAACTCAAACTTATATACGAGCTATAATTTAACCACTTAAATATATACAATTACATACCTCACTTTCAAAGCAACATTACTTTTTAAAGGTAATAATGTGATCAAGTTGCAGGATTCTAAACTGTTCTGTTATCAAAATTAACAGGATAATGCACGTGTTTACTAAACTAGTGGTGATAAATCTCTCAACGTTTCCATGTAAAACTGGTATGCAGCTTTATTGTTTTACTGGATATATCACTTTTCGTAATGCAGCATACAATACAGAAAGTTACGAAATAGCAGCTGTGTGGTATAAGAGTATGGCAAAATAATAAAATTCAATAGTGACGAAATGCTACACTGGAAATCATTTTTGTAGTTTCAACATAATAAACCTATTTTATTATCTCCCATGATGCAATACTATAGTCACAAATTCTTCTTTGTGTTTATTATGAGTATCACGACAACAGCTACAAGTATAGTAAAATTCATATAGAGGTGTAATAAAGGTGCAATAAAAAAACGCGGTAATTCGAGAACGGATGAAGCGCACAGTTAGCTGGTCTCAAAACCTAGATGTTCGAGGATTTAGTTCACAGAAAGTGATTGTTGCAGGTGGACTGAAAGACAATATATGGTGACGATGCCTCGAATAAAATAAGACATTTTTAACACGTTGAATGTTGGTAGCTGACTTTTGTGGCGATAGAACTGTTGTGAATGAGAAGCAAAAATTTAGAGGTAAATGAAGTTAATGTTTCACTAAACTACAGAAGATAAAACTCAAATTTTATATAAAGTGGAAGCACCTAGCACAAGCAAAAAATTAAGATTCGAATACACACAGGAGAATTAAGGCAGGATCGACACCTCTCTCCTAAACCTTCTAAAAAGATACAAAATTATCAAAATGAAAACACTTTCTCTCTATAACTAGCCAATCAAAAAATCAGTGATAATTCAATACACTTGTACACAAAGCAAAGTAGCGAACAACTATTTAAGGTTTAAAACAGATAGACATATCCTTGACCAAACAGAAAGCAACATGTTGAATTTGGCACAACCTCCACCGAACTTCGTCCGTTTCAAAATCAAAACTGAAACACGCACTATGGAATAGGAGGACTTGTATTTCCTACAGACTAAATTAGTAAATACTTTCACTATAAAAACGAAGCATAGTTTAATTTAGAAAAATTAAGAAAAAACAAACAAATAAATGATATGCGATTTGTTTTTCGAAATGAACCACACTGAATGATAACCCATAAACAACAACGGATGTCCTCTCTACGATGACTGCATATTGATAATCCATAATTGAAGACCAGAAGGGCTTTAGATCCTAAACTCGAGTCAACAAAGAAGACTCCAAAACCTTAGGATTAAAATTCTTAGCCTACCTGAAAGCCCGGGGGAACTTCAACTCCAATATCAAGCAAGCAAAACACGCACCTGAAGAGTCCAAAAGTCAAACTTACGAAAGATCAAGAACTCCAAAGTCTCAGTTTCAACGCAAATTTTTACAGTTCATTAAAGTTGAGGACTTCAAAGCTCTGCCATATTAGACCGCCATGAACTTGAAACAATCAATATGAACAGATAAGCCAGCTTTACTCTACTTAATATCTTGATATTCAATTTGATGTTTTTTAATGTTTTGAGAAAAATGTTACATTTTAATAGGCATTTTAATTTTATTTAATGAGTTATACACAATTTTTTTTATCAAATAATCATTCTTTCCAAGTCAGCAGCATTTTATAACAAAACATAGCTGAGAAAAGTGATGTGCTATTGTAAAGAAATGTGAAGACAATTTAAGATTTACAGTCATGCTGAAATCTCGATTAAGAGCTCTTAAAAATTTGCCTGATAAAGCTACGAAATAACAGATAAAAGGTACTATCCTTAAAAGCTTCAAACACATCAGTAGCATTTTCCTTGTTATAACTTTTCATACCAAAATGTTAAGTTGACTTATGAAACTTAGTGAGACTTGCTAGACCAACAAACAGAATAGAATTACATTTCTACCACAATGTATGTTCGTATACGATCCGCGAAGCTAATTCCAAGTTACAAGTTCTTACACACTGCAAGATCATGATAGAAAACGTACCATACTTCTTGTTTCCTTTTTGTCTTTTTATTAGGAATAGGACCAAAATTCAACTATATAAAATTTGCCTAATATACAAGCTGGAATGCTTTAAACATTTTATTTATATTTTTGGTTGGTTGGTGATTAGAGTTTATTGCTCAAAGCAATATGGTTATTTGCGCCAACCCACCGGCGTAAAGATAAAAATAAAGGGTAAAACTAGTTGAAAGCTAAACAGTGTCAAAAAATGTTAAAAACACGAAAAAGTTAAAAGGCCTAGGGTCCGTAAAAAGATAAAAACAAGATCAAGTTGTACAGCATAACCAATACAACTGTCCAAAGTCATGGATAAACCCTTTAGAAAACACGCGTCTAAAATTGTGCCACCGTTCACGATCGACCACTACAGTAACACGTGGACTGTCGTGACTTGAGTGTCAAAGGCCACACAATAGTGGGTCTGTGCCAGATAAAAGAAAACGATGAGTTAAAAACTATAACCAACGACAAGCCTTGCCACGACAACTTCCTCCTTCCGATCCTTATGAAAGCGACAACCAAAGAGCAACAAAAGGTCTGGAAATGGAAAAGCTGGTTATGCCGTTTCTCCCTTCAAGTTGCCTGCCAAGTGGCGTGAAGCCGAGCCTTGAATATAGAATCGTAGTTTATATACGAGGCAGGCACAGCTGTGACAGTACCAGGGCAGAAGAACTTATTTGCGGTGTAAGCTCAATCACGTGAATACCGACATGGTCAGTTATCTGAAAAAAAAAAAAAAAAAAACTGAATAAAAATTAGAGGGAATAAAACAAACAGCCCAATTGTTATTGACGAGAACAAGGTGAGAACTGATGTTAAGTGATTCCAGAGACAGTACAGAGTTAAGAGAGTCCATAAAAGTTGTGAAATCAATGTACTGCATAGAATCTACGTATCCCATAGCAAGAGAAATTGCATACAACTCGGTAGTAAACACAGAAAATATAGAAGGGGATCCTGCAAAAGGCCATCAAGCCACAACAATGGCAGAGTCCACAGTCACCTGATTTGGAATAATCTGTAAAAATGGGAATAAAAGAATGAATAAAAAGATATTTGTCCAAGAAAAGATGGTACTTTTAATCCAGAGAATCCCCCTACCTCAGATGACTAAAAGTCATAGGTGTAAAAGGTAATAAGCCATGGAGGAATAGGCTGGCCATTGGAGACAGTGATGTTATCAAATGACAGATCCAATTCAGCAAGCTGCAACTGTATTGAAAAGCCAAAAAGAAGAATAGAAACCACCCATTTTAAAAGAGCATAATCCACTAACGAAAAAAGATACAACCCCACGTGGAATGCTGTAGTAAGAGTCGAAGTTTAGCAGCATATTGCAAAGAAATTTTACAAATAGTAGAGTTATGAAAGACTCAGAGTACAAACTCTGGACTGGAACCGAGGCCCCAGATGGTGGATAAGGCACTCGGCAGAAGCATAGTCCAGTTTAGACAAGACAGATCTTGAGCATAGAACATTGATCTGTTCCACAAAAGGTGAAAGAGAGGTACACAGAGGATGTTCAGCGTCTTTGCGCACGTGATACATAGCTGCTTGATGCGAGGAATGAAAATAAACCCCAAGAACTGTGCTTCAGAAATTACAGAAAGAATAACATCACCTAGATGGAGCTCAATATGGTGTAAACCCCAGTGCTGGCAAAAATGCATGTAAACGTTTTAAAAATGTGGAAGTCATCAACACAGAACTCATTTGCAATAATAGGAGGAAGTTATTTAAGGATAGCATTGACCTTGATAATGAAAAGAGTAACAACCAAGTGTCTTCAAGGTCTTCAAGTTACTGTATGAAAACATGGGAAAGGGTCAAACCCACACGGACTTGAAATTATCTGTTCAGTAAAAAGTTATAACAGTGAGTAAATAGCCACACAACACAGGAATAGATATCCCTCTTTGCTTATGACCATGCTATTTTTTTTTCATGGAACCTTGCCTGGGTCGACTGGAAAGAAAAAAGAACTAGATTCCAGTGATTGATGGCGTGAACAAATAATCGTTCTGCATCTTGAAGTTAAAGATTAACCTAAGCAGTCACTGGATGCATCACTGGGGACAGAAACAAGAATAGATATGGACTTGTCAACTCCTGTAACCATGGAGAGAAAAAGAATCTTCACAAGGTGTGATAAAGACTCGGATGCAGGCATGAAAAGATCTGTCAACACTATAGCGGTGAAATATCGTGCAGCAGGAGAATGCATCTAAAATGGAACAGAGATAACTAATTTTGAACCTTTGAATAAGAGACGTTATTGACAGCTTTAAGCATTGTATCTCTTACTCCTTCACCCACTTTCCGAAGGAACAAAAAGAGGGATGGATCCATCACGATTAATGCTGTGAAAGACCAGTTGACATTTCTAAGTGTCATAGTCTTGGTCACCACAATGAGCACACGTCACAAAACCACGATAAGACGCCTTCAAATGACTGAATCTCTGACACTGGAAACATTTAAAAGGGGTAGGAATATAATGGCCATACTCTGCAGCTGAGATAACCTGCCTTAACAGAAGCAGATGAGTGTAAAGGTGTAAATATTAAAATCAGAACATCAGTGGATACAATTACTTCTTGACAAGTCAAGTGAAGATGCATCTTCACTACAGAAACACCTTAGCTAAAGAAACCAGCCAGGATTTTTGACTAAGGGGTGTTCTGTAAATCTCTCTCAACGATAACTCCTCAGGAAGAATTTAAAGAAGCATGGAAATTAACCACAGTAGATATAGCCCTCGTGACCTAAACATTGAGTAGTAGTCTGCTGTGTTTAGGCGCAGATGCTTCCCTCAAAATGTCTCTAGAACAGAGTTCCTTTACTGACTTTGGAGAGACAGCAAGTCTCCCTAAACCAGGGGTTTCCAAAGAGTACCCAAGGGTAACAACTATATTCAAAGGTCTACTGCCGGGCAACATTATATTTTTGTCAAATTAGGATTTGTTGGTGTGCTACATAATGCAAAATAAAAAGTAAATAGATCCATGGTAGGGTTAATTGATGTCCTATCAACATGGTAAAACAAGTTATGATTGAGGGAGTTAATCTAAATGTGACTTACTTTACGTTACATGATATTTGGACGGAATATTTGCGAAAAAGATGTATTTCATTGTAAAAATAAAAGGAAAATGTAATTTAAATATGTTCAGTTGTGTAATAAGTTAAATGAAAAAATGTTGCATATAAAAAGAAACTAGAACAGCAAACACATCTATGATATTTAACGTAGCAAGAACAAAAAGTTTCAACGTGAACTTTGAGATTGTTTAGGAGATCTGACCAAAGCGGATATGTCGACATGAATTTCGGTTGTTGCTAGTCTCTGGAAATGAAACAGAAGAATCCGTGAGGCGACATCTGTTGTGGTTCTTAATGAATTTCATCGTAGAGAACACACTTTCACATATGTATGTACTACAAAACATTTCTGACCAAAAGCACGCAAATTTGGAAATCGATTTTGTAAAAGTAGTTTAAAGAAATCTGGTCGTTTTTCTTGTCTGGTTTGTTGAAATGAATCAGCTTGCAAATCATTCTGAATTCAAGTTGAACATCAGCTTGTTGATTTTCAATGTCAACACAAAATGGAATATTGAACAGCTTTATCCTACTTTTTAGCATTTCAAATTCTTCGAATCTTGCGTTAAACTCATCTATGATGTTTTCACTATTTACAGAAAATTCTGAAAAATCTAGTGACTCGTCATCTTTAAACTGTTCTGTTAATTGCTGACAAAGTGGGCCAAGTCGTTGTTTTCTAGACAAACTTTAAAAATTAACTTATTTCGAAACTCATTTATGTTTCCCATTAATTGTGATACCATCTGGTTCCACGCCTGGAGCTTCAGGTTGAGATCGTTAAGGTGAATGGTGATGTCTGAGAAAAGCCAGTTGTTTCAGAAACTTCTTTTAAGCTCTTCTTCCAAATGTGTTGTATCCAATGAAACAAACTGATCGAGGAATGCAAGGATTTCTTTCCTTATTCCAAGAATCGTTCAAGACACTTTCTGGCACTGAAACACCTTACTTGGTTGTAAAGAGCCAAATCCCCATATTCTGCTTCTATATCTCCAAAAACTGCTTCAGCTGCCGATGTAAAAGAGCTTTGTTTCCTCCTCTTATGATGGTAATAACTTTAACAAGTTTAAAAACTTCGTTTAGTTTCACTGATTTCCTGCATAAAGATCATTGATAAATAATACAATGAAATGTTGGGATAAGTTACTTCATTTTCCACAAAAAAACTAATAAAGCCTAATGTTTTTCCAGTCATTGCAGGTGCGCCATCTGTTACTATTGCTGAACACTTATTGAAACATCCGACTTTATCAACTGAATTTTTCACTGCCTTAAATACAGGGTGGTCGCTAGAAAAGCGGAAAATTTGTCAAACAGCTATTTATTTTTACAAAGAATAACTTTTACAAAGTTTTTAACAGGCATATGTTATATTACACTCATAGATGCTCAAAATGCATTTTATGATATTAAAATCATGCATTTTATTCATGATGTAAAGAAATCAAAATAGAAATGAGTAAGCATGCATTTTATTCATGATCTCATCTGACCCTCAAATTTTCCGCTTTTCTAGCGACCACCCTGTATATCCTTTCCTTTTTGTGGTCCCATGAAGTGCACACATACATTCAGTAATTCCTATTCCGTCGAAAAATCTTCATGAATATCATGAATAATGTGTACAAATATTAACAGCTGACTTGCATCTGCTTGATCGCTACTTTCGTCAAGACAAAGCGAGAAATAAGCACTTTTTGGAACCAATCCAATAGGCGAGTTTTCTAATTGTTCTCTCATATCAGTGACCCTTCTTTGTATGGTTTGGTTAGAAAGCTGCACTTATTCAAATATCTCAACAATTTTGGCATCCTCGAACGCCTTTGCCATTTCAACAGCAGATTTCTCTACTAAACTGTCATCAATAAAAGGTTTTTGCTCTTGCAAGTTCAAGAGAAACGATGTACGAGCATTCAAAGCAGATGTCTGGCTTTCTGAAAAGTTGCTAAACATACTCATTTGTTGTTTTAATTTGTTGCTAAAATCCGCAATCTAAACTTTTCGTGTTTTTCCTTCATATTTTTATACTTTTCTTCATGCATTGTTGAATAATGACTTTTCACATTAAATTCTTTGGGCAATGACATAATTTGCATACAAACAAAACACTGCAATTTGCCATTCTTTTTTGTAATTAAATAATCAAGTTCCCAACGTTTCTGGTGCACTATTTTCACTGTTAATCTTATGTTTCTAAAAAACACACACTTTGTTCAGTTCCGTGGTAAATATAAACATGAGCAGTGATAATTTACAACACGTCAACCTCCACAACAGCAAACAGACTGGCAATAGTTACGAAGCAGGCGAGTTAACTTTGTCTAAACGCAAACGAACGCGACAGGGGTTTAGTTTAGAGAGAAATCTGAAGAAGTCTCTCTCAAACTGGGATGGTCAGGAACGTTGTGGTTCCTCTTCGTCCCCTTTCGTAAAAGATTATTGAAATTATCAGAAGGGTGTAATTTTCTTTTGCTTTGACTTTTTTTGGGTGATGGAGTGAGGTTGGTCATAATATTGATGGGCAAGACAAAGGTAGCACCGAAGAAATGAGCCAGACCAGATCCCGAAAAGCAGATGTTAAAGTAAATATGAACATAAACGCGAAATGACCGATTCAGGGCATGGCAATAAAGTTCCCTTGGCTGGGATCTAAAGATCCAATGCTTAAGATTTGGCTGTGGAGGGAAACGGGAGTGTCCCGAGAAAACCCACTTTCACAGGACAGGCGCCGAAAAATTTACCTGTCCTGTGCCCCTTTGAATTTCGGGCTAAGCTACTCCATGGGTATCTGCACTAGCCGTCCCTAATTCAGCTGTGTAAGACTATAGGAAAGGCAGCTGGTCATCATCACTTTGTCTAGCAGAGGGCAGGGAATATGTGGGTGAGTAAGTCCACTTTATCTAGCAGGGATGTATGTAGCCGAGGTGTATGTGAGAAAATGAAAAGCAATGACAAGTTATTACTGTAAAATTAGAGGTATAAATAAAACATATAGGTACACACAAGTAACTTGTGAGAAAATGAAAAGCAATGACAAGTTATTACTGTAAAATTAGAGGTATAAATAAAACACATATAGGTACACACAAAATAAATTTTAAAATTTCATTAGTGAGTGTCAGTTGCAGCTTTCATGCATTTTTACCTCGCAAGTCAGATTTTTTCATTTCTTCACCACAAAAAAAATTATAAAAGTTATTTTTAACAGACCTTCACGGGCCACACAAAACCATGCCGCCTGTTTGAAATCCCTGCTCTAAACCCTTCTAAATGAAAGAGAGGACTATTTACCCTAATGATTTCTTAAATCAGAGAATAAATGATGAGAAACAGGGCACAGAAACAGTACGGTGATTTTTTTTTCGAGGGTTAGGGAATTCCTAATAAAATGAGAACAATTCAGTGCTCATTGAACTTAATCATTATGGAGTCCTACAAGGGGACTCGTTACAATACCAAACAAGTACACTGCAGCAACGCCAGGACATAGTAAGAAATAAACCCAAACATAATGTCAAAACACCCGTTGAAAACGTCCAACACCGGTACTCAGTTAACCCTAGTTCAACAGGAACACCCCAATGATTCTGGGAGAATCACCTCAAAGTCACCTATCTACAGGAAATCACGGCCAAAATGTGCTGTAGTACCCCAAACAATACTCAACCACCAGTATCCTCTTCTCCCCTTCACGGATCACCACGCACAACAAACAGGTGGGTGGGTGTTTAGCTCCCAGAAGAGGTAAACTGAAAACGCAGAGCCTTCTCTCAGAGATCTCCTCACCATGTACAGTAATGTACCTCGAGGAATAGAGTTTTTGATTAGGGAGAACAACATACTGTGCGCATGCACTTTCCTTAGAAGTAAATTAATGTAAGCATTTTCCGAGATTAATAAGCAATGGCCTTCCATTACAGTCTATGGAATTAAAATTAACATGTTGTAGTATTTGATGTTTCACAATGATGGCTGACTCTAAACATGGGACTTTTCGTAGGACATTCTACTATACAAGGTTTGGCATGTTTGTCATACCAATACTCATTGTAAATATCAAATTCTGGGAATTATATGTGCGAACGTTCATTTACTTCGAAATAAAAGGCATGCGAACACTTGTACGAATCCAATTTTGATTATAACGAAACAAAAATAGAAAATCTTTTCTTGAAAATGAAAGAAAAAACAGGAAGAAAGAAAGAGTGCAAGCCAAGTCCGATGACGTCACTGTGTCTATGCCGCTTTCGTCGGGTTTCAACACACAATTAACTTCCAACGAACTATTCACGCTTGTCCTACTAAATTATATGTTACGAAGTTAACGGTTTTACTTTTTTGTTACAATTCTATAACACAAGTTCTCTATTTATTGGGCCTATACACATTTATATTTCAAAAGGCAATAAATAATTTCAATAATTACTTGACGAACAACTTGTATATATTAAAGAATCAGCGACTTGTCCAATTTTAAGCTGTAAAAGGTTTCGAGGATTTATCATAAACTCAAAAATGATAATATATTACTTCACAACAAGAAAGCAAAGTTTAAATGAAATATTTCTTCTTAACCTGTTATATGCAAAATATACTAGCTACTAAATATTAAATTAATTAATTTTACAAGAACAGTCGTGTATGAAACTATATGAGCGAGAGAGATAGCGTTTCATTATATAAACTCTTAATCCAATCAATTACTTATCAGAAATCAATTACTTGTAAAAATAAAGATAAATGGGAAATGAATTATCTTTGAATTTGAAAATAATGGATTGAAGATTCACCCACAAACACACATTCTTTTTTAAAATATTCAAGTCTCTACTACCACTGTGAGAAGAATTTGGGATATTAGAATATCCCCCCCTGTCGTGACTTCAGAGAGGGGTAAAGAAAGTATTTAGAAATAGATATTTGAAACAGAAGTGGACAGGAACAATTAACTATAAATGTATGTTAATCCATCTTGTTATAACTTTTTTGAAGTTATGCATAAGTATTATAATACTCGGTTTTTGTCAATAAAATACTATACAAACAAAAAACAAGATTTGTACAAAAACTAGTTTGTCTGATCTAACATATATGACGTCAGAAATTCGATATAATCAAGGAACTTTCACGCCTACGAGCTATTTCTCACGGAGTTCAATTTTTTTCTATATTGCTATTCATTCATCGGTTATCAACTATCTATTCGTCACCAGACCAGTTAAACATATGAGCCGTGCGTGCTAGCGTCAAGATGGTTACTTATACAAGTGTGTTCACAAAGTGGTTTAAATATTATTCTCTCCTCGCTGGAACACATACCACGTCAAACATGCACGTGAACCAGAACACGAAGTTTAAAATATCTATGTAATGAGATTCACTGTCTGTATATGTCACGCAACTCCTAAATGGTCCCAAACGAATCGTCTCGGTCACGAGGTTTACACAAAAGTAAAACTTTTCACCCAACCCATTTAAAGAGCTCGAGTATATCGCGAAAACACTTACGATGAGTCCCTGAAAGCGGAGCCCAAATATGGCATCAATTTAAATTAGAACATGTAAATAAGTAAGCTTGCTTATTACCGTTCGTAACTTGGTACAAGTATTAAATCTGCATTTTAGAGGTCATGTAAATGTAGGTCATAAGCCTACGGGTTAGCTAGTAAAAAATATAAACTTCCCACAGCATTTCAGCATCATGAAGGTACAATTCCTGTCTGACAATTAGCTGAATAATTGGACACTGTACTGTACAGCAATGAGACTACTTTTTCGCTGCGTTTTCTTTTAATTTTGCAACCCAAGTTCTTTGAAGAAACTGTTTTGTTTAATACTACAAGGACATTAACGAATTTCATTCGTTTTCTATATTTTAATAACTTTAAGTCTAAAAAGTAAGGATAAGATAATACATACAAGCGAGCACATATTTCATTGCTTTATCATTTTGCCCTAAATTTGAAGTCATTCCATTTAAATTAGCTCAAGGTTGTAACACATTTAAAAGTAAAATACACTTGTTTATAACATCAGCTACTCTCTGAACAATGTCGTAAAAAAAATGTTATGACAAGAGTCGGACGCAGCATAATGGTTCACGTGCGTCCTACTTTCGTCAAATCATGTGCTGCACATTAGAGACATGGGTGCGTTATAAGATTGATGGTCAAACTAGTAATAATTAGAGCAGCTCAAGAGTTAAGAGTGGAGTGCTGCTGTTGATCAGCTAGCTGCCTTGTCTATAGTTTCAGTTCAAAATCAAAGACGGTTAGCAAAATTAACACTTGTACAGATTCATGTAATATCTTTAAAAAATAACTCACGAATCTATAACAGATCATCTTCCAAGTAAAAAAGAACATCCGGGTATACCATTGTACACTTACGTTTAACTTATTTTTCTCTCGTTCTTGCATTTAAACACTTTGTACTCCTTCCTTTATTATGAAGTAACTTTTACGCTACTTAACCATGTGTAGCTTTTACACATGTGCTCCTTCATGACCTCTTAATTAAATGAAGTTCTATTCTCCATATTTTACTAAGTGACGTCAATTTACCTAGTGACGAGTTACCTAATTTTAAAACTTTTATTCTTTCAGGTCTTATTTAAATCCGTACTTTTTCATTGTTGTTTTTAAATCTGAATAACTATATTATATTATTATTTAATAATAATTGTATTATAAACTGAATACCTTAGTCTTTGTAAGACAACAGGCAACATTGACCAGGATGCTTTAAACATCGGATCACCTGTTGTGGATAACAGCAGAGTAAATATACTGACAGAGACGTTGTCAAATTCAAGCCTTAATTACTATAATATTATTTAAAATACTTTGACGACAATCTCACATAGGTAGCTTACATTTATAGTTTTCTTGAGTAGTTTAATATCCAAAGAAAACTGAATGAAAGCGTGGACGTTAAATCTAATATTTAGACTGGGCACCTCAGTTTGAAAGTTATACTATTCTTGCCCATAGTTCAGTAAGGATAGTGACGTAACACCTAGAGAAACGAATTTCGTATAACATGATTAAGGTGGGAGGGTGATTTAACTGATGATCTCGTGAACTACAAGTCTCTTAGAAATTCGTGTCTTTTATTTCTATTGTTGTGGGTAATTGTTACTTTTAGCTCATAAAAGTTGTGTAACAGTTAGTAGCTTATACAATCACCTAGGTATAATTATTAAAAGTTAATAATATTTTACTACTCCACATTAATCACTAATCCGTATTCCATATTCCGGTCAATACTTTGATGCCATCTTCAGGAAAGTCCTTAGAAAGGATGTTTCTGTTATCAGGATTCGATTCTGGAATTTATAATCGGAAAAAGAAAACAATTCTTTGTTTACAGTTAAGCACAAAACTACTCAAAGGGCTGTCGTGTTTTGCTCACCACGGGTATCGAAACCCGGTTTCTCGCTGTCAAGTCCACAAACATACCGCTGTGGCAGGAAACAATTCTAATTGGGACAAAAAACGTTAGCTGTACCAATCAGTAAGTAGTAAAAAAATGAACTGGGAAGAGAAAGTGTATAATGAAACTTTCAATTTAATCCACTTTTATCTGTATTGTATAAACACATAATACGAGAACAATATAATACAAAGTAAGTATTATTAAGATAGAGACTTGGCTCCGTAAAACCACATTCAATGTCTTCCTGTAATTTTACGTACTGTTACAGTGATTAGCAATGGGTTCACAAAACATCTGTAAGATGACGTAATCAACAAATTTCAGAGATACAGAAATAATTATTTAGAAACAAGTTTAACAGTATTTACACTTACTTTTACATAGAATAAATTTCTACTAAATGTTTAATTAAATAAGTGTGTGTATGTGTGTGTGTGTGTGTGTGTGTGTGTTCTTATAACAAAGCCTCATGGGGCTATCTCCTGAGTCCACTGAGGGGGATTTAACCCCTGATTTTAGCATTGTAAATCCGTAATAGCGGGTGGGCAAATAAGATAGATATATTAATCACTAACCGCAAGTTTTAGAAACAAACTACAAACTTTTATTTTTACACCTAGTCTCTACTTCTCCTAACATAAAAACTTAAATATTCACATTCATAGGTCACTCCTCTTGTCGCGAGTGCAACAGTTAATTGATTGATTGATTGATTTAGTGTTTAATGGCACAAAGCAGCTAGGCTATCTACGCCAAACATCCGGAAAAAAAGTAAATGTAGTAAAATACATAAGAGGAAATGAAGGTAAAACAAAAAAAAAAGAGGATAAAACCAATGTTGACACCTAGTCTACAACGTTAAGAGAGAAAGCAGAGTAAAAGAAGTTGTAAAGTACTTACTCTAGCAAAATGGTAAACACAACCTGCCAGGAAGACTAACAGGTAAGTTCAAGAACCACCATCAGTCACCTAAAGTTGGCCTTTCCAGTCCTGGTTATGTGTTATAGTACCCATTATTAAAACGTAAAAGAATAAAAGGTTTAAAAGAGACATAGCAAAATCGTAATAATGAGTAGCCAAATGTCCAGTAAAAAGATAAAAGTCAAGTAAATGGAGTAAACTTTGTAAAAGTAAATGAAGGTAAAAACAGAAAATGGAGTAAAAACCAATGTTGACATCCAGTCTACAAAATTGTAAAGGACTATCTGCAGCAGAATGGTAGTGATCATAACCCGCCAGAAAGACGAACAGGTAAGTATAAGAACCACCTTCAGTCACCTGAAGTTGGTCTTTCAAGTCCTGGTGTCGAGTTATTTAATGTTCTGGCCATTTTCCAATGTCAGATTAAACGAGAAAGAATACAACTGTAAAAAAAAGGAACCACAATTAAAAAGGTGTAATGAAGAAATATGCAACACTTAAATGAGATGGAAAAGATTAATGGCCATTAAAAAGTTAAAAACGTTATAAAGGTGGACAGTGTCACCATCACCAATAACACTGTCCAATGTTACAGATAGACCCTGGGAAAAAATGTGTTTAAAATATTGCCGTCGTTCAGAATTGTAACGATGGCAAGAAAGTAAAACGTGGCTGATAGCGTGTTGAGTGTCACACAAACTACACATTGGTGCATCCGTTTCAGATAAAAGAAAACGACGAGTTAAAAAACTGTGACCAATGTGTAGTCTAATTAGAACAACTTCCTCTTTCCGAACTTTACGGATGCTAAATGGTCAAAGTCCAATATAGGGTTTGATTTGAAAAAGCTTGTTGTTGCGTTGCTCACTCCAAGTGGACTGCCAGCTGGCACAGAGCCGAGCCTTGAATACAGGACCACAGTCCATGTATGGAATAGGCACATTGGTGATAACGCCGGAGCAGATAGATTTAGCTGCCGTGTCTGCAAGCTCGTTCCCGCGAATACCAACATGGCCAGGTATCCAGAAAAATTGGAAAGTAGCTGTTAATGAGAAATGGACCAGTCGGATTTGAATATCAGCGAGAACAGGATGTGAGCCAACGTGAAGCGATTCCAGGGCCAGAATAGAACAAAGCAAATTAGTATAAATAGTGCAGTTGGAGTACTGCTCAGCTGCAATATGATCCAGGACAAGAGATATGGCATACAGTTCAGCAGTGAACACAGAAGCTATAGAGTGGATTCTATGAGCAACCACTGAACCATAGCAAACCATAGCAGAGCCCAATGAATCACCTGATTTGACACCATCTGTATAAATGGGAACTGAATGACTGTTCGAAAGAAGTTTATCAAATAAAAGACGGTACTTCCAATCTGGAGTATCTGCCTTTTTAGATGACTGAAAGAAAGGTCACATTTGGGTGCTGTAATAAGCCATGGAGGGATGGGCTGACCTGTGGAATCTGCAATGTTATCCAAGGACAGACTCAATTCATCCAATTGCGCCCGCATGCGAAGACCAAACGGATCAATGACAGATCGTCTCTTCTGAAAAAGTAATGCCCACCGAGGAAGGAAAACACAGCCCCAAGTGGGCTGCTTTGTTAAGGAACGAAGTTTCGAAGTATACTGTAAAGGTAGTTGCAAACGGCAAAGGTGTAGAGAAGGTTCATGATATTCAATGTATATGCTTTGAACTGGAGAGGTACGGAAAGCCCCAGTAGAGAGTCGAAGTCCTTGGTGATGAATGGGGTCCAGCATCTTCAAGGCCGAGGGTCTTGCAGAGCCCTAGACCATAGTCAAGTTTTGATCAAATACGAGCACAATATATCTTTGACATCAAACATCGATCTGCTCCCCAACTGGTAGAAAAGAGGACACGGAAGATGTTCAGTGCTCTCATGCATTTGACCTGTAACTGCTTTACGTGTGGTGTGGTATAAAGGTCAGCTTACGATCAAAGATAAGCTCCAAGAACTTGGTCTCCGGGACCACTGGCAGCAAAACTTCACCAATATGAAGTTCAGGATCATGGTGGATACCCCGTTGATGGCAAAAGCGCATACATACGGTTTTAGAGTGAGAGAAATTAAAGCCGTTCGCCATAGTCCACTTCAGTACACGATTGAGAGCAGTTTGTTGTTGCCGCTCAATATATCTCATGTTCGACAACTGACATGAGATGTGAAAGTCGTCAACATACAGCCCATTCGTAACGGTTCAGTGATGGCATTTATCTTTATACTGAAGAGTGTGACACTCAATACACAGCCTTGAGGGACTCCAAGTTCCTGTACAAAAGAACGTGAAAGTGCCGAACCCACACGAACTTGGAATCTCCTGTCCATTAAAAAATTGTTAGTAAACATGGGTAGATGGCCACGTAACCCATATGTATGGAGGTCTCGCAAAATGCCATACCTCCATGTTGTGTCGTAAGCCTTCTCTATGTCAAACAATATCGATACAAGATGTTGGCGGTTGAGAAAGGCCTCTCTGATAGATGTTTCAAGACGAATTAGGTGGTCTGTGGTGGGGTGCTGTCGACGGAACCCACACTGGGTGGGCGAGAGGAGGTTGTTAGATTCAAGGAACCAAACAAGACGAGCATGAACCATCCTTTCTAAGATCTTACAGAGACAGCTCGTCAAAGCAATTGGACGATAGTTTGAAGGAATCTTCGGATCTTTCCCTGGTTTAGAAAAAGGTAAAATAATAGCCTTGCGCCAGGCATCAGGAAAAGAATTCTCCTGCCAAATCTGGTTGAAGACAACCAGAAGAACATCAAGAGAAGTAGGAGATAGATGGTGCAGCATGTCATAATGAATATCATCAGGTCCAACAGACGTACTGGCAGACCAATGAAGGGCCATTTTTAGTTCCACCAGGGTAAAGGGACAATTATAGTCAAAGAAACAGTCAGTTCGAAAGGAAAGAGGTGATCGCTCTGCCCGAGTCTTGATGGACAGGAAGGTGGAGGAACAAGCAGAAGTACTATATTCCCAGCAAAAGCTAGAATGTTAGCGATGTTCCGGACATCAGTCACCTCCTGACCATCAGAGAGTAAGATCGAGACGGGAACAGAATTGTAGTGCCCATTAACCATTCGAATCTTGTCCCATATGATCTTGGAACTGGTGGTAGAAGATATGCTGGTTGTGAACTTAATCCAAGATTCTTTCTGGCTTTGAAGTCTTACCCACCTAGCATGTGCTCGGGCCCATTGGAAAGTAACCCGATTTGAAAGTGTGGGATATCTACGAAAAGTATCCCAGGCCCGTTTTTGAGCCTTCCGTGCTAAGTGGCAAGCAGAATTCCACCATGGACGAGGATATCGTGGAAAACGTGTCGAGGTTTTAGGAATACACTGAGCAGCTGCATGTATAATACAATTAGTTACCGCTGCAACACAGTCGTCTATTGATGGCTGATCTACGATGGCAGGATCAAGTTCTGCGAGAGCAGTGAAAGTGGACCAGTCTGCCTGATCCAGCTTCCACTGGGGCACGCGGGTAGGGTGGCATCGACCACGGTTAGTCTCTCTCAAAAGGATCGGAAGATGATCACTGCCTAGTGGATTACTGTCAACCCTCCATGAAAAATGGGAGAATAATGAAGGGGAGCAAACTGAGAGATCAATAGCGGTAAAGGATTGACTTGGTGCATGAAAGCAAGTGGAAGAACCAGTACTGAAAAGAGAAAGATTGTGATCAGAGAGCATTTGCTCTACAGATCGACCCCTCCCATCAATAATAGCACTTCCCCATAGGGGATGGTGTCTATTTAAATCCCCCAGGATTAGAAATGGGGATGGCAACTGTTCAACGAGAGCATCAAGGTCTGATTGATCATATATCTCTCCAGGGGACAGGTACAGAGAACAAACAGTGATGGTATGACCCAAGGAAACACGGATGGCTACGGCCTCCAGGGGTGTGTTGAGTGACAAAGACAGGGTGGGCACATGTTGATCAACCAACAGTGCCACCCCTCCATGTACTCCATCACACAACTTGTCATTTCTGTACAGAGAAAACTGCTGAATGGAGACTGTATCAGCAGATTTGAGAAATGTTTCTTGTAAAGAAAGACAAACAGGCTGGTAGGAAGCAATCAGCGTTTTGATATCATCCAGATTAGAACGTAAACATCGACAGTTCCATTGTATCAAGGTGGCCATTTTTAAGAACGGGTAGGTGAAGTGGCTGAAGAACCCTTCGGTTTACGACCACGTCTTTTTTCTTTACTGTCTTTCTTCATGGATCCTGCTCTGGGTCAAGTGGGCAGGTTTTTGTTATTGGAAGAGGAATCCAGTGACTGAGGACGCGGACGAATAATTGTTTTGTCTATTGGAGTGGGAGAAAATGATGTATCAGAAGAAATGCCTGTATTTGAAACTGAAGGACGTGGATCTTGAGGTTTGTTGGAAGGTATGGGAGGAACCGAGATGGGTGTGGAAGTCGATTCATCTACTTTTTTTTAACCACGGAGGTCAAAAGGCTTTTCATTTGTTTTGAAAACGATTCTCTTGGAGGCACAGAGAGATCTGTCTGCACTTCCACTGTAGTTCTGGAATGGAGTGCAGCAGCATATGTCCGAGATGGGATTGTGGACAGCAATTTCCGAGCCTCAGGATAACTAATGTTATGTGTCGTTTTCAAATGCTGCACCTCTTTTTCCTCCAACCATTTTGGGCAAGAATGAAAGTAAGAGGGGTGAGAACCATTGCAGTTTACGCAATGTGGGTTCATGTCACAGTCATAGGCATCGTGGTCCTAGCCTCCACAAGGAACGTGTCAGGGAACCACGACAAGATGTCTTTGAGTGGCCGAATCTCTAACATTGGAAACATCGGAGAGGGTTTGGAACGTATGGCCAAACCCTGCAAATAAAATAATCTGCCTTGATGGTGGAGGTGTACGTGGTGATATAAATGTCAAAGCGAGGGTATTTGTTAGCATTGTAACTCGATATTTGCGAGTGGAGATACGCCTCACTGCAGAAATTCCTCGAGTGGAGAGACCAGCGAAAATCTGACTCAGGGACGTTCTTCAAATCCCTCTCAACAATAACTTCTTGTGGTGAATTCAAAGTAGCACGAGGTGTAACCTAAATAGGTATATCCCCAATTGCCTTTGAATTCAAGAGGAGTTCACTGTGTTGGGATGTGGATGTTTCATCCAATATGTCTCCAGATCGAAGTTTCTTTACTTACTTTGGAGAGCCAGCCCTCTAGTCCCTTTTGAATAAAAAAGGGGGCATTTGCCCTAGAGATTGTTCTGAAAGGGAATGCAATATAAGAAAATGAGGTTCGTGTGTTACAGATTTTGAAGATTTCTGTTCAGAGTCTTCAAGACGTGGTCGCTTACCCAATGACTGTTTTTCACAATTTTATTTAAATTTTTGAAAGAGGATCCAAAGGAAAAGAGAAAAAATTTCGGTACCCACTGACCCCACCCACCATGGAGCCCTACAAGGGGATGCACCACAAATTCATGCAAGGACAATGTAGCAACGCTAGGGTTTCGTGAGCACTATACCCAAACACCAGCATCAGGCACAATGTCCATAACACCCGTTGAGAACTTCCAACACTAGTACTTGGTTGACTCTAGCCCAAGTGAACCAGCCGATTGACCCAAGGGGAGCCACCCAAAGGCCGCCCGTCTACAGGAATTCGAGGCCAAAGTGGTGTGTTAGGGTTGGACCCCTCAACCACCAGGATCCTCTCCTCCCCTTCACAGGTCGCCACGCACGGCAAAAACGTGGGTGGATGTTTAGATCCCAGAGAAGGTAACCAGACAGAACAGAACCTTCCCCCTGGGAGGTCCCCTCACTAGAAACCATACCGAGGGGCTAGTGCAGACCTACAACTCTAATATTAATCATGACAGAAGACCATGCATTGAAATGGAACAATAGTGAAATAATAAAATAGAAAAACAGACGGAGTTTTCTACAAAGATCTAACTGAAACAGCAGAAGACAAAATTTAGTCAACTTAGCACAGAAGTTGAGAAACCGGTAAAAACAAAAAAAAACAATGGCTGTAAAACATCACTTTTTTCGAAGAGTTTGTTGTGTGTCCTAAAGTATGCGCGTTTTCTTAGAGCAAAGCCACATCGGGCTATCTGTTGTGTCCACAGAGGAGAAAAGAATCCCTAATTTTAGCGTTCTAAATCCGCAGACTTACCGCTGTTTCAGAGGAAAATGTCCTGGAGTTATTTTTACTTAAATAAGTAGCATCTTTTTGACAAATTTCCACCCTGTGTCAATATTAATTTTGAAGATTTATGACGCTAAAACTCGGAATTTGATACTCGCTTTGGGCAGAGCAAATCGTACAGTCATGCACTTAACAAAAAAAAATGTCTAGCAAAGTGGGCAAAGCACATCCTTGTAATCAGCGTGCAAGAATGCGAATCCGAGAACTCAGGAATTGCGTTTAAATGCCGCAAAATCTAGTTCCCTACTTTGATATTGTGAGTTCGTTATAAGGCACGATCAAGTTTTATTATTCGATTAGAGTATACCGAGATTTGGCTGCGAGAACTCTTCAGTAGCGGTCTTCCCTTTAATCTGTCAGTTCAAATAAAGTTACAAATTGATATTATTACTTGAATAGTAACACTTTATTTGACTATAATAAATTGATTGAGAAGAAAGAGTTGAAGACAATTACCAACGTAGCAAGTTTCGTTGTGGTATTCACGAGTAAGATATTAGATATGTGGCGAGAAAAGTACATGCTATTTACTGACTAATAAATATTATTTTCAAGTCTTTAAAATGAAAAGCTATCATCAGAGAATCAGTTGCAAAGCTCAAATATTCTGGTACAGACGATAAGAAGTGTTCTCGAACATCAGCCTCGTTGTAGTATACACTGAATTTCGTTAGGAGTGTTATATAATGGATTTTTCTTAAGCAAAGAGTCAACTTCTTGCAAATTTTTTATTATGGATACATAAACAGAATTGAATTCGCAGTAACCGCTTCTATAATTTCACTTACTTGCTAACTTCTCTTATATTTATATTTCTTTTTTGTCACTTGTCCTTTGTCACTGTTACGAATTATAATTTATTTCAGACGAGTCTCCGCTTTATTGTATTACATATGTTAACATATTAATTTCAAATAACCGGAAATTTAAATTTAGAAGTTAATTAACTGTTATTAGATATCAAATTTGCGGTAGTTGCCAACAAGATTGACACATACAGCTTTCCTTTTTAACACAAATATATTTTAAAAAATCTTTAATTACAGCTATTACTAATAGTTATTGCAAATGATAGTTCGTATTCAAGACTTACAAACAATAGTCAATTTTATATCCGGTATAGAAATTATTTTATCGACGATCCAGGTCCACGACGAGCAAATTAATTCTGGGTTAACACTGTCACACCTTGCTTAAGCTGTCTAGCTTGATTGGCCTCACCCCTTTACAAGTTGACTTTTTTTTTCTGGTTACGATATTTAATGTCCTCGTAGAAGTACTAACGTCCGAAGTTAATTCACTAAAGTTAAATGGTTTACAAAATGTTCGAAATCTAAGCGTTCCTCGTCAAATTCTATAGTTATAAGATTAATAGATGTTAATCACAATTGTAGCTTTCGAGTCCTATAGCACACTGGCTGTAACTGATTAATGTTCTTCTGTTTATCACTAACTGCTTTTATAAGAATCATGTAGAGTTTCTTAAAGTTTCAACAATGTTCTAGCGCGTTTTCGTAAAGTATTGTTCATTCTTATTCTCAAGAATCGTCTACAAATTTCTAGAACAGGCGGTACTTTCGTAATACACAGTCAAAATGTAGGTCACACGCAAAAAGAAACTATACTGAACAAGCGTAGGTATTAAAGTAAACGTATAACGGTAAATCTGTTTTATAAATTTGAACTTCACGAAACTGAAACTGAAGCAACTGATTAATCAAACACTTTTTTGATAATCATTATCTCTCTACTTCACATTCAGTCAATCGCTGACTCTAATTTAACTCGCATTTTATACCATTCAAATCGTTTCCTAATCTTTCAAGACCATCCAGACAGTATTCAAAGCTGATTAACATACGACGGCAAACTCTCCAAGTGAGAAATAATATACGAAAATATTATAGTTTCAATAATGAAACATTATTTAAGTCAGAGTAAGTGAATGATGAAGGAACGTTGAGGTATTCTAAAAAATCAACGTACAAAACACGAAGTGGAAAGCATTTAAGAATTAAGTGAATAGCCATTTATAAAATAACTTTTAAAAGTTCCGTAAAAACCCAAGAGTGAGATTGTGGTTAATAATACTGCTTGTGTACTTCAGAAAGCATGAATACGGAGATGCAAGTTGAATAACATCTGAATGTTTTATATCAAACAAATATCGTATTAAAAACTGCTTTGGAAAAAAAATCGTGTTGCACTGATGAGTGAAATGCTTGTGTTACTTAATCGAGTGTGTGTATATGGATCCAGACCTAGAGCACCAACATCTAGAAATTCAGATTACTGTGTTAACGACATTACTAAATGTTGAATTTACCGTCTAAGCTTGAAGATACCCATGAACTCATATTTACGTTTTTGTTAAATAATATAACTGGTGCACTTCAGTCGATACAGCACTGTATAAAAGCTTCACACACGTATGATTGTCATAATGTGATTTCTTAGAGATATTTTTGCAACAGCGTTCATGACAAGTTTTACTTTAAATACATTAAAATTTGTATAAAATATTTATTTATATATGTATTAGTTGGGCAAAAACAGAATGTAACTTTAAATTACATTGTTTTATGTAAAACTACGGTATTATAAATCAAGTTTTTCTTTCTACGTGAACGGTAGCTCAGCTGTAATTCTTAACGAACAGTTCAACTTCGTGGACCGTTTCATGTGTAACCAACTTTAATACTGCTTACAATGTGCATATTTTATACGCAAGATTTATATGTAAAAGTTAATGTCCTGAAGAAATATGGAAGAATACACGAGGTAGATAAACAGCCATAAACTTACGTCAATTGATATTCGATACCACCTTAGATTCAATAATGTACCAAAAGCGCGAGTTAATGGTGTGTTACAACATTTGATTTCGGAGCTGGCAAGTCGAATTTCGAATCCATGTAATTTCAAAGGATATTCCCAGAAGTTTAAACTGTGGGTGTATTATAAAAGTAACAGGCATTCAAGACCTTTGCACAGAGGGAGTAGGTTAGATGGTGCTGACTGGTTTCATTCCCTCTGATCAGTAGTTCAAAATTAGGAACGGCGATAGACAGCTTTATTAGCTTTGCCATAAGCACAAAATACAGGATGTTCGGAAAGTCACTGTGCAGTTTTGTCTGTTAATAAATATACAAGTGCACAGTGACTTTTCGAACACCCTGTACAATGTGCTTTGCACGCTAAGTATCACACACCATGCAGCAAAGTCATTTCAATGCATCGTATAGAAAACCACGTTCTTATGCTGCCACTTTTTATGATTAAGTGAACGTTGTTCATCCCCCCCGACGGAATTTAACAAAATCTTTAGGGGAGAAAAAAGATCAAGAACTGGTATCATATTATCCAGGAAACTGGGTCATCTCCCTTTCAAAGGAAACACAGGTGTAGCTGTAGTAGTTACGTTAATTTGTGTCGCACTTTAAAAAACTTCACATCACACGTGCACGCACACAAAAAATCCTCACTTACAGTAAGCCTCATTCTCCACTGTTCTTGTTCTAATTATGTCTCTCCGTCCCTGTATCGTGAACGAATTTGAATGTGTGTTACCCCCCCCCCCGAATGATATTTCCGAGCTTTCAAATCCTGTGATAAATGCATATCACCAAACAGCAAACGTATTAAACACTGATGAAGAACTTTTTTCGATAAAAGGTTTAAAAATGGTTAAAGTGGTCATAACACAATAAATCAGAACCAAAGAAAACAAATATGTTGTGCATTAAACACCAAATGAAGCAAAAACAAATTAAAATAACATTTTTTTTACTTTCTGTGAATATTTTTGTTCTACTTTAAATACTTTGTTCTATTGAGCAACGAGTTTAATGCAGAAATTGGCAGCAGTCCAAGAGTTTATATTCCTCAGATCGTAACACGTTATTTCGTTTCATTAGCATCGTGTTTACAGAACTTATGGACGTCTTTTTATTTTACTTGTTTTTAACTTATGTCATAACGAAAGATAACTTCAGTTATGTCCAATCATGCGTTGAAAAAGGAATATTACAATTAAAAAGCAATCGCTTCAGTGTGTGTGTGTGTGCGTGCGCGCATATATATCACTGGGTATTGTGCTCGTGAATTTCCTGCATGAAACATTTGTTGATATCTTGTATTTGAATGCACAAAGTTTATAAGATCTAAAGGCAGTGTCGTATATTTAAAGTAATTATAAAAGTTCCCTACCTAAACTACTCATAAAAAGTTAAGATACAAAGAGTTCTGAAAAATATCTAACGGCTGTGTGATGCATTCTAATGACTATGAGTTTAAACCTATTTCACAGCCACATGATATCCAAACATCTCCTGCACTCTAAATGTTTATAGAATTCAGGCATAAAACCTTAAGACAAATACTGCTGTCTGAGATATGGTTCTATAGAATGAGATTCATTCCCAAACGTATTTCTCTTTACTTTGCATAGTACTGTTTACACCCACTTCTCCCTTAAGCATATTCCGATGATATCCAAAATTCATTTAATTTGTGCATAATACGATAAAATTTTTAAATCTTCCTCAAAACGCGCATACATGTTAATCGTTTAATCATGCAGACAACATACCTTAGTTTTAAAATTATTGGATCAAAACAGAACAGCGATTCTCAAATTTTTGGTAACCAAGGGACTCCTTTTAATTGAAAATTGTAGACCACCAAAACTTATCGTTTTTTTGTTGCACACGAAAAGCTGTATTCCAAAATTAAGTTTTTATTTATATTAACTTAATTTTACGAAATATTTTTTATTCTATAATTTTTTTTTCATTTCTGAGATAATTCGCGCACGCCAATTTGAGAGACGTTGAAGTAGAATATTGAGCTTAAACTTGTAGATCTTTCAATGTTTGCTTTCAGTATTTTATTAATGTGAATACATCTAAACGACGACAAATTATATTCATATAAAGGTGAAACCTTTAAGGGACAACAAGGGATCAAATAAAAATTTTCATCTGTATAGAGAAATGAAAACTAAACACATGGGATCATGGAAAGTAGTAGCTTTGAACGGTCTTCATGGGGTGGCAGAGTGGCCAGAGCAAGAAACGAAATAACATACACAGTCGATATTCTTTATGCATTAAAAATAATTTTAATACAACGGATATTGAATTTTATATTCCTACTAATAAAAACTGAATATTAACTTCCCGTTGTCTGTTCTTTACCTAAAAAGCAAAATGGAGATAGAATATGTATTTCAGTATTTTTATTTCATCTGGTGGAATTCTGGAATTTCACTTGTATTTGTTTTGTTTCTGTAAAGCATTTTAGCAAAATTACCTAACTTACTATAACTATTTTTGCTGTTGTTATGTATATGTGTAAATATTTTGTAAACGACAACATGTCGTGTTGTGTTTAAATTTTCATTTCTATTATTCATTTTTCCATATTGATATTATTGTTTCGAAGTTTAAACTAATATTTTGTTATTTATTTAGGGTAACATTTTAGAATTTTCTAGAATTAGGTAGATCAAATATATGACTATAAATGGAAATGTTTGGCCTAGCGTCTAGACGTAGAGTCTCGTGCAAAAACATACATGCGCAGATTACTCTGTCGAATTTCCGGTGAATGTTCGAGAAAAAGAGTCCTAATAATATATATAAACAGACGGAGATAAGAAGAGAGAGAGTCAGTCATTAGTTTTATTCGAAGAAAAAGAGTGAGATTCAGACATCAGTTTTATTTCAAAAGAAGAGAGTTAGTTATTTGAGAAAGATTAAGTGTTTCCTGTGAATATTCAACTTGGTTTTGTGATTGAAGTTAGATCTACGGAAGCTGTGATTTTATTCCGTCAATCTCTACGATACATCTGCTTGTGCTGAGAGACGGCGAATTTATTGAACTGTGAACTGTTTCGGAATTTCTTCGTGGGACCAAATTCACACCCTAGACTGGAATTTGAGACTTTAATTTTAGATCATTACATTAGATACAGGCCAGTACCGTTTTGTATTGTGATTTATTCTGAAGTTTGAAACTAATATTATTTTGTTTTGTAATTAATTTCGAATGTTGTAACTTAATATCTGTCACTGTTATTATACAATTTATATCATATCTGTTATATTTGTTAATAGTTTAGTGTAATAAATTATACAAGCTGTTATCTGTGTTTTTCTGTTGCGTTTAATTTACGAAGAACTTAAAACATAAAAAAATACGTAACACTGTTAACAGCAAAGCTGCACAATGAGCTTTCTCTGCTGTGCACATCAGAGGTATCGACAAAAATATTTTTGGCGTTGTAAGCCCTCTAACATGCAACTAAGATACAGGGGCTTATTATTTTGACAAGATATTTCAAATCCAGTTTACAACATCAATTACGCCATGGACTTGGTTTTCAGTTTTATTGTACAAGTTATTCCAAAATTATGCTTCCTATTTTGAACGTAAATCAAACAATAATTAACAGAACACAAAAATGCACCTTGAATTTTTGTACCTTATTGTAAAAACGTTTTTGTTGATACTACTTCTTTCCACAGTAGAACTGCAATTCATAATAAGGGAAACCATCACCATTGTGACTGTGGACATGTTAAAGAGAACGCGAAATAGAATCGAATATAGGTTAAATGTGCTGACAGCCAGTAGCAGTGAACAAGTGGAAAACTTCTGATATGTAAATAAAAACTAAATTAGGCTACAAGATACTGCAAACTACATTTTTGTATGTCTGTTAGTTATTGGTTTACTTGTGTTAAAAAGAAATTTTCTAACATCCTGCATATATACATGTATACATACATAGAAATGAAAATTAAATCAAATTATCTCGAAACAGACGAAATCCATGACCACTTTCCACATTCAAAACAAAATTCGTGTCCCTTTTCCATGTTATCGTGCAAAAAGAATTGCATTACTAATTGTGTACAGTAAAAGAATATCTGAAATTACTAATTATACACATTCAAAAATGTCCATGAAAAAAATGCTTAGAAATGAGTATTTTATGAACCCTTAAATTCTCATAGGAAAGCACCTCTCAAAATCACTAGGTAAGCAATGCATAAGAAAATAACAGTATTACAAACCTTATAATTACTCAACTTTAATATGCTTATAGAAGTATGGTGAATTTCATAGCACCAGAACATAAATATGCACACGAACACACAAAAGGCGAACGCGAATTGGAATGTAGGAACAAACTCGAAACGTTTTACTTGCTCATCAGAAGGTCTAAGTAGCGTCATTTAGTTGAATGGCTGTTGGTAAAACGTGATGTTGAATACAGAGGGTTTTTTGTTTGTTTGTTTGCTTGCCTTTTTTTTTTTTAACAAGAACATATTAAGTACATCTTCACTTCACTTTTGAAATGTTCAAAATACAGTTTTAATGCTATACGTTTAAATGTTCATTCACATTTAAAAATTAACAGAATTAAAAAATGTAAATATTATAATGCAAAGCCTTATGTTTCGCGTATATCGTTACGCTCAGATCAATATGAGAACATGATGGTTCTCTGAAGTAACTAGTTTCCTCATTCATATTTTCCA
This sequence comes from Carcinoscorpius rotundicauda, assembly GCA_011833715.1. NCBI lineage: Eukaryota > Metazoa > Arthropoda > Merostomata > Xiphosura > Limulidae > Carcinoscorpius > Carcinoscorpius rotundicauda. The sequence goes on from CM022393.1 coordinate 34,117,771, forward strand.
ACATAACTTTCCGTAAGTACTTAACTGTCGTTTGCGTTTATTCCATAAATTAAAATCGCGATTACAACTATAGGTATTATTGTTATTTTAACAATAATTATGAGCAAAACATTATTTCTTGAAAATTCACATTACAAAGGGTGGGTTTAAACTGAAATTCAAACGTTTTCTTCTCACGGATAGGAACAGCTAGGCAGTCTTCATTAACAGCTCAGTCACTTTATGTAATATACGATAAAGAAGGAGGGATACAGCTAGCAATACCGATTAAGTGCAGATCGATCTGTAGGGATAAAATTTATTTTGTACGAAAATATGTTACCTTTATATTACTGTATAAAAGGATTCAGTGACACAAAACATGAATCATTCCTCTTCGAACTTAATACACTTCTGTACAGATGTACTACTACCTTTGTAAGAATATAAACCAGATTAACATTTATTTTTAAAATTTGAAAGCGTTCACTTAAGCATCTCTGGCTCTTAACAGCGAAATGTCAGTTATGTCTAATCGTTAACTGAAGTACAATAGAAGCAAAACGCAAAATGATGTGATACAGTAATTTCTACAAGATATTCCAGGTCCATTTTATTTTGTGGCCTTACAAACAGTGTAGCTGTGACATATCCAATTAAAATGAGGTATATGTACTTAGCATATTATTCGTTTTTATTAATTCTTTTTGCATTTTACTATCGAATCGGTACAAGTTTCAAGTATTTTATCATACTCTGAAAATATTTGTGCACGTCTTGAACGCAAAATACTTTTAATTCCATAAAGTTAGATCTCGCAAATACCATATTACGTTCATTACAGTGCTTGAAAGCTCAAAAATTAAAACTACGACGATACCTACAAAGTCAATAGAAAGCTCTGCCATAAAACACTTGCCGACCAAAACTATCGATTATCAATAAGGTGCCACGTTGGCTGGGACGAAAGTAACACTAAGACGGCATTCCAAGCTTAAACTAAAACAATGAAATATATTGTTGGTTATATAAGTGCGAAATTGGTCACGTTTTCATACTTACTGGGTAGTTGTAACACCATAAACAAGCAGGTTTTTATTAATCCTAAAACTTTTATATATGATAATGCAAACTATATTATTTGCAATACTTAATCAAATTGTCACAACTTACCGTTTCTTCAACATCGTAGGTGATTTGAGGTTCTTCAAGAAGCTGTGCATCAGACATTATGGGACCTCTGACTAAAACTGTACAGAATTACTATCAATAGTAAACTCAGTTCGAAAACTATATGCGAGCCTAATAACGGTGTACTGGAATTTATCCCCACCTAACTACGTCGAAATTATGCACAAAACTACAAGAACACGTTTCGCACAAACCGGGTCTCCGCTAGCATTACTCTTATTAACGCTCATATACAGAGATCTTAGCGCCATCTCTTAACATCCTAAAAATATTTTATTTACATTTTATAATAAACTTGTTGATTGCAATAACTTCAAATTTTGCTAAATATAGGTTTAAAATTTCAACCTAAATCGAATTTTATGATCCACGTATACTAAAAACTGATATTAGAAATTCTACGATTTAGGCATAACCACTTCTAATTTTAAACACTAGTCCAAACAGAAGGCAACCAGTCAATAGCACTTACCGATTATACAAGGTGTTCGGAAAGTCACTATGCAGTTTTGTAATCAGTGATAACAGCATTCATTTAGTCTATTTCAAGCCAGCAACTGATAGCGGCGTTTAGAAACAAAGTAAGAAGTATCCAGGCCTGAATTGATGCCAACGGGGGTCACTTTCAATGTTGTTTATAATTGTCATTCAAACTTACCTCCTGTATTCTATGTTGAAACATGTCTGTTAATAAATATATAAGTGCACAGTGACTTTCCGAACACCCTGTACAAATAGAACCGACTGTCACATTTGTAAAATATTAACAGCTGGAAGTGCGAAGCGTATTCAAGAGCACTTGAACCAATAAACAAAACAAACAAAATAGCCGCCATAATTTTAAAGAAAGTGCGATTTAATATGATAATTTACGGAAAATTTCAAATAAATAAGTTTAGGGAAAACATTTTAGATCACTGATCGCCAAAATCTATACTTTCAGCAAGTAGTACTATTATATTTTGTCAGTTTGTTTTTCAGTTGTATGTTTCAGCCAATAACATAAAATTAATTCGCAAATGTTTTTTATGGCTGTGCGGTATGTCAAATTATTTTCATATTTAAATATTCTACACAACACTTTTAAAATTAATTGTTTCCATTTCAGCATTGGTTTTTGGTGGTTCATAAGTCAGTTTAGCGATTTATGTCATTAAAATTGGGGATTGCTGGTATAGGTTGTTGTTGTTGTTGTTTTGAATTAAGCACAAAGCTACACAATGGGCTATCTGTGCTCTGCCCACCACGAGTATCGAAACCCGGATTTTAGCGTGTAAGTCCGCAGACATACCGCTGAGCCACTGGGGGGCGCTGGTATAAGTATTAGCACTTTTACTAATAAAACAGAGAACAACGTTTGTTTTCAGGTTAGAATGACCTAAGAAGGTCGAAACGTTGTTCTCTGCTTTATTAATAAAAATGTCAATATCCATACCAGCCGTCCTAAGATACATTTTTACTTCAAGTGAGTTTCTCGCCATCACGAAAATTCGGAATTGGATATCTGGGGTTTGCAAAGCGCAGATAGACTGTTGTTCAGTGTTTTGCTTAATAATAAAAACAAATTATCAAATTACTTTTTACAATGATATCGCTTGTGAAGAAAATGTTTCAGAAACATAAATGGGTTAAGTTTTAATGTATTTCGCAATCAGTTTTTATGGTAAAATACATGATAGAAATTTCAATACAGAAATATCATGAGTTTAGCAGTTTTATTTATTTATTTCCATTTTAATTCACTTGAGTTACTAATATCATACTAACAAGAGTTTTCATTGATTAAATCTAGGTTTTGCTAGCCATCTTAGCTTCGTTACAATCAATCTTATTATGGTAATTGTGTAGCTTTGTGCTTAATTTCATGCAAACAAAACTCTCACTATAAACAGCAATATTAATCACTCATTCGTAGGACATTATAATAAATTAATTATGATAAACTAATTGAATATTTCACTAACTGATTACTCATATTTATAATTTGCTTTTCTTTACGCCTCCCCCTAGTACAACGCTAAGTATACGGATTTACAACGTTAAAATCAGGGGTTCGATTCCTCGCTGCGGGATCAGCAGACAACAGCCAAATGTGGCTTTGCTATAAGAAAAACACAGATGTTTTTCTTTATCAAAATTATACGAAATTTCTATGTAATTACATACTTCCCTTTAACAAACAGCTAAAATAATATATTATAAACATAGTTTACACCATTGTTTCTTCCTAGGTTATGAAGTCCTTCGAGCAGTTGTAATGCACAAAGAAAACATTATACTAAATCTCTATGAGATTTTGAGTCCTTTTAAATTCACTATAAATTAATCTAAATTAATTAAGGTATGTCAATAATGCTATAAAATTTCGCCTTTGGTTAACTTAGGTTATCTTCAGGTTCACAAACTGTTAATAGAAGAAATAACATTTTTTTTCATCCAGCAGTGCCGAAAGAAAAAAATTAATCCCTAATTTTGTGACGGAAAAGTATGGAAGAATTTTAATCAGTGTACAAACATTATCCATAACTTATAGAGAAATTGCTAAAATCTATGTTAAACTGAAAATACAAAGAACTAAATGACTTGAAAAAACAAAAATGAATCGAGACGGTCAACTGGCCTGCTGCATTCAACCAGACATTTATGGACTCATACAACTCAACATCAAATTAATCAACAGTAAGAACGACAAGGACTAGAAGATTTGTTACAACAAAAAGCTAAATCAACTAAGATGAAAACAACAACAAAAGACACCAGCACGATAAACCATCACCCAACCTCATAATTAATAGATCCGACCGACAATCAAGCACTGAAGAGATACACCTCCTCTACAAAGGACTCACCTTCACAGTAACACCAACAAATATCTACAGAATACATATTTTTTTCAACCATGTTAATTCTATACACCTCAACATTAAGTTCGCTTGTGAATACGAGAAAACTAACCAAATAGCGTTTCTCAATCTCAATATCACAAGAACCTATACACAATTCAAAACAGAATTGCACAGAAAAATCACCCATACCAAATAAACACAGCCACAAAACTATGCTCATTTGACAAAAATTAATGATGAAATGAGCAAAATAAAACAACACTTCATCAACATCAACAAATTTATTCTCAAAAACTGTTGAAAAAATTACACGCACACACCTAGATCAACAACACAATCAACAACAAATAAACAATAACAAATTCCGATACATTAAACTGACCAACTAATCCAAAAGAGAACAAATTTTAAACCTTACTCTGCTGTATATCATAATATTTATAATATCAGCAAAAGAAACAACAACTTATAACAAAACATAACATTCCAGAAAACACTAAATTTATTCAGAAACCAGGTGCAAAACCAAAGTCCATACTATGTACAAACTGCACTGACAAATACAACACCAACATTATTTATAAAATACAATGTAACAACTGTCACAACTTCTATGTACTGGAGAAACAAGTTGAAAAATAAAAAACTGATTCAAAAAACACAAAAAATAAACACCTTTGCACGTTTCAGAACACTGCAAGTCAAATAAGCACGACAAAACCATAGAAAACACCCAGATACTAACTAGGGAAGCAAATACAAACAAAGGCAAAAAAAAAAAGAAGCCCTACTTATACAGCAACTAAAACCAAAATTAAACCAATATAAAGTAACACCTTTATACCTATACTAGTCCCTTGCTGGGACGGCCGTAAGTCTTCGGATTTACAACGCTGAAATCAGGGGTTCGATTTCCCTTGGTGGACTCAGTAGATAGCCCATTGTGGCTTTGCTCGAAGAAAAACACGCACCTATACTAATTAAAAACCTAATATCTAATTGCAATGCCCCCTACAATTGCGTTTACACTCTCGTCCCTAAAGAATGCGCCCGGCACAGCTCAGTTAGGCACGCTTTTTGTGAACCAGAAGATGACTTTAGTTTTAATATCCATCCCAGCCACATTGTATTTAGGTGCTCGAAATAAACGAAGACATTTTGGGGCATATTTCGATACGAGGACAGAAAAAATGTAAAATGGAGCCTGTGCTTTAGGATAAGGCCTAGCATGGCCAAGTGTGTTAAGGCATTCGACTCGTAATCCGAAGGTCGCGGGTTTGAATCCCCGTCGCACCAAATATGCTCTCCCTTTCAGCCGTGGGGGCCTTTTAATGTGACGGTTAATCCCACTATTCGTTGGTAAAAGAGTAGCCCAAGAGTTGACGGTAGGTGGTGATGACTAGCTGCTTTCCCTCTAGTCTTACACTGCTAAATTAGGGACAGCTAGCGCAAATAGCTCTCGTATAGCTTTGTGCGAAATTCAAAACAAAGCTTCAGGATAGAATGTGAACAATGTTAAACCATATAAAAATGAAACATTCTGCTGAATGTAGTGGTCGTGGTTGTGTGTGTGTGTCGAGGGACTTGTTGTTTTGAATTTCTTGCAAAGCTACACAAGGGATATCTGCGCTAGCTGTCCTTGATTTAGCAGGTTTAATACTGTAAATCCCTATACTTACGATTGTATCAGCGGGAACACCATCATCAACAAAGAAATACATTATCAGATAACAGCAAAACAAACACGCATATATATAATGCTGCCAGTTAGTGTCTTTCTACAACACTGGGGGCTGGAATGCTAACTTCAAGAGGTAAATTTTCAACTTACTTACCAATAGTACCTTACTTTACTTTCTTAATTTATTTTTCTCATTTTATTTCAATTAATTTTCTTCTTTACTTGGAAGATTAGTCACCTTCCTGCAACCGTCTGCAGGCAGTGAAGGGTGATATAGATGTGAGCTTTGGCACCTACATCTCGCTCTCCTAATTTCTATAACTATTGCTACTATTTTATTTTTTATGCGAATGGAGGTTTAGACTGATAAACAGTGTATCCCCACCTCAATATGGGTCCTACTTCCGTAGTTATCTCCGAAATCTAGGGTGCATCTTATAATCCATATTATATAGCTTGCACCTTGAGAATCTTTTCAATTAGTGCAGCGTTTTTGATTAATTTATTTTTGTTTCGATTTGTTTTTAAGTTATAACAAACACACACACATATATTACTGAGACTATTACATCACTAAGTGGCATGAGAATTGCTCAAAAACATAATTAATAAAATATATTAATTAATAAGAAAATATTAAATACTATTTAAAACTACATGTTACTTTTGCATCACCCACGTGCATTTTGTCATTTCTAGTTTAAAGTAGAGTGGTACCTCGGTTCTCGAACATTTCGGTTTTCGAACATATTGTTTGAGAACATTTTAGACTTATTAGATTTCTTAATGGGCGGACAATTATCGAATTATAGTCTGGAGAAATGCATTTTGGCATTTATGACTTCAACTACTGTCTGCGAACTTTTAACGCTATACACCATGTTTCGATACCCGTTTTGGTCAGACCAAATATTGCCCATTGTATAGCTGTGCACTTAACTTCAAACATTAAACAAACAAGACTCTTACTATTTCTAGAAATCAAGCCTAACATTTCGGTTTTCGAACATATTGTTTGAGAGAATATGTCTCGGTTGTCGAACATAAACTCGGTTCCCGAACCCCCGAAATAACCCAGCTGATGACCCGAACGACTCTTCGACAGTTTTCGGCCCACGCCAAGCTTGCCCAAAACATTTTACCTGTACCTGTCGCTCAGTCCACACCCCCGTTAAAATATGCTGTGAACGTTCTCGTTTTTCTTTTTTTCTAAATATTCTGATTAAATAAGCTACTATGGGGTCAAAGAAGGATAATGAAAGCAGCAAACTAAAAATAAAAGTTGTTAGAGCCACAACAGAGGTGAAAAAAATCTCATAGCAAAGTATGAGACTGGTGTTCGCGTGTCTGACCTTGCTACACAGTTTGGTATGGCGAAGTCTACAGTCTGCACCATACTGTAAAATAAAAAGGTCATTAAAGGAGCTGATGTTGCAAAAGGAGTGACAATGCTTACTAAACAAAGATCACAAACAATGGAAGAGGTAGAAAAACTTGTTGATTTGGGTAAACGAAAAACAGTTAGCTGGTGATAGCATTTCTGAGGCCATCATTTGTGAGATAGCAAAGCAGTTGCATGCTGATCTCCTGAAAAACACCCCTGGAACAAGTGCTGATACAAGTGATGCCTTTAAGGCTAGTAGGGGGTGGTTTGAAAATTTTAAGAAGAGAAGTGTGGCATAAATAGTGTGATGAGACATGGGGAAGGTGCCAGGCAGAAACAAACTTCATTAGACAAGTTTTTAGTGAGAAATAGGTCCAGTGAGTCTCAAGCAGGTTGTAGCGGTGCAAAGAGACAGAACCCCAGAAGGAGAGTTACCTGACGTTTTTATGGAAGGTGACTCCTCTTCCAAACAATAATAACCCTCCTACTCTCCACGTTCCTCACCACCTTTCACTTACGCCATCAGCTCTCCTCAGGTAAATTGCAGTTAAATTTTCATTTATTGTTTTTATATTTTTGTGGTTGACTTTATGAATGTATTATTATACAGGTGTAAATAAGCAATATATTTTTTTAATGCTTCATAATGTGTAATTTTTGGAGGTCTGTAACGGATTAATTTAATTTACAGTATTTCTTATGGGAAAATTGATTTGGTTTTCGAACAGCCTTCTGGAACGGATTAAGTTCGAGAACCGAGGTACTACTGTGTATTACATGAAAATGGCTAAGAACAAATCTTGTTCTTTTTAATACAATCAAAATCCAACAACAATTCAAAAATGACAACAAAACATTTCTTATATTGTCTTAATAAAACAACAAGCAGTTAAAAAACAAATGCTAAAATTTTTTGTGCAAGTTTAAGGTAACTAAATTTAATATTTTTGAAGATATTTGAAAACACACTCAAAAATCCCTATTTCACCATAAAATATCTGCTACTTTTACGCAGGATATGATTTTTGTATCTCAAAACACAAACACTCATATAGTTCTCAACTCGTTATCCGAGAGTCGCAGGTTCGAATCCTGTCACACCAAATATACTTGTCCTCTTAGCCGTGGGAGAGTTATAATATGGTCAATCCCACTATTCGTTGATAAAAGGAGTTGACGGTGGGTGGTGATGACTAGCTGCCTTCCCTCTAGTCTTACATTGCTAAATTAGGGATGACTAGCGCAGATAGCCCCCGTGCAGCTTTGCGCGAAATTAAAAACAAACCAAACCAAATCACATACATTGTGTAAACAACTACTATAGATTACGGATTTATAGTAGTAATGAATACCGACCGTTTATTTTTAACCTCTTAGGTGTGTTGGAAGTAGCAGATTTGTTAGTCTTAGATTATAAAATGTATAATTAGCAGATCTTTAGAACAACACAAATTCGAGAACCAACCTTGTGAAAGAATCGGTGTAGAGATTTTTAGTAATGGAATGAAAGAAACAAGACAGTTGGAGTGGTTACAAAAATAAAATTTTAATTTCAAAAGATAAATTGATAATTTCAGAAGTAGAACTATTGTAAATGGAAAGCTTAACTGTGGAATTAAATTATTATATTAAACTGCGTTTATTTACAGATAATTACATAATCATTAGAGATAACAATGTTCTTCATGCCAATGAAATTTCACGAACTAGTTTTGGTGTGAATGTGTTCCCTATCCAGAAAAAGAAAAAAATAATAATTAAAACCGCCAAAACTGCATTCATGAATGATATTTTCTTTGTAGCCTAAGTTGTTGGTATAATTTATTTGGATCATAATAATAATAATATCTGCTTCACGTGACAGCAAGATACAACTATCCCCATTTTATAAACGGAAAGTTTCTAAACCAGGCCTGCTACAGGAAACCAAAATGCAAGCTAAAGTGTCATATTCCATGCTTGAAAGGGATATAGGATTAATGGAAATAGAAAGATATGGAATAAAAACGACTGAATAAAGCAATAAATCCAGAACAAGCCTGAAAAGTTACAGGCACAAGACTACTGTCGGATATCACAAAGTTATAACTTTTAAAACGCAGAGGAGTTCAATATAAACTACCATAAAAGCTTATTTGTGGTCATAAAAAAATGCAGTAAAACCTCGTTGGCTCAATGTCACAACAAAAGCATCAGGAACAGTTTCATAACCATGTCTTGGACCATCCAAGACTAGACACAAGTGTTCTACGTAGGTAAATCAACTATGTTTCTTGTTTTCTTAAACCATGGTACTAATGCAAATAAACAACTTTAGAAAGCACTGTCATATTGCTAATTTGGCTGAACATGACCATGAGCTGTGGTGGATCCATGTTGGTCATGGTTGACGTGCTTAAATGTATCCTGAGATGGCTCTTTGACAGCTGTGTACTTCAGGGATTGGAATCGTAGACATTCAGAGGAAGTTGTACACTAATGTCATTGGTGGTGAATATGTCTTTATGGATGATGTTACATACTGTGCTCGAGACATGGAGTAGTGAATTCAAAAGGACATCAATTTCGTTATAAAGTGGGCTGTTCCAAATATTATCCTTATTAAGCACATTTAGACCTTGACGCTGTTTTAGTTAGAACTGTTCATCCTGTGACTCTCCATGAGTTGGAAGACGTTCTTGTGAAGGAATTAAACCACCTGCTACAGACTAACATCCTAAACATTCTAACAATCCAGTAGATGTGATGTCAAAGGAGAACACAAGGTATTGATAATTTACTTTGTTGATTGTTTTCTAATCAATCTAAAGTTTCTCTACATGCCTTCCATGTTGAGTGAAAAAACAAAGTGTATCCCTAGCATCTTGTTAAATCTAGTGCAGTGCTTTATTATTTTGGACAAGCTTATTCCATTCCATGGAGAATACATACTTACAAATCAGTAGTAATAATGTTACTTTGTATAAGGCAATAGTTACATTAAAACATAACGTCAGCTATGAATAGATTATCCATAAATGTAAAATACATTAGTGTTTAAATCAATTATAAGAATTACTTAAATAAATTTTATGGAAGTTTCACGAAAGAATAAAAGATTGCTTTTGATCTCTCTATTATTAAATGTTCTAGGTATGTAGGAAGAATATGTGGCTGTCTCTTAGTTAAATAATCGCATTTCAACCTAGTGTAACATTGCTGCAGCTAAGGAAGAATTTTATTCAGGTTAACTAAAAAAAACTAGAACTTGAAGGATAATAGGGGAGATGTGTAACTTCAGACACTCATTTACACTTCCATGAATTTTATGAGCATCACAGTTACTGTAAAAATAAGATAAAGGTGGCACAATAGCTTATTAACAGTGTAGTTAAAAATGCCTTTCTATCACCAACAGAAATTTAAAGTATTTTACTACTTAATCGCTGCAATCGATTCTGATAAATATTGTTTGCAAAAGAGTATACTATTGCAGTATACTATAAAGTATAAGCACATTAGAGAAAGGTAATTAAATACTATAAATATTACATCAATCTTGCAAGTGCAGAAAATTTAAGTCAAATATGAAACCCTTTAATTTTACATCTTATTTTTAATTCTTGTGATCTTCATTCTGTTTTAACAATTTAGGAAAACATCTCAAAGTTGTGTATTGTAATTGAGTGTTTATACTGACTTATGGAATGGCATTGTTAAAAATTCTATAAATGTCCAAAATAATGGACATTCACATAAGTGGAATTTTCACAATTCTATCAATTTGAAAAAAATAATCAAAAGTTGTTTTTTAAACTGTATAAGCAGTTTACAAATACAACACAGCAAACAGACAACCACAATTTCCACATCTTAACTCTCCAACTTTTCAAAGCCTGTCTACATTAAAATGTGGAAATCAAGCTGAATGGTAAACTGAAATTATCAATATGCAACTGACAGACCATTCTATCAGACTATAAGGTGCCTATAAATAATAGTTTATTTTCTTGTTTACTTTGACTATATGTGTGTTTATATCATATTTTGATACAGAAAGATTCCTTAAGATTTTTTATTTTTATTCATGATTTAATTCTAGATAACACTATTAAACTATTTCAACTGCATAATTAGTAACTAATTTTAATCTTTAAATATAAAAAAAGCAGTCTATGAATTAACCATAATGTTTACTAAAGCTACTCTCACCCTGCTACTTTCAGGATTTCATTGTATTTCCTGGATATTTGTTAAATTAAAACTTAGTTCATGAATGGATCAATATACAATAATTCTGAAAGAGAGAGATACTTATGAACACATAGTAACTTAAGTAATGTATACACGAGCAATTTTCTCTTAAGTCTTCTGGCTATCAGTTGTTTTAATGGAAATTCATTGAGAATATACTGCTCTTCTTCAAAAACTTATACCAGTTGTTACACATTTTATAAAAATCTCAGATTGACATTACTGCAAAACCTAAAGCTGTAATCTTTCTAACTGCAGAAACATGTTTGGAAGATCAAGCCTTACCCAACCTTGAAATTCGGTGGTGACTCGAGCCACACAGCAAACTACTGCTATTTTATCTAGTTATGTGAAAAACTGCTGGTTTAAAAAATCATACAAAATCTTTTCTAGATTTTCTCTAAAAGTTTCTGATTTACTTCCAAAATTATGAGCACAAAATACTGTTATCTGAGAAGAGTTGAAGTCAAACACAAATGTTTTACTACGAGAGTTTCAATTCACTGATGATTTTACATAACCAAGCAAGTTCCTTTTTACATTTTTTTCTTTAAAGGTATTTATTTAATATACTTTTTTCTCTTTCACCTAATTTTAACCTCAATAAAGTAAACCAATGAAACACCATCTTCACTTTATTTCCAACATACTTAACAACAGGACTTAGATAAGCAAAACAATAGACAACATACAAACTCATTACAAATAATTATGGATTTTTCTTCACTCTTCTGGAGCAGCTTTAAACAAACACTCTACAGGACTTTTATCAGGATGACACTTTTGTTAAACTGATAAAAATTGTCATATAAAGTATCAGAATTAAAATAATTAGCTCTGAGACTCTGAATCTCATTTTGAAGTGTCTCAAACTTGTACAAGGTGATCTTTCAAACGATGAAAGCTGATGTCATTGCATAACTTGTTGGATAACAAAATATTATATACATGTATATGCAAGTTATGAATTTCATAATTAAACCCAAGAGATTCCAATCCCAGCAAAAGTTTAAATCATTGTCAGTTGCATGTCACGAGTAAAAAAAAAATCACAAAAATACAGAAATTTTGGAACTTTAATTTATTTAATAGGCGCACCAATATTTTATAATCTAACAAAAGAAGGTGGTAAAAGACTGTATAACAAACTGGATTTTTGTATATGCATCATTATATTTCTCTGCAATTCATATTTTAATCTCAACAAGTTATTTAACAGAGGTTAATTAATGTCGCAATAAAACATCAAAGCTGTTGCCCTCAGAGAAAAAAAAAAGTTAAGGTCAAAGTTCACTGGACATCAGCAAGAAGAATGAAAACTTCCTTTATTCCGCATCAACGTTGCTTATAGATGGGGTTTTCTGCTGCTTTCATCTTTCCAGCTCAAGCAACTTGAAGAACAGAAACACAATCTGCTAAGGACCACCAGCTAAAGTGCTGATTCCATAATTTGGTCTTCTTGTCTTGACAACAATATCTTTTAGATTTACATGTACTTTCTCTCTGTGTGCAGGTGGTACAGAATTCATACAAAACCTGTAAGTGGAAAAGCTACTGTATTAAATATATTTCAAAAACCGACCACATACTGAAGTACACTCAAAATTTATGATTCCTCCCAAAATAATTGTAATTATACATGAAAAACAAACAAACATGGCTACCAAAAATCTACCAGAAAGAAATAAAAAATCAACCAACAAAATGTAAATAAATTCTCTGGACTAAATGATTACATAATAATCATAACTTCATACAAAATGTAAGTTAGAGTCAACAAACTTCTATTTCATAGAGTTATTAAAAGGGGGTGGATATAACACATCAAACCCTATGTAATGATAACAATAGATGTCAAAATATACATTTGCAACTAAAGCTAAAATAAAAATTATTTCATAAAACCATTAAACCCTGCCTAAACACTTATCTTTATTGAGTGGGTTCCTTTGTGTAAAAATTCTTTTAAACACCAAACTATGTTTAAATCATTTCATCTAATAATAATAATAAAACTTCAAGGAGAACATACTACACTACATAATTTGTTTAATTTTGACAGATCTCTTAAACACACACACATATTTTTCTGAAAGTTTGCAGATTCATACCTAAATTGTTCTCACCAAACTTAAAGGATCATTTTCCTTTTATAGACAACAATTATTAATCTATAAAATAACTTGAATACATAGTTACTCGATTTTGAAAGATCTACAAAATCTTTCTGACTACCAACAAAAGCAAAAACTAATAAATGACCAACTCAACTTACTGCTTGGTTACTTAAATCTAAAGATAATACATATTACAAATGTATTGTATACCTTTTAAAATCTTCAAGTTCCCTTTCTAGTTCATCTAATTCTCCATTTTCTAGTCCATTATAGTTAGGTAAGAAAACTTCATCTAAATACATAAAAAGCTATTTTAATCATTATTTAAAAACATAAAATGCAGTGTGAATGATTTTCAGTTAAAAAAAAAACTTATACAACAATAAGGATTAGAAACCATCCTTCCAACAGTATAAAAGTACTTATATGTTAATAAACTAAGCTATTAAATAAAGCCCATTAGCCTATCCAAACCTAACAACAAATATAAATATTGTGTCTGCAAATACTTAATGTTTTTCTTTCAAATTCATTCTTTAGAATTATGTAACTGTATGAAAATAACAAGCTACACTACGTTTCTGTTTGAATCCAACCTTTGTTTCTCGGTCTTTATACCACATTGTGTTTCCATTCATTATGTTACATTCAAACTTTTCTTTTTACTATTTTTTATATTAAAGAAAAAAACCCCAACAAGAAGCCTGTATCTTTAAAAAAAAAAGTCATGTGATTTCAGCATCAAAACTCTAGCTTGTGTAAATCATCATCAGTATATCAACTTACACTTACAAAAATCAAGCATGTAAACGAAGTGCTAAATAGCTAAGACACTATTCAACAAGATAAAACAAAAAACACAGATGTAATACACAAGAAATCTATAAAAAATAGTGGCAAATGTACAGCACAGATAAAAAGGTTGACAACGTTAAAAAACATCAACGTAAGTCCTACCACATATCTCTAGGAAAATAAATAATCTGAAACACATAACAATGCAAAAGTACCTTCCTTTAGACAGAATTTACAGTATTTTCAGGTTAATAAGCCGAATCGCCGAATAAGCCAAGGCCAATTTTCAGCTATGAAAATGAGTTTTTGCTTATTACCACCCAATAAGCCGAGGCCATTTTTAAGAAGTGACAAGTTTCTTCAAATTACCGCCAATGGTAATTAAAAAAAACCAAAAAACATTTCCTAAGAAGAAGAAATTTCCAAAAAAAGTGATCGTCCATGTACAAGAAAACGGATGGATGGATGACGAAGGATGCATCAAGTGGATTAACGAAGTGTGGGCTCGTCATCCTGGTGGACTGAAGAAATCTCGATCTCTGCTCGTTTGGGATATGTTTTAAGTCTTACCTGTGTGAAAACGTTAAAGCTGCGATCAAAAGATGCAATACCGATATTGCAGTTATTCACGGTGGGCTGACATCTGTGATACAGCCCTTAGATGTGTGTTTAATAAACCTTTTAAAGACAAGCTCCGTCAATGCTGGAAAGAGTGGATGGTTTCCGGCAATCAAAATTTTACTGCTGATGAAAATATGCGCGCTGCATCACTCGCTACCGTCTGTGAGTGGGTCGTGAAATCGTGGGACGATATTAGTGTTGAAACTGTAGAGAAGTCATTTAAAAAATGCAGCATCTCAAATGCAAGGGATGGAATGGAAGATGATATGTTGTGGTTGGACAATGACGAGGAAGACAACATTCCACTCACTCAGCTAATAACACCAGAGAATGACCCGTACAATGACCAGGTCTCTGCCAAGGATTGGAATCTATTATTTGGTGCTTCTGACGATGAAGATGATGAATTTTAATAAATTTCTGAGATTAAAGTGTGTATTTTTTTTTTTTTAATTTTGTTATTTCTATGAATACATGTCATTCGTAATGTATAGACCTTTTTCTATTAATAAATAAAGTTTATTCAACTGAAATAACTCTGCCGTAACTGTGAGATCAAAGGTATTATTTTGGGGCCGATTTTTGTCTTCAGTATTTTTTGGTCCAAAGCTGGTGATTGGCCAATAAGCCGACCTCCAAAAATCAGGTTCAAAATTTAGGGCCAGAAATTCGGCTTATTAGGTAGAAAATACGGTACGTGCACATACATTCTGAAATTTACATTATATACAGAACAAACACAATTAATATACAAGTAAAATACCTGAAGAATAACAGTTGAAAGTGACTGTTCTACATGTAGTTTCTTTATGTGATATACTGTAATGGCACACAAACACTAATTATTTTATTAACCTACATCAAATCATATTCCATTGCCTACATGTAAGGTCAGTCAACATTATTAATCAATGATAAAACAGAACAACAAACAAACAGTAAAACTTTCTATACATCTTTTCTTTTCAAACGACAAAACGTTGTCAAGCTTTCTGAGCTATTATCTAATTTCTTGAACTCATTTTATGATAAAACAACTAAATTATACACCAGTTCAATATATGCTTATGATTTTATATTTAAAATCAACTTTCAAAGTAATATCAAGTTCTTTTATTATGGCATAGAGACAATCTCCACAGAAGACATTAATAACAGTAACAAACACATTTTATAATCATACATTTCTTTCTAAGAAATAGGTGTAGTTCATCTAACTTCACATCAGGTCAAAATGATACTACTATAACCAATCAATATCACTAACTGTTTGACAAATTATTCTCTTGCCTACATACTTTTAATTTTTATCTAAAAGAGATATGCCTCATTTACAAAGGCATTACAAAAATCAAGCATGTAAATGAAGTGCTAAATAGCTAAGAACACAGAAGTAATACACAAAAAATCTATAAGAAATAGTATAGGAAAGTATTGTTTATTAGTGTTCAGAGTATAACCAATAAAAATGAAATGTAAGGTTTAGAATACTGTCAAACTGATCCAGATCAGATTCAATCTGTGGTATATACATTATTTAGACAGAATCAGCACTTGTTAGAACACAACTAAATATTATATCTGGCTCAACTTCAGTGGAATTTTGAAACAGCCTATTCCTTAATCATTCTTTAATTCACCTACCACAGCAACATTCTAAACAGTTAAACCCACTTATGAGATAAGTTGTGTACTGCTTGCTTAGCATAAGCAACTGGTTATAACAAGTCCAATTAAGTAAACAATTACATTATGCCAAATAGGGTTGAGGATTTTGGGGCTATTTTGATAATTATTGTGTTCCACATAAGTACATACCTGGACATGTCATGTCATCTGTACAATTTTTCTTCTTCTTATTTTTCTTTCCTCTAACAGAAAGTTTACTCAGCTGTTAAACGAAAGAGATAAATAACTTTGTCAATGTGAATCAAATGGATACCACAAATTCCAGATGTGGCACATATCAATCAAATCATTCAAGCTTCATACAATTATTTACTTAAAATGCATGGGCAATGAAAGCACATGCAAGAATAGTCATTCACAGTCCTTAACATTTCTAACATCTAATCAGTTCTACTATTAACACTAAATTTTAAAAAATGAATGAAATGACACTTCAAGTCTTTATAAGAAAGAAAAATGTAACTACACCTGTTGTATGTCGCCATTCTTGTTTGAACCCTCTGCTTTTTCCATGGAACTATCTTCTTCTTTACTCATTCTGTTGTTTTTACAGTAAGTAGCCCATACACCTGCTTGGTTTAAAACTTTTGAATCAAGCACTGGAGAGCTTATGGTGTTGCTGGTCACTGGCAGAGATACTTCTATCTTCTTTACTGGTGCATTATTTTCTGAGTAAGAGAGATACTATGTAATTCACATTTGGCAAAATATTGAAATATAATTCATAGAAAAATAGAAAGACATAGCTATCAAGAACAGAAAATGTACATTCCCAGAGTTATACAGATATTAATTTTCTATAAATTATCTGTGGAATAGATAATTCTTTTCCAGCTCAAGAAAAGAAAACCCGTTTTTAGTAATTTTTTCACATTTAGTTTTTTAATAAACAAAGATGATATGTTCACAAACCAGAATTTATAATGATGATAAAAGAATGAGTCTCTAGGTCTTACAGTCATAGTTATGGACTACTACTCTGTAGCACAATTTCTAGTGCTTATGTATGATGTACTGAGATCAATGATGTTTCCTCCTCCTCTAAACATTCTTTCCAAAGTCTGTCAACCACAAACAATAGCAATTTCTGAGAGTTTGAGCTATCAAGAGCAAAGAAGTCCAGATATGTCTGCAAATGGTATATTATAAATTTCCACTTATACATGCAACAGGTGGATGAAATTATATAGTTACTTGAGGCATGGGACTGAATATTTTGCAATCAAACCCAGTGGTCCCACTCATCTTTTCCATTTTTAGACTTTTTACACTTAGTTCTGTATATGACATGTGAAAAATCAACCAAAATCTCAGAATGTCCCCAAGCAGTATAGTAATTCACAATTTTTTGGTTATTGAAATGTATATATAAAGTCTAAATAATTATTATTTCATTTCACATCATTGTCTATATACTGTTCTCTGTTTCAAGAAAAGTAAGTTTAAAAACTTGTTTGTAAATAGTAATAATGTATTATAACTGAAACGTGACTGTATTTTACAAAATACTAGTCCACTTAAAACAACCAAAACAGGTCACTTTGTAAGGATCAGTTTTAAACATTCTTATTTATGGTAACATGAGTGCACATGCACCACAACAATTGCAACTTCTGTGATGTTAGCCAGCAATGGCTGAAAGACCTAAACAATAAAATACAGATATTTATCACACTTAAGTTATTTAAACTAAACATTTATGTTTTGAGTTATAATCTGCAGCCATTCTAGAAAGAAAAGAAAAAAAATCCTACTTTTTTTATGGTGGTTATGTGACAGGTCAAATTTAATGAACACATACAGAAACCTTGATTCAATAGTGAAAATAACAGATGAAATATAAAGTTCCTCCTTACAAAGCACTTTCTAATTATCTAGAGATGGGGTGGGCAACTCTATTGTGGCAAGCTTCAGTTCAGGAATCAACTTTTTCTATCATTAATTTTTTTATCTCAAATTTGAAAATCAGCAACTGCACTGCCTCAAGTCATTGCTGATGTTGCATGCTTCATCACTCCCACAGACTTCGCTCATTTTGTAATGTCAGTCTGGTTTAGATGTTCGTTATCGAATGTGCGTTGTTTTGCATGTACTTGCAAACATTTTTATTGTGCAACTTTCAAGTGTTTAAATACATTTTGTTTTTAATCCCATAATATAGATAAGTGGATAATTAAAAACATAAGAATACAGATGATGGTGAACACTTAGAAAGAAAATTTAATCGATTCTGGCATTGCTGCTGAAAACAGAATGGCTTGTGACTAAAAAAAACGTGAAACTTTAATTTAATGAAAGGTGGGTTTTGAAATTTGCACAACTTCACAAACAAGAGGCCTAAAAAGATTTTTTTCATTGATAGAACTAGTTATATTAGCTTCCCATAAAGTAGCTTGAATTCTAGCTCAAGAAATAAAATCATATTCTGATGCTGAACCATTAAAAGAAATACTGATTGTAGTCATTGAAACTGTTGAAGAGTTATGATTCAAAAATAAAAAATATTCTTCAAAAGGTAAATAATTTGCAATTAAGTCAAAAGACAAATGTCCACTGAATGCTAGAGTTAGTGAGAAACAGAAAATCAGTTGCTTGAACAACTAAAATACTGTTTGTATTTTTCTTTAGCACTAGATGAGTCAACAGATGTTAGTGACACTGCACAGTTGATATTTTGGATTTGATATGTAATTTCAGATCTTCAAGTAAGGAAAGAAGTACTTTGCCTTTGTGGATTACAAGATCAAACACGTGGAAAAACATCTTTGAAAAATTTTTTGAAATGTCAAAAAAATTCAATCTGGATTTTCAAAAACTGGTTTCTGTCACAACAGACAGTGC
Organism: Carcinoscorpius rotundicauda; assembly: GCA_011833715.1. NCBI lineage: Eukaryota > Metazoa > Arthropoda > Merostomata > Xiphosura > Limulidae > Carcinoscorpius > Carcinoscorpius rotundicauda. The sequence goes on from CM022393.1 coordinate 34,137,148, forward strand.
TTCTGCCACGCCTAGGGCAAAATTAGGATGTTTCTCTTTTGAAGCAGCATTTAATTGAAAATAATGTGAAGTCCACGCTGCCATCTTTCCATTGTATTTTGCATCAGGAAAATTTACGTGCTCAGATGTATAAAAGTGATAAATTGAAAAATTTGATGGACACTGTTGTAAAAACTATAAATTATATTGGAAGTAAAAGCTCTCTCATCCATCAACAGTTTGTTGACTCTTTGAGAAAAGAACTGACTGTACTTTTGCAAAATCAGTAAGATAATAAAATGTATGATGGTTAAGCAGAAGAAAAGTCTTAGAACGATTTACTTCATTTCCTCAAACAAAGGAGCATCTTGTTGAAAAATATAAGTTTGAAAATTTCCTTGAAATTGAAATTTTGTCATGGCAGTGTGATTTGCACTTTCTGTGTGACATAATGGTTAACTTGAATGATTTAAATATGAATATTCAGGAAAGAGATAAAATAATAAGTGAGCAATCACAGTCTATTCGTTAATTTCAGTTAAAGCTAAATCTCCTTGCCAAACAATTACAAAAGAATAATTTGACACATTTTGCAAAGTTGAATAGTTTTCCAGAAAATAATAAGAACAATGATTTTTCTGATGCTAAAGATAATCTCCATGTAAAGTGAATCAAAAATCTATCTCAAAAATTTGAATCACATTTCACATACAAGTTTTGATAATGGTCATCTAAACAACCTAAATGAACTACATGCTGATACACAGCAAAGAAATGCAAAGATTCTAAGCAGACTGTCTTAACTATAAGCCTGTAAGTCACTGTAGTTATCATGCTCATCTATAGTGATAAAAATGAACAATCTGGTGAAGTGAATGTGTAATGTTTATTAAATTAAATATTTTCCTGAGGAGAAATTCTCTTTATATTGGATTTTATTTTATTCTTTTCTGTGCTGATGATTGTTTTTTTTTAACTGTGGTTTCAACCATTTCTTGAATTAAGAGATTAAAAAAGACTTCTGCAATATTTCATTAACTAATATCTCAGCCTTCAGACCAGTAATACAAGTTCACACATTTATTGGTTTCATGTGAATATAAGTCATATGTACATGAAAATTTCCAATGAGATGGACAGAAAGCAAAAACTGTAGTATTCAAGAGTTCTTAAGAGTCAAATCCAAGCTAAGAAGTATTAAGAGTAATAAAAATTTAAAATTTGTACAAGAAACTGACACCCAATGTAAGATCCTTTTTTTATGGTATGCCAGTGAGCTGTTAATAAAAATGCCTCTCATGCAAGTACAGTAAAGCACTTTCTTGGTTTGCAAGAGATCTCAGGTTTGAATCCAAACCAAGAAAATAACAGTAATTAAAAAAAATAATTAAAATTACCATGTGTGGTGCTTCTGAATGAAAAATATTTTTTTCATGACTACAAGGGATATTACACAAATATTTTAAAAGCTTTCAGCAACAAAGAGCTAAAGAATTACCTTTGTCTTGCGTAAGGGCTGTTACATAGCCATTTAAAATAACCTGCTGATACACTGGCTGACTAGCCTCTAAATCTTGTTTTTGCTGTTCTTCTTTTGTTTTAGAAAGTTGAACTGCTTCCTTCCTGTCCATTTCTTGACAACCATTTCCATTAGGTGTTGGCTTAACTTTCACATACATCTCTTTTCTCGATTGCTGAATTTTTTCTTGAGCTTCAAATTTTGGATGAACAAATTGGTCACTACGTGACACTTCAGTATGCTTCTGTAATGAAATTAAACAAAATATTCAAATGAAGCACAATCAATTTGGAAAAAAAACTTTTTTTTAATCTACATTAATCCTTATATTAATTTAAAATATAGTAAAATAAAAGTAGTTAACATAAAATAAGCTAATTTTTCATATTGTACAACACAATTACCCAATACCATATACACATTCTTATAATGAAATAAATACAACTTTAAATGCTACATTATACATTTTTAACTTTTGGTATTAAAAAACAATGTTTTCTTGCAAAGAAAAAGTTGTGCAATCACACTAAAATTATAGTTAAAAGTATCCTTTGATTGAAAAGACAAACATTTTTATATATCTAATTTACACTTCTGCTTCTCAATCACACTGTGCTATTTTTCTTTGATGTTCAGATACTTATTGGGAGAAATTAATTATTTATGTTTTGATCTACTTTCTGAGTTAGACCCATTTTATGATATACCATTTCTCATCATTAAACCTGATCTATGTCAAAGTAAGGTTAATGAATAATTGTGTACAGCAGTGTACTTTGCTCATGTAAATGATGTTTGATAATACATACATCTAATTTAGTTGGAGACTATTTGTAAAAAGGAGTATTCCTTCAAACAAGTAAACTCATGAAAATAAAACTTAAATTCAAGTTAAATAAGCAAAGTATTATTATGTATAATATTAATAATAATAATAATAAAACAAAACTTCAAAAATTCTCTCATCATACTTTTCTGTATTTCTGATTATTATATGTATGAAGTTATAAATGCAAGAACAATGACCATTTGGTGCTGAAATGTTTCATGTTTTGTAATATCACCTTCTATATACTTTCAAAAATATTAATGTAGTACTTTAAACTGTTAAACTAACATATAAATACAAATATTTATGAAATAGGTAAATAAATGTTACTTCATATATCAGCTCTTCTCTTAATCCAGGACAGGGACCTGTTGAAACTTGCTCATACTTTTCATTTTCCACATTATGTGAAGAACGTTGTTCTTTTTTACCATGATCTTTTCTTTGGGCCCTTTCTTCTGCCTAAAGTTGAAAATAAAATGCCATATAACAGAAAAATAGACACTTAAATACAAAGAATCCACATTTCCTAACAAGAACAAACTGTACTTAATGTTTCACATTTCATTTAGTGTTTAAAATTTTAATTCTTTTTAATAATTTCAAACATTTCACATATGACAAAGTTATGATCTTCAAAAAAGTATTTTAATACTAGACAAGCAAGTAAAAAAATAAGGATTTTCACCCTTCAATCTTTAAATAATTGAAACAGCTTTGTTCTAGGTTGAATTACCATTTATTTGTTCATGGTAAATGTTAATTAAAGCAAATAACACTATCCACTGTTGTTTCTAACTTTGAACTGTCAATCATATGAAAAACAACTGGATATCAGCACCCACTATGAACTCTTAGACTACATGTTTATCAATGAATAGTGAGACCAAATTTAACATTTCAGTGAAAAAAATCAGCACTGGGTTTTTATCACATCACCTGCAGTTTGGAAGTTAAGCACCCTAACTACCATGCCAGATGAATTATTAAACATTTAAAAAAACTGTTGCAAAGAATTAATATAAAAAATACTTAAAAATAACAATTTTTCTGCAATTTCAAAAGTATTTTTCCCTTGAATTTTTAAATTTACCAAGATAATAATGATAAGGAATTTCAAATATTTTGATGGTATTTTTCAAGTTCCTGTTTTAAATTCTTAATTTCCTCATCCAAAGCATGTTTCATTTGGGTATAATACGAATTACGAGTTATTTCTAATTGATCACTTACCAAGAAACACTTGAAATAAGTTCATATAGCTTCCACAACATGCATTATTACCACTTTAGAGAAACAAACATTGAATTAATTGAATGAATGCAAACAGGAACAGAAAATAATTCAAAAGACTTGAAAAAATAGTTCTGGTAAATCCTTTATTGAATTGGCCATTTATTCAAGAACATTAACTTTAATTATAAGTTTAATCCATTAATGGCTCAGAAAAAATAAAAAATTGCAGTAGTAGATATTACTCTAGAAACTTGAAATGCTACTACACATCTATTGTAATTATAACAAAATGTATTTCATTAAAATGTTTAAAATTTCAATAATGTCTTTCTCTGTATGTTTGGTGCTGGCAATTTTAGGAACAGGTACTTTCTAATTACAATCTGATTGTTTACTGAAGTAAACTGTGCTGATTTAACAACCATGACCATTCATTAACCAAAGTAAAGTTAAAATAAAAGTTGGCTGCACTTTTGCATTTTGTGTGTTTGTATATACATAAATTATTATCAACAACACAGTTAATGTTTACAAAACTGATATTGTAAAATTCAACCAATAAATCAGGAGTCCTCCCTAATTTTGAGGGCCAATAAGCAGTTACTGAAGTCATGATTATACAATTGATTTTTCATCCATTCTTTACAGATTCTTGTCATTCCTTTGCATTTTGATTTTGCTCCTTCTCTTCCTCTAAATTTTCTCTTCAGTTCATGCAACAACTCATTTGATTCAACACAATGGTCCTCAGCATCCTTAATTGTAAGTTTATTAATATTTCAAACTGGGTTTAGTGAATATCATAAAATCTGTGATCATACTTTTTCTTTCTCTCTTCCACGCCCCATTTCACCAGCATTTGAACACTTTTCTCAAAACTCACATTTTACTTTTAATTTTCCCATCATTTTAATGTGATCAAAACCAATACTTGCTCCATGATATGTTTTACTGCGATAGTGTTTCGGAAATGTGTTGTTGTTTGGTGTATAACAGTGCAAAGCAACTAAGTTATCTGCATCAAATAACCGAAAAAAAATAACTGAAATGGGAAATTACATTAAAACAAAAACAGTAACCCCATGTCAAAACATGACTAATATGGTGCTGTTATTCGTGGCCATAATGAGAGCACAATAGTACAACGTGGGCTATTGTGACACACACACCACACACTTATGCATCAATCTCAGATAAAAGGAAAAAAAAATGAATGAAAAAACAGTGACTAATGTGTAGCCGAGTTAGGAAACTTCCTCCTTATATAAACAAGATGGTCAAAGTCTAATAAAAGGTTTTATCTGGATAAGCGTGTCATGTTGCTCACTCCAAATCAAAAGTCCACATATGAAACAAGCATGACGATAGTTGGTTTGGAATTTTATGGTGCAAACAAACTAGGTTATCTGTGCCAAACATTAGCCACTAAGTTAAAATTAAAGTAAAATTATTAAAATTTGTAAAAGGAAATCAACATAAAACAAAACAAGGTTTAATTTTTGAATTAGAAACAAAAATAGCATTAAATCCAATTTTTCAGTGATGTCAAGAAAACCCACTTGTAGAGAAATATATATGCAAAAACGGCTCATTTGAGTTGAGAAAATATTTCAGATAGAAAAGTGAACAACGTTTCGATCTTCTTCAGTCATCATCAGGTTCACAAAGAAAGAGGTAACTGACCAGAAGCTGACCACAGGTCTGGAAGGGGTTGTGTAACTGAGTGTCGTTCTTAGTATTGATATGGTTTATGTTTTGTTGTGTAAGTCCGTAAATCTCTGGTTTAATGCAGTATGCCACTTGATGGTAAAGGTTCATTTTTTGTTTTTGTAAATCATGTAGTTCTTTGTATTTTGTGTTCAACATGGCTTTAAGTAGTTTTTTCTGTAAATTTTGGATAATGTTTGTGTATTTATTAAAATTCATCAAAGACTTTTAATTTCAAATATAATCCAAATCAACTTAATAATTAAACCTTAATGGCCAGTTTCGATGTCATATCCCTCTTTATAGAAGTTCCAACCACTGAAGCCTACAAGATAACCTTAGAACTCTATATCCAAGACCCTAACTCAACTATAGACGTTCCAAGCAATCAATTAGAAACCCTCATAGAATTCACTACGATAAAGACCAACTTCATGTTCAACAACCACAACTATATACAAACAAATGGCCTAAGTATGGGCAACCCAATATCGCCAGTTCTAGCCAATATTTTTATGACACAAGTTGAAACACAAGCAATTAACACAGCATTACATCCACCACTATACTGGTACAGATATGTAGATGACACGGTTGCGGGATTCAAATCTACAGAACACATACTTAATTTTTTCAATGACATTAACTCCATACATCCCAACATTAACTTCACATGTGAACAGGAAGAAAGCAATCAAATATCATTTCTTAACTCAAAATTACAAGAACCGACACACAATTCAAAACAGAAATCCACCGAAAAATCACCTGTACCGGACTATACATTCCTTGGTACTCAGCACATGAAACAAAACAAAAACTCAACATACAAAGAAACCAGATAAACACAGCCATAAAACTATGCTCACCAGATAAAAGTAACGATGAATTAGACAAAATAAAACAACACCTCATCAACATCAATAAGTTTCCTCCACAAACCGTAAAAAACATCAAATGTACACACCTAGACAGAAAGCAAAATCAACCAACAAAAGTAAATATATCTCACGAATCAAAAAATTACGAAACCATATACTGCTGCAAACCATATATTCCTGACATCAGCAAACAAATAACCAACATTAGGCAAAAAGTAGTAACAAAATATGACAGTCCAGTTAATACCAAGTTTATTCAAAAACCAGGCACAAAACTGAGGTCTATACTATGTAAAAACTACACTTACAAACACCACACCAACATTATTTATAAAATACAATGTGATAACTGCCATGACTTCTATATTGGAGAAACAAGTAGAAAAATGGAAACCAGATTCAAAGAACATAAAAAGTCACCTTCACACGTTTTCGAACACTGCAAGTCAACACAACATAACTATAGAAAACACTCAAATACTAAATAAAGAAACAAACATAAACAAATGCAAAATTAAAGAAGCCTTACTTATACAACAACTTAAACCCAAAATAAACCAATATAAAGGAACGCCTTTATTATATTATGAATATAATAAAATAAAATTGCATATTCAAACATCTAACACCACCCTCAACATTCCAACACTCAGTTACACAACCCTTTCCAAACATGTGGTAAGCTTCAGGTCAGTTACCTCTTTCTTTGTGAACCTGACGATGACCGAAGAAGGTCGAAACGTTGTTTGCTTTTCTATGTAAAATATTTTCTCAACCCAAACGAGCTGTTTTTACATATATAAATCCAATTTTTATATCTAGTTTACAGCAGTAAGAGAGAAACTACAGAAATACAAGTTGTAAAGGACTTTCTGCAGCATAACTTTAATTATCACAGCTTGCCAGGATGACTAATGGGTAAGTTCAAACATCAGTGCTAGTCATCTGAAGTTGGCCTTTCCAGTCATGGTTTTGAGGTATTTGATGTTACAGCCATTTTCTTATTTCAAATCGAACTAATTGTACTTTAATTATTAAAAAAATCATATTAAAAGAAAGTTTAATTCATAAATTAGAAACTTAAATAGGTTAAAAAAGATTAATGGCTTTTAAAAAACTAAAAGGATTTGTAAGGTAGACAGTGTCACCATCACCAATAACAATTTCTAATGTCATGGATAAACCTTGGGACAAAACATGTTTAAAATGGTGCCATTATTGAGAGTTGTAATGCTGGCAAGACAGTTAAATGTGGCTTATTGTGATCTGAGAGTGTCACACAGACAACACATTGGTGCATCAGTCCCAGATAAAAGAAAACAATGAGATAAAAACCTGTGACCAATGAGTAGTCTAGTTCAAACAACTTCCTCTTTTTGGTCGTTCTGAAAGTAAGATGGCCAAAGTCCAATAAAGGGTTTTATTTGGAAAAGCTTGTTTTTATGTTGCTCACTCCAAGTCAACTGCCAACTGGCACGGAGCTCAGCCTTGAATACAGGACCATAGTCCATGTATGGAATAGGCACAGTGGTGATAGTGCCAGACCACATAGATTTAGCTGCCGTGTCTGCAATCTCATTCCCACAAATACCAATGTGGCTTGGTATTCAGAAAAACTGGATAAAAGTAGAAGTTAATGAGAAATGGGCCAGTCAGTTTTCAATATCAGCGAGAACAGGGTGTGAGCCAATGTGAAGTGATTCCAAGGCCAGTAGAAAACCAAGCGAATCAGTATAAATAGTGCACTTGGAGTACTGCTCAGCTTCAGAATGATCCAGGGCAAGAGATATGGCAGACAGTTCAGCAGTGAACACAGAAGCTGAAGAGGGGATTCTGTGTGCAACCACCGAACAGCAAAAAAGCCATAGCAGAGCTCACGGAATTACTTGATATGGAACCATCCGTATAAATTGGAATGGAATGATTGTTCGAAAGATGTTAGTAAATAAAAGATGGTACTTCCAATCAGGAGTATCTGCCTTTTTTAGATGGCTTAAAGAAAGGTCACATTTGGAGACTGGAATAAGCCAAGGGGAATAGGCTGATCAGTGAATTCTACAATGTTATCCAAGGAGAGATCCAATTCATCCAATTGTGCCTGGATGCGAAGGCCAAAAGGAGTAATGGCAGATCGCCTGTTCTGAAAAAGTAAGGCCCACTGGAAAAGGAAAACACAACCCCAGGTGAAATGCTTCAGTAAAGTACAAAGTTTTGAAGAATATAATAAAGACAGTTGCAAATGGCAAAGGTGCAGAGAAGGTTTGTGAGATTCCACGTATAAGCTCTGAACTTGGGAGGTGTGGAAAGCCCCATTGAAGAGTCAAAGTCCTTGATGATGAATGGGGTCAAGTATCTTTAAAACCAAGTGTCTGGCAGAGCCACAAACCATTGATCCATCGTCGAGTTTTGAACAAATAAGAGCACGATACATCTTTAACATAGAACATCGATCTCCTCCTCAACTGGCAGTAGATAGGACACAGAGGATGTTCAGTGCTCTCATGCATTTGACCTGTAACTGCTTTAAGTGTGGTGTGGTATAAAGGTCAGCTTATGGTCAAAGATAAGCCCCAAGAACTTGGTCTCAGGAACCAAGCAAAGCTTGACCTATACGGAGTTCAGGATCATAAGGGTGAATACCCCGTTGGTAACAAAAGTGCATGCAAATGGTTTTAGTGAGAGAAAAATTAAAGTTGTTCCCCGTATCCCACTTCAGTAAGCGATCAAGGGCAGTTTGTAGTTTTTGCTCAATATATCTCATGTTCGACGACTGACACGAGATGTGAAAGTTGTCGACATTTGTAATAGTGAGAGGGAGTTGTTCAGTGATGGCATTAATCTTTATACTGAAAAGTGTCACACTCAAAACACAGCCCTAAGGGACCCCAAGTTCTTGTACAAAAGAACAGGAAAGTGTTGAACCCACACAAACTTGGAATCTTCTGTCTATTAAAAATTTTGAATAAACATGAGTAAATGGCCACGTAACCCATATATATATATAGGGGTCTTACAAAATGCCATACCTCCATGTTGTGTCATAAACCTTCTCAATATCAAAGAATATTGATACAAGATGTTGGCATTTAAGAAAGGCTTCTCTGATTGATGTTTCAAGACAAATTAGGTTCTGTGGTGGAGTGCTGTCATTGGAACCCACACTGGGTGGGCAAGAGGAGGTTGAATCAAGGAACCAAACAAAATGAGCACTAACCATCCTCTCTGGTTAATAGCCTGGTGCCAGGCATCAGGAAAAGCATTCTCCTACCAGATCTGGTTAAAAACAATTAGAAGATCACCAAAAGAAGCAGGAGAGAGATAGTGCAGCATGTCATAGTGTACATCAACAGGTCAAACAGATGTACTGCCAGACCGATGAAGGGCCATTTTCAGTTCCACCAGTGTAAAGGGACAATTACAGTCAAACAGACAGTCAGTTTGAAAGGAAAGAGGTGAATGCTCTGCCCGAGTCTTGATGGCCAAGAAGGTGGAGGAACAAGCAGAAGTACTAGATACCTGGCAAAAGCTTTCACCTAGAGTATCAGTGATGCTCTAAACATCAGCTACCTCTTGGCCACCACAGAGTAAGATGGAGAGGGGGACAGAACTGTAGTACCCAGTGAATCCTGTCGCATATGACCTTGGAACTGGTGGTAGAAGATATGCTAGTTGTGAACTTAATCCAAAATCCCTACTGGCTTTGACGTCTTACCCACCTAGCATATGTACGGGCCCATTGGAAAACGATGCAGTTCAAAAGTGTGGGATATCTACAGAAAGTATTCCAGGCCTGTTTTTGAGCCTTCCGTGCCAAGTGGCAGGATTCCACCACGAACGAGTATATCGTGGAAAACGTATCTCAGTTTTAGAAATACATTAAGAAGCTGCTTGTATAATACAGTCAGTTACTCCTGCCACACAGTCATCTATTGATGACTGATTCATGATCGTAGAATCAAGTTCTGTGAGCGCAGTGAAAGTGGACCAGTCTGCCTGATTCGAATTCTACCGGGGAATATGGGTAGGGCATCGACCGCTGCTGGTCTCTCTCAAAAGTATAGGAAAATGATCACTGCCTAGTGGATTATTGCCAACCCTCCATAAAAAATGGAAAAATAATGAAAGAGAGCAAACTGAGAGAATAAGAAAGCATACGCTCTACAGAACGACCCCTCCTATCAATAAGAGCACTTCCCCAGAGGGGATGATGTCCATTAAAGCCCTCCAGGATTAAAAATGGAGATGGCAACTGTGCAACGAAAGCATCAAGGTGTGATTGATCCTATGTTTCTCCAGGTGACAGGTAGAGAGAACAAACAGTGATGGTATGACCCAAGGAAACACAGTTGGCATCGGCCTCCAAGGGTGTGTTGAGTGACAAAGACAATGTGGGCACATGCTAATCAACCACCAGTGCCATCACACCATGTACTTGTCCATCCCACAGCCTGTCATTTCTGTACAGAGAAAACTGCCGAATGGAGACTGTATCAGCAGGTTTGAGAAATTTCTTCTAAGGAAAGATAAACAGAATGGTAGGAAGCAATCAGTGTTTTGATATCATCCAAATTAGAACGTAAACCTTGACAGTTCCATTGTATCAAGGTGGCCATTTTTAATGATGGGTAGGTGAAGTGGCTGGAAAAACCTTCTGTTTACGACCACGTCTTATTTCCTTACTGTCCTTATTCAGAGGAGGTCTATTGACCTACATGGATCCTGCCCAGGTTGATTGAGCAGGTCTTTGTTGTTGGAAGGGGATTCCAGTGACTGAGAAGAAAACAAATGATTGTTTTGCATTGTGGGGTGGGAGAAGATGTATCAGAAGAAATGCCTGTATTTGAAACCGAAGGATGTGGATCTTGACATTTATTGGAATGTATGGGAGGAACAGAGATGGGTTTAGAAGTCGATTCATCAACCTTTTTAACCATAAAGGTCAAAAGGCTTTTCATTTGTTTTGAAAACAATTCTCTTGAAGGTACTGAGAGATCTGTCTGCACTCCCACTGTAGTTGTGCAGCAGCATATGTTCGAGATGGAGTGGCAGACAGCAATTTTCAAGCCTCAGGATAACTAATGTTGTGAGTTGTTTTCAAATGATGTACCTCTTTTTCCTCCAACCATTTTGGGCAAGAACGACAGTAGGAAGGTTGGAAACCATTGCAGCTGACACAATGTGGGTCCGTGTGACACTCATAGGCATCGTGGTACTTGCCACCAGAACAAGCACATGTCAGGGAACCACGACAGGACGTCAAGTGGCCGAACCTTTAAAACTGGAAACATCTCAAAGGGTTTGAAATGTAAATCAGATAACCTGCCTTTATGGTGGCAAGTGCACATGGTGATGTAAATGTCAAAATGAGGATATCTGTCAGCAGTGTAACTCCGTCTTTGCAAGTGGAGATGCACCTCACTGCAGAAACTCTTTGAGTGGAGAGACCAGCGAAAATATCTGACTTGGGGACGTTCTTCAAATCCCTCTTAACAATAACTCCTCATGATGAATTCAAGGTAGTATGAGTAGTAACCTCAATGGGAACGTCCCCAATTACCTTTGAATTCAAGGAGTTCACTGTGTGGGATGTGAATGTTTCAACCAATATGTCTTCAGATTGAAGCCTCTTTACTGACTTTGGAGAGTCAGCAAGTTCCTTCTGAATAAAAAGGGGGACATTTGCCCAAAAGGTTTTTCTGAAAGAGAATGTGATATAAGAGAATGGGATACAGGTGTTACTGATGTTAAAGATTGCTGCTAAGAGTCTTCAAGACATGGTTGTTTACCTAATTGACTCTTTTTACACTATTTTATTTAAATTTTTTGTTGAAGGACCCATAGGAAAAAAGGAAAATTTTGGTATCCACTGACCCCCACCCACCATGAAGACCTATGAGGGGACGCACTACAATGTCATGCAAGGACATTGCAGCAATTCCAGGGTTTTGTGAGCACTATACCCAAACACCAGCATCAGACACAATGTCCACAATACTCCTTGAGAACTTCCAACACTGGTATTTGGTTGACTCCAGCCTATGTGGACCAGCCGACTGACCCAAGGGGGGCCATCCAAAGGCTGCCTATCTACAGGCATTAAAGGCCAAAGTGGTGTGTTAGGGTTGGACCTCTCAACCACCAGGATCCTCTCCTTCCCTTCACGGGTTGCCACACATGGCAAACACGTGGGTGAATGTTTAGATCCCAGAGAAATTAAACTGAAAGAACAGAACCTTTCCTAGGAAGTCCCCTCATCATGTACAGGAATCCACACCAAAGGGTCAAATTAGGGGGTCCAAAGTGGACTGCTGTTATCAAAACCCACCCTGGATGGGTAAGAGGAGGTTGTTTGGATTTGAGGAACTAAACAAGATGAGCATTAAGCATTCTCTAAGATCTTATAGAGATAGTAATTTGATGGAATCTTTCCTGGACTTTGTAAAAGGAAGGACAATTGCCTTGTGCCAAATATCAGAAAAGGTATTCTCCTGTCAGATCTGGTTAAAAGCAACCAGAAGAATAGCAAGAGAGACAGGAGAGAGATGGTGGAGCATCTTGTTGTGAATATCATCAGGTCCAACTAATGTGCTGTGGGACCAATGAAGAGCAAACTTCACTCCACCAGTGTAAAGAGGCAATTGCAGTCATAGAGACAATTAGCCAAAAAGAAAAGAGGTATTCACTCTGCCCATTTGTTGATGACCAGAAAGGTGGTGTATAAAGCAGAAGTGCTGGATGCACAATAAAGCTTTTGCTGAGAGCATCAGCAACCTCCTGATTACTGAAAAGCAATATCAAAAGAGGAACAGAAGTATTGTGTTCCCTGAGCTTCCAAATCTTGTCCCATACAGCTTTGGATCTGGTGGTAGAAGAGATGGTACTTGTGTGCTTAATTCAAGATTCCTTCTAGTTTTCCACATCTTACCTGCTGAGCACGTACATAGGCCAGCTTAAAATCGATGTTGTTTAAAAGTGTGGAATATGTGCAAAAGGTATCCCAGGCAGAAATCCATAATGGATAAGGATACTGTGTTTAATGTGTTGAGGTTTCACGAATACACTTAGCAACTGCTTGGACAATACAGTCAGTCACTGCTGCCACACAGTCTTCTATCAATGGCCTACAGACAATAGCAGGATCAAGTTCTGAGAAAGCAGTAAAGGAGGTTCAAGTTGGCCAGTTCCAGCTTCCTTCAATGCACATTGGTCAGGTGGCATCAACCATGACCAGCCTCTCTCAAAATTATAGGAAAAATGATCACTACTCCATGGATCACTGTCAATGCTCAAAAAAAGGTAAGAGAAAAGTGAAAGGGGAGCAAATACAAAGACCAACAGAAGTAAAAGACTAATTATAGGTGTAGGAAAATAAGTATAAAAATTGGTGCTGAAGAGAGAATGGTTGTAATACATAGGATGATCCCTCCTATCAACATCAGCACAAACCCAAAGGGAATTAAGTCCATTAAAATCTCCAAGGATTAAAAAGGGAGATGGCAACTGTTCAATAAGAGCATCAAGGTTTGATTGCTCATAAGTCTCTCCAGAAGACAGGTAGAGAGAACAAACAGTAATGGTATGAACCTAGAAAACATGGACAGCTACTGCCTCCAAGGGTGTATTGAGTGGCAAAGACACTATACCCAAATAGTATATATTGCTGATTTACCAGCAGTGCCACCTCTCCATGCACTTGTCCATCATACAATCTGTCATTTCTTTACAACAAAAATTGCTGAAATGGCAGATTTCAGAAATATTTCCTGTAATGAGATATATACAGGATAAGAATCAATCAAATTCTTAATGCCATCTACATTCGAATGAAAACTCTGACAGTTCCACTTCATCAAAGTAGCCATTTTTTATTTACGTGGAGGAGAATTGGTGGGAGAGCCCTTATGTTTTCAACAACATATTGAATCCTGCCCTGGGTTGAATTGGTAAGCCTCTGTCTGTGGAGGAAGGTTCCAGTGGCTGAGGGTGTGAATAAATGACTGTATTGCAACTCAGGGCCAAGAAACAAGATGGACCCGAGAAAATGCACAAACCTGGATCCAAAGAAAGTGGACCAAGGGAGTCATCAGAAGGAGTGTTTTGGACAGATATGTTAGTTGATATAGCCTTATCAACTCTTTTAACCATAGAGAGCAAAAGACTCTTCAGATGCTTTGCATATGACTCTGTTGGAGACACTCAGAGATCTGTCTGCACTCCCACTGTATATAGCAGTGGAATAGGGTGTATCAGCATATATCAGAGATTGAATGGGGGACAATAATTTCCAAACCTCTGGGTAAGAGATATTTTTAACAGTCTTTATACATTGCACCTCTTTCTCCTCCACCCACTTAGGGCAAGAATAAGAGTAAGAGGGGTGAGAACTACCACAATTAACATAGCGTGGTTCCAGTTTACACTTGAAAGCATCATGCAGGTGCCAACACAACGAGGACATGTTAAAGAATCATGACATGATGTCTTTAAGACTGAACCACTAACACTGAAATCATCTGAGTGTTGGGAATGTATGACTGCACTTTACAATTAAGATACCCTACCTTTACTGTAACAGGTGGATGTGTTGATGTAAATGTCAAAATTAGAACATTAGTAGGCAGCATAATTCCATCTTTGCAAGTGGAGATCTGATGCATTGCAGAAATGCTTTGGCTGGAAAAACCAGTGAGGATTTCTGACTCAGGAATTTTCTTCAAGTCCCTCTCAACAATAATTCATCTTGAGGAATTCACAGTGGCATGATGAATAACCTTGATGGGTATATCCCAAATATTCTTCAAATTCAGGAGGAGTTAAGTGTGTTGTGGTGAGGATGTTTCTACCAAAATGTCTCCAGGGCATAACTTTCTCACTGACTTGGAGGAGTCAGTAAGCTCCTGTAATTCCTTTTGAATAAAAATGGGACACATCTGCCCTAAAAATAACTCGGATAATGAATACAAAGTGAGAAATCTAGGTACAGAAACGATGATGGTGATTGTTGAACAGTCAGCCATTCATAACCATTTACCAATTATTGTCTTTTTCTCAATGTTATTTATTTATCTTCATGAATGGGGGTATCCATAATGAAGTAAGAACATTTCAATGCTCACTTTCATCATCCACTATGAAGCCATACCAGAGAACACATTGCAATGCAAAACAAGAGCATTGCATTAATGCCAGGATTTCATGAGTACTATACCCAAACACCCCAGCATCAGACACAATGTCCACAACACCTGCTCAGTGTATACCATGCTGGTACTTAGTTGGCCCTAGCCCAAGAGGACCAGCCAATTAACCTGGGGGCCATCCCAAGGCCAAAGTGGTGTGTCAGGGTAAAACCCTTCAAATGCCAGGATCTTCTTCTCCCCTTCACAAATTGCCACGTACAGCAAACATGTGAATGGATGTTCAGATCCCAGAGGAGGTAAACTGAAAGTAGAAAACTTTCACTGGGAGGTTCCCTCACCATCTACAGGAATTCACCTTGAAGAGCAGAAACGTTTTTTAACGAGAAAAAGTCTGTCTGATTTCTCAAAATTCTATCACCATCCTGTGGTAACATCCAGGTGTCCAAATGTTAAAGGTAGAGTTAAACCAAGTGTTGATATTTTGTTCTTTCTCTTGATAAAAAGGCAGTAATTTTTTCTCTTCATTGTGGTCTCAGTACATGGATTTATAAGCTATCTTTAACAAGCAATTTTTACATCTTTTCATGTTGTTTGGAAAAATGCTGCAAGTCTCTAGCATGAGTTCAAGCCAAATGATGAGAACACACGTAGATAGAACATATAACATACTCCAAGTTAAGTCATGTGATAACAATAACACATACCTGTTTATTACATAATATTGTTCATAACTGAATACTTCATTAAAGAAATGACTATATGCCTACATAATTACTTTTTAACAATAACCAGCAAAGTATTTCTATGAATTCATTTTGTTCTTTTGTATTTTTTGATGTTTGATTTGTTTAGTATTTTCTGAAATTTGTCTGCCAAGTTAAACTGGCTTTTACTTTAAAAAAACAACAACCCAAAGAACAAAGTAAACCACGGCACTGTTTAAACATATATACATTTATATGGTTGTAATGCTGCTTAAATTACATTACAGAATTTCATACTTGATACAATATTTAATTTTCACTTTACTACGTACACATAACAGCACACATACCTTTCTTATTTTCTTCCGATGTTTTTTTGCTGCTTTGGAATTTGAATGTTTGGCATTATCTTTGTTATCAGTGCCATTAATGTAATTTAGCACTTCATCTAGTGGGCGGTAACCAAGAGGAGATTCTGAAGGTTCTGGGTGGTCCTTTTTACTGGAAACCCCATTCTCAGCCTTGTGAGATACAATGCTCAGATGAGCAAATTTAAATCATTACCAATTATCGATTTTCAATACCACATTATTGTAATTTTAAATACATTTCATTCAAACAAAAGCTGTTAGAATATAACTTTAGAAAAATGTTTTTATAGTGATAAGACCAAAAAAAAAGTTCATTAATAACTTTTTGTTAAGGTTCTTCATTGTCAAAGTGAGTAACCATAAAAAGTTTTTTTCTAAATCTTAAAATTACATATAATTTTAGGAAATACATATCCACTCATTTCTCCACATCTAGGAGGTTATAGTAGGTTATTAAAATGGCAAACTAAGAAATACAGCTTATGACAAAAAAACCAAGCTTAGGTAACATCTTCTAGTACCTACAAAATAAGTCATATGAAAAGTTGGAAAGTGGAGAACTCTGTACATGTTAATACATTGTTTGGAACATATTTGGAACCTAAAAACCTGTGGCTGTTGACAACGTAAGAGCACACTCAAAAAGGAAAGGGTTTAAATGTTTCAGAGTTAAGTACCTGTTTAAAATTAATTTTGGTTTTAAAAATATAAATTCAAATCAGGTAAACTTACATGCAAATACTATAAGCCAGAATAATAACACTATGAAAGAGAATGGAACAGGCAAAAGTCATAAAAACTACTGGTTCACCAAAAGTTGAGTTTATAGACAAGAAGGTAACAACCTAAACCATGACAATCAAAAGAAGTTAAGAAGAATCAAGAAGCAAATTAAAAGTCAATGAACTGGATTCATAAGAGAAACAAGAGGAGCAGACCAATTTCTTAGGAGACTGAACTAAATAATGTCACACTTAGAATGCATTCTCCTCAAAAGGGTACTCACTGCCTTAGAACACCAGATGTGGAATTTTGAGATGAAAGCTCAGTTTTGATAACATCACTTCTTTCCTAAGTTAACAAAAAAATTATATCATTTTACTGACTTTCTGTCTTGTGCCAGTTTTGAATTATTATTTTATCCAGCAGAAATTATTTTGCATCATGAACATCACTGCCAAAATTCTAGCTTTATGCTAAACTTAGTTAGACATAACTAACTTGAACATTAAATAATTAAAATAAAAATAAAGGCAAACAAACAGCCAGCAGTCGCTCAATGTACTCTCAGCTAGTTTGAGACTGATAAGATAACCATGTATGGGCAGCTTAGTGCAAGAACTGTGATAAAACTTGTGATTTTTCAAGTTAAGCCTGTTGTTTGTTTATACTAAAATAACTTATTTTGATAAGGACTACTTTTTTACTGGGTAGCATATAACCATGTATGTTACTTGGCAGATATATCCATAGCAGCAAAAAATTGTTTCAACATCAGAAGAATACAAGAATTAGATTCCACAATATAGCATTTCAACTGCAAAAAGAGTCTATGAATAGAGAAAAAAAAGAAAAGAAAAAAAAAGCCTGCCATTGTAAACTTGCATTCCAATAAAAATTGGAGAAACATGAATGTAATGGAGTAAAAAGTCAAACTGCATAAGAACAGGTCTAGAGTCAGATGCTAATAAGATGCAAGGTCTGACTGAAGGTGTTGCACGTGAGTGCACCCCAAGAAAGTAACAATATAATGCAAGGCAAATGTCCACAAAAAGGGAAAGATGTTTTGGAAGGCTAGACTCTTATAAAAAAAACAAAGGCATGTGAAATATCTGAAGTGTTCCTTGTACTTTGTTGATACAAAACCTCAGATGTACGAAGGAACTTGTTAGTACCAAAAAGAAAACTGGAGTTATGGATGACCTAACTGATTGTGTGCAAAACACTGAATAAATGAAGTGTCAGAGTAAGATAATCATCCACGTCACATTAAAATCAACATCACATGAATGGAAAAGTCCTAGAAAAAGACATATGCAGCCAAAGTGAATGCCAATGAATGAATGAAGTCACTCCACACAACATAAAAATTACATTTTTAATCCTCTCTTTACAAGCAATTTTTTCTACTCATGGCACAAAGTTTTAGTAAACTGTAGACCAACAACTGGAATTGTTGGAATTTTTACTGGAACTTTCTCCACTAATATATGGTGTGAAAAAACTGACTGCTCCAAGTACAAAGCAGTATTAATTTTAAACTAAAAAATACTTTTTAACTGACAAATCTTAAATTTCTTTTGCTTAATGTATAAAATCTTCTAAATATATTTCTTTTTCTGCAAATTTTTAATTTATCTATTATTTTTAAGCATTAACTCCATATGCACACACAAAAATTGATATTAATCTAAATTAACCTTCCTTTCTTTCTAAAATAGCTTTATATTGTGATGTAAAATTACAGTTGTTTATTCTAAATAGCTTTAAACTTGTAACAATAAACATCTGTTTACACTCAGCTTTTATTGTTTTACTGCTCTCTGAACAATGTATAACATTCCTGTCACATGCCACAAAATGAATATCACTTGGCAAATATGTAGCTCATGTTACCTTATCAAATGTGCAACTCACAACTTCTTGTATTTTTAAAAATATTTTTTTACTACAGGGTGGTCACTAGAAAAGCAGAAAATTTGTCAAACAGCTATTTATTTTTACAAAGAATAACTTTCACAAAGTTTTTAACAGGCATATGTTATATTACACTCATAGATGCTCAAAATGCATTTTATGATATTAAAATCATGCATTTTATTCATGATGTAAAGAAATCAAAATAGAAATGAGTAAGTATGCATTTTATTCATGATCTCATCTGACCCTCAAATTTCCGCTTTTCTAGCGACCACCATGTATTATCTTTTTATTTTACCAAATCTAACCTGAAAAATTTCTAATTTTTATATTTTAATTATTACTTTAATAATAATTAAAGAACATACAAGAAAAACAAGAAATACAATATTTGTCTGTCAGGGACCGATTAAGCCTACTTTTTATAACAGCCCTTTTGTACTGGGTCTGAATTCAAAGGCCATGTCATTGCACTTGTTGACTTGCATTCAAAATTTTATTGAACTATCATTTTATAAATTTCTGTCAGTAAGTTTGGAATCAATTTGTACATTGTAATTCAAACATTAATATTACAAATGAGTTAATTTCTTAATTTAAAAGCAAATATTAAAAAACACATTTAAATATAGATTTTAACAAGTCATTTGGTTTGCTGAATGTAGTGCTGTTTAATATTAGATGTATGTGATACTACAATAGTCAGTCTAAAATTTCATATAAACTATGAACTAAAATTATTAATATTGACAAGCTGGAATGTAAAAGAAAAACCTCATATTGTTTAATTTTGCTGAGATATGGCTTATGTACTGAATTAAATATGGTGGCCCTGTTCAATTCTTTCCTTTTTCAAAAACAGTTCCTTACATGCTGTTGCTACAGTATACGACATGTGAATAATGAATCAACAACTTAGAATGTCCTGAGAGTGGTTTTCCTCACCATTTTAATCTTTGAAAAGGCTTCCCCATTCTTTCAATCTAAGTTTTCAAGGAGGTAAGCTGTGTCTTTAGTCTGCTTGATGTTTCATATTTTATAAAATACTAAGCTTAATAAATGATAGTGGAATTCTATGGAATCACTGTAGTTATTTATGATTTTGTGGTTATTCAACTGTATATATAAAACCTAAAAAACCCTTTTGTGTGATATTCCCCACGTGCAAAATTTTAAAAGGCATAATAACCTATGTCCAACAACAACAGAGTACAAAAGTTGTAGCAAGAAGAGATAATTGTTTGTTTTACTTCTTGATTTATTGTTCTATATTTTACAAAAAATTAGTTTAATAATTTATTTCTAAATAGTAATAATCTATCTATCTATCTATCTATATCTATATATATATAATGTATAATAACTGAAATGTTACTGCACATTACAAAATACTAGTACACTAAAACACAGCCAAGACAGGGAAGACTAAAGGTCAGTTTCATATAGCTGGATAAGTAACCTGACTGTACATGCACCACATCAATGCAAGCTATGTAATGTTAGCTTGGCATGATTAGGTCAATATAATAAAAATAATAAACACACATGTTCATATACAATGTTATAAATACAACACTTGTATTTTCATGTTATAACATGTAGTCATTCTAATATGGAAAAAAGTATAATTTATATTTATTTCCTAATTAATTTATGATTATAAGGTTGCTAAAGAGACAGACCCACATACAGTATAGAAAACAACAAAAAACAAAGTTTTACAGAAAACAAATGTTCGAAACGTATTTAGGAGGTTGTGGAGATCACACACGATATTTGAGATTTTTTTTTTAAGTCATAAAATGAAATCACTTTGCACTCAGACTAGTAACAAAACAGATTATTTTCATAAACAAAGTAAAGGAAAACCATTTCATTAAAATATGATTTTTTTTGTATACAGACACTTGTAATCTTTACTAAAAGTCTACCAAATTTTCTAAAGATACATATACTGCATCAAAGGTATGTAAATACTTAATTTGTGCAAATGTGTAGGTGAGCTCGTGTATATTATACATGTTTTATTCAGCAAAAGGGTTAATGGTACTACTGCACATAAAAACACAGAATAATCACATACAAAAACCAGATAATGTCCCATAACTATCGATTCTTTTGGCTTTCTATGAATGTGAAAAGAGTCGTTACAAACTCAGATTAGCCTGTCAATGTGTTTTTCATGGAAACAAAGTTTGAATTAGAAGTAAAATAGACATTTCTCTGTACAATAATCAACATATGCCATTTGATAGATTAAAACTTTAACTTGCTATTGGTTATAAATAATAGTGTAAACTTCATTGAGAACTATTGGCAAATTCTGAAAGAGAAGATGGGACAGGTAGGCATGGCAACAGTAGTCTGATTTTCATTTATAGCTCTATAACTAAATAAGATTGAAGCTATAAAAACCATGCATGCTTTGCCAGAGTAGGTACAAAATTATAATGCATAATTTACATTAAATCTTGTACTTCTTGGAGATGTGATAAATAAATTAAAGGGGGAAGGGAGGGATATCAAGTGAGCAAATTTCACAATTCTCATACTAGGGATACCTGCTGATTATTTTGATATTGCTCTATATAAAATTAAGAACTTAACATTTATATAATGTAAACATTTGGATTATTAGCTATGTTTTGATGCTAAATCTATTCATATACTATAATGGAATATTTTAAATATAATTTAAATTGTACTATTATACATTAAGTAGTCATTTCTGAATTTGAAAGTAAATATTAAAAAAATCTATTGATTTTTATGTGTCACTTGGTATAATGAATACAGCACTTTGCCGAACTAGAAGTTTTTGATGTCCAAATACTTTTATTGGCAAGCTAAAATATAAATCAAGAACTTTCTTTTATATTTGCTGGGATATTGCTACATTTAGTGAATCAATTGCAGTGGCTTTTGCCATTCTCTTTTCATTTTTGGAAATACTTGTTCACATATACCATCTTCTGTCTACAATAATTGAATACCAAATTAAAGTCTAGGTTCTATGGACTTCTGCAAAGTATTTATGTGGGAAACCTTTTTCTTTCATTGTAGATTCCAAGTGGTAAAGTAAGACATTAATGAGATAAAAAGTCACATTTTTTTATAACCCAAATATAGCTTAGGTGCTAAACCTGATATATGATAGTGAAATTCTGTGGTATTGATAGTAATTTATAATTTTTTAATGAAAAACATACAAACATTATTCTCTCTTCCATGTTTCACACATAAAATTTGTTAAGGTTTGACCAATCTAAAGCAAACGGCAAAGAAGAATGAAGTTTGTAACAAGAAGGGATGATTTCTGTACTTTATTTACTCTTCTATGTTATAAAATTGATTTGTAAATATTAAAAATGTGTATCCATATATTATAATGCACAGGGTGTACACAAATGAATGGTGGGGTTTCTGTGACACTGCCATTATGTTGCTACTACAATACCATGTATTATATACTTATCTACCAATTTACATAGCTATGTAATTTTCTTAAAAGTGGCATTATGTTCTAATACCAACAGAAAATGACAGTATAAGTTCTATGGTTAGCTGAGATAAAGTCAGTGAAGTTCTTTCAACAACGATTTATAAGACAGTAGAATAACAATCTGCCACATAAAATAAAATATAAAGGTGGTTCAAGACAGTTTGCAGAGCTTTGAATACCTTATTTTCTGATCAAAGAGACAAACACTATAATAGGCTCTGCACATGAAACAGAGGCCGTTGTAAAACAGTTAATACAAGTTATTTATTATAGCACTATAATTGTTTAAACAAAGTCTAATTTTCATTCCATTCAACTTTTTTTGCTTACACAGCCATGAAATAGACAACTAGACCCCTCATGCTACACCCTTTCTTCCACAAACTGCCAATACTTCCTTCTGATGATCAGTGCTACAGTATTTATAACCAACAGAAAAACAAAATATTGTAACACAATGTTTACTGTAAAGAGAACTTTAAATTTCACTTTAATTCCAACTTTGATCCACATGGGAAACACATCAACAAGCTTAGTTGAATTTTTAATGGTTCTTGTTGCATAGTTACAAAGCTTTAAAAATGAGTTATGGGACATTGTCTACTTTTTATAAAGTATTATTTTGTTTGTCGGTGCATCACTTAAATAATACATTATGTAATGCCATACTACAATTGGTATAAAAAAAGTAGGATTAGGTGTCAATAAGTTAACAGCAAAAAACAATGGATCCAGACAAGTATTTTTTCTCATTATTTTGTATCAATTCTTTATTATAATAAAAGTAACTGTTACGTTTTTTTTTCTGTGTGGATTGAATGCAACAGAAAGACACAAATAACAGCTTGTATAATTTATTACAACAAACTATTATATATATATATATATATATAACAGATATAACATAAATTATATAATAACAATGACAGATATTAAGTTTAAACCTTCAAAATTAATTACAACACAAAATGGTACTGGCCTGTATCTAATAATATGATCTAGAATGAAAGTCCAAAAGTTCAGATCAGAAACCCAAAATTCCGGTCTAGGGTGTGAATTTGGTCCCACGAAGAAATACCGAAGTTTGAATGGAGAATGACGAAGTTCTTTTTACAGTGCTTCTTGATGAACGTCTCAAACTTGCTGCCTTCCAATTTTCCCAGTCTCCCCTAAATAGTCCGTACGTGACGACTCTCAGCACAACCAGTAATTCGAATGAATTGCAAAGATTGATGAGACAAAATCACAGCTTCTATAGATCTAGCTTCAGTCACAAATTCAAGTTGAATAAACTCACAGCAAACACTTAAACTTTCTCAAACGAATGACTGACTCTTCTTTTCTTCGAATAAAAACTAATGACTCTCCTTCTTCTACCTCGCGTCTGTTTTATATACTAGTAGACTTCTCGAACCATCGCGTAACTTCCACAGAGCTCCAGAGCAATACGCGCATGTTCGTTCTTGCACGAGACTCAACGTCTAGACACTAGGCCGCCATACATTTCCGTTTATAGTCATATATTTGATCTACCTAATTCTAGAAATTTCTAAATGTTATTTCAAATGAATAACAACATATTTTTTAATTGGTTTAAACTTTGAAACAATAATATAAATAGAAAGGAAAATTTAAACATAATACGACATTTTGTCGTTTACAAAACATTTACATAACACTCTCCCCTTAAAAGCAAAAAAGAAAGTTTGAACTTGTGAAAACCTTTTTTTTTTGTTTGTTTTTTTAAACCAACTTAAAAGGGTTAAATCCAGTCGGTTCTTGAATAACCTTACAAACTGCAAACAACAAGGGAACACCCTCATCCCAGTTCTTTGAGTGTTCGTGGCAATAATTTTGTGGAAACGCCCATGGACACCTTGTGACTCAGGATGGTAAGCACTAGATGAAATTTGATGGATGTTTAATTCATGCATGGCTTGTTGAAATAGCTTGGACATAAAATTTGAGCCTTGATCTGATTGCACAACTTTTGGAATCCTGAACATGGTAAAGAATTTGACAAGAGCCTTGACAATGTTGGGAGCAGTGATTTTTCTCAAAGGGATAGCCTGAGGGAAACGTGTAGAAGCATACATGATTGTCAAGAGGTATTCATTTCCTGCTTTGCTTTTTGGCATAGGGCCAACACAGTCGATAATGACCCTTGAGAACGGTTCTTCAAAGGCAGGAATAGGCTGCAGTGGTGATTTGGGAATCCCCTGATTTGGTTTTCCAGTCATTTGGCAAGAATGGCATGTCTTACAAAAGTCAACAAAATCATGGCGCATCTTTGGCCAATAGAAATGTCGTCAGATACGATCTAGGGTCTTTCTTACACCTAAGTGTCCCGACAACACATGATCATGAGCAAGACTAAGAATATCATTCCGATAGCATTTTGGAATGACGATTTGGTGAATAACATTCCACTCTTCATCAGCAGCAACGTCAGGAGATCTGTATTTTCTCATTAACACACCTGACTTCTGGTAGTAACAAATTGGGGCAGTTCCTATTTCATTTTCATCAACAGCCAGTTGTAGAAAAGAACGAGTTTCGGGATCATTGTCCTGTTCCTCAACAAGTTTGTAACGATGAAGAGAGTTGAAAAATGACTTGGAGTCATCAGTAGAACTTGAAGTCGAGTCAGAAATCTCATCGATGTGAGACATGAACGTATCAGATAGAGGGAAATCCTCTTTGGACTCCTGAAAATGTGTTTGAGAACGAGTAACAGCACAGGCGGGGAAACATCAGGAAATTCTTCAACGAGTTGCTCTGTACTGGGACTAATAACAGGTGCTTCAACAACACGAACCTCTGGTACCACTTTACTACCAGCCAAATCATGCCCCAAAAGCATAGACACACCTTCAACAGGCAATGAAGATTTAATACCCACAGTCACTGGGCCCAAAACTAAGTCCAAATGCAAATCCAATCTATGAAGAGGAATAGAAACGACGCCACCTTCTACACCAGAAATGAGCACATTGGCCCCGATGGATGACTTTTCAGAAAACGGAACTACACTTTCCAAAATCAAACGCTGAAAAGCTCCAGTATCCAGCAGGATTTTAATTGGTTGTAGATGTGAATCGCCAACAAAAGAAACAAAACCTTCAGTGATGAAAGGCTTAAATTTGTCCTCAACAAGATCTTCAGGTACATCAAGAATATTGGACTTCGAATCCACAGTGGACTGGAAAGGGTCAAAATCATTGGGAACCAATGATGTATCCAATGAGGGCGAAATAAAACTATTGAGTGATGGCTTGTTTTTAATCTTATAGCACTCAGAAATCAGATGGCTAGGTTTCTTACAATAAGCACGTGTTTTGGATGAGAATGACACGTTTTTGGTAGATGACGAGCTTTGAGAATAAGATGAAGTCTTTGTTTGAGAATCAGAAGTTTGCTCTTTTCTGTCTTTGTTGACATTTGCATAATGTTTGAATGAGTCATTGAGTTTCTTTGCTGTGTGATTTGTTTTGCTTTTGTACGAGAAATCTTTGTGAGTCAAAGCATACTCGTCTGCCAAGACAGCAGCATCATGAATTTTGGAAGCTTTTTGTTCATCAATATAAGTTTTTAGCTCTACGGGAATACATCTTTTAAACTCTTCTACTAACATTAGTTCTCTGAGTTTTGTATAATCATCTTTAATTTCTTTGGAATCACACCACCTGGCAAACAGTTTCTTTTTCACGAGGAAATTCAACATAAGTTTGGCTGTCAAACTTTTTGTAACTACGAAATTTTTGTCTATAAGCCTCTGGCACCAATTAATAAGCATTCAAAATGCATTTTTTGACGTGCTCGTAATCATAACTTTGCTCGGCCGTGAGTTTGGAAAATACTTCCTGAGCTTTACCTTTGAGAACACTCTGAAGTAATACTGTCCAATATTCGGTAGGCCATTTCAGCCTAAAGTCCAATTTTTCAAATTGCTGAAAATATTTATCTACAGCCTTCTCATTGAATGGAGGCACTAAACGAATTTGTTTGGAAGCATCAAAATTATCCAACCGCATTTGGACAACCTTTTCTTCTGTCTGTGCCTTTCTCATACTGATTTCCTTATCAGCTTTAATGCGTTCTTTTTGTATTTCGGCCTCAAGGCATTTGTTTTCTTGTTCTGCCTCAAAAACAAGGCATTTGTTTTCCTGTTCTGCCTCGAGTCGTTTGCTTTCTATTTCTAAACGAAATTTCATTTCCATTTCCATTTTTTTTAATTCAAAATCTGGGTCAAAATGAACAGCAGGCAATTGTTGTACAACTTTTTGAGGTAAAACTTTTTGGCTGACCAAATGTTCAACAACAATTCGTTTGATATCTGTTTTCTTCATTGCTTGCTTCACTTCCAAATTAAAATGTTTTCCAACATCAAGCAATTCAGATTTTTTTAATTCACTGATCAATTTGAAAGAGGGATTCTGATTAAATTTGTCTATAAAATCTTCGAGTTGGAATGCCATTTTGAATATACAAGCTGTCTATCTGTATAGAATATAAATCTAATTTTAGAATAAAATTAAATTGTTTGTTCGATATCTCGGCTGAGCCCCCAATTTTCTGTTACGTTTTTTTATGTTTTATGTTTTTCGTAGACTAAATGCAACAGAAAGACACAGATAACAGCTTGTATAATTTATTACAACAAACTATTATATATATATAACAGATATAACATAAATTATATAATAACAATGACAGATATTAAGTTTAAACCTTCAAAATTAATTACAACACAAAATGGTACTGGCCTGTATCTAATAATATGATCTAGAATGAAAGTCCAAAAGTTCAGATCAGAAACCCAAAATTCCGGTCTAGGGTGTGAATTTGGTCCCACGAAGAAATACCGAAGTTTGAATGGAGAATGACGAAGTTCTTTTTACAGTGCTTCTTGATGAACGTCTCAAACTTGCCGCCTTCCAATTTTCCCAGTCTCCCCTAAATAGTCCGTACGTGACGACTCTCAGCACAACCAGTAATTTGAATGAATCGCAAAGATTGACGAGCCAAAATCACAGCTTCTGTAGATCTAGCTTCAGTCACAAATTCAAGTTGAATGAACTCACAGCAAACACTTAAACTTTCTCAAACGAATGACTGACTCTTCTTCGAATAAAAACTAATGACTCTCCTTCTTCTACCAGGCGTAACTTCCACAGAGCTCCAGAGCAATACGGGCATGTTCGTTCTTGCACGAGACTCAATGTCTAGACACTAGGCCGCCATACATTTCCGTTTATAGTCATATATTTGATCTACCTAATTCTAGAAATTTCTAAATGTTATTTTAAATGAATAACAACATATTTTTTAATTGGTTTAAACTGTGAAACAACAATATAAATATGGAAATATAAATAATAGAAATGAAAATTTAAACACAACACGACATTTTGTCGTTTACAAAACATTTACATGACATTAACTAAGATGTAAAAATAGCACACTTTCATGTTATTTAAGGTTAGGTTAGGTTAAATTAATAATAATAATAAAATCATAATAATTTTTTTTCAAAATGCACACTTACAAGCAGGTAGTGTATGAAATAGTTCAATAGTGTAATGTGAACTGCACATTCACCAAGTGACTTAAAACTCATGATGGCACAAAAAGTAGTTAGAAGGGGTTGAATGAAAAATAAAACAATAACATTTTAGTATAAATAGATGTACACTGTCATGAAAGCTATTTAGGATAAACAAATGCTTCAGGTTACAATTTGAAGTTATACAAGAAAAAAAGAAATTAATTTAGATTTATTTCAATTTTTGGTTATGAGACCATTCAAATTGGCCATCCTTGTATAAGATTACAACAGAGAAAATAACACACAAAACATAAAGCTTTACTGAGAAAAAATAAAACAATTCAAATTTATTCAAAATATTTCATAGAATACACAAATAAATGAGATTTTTAAGGGAAAGAAAAGCAATTTTTAATCTTAATATGGAAATTACTTAACACTTGGAATATTATACAGAAATTATACATGCATTCACCAAAAAAATATTTAATAAAAATAAAGTCCGTTGATAAGTCCGTTAAATTTTTTGAAAATGTATTAAGTGTATTGAAAGTAATAATATAGAAACTATAACAAGTAAAAAAGTGAATATGCTGTTTGTCAATTTTGATTGACTTTGTTGCGAGAGAGTTAACCAAAGTATAACACCACATATTAATGGTTACTTTTAAATGGAGTGCTTTAGTATTTCAAATGACTGACATGATATCACATACAGTTCAAACATTTTGCTTTAAATAAGATCTAAATCTTTAATCATTTCTTAAATATATCATAATGGCAATAAAACATTTGGAACAAGTGATTTATTACAGTAATCTGATAGTTACAAATGTAAAGCATTAAGCCAAAATGCAGATTGATAAATGGTGCTTCAAGCTTATTTGTCAATTATGCAGTATCTGAAAATAATTACACATATGTAGCTTTTATAAAACTATTTTGCAAGTCAATTTTTTATTGCAGTTATAAACAAAATTAAATTAATTTCAATTTTTTGATTTGCGAGATGTAAAAATTTGCATTTAAAAAAATTTAATAACATTGGTTGATGAAAGTACATTAGTAAATAGGCATTGAGTCATTTTGTCTTTCATGAATAACTAAACTGACATGAATTAAAAGTAACTTAATTCTAATTCATCTATATACTGTTTATAAAAATTCTAGTATCTTAGAAGTATACTAGTGACATTAGGCTTTAGTAATATTGCCTTCTAATGGACACATCTCATAGTTGTTCTTAAATTAATAAAACTTAAAAGTCAGTCTTAAAGTTTCTTAATCCAAGAGATGAAGAATGAAGAAACACTTCCACTGATTATTTATATTTGTCAAACACTTTTCCATTCTTGCAAAATAAACAAATCAAAATAAAGTGAGAAAGATTTTAATACCTTTCTCTTGCTTAGCTTTAATCTTAATCGTTCTCTCATTTCAGGATAATTCCTACTAACAGGGGCCATTGCAGCCTGGAAATAGATCCAATAATAATTTATTACCTAAAACTACTCATTTGGAGCATTTTTTTTAAAACAACATTTAATGTGACAATAACAAGAAAACAGTTTTAAATAATAAAAAACCAAACATATCTCTGATGATAAGTTTACTTAATATATGGACAAAATTCTATAACAAAACAGTTATGGCTACAGAAGCTCCTGAAGAATGGTTGACATGAAAACTGAGCAATCATATAAATCTCATACTACTGCAAATATACAGGGTGTTCAGAAAGTCACTATGCACTTAATTATTAACAGACAAAACTGCATAGTGACTTTCCAAACATCTGTTTGGAAACTGTTTGGAAAATCAGTGAAACACTGATATTTAAGATTAATCAAACATGCATTCCCAACTCACATGCAGTATTCTTAACCAAGTCATTATGTGATATAATCTTATTAATACCATCAGATTTTGTAAATTATATTATAACAAATCATGCCTGGCCCATTAACTTAAAAAAAATTATGAGTGGTTGTAACAACTAAAAGAATACTAACAATTTTTTTTTTGTCTATTGTGATTAAATGTCAAAGATAGGGATAAATCACTTAAGTATAATTTTAAGTTTAAATAAAACTTCATATGCAACTGAACAATAGTTTGATTCTTGAGGGAAAAAATTGCTCAAACTGTTTTTATATTACGAACGTGTTATAAACTAGCTTACAGAAATAACACTCTGGAATATGTTGGCAAGTCACAGCAAGTGGTCTCTTAAAATTATAAAATCTTGTACATTTAGAGCAAGCTCAAATGTAAATTTTTGTATAATGGCAGCAATAACATTAGTAAATCATTATTTCCAGATTTGTGTTTGTTTCACAGTAGATCTTGATGTGATATGAACATTACATTAAAAGAGAAGAAAACTCAAATACATGTATCACAGTAGTTTTATATTAACTCTTATCATACAAGGCAACACCCTATTTTCAAGATATTTAAAAAATGTATCATGATTGAAGTTCATGTCAGTAATTTTCATTTTTGCTAAAAATTACAAGTGTAAAATTTTGAAATGGATAGAAAAATAAACTGTTACAAATGTACAACATTTTGACAGGCTTTTGTCATCCACCTTCAAACTTTATTTTCTAAAAAATTTGGTTACAGGTCATATGATGTAAAACTATAACTCAGTATTCCTTTCAATAAAAGCTTTTATTCACAAATACAGATTATTATTTTCTAACAGGTAACTATGACTTTTATTACAATTTTAAGTTAATAATACTTTAAATCTGTGGACTGAACATTGAAAAACAGCTCCTCTATATTATTTTTTTCAATTGGCAATTAAAAAATATTTTTTGGCAATACATAGGGTTTTTGAATAATAACAAGACAGAAAATCTAATTAACAACTTGATTTACTTGCAACGGTACCATGTTGTTTAATTCTCAACTTCAATCAGCTGTTTTTAGTTATATAATAAACTTTTGCATCAAAACTTCAAAATAAAGACATAAAATAGTTTGTATTTAATATTATTTACAATTAAATTTTTTCAAACAATTGCACATTTAGATAATTTAGAAATACTTCTCAAAATACAGTAACTGCAAATAAAAATATTTAATGCCAATTTATAAACTTAAGATCAATAAAAAATAACTTTAAATTTTATAATTATAAATATTTCAGTATATTTATTTCTATTATTTTAAAAAGCAACAACTAACCATTCCATGGCCAAAGACCTCACAGTAACAACAATCACAAACACGACTTTCTCTGTGGTTGGATATGGAAGTGGAAGAGCTCTGTTCAGAACAGGAGTCGTCCCCACTATCTTCACCATCTGGTGTATGAGACTCACAATCAGCTTCTCCACAATGACTTCCTCTATTTTCACCTAGAACAAAAATTCATTGAATTACAGCATTTTAAAACTCAATAAATCATGTGGCTATGTAACTATTGAAACTAAAATCAGAATGAAATGTTAAACTTCTAGCCAAAAGTAAAGAAAAGTGTTGGATACTCTGAAATACATAAATATATACTGTAGGTATGCTATACCAAGCTCAATAACATTTTAGGTAGTTAATAATTCATGTTATCTTTTATTTCCAACCAAAAGAGTACTATGAGTTAGGATAAATTAAACCTTTCAGTGTTCTTCCATACGTGAAAATAGTATTAGGTTATTCAAAAATAATGGCAAATTTTTATATCAAAATGTTACTCATTCATAGAAATAAGAAACATGTCTTTTTTACAACTTCACATATATCAATGAAAAAATAAAGCTTTCTTCTATTTATTAGTACTTTTATTCTTTTCTAAATCATTATTTCCAATATTTCAGACCCTTTCAATTAATAATTGAAAGAAAATAAAGTTGTGCATAATTTTATACTTGTTTATAATGCATTGCAAACAGCTCACAACATCAACAAAGTATGGGATGATTGATTGATTGATTGATTTAGTGTTTTATGGCACAAAGCAACAAGGCTATCTGCGCCAAACATCCGGTAAAAATGTAGTAAAAGACATAAATGGAAATGAAGGTAAAACAAAAAAGTATAAAACCAATGTTGACACCTAGTCTACAACGTTAAGATAGAAGGCAGAGTGTAAAAACTGGTAAGGTATTTATTCTAGCAAAAAGGTATAATCATAACCCGCCAGGAAGACTAACAGGCAGGTTAAAGACCCACCGTCAGTCACCTGAAGTTGGTCTTTCCAGTCCTGGTTCTGGGTTATGTGTCATAACAACCAGTATCAAAATGTAAAAGAATAGAAGTATTAAAAGACACACAGCAAAATTGCAACAATGAGTAGCCAAATGTTCAGTGAAAAGAGAAAAGTCACGTAAATGGAGTAAAATTTGTAAAAGTAAATGAAGGTAAAAACAAAACAGCAATTAAAACAGAAATTGGTGTAAAAACCAATGGTGACATCCAGTCTTCAAAGTTATAAACTATTTACTCTAGCATAATAATAATCATCATAACCCGCCAGGAAGACTAACGAGTAAGTTCAAGAACCTCCGTCAGTCACCTGAAGTTGGCCTTTCAAGTCCTAGTTCCGGGTTATGTGTTATAGCACCCATTATCAAAACGTAAAAGAATAAAAGGTTTAAAAGAGACATAGCAAAATCGTAATAATGAGTAGCCAAATGTCCAGTAAAAAGATAAAAGTCAAGTAAATGGAGTAAAATTTGTAAAAGAAAATGAAGGTAAAAACAGAAAATGGAGTAAAAACCAATGTTGACATCCAGTTTACAAAATTGTAAAGGACGACCTGCAGCAGAATGGTAGTGATCAAAACCCGCCAGAAAGACGAACAGGTAAGTATAAGAACCACCTTCAGTCACCTGAAGTTGGTCTTTCTGTCCTGGTTCCAGGTTATGAGTCAATATGGCCAGTACAAAGAGGTTGTAAAAGTGTGAAATGATATGCAGCAAAAGTATAATAGTAACTTGCCAGGAAGACTAAGGAGTAGTTCAAACAGAAACGTTAGTCACCTGAAGTTGGCCTTTCCAGTCCTGGTGTTGAGTTATTTAATGTTCTGGCCATTGTTTAATGTCACATTGAATGAGAGAAATTAAAACTGTAAAAAAGGAGCCACAATTAAAAAGGTGTAATGAATAAATATACCACACTTAAATGAGAATAAAAGATTAATGGCCATTAAAAAATTAAAAACATTATTAAGGTAGACAGAGTCACCATCACCAATAACTCCGTCCAACGTTAGAGACTGGTCCTGGGAAAAAATATGTTTAAAGTATTGCCGTCGTTGAGAATTGTAACGATGGCAATAAAGTAAAACGTGGCTGATAGTGACTTGAGTGTTACACAAACTACACAATGGTGCATCAGTTCCAGATAAAAGAAAATGATGAGTTAAAAAACTGTGACCAATGCGTAGCCTAGTGAGAACAATTTCCTCCCTCCGAACTTTATGGAAGCTAGATGGCCAAACTCGAATTTTGGGTTTGATTTGAAAAAGTTTGTTGTCGTGTTGTTCACTACAAGTGGACTGCCAACTGGCACGGAGCGGAGCCTTGAAGACAACACCACAGTCCATGTACGGAATAGGCTTAGGGGTGATGGTGCTGAAGCAGACATATTTAACTGCCATGTCTGCAAGCTCCTTCCCACGAATACCAACATGGCCTGGTATCCAGAAAAACTGGATTGAAGTAGCTGCTAATGAGAAATGGGCCAGTCGGTTTCGAATATCTGTGAGAAAAGGATGTGAGCTAATGTGAAGCAATTCCAAGGCAAGTATAGAACTAAGCGAGTCAGTATAAATAGTGCAACTGGAGTAATGCTCAGCTGAATATGATCCAGGGCAAGAGATATGGCATGCAGTTCAGCAGTGAACACAGAAGCTGTAGAGGGGATTCTGCACACAACTACTGACCCATAGCAAACCATAGCAGAGCCCACTGAATTACCTGATTTGGAACCATCTGTATAAATGGGAACTGAATGATTGTTTGAAAGATATTCATTGAATAAAAGACAGTACTTCCAGTCTGGAGTATCCGCCTTTTTTAGGTGACTGAAAGAAAGGTCACACTTGGGGGCTGTAATAAGCCATGGTGGGATGTGTCGACCTGTGGAATCTGCAATGTTGTCTAAAGACAGACCCAATTCATCCAATTGCGCCCAGATGCGAGGGCCAAACAGAGCAATGATAGATCATCTGTTCTGAAAAAGTACTGCCCACCGAGAAAGGAAAACACATTCCCAGGTGGGATGCTTTGGTAAGGAACGAAGTTTCGAAGTATATTGTAAAGATAGTTGCAAACGGCAAAGGTGTAGAGAAGGTTCATGAGATTCAATGTATATTCTTTGAACTGGAGAGGTACGGAAAGCCCTAGTACAGAGTCAAGTCCTTGGTGATGAATGGGGTCCAGCATCTTTAAGGCCGACGGTCTGGCAGAGCCATAGACCACTGATCCATAGTCAAGTTTCGATCTACTAAGAAAACGATATATCTTTAACACTGAACAGCGATCTGCCCCCTAATTGGTAGAAGAGAGGACACGGAGGATGTTCAGTGCTCTTGTGCATTTGACCCGAAGCTGCTTTAAGTGTGGTATAAAGGTCAGTTTACGATCAAAGAGAAGCCCCAAGAACTTTGTCTCCGGGACCCCTGGCAGCAAAACTTCACCAATATGAAGTTCAGGATCAGGGTGAATACCTCTTTGATGGCAAAAGTTTTGGAAAGAGAGAAATTAAAGCCATTCGCCAGAGTCCACTTCCGTACACGATTGAGGGCAGTTTGTAGTTGCCGCTCAATATATCTCATGTTTGACGACTGACATGAGATGTGAAAGTCGTCGACATACAGCCCATTCGTAACAGTGAGAGGGAGTTGTTCAGTGATGGCATTTATTTTTATACTGAAGAGTGTGACACTCAATATACAGCCTTGAGGGACTCCAAGTTCCTGTACAAAAGAATGTGAAAGTGTCGAACCCACACAAACTTGGAATCTCCTGTCCATTAAATTTTTTTTAATAAACATGGGTAGATGGCCACGTAACCCATATGTATAGAGGTCTCCCACACTGGGTGGGCGAGAGGAGGTTGTTTGATTCAAGGAACCAAAAAAAACGAGCATAAACCATCCTTTCTAAGGTCTTACAGAGACAGCTCGTCAAAGCAATTGGACGATAGTTTGAAGGAATCTTCGCATCTTTCCCTGGCTTAGAGAAAGGTAAAAAATTAGCCTGGCACCAGGCATCAGGAAAAACATTCTCCAGCTAAATCCGGTTGAAGATAATCAGAAGGACATCGTGAGAAGCAAGAGATAGATGGTGCAGCATGTCATAATGAATATCATCAGGTCCAACAGACGTACTGGCAGACCAATGAAGGGCCATTTTAATTCCACCAGGGTAAAGGGACAATTATAGTCAAAGAAACAGTCAGTTCGAAAGGAAAGAGGTGATCGCTCTGACCGAGTCTTGATGGCCAGGAAGGTGGAGGAACAAGCAGAAGTGCTAGATACCCGGCAAAAGCTTTCACCTAGAGTGTTAGTGATGTTTCGGACATCAGTCACCTCCTGACCATCAGAGAGTAAGATCGAGAGGGGAACAGAATTGTAGTGCCCATTAACCTTTCGAATCTTGTCCCATATGATCTTGGAACTGGTGGTAGAAGATATGCTGGTTGTGAACTTAATCCAAGATTCTTTCTGGCTTTGACGTCTTACCCACCTAGCATGTGCTCGGGCCCGTTGGAAAGCAACCCGATTTGAAAGTGTGGGATATCTACGAAAAGTATCCCAGGCCCGTTTTTGAGCCTTCCGTGCTAAGTGGCAAGCAGAATTCCACCATGGACGAGGATATCGTGGAAAACGTGTTGAGGTTTCAGGAATACACTGAGCAGCTGCATGTATAATACAATTAGTTACCGCTGCAACACAGTCGTCTATTGATGGCTGATCTACGATGGCAGGATCAAGTTCTGCGAGAGCAGTGAAAGTGGACCAGTCTGCCTGATCCAGCTTCCACCGGGGCACGCGGGTAGGGTGGCATCGACCACGGCCAGTCTCTCTCAAAACGATCGGAAAATGATCACTGCCTAGTGGATTACTGTAAACCCTCCATGAAAAAATGGGAGAATGATGAAGGGGAGCAAACTGAGAGATCAATAGCGGATCTTGAGGTTTGTTGGAAGGTATGGGAGGAACAGAGATGGGTGTGGAAGTCGATTCATCTACTTTTTAACCACGGAGGTCAAAAGGCTTTTCATTTGTTTTGAAAATGATTCTCTTGGAGGCACAGAGAGATCTGTCTGCACAGTCACTGTAGTTGTGGAATGGAGTGCAGCAGCATATGTCCGAGATGGGATTGTGGACAGCAATTTCCGAACCTCAGGATAACTAATGTTATGTGTCGTTTTCAAATGCTGCACCTCTTTTTCCTCCAACCATTTTGGGCAAGAATGAAAGTAAGAGGGGTGAGAACCATTGCAGTTGACGCAATGTGGGTTCATGTCACAGTCATAGGCATTGTGGTCCTTGCCTCCACAACGAGCACATGTCAGGGAACCACGACAAGATGTCTTTGAGTGGCCGAATCTCTGACATTGGAAACATTGAAGAGGGTTTGGAATGTATGGCCGAACCCTGGAAATGAGATAACCTGCTTTGATGGTGGCGAGTGCACGTGTTGAAGTAAATGTTAAAACGAGGGTATTTGTTGGCAGTGTAACTCTGTAACTCCATCTTTGCGAATGGAGATGCACCTCACTGCAGAAACTCCTTGAGTGGAGAGACCAGCGAGAATCTCTGATTTGGGAACATTCTTCAAATCCCTTTCAACAATAACTCCTCGTGAAGAATTCAAAGTAGCATGGGGTGTAACCTCAATAGGTATATCCCCAATTGCCTTTGATTTCAAGAGGAGTTCACTGTGTTGGGATGTGGATGTTTCAACCAATATGTCACCAGATTGAAGCTTCTTCACTGACTTTGGAGAGCCAGCAAGTCCCTCTAGTCCCTTTTGAATGAAAAAAGGGGACATTTGCCCTAAAGGTTTTTCCGAAAGAGAATGCAATATCAGAAAATGAGGTACGTGTGTTACTGATGTTGAAGATTGCTGTTCTGAGTATTCAAGACGTGGTTGCTTACCCATTGACTGTTTTTTTACAATTTTATTTAAATTTTTTGTAGGATCCATAGGAAAGAGAAAAAGTTTCAGTACTCACTGACCTCACCCACTATGGAGCCCTACAAGGGGACACACTACAAAGTCATGCAAGGACAATGCAGCAACGCCAGGGTTTCATGAGCACTATACCCAAACACCAGCATCAGGCACAATGTCCACAACACCCGTTGAGAACTTCCAACACTGGTACTTGGTTGGCTCTAGCCCAGGTGGACCAGCCGATTGACCCAAGGGGGACCACCCAAGAGCTGCCCGTCTACAGGAATTCGAGGCCAAAGTGGTGTGTTAGGGTTGGACTCGTCTACCACCAGGATCCTCTCCTTCCCTTCACGGGTCGCCACGCACGGCAAACACGTAGGTGGATGTTTAGAAACCAGAGAAGGTAACCAGACAGAACAGAACCTTCCCTGGGAGTTCCGCTCACCATGTACAGGAATCCACTCCGAGGGGAGTATGGGATGAAGAAACCAACTTCAAACAAAGAGTACAGCATTGTTTCCAAAAGTTTCATAATAGAGATGTGAGTCTTGAAGATAAGGAGGGCAGAGGATGCCCTTCTGCTGTTGGAATTAAACAACTGAGAATATTAGTGAAAAGAAACCTGTGCCAAATTGTTTGAGACATGATACAAGGATTGGGTGTTGGCATTTTCCCAATTTTGGATAATCTCAAGCAAATTGGAAAAGTGAAAAAGCTTTAAGTAGGTTCCATACAAACTTGGTGAAAAATCAGAAAACTTGCTGTTTTGAACTGTACTTTATGCTGAACTAAACTAAACTAATGTGACAGGGG
The DNA here is from genome assembly GCA_011833715.1 of Carcinoscorpius rotundicauda. NCBI lineage: Eukaryota > Metazoa > Arthropoda > Merostomata > Xiphosura > Limulidae > Carcinoscorpius > Carcinoscorpius rotundicauda. The sequence continues at coordinate 34,175,157 of CM022393.1, forward strand.
TTCAGTTTAGAGAGAGAGAAATCAGAAGAGTTCTCTCCCCAACCGGGGTGTTCAGGAACGTTGTGGTTCCTCTTCATCCCCTTTCATGAATTGTTATTAAGATTAAGTGGTGATTTTTTTTTTTAAATAAATTAATTATTATTATTATTCTTGACTTTTTGGGTGGAGGATGTCTCTCTAAATGTTCTCTTGGGTGGAAGCAAAGGCAGCAGCGGAAAGAAAGGCCGGGACCTGTCCCGAAAGGAAGAAGTTGAGCAGATGTGAACATGAATATAATTCAAATCCAGATCCAATCAAACGGCATGATTCAGGGTCTGGCAAAAGAGTTGCCTGGGCTGGGATCTGGAAATCCAATGCCTAAAGATTTTGTTGTGGGGGGAAACGGGAGTGTCCCGAGAAAACACATTTTCACAGGACAGGCGCCGAAAGTTTTGCCTGTCGTGTGCCCTGTATCTGAAAAAAAGGAATTCATGTTAATGACATGGATTTTATTTATTTAAATTCTTTGTTGAGTAGATTGTGATTCTTGAAATATGTTGTAAGGTGAAATGTATTTCGTTGGTGCACTGGATAATTTGTGTAGTGATGCCGTTAGTTTGTTTCTATTTTCTGCTTTAAGATAATATTTGAAAGTTCTGTTATTCTATCTCTTATAGTTTGTAAATTGCTAATTTTGTGTAGATAATTTGTTGGCGTAAATGATGGTAGGATGAATGCAGATTTTAACATTCTGTTTTGTTGCACTTGGATTTTCTGGAGTGTGTTGTTTGACATATTGTGTTACTTGACATCCGTATTCTATTAGTGGACGGATGTAAGCCTTGCATATTTGTATAATGGTGTTTGGTGCGCATTTCGATTGTTTACCAGTTATAGTCTTCAGATATGAAATCCTTTTTCTGATTGATGAGTGTATATTGTTTATATGTTTTTTCCATGTTAGTTTTGTGTCGAAAGTGACGCCAAGGAATGTGATGTTTTTGCTCATGTTAATGGTTGTGTTTCCAAGAGATAGTTTTATTTTTTCTAGATTTTTTCTTTGCTTCTTTAGTTTCCTACAGAAGGTGATTGCTTGTGTTTTTGTTGGATTTAATGCAACTCTCCACTTGTTGCTCCATGTTGAGACGTTGTTTAGTGATTCTTGTACGCGAGACATGGCCATTACTGGGTTTCTGGAGGTGCTCCAAATTGCGATGTTGTCTGTGTATTGTGAATTGTGTGTGTATGTGAGATTTGGAAAAGGTATGTCACTGATGAAAATTATGTATAGAAGTGGAGAGAGGACTGATCCTTGGGGCACTCCTGTTATATTAAATGATTTGGATATAGTTTTATTGACTTTTACTTGTGCTTAACTATTGGTTAACTTTTGGTTAAGAAATTTGAAATCCATTTGACTATCGTGGGATTTATTTGCTAATTTTGTGTGACATAAATAACCCATTTCTTGATTGAAATGTCACTTGCAATTAAAAGTGAATCCTTTACAACAACGGAAAGTGATCAACACAGTGGATCAACTGTGACAAAGCATGAAAACACTTCCAAAGGCCAAAGTTGCAGAAACAAAAGATTATGGTCACTGTATTGGTGGTCTGTGGCTGGTATTATCCATTATTGCTTGCTAAACCAGGGCCAGAATATCACTGTATAGATTTACTGTCAAGAACTAGAAGTAATGCATAGAAAGTTGCATGAAGAAAGAACAATATTAGTGAACTGAAGAGCACCAGTATGTTAACTGCTTATACAACTTTCTTATTTGAAAGATCATATTAATCAAAATGTTTCAAACACATATTTAACACGTTTTTCAGAAATTTTAAAAGTATTAACACTTTGTATATGGGATTAGTCATTTTGACTAAGAAGTACATATCACAGCTTTTCACAGTTGCATTAAAACTTTAATCAAACACAACTTTAATCATCAATGCACATCAACAAACTTGTCATCAAAATATAGTCCATAATTCAAATTGTAAAATGTCTCAATTTTCTTAATCATTTGACACTTTTTTTTGCTATAAATTTCTCATTTTAAATTTTCTTCCAACCCTTATGTGATCATATAATTTTCTAGCCTGCAAGTTTTTTTTTTCTACTGAGATATATCCAATAAAGTGAAACCCTCAAGCCATGCTCCTCCTCCCATCTCATCCTATATTTCAAAAAATGTCAGTTATTCTTTCTGACTGGTTATTTATAACCAGTACAAGAGGCATTCAAAATTTGGCATTAATTTCATTGTTCCCATCCTTGGAACATGGCTTTACCAACTACTGGGATTATTCCAGTTAGAAAGCCAGTTAAAACCAAAGTAGTTTAAGGGCATTCTATTTACTTTGCATGACAATATTTTGTATTCTGACAGATATATGAATTTAAAAACAAATTTGTAAGACACTGTATGTACTAAAAACAAGGGTAAGTGTGCATCAATAGTTTAGCTTTTACGAATAAAAAAATTTCAAATTCTTAATTTTTTTATGATTATTTATTTATTGTTATAAGAGCAAAATTAGAAAGTTATTAGATTAGATAACATAAATGAGACATGATTAAATAAATTATTCACTACAGCACATGCACACTGCAAGGTATTATTTTGCAGTTCAACATTAGTGCTAGAAATTTTATCCTTTGTTTATACAAATCTGTCCTACTGTGATTAAGAATTTCACCACACTCTGAGAAGATCTGAGTGTAGATATAAAGCAATGTATCTGTAAAAACTTAGCTTTAACTTTCTACTTTTACTGTAATAATAGAATGTAGTAGTATGTCTTTTGTTTTGAAATTTCGCACAAAGCTACTCGAGGGCTATCTGTGCTAGCCGTCCCTAATTTAGCAGTGTAAGACTAGAGGGAAAGCAGCTAGTCATCACCACCCACCACCAACTCTTGGGCTACTCTTTTACCAACGAATAGTGGGATTGACCGTCACATTATACACCCCCACGGCTGGGAAGGCGAGCATATTTAGCACGACGCGGGCATGAACCCGCGACCCTCAGATTACGAGCGCACGCCTTAACGCGCTTGGCCATGCCAGGCCAGTAGTATGTCAATAAATAGCAATTATTCCAGCAAGAAAACAGGGTAATGTAGATTTTTCATATTTTACACTAAATTGCTGATTTTGTTACAATTAGGGAGAATAACAGATACAACTTAATGTTTTGCTGAAACAATGTTTATATAAATCTAAGAGGATGTTCTGGAGATGAAATTAAATAAAATTCAACTTTACATGTTTTTATATCAAAAATTTATTTCCAATAATATTTACCAGTTTCTACATTTTATTCACTTTTTTAAGACTGGCAGTTTATGAGATCCATACACGAGCCATCTTAAGATAGTGCGTGAGAAGGAAGGGATTATTGAAAATACAGCTGTGGTATAGGAAAATATAAACTACAGAAACACTTGCTTCCACTCACATCAAGTTAGAATCCTACATTGACAAAGTGGAGGGGCTAGTGATGTGAAGTTCCACAATGAAAATATGTACAAACTGAAATATGGCATAGCATGCTAGTGGGACCTACATTACTTCTGAAATAATTATGCTCTTTGTCCAAATAATATGAAATATAAAAGTTGGATTTTAAAAGCCAGAAGGCAACAGTGGCAAACCATAACATAATGAGAAGAAACATGCAAGAAAAGGTATCTATTCTAAAACTGGTTCCTCCTGCAAAGCTAAACTCATTTAGTCTGGAAATATTGTACGTTTGTGAAAGTCATCCAGATGAGGCCTCACATCTTTTCATTGAAATTAGAGTTATACACCCTAAGCTGTTGTTAGGGCTTGATGATTGTAGTGTGATATTGGTGAATTATAGTAATATAATACTACCTGGGTATCCTTTACTATGCATGACAAATGTTTAATGGTCTTACATTTAAAATTTTATTAAACTAATATTTCTTTATCTTGTACCAATTAGTATAGCATTAAATCTTAGCTGATAATCCATATCTTAACAGCATGCAAGTTCCAAGTTCATATTTTCTCCTAGTAAGAAGCATGTGACATATTTTTACTCGGCATCTTGCCTTCTCTATTTTTTGTACCAACCAATGAAACAGTAACAAATTAAATGCAAGTTACTTCCTATGAAATAGTCTTTGTTGAGACAAATCATATTTTTTTATGGCCTTCAATTCTGTTTGATTACAGAACTATCAAACAGAAGATCAGGTCCCACACAATACAAGCTTTCTTTCAAAATATGTCAATAGTTCTCTCTTACTTTTAATTATATATTATATATAGCTGATAGAAAGTCAAGATTTTCATCTACTAAATGATGTATTGCATGATGTTTTTCTAAACAGATAACATTCCATTTCCCTCACAGTAGAAATAATGTTCCAGTAAAAAACTTAACTAGCTTGGATGAATTTGTAACGCTCTTGTCACATAATTATATTTTTTGTATAATATTAGTGTAATGGTCTTTGGTGCATTATTTAATTACATAAAGATTATTTAGTCCATAATTGCCATTACCATAAAAAGTAGGTTTAAATGTTTTTGACAACCAACAGCAAGAAAATATAAAACTGGATAAGTATTTCTTGTTTTTCATATTTATTCTCTATCTATTAATATAAAAGTAACTAAAAATGTAAAAATAGGAATTTTTCTAGATTAGTTAAGATTGGATAAAATGAATAATATAATAAAAGTGTTTCACAAGGCACACATGCAAGCAACATGTTTGTAATGTAATATAGTAGCATAACATCAGCTGCACGTATTCCAAGTCGATTACAACTTATAATAGAATGAATAAGTCAGATATAGATGAAATACCAATGAAACAAGAACATTTAATTACAAATAGAGGTATATTGTTGTGAGCTTGAAGCTACATTAAATTAATGTAGTTTGGGGTTACAATCTGAAGTCATTCTAACATGACAAACTAGTAATTTAGAATTGTTTCAATTTTTTGTTTGTTGCTTATGAGGTCAATCCAATTAACTGATTCTGTTTTGAGTTAGGATAAAAAAAATATGAAGTTTCACTGAACAAAAAGGAAATTTGAAATTTCTGAAATAAGGAAAAGTTGTTGTTTTGAGGCACGAAGCTACCCAATGGTCTATATATTCTCTGCCCGTCATGGGTTTTTAAACCTGGATTCTAGCATCATAAGTCAGCAGACATACCTCTGTGCCACTGGGGCATAAGGAAAAGTATTTTTGACCTTAGCATGAAAATTACTTTTTACACAGACTATGCAAAACAAATACTCAACATATTCATGGACAAACCTTTATTTTAGTTTATTATAAATACTTTTCCAAAAAAATATTTTGTGTGTGTGTATGAAAAACTGCCAAATTTTGTGAAGATACACAAATTATATTGAAAATTAAAAGTACTAAATCTATAAAGCTTTTAAACAAATACAAAGATGTCACATGGTTTACCAAGTTGACAGAGCCTGTGTTGAGAGAGTTAAGGAAACACAAACTAAAAGTTACAGAATGATGCATGTTGAATCATCAGATTGCAGAAAAAAAAGACAACCAACACCCAAGTGTACAAGCCTTCTCCTTAACATGAAGAGATCATTCAACCTGAGATTATGAACTTAAACCCTATTTCCTCAATAAGAGAGTCAAGGCAACACTTCCCATGGAGGATGAAGAACAAATAAAGTTTAACCATTGGCTTGAGGACTTAATGCTCTGTCTGTTCATGGAAAGTAATATATTGATTAAAAAAAAAAGGACCAAGTTCAACACAACCAGAGAATGATGTGCCAACTCTAAACTTGCTCCCACAGACTGGTCTTGGCCTCACCAGATATGAGAAAACCTCCATGGTTAATGAAAGTAAGGGTATCCAGATATTCCTTTTTCTTCTTTAGTAAAGTGTGTTCAAACATCACTCAGAAGGCTTATTCTTTCAGCTGGGAGTGGTAAGAGCTCCTATGCTCTACTATGGAGAAATGTGAGGATAATTTGCACTGGAGAGTACCAAGGAGCAATGCAGAATGTGAACTACGTTTCCTATTTTGAAAAGCAAATAAACCCCAATTTTTTCAATTCTGGGGTCAGCAGGATGAACAAAATCTTGTTATGCTTTATCCCTGGTAGTTCATGAGCAATAATCAAATATTGTATATGGAGTATTGTATAAATTGTGCACGACCCAGAAAGTGTCAAGGTGGTTTTATGAAACATCCAATCTCAACAAAATTTGATTCTACCAGAAATATAATTCATTAGTCAACTGGTAGCTAGTGTAATTTATATAAAAAAAAAAGTATATCTGGGCAGGCAATACCACCATTTGGGATTCAAATGATGATGAGGAGAGGTTCCCTGAAAAGAAGACATTCACCTGTGTCACAAATGAGCTGGTCGGCATATAGAATAGACATGAGGGGTAACCTAAACTAATTTAAGAAGGAAACCACTCGATCATGTAAATAGAGTGCATCTATGCAAATGTTTCACTGTTCCTGTAATGACCACAAAGAGTCAATATGTATGTCTGACCTAAGAGACTGAGTGATTACAAAAATACCCACATCTCCAAAAGAATGGAAAAGGTTAAACTTAACTTGTCAGGAATTGAAAAACACCCCTATATGTACAAGGCACTGTGTGAGTAATAACAGATTTCCCCATTTTGGTAAAAAACCAAGCTCTCACACTTTTTGCTGATGGAGACCGAGTGTGAAGGGGAAGAAGCCATTCATCCATGAAATGGCAAATGTCAATTTTTTCTACATATATCAAATAAAAAGAGCTACTGAAGGGGAAGAAAAATCTTAATTGTGAATTGAGGAGATCAGAGGAAGTGATGAGATAAAAGTCAGTGACATGTCACCAATCGGTCCTACAAACAGTCAGGAGTAAAAAACCTTGAAAATTTAGGAAATTCCAAACTCTATAGCCTTGTGGTGAAGAGCAAGATATAAAAGGGCCCTTCAGTAGTAGAAAACCAACCAGTATGAGACACAATGGAGGAGAAAATGTAAACACAATGATCAATCCTCTTCTGGTGATGGTCTCCCATATAAAATACAAACCCTCATTAAGACCATACAGGACTTAACCTTATAAAGGTAATCACCAACATCATAGTCTGCATTCCACTATCGAGGAGGATACCTGCTGGTTAAGTCAGAATCACTCTTGTCTTCCAATTAATTGTGGCACCAGAGCCAGAGGTCTGGAACCTATAGAAACTTTTTGGACAGTCTAAAAACTAGGGTAGCAAGGGAAGAATGGAGACAGGTCACATGCAATCAAAATTTCATATAATTAGAAATACCAGTAAAATACAGACTGTCCAAGAAAAGGAGTTCCTCTGAGATTGTTAAGGTCCAAAGTAAAAAAGCAAACTTCCTAAAGCAAAGCATGATTCTCCAAAAGATACCAACAACAAGCCAAGGAAAGAGCAAAGCCCAAAATCTGATCAAAGTAAAAGTCAATAAATGACAATCATCATCTGAAAATTGCTTGGGAGTTCTGTGATAATCCTCACATATATGACTGCAAAAACTGTTCTAACTAGCAGACAAATTCTGGAAAACTGAGATGGATTAAGGTAACCAGAGGCATGCTGTTTAGCACTCCAAATTGGAAGAAGATCTAACCTTTGAGAGTCCAAAAAAGCATCTTCCAAATGATGGAAAGCTGGGTCATGCTGATCCAATAAACAAGAAAAACAATACATGACAGCATCCTCTTTCAACTGATCAACAAATCTCCTTGAATACAAAGCAGTGTATGATGACAGTGGAAGGATTAGATAATTAAACATGATTTTCTTCCAATAAAGAAGGAGAGTATTCATAAGATACAGTAAAAATATGTAACAGCATTACAAACTTGGCATAGTTGTGTAAAAAACATTGTGAGAGGTAGAATATCCGTCCTTCACAAAGGTCACCCATGAAGCCAGGATAACACCAATCTACTGAGGTGTCAAAGAGGCATAAAACAACTTTGTGTCCAAGATGTTAACAAATACATTTATATTTGAAAAACATCTTCAAATGCAAATGCTAAAACTGGGAATAGACAAACTCAAGACCCACTGGAACATATCTAAAAAGTAAATCAAAAGAAAAAACTGAAAATTGTAGTTATAACCCTGAAGAGAAACATGAAACAATTGTGAAGTACCCTCATTGTAATTTCTGCCACTGAAATAAAGTAAATTAAAATTAATAATAGAGAGCTTATTTACAGATCTCTTACAAAAGGTACAACTATATAGGTAGAGTCTCTGATACAGTGGGGTATAAAGATTTGAGTAAATAAAGTATAATTCAATCCAATGCTTAGATGGGGAGATAAGAGAAACTTGCATTAGAATAGAGCAAAAGTATGAACAGAGGTGTGTTTCAGAAATTGCAAGATGAAAAAGTATTTTTATTCTTAACATGAAACTCACCTTACACTTGGACAAAGTAAAAGATTCATATGCTCAAACAAGCCTTTAGGAAAAGTTCTTACTTAAAAACATCAGATTCCTTTTATAAATCAAACTTGTAATATTTACAAATGACTTAATATATTCTGTGAAAATAACTAAGTAAATTCAGAGTTACAGTGTGGTTACAAAGTTGGCCATCTTGACTATGCCTACATACAGAGTTAATACAATTTATTTGAATACTCACTAATCAAAATAGAAAAAAAAGTTGTGAATGAGAATGAGTTAGTATTTATACAAATGTCATTTCTTATGAAGATAATTAAACATTTATGATTCTTTAGTAACTCATCTTATATTCCAGTACATGAAAAGCATATACAATCATTTTTTATCACAGGTACAGATCATTTAAAACAATCAAAACTCTGTTACTTTATTAGTAATAACAATCATGGAAACAACTACTATTAAGACCACTAAAAAGTGCCTAATTTCTGTTTCTCAATGCTGAGAAGTTAACTTCATCTCGATCTGGAACTTTTATAAGTTTATTCAAAACATTTTCCAACATGAGCAACTTTCAAAAAAGAAAACATGGGGGGTAAAAAATTATTAACATGTGGGATGCAAAGTTTTGTATTATATTAAAAAATTTCTTTGTATCCATCTGAACATAAGATTTTCTAGTTATCATTTTATAGACATTACTCTACAATGTACCATCAAATGAACAAAAGCATGCAATAACAGAAAATCATATAATCTACAAACATTTTCAAGAGAAAATGAACACACTATGTGATTTTAAATGGTAATCCTAAAGAAAAAAAATTGAGTCAAATAAAACAACTTAAGTTTAACTTGTATTACTAATATCCAAAAAGTGCAATCTCAAAACATGCAAAGATTAGTTACAGATTTATAGAAAGTTGAAAAGAGTGACTAATTACGTTCACTACAGAAGTAGTCTTGTTCCTCCAACACACATTATATATATACACATATATAAAAATATAAATATATAGAAAATTAACATTCAGCATTGTAAACACATGCAAACAAATTAATGTTTGCAGAAAACTGCAAAGAGCATAATTTAAGATACCACCAGAAAAACATTGGGGCTATCTTGTCTCCTCAATTACCTTTTCAATGCAAATAAGAAACTCACCATGTAAATACAGCTGAATAATTTCATCAGTAAAACATAGGTGCATAAACTTGCAATGTCCAATGTTTTAAACATTATTCACCATCTGCAGCAGACTGTTGGTATGGCAGTAACGTCTAAATAGTGGTAACCCTTAATTTTATAATTAAACTACTGGAATGTAATACAACTATATTACTCTCCTATGCAGTACAATGAAATACCATAAAAAAAACCAACCACAACCTGTAACAAGGATTTTCAAATACAAAAGTTGTCAAAGAATAAAATTCAGAAATACTCTCATTAAAAGGCATGATACACCTAAATTCAGTGTCTATTAAAGAAGGTTTTCTGTGTTTCACATACTATTAGACTTTAAGGCTTCTAATAGAAAGGAAAGGTTTGTTACCATACTTGCATTCCAGGAAGTGTTACAATTTCTTAAAAATGATGAAAAATTCAAGAGAATGACAAAAATGTTCCACAAATGGCTGTAACCTGAGACTTTCTTCAGATTTTAATTATATTCTATTAAAATTGAGGGAGAAGAATTATTATGAAATGACTGAGAAGGGTAACAATGTTCTATTAAATAGGGCTTGATGCCAAGAATAAAAACAAATTTTGGTCACAAGAACATCTAAGTACCCTATATGAATAGATGAATATTTAAGGGATAAAAATATAGAACAGGATGTAAGTTGTGTATCTCATATGATTTCTTTCAAACAAAAAATTGTTTTTTTAAACCAGAAAAAAAAAATCACTTTGCACTCTGGTAAAATAAGACATGATATATTCACAAACAAATATTTAGTAAACATATTTCATTAAAAAAGCTGATTTTTGTGTACATAATACTTGTATAGTTTACTAAACAGCTACCAAATTTTGTAAAGATACATGTACTACATTAAAAGTTACAGTTTAAATACTTAACATATGCCAATGTGTAAATAAAGTTGAGTATATTATACTAAACCCTTTGCAAAAAAATTAAAGAAGCAGAAATGTCAACTTTGCAAGTATACTTATAGTTTAATTAATAATTTCATTAACATACCATTCACCATATGTTTACTGGTGCTGCTGTCTATTCCATTTGTTGTAGAAAAAACTTGATCTTTACTTGAAATAGAATTAGATGGTATGTTCCTAAGACTTGAAGACATCTTCCCTGACAAAAAGCAATCTCCCATGTGTTCATGCGTATACAATGAACATGCAGTTTCACTGTTTGGGTGGTGTCGCTTTGAGCCTGGAGACCTTTGAAGACTTGGACTTCTGTGTGCAGTTCCTGATGGAGCAGATACTGATGACTGTTGCATTGAAAAACTGTAATGATAGTCTCCTTCTTTTACAGAATCATCACAATGGCCTATCACATCAGCATTTCTAATTTTCCCAGTATCCAAAATAACACTACTGGACACCATGGATGGAAAGGAACTACGAGGATTGAAATACATGTCACTGCTCAAGCAACTACCATATTTCTGATGTGTAAGTGCTCGAGGTTCGTTTTCGTAAGAGTCCCAATCACCGAGAGTTGCCAAACAAATCTGTCGCTGAAGCATTTCCTGAGCTTCTGCATCAAGATTCAATGGCCATGCTAAATGCTGAGTGGACTTTGTAGTTTGTACACCAACAGTGGAAGATTTCCCTGCATGAAGGTTGTACAGGTGTGGATGGATATGAGGTTTAGCTGGACCAGTCCTACCAACTTCTCCAAGATGGGGCAGAGGGGGAAACACACTTGGGATTAGAGGAAATGTCTTTGAAAAAGGACCAACTGTAAAATGGCTCTGATCCTTTAGCTGAGTACAGGCATGACACTCACAAGGTCTTGGTTCAGTGGTACCCTGTAAGCAGTTTTATAATTTTTATTAACTAAAAACTACAATACTGGAGATAAAACTAAGTTAATAAATTACTGCTACACAAGTAGGTTTTATGCGCTTATATACAATTCTTAACTGTTTAAACCTATTCTACATATTTTATAGACAAACAGTTACTCTAAATTTTAACATCAAGATACTTTGTAAATATTTCTAGTTTAAAACCTGCATTTTAGAAATTATTGGCCTATGTAAAAATTACAATAAGAGATTTTAAACATAAGTAGTTTAAAGAAAATTCAAAAATTTGTTTCAATCAGCTGTTACTTTATCAATGTAATGTAGAGCATAAATAGAAACTGTTTCAAGATGCACATATTTATGCATCTTGGAATAATCAATGAACTTTTAAAATTACAAAATTTACTAAGTTGCTATTTCTACCTCCAATACCATATAAAATACCACAATTTCTAAAAATTCTTACACATTCAGTTAATTGTACAGAATCTATAAAGAACTAAAATAATAGTTATTCACTACAATTAAGAGAAGTATTTAAAAATGGAATTTAAACATTTGAAACATTCAAAATGTTAAAGCACCCACAGATTTTGATTCACACAATAAATAATTGAAATTACTGCTTAATATTAAAAAATAAAGTAAATGTTTCTCATGAAGAGAAACCCATTTAAAGTAAAAATGTATCTTAGGATGGCTTATATGGGTATTAAAACATTTACTAATAAAGCATTATTAAATTATTAACTTCAAACATGTACTTATCTCTGCTGGTACTTATAGTTAGAATACCACGTTGAGAAGGTGGACGGACAGGTAAAAGCATTAACCATACCGAAAGTGTCTGGATAGACCATGGGTGAACCAAAATAAAAGTGATACATGAGTGAGGAAACCCACACTACATCCAGAACAAGTATGTTCTTCAACTTGAACTTAATTTCCATATCAACAGTGAAATTGTATGAGTAATCATCTCTAAAGATCAGCCTAAAACTGACAGCCAAGGTGGGAAGTAAAAAGTCTCAGTCCCTATATCCGATATTGGTGGCTATGGACTGCAATATCACATACAGATATAATTTTGATCAAAACCCAGCTTGTAGTCATAGTTAAGCATTCAAAACCACTGGAATCATAACAAAAAAGTAAGCAACAATGAAGTAGAAAAACCTTATCCTCCACCTGAAAAAGCCTGAAAGGCAACATTCCAAGCTCAGAGTGATGGAAATGCATATGCCTTACTCAACAAAAACAAAACCCACTTAGTCTTGAATAATGAGCATTAATACTCACTACCCAATTGAGTGGGCAAGAAGCATTCCACCTGCCCCTGTAATTATGAAAAGGACAAGGAACAACTTTGGTCAACCAAGGACTTAGGATGGAACCACTGTGTTTGGAAGTACAAGACAAGAGTGGACATCCTTCCATGAATAATATACTGAACTGATATTGATAAAAAAAATGACTACGTCCATCCCAAATAGATAGCTAAGCATGAAGTCTGAACCAGCATTAAAAATAAGTTTCCACATAGCAAAACATTCAAGGACCTGGGCATGAACACCTCCAACTTTGCCCTCTTCTCATAGAATGGAAAAATTCATTTGAACATTAGAGAAAAAAACAACAAAAAAACCTCTATCACCCCAATAACTTGAAACTGAATGTGATAAGAACTACATAACTCCACAAGCAGAATAAAGGGGTAATGCAAGTTGGGGGGTTCTGAGAAACAGTCTAGAAACATTGCAATACGTGAACCAAGTTCCCTAAATTTTTAAGAACAAACCGTACCTTATTTATTTAGTATAATGATGAGCAAGATCTTCTTTGGCTTTACTCATGATAGTTCATGTGTGGCAGTTCAGCATAATATGGTAATACTATCCAGTAAGTTCCTAGAGGGTCTTAAAGAACACTTCATTTTCATATAGCCTGTGACAACTGGTAGAAAGTATGGGGAAAATGGGTTGCTAATGTGAAATTGGAATTATAAAAGCACATCTGTCTGGGCAACACTTGCCAAAGAGTAGGATCTAATGAGAAAAAAAGAGGAAGAGGAGGAAAAAATACTCACTCTTCCTTATAATCTAGCAGATGTGGTCAAAATGGCCACAGGAGAGAGGCAAAAACCATCAGAAGAAATTGTCAAATTGTGTAAACACAAGGGTTGTTCAAAAAATATGCAGACTGACATCATAAAACAAAATGTACTTTATTTAGAAGTTACTGGTCTGGGACCCCTTCAAAGTATTCTCCTCCCCAACACATACACTTATCCCAACGGTGTTTCTACTTGTTGAAACAGTCCTGGTATGCTTCTTTTGTAATGTCCTCCAGCTCCTTCGTCACATTTGATTTAATCTCAGGAATCGTCTCAAATCTTCTTCCTTTCAAGGGTCTTTTGGGTTTGGGGAACAAGAAAAAATTGCAAGGAGTAAGGTCATGGGGTAGGGGGGCAAGAACAGTGATCGAGTGTTTGGCCAAAAACTAACGAGTTCTGAAGCACAGATTTTGCAGCAACACAGTGCATCTTCAATTTTTCAGTCAAAATCTCATAACAAGATTCAACTGATATCCCACACTCCTCAGCAAGCTCCCTGACAGTCAGACGTTGATTTGCCCGCACCAGGGTGTTGATTTTGTCGACGTGGAAGGACGTCATCATCTTCAATGGACTGTCGACCATCCTTAAAACGTTCATGCCGTACGCTACATAGCAATATCACCATAAGCCGTGTTAAGCATAGCAAAAAGTTATAGTCACAGATTTTCCAAGTTTAACACAAAATTTCACAGCAAGTCGTTGCTCCTTTAGATCATTCATTCTGAAATCTGCCAAAGAAAAAATCGCACTTCATTTAAAATCGCGTAGCTAATAGACAAATGAAGATACCTGCAATCAAGAAATGGTATCATAATCAGCTGATCTGTGCAAACATAACGACACAAAGCGAATTCCCCTGGAACCAACTGGAGCCGTGCAATTCAAACAGTCTGCGTATGTTTTTAACAGACCTCGTAATGCTCGAGAAAAGTATATGAAGAAGTCCATGTATCAGCCAACAGGCTAACACCCTCCAACAGGCAACTAAAAATACATAAATGTGTAACAAATCTGATATGTGACTCACAGTTTCCTTGCCTGTAAACAAAGTCCAGAACAAGTGAAGTCACCTTGTAAGGTAAAAACTAGATAAATTTCAGGAAAATGAATAATCCCAATGAATAGAGTTAATTTCTAGCACCTTAAAAGGAGTTTGTATAATCCACATCACATCTTGAGGATAACACTGGACATAACAAATGATCACAAAATTGAGAAATACCTGAAACATGAAGCGGTGAGAAGGATTTATCCCATTCCCTTTGGAATAAATGATCTATTCAAGATATAGCAGGACATAAGTGGATTGATAATGAGTCTTGTGAATATGCACTACAAAGAACACTGACTTATGATCTCTGCAGGCCAGAAACACCAAAATATATACTTTAAGGAAAAGGTAGCATAAAGTAAATGAAGTGGGTCCAATTTTCTTGTGAGACACCAGTAGCAATAAGTGTGTCAACGGCTATTGTGGATATATAGCTAGATTGAGACAAATACAGGGCAACTTTAGAAGTTAAACACTGATGCTGTATGAAGGACCACATAATTCCCATACACAAAGTTCCTTTGGAAACATGTTGGTGTTAAACGTTCTAAAGAAATTGCATCAACTGAAATGGCCAAAGAGAAATTGTAAATGGCAGTTGGTGGTCATTCATGAAAATACTATGGACACTGAGTAACAGATGAATCAGGGGAAAAGGATAGAGGTGAAATCCCATTTAAACTTGAATAAATGTATCTTTAGCCAAAACCTGAGGAGAGGTAATTGGGAACAAAACAACTGTAGTTGGGTGTTAAGAGGTAGTGAATGCTTCAAGCATCAGAGTCCTAAATTGAAAACAAATACACAGGGAGAAACTTGTGATGGACATACATATAGTCAGGTCAAGACAGGTGATCTGCTATTAAATTCATTATCTCTGAAACATGGCAAGCCTGGAAGTTGATATGTTAGGAATGAGACCAGTAGAGAATATTGAATGTTCATGAACAAAAGTCCCAAAATATATGACCCCTTGTTAAGAACTATAAGATATCACCATGGAATTATTAAAATAAATTATGACATTTTTCCCTTTTAACAGAGCTAAACCTTGAACCACTGCATGGTAGACAGTAAGAAGTTATAAAATATTGAAGTGGAAGAACATTCAACATTCATCCATAGACCCTGTAACTCCTGAAGTGAGGTATGTGCGAAGAGATAAATCTCAGGATAAGCAGATGGTAAAGGAACACCAATACTAGTAGTGTTGGTCCAATCCAACTACCACTCATGCTCTAAAAATCTTGCTCCTGAATAAGGAGGCTGAATGATCTAGTGGATATATCTTCATGATCTACTGATTGTGCAACAACTACTGAAGGAACTGTATGTGCTTGTCCCAAGGGAATTAGATATTTGAGGGATGTGCACATCCCCAAATGAGAGAGAAACATCTATGTAGTAGGAGGAGATGCAACAGCCTGACTGTCTATTCAATATCCTATACAGTTGTATCAGAGTCTGCTAAGCCTGGCTTAAACATGTGCTGAAAAAGATTCACATGGACAGTACTGAGTTGCAAGAGAACAGATATCTCAGCTGATGGATTCTCAAAGAAGAATCTGGATAAGTTATTCTGTGCACTGTTGAGATGGTGTCTGAAGTAAGCAGTCATCCATATAATTGTGCATGCACAGGCCCAAAGAATGAGAAAAAGCTTGTATGACTCTGTAGAAGACATATAGTACAGATGCTAGACATAAGGGCAGATGCATGAACTTTACAGCTTATCCTTGTAAATAAAGAGTAGATAATGGTGGGATGAATTTTGTATGGGAATGTGTACAACATATGCACTGGCGACATCAAAATAGGCCCTCCACACACCTGATAAAATGCCAATGTAGGTTGAGAAAAGACTCCATTGTGAACCAATGAGGATCAAAGAATTGGTTAAGATGAGAAAAATCAAAGATCAATAACGATACATCAATCTCTTGTCTTCTTGGGCATAACTGACACATAGGAATAAAAATGGAATCAACAGTGATAGTATGACCCAAGGAAACACAGATGGCTATGACCTACATGGGTAAGTCAAGTGGCAAAGACAGGGTGGGCACATACTGATCATGATCAACCAACAATGCCACCCCTCCATGCACTATTTTTTAATATAATAGTAACATTTAAATTATTATACATTATATATGTATATAGATCATTACTAGTTGGAAATAAGCTATGAAATTTGTTTTTCTTAAAATATAGAACAATAAATAAAGCAGTAAAGTAAACAATTATCTCTTTAGCTACAACCTTTGAATTTGGTTGCTGTTGAACATAAGTTAAGCCTTTTAAAATTTTGCATGTGGAAGACATAATAAAATTATTTTTAGGTTATAAACATACACACACACAGTTCTACAACCAAAAAATTATAAACAACTATATTGATACCAATGAGTTCCACTATAATTTATTAAGCTTAGTAATTAAGTTGTATTTTGGTCTAAAAAAGTATGAAACTTCAAGTAGAATAAAGACACAGCCACATCCTTGAAATCTTGGTTTTCACAAATATAAATGGCCAAGAAAATAGACATTATGAGCTTTCAACTGGTTATTCACATCATATGATGAAATAAGTGTATATAAAGGACCGTTTCTAAAAATGGGGCCACTGTGTTTGATTCAGTACATAAGCAATATCTCAGCAAAATAAAAAGATACGATGTTCTTGTTTTATATTCTAGCTTGTCAATATTGGTAATTTTAGTTCCTAATTTGAACAAAACTACAAACAAATTATTTTGATTTCACAAATACCGAATTTTAACTAGTATTGTATTCAACATACAACATAAATAAAATTTATATTTAGGTGTGTTCTTTCAATATTTACTTTTAAATTAAGAAATTAAATCATGTATAATAATAAGTTCATAAAATACTAGTTCAACAAAATTTTCAATGCAAGTCAACAAACATGATGACCAGAGACCCATAATTGAGGGGAGGAGACAAAAGAAAACAAAAATATTAACAATTACATAGAAGGTTGATGTTAATTTTTTCATTTCTTTGAGAAACACATCCATAAAATTTACATATAATATGTGATTTCTACTACATTATTTGGTAATCCAACTATTACCTATCGGAAAGCTAAAATTTTCTTCCCTCGGGTTCACAATATTTCTTACCATACAAAGACTAAGGGAAATGTGAAGTAACAAATCCTATGACATACATTTGAACTTAGGGTTTCAAGTTTTGTTTCCTGTCCTTTCTCTTCTATTGTTAAACCCCTGAAATTCCAATGTTGAGCAAATTCTGATGCGTCATTCAGCTGAGATGTAGATACAAAGGAGTGTCTGAGAGGAGAATTTGGAGTTGTAATAGATACATTGTAGTTGGAATTATTGACAGAATGACTATATGTACTATTAACATAATTTGACTGGTAGTTTTGACAGCAAACATGACAAGGCTGAGATACATCACACTGCACATGAGTGGTGTGATCTGTACGGTGACTGTTCTGTTTGAGACACAGTTGACAGTGATGATGTTTTAAAGCTCTAGATGGTCGGTTGCTGTCTGATTTGGAATTGGAAACAGGATTCTGGGAACAAACAGATGTGTCATATGATTCTGTTGAAGCACCTATCACCACCCTTTGAACTTCTAAGGTACGTTTTGATGAGGATACTACTTGACTTGATTCTTTCCTGGAAATACACAGATATATATTTACATATAATTTAATAACTGAAATTGTAAATTTTTGACACAGTTTCACTTTTGAAGGAAAACAAGCTTGAAACAGCTACTGTTATAAAAGAATAAAATAAAATTGTTGCAAACATCAAGTAATTAACTTTAAAATTCTTTCCTGATACATTACCAGACACATATACTACTCAAATATTTCTTGATGTTAAGAATATAATAGGTTTTTGTAATTTTCCATTTGAATATTATATTTAATAGCAATGAAGTTTACTTTTCCCTATCATCTTCAAAGCATGGGAAATAATCAGCATTTTAAAAATGTTTTTACTACTAAAAAAAAGTATTTGAACTAGCTTTCACTGTAAAACTGATAGCTACTTAATAGCTTTAATGAAGTTTCAGCCAAGTAATAATTTCACAGCCAATACAATTCTAAAAATTGTTTTAATAAAATTCAATAAATGAATCAGTAAAATTCCAAGAATCAAGTCCTAGTCTGAAAAGTAATATATAGAAGAGCAATCATTCATCAGAAAAAGGACACATTTCTCAAATATCACTAATGATACAAATTTGTCTCAAAACTATTACACAAGATCTCATTTCTTTTTCCTTCTTTATACATGTAAGTGTATGTGTGTGTGGGGTGGGTGTATAATTTATAGAAGAGGAACAATAATGTAATTAGTCAAAATGCAAGGGATATTACTGGTAAAAGAAAACAAAAAATCTTTGCTTTGATTTTTCAAAAAGATTATTGAAGTATTAGAATTACTGTATTTTCTTTTACTGTTAATCTTTAAAAAGGTTAACATTTAGACCTTTCTTTTCCACGTTATTACTTTGAGTTTATCAATTAATCAATTACTTGCAATACATGAAAATGAAGCAAAATTATTAGGTTGGAAAGAAAATATTTTTTTTTCATCAAAAGTTGTTATTGGTTTTGAGAAAAAGAACTTGCAAATTTATGCCTTTTTTTTAAATGTT
Organism: Carcinoscorpius rotundicauda; assembly: GCA_011833715.1. Taxonomy (NCBI): domain Eukaryota; kingdom Metazoa; phylum Arthropoda; class Merostomata; order Xiphosura; family Limulidae; genus Carcinoscorpius; species Carcinoscorpius rotundicauda. The sequence goes on from CM022393.1 coordinate 34,194,428, forward strand.
ATTCTATTAATAAACCTTATATATTGTTTCAGAAAAATTGACAAACATTTGAAACAAAATTTTAACCCTCAAAGACCTAAGTAATGAGTATAAACAATAAGCACATACACATTACCATATGCCATAAGAATTTTAAAAAAGTGGTCAAAAGTTTCAGAAGCTACAAGAAGCATGTACAGAAAGTATCAACAATGGTTCATAAAATTCCAATCTGGTGAAAGAGATCTCACAGATTCCCCATGTTCTGGATAGCCAAAATCAATCAACAAAGATGCTCTGTAAGTCTTAGTTGAAACAATTCCAAAGCTTATCATGAGAGAAATGGCTCAACAGCTCCATACAGCCCATACACCAATCACTGCCCACCTCCATAAGCTTGGAAAAGTTTTAAAACTTGGGCAATCAGAAGAATAGCTGTTGTTATTGTTTAGAATTAAGCACAAAGCTACACAATGGGCTATCTGTATTCAGAAGAATAGCAAGAAAAGCAGGAGATAGATGACACAGCATATCATAGTGTACATCATTAGGTCCAACCGATGTACTGCCAGACCGATAAAGGGCCAGTTTGAGCTCAACCAGTGTAAAGGAACGATTATAGTTATAGAGACAATCAGCTCGAAAGGAAAGACGCAATTGCTCTGCCTGAATCTTGATGGCTAAGGAGGTGGAAGAAAAAGCAGAAGTGTTAGATACCTGACAAAAGCTTTCACCTAGAGTATTGGCAATGCTCTGGGTATCAGCTACTTCCTGGCCATCAGAGAGAAAGATTGAGAGGGGGACAGAATTATATTGCTCAATGACCTTTCAAATCTTGTCCCATTGATATTGAAACTGATGGTAGAATATATGCCAGTTGTAAACTTAATCCAAGATTCCTTCTGGCTTTGACATCTTATCCACTATGTACATGTGCATGGGCCTGCTAGAAAGCAATGCAGTTCAAAAGTGTGGGATATCTACGGAAAGTATCCCAGGCCTGTTTTTGAGCCTTCCATGCCCTGTGGCAGACAGGATTTCACCATAGATGAGGATATAGTGGAAAACGTGTCAAGATTTTAGGAATACATTGAACAGCTGCTTGTATAATACAGTAGTCTATTAATGGCTTACAGATGATGGCAGGATCAAGTTCTGTGAGAGCAGTGAAAAAGGGCCAGTTGGCCTGATCCAGCTTCCACTGGGACATGCAAGTCGGGTGGCATCGACCATGGCCAGTCTCTCTCAAAATTATAGGAAAAAGATCACTGCTTCATGGATTATTGTCAATCTTCCATGAAAAATGGGAAAATAATGAAGGGGAACAAACTGAGATATTGATAGCATTAAAGGACTGACTATGTGCATGGAAATAAGTAGAAGAACTAGTATTAAAAAGAGAGAGGTTGTGATCAGACAGCATGTGCTCTACAGAGTGACTACTCCTATTAATATCAGTACTTCCCCAGAGGAGATGATGTCCATTAAAGTCCCCCAGGATGAAAAAGGGAGCTGGCAATTGCTAAATGAGAGCATCAAGGTATGATTAATCATATGTCTCTCCAGGTAACAGGTTGAGAGAACAGACAGTGATGGTATGACCCAAGGAAACAAGGATGGCTTCAGCCTTCAAGGGTGTATTGAGTGGCAAAGACAGGGTGAGTACATGCTGATCAACCAACAGTGCCATCCCTCCATGCACTTGTCCATCACACAGCCTGTCATTTCCAAACAAAGAAAATTACCAATAGGTGACTGTATCGGCAAGTTACATAAATGTTTCCTATAAGGAAAGACGTACAGAATGGTAGGAAGCAATCAGTATTTTGATGTCATCCACATTAGAACGTGAACCTCAACAGTTCCATTGTATCAGAGCGGCCATTTTTATTTACATGTAGGTGAATTGGGTGGAGAACCATTCTGTTTAGGACCATGTCTTTTTTCCTTTCTGTCCTTATTCAAGGGAGGTCTATCGACAACCATGGATCCTGCCCTGGGTTGACTGTGAGATTTTTGCTGTTGGAAGGGGATTCCAACGACTGAAGACGAGAACAAATGATCGTTTTGCATCTTGGGATGGGAGAAGATGTATCCAAGGAAATGCCTGTACCTGAAACCAAAGGATGTGGATCTTGGGGTTTGTTGGAATGCACGTAAGGGACAGAGATAGGTGTTGAAGTTGATTCAGCTATTTTTTTAACTACGAAGGTCAAAAAGACTTCACATTTGTTTGGAGAAAGATTTTTTTGGAGGCACAGAGATACCTGTCTGCACTCCCACTGTAGTTGTGCAATGAAGTGCAGCAGCATATGTCCGAGATGAAGTGGTGGACAGCAATTTTCGAGCCTCAGGATAAGTAATGTTATTAATTGTTTTAAAGTGAAGACTGATTTTTGTTGAGTTTATTAAAGTATTAAAAAAAAGACAATACTCTCTTTCCAGAGTAATACTTTATATAGTATAAAAATTAAAACATCTGCTATTTTTATTATTACAACATGCCCTCTAATTTCAGCACAATTTCTTCTCTAGCAGATTTTAAAAACAAAGTTTGTGTATCACAATTTTATTTTTACTTTACCCAGTAGCATATTACAAAAATATTACACATATAATACAGTTGATCATGAGAAATAATACTAAAACTTACTGTGAAGGGTGTCTCAGCTGGGAGTGAGAAGGGGCTGTATATTGTCGGGCATGCGAGTTTGCCAAAGGAGATTGAAGAGAAGCGATAGCATTTTTTTCACTGCCTTTGCTGTAATGATTGCTAAGGGAGCTAAGTTGTCTATGAGATGAATCTCCACCTGCTTGCTCTGCCATATGAGCCAACTCTTCTGGAGTCAAGAGACTGGGAACAAAGTGGGATGTTGAATGTTGTTTAAAATTCATGCATTCATCACATGGGCACCTTTAAAATAACAGAAGAATATAATTCAATAATCTTTACACAACTAAAACCTGTTTATATTACACTTGACCAATTCAAAAACATATTAAACATATGTCTGATCTTTTGGAAAGCATAATTATAAAACTTTCATTTTTGAATCTGTAAATCAAACTTGTAACATTTTACTTTTCAAACCATCAGACTTTGCTGAATACATAAATACTTTAAAGGTCTAAAATGAAGGTGAAATGTTGGTTATTTTTTCCATAGGTTTCAAGTTCATTATAACAGAATAATGTTTTGAATGACTAACTTTCATTCTAACTTTTTCACCATGTGCTCATCTCATTGACTGACACTATAGCCATTTTGTGCTTGTTAGTTTTCATACAATAAATTTTACTATGAGTACCTTCTCAAATCATTGCAGATCATTGGTAAACATTACAAGACTTTTAAGTACAAAATAATTTTTTGTTACTTTTAAGATTTTTAAAGTAAGTACTTGCTCTTCTCCTGAATTTTTTCTTTCCAAACATTGCTTATCCAACATAAAAAGCAATTTTTATTTTGAGGTTAAAAATACAAATATTCCTCAGAAAATTGTCAATTTTGTATGCCAAATCTTCACAACCTCCTAATAAACATCCAGATAATTATCAAGCATATTTTTTATAGAAAAACGTTAAATCTTTTATGTTGTTTTTACCATTACATCTTTGTAAAGGACTGATTGAATCTGCTGACCTCAAAACCACTTTAAGAAATTCCAAAAATACATACGAATTGTTTTGTTTTTTTTCTTGGTTCTAGAATTACTGAAAATTATAACATGAAACCAAAGATGTTTAGTCTGAATAGCTTAAATCTCATAACATACATACAAATACATTATTTTTATGTTATTGACTAACATTCTAGAAGTTGCAATGATTTGGCAAACATGCACTCTTCTTATCATATTCAAAAGCATAAAATTGGTCTCTACAAAAGTGACCTGTTTTTGACTTAGTATAAGTGAAACACTATTTTGTAAAATACAGTCACAACTTTGTTATAATACATTACACATACATGCATATATATATATATATACACAAGTAATATTTAGAAACAAGTTTTTAAATTTCAGTTATTTTTCTGAAAACACATAACAATCACCTCTTATAAACTTTGTACTTAATTGTCACAATTTTCTAAGGCTTTTCAAACTGAAGCAGTGTGATATTTTAAAATATTTTTTGTTATTTTCAATAATTCAAGTGAGATATACATGTCAGGAGTGTATAGCCCATTATGATGAAATATTATAGAGAATTAGCTAAGGCACTGATTATGCCTAATTAAGAAAGAGAATACGTAAAGTGTACATCAGGAATGTGTCAAAATCTGAGGTGAGAAATAGAGGTTTATATTATGCTTAAACTGATGTTGACAGGGTAGAGAAAAGGTGAAAATGTTTATTCATACTTCATTTGAGACTGGACACAAAAACCATATCAATGAGCTGATGCTGGCATAGCAAAATTAACTAGGTAAAACTTCCAAATAAGGGGTTAGTTGACACTTTGATACATATAGGATTGACATTCAGAAGATATGGATAGATATATGTAAACAGGCAGTTGAATTACCATTTTCTCAAAACCAACTGTTAAAGTATTTTTGTTTTTATTTCCAAGAATTATGATTAGTGTGAAAATCATCCACTTAAGTGACAGGTCTACTTGGATGTGGACACAAATTATTCAGAAAGTCAAAAGGATCTAAAGATAATTAGTATAAGACCCATATTTTGTCCAGGAAGTCAGTTGATTCGGTGTTGCCATAGCTGCCAAACAGATCTCCTGCTGTTCAACTGAGAGAAATTGCCAACCTATGATATAATGTTTGGAATTATTATGCCAATGACTACTCTGTTGGCCTGGCATGGCCGAGCGCGTTAAGGCGTGCACTCGTAATCCGAGGGTCGCGGGTTCGCGCCCGCGTCGCGCTAAACATGCTCGCCCTCCCAGCCGTGGGGGTGTATAATGTGACGGTCAATCCCACTATTCGTTTGTAAAAGAGTAGCCCAAGAGTTGGCGGTGGGTGGTGATGACTAGCTGCCTTCCCTCTAGTCTTACACTGCTAAATTAGGGACGGCTAGCACAGATAGCCCTCGAGTAGCTTTGTGCGAAATTCCAAAACAAACAGACTACTCTGTAAAGTCCAGAGAATATGTTCTGCTCAAGCTTCATGTAAGCAATTAGTGTTAACTCTCTCTCAAGTCCAATAATGTGATTAGGAGTTGCTGTAAAATGTATATTTAAGATTTAAAAAACATAGTTGATTTGAGTCTAGGTTGGTAATATTTGAATAGAGAATTACCAAATTTTATGAGAGATTTAAAAAGTATTATAAAGTTATTCAAAATTTGTAATATAAAAAACAGAAGTGCATTCTGAATACCAGACTCAAATTATTTACTCTTAACTAAAAAAATCAAGTTTTGTACATTCCATTGGTGACTGTATTTTTATATATGATATTTATTTGATATAAATCCCTTATCACTGGTGGTAAAGTTGAACTTAAATGACCAGCTTTACCACCCATCAGTTACAATTTTGCTCTAAAGGATGTATATAATTTTTTTTAAAGTTTTATATGTGCATTTTGAAAGAGTGAAAAAGCATGAATTACTACTATAATTTATCAGGCATGGTAATTAAACTACATTTGGGTCTACAGAAATATGGTATTTAAAGCTTCCTTTTCATCTATATTTTGGTTTTGATTCTACCATGAAAAAGAAGATTTTCCCACATAAATGTTTCAAAGAGGCTGAGAAATCCATAATGGAAATATTCTGAGCTTTTGTTTGGTTATATATATGTCAAGATCCAAGTAGGTGTATGTGAGCAAGTATTTTTAGAAAATAAAAAAGAAATAAGATTTTTATTTTATATGCTAGCTTGTCAATATCATTAACTTAAGTTTACTTCACAATTCATAAGAAGCTACAGACTTTGCATTTTGACATCACAAACATCTAATCTGAGCCATGTACCATGTGACACACAAAAGCTAATATTTAGGTTTGTTTTTTAATACTTACTTTTAAGTTAAAAATTAACTAACGTAGAATACTAAAAATTAAAATATCATAGCACCTACACTATACAAGTCATCTAAACACAATCTATAAATAATGATTAGGCCAAATGTAGCTTCAGTATCCTAACATTTTCAATTGCTGAGATGTTAAGGAGTTTTCCCAATTCAGGACAGAAGTCCAACACAATGAACTTAACTTTCAAAGTGGTTTACAAAAACCATGTTCTCTTATTTGATGTACATGTCTGAAACCAATACAAAAATCTGATTTTATATATAATGTCTGCAACCATCTTGTTGATACTGATGGCAAGGCATTAGTCCAAAGGATTTGTTAGTGTTTTAAGGCAAAAAGCACTGAGACTGTCCATACTAGTTCAGAGGAAATAACTAGTCTGTAATAGCTGATACTCACATTAATGATTTCTTTTTGTCTTTTCATAGCTTAATTAGAAAACCAGTTAAATTATAGTTGTTTTTGGACAGCCTATTTTAGTGATTTATGTATATATGAAAGGTACAAATTTAGAAGAAAACAAAACTAGGTTAGTTTGGTATGTGTTCAAGCATAACATTTCTCTGTATTTCAAGATGGTATACAAGGACCTGCTAATGTATTTCTACTGTAATATATGTTTCTCAGGGATGAATAAACTCTACTTGTACAAATTGAGCATTTAAAACTATTAATTTAAATTCCATGTGAAAAGAAACATAGATAGAATTGTGAATATTAAAAATTAAAAATATTCCAAAATTATGTCTTCAAAAGTCAAGAAGGAAAAGGTATTGGTCATTTTATTTCATAGTTTTCAAATTTTCATTACACTGTACACTTACAATTTAGCTATGGTTAGTGTTAGGGTAGTTTGTTTATATGGAATTAAGCACAAAGTATACAATGGGCTATGTGCACTATGCTCACCACAGGTATCAAAACCCAGTTTCTAGCTGGTTTTCAGACACTGCTGTGTCACTGGGGGGATGTTATGGTAAAGATGAAAAACAAAATCAACTTTCACTGAATAAACCTTTTGATAATCATTTAGAACATTCTAGAGGTTATGTAAATATAATATGATAATTGGTATTATTCTTACTATCTAAATCACTTTGTATTCAGCATCTGATTCCCAAAACTAAGACATTTAAAAAAAACAACAAAAAAAAACTTTTTTTTTGTATACAATAGACTTGCAATATTTACTAAAACCTTCCTCCAAATTTTTTGTGAATATACACTTCATAAATTCACTTTTACAGTATGTATTATTTCATGGAAGTTACAAGGTCAATCAAAATGACTGACCCCATATGATCAAGGTTTATTACAGAATAAAGCCACCTACAGTTTCAAAGTGCCTAAACATACACATGATAAGCCTATAGAGGTAGAGTACATTATTTAAAAATGATTTTAAAGCCTCAGCATGTCAGTACAGTTCAAGTCACCATGTCAAATTACAATCAACCTGAAAACTGTGCATTAAATAATAGCCCTCCAACATCGTTTTAACTGCAAAAGGATCAGATATGAATCTGTCATGCCTAAAGTGCACAATACCTCTCTGTTTGCTTTTCATACACCATCTAGTGACTGAGAAAAGTGCTTTTCCTGTGTCCATTTCAACAGTCCATTCACACAGAAATTCATAATCTCTGCATCTGACAACTTGATTGTCTTTGCATGGAATAACACAAATATCACTTTGATTCTGCAGTTGCTTGAATGGAAGGTATGAGTAAAAGCCTTACCCTGATGAACTTGTACTTTTTGACTTCACTTTCAAGATGGTGGTCTTTCTTGATTATGTTGCATGCTACTGATTTAGGTATACTTTTTGACCCTGGCAATTTTATTTGTGGATTTTCACCCTCACAGTGTTTACTTGTTATAGCTGAAGTATGACTGGTTGCATGTCTCTTTCCAAATGGTCTTGATGCTCCAAGTCAATTCACATTCCTTTGTCCAATGCCAAGGGATATTATTTTCTTGGAAATCCTAACACCCCCATTTAAATACATTTTTATGATCTGAGTGTATGCATATTTTGCATTGAAAGGATTGTTACAAATCCTGATCAGTTTTTAGTAGCATCACACTACCTACAAAAATTGTAAAAATGTACTTCTTACATATGCTATTTTACAGTGACTGGCCATGGTTATTAGAATATTTTCTGATTTACATGCACATATTAAAAATAATTTTAATATAAGGTACCCAGCTTATAAACTGTGTTCTAAAAATCCTAATTAATCATAACTCACGTTTGGACAAAAGTTGTTGTTTTACTTAAAGCCTGGTCATCAATACTTTTCCAATGTGCAGAAAAGATTTCCCAGTCTTTTTGTAACACTCTTTGTTTGGCTAATGATGCCATCTGCAATTAGAAAAAAAAAAATGTAACAAATATTCTGTTGATTAGTGTCATTTTACATAAGTGCCCACTACATCTTTCATTAAGAATAATGAAAATGTTTTGGCTCCATGATAAAACAACCTTAAATACTTTACACTCTCTGAAGGCTTTTCCTTTTATTTGAAGAAAACAATAAGTTCAAAAACATAAACCACTATCCCACTTCAAAAAATACAGATACACACAAAGGTACTGTTAAGTAGCATATTTTAAAGGCTTATGAACTTGACTTATGAAGTCAAACATTCACACTTGCTTATATCAATGGTCACATACATAATGATATTCAAAGAAAATCAAATGGCAAAATTTTTATTTGTTCTCATTACAAATTAACTAACTAGAACTTGTATTGTTTGAGATCCTTTCTATTCTCTCATAAACATATTTAATCTTTTTACTTTCTGCATCTGCACAGAAAAAGTTTAAAAGTTACACTAAACTATTCTTAACAATTTGTGAACTTAATTCACTATTAAGTCTTCAAATCTTAAGTGCATTGGTTTGATGCACCTGTAATATATTTTGTTTTAATGTGTTGTAAAACAAAACTACCAGATGAAATAGTTTAACTTTAGAATTACTTTATACAGATTAAGTTGCTTCTGCCAATAAAATAGCTTATATTTGTTGTAAATTTCAATTGTTAATTTTATGTCTTCCTATATTTTAAAACTTTCTCATAAGACAGTAAAATTTGATTGCATTTTCATTCAAGTACAACATGAACTTTCATCAGTCTTTACAACCAAAGCTGTAACTAACCATGAAGACATTCAGTACGTCTTTGGTTATCTTTTGGTTTCTTTCACACACACAAGTAACTGGAGGTTACAGCCTGACCATCACAGTTTGACTTCAGGAAAATATTGGCTCTGATTACAATGACATTTGCAATCATTATTAAATAATATCAGGTTTCATTTAATATACACAAGTTATAAATTTATTTTATACAAGTTTACATGTATTTCTTTCTGGTGATTTTCTTTACCCACTCGGGCAAATACCTAAGGTCAATAAGACTTATGCAAACAAGGCCTAGAACAATAGCCTTTCAGTAAAATTAAACTTGATACCACTAACTTCAAATGGCTTAACTGACCTTGCTTTCTCTTGTTCCATATAACATTTCTTTTCTAATCATATTTCAATGAAATAAATCAAGTATAAAATAATAAAGCAAGCTTTAAGAAAATCAGAAACATAGCTGTAGTTGAAGTAGCTCTCACACACTTTTTATTTTATTAACATATTGTCAAGCTAACCATTTATTAGCTTGTTTTAATCTCTTATGTTAATTTCCACTAAACTGGAAACCTTACTAGCTTTCACAGTTGAAAAGGACACAGATTTTTTATTACACCTCATATTACTAGCCTATAGCTTCACAACATCTGAGGTTGAGAAAAAGATAGGTAAAAACTGATAAACTTCACATTTATATTGCAAAGCTAAATTAGCCCTGTTTTGGTGAAATCTACGAGCTATGAGTGTTGTATTATCTTAAAAAAAATATAAACATTAATGACTTCACTGAGAGCACCTTGAAATTAATGTGTTTTTGTGTAAATTGAAATAAATAAAATGTTTTTAATGAATAAATTTCAACTCCTTAGCATTTCATTTTTTAAATGTGGAAAAATGACTACAAGTTTACCTTCTCTAATCTAATGGTGCATTAATGCTTTTAATGTGGAGTCCACCCACCCAGGCTATGAAAAAATTAATATAAATTTTTTTTTTTGTGTACATTTATCAGGTTAAATTAATCCATTATTGTGTGCCTTTGGAAATCACTGGACAATCAACATGAAAAGTGATTTCAAGTTTTGTTGTACTGATTCATTTATGAATTTTTTCAACATTATTATTAAGTAGACAGAAACAAAAATACATTAAATATAATCCAATCAATGTATCCACAAAAAATACAACAGCACGAGATCAGCTGTAATAAGAGTTCAACTTACAACTAAATTTGTGGTTTGCTAACAGTTAGCCATTATGAAATTATTTACATTTTTTTACAATGTTCCAGTTTCTCTAATTGATTTACTATCTCTACACTTTCAAAATTCATTTTAGGGTTTTATATACTAAAATAAAACATTTTCCTTAAACTTTTATGCCTATTATTTCTTAGCTAGATAAGTATTAGTTAAAGTTAAAATGTATGTACATATTTCTATTTCTTAATTTTTAAACATTTCATTGCATGGAATGTTGATGATAACAGCTACAGTTAGTGATACAGAAAATGAAAATATAAACAAACACCTTAAAAGAAAACATTTTAATATTCTTTTAGAAGGTTCTAGTTATTATGCAAATAAAATTTGAAAACTAAGATAAAAAAAAGTATTTTTACACTGAATGTGAAAATCCCTTTCCACTAAACTATTCAGATTGAGTGAAAATTACAATAAATAATGAATTTTTATTAGAAAAATAACAAAATTAAATATTTTATTTTTGTAAATCTATGTGCGTTTAGGAAATTTCCTGTCAAATTTCAAAGATTTTCATACACTAATTTTATTTTTGGAATGAAATATGACAAGTTACACTGCATCTTTGCAATCTAAGGGCTGGTAACCAAATAGTTAATAAGTATCCAAGCCTCAGTGACAGTTTTATAACAGACTTAGAACAATGCAAGAATTTAACAGCTGCCATCAAAACAATCAATTATAGAATAAAGTTTCCAAAGTTTCTTTAAACTTGTATTTTTGACAGAACAAATAATGCAGTGGTCCATGTGTTACAAAAAAAAAATGTTTCTATGGTAATCAACTTACTTGCTATGAAGATTTTGTACCTTACATTTTTTAAAGATTTTTTTTACAAGTTTGCACCCATCCCTCATTTTGCTGACATACATTTAAAAAAATTACTCAACTGTTCATGCATTATTTGTAATAAGAACAAAGATGTACAATTTCCAATGCATAAACTCTTTGAATTTTATCATTGATTTATCTTAATTAACAATTCTTTTTAAGTGTATTTTTCTGATTATTTTTAGTTGTATTGTATACACAAAATATTATTTAATATAATAATCATGAATACAGTATAACAAAGCAATTGAAATACAATCTTTTTTAATGTTAATGAACAAAACTACCCACATAACTTACATGTTCCTGAGTAAATTCGTAGAGCATCTGTTGTGCTTCTTGCCACTTCACTGAAAGTACTGTCATCTCTTGATCAAATGTCTGCAGTAGTGTAATGCTCTCATGCTGACACTTGTCTCGTAACACTCCTCCAATCCTACAGAAAGAGAAGCAGTTCTGAGGAAGTTTTAAACAGTTATAAATTACTGTTCATTGAAAAATATTTTAAGCCAGAGAATACAACCTAAAATTAGTAAGCAGAGATGTTGGCCTTTGTGAATAAAGGGTTTCACACTTTACTACAACAAGAAACTTACCAATAATATATGTGAATATATCTATACATTACACATGAACTATCCATTGTTGACCACAGACATTGTTAGAATAATGTAATTTTAAATAATGTAACTCTTTGATGCTGATTGAGAATGCATGATATATGCAGAAAAAATATTCTTCTAACTATATTTCAATAAATTACTTAATTGAAATTAATGTAACATTCATGTAATAAAACATTTTAAGAAGCTGTCAGGTGAAATAATGAGCTATAGTAAAATAGCATTCTGAAGAGAAAGCTTGTGTTCTAAAAAACAAAATTCTTGACACTATTATAGTCAAGAACAAACAAAACAAAAATAAAAAGAAAAATAGAACACATGCATTTTATTTAATGACTGAGCTATAATATATACAGTATATACTTATATATGTAGTCTAAATCATTTGAAACAGTTTTGAAGTAAGTACCATATCTCACCTCTGATTTGATATATCAGGAAGCCCATTGTGAATAACAGCATCAGAATAAACCAAACTCTGGAAAAGATGTCTGTTTACAAGTTCCCATGTGAGGTTAAAACGTTTCATGTGCTTGGCCTTTTTGAAGAGAAGTAACGACTGAGTATTGATTTATAAAATAATACTATTACTTGTACTAGTGATAATAATTATACATATACTTACATGTAATGTTTTAAATTCAAACATACAGAAGAAAATTAAACTCTTAGAACATAATAATATACAGGTAAACTATAAAAAGTATGGGGCAGACGACAAGCACATCAACAAGCACAAATGTTATGTCTTGGATAAATATTAAAAACATTTGAGCTATGAGATTGGTACTTAACCATACTAATAGTAACCTCCTAATTTATAATAATCAACCATGTACACATGATGTCACAATATGGTTTGTAGCATAACATACATTAAACAACAAACTTTCTTAATATCCTTTTAGAAGCTGCTTACGTTAACGATTTTTTGCAATACACTGAAACTGATTCTTCACTTTACCATTTTAACACACAACTACATATACACACCATCCATTTATACGTGTATCAGACAAAATATTAAACTTAGTTACTTTCATGTTGATAAATGACAAAACCAGATACAAAGGTTATTGGGGCATAAAGACACTGACTGAAGATCACAAGAGCAGGAGGTAAGAGTATAATAACTACTTAAAGACTAATCATTATACATTGGGTTATCTATGCCCTGCCAATAATGAGTATCAAAACTCAATTTTTAATTTCATAAACCTTTACACTTACTGTTGAGTCATCAAATGAATCAGTAACTTAACTATCTCATTTGTAAAATTGTATCTTAAAGTAATGATAGCCATTTAACAGTCTAATCTACTAAGCATTATTGTGACCTATAAAGAAGTGTAAAATATTTATGCATTAGTGGACAGTAACATACAGTGAATGGTCATTTACTAATTATGTTATTTACTAACCAAGAACTAACTGTAATTATTTTATACATAATGAATTATGCTTTGATAATAAAATTCTCAAATTTCTTATAAGCATTTTTTTATTCTTATTTTACATCAATACACACTAAATCAAATAACTATTTTAGTGCATTTTCAAAAGAAAATTGCAATGGTTTATCCTCATTTCAGACAGATAACTTATTACAATGGTTTTTACTTTAGATATACACAAAAGAACAAATTTTTCACTGCTGTGGAATAAATTCGGATAAATGTAAATAATTACACTAATTTATCATTAGTTAATGTCTTGAAAAGTAGCCTTGACCAACTAAATGCGTCTTCATTACTTTTAAGCTTATATTTAAAACAACCTTTATTTAAACTATTTAAACTATTATTACCAGATCAGACAATATTGGTGAAAGTTGCTTGGAAGCTGTGCATAGTTTTGCATACTCTTCCAATAAGGCTCGAGCAAAACTTTTCTCTCGTTGTGCAGCTTGATTTCCAGAAACAAGTTGACGCAACAACCTCAACCTCATTTCAACAATAAAAAGGTGCACTTGGGCCACCAAACACTGATAAAGTCGATGAGGATCATGACTACAAAGCCTAGTAATAGGAAATATTCTCTTGTTAAGTATCCATCTTTAGTAACTGAAAGTGTGAAAAAATGGCCTTAAAATGTAATGGTAATCATGTAAGCCAATTAACTGCTTAAAATCAAGATATTATGAGTACCCAAACTTTTAATATGAGTTAAGTATTATTTGTTTCTTATTTATACAAGTTTTTAGTATTTATTAAATAATAGTAAAAAAAATGTGTCATTTAAATTTTCAGTACTTAGTAAATAATAGGAATAAATGTGTGTTTCTACTGCTGTTGATACTGCATATAAGGAAATTCATTTTTCTTTTGATAAATCCTTGGTTGTTAGGAATCTTATTTATAGTCTAGAATTTTCTGTATTGGGATCAAACAGAATCAAAATAACTCAAAAGGAAAGCTAAATTTGACCAGAATACACACACACAAAACATTTCTGACAAAGTCTTATTAAAACATTTTTAAAAAAAGTGTGATGTTTCAAGTTTTAATAACAGTTGTACATTCCATCTTGTAAACAAAAAAGGACGTAATGGTCCTGTATAAAAGCCCTTACATTAGACTTGCTTTAAGAAGAATTCAACACTTAGAATATATTAAATATGAAGACATTTAGATATATAAATATTTATGCATGTTCTGCTTGAAAGATGAGATACACAATCTACTTTTCTTTTTATCACAATATCAGACTATGGATATTTAAATGTGTGTATTAGTATCAGTGAGAATTCTATATATCTGACACTTTTATTAATAATGCAAGATACAGGTAAAAATAAAAATGTACTTTTATCTCATGATCTAATATTTAGTAGGTACATTTTACCATCCTATGTGTTCAGGGAGTGGGGGTCAAAGTGCATGTCATAACCTTTTACTAATTGCATTAAAATTAAGCATGAATTGATTATATTCAAATAACTGATTATTCTGTGATAAATGGAATCACTGAAAATAATCTGAAACACTAATTACAATTAGATGATAATTTTCATGACATTAGCATCTTTATCAATACTCATATATAATTTATTACATATGTGACATGTTATTGTATGTAATAGTTCAAGAACACAGGGAGCAACAAAAATGAAAATTACTAATAAAACTCTTTTCTAACTTTTTAATAAAAGATTAGTACAACCTGATAAATAAGATGTGTTAGTACAAAAGCATAATAAAAAGCTGGTAAAAAAACAAAAAAGAATATCTGAGCTTTTTCTGTAAATTTTAATATATGACTTCAAGTCTTCTAAATTGGGAATTTTATGTTGTTCTGTTATTAACTGGGAAATTAAATATATATATAAAAACAAACTATAGAAAATACAAAAGTATAATCCTTTATTATCACAGTCTTTAAACTTTGAAGACAAATTCATGATAAAAATGAAGGAAAACACCACAGCAAATGCTTGGCATGTCCTAAAAGTAATCTTCCACAAAAATACAAATGTAATATGCAAGCATCCTCACTGAGGTCAAAAAGAAAACTTGCATCAAATTTTTGAATGGATTAAGTATTTTTGTAGAAATCATAAAATCTGAGGCAGCTTTCCACATTAAAAAGCAGGTATAATATCTGTCACATTCCACTTCTATAATATATGTTTCCCAGACAAATCAAACTTAATGCTAACAAAATACAGTGAAAAAATTACAATAATTTTGTTTACAAACATAAATATTTCTCATTATTCAAATAATGTAAGAATGAACTTGGCTTTCTCAATTATTCTCTACGATAAAGTAACTGAAATATATCAAACTACTAAATTTAAAGAAATGAACTGCCCTCTGATAATAAATCAAAGAATAATCCAAAATGGTTACACCATACATGGATCTGACAGTTCAAGTTTTAAATCACATTTTAATTACAACAAATACTTCATCAATTAAACTAATAAAGTCTCAAAGCTACTAGCCAGGGAATTATCAATCTTTTTAGTAAACAGTTCTTTCTTGCATGATGTGTTAAATTTTACAGAATCACTCAGAAATATCTGAAATACATATTCAAAACATCAACACAAATTTTTAAACAATTTCACATTAATTTTGGTTTGTTACTGTAATTCCTCAAATTGTAACATCCTATAAATTAAATTGCAGCTGAAATTTCAAATTAGCCAATGAGAGTTGGTGGTATTAAATATTGTTATTTATCAGCAGTTTTTATTTTTGTATAAAATCTTAAGAAATTTTTATAAGATTTTTTCGTACCTTTGTACTTGACATTTTTCATAGAATGCCACTTAAAATGCTGTTTTTGAGTATGAAAAGGCTTTTGATGTGAAGACAAATTATCTGAAGCTTGCATGCTGTTCACCAGCATAATGATACTGCTCCTTTGAGAGTTACAGATATATCAAGTGTCTGTTATGAAAACTGGCATGTATTGGTTGACCGAATTATTGAGCCAATATTCAACAATAACATCCAAAATGATATTTTCATTCATCCTGTCATTTGTGAAACACCTTTTTGCACCATTCTTATGCATTTTCTTCACATATTAAATGATGTTATGAGACAGTTATCGCTAAATGCTATAAAAAACTACAATGTTGTAAAACCAAAGTACTGTCACAATTTGTAGTTTCTAGCAAAATCAAATGCTACTAAAGATTCATAAAATCATACATTTGCTCACAATTACAAGAATGAAAAATCTAGTTACTTTATTTTTTAATAAAGCCTACGAGTATATCAAAAATAACTTTTAAGAGTTAACTGAGAACTCATCTCCCATTTTCATGGAAAAGGATTCACAACTTGGCATAGAATTGACACTAGAAAAAGTCCTGAGCATGAAGAAATTAAAAACCAGCAATTAATGTCTTGTTTCTTTTATTTACACAAAACCTAAATCTTACAAATATTCAATATTAACAACACAGAGAGTAAACTAAGCAGTGCTAACCTATGGACTAACTTTCTCAGGAATTCTACATTTGGTGGTTGCTCTCCCCTAGGAGGAAGTAGCTGTTGCTCAGCCAGAGCTTCACCAGGAGAAAGTCCTGCATCTCTGTAAATGTGATGCACAGCCTGCTTCAATTCCAACCAACAATTCCTAAGTTCTTGTTGTTCTTGTACTTGTTGGGTTTCAATAGCTCTAGAAAATATGGACAGAAATATGTAATAAACAAGTCAAGGGACTTTAAGACTTTTTTAATTTCAAAAATATTTTTCTAAACTTGTAAAAGTTTGGTTTGTATTTCATGTGAAGCTATACGAGAGCTATCTGTGCTAGCTGTCCCTAATTTAGCAGTGTCAGACTAGAGGGAAGGCAGTTAGTCATCACCATCCACTGCCAACTCTTGGGCTACTCTTTTACCAATAAAGAGTAAGATTAACCTCACATTATAATGTCCTCATGGCTGATAGGGCGAGCATGTTTGGTGCTATGGGGATTCGAACCTGTAACCCTCAGATTACGAGTCGAGTGTCTTAATCACCTGGCCATGCCAGGCTCTTGTAAAAGTATTAATCCATTCATGCACAAATCTGTGTGTGTGTGTGTGTGTGTGTGTGTGTAGAACAGAACTGAGGTGTGCTTTCTATCAATGGTTTTCATAATTTATGCAAATTAGGACAGAGGTTTAATATCACTTATTCATGTTGCCAAGTACAGGTAAACATCGATATAAGACGCATTGATGATGAGCAATAATTAGTTGGGCGCGATGGGGTCTTAGGCCCCAAATTTTTTGGGGTTTCTCCAGAGGCTGCCACTTAAAATTACCTCTGCTTAATGTAATCAAAAATCAAAAACCAAATCCACTTCAATCTTTTTGTATGGTTTTTACGCTGCATATTGTGATCAGGCCGCTGGTTAATATGATCAAACCCTGGTCTGCATGTAATAATTCCTTGTGCTGTCAACTGCAGTAAAGTACACAATCTGCCAGTCATAGGATAGCTTTCAGTGCGTAAGCAAGAAGTATCAAAACTTTATTTTCATTAAAACCACAAGTCAACCTTGATCAACCGATGGATGACGAGGGATGAGTCATATACACCAGTGGCAGTGGCATGAAGTGCTGCAAGCGATAGCGTCAATGCTCAGGCCATATGTATACTGTATCTCTAAGAAACAGCTCGCTCCCCAGAAGCTTTCAGACGAAGGGGAAATCTGTGACGTCAGCTATTCCCTTTTATTCTAACACCACCGAATAACTGAAAGGTCTTGTAACACCGGCTGGTAGGCAGAATTTCGTCGACCGCATCAATTTTGTCGTGTGTATATGGGATAGTGACCATCCGGTGGCGACAGACTGCGATTTTCATATTTTTTCAACATACAGCGTATTTATACCCATGGAGAAGAGAGGCCCCAAAAGGAAAGCTTACACAGTACAAGAGAAGATACAGATTGTGCAGTGAATCTGGAACAGGGAAACAAGGACCAAGATTATGAAAAAAAATAGGAGTTCCAGAGTCTACACTTCGAGGTTGGCTAAAGGATGAAGATCAACTGAGAGAATTCTGCAACCAGGTGGACAGAAAGACAGGACTACAGAGGAAGAAAACCAAGACAGCAGCAGACCCAGCAGTGGACAAGGAAGTTTATGATTGGCGCAATCAGATACAACGCGGTCGAATTTTTTGTACCCCAACTAGTGCCTTATATCGATGTTTAACTGTATCCTTACAGTTTCTTAAAGCATACAAAACTACAAGATAAATTTCTGCTATATATGATTTAAACTATCACATGTATGTATATACTTCTTAATATTTCAAAAACTAACTATTATATTTAATCCTATTACTTCACTAAAACCACGTCGGAAATGTCTTTAGCATAAAAATAGTAGCAAGGGAAAACATACTGATAAATGTTGGAATGTTTTTTATGTAATTACCTGTTTGCAACAGGACTGATATTCACATACTTACAACCAGTCAACTAGCTTTATTTATGATTTTAAAAGCAAAAATAAATGTAAAATGTAATTCAGTTAGTCATGTGGCTAAAATATTGCATTTTACTCAAGAATTTAATAAACATAAATTTCATATAATTTCTTACTATACATTTCAGACATACATAAAATATCAACAAAGCTAAGATTGAAAGATGTATTAAAGATTGATGACTTCTAATTTGAACTTTGTTTTCCTTAAATGAAAAAAATTCACATGTAGAGATATTTAATGTACAAAAAATGTAGATAGAATAGTAAACCATGTATATACATAAAAATTAGATCTTGCTCTTAGAAAATATCAAAATCTTTTTTCACTTGTAAATATTAAAAAATAAGTATTAGAAATTTTTTTCACCTTCTTTCATTACAGGTTTCACACTGACAAACAGAAGACAAGTCATCTTCTCCAGAAAAATTCACTTCTTGCACATCTTCATCATAAAATGTTGGAGAATCTCTACTTTTAGGGATGTAGTCCTGTAATAAATAAATGTTTAAGATAATTTTTATTATGTATTATACACAGACATTAAATAAATTCACATAACTATGAAAGGCAATTATTTTTCTTTTTTGGTATACATTAGTTCAGTAATAATTAATCCTCTCCCCACATGTTTGCTACTGTGCATGTCATGAAATTTTTAGTGAGTTACATTCAAAATATAAACTACATTTTTGTTATACCAATTAATACAGCATAAAGTCATAGCTAATAATCCATATTTTAATAGCATATGGGTTTTAAATTCTTAGCTTTGTATGGCTATATGAAAAACAACCCTGAACTTTCCAAGTCTGAGAAAGGTAACATTTTCCATAGGCATTCCAACTTTACTATTTTATTCCCTACCCCTCCAATAAGTACAAAATTTAACATAAATTAATTACCCACTATCAAATCATCATAACTCTAACAAACCATAATTTTTATAGCTTTCAATTTAGTTTGGTTTTACAGGGCCATGAAATAAGAAAATCAGACCCCTATTTCCACAGCAACTCTTTCAAAAGTGTCAATAGTTTCTCCCTATGTTTACTGTAACTTATAACCCAGAGGAATCCAAGGTTTTTTTACTATCAAATGATGTGCTATCTTGTTTTCTGTAAATAGAATTGTCAATTTTGTCTTTAGTATAAGCTTCGTTCCCAAAGGAAACATATCAACTATCTTGGATGAATTTGTAATGGCTCTTGT
Source organism: Carcinoscorpius rotundicauda (assembly GCA_011833715.1). NCBI lineage: Eukaryota > Metazoa > Arthropoda > Merostomata > Xiphosura > Limulidae > Carcinoscorpius > Carcinoscorpius rotundicauda. The sequence continues at coordinate 34,214,441 of CM022393.1, forward strand.
CACCTAGTTAGAAAACCAGAAAAACAGCACAGCTGACATCTTCTATGCAGCTTAGCTGAACTGTGCTTCAGTATTCAGCAACATAAAAATACATTAGCACTAGACGTGAGGAGAAAGAGTTGTAAGTGTGAGAGAGAGAAATCCAGTTGAAATGCTGGTTGGTTAGCATTTATTGGTGCAAAGCAATTCTAGGTTAATCACGCCAAACAATGTGTACAGAGATATCTATCTGCACACCAAATGTGGCAGTGGAATGGAGTGCAGCACCCCAAGTGGACCAACTGACTGACCCTGGAGGGGACACTCCAAGGCAGCCTGTCTACAGGAGTTCAAGGTCAAAGTGGTGTGTTGAAGTTGGACCCCTTAGCCACTAGCATCCTTTTTTTCCTTTCATAGGTTGAACACACAGCAAACATGTGGGTGGATGTTTAGATCTCAGAGAAGGTAAAATGAAAATACAGAAACTTTCTTGGGAGGTCCCCTCACCACATACTGTAATTCACCTCGAGAAGAACAGGTTCATGAGGAGGTTGAGATAAACAGGAAACCAGTGAGGAAGGTATGGTATACAAACAGGCAAACTTGACTCGGGCACTTAATGATCCAGGAAGGCTATAAAAACATCTTGCCTAAAATGGGGAGATACAGGCAAATTCTGTAAGGAGGTATGGGATAAATGGATACAGGAAAAAAAAAAAAAAAGCATCCCAATCCATAAGATCCCAATAACAAAGGAGATTTATTTGAAGAGGAAGAGTAAATAAGAACAACTGTGGCAAAATGGTGAAACTAAGGGCACGAGTCTCCATTTAAAATCTCTCAGGGGAAAGGTGAATAACTTCATACCAAAGGTGACAAAAAGGTTTGAAAACATGAGGCAAGTATAGGAGAATTAAGGTACAAAAAAAACCATCACTGAAGTGTTGGGACATATGCCCCACAGAAGCAGAGGATAAGCTAACTACAGCAAGTCAAAAATTTGATGCTGATAATAAGCCAAAGCATCAGCTTCCACTGCAAGGTCAAGGCTTACTGTCCATAGAATGTAACTTGTGTGCAAACCTATTGGAATAAACCAATAGCATCCACTGGAGCTAAAAGTGAATTTGTGGAATAGGACAGAGGAAAAAACATATAGATAAACAGTAAATACACACAGAAAGCTCCAGGAAAAGATGTCAGCATGTACAAATAAAAATTTTAAAAACTGAACTGTGGCATACCAAAAAAACAATGTTCTAGAAAACATAAGTTCTTTATTGAAATTCCACAAGAAAAAAAAAAAAATGTTTAGGCACCATGGGTGTCAATCAACAAAGTAGTTGTGCTAAAAGTTGTGTAGCACTCTTAGTGGTGGAGAGTTGTTACACATTTGTATGCAATCAAGGCTAATAGTGAGAAAAATGTGGTGCAATAGAGCACTATACAAGTCAAAAATATATTTTATGAGAATATACGCAAGATACTGTGTCCAAAACTTTACATGCCAAGGTTACTTTTCCTCAATTATAAAAATGAGGACTTTCAGGTTATTATTAAATAACTTATTATTGATGTCTGTTAACATCACAGGAAAAAATAATATGTTGGAAAGATAAAATTACCATTACTGGAGGTTCAAATGTTCTCTGTTCTTCTTCAACACGTGCCTTGCAGTCTGAACAAACCCATAGAGGAAGCTTGAAAAAAAAAACTTGTTTAATATAATACATACAATTAGGAAGTGAGAAAAAATGTTACCATTTACTTTTACTTCAACTGAAAAAATTACTCTTAATTTGTCCAGACATGTCAGTTATTAATAATACACTAAAAACAATCTTATCTAAAAATATTTAAATGCACAAAAAATGCTTGAAAAAAAATTCTGTGGAACAAACAAACAAACCCTGATGCATGCATTTCAGCAATTTGAAAAAAACTATCAGTATATCATCTTGGACTTTTAACTTGTATTTAAAAACTTTTTTTCATAGTTCAAATCCACACACCAATAGTTGTCAGTGTTAATTTTTTTTTTCCATTCAAAGACTGAAATTAGGTAGAACCTAATTTATTCCTCAAAATGAGAACACCTAATATATATTTTTATTTAGTGGAGACTTAAGGCAATGTAAAGTGCAGTGGTTTCAAAACTTTTTCATGGACATTACCTTAACCTACTAGTCTGAAGTGGAGCTGTATCCCTGCTGTCACAGGATTTTTTTTTTTTTTTAGATTCTTAATTATTCTTCATTTCATGAAGCTTTCCTATAATCCTAGCAGCCCTGACACATTAATGTGCACAACACAGTTTGGAAACCACTGCTGCAGAAAAACAAAAGCTAGTTAGTCTCCTAAAATTACAAGATTAGCACTTTAAAACTGAAACAGAATTCTACCATTCCTAGGGTAATCAATTCTTCAACAGAATTAAAAGCTTAAAATCTGAAAGATCCTCATCACCTTCCAATGCAGTTGCTGAACTATATAAAAGATGTAATGCAACAGTTTGGATTTAAAACAAAAGACTGATATAAGAATGTTAGGATAAGTTAATAAAGAATACAGGATGACATCAAAAGACATGCTTATTATGAGACTAAAAGATGCAATTCCATAAAAATTCCACAAATCAGTAATTTTAATGATAAAAAGATGAAAATGAATTGATAACAAAAATCAAGAGTAAAAGTTTAGTTTTGCTCACAACAAAGGTTTAGATTAATATATGCTTCAACATTTTACAGTTACCTTTTTTTTTTACATTTGCTGTCTGACTAAAATATGCATAATAACTTTAAATGTGTTGTGTTAATGCAAAAAGAAATTTTCTTCAGAGATCAAGGTCATGCTAATAGCTTTAATGCAATAGTGATTTACTTGTACTTAATCATTAAATTATGAAAAGATATATTAGTCAGCACACAAAAATGCTTGTGCATCAGAAAATTTTTCAAATTTTACATGCAAAATCCTTATTATGTCCAGATAGTTTTATCAAATGGTTTTTAAAAATCTTTATATGTTATTTTTACTAACAAGCCTCTGTATGGGTTCAGTTGGTTTGACCAACCTGGTAATCACCATATAAAATTAGGAAATTAATATACATTATGCCCTTCTCATTCCAGAATGACTACAGAGTATAAAACAAAAACATAAATATTTAAACTTAATACCTAAAATTTCATAACATTACATATTTATCACTTTGATTTTTTGTCCTTTCAGCTGTGCCTGAAACAGGACATTACAGAAGTTACAATGATGCATATCCAATAATATAAAACTGACCTTTAGTTTTTACAAAGTGACCCATCTCAGGTGTACTTTTTAATGGATTAGCATTTGGCAAAATACAGTCAGATTTTAATTAATATAAACTATATACATACATAGATAATTACTATTTATAAACAGGTTCTTAAACTTACTTTTCCTGAGACATAGAACAGTAAATAAAGAAATAAAGCACATAATTATCTCTTCTAGTTATGGCCTTTGCACTCGCTTGTCTTGGTTTGCTTAGACTTGAATTTTGCACATGGAGGATGTGAAACTTTTTTTTTATGATTTCTACATATGAATAATCAAAAAGTCATAACTTATTTCTTTGATATCATAAAAATTCCTTATGATTTATCAAATTTAACAATAAAATTGTATTTGAATCTAAAAAAAATGAAATCATGAAGAGACTAAAACTCAACTTTCCAGCTTGAAGGTTTGTCTCCAAAGAAAGACAAAACATTGTTATATTTGTAATGGCTAAGAAAACCACAAACAGCTACTGGCTATTCACATATTGTATACAAATTGAAATAAGTGAATGGGGCCACTGTGTTTGATTAACTAAATATAGTTATAGCTCAGTAAATAGAAAAGGTGAAAGGTTATTATTTTACATTCTATCTTGTTAATATTCATAATTTGAATTTATAATTCATACAAAAATATAGACTTTGTAAATCTGACATTATTAACATTTATCTGAACAAGAGCTGCATTACACATACCATGTGACACACAAATATAGATATTTATGTGTGTGTGTTTAATATCTATGTTTAAATTAAGATATTAAATAATGTATAACATGAAAATTTGGATTATAATATACAGTTTGATACCAAAGTTAAGAAGGTAAATTCATAAAATAGTAATTCAATAAAATTTTGAGTACAAGTCAACAAATGTAATGAAATGGTCTTTGTGTTCAATGGAGGAAAAATGTTGTCAAAATCGTCCTCAACACAAACAGGTCTGGAGTGACTTGTATAATTATCAATCATGCTGGGAATGATGTCAAAAATCCTCAACTAAGAAGGGGCATGAAGCCTGTGTAATGGCACTTATATTAGTCTGAAGAATATCAAAAGTTGTAATACTAACTCCAGAATTCATCTTAAACTGTGAAGAATTCCCAACTGAGAAAAACAAAATTTAAAAAAAATGTGCATTATTGAAGAAAACTACTATAGAAAACTAACCGAAGCAAATGAATACTTCATATAAATCACTACTTCACAAAAGCAAATTAAATCAACACAGGAAAAGTGCACAATTGAAAATGTCTGCACTTCATCACTGGCTAACAAAAAGCGATAATTCAATGGTATCAGATAGAAATAATCACATGTCAGAAAGGTCTGTTGCACTCTGATTGGTGTTGGGTTGTCACATGAGCACTTTTTCATGTTAGAAAGTGAATCACACTGATTATAGGGCACAAGGGTGTTCAGTTCAAGGCATGTAAGATTTTATACATCGGATACACAAAGTGAGAATATCTATGCAGGTGAGAGGAGGTAAGACACTATGAGATTTACCATATACAATGAACAACTTAAAATTAGAAAAGACTATGAAGCATACTGAAAATTTCAAGCACAATTAAAAATGTCATATTTTCATTTCTAAGATAGCATTGACTATTAAAAATGGGCAAATTTACATGCTGAGGAAAAACTGTTAAACATTTCTTATAACCATCAAGTTGAACACAAAATACAATTATAATGTTACAATCCCTGAAAGTACACTTTCAGTCGTATATTTTATATGCATGATTAATAGAACATGGATGGATAACAAACTTTTAATACCATAATTTTACTCAGGAATGATAAAAACAAAAATTGGTATGCATGGTCACACACTGGTGCATCAGTTTCAGATAAAAGAAAACAATGAGTTAAAAACTGTGACCAATGCATAGTCTAGTTAGAACAACTTCCTCCTTCCGATCGTTACGGAAGCAAGACAGCCAAAGTCCAATATAGGGTTTTATTTGAAAAAGCTTGTTTTCGCGTTCCTCACTCCAAGTCAACTGCCAGCTAGCACCGAGCCGAGCCTTGAATACAGGACCATAGTCCATGTATGGAATTTGCACTGCGGTGATAGTGCCAGAGCAGATAGATTTAGCTGCCGTGTCTACAAGCTCATTCCCGCGAATACCAATGTGGCCTGGTATCTAGAAGTAGATGTTAATGAGAAATGGGCAAGTCCGTTTTGAATATCAGCGAGAATAGGGTGTGAACTAATTCCAGAGCCAGTAGAGAACTAAGCAAATCAGTATAAATAGTGCAGTTGGAGTACTGTTTAGCTTCAATGTGATCCAGGGCAAGAGAAATGGCGTACAGTTCAACAGTGAACACAAAAGCTATAGAGGGGATTCTGCACACAACCACAGAACCATAACAAACCATGGCAGAGCCCAAAGAGTTTTTTTTTAAATAGGTATAGTGTGCAGAGCAGTTGCAAGAATTTACCAAACAACAGTAATACAATTACTTCTCTTGGGATCCTTATGTGTCAGGTTTAAGCAATTAGTTTTCAAGTTTATTATTTCCATCATTTATAAAAAGTAATGAAATAAAATTCTTTAGGTAGTGGAATAAAAATGACAAGTGAATGGAATAAAGACTATTCGAAAAGAACTTTTTCAAGCACTGTAAAAAGAAACAACTTCAAAAACTGAAAAATAGAAGTCACACAAATAAATGTATAAAGAGAAAAGGAACTGTTGAAAAAATGTTGAAAATGTGAATAAACACATTCTTAAATTGAAGAAATATTTTCAATAACAGCCTACTTTCACACTACAGCTGTTACTAAAATGCTAGGGTTTCCATCTTTTACCAAGTTAAATATTTGTCTGAATTTTTGTCACTTGTTCCAATTTTTTTATTCTGCTCTTAATTGCACTTGACCATACCTGTCTTGTAACATTCTCCACTTAAGTCAATGCACCTTCCATTTTGGTACTGTATTTAAGCACCTCATTCAGATATCAAATTTTCAAGACTGACCCAATCTGCAGTATCTAACATTAGCTTTAAGTGAGGAGGAAGAGCAGGAGAATGTGAGCAGAAATAAGTATCACTGGAAATACATTTTCAATTTAAGAAAATCTTAACTTCCAAAACATACCTCCATTGCAAAGGTGAATTATATTATCCAATGCATTTACATAAACTGTGGGCATGCCAATACAAGATTAGCAACCTAGTGTGGAAACTGCACTATCACCAGAACAGATATGCTCTTCCCCCAGAACTAATTCATGTACTGCAGACACAATTTAAAATGATCAGTAATTATTATTGGCTAGGCCTCAACCTGATAGCCAAGGTTTGGGAATTAACTTAGGCCCATGGTTCCTAAGTTCCAGGATGGTGGCTAGGGCATGTGGACTGCAATATAAACAGAAGGAAAGGTGGTATAATATGCATTGGAGAGCCCTGAGGAACAATGTTCTGGAAACAGAGCAGGAGGTGAACCAAGTTCTGCAAACTTTTAAAATCAAAAGGACACAGATTCATTTAATCCAGCAACTGGCAGGGACAGGCAAGATCCCCTTAAGCTTTACTCACGATAGTCCATTAGTGGTAATTAAAAATAGTATAGTAATACTACCTAGTGTACCTCTAGGTGGTATTATGGAACACCTCATTTCTACAGAGCATGTTGGAACCTATTTAATATGCTTTGAATTAGCAATTGCTAGTGAGGAATTGGCTTGATAAAACCACACCTGCCTGGGCAATGCTTACCAGAGTGGAATCCTGTGAAAAAGGGATAAGGGACACTGGAAAGTACCAAAGAACAAGAATAGAAGTAAAAATACTGAACTCTCTTCAGAGGAAGATACTGCCAGATCATACAAATAATGAGATAAAAATATTGAGGAATGTCTATGTACCAATGTGCACAGTATCCTTCAGCATGCAATTTAAGTGGGACAGTAAGGACATAAAAATGTGACAAATCTAATTAAATGTCACATGTAGAAGAATTTTTAATGTAACTGAGGATAAATCTTGGAAAACTGAAGAATCCAAATGAATACAGTAATTGTCAAGCTCTTCTAGAGCATCAGTATAAGCAACATAACTCTTTAAGACACTTACAGGACAAAATAAACAATCAAGGCCTGATAAGCCACAGGGTTGAGAAATACTGATCAGATGAATCAATAAAAAAAATATATCCTCTTCCCTGGCTACCAGTGTTTCAGGGAAGAAGAATTGGTCTTACTTTATACGTGGAATGATAAAGTGACTTGTGTACAATCAGTGCAAACAACTCTGACCAATAACATCTATAGGTCAACAGTAATAAAAATTAAACCTCAAAGAAAAGCAGATATTTGGTACACAATGCTAAGATCCAAAGCAGATGTTAATAAATGAAATGTGATGACACCTTAATACACCAGTTAGGTAACTAATATGGTTGTTTGGGACAAAGGACCCTAAAATGATGCAAGGAAGTTGGAGAGTACTGGGAAACAACATAATTTTCATCTCAAGTATCTCAAGGTAGTCAATAACACCGCCTTGTACAGGAAGATTGTGGAATATTTACGTAAAACCCTTGTCGAAGAGCCACGCCAGAAAACAAGTTATGGTTGGCACTTCTGAACAAAATGGGTTCCACTTCTTCTTAGTATGTCATTATAGAAAAATGTGTGTCATTTTCATTGATAAATGTCCATTGTGAAACTGAACAAAGACTGAGACAAATATATGGTACCATTATAAATTAAATTCTAATATAATGTAAAGGACCATGTAAATTCCATCCACTGAAGCTTCAGCTTCAGGATGGCTCCATGTACAATGTCAGTTTATGACTGCATCAAAGGTGACAAAAAAGTAGAAGAGGTGAGCACTTCTGAAGCTACTGCAGAAGCAGAAATAATTTAGCCACTAAAATCAGAAACTATCAACAGGACCTGAGAATGGGTTGTAATGAATAATAGCTAGTACCTTGAGTACTACACAAATTGGTAGGAAAGCCTGGATATATAATCCCATCCAGTCTTGAAATACTACATCTATTACTTATGTCTGAAGTGGAGGAACTGGAAACCAAAATGCCTGTAGCTGGGTGTTCAAACTAAATAGCCAACACACAAATAAGTATTTCATAATGAAGGCCAATCCAACAGACAACCTTGTGATGCAACATCCATTCTGTTTTGATCTAGACAATTCAACTTCCACCAAATTCATCACCCTTGGAACATGGTAAGCTATTAAAGTGATATGATAGGAGTAGCTCCAAGAAATAATACTTCTTGTCCCATTGACAGGAAATGTAAGACACCACTACAGAGCTGTCAAAATGAAGCCTAACACTTTTTCTTAATAAGTTGAGTGCATGAAACAACTCCCTTTGAACAGTGAAAGATCTAAAACACTAAATAGGGAAGCCTCATCATCCCACTACAGGTCCTAGAATTCCTGGATGTCGAGACATGTACCTCATTCCTAAAACAAAGCATCTGTGAGTAGATAGATCCCTGGACAAGGTGGTTGGACAGGAACATGTAGTATTGTTCTGATCTATCTACCTCAAGTTCAGAGATGATCCTGAATAAGGAAATCAGATAATCCAATGAATTGCTGGTCATAATTCATTGGCTGCATAAAGAACAGTGAAGGGATCCTTTGTGTACTCGTCCCAATGGAACGAGGGATTCAAGTGATGCTCACTCTTCCAAAAAATACCATCCCTGCAGTGGGAGAAGGACTAGTGATTAACAACTGTACTTCATGCTCCCTATCTCAAGAGTCAAATGGAAGTTAGTTGAGTCTGACTGAAATACGTGTTGAAAAAGACAATCAGATGGATGACATATGTTGGAGTGAAAACATTTCTCGTGTCTGATAATAAAGAATGCCTTGGTTGTTTCTGAAAGAAGAATCCAGATGCGATGTTTTATCAGCTGTAGTATTGTTCTAATCTATCTATTGTTCACAGATAATCTTGAATAAAAAACCTGGGGAATCCAATGACTTGCTAGTCATGATCCATCTGTTGAATAAAGAACAGCAGTGAAGAAATCCCTTGGGTGCTTGTCCCAAAGGAATGAGGGTCTCAAGAGATGCTCATTTTTCAAAAAAGAACCATCCCTGTAGCAAGAGAGACTGGTGAGTATGAGTTGAACTTCATGTTCCCTGTCTCAGAGTCACATGGAAGTCAGTTGATTTTGAGTTTTGTTAAAAAAAAGACAATCAGACCGATGGCATACCATGCTGGAGTGAGAACAGATTTTTTGTCTCTGATAATAAAGATTGTTTTGGCTGTTTCTGAAAGAAAAATTCAGGTGCAATGTTCCACTAACTGATGTGATGGTGACAAATATAACCAAATTTCCATGGAATGGTGTGTACATAGGTCTAGAGAAAGGATGTAAAAAGAAAAATCTTGTATGATTTGGCAAAACACATACAGTGCTGATGTTAATACAAAGCATAGAGCCCTGAAATGCAGCATTTGACCCTTCTGCAGAAAATGTAGATAGTAGTGAGATGCCATACTAGAAAACAGTTGTCAGCAAAACATAAACAGGACATTCACAATTTTAGTAAGAAATACCAATGCACAGTGGGGAACAGTTAACTCACTGATGAACCCTGAAGGAGCTAGAAATTGATATGAAGAAAAAAATCAATAACTGAATGCCAAGCTCCTGTCTTATTGAGCACAACAAACAGACAGAAATAAAACCCCAGAAAAACTAGCATGACTCTCTTCATTGCCTTCTAGACCATGTAGTTCCACAGACATGGAAGACAAGACAAACTTGTCCCTTCAAATGAGCAGTAAAACTCTCTGCAGGAACCACACTATCAGTGGATGTGGAAAGAACTGGCTACTTAGTCCCATACCTTTTAACCATCAAGGAAGGTGCAGGTTGGGGAAAGACCCAAAATATTCAGTAGAACAATTAAAGAAAGGGAGCCTAAGGCAGCTCATCCTAAATTAGCCCTCCTGAATAGCCAATATGATAAAAGGTGCAGAAAAAATAAAATATTCTCCATAAAATGTACAGGATCACCTTCGAATGCCTCCTCACTTCCCCCATGGAGAAAAAGAACAAAATATATATTGCCATCTCATTATGAATAAAACTGCTGACAGTCTCAACCATGAGAGAATGAATATTATAAAAGGTTTTTTAATGCCTTTCAGAACAAAATATCTATGAAATTCATTATTATAAATCAGAAATACTCTTTATGTTCCATTTTTCTACACAAGCTGTTTGTTGGTATAATGGATAACTGATAACTTAAAGTCACAACATACATTTTCTATTGATAATAAAAAAACCTTACACAACATTTTCAGCTCTTGAGTACAAAACTTCTACTGAGTGAAAACACCATTGTGTTAAAAACAAATTAGAAAAATCTAGAGCTTGATGTTCATGCATTACTAAACAATCTATGAAAATGCATACCTGAGCTATAGATGTAGGAATCTTCACATCTTCTCTTCTCCAGTCAGTAGAATCTGGCAAAAAAATAAAATAAAAACATTAAAGATAGTTTAATATATTACTTTTTATTACTTTTGTTTCAAAGCCTGTGCAAATGTACCAATAAAAGATACAACCTTTGATGCAGAAACTTGGAATGCAAAACAAATAACCAAACACAACTATGTTTGCAGAAATAAAGTAGAAAAAAAATGCAATGAAGTACTGAAATCTGTAACTGTGTACAAATATATAACAATTCAACTTCAGAAGCAGTTACAAATATCACTATGGTATAAAACGGCATAAACTTGCTTTACAAAATTGTCATGATGAAATGAAAAACAAAAAACTTGAAGAGATCACAAGCTAAATGTTCAAACAAGAACGCTGCCATACAAGTAGCAATATTTTGGCAGAATAGCACACAGGGAGACGCGAGTCACATGAGTATTAGGCATTATTATTAGTAGAGGTTTCTCAAACAATAATTTGCATGTAAGAAAGAGTTAATGTAAATTGATGGGTGTATGGGAGTGAAAGGTTATTTTGTGGTAAAAATGGCCCTCAGATAAAAAAAACATACCCTAAATCAAGGCTTAAAGGATTGATAACAAAGGCTAAATGCTGTGGTCCTCATCAAATAAAAGCAATAAATTTGGATTTACATGCTAAATTAGTGGTTTTATACTACAAGGATCTACAGTGTCTTGTTATAGGCAGGTTAAATATTAATCAAACCATAACTAGATAAGGGAAACAAGTTATTAAAATACTGTACGATGAAGACAAAGTACCTAGAATTAGATTAATAATACCTTCATTCTCAGCTGCACCATCACCATCTCTTCTCCCAGATCTTTCACATCGACACAACAGACAACGTTCTCCACCTAGATAAGGATTAGCTTGTTCTAAACTATCAAGATCAGCAACAAATCCCATGTCCACTTGTTGTTCCATGATCTACAAGAAACAATATACCAATGTAAAATAGATTTAAAAGTAAAAACAACTAACCTCATTATTTTTCATTACCAAGCTCTCTAATTTCTTAGTTTTCATGTTACTAAATCAGTAAAAAACATTAATTACTAACTTTAATAAATGTATTACAAGATAAAATGATAAACATATATACCTAGCTACTAACAAATGAAAATGTAAATAAAAACTTGTCACAAATGTTTCTAACAAAAAATTTGAAAATGAATAATATTATTTGAAATAAGCAAATTACTCTTAACACACTAAAAATTATGAGTATAAACTTAACTGTTAATATTCAGTTAACTTTTATTTTTATGATTCAACAATGCAGATTTTCTTTTTCATGTCATATGGGTGGAATAGAATACATAAAGTAAAGGGCTGCTTACGTAACACAAAATACTGCATTACTAAAAACTTTGTTATACTAACTGGACTGTGAAGTTTTAACCTTCAACATTCATAAATGTACATTTACATGCCTTTACTTTTAATCACTCTTTTCAAAATATTTAATAATTTTGTGAATATTCAAGAATGTACGTCTTTCCAGAACATTAGCCAATACAATCTTTCAACTGACTTGTAACAAATGTTTCACACAATGTAATATTAGCTACAAGTAATTTTTGTAAGAAATTAGAAAAATACATTTTATTTCAGAAAAATCTGTCCTACTCCTATTATAAAACAGGATACTAATGATAATATAATACTGTTACAAAAGACTTGACCTTTTTAACTGGAAAAAATTATTTATTCCTTTTGAATATTTTAACAAAGAAATTATTAATAGGATCCATGAACTTCATCAGTGTTTTAAGTTAACTATTTATAACATGTATATATGCCCCAATATATAAATGACACAAAAATATCAAAACAGGTTTTTTACAAAGAGGTAAATTATTTCACCTAATCTTTCCATTACGTTTTCACATAGATTTTAAACCCCTTCTGCACGTTTACTGAGTTGCATTCAAATTTTGATTAAACCATTATTATATGAATGTCAATGAACTTACTATTATCAAGTATAACTCAAAATTTTATATGATTTAAGTTCCATTCCTTAATGTTCACATGAAACATTTAAAACAGCAATTAAACCTGCAGGTTTTGCTGTCATGTAATCTACTTGCAGTTACAAGTCTAAAATTTATGTAGTATATATGATACTAAGAATAGAATAAAGGCTGTTGGCATACAGTTACAAAAGGTTATACAAGCAGAGGTCAGATCGAGAGAGATCTGTGATAAAACCATTTTAGAATTTCATGAGTGCAAATGCACGAGGAGTTATAGTGCATGATGTGTCATCGCTCCTATTGGTAGAAGGCTTTTGTCACATGATTACATCATGCAATTGTGCAATTCCTGTAAAATCATGTGAAATTAGATAACTTTTGCCTGAAGACCAGTGACATGCAAATCATTTTGAGAGATGCATGGATGAAGATAGCTAAATTGTGTGAAGAAAGAAGTTAAAGTCAAAGAAACCTAGATTAGTATATGCACAGGTAGATCTGAATACTTGCAAAGTAAATATCAAGTGAAAGCCACATACTGACACTTAGCACTTTTATATCTAGGGCCAAAATTTACGTGGTCTACATAAATCTACATAATTATATGTAAACAAGTGTCATTCTTCTGCTGAAGCAATGATATTAAACACAAAGTATGATCATTATTGTTAAGATCTATATAGTGAACTATTTTACACTTAATATAAACAAGAAGTTCAATGACTTCACTATTTTGGTTGTCAAGCCATCCAATGTTTTGTAAGTAGGGTAGTAATAAAGCTGATTGATCATGCTTTGGACCTTGAAAGATGTGTCAAAATGACCAGTGAAAGTAAACTGAAAGAACTTTATATCAATAATTCCGTTACTTTTGTTTATTTGTTACTGAGCATAAAGCTACACAATGGGTTATCTGTGCTATGTTCATTGTGAGTACTAAAACCAAGTTATTAATGTTAAGAGTCTTCAGAACTTATTGTTGTGGCCCAGATAACTATTTAGGCCAGTGACTTGTCTGGTCGTATTGACACATCTAAGAGCATAAATCTGGCCTTTATAAAATGTCCTGTCTTGAACGTTGTTACGTTTTTTATTGCGGACTGAACGCAACAGAAAGACACAGATAGCCACTTGTATAATTTATTATAATGATTTACTTATGTGATAGACACAAAATAAATTGTCCAATATCAATAACAGATATCCAGTTTCAACCATCAAAACAACTTACAATACATAAAGGTACTGGCCTGTGCTTGATAATATGATCCAGAATAATTTTCCAAATCCAAAATCCAAAGTTCTAATCTAGGCGTTGAATTCAGTCCCACGGAGAAATTTTCGAAGTTTGAATGGGTAATTTCAAACAAAAGTTCACAGTCTAATTCCTATTGACTTTCGATATAAAAGTAAAAAAAAAAGTTTGAACTTGTGAAAACCTTTTTTTTGTTTAGTTTATTTGTCTTTTTAAACCAACTTAAAAGGGTTAAATCCAGTAGATTCTTGCATAAATTCACGAACTGCAAACAATAACAAGGGAAGTTCCTCATCCCAGTCCTTTGAGTGTTCGTGGCAGTAATTTGGTGGAAACGCCCATGGACACCTTGTGACTCAGGACTGTATACACTGGATGAAACTCGATGGATGTTTAGTTCAGGTATGGCTTGTTGAAATATCTTGGACATAAAATTTGATCCTTGATCTGATTGCACGACTTTTGGAATCCCGAACATGGTAAAGAATTTGACAAGAGCCTTGACAATGTTGGGAGCAGTGATTTTTTTCAAAGGGATAGCCTCAGGGAAACGTGTAGAAGCACACATAATCGTCAAGAGGTATTCATTTCCTGCTTTGCCTTTTGGCATTGGGCCAACACAGTCGATAATGACTCTTGAGAACGGTTCTTCAAAGGCAGGAATTGGGTGCAGTGGTGCTTTGGGAATCCCCTGATTTGGTTTTGCTGTTATTTGGCAAGAATGGCATGTCTTACAAAAGTCAACAACATCTTGGCACATCTTTGGCCAATAGAAATGTCGTCGGATACGATCTAGGGTCTTTCTCACATCTAAGTGTCCCGACAATACATGGTCATGAGCGAGACTAAGAATATCATTCCGATAGCATTTTGGAATGACGATTTGGTGGGTAACATTCCACTCTTCATCAGCAGCAACGTCAGGAGGTCTGTATTTTCTCATTAGCACACCTGACTTCTGGTAGTAACAAATAGGGACAGTTCCTATTTCATTTTCATCAACAGCCAGTTGTAGAAGAGAACGAGTTTCAGGATCATTGTCCTGTTTCTCAATAAGTTTGTTTCGATGAAGAGAGTCGAAAAATGTGTTAGTCATCAGTAGAACTTAAAGTTGAGTCAGAAATCTCATCGATGTGAGACATGAACGTATCAGATAGAGGGAAATCCTCTTTGGACTCCTGAGAACGTGTTTGAGAACGAGTAACAGCACAGGCGGGAAAAACATCAGGAGACTCTTCAACGAGTTGCTCTGTATTGGGAGTAATAACAGGTGCTTCAACAACATGGACCTCTGGTACCACCTTACTACCAGCCAAATCATGCCCTAAAAGCATAGACACACCTTCAACAGGTACTGAAGCTTTAATGCCCACAGTCACTGGGCCTGAAACTAATTCCGAATGCAAATCCAATCTATGAAGAGGAATAGAAACGACGCGACCTTCTACACCAGAAATGAGCACATTGGCCCCAATGGATGACTTTTCAGAAAACGGAAGTACACTTTCCAAAATCAAACTCTGAAGAGCTCCAGTATCCCGCAGGATTTTAATTGGTTGTAGATGTGAATCGCCAAAAAAAGAAACAAAACCTTCAGTGATGAAAGGCTTAAATTTGTCCTCAACAAGATCTTCAGGTACATCAAGAATATTGGACTTGGAATCCACCGTGGACTGTACAGGGCCAAAATCATTGGGAACCAATGATGTATCCAACGAGGGTAAAATGAAATTATGGGGTGATGGCTTGTTTTTGGGCGTATAGCATTCAGAAATCAGATGGCCAGGTTTCCTACAATAAGCACATGTTTTGGATGAAAATAGCACGTTTTTTTGTAGATGATGAGCTTTGAGAATAAGATGAAGTCTTTGTTTGAGAATCAGAAGTTTGCTCTTTTCTGTCTTTGTTGACATTTGCATAATGCTTGAATGAGTCATTGGGTTTCTTCACTGTGTAATTTGTTTTGCTCTTGCACGAGAAATCTTTGTGAGTCAAAGCATACTCGTCTGCCAAGACAGCAGCATCATGAATTTTGGAAGCTTTTTGTTCATCAATATAAGTATTAAGCTCTACGGGAATACATCTTTTAAATTCTTCAACTAACATGAGTTCTCTGAGTTTTGTATAATCATCTTTGATTTCTTTGGAATCACACCACCTGTCGAATAGAGTTTCTTTTTCACGAGCAAATTCGACATAAGTTTGGCTGTCAAACTTTTTGTAACCACGAAATTTTTGTCTGTATGCCTCTGGCACCAATTCATAAGCATTCAAAATGCATTTTTTGACATGCTCATAATCATAACTTTGCTCGGCCGTGAGTTTGGAAAATACTTCCTGGGCTTTACCCTTGAGAACACTCTGAAGTAATACTGTCCAATATTCGGTTGGCCATTTTAGCCTAAGAGCCAATTTTTCAAATTGTTGAAAATATTTATCCACAGCCTTCTCATTGAAAGGAGGCACTAAACGAATTTGTTTGGTGGCATCAAAATTATCCAACTGCATTTGGACGACCTTTTCTTCTGTCTGTGCCCTTCTCAGACTGATTTTCTTATCAGCCTTAATGCGTTCTATTTGTATTTTGGCATCAAGGCGTTTGTTTTCTTGTTCTGCCTCAAGACGTTTGGTCTCAATTTCTAAACGAAATTTCATTTCCATTTCTATTCTTTTTAATTCAAAATCTGGGTCAAAATGAGAGGCAGGCAATTGTTGTACAACTTTTTGAGGTAAAACGTTTTGGTTAACCAAATGTTCAACAACAATTCTTTTGATATCTGTTTTCTTCATTGCTTGCTTTACTTCCAAATTGAAATGTTTTCCAACATCAAGCAATTCAGGTTTTCTTAATTCACTGATCAATTCCAAAGAGGGATTCTGATTAAATTCGTCAATAAAATGTGCAAGTGGGAATGCCATTTTAAATACACAAGTTGTCTATCTGTATAGAATATAAATACAATATTGGAATAGGATTAAACTGTTTGTTCAGATCTTCTTTTGTACATGAAAAAATCAATTTTTTTAAATGAAATCTTTTCAATTGAAGGTTTGTTTGTGAAAATAGTTCGAGTGCAGAATTATTTCATGTTATGATTAAAAAAAATTATTCTTTGCCCATAAATCTCAATTATTATATACATAATCTTTAAAACCTCTTAAATACATTTCAAACACTTGTTTTCGGTAAGATTTCATTGTTTATGTCATTTTCTCCACTCTAACAATGTGGGATCTTTCACATGACCAACCTCATAACCATCATCAGAAATGACTACATATTATAACATGAAAATCCACAGTCTTATAACGTTATATATATATATGTATATTATTATATTGTCTTTCCAGTCATGTCTCACTAACATTATATAATTTGCAATGATGTGGAGCTAGAGCAATCCTTTTAAGTATCCTATAATATAAAACTGACCTATAATCCTCCCTGTCTTGAATGGATTTTTGTGGAATAATATTTTGTAATATGCAGTCACATTTCCATTATTATATATTATACATGTATATATCTTATTACTATTTAGAAACTATCAACATTATTTTTCTTAAAATATATAACAATAAATATAGAAATGAAGCAAGCAATTATCTCTTCTAGCTATGATCTTTGAACTCAGTTTCTCCAAGCCATAGTTTGCTAAGCTTTTTAAAATTTTGCACGTGAAGGGTATCAAACATTTATTTTAAGTTTTATATATACAGTTGAATAACCAAAAAAATTACAAGTAACTTCAGATATTACAGAATTTCACTACAATTTATTAAGTCTAGTAACTAAGCTGTATTTAGATGCAAAAATATATGAAATTTTGGGCAGACAAAAGATACAGCATACCTTCTTGAATTCTTCGTTCAAAATAATGTCTAGGGGTTTTCACAGATTAAAATGGCTGAGAAAACCCCTAGGGGGCATTCTAACCTGTCGACTGGTTATTTACATATCGTATATTGAAGTAAATGTACCATATATTTTGGTGTACAAGATGCACCCTTATTTTAAAGACTATCTCCTTTGAAAAAATATTTTTCACAGTTATCATTTATTTATTTGTCCAACAACAGCATTATCTTTTATTATTCTTAAGAATACCTCAAAAGTAGTGTCCATAATAAAATAAAATATGGTTGTTCCATATATTTACATCAAAACAGTTCATTCATAATAATAATAAAAAAAAATCACTGCATGAATTGTTACTGACTAGTACTGTTAGTACGATATCTAATTTAAACTAAAGTCTCCCTAATGGAACACTGTTCACAGTCATTTCCAATAATAACTCATTTTCTTTAGCCTATGAGAGAAAAAACAACAAGTGTAAAGACTGGTCATACTAGTTTCTAGTCCTTGCTGTACAAGGTACAGTATGCCTAAACAGGCATAAAAATTTTTTACCTTTGGTGTATAAGATGCAGGGGGATTTTACAACACCTTTTTGGGGGAAGAAGTGTCTAATACACCAAAAAATATTATACATAAGGGACTGTTACCAAAAATAGGAAGAGGTGAATAAGGCTACTATGTTTGATTCAGTACATAAGCCATATCTCAGCATATGATGTTATATTATATATATTACCATGTTAATATTGGTAATTTAGTTCCTAATTTGTACAACACTATGGGCTTAGTATTGTGACATCACAAACATCTGATTTTAAACAGTGCTTCATTCAACATATTATGTGACTCACTAAAAACTGGTGTGATTGTTTTTAATATTTACTTTTAAATTAAGAAATTAACTCATATATAATATTAAAGTTTGGATTATAATCTACAATTTGATTTCAAACTTATTGACATAATTCACAAAATAATAGTTCAATAAACTTTTCAAGTCAACAAATGCAATGACATGGCCTTTGACCCATGACCCATTGTGAGAGGGTCATATAAAAATTAGTGTATTACTACCATTAGAATGAGTGGGCTTAAATGTTCTAGACAATCAACAAGAAGGTAAGTAATTTATTTCTTGTTTTTCATTTTTATTCTTAATTTATTATTATGAAAATAACTAAAATGTTAGTTTTAGGTTAGTTAAGATTAGGTAAAATAAGTAACAATAATATGACAGAAATATTTCATGAGGCATAAGGCAAGCATGTGAGCAGCAAGTGGATAATGTAATTTGGAAGCGTAATGAGAGCTGCACATGTCCAGGGTGATTCACAACTTATAAAGGTGCAGATAATATTTAAACACAGTCAAAAGGCACTCAAAACAATAACAAAATAATAAAATTTAATTATAAATATTGTATACTATTGTGAGCTTGAATCTACTTAGAATAAATGAACATAGTTTTGTCTTACAATTTGAAGTCATTTGAAAAATCAAAAATGGTAATTTAGATTTATTTCAATTTACTTTGGCAATTGAGGATTGGTCAAAATGACCAATCCAATTTTGAATTAGTGTAGGGAAAATAACAAAATTGTGAAAAAAATCAAAAAAATCATTTGAAATGTATTTAGGAGGTTTTAGTGATTACACGAAGCAAATTTAAAATAAAACATTTTTAATCTTAATGTGAAAATTTCCTTGCACACAGACTATTCAAAACAAATATTCAATGTATCCATTGACAAATCTTTTAATTTATTAAAAATACTTGACTAAATGTATGATTTTATGAATGTAAAAACTTGTAATGTTAACTGAAAGGTTGCCAAATTTTGTGAAGATATATTCACTGTATTAAAAGAAGTATCAAATCTATAAAGACTAAATAAGTATCAAGAAATCATGTTGTTAGTCAGAATGAATGAGACTGTGTTGAAATAATTCATTTGTATCTACTATTAAGTTTTTTCATTTTCAACTTATCTTATTTCATAATTTTTTTAATTTCCTACTTTCCTATTTGACCAACTCTTGTATAATCCTTCATATCTTCCATCATCAGTAAATTTTAACTTATTTTTATAATGCCTTTATGTAATTTTGTTCCTTTATAATCTGTGAGAGAACCTGTTTATTTTATTTGGGTTCATGTAAAGAATTTTCCTAACTTAAATATTTAAGAATTTATTTAAAAATTCTTCCACATTTGATCAGTATCTCTAATTTACCAAACCTAATCCAGCAATGATCACTTGATTTGATTACGTTATAGAGCAAACATTTTACGTGCAAATGTGTATATAAACTTGTGTATATTATACAAAGCCTATTGTGAAAGGGTTAAATATACTAGTATTTTACTTCATCTAAGTACTTGTTTACCTAATCAATAAAATTACTTATGATTATTCATTTCCCTTAGTTGGTAATAAAACATTTGAGTAAATGTGCATTTATAAATACATTTCAGGTTCCCAAATTACAATAAATATGCTAGTAAATGCAAAAAAATACTGAATTATCTAGAATAACATAAGAAAATGTGTAAAATGTACTTTTGCAACAGGTGACTGACAGAGGAATAAATCTTTTGTTATTAATAAATGTTAAACAGTGCAATTGCATGTGTGTATGATAGAGTTTCAGGTACAGAGTTTAGAAAAACAAACAAACAAACTTAAATTACTGTGCTTGAAATATAACAAGATTTATTCAAGATTTTCACATTTTTGACACTTGATAAAATGTATGTCAAATTTAAATATCAAGTCTAACCATATTTCAGCAATTTGAACTTAAAAAGGTTTTAGAATCAAAATTTGTCCACCTTTTAAAGATTTATTTAGTGTAATTAATTAAAAAGTTCATATTTCCATTTATGCACAGTTGTAGCATTTTGTCTATAAGCAATATACCTCACTTAAAAAAAAAATTCTGCTCATTCAAAAGAAAAACTTCATTTTTACTAAGAGTCTATCAGTCCTATTCATTCCATGATTTTCACATTTATCTTAGATTTTACAGGTTTTAATCTGAAGACTTGTTATGGTACCACATGAAGTAGCTGGATAATTTACTAATGAAATACAACTTTGGAAATAGCTACAAAGTTTAAATATGATTAGATAGAGTAACAAGTAAAAATACCACATAACAGTACAACTATATGGGTTGGAATTTTTAAAATAATGTTTATAAATGGTCCTTTCAGTGCCATTCATTTGTGAATTGTAAAAGTATTTGTTTTAAATTATATCTGAAAGGCACAAAAATTTTCTTCAATAAGGAGACATCAGATAAGGCAAGCTTACACAGTTCAGAGAAAAGATGAATGGGTAACAAGAAAAAAAAAAGAAATTTAATACAGTAACAAAAGTACAATGTTATGCAGGAGTTTTTTGTCTCCCTCAGATATATGTAGTTTACCTAAATACATGAATACACTTACAGTATGAAACAAAGTTCTCACTCAACTGAATACAACTTAAAATTTAATAAAGGTATCTTGATGCTACTTTTATCTGTCCAAAATCATATTTTTACTTTTTTATGAGATATACTAGCAGTTTAGTCCATTGTAAATTTGAAGTTTTTATTATGTTTACTAACTGAAATAAAATCATCATTAAAGCAAGAAAGTTAAATTTATTTAATGAGTATGGTCAACTACAAAACAGTCTGATAGATCAGGCTTTTACTGAATATTACTTCTCTTTTAATCCAATTCAAACATCACATTAAATAAACTGGCTACTGAATTTTTATTGCAACTGTAATACATTGTAAATAAAAACATAATTACCCACACTGGTGATAGTAGATATTAGACAAAAATATATCCATATTTTTCTCAAAAGAGACAAAGGGCAACCTTTTGAAAAGGTCTACTTCTTAAAAAAATAAAATAAAATGAAAGAACATGGGAATATTGATACTATGTTAGAGAAAAACTGTGAAGGTAGCAGATACCCTCTTTCTTCCACTCAAATAAATCAAATTATTTTTAAACAACCTCAACTGTAAAAGGGTAGACTGGAAGTACTACCTGCATTTTCTCTTTTGCCTTAAACAAATATTAGTAATGTCTACCAAGTGACATTCCACTTTCCTTTGCTAAATTTGACCACACAAACCAGTCTTACATGTGTTTTGGTGGTATATTTATTTACAGGTACCTGATATATAACTGAACATGTGAAAACTTTTATTGTGAACATTCGTGTGTTCTTTCATTGATAAGTGAATGATATGTTCCTGAAATTCTGTTAAAAACCATAAGTAAGAAATTTATTATCATTGTAAAATTAATAATGATAGTATGTTCAGTGATCACAGGAATATTGCAGAAAAAATTCCTCCATGTTTTTATTTTCTTACCATGAATTATCTTAACCGTGAATA
The DNA here is from genome assembly GCA_011833715.1 of Carcinoscorpius rotundicauda. NCBI lineage: Eukaryota > Metazoa > Arthropoda > Merostomata > Xiphosura > Limulidae > Carcinoscorpius > Carcinoscorpius rotundicauda. The sequence continues at coordinate 34,236,739 of CM022393.1, forward strand.
TACTTCCATTTGTTTAAACAAACAACAGATTATAAATAGGGATATTCTACTCAAAAGTCATAATATGTAAACTTCTATCAACCACTTTAGAAAAATATGCATTTTTTTCACAAATCAACAAATAATAAAAACACCAGAATTTTAAGTTTTAATACCACATATTGTAATTATAAAGAAATCTTATATTACACTAACTAAAGGGCAGTTAATACACATAAATTCATTTAAATAACAATCAGTATTTGCTAAAAAACTTAAATATAAATGACATTAATAATAAAGATTCCATTTCAATAATGATATATGCATAAAATGTTCCAAGGATAATGGTATACATTTATTATCTCTATCACTAACAAGAGAAGCTCAAATATTAAATATTTAACTTTGCTAAGAAACTACATTAAATATGGAAAATGTTAAGTATCTAACACAAGTATATTGGAGAAAAAAAAGTGTGAGAGTAGAATTTGAGTTTAACTAAGAGTATTAATTGTTAGTAAATGGATTAATATCACAAAAATAATCAGCTAATCAAGATTAATGTTTCCAATTATTTCCATTTCCAAACATTTCAAGTACTTGGAAATGGAATTATGATTATAATTTTTCATTGTGTTATTAAATCAACTTTGTTCAGCTTATTAAATTAAAATCATGACTCATGAAAATAATCAACAAATCGAAATTACAGTTTCTGACTATTACTATTGTTGTTCTTCCTATCCAAGTATTTGAGATATTGTTACTATGTTTGCAGTTATGCACAAGTGGATTATCTATGCTCTGAAAACTCTAACAAACATTGTAAGGATTATTGTATCATTTGTAGTCATTTGGAATAATACTAATCAATGTTTGTGTGTTTTTGCCATCACATGAAAATAATTGATTAATTAAATGTACTTAATTAATGAGACTGAAGATTATTTGATCAGCAAATTACACTAATCATTCATTTATAACTGACCATAAAACAAGCATTTAGCTTACTTATAGTCATGTCAGAGTAATTAGAGCAAAATCTGAAAAGTTGCCAATAAAGGCAATAAAAACCTTTTTGGTATTCATCAAATCTTTTACATCCACCATAGAAACTAAATTTTCAACTTTTATATTTAAGTGCAAATCAAGGACCAAACAATATGTCTGATGAATGTGAGCTGGAAATACAACTGCATTAATTTAATGATTCACCTAATGTTTATTATTAACAGTGTTTAAATAAAAAACAATTTTCTAATATTTATACCAAGAATGAAGTATGTATTACATTGTACAACTCTATAAGAAACATTTTCACTCCTCCCAAAATGGTAATATATCATTATTATTCCAAAGATTATTTTAAAATAATATCTGTATATATGTGAACATTGCTTCATTGGGTCACCAAGTTCACACAACAGGCTTAAATTTGTTTGCGCTTATAATATTTTTAACTTTAATACTAACAGAAATTAACTGTTAAAATACTCAAGCCTAAATTAACGAATCTAACACGGATTCATTATGTCGTTACTCGGTTACTACATTAAATGTTTTGTCAGCATGTTTATAAAACTAATGTGAAATCTTGTACTACCTAACATCAAAACCAAGAGGTATCACATAGTTTCTTACCCTACAATCTTCACTTGTTATTCCTTTCATAGAGCCATTATGTAGATTTTCTAAATCAGTTTCAAGTGGCACAATCCTGTTAGCAACAGTACTATTTGTATTATTCAATTGGAAATGAGATTTACTACTTGCAGTAGCTGAAATCTCCATCCCATTTTCTATTCCTTTGTTTTGTAAAGTCGTCTGAAAAGAACTACGACTTCCCTTTTTATTCTTGCGTCTCTTAGAACGCTTATTTTCTGAAGAACTCATCTGTATATACAATAAAGTAATGACAAATTCGACTACGTATACTTGTCACACGCTAGGATGTGAACATTCAATATGGCGTTTAATTTCCCATAATACATCTCAGAACACTCATTCACTAGATGCCGCTCTAAAGTAGTGATTTATAAAGCATTTCTGGTAAATGTTTTATATTTTTCCAGTGTTGTTTCACTGTTATTGTCCAGCTACACAACGGGTCACTGATATAAAGCTTATAGCGACTATCAAAATCCCATTATTAGCCTCATAAGCTTTCAAATTTACCACTGTTCCTCGGGAGATATAATAATTATTTAAGGAAAAAAAAACTACATTAAAAATTATTTGAGTTATTTTGATTTTTAAATGCAAAGCTACACTATAGAATGTATCCGCTGAGACCAAAACAAGTATCGAAACTAAGGTTTTAGCGTTATAAGTCTTTAAACTGGAGGAGCATTTATTTGGGGAATAGGTAATCAACTTATGAACCAATTAATGTTAAATTTACATGAAATGATAAAATAAATATTTTTCAAAGTAAATATTCAGCAAATAAAAAGTTACAATATAAAAATATAAAACAATGATTTCACAGGAAACATTGTAAAGATTAAAAGTTTATTACGAAGAATTTGGAGGTTATAATGTTTGCAACAAGATTAACTAGTAAATGTTGCAAGTTATATTTTCAATGTTTTAATTTAGATGTTTACTTGCTGGATGGAACTAATTATGTTAATAATTATGCCTTGTGTCAAGAAAATTCATTAAAGCAAAGGCCTCTGTAGATTACATTCCAGATATTTTGCGTAGTATGTAAAAATGTGATATGCAGACAAATAATTGGCTTTCTATCTAACTTCGCTGCTCCCCAATGGCACTGTGATATGTCTGCTTCATTAGGTCATTACTTAATACTTACAATAGGCCTAAATGTATTTGCAAGTAGAAAGAAATTGTATAAATAAGTTTATTTGTGAGCTAGACGTACATCGTTTAAGACAAACTTTGCTAGTGTCAAAGTGAGCATAGCTTGTTGTAAACATTAATGTTAAAATAAATTAATTCATAATTATTGCATTGACTGCAATTCAATTATTTTTACCAAATATTTCAAAAGAAAAATGCTTAGGGATAAAACATACTACAAAATAATTTATTTAATGTGTCTTATTGAATGTATTTTGGCAAAGAGATTCGTGAATGATACAGACCAAGAAAACTGATCAAGATTAATTTTATATGAAAAAACGGCTAGTTTGGGTTGAGAAAATATTTTTGCCGAGGAAGGTCGAAACGTTGTTCGCTCTTCTATTTAAAATATTTTCTCAACCCAATCGAGCCGTATTTGCATATAAAATTCTCAACAAGTGGGTTTCTCGACATCACTGATCAAGATTAAGCCAACGTTGACGGATGGTTGGCTTGCCGATATATACCATTAGCCTAATATTCTGGTGTTATCGGTTCAATAAACTAAAAAAAAAAAATGCTGAACTAAAATATTAGCTTATTAATTAGTATTTGATGACTAATTACAAGCAAAAATTTTTATAGAAATGTCTTTTCTTCTTCCGCTTCTCATTGAAAGTATTTGTTTTTTTCAACTGACATACGTCTATAAAACAAAGTAACAGAACTTGAGAAAACGACTGTTGGAGTTTAGGACACGATCACTAATTTAAACCTCACAGATATTCTAAAATGTCGAATATTAACCAACTCTTCTTAGTTGCAGTATATCTCACTGTTCTTGTTTGTTTGTTTTGGAAATTCGCACAAAGCTACTCGAGGGCTATCTGTGCTAGCCGACCCTAATTTTGCAGTGTAAGACTAGAGGGAAGGCGGCTAGTCATCACCACCCACCGCCAACTCTTGGGCTACTCTTTTACCAACGAATAGTGGGATTGACCGTCACATTATACACCCCCACGGCTGGGAGGGCGAGCATGTTTAGCGCGACGCGGGCGCGAACCCGCGACCCTCGGATTACGAGTGCACGCCTTAACGCGCAAGGTCATGCCAGGCCTCTCACTGTTCTACACTACTCCAATGCCTTTATCAACAGATTGTATGTGATAGCTTCTACTTCATGAATTTGTACTACAGGGTGTCCCAAATATGTATACACACTTTGAATTATTATAAATACAATGTTTATTAAAATATATCTAGGTTTTATAATCTGAGTTTAAGAATACAAATGTAGAATATTTTGAGTTATCGCAGGTATTTAAACTGATGACCGTTCTGATCCAGGCACTGCTAACAATGCGGACAGATGAAATGGCAAATTTCACAAATAATTTCATTTGGTATTTGGGTGCATTCTCTTTCAGTTGATGCTCTCAGCTAAATGATTGTTGAAGGCTTTGTGCTATAAACTTTATCTTTGACGAATCCCCATAAAAAGTCCAGAGGTGTGAGGTCTGGTAAACGTTGGGAAAATTCAGTGCTACCTCTTCGCCCAATTCATGTGTTCAGCAACTTTTTGTCAAAATAGGCCCTCACATTACGGTTGCAGTGGGGAGATGCTCCTCATCTCCAAATTGCTCTTAAATGCATGGCGCGACAGATTCTTGCAGCAAGTTTAGATAAACGAGAACAGTGATCGTGTTTTCGAAAAAGAATGGTCCAGTAACGCTCAACGCTGATAATACATACCGCACTGTAACCCCTGGTAAGTTTACGTGGCGTTCAACCGTAATATGTAAATTTTGAGGTGCCCAGCAAGTGCAATTATAGCAATTAACTGAGCCATTTAACTTAAATGTGGTCTCATTGCTCCAGATAATCTTGTTTGGAAACTGTACATTCTCTGCAGATTTTGCCAGGTACCACTCACAAAATTTAACTCTCTGGTCAGGATCATTTTCATTAAGAGCGTGGACTAATGCCGAAATAAAATTATTCTAATAAACGTGCTTTAGCATGCGATGGACGCTCGATTTTGGGATTCCTGTCTCACAAACTCTTTGCCGAACAGATTTTCTTGGAGATTGGTGGAGACTTTCCAACAGCTCTGCTTCTCGTGCGGGACTGGTGGATGACCGCGGTCTTCTAGAATGCCCTTTATGGACGTTTTGAACAGTTTCATTTCAAACTTATCTCTGATGTAAGTAATAGTGAGTCGCGTTGGTGGATCTGTTCGAAACTCCTTTCTAAACCTTCTTTGTACTTCAGCTACGTTCTCAATCTTCCAGTAGCACTTTAAGATAGATTTTCTTCTCTCAAAGCTTAGTCTTGTTCCTGTCATTACTTCAAATCAGTTTCACCTGTAAAAAAGAAAGTTTTAGTGAGTTATAATCATTCAATGTGTGTATACATTTTTGGGCACCCTGTATTAACAGACTGGTGATGTATGTGTACGTTTTATTATGTTGATTTAACAGATGGGTTGAGAGTGATAGATCACTCTCAGAAGCAGATAATGTTTGATATTAAGATCACAATGAATTCCAAATAATAAGTAGATGTTGGATCAGTAATGGTCCAAAGTTTAAGTGATGGTTCAATGTTTAACTAACAAATGGCCATTATGGTTTACTAATCACGTATGAATTTTTTACATTTATAAAATGTTTGGTCAGACTCAATCACACTTCTTATATTGTACCAATGGTCCTAAAGTGCAAGAACCATTTGATGGTATTACACGAATTCGAACTTAGCTCATCAGCTACAAAATCCAAAATTCTACCACAGGATAACCAACAGAAAATATTAGATGTCAGTCTATCATGATCATAAACCTTTACATTGTTTGTTTTAATATAAGACTTGTGGCCCTATCCCCTCAATTAAATTATTGTAACATATCTTACGCAAGCATATTAAGTATGTAGTAGTGTAATATATTGGTGTACAATGTATTTTCTAAATTTTTATTTAAAGAAGTTTGTTCTTTTACAAAAGAATTCATTTATTCAGATGTATGAATAAGGCAGAGCCTGGTGATTAGGGTACTTGATTTGCAATCTGCAGGTTTGAAGCTTCATGATTGAATATGCTCGCTCTTTTAGCTCTGGAAGCATTATAATTTGATGGTCAATCACACCCTTCATCGGTTAATAAAGTAGCCCAAATATTGGCAATGGTTGGTGTTGGCGCTGCCTTTCCTACAGCCCATCACTGCTAAAATAGGGACAGCTAGTCAAGTAGCCCTCGGATAGCTTTGCACGAAATTCGAAAACAAACAAAGGTGTATGTGCTCTTATCACATAACATGAGGTCAAGAAAGTCGATTTATTTCATTCTAGCTATTTTTGTTAATATCTTGGAGTAAAAGATAGTTACAATACTTATTGACCAATATGTGTTTAAAATTTGGTTAGTTTTAAAATTTAAGACGAATGTTGGCTTGAAGTCAAGCTTTAAGCAGAGAGGAATGTATGATATGCAGGCATATTAAGTGCTTTCTTTTTTTTCTTCTATATAGAATATTCTTTATTCAGGTATAGGTGCACTTTTCATGCAACATGTGATCGAGAATGTTGCTAAGTTGGTTTCTTTCTAACTATATTTAGTTTTTGTTTTGGCCTTGGATATAACATCTTGGATGTCCATGGCAAGTATAACTTTCAAGTTGGACCTTATTCAAGAAAATCGACATCAGTGTCTTCCAATGATAGTTCAGATGGTATCTCGAGGTTACAACTTCATTACGATTTAATAGAAATGATCATTCATGTGTGTAGTACAACGGGTTTGGGTAAGTCCGACATTGTTGATTCAACTAAATAACATGAGGTTTAATTAGTCCATAACATCTTCCCAGATAAAACAGTTTCGGAAAAAAGTTGAGGGAATACAAAGAGGCAAATCAATTCACAACGTCAATATGGGTGATTATCTGTCATTAATCAGGTGAAATACAGATTATTTTTATTGTGTATCAAATTTCATGTGGGTTCCATTTATTTCTTAGCGGAGACTCAGTTATAATGGAATTCAATATTACTTTGCAACACATATTACTGAGCTGTATACTAAACGAATTTAGTGTTTTGAAGAATAAGTTCATCTGAAAATACCAGAAAGTACGAAGAAAGGATAAAATTTTGTGCCTTGACTATAGGACATTAATGTTGGAATGTACTGATATTATTTGTAGTTGAATATTTACATTATCTAGTTTGAAGAAATGTTTCTTATTTTAAAAATGATATTTTATGTGACTAGAATTATGACCAATACAAAGAATTGATTGTTTAAGAGAGAAAGTTGAATGAGAAACTTATGTTTAGGAATAGATGATGTTGTAAAAATCTGTGACTTTTATCTCCCTGCAGGCATGAACGAGCAACTAATTCTACATGAATCAAGAATGGTAGATTGGGACTTAACCTTAAAGATCAATCTTAATTAACGATCACTGAGATGGAATGTCATCTGACAAGTCTGAGATCATTGTGAATGGACAGGACAGGAGTTCTAGGCTATTGTCCCCCAGAGTAATACAACCGTAAATATTGTTAATAGCTGACTGAGAAGGATAGAAAGTGCTGCTGCTCTACAAAGTCTACCAATCAGACTGTTTTTCTGGCAGATGAGAAGAAGATGAAGAAACATCAGTGCACATATTTTGCTTAGCAGCAAATTCTACTGGTTTTGAATGATAGTGTAGCAAGCTTTGAAGAAACAACAAGTAGTAAATGTTAGCACTACAGCTCAATATGTACTATACATATCTGAAAATAGGAACACAGCTAGAATAATGATAGATTTGCAATATATCAAATAATTTAAATAATACTACCGCTATGGCCATGAAGATACTGATTTTGTTGTGATGAATAAATGTATCTGAAAAAAATTCCTTACCAAATGAAGTTAGTTATATTTTACCCCAAATCAAGCATTTGTATCCTTAGGATGGATGTACTGCAGAAACTATCCATTAATTCCATCAGTGCAACTTAGTAAACAGATGTTTGCCGGAAGAAATGTCTGATTTCAGTTAGTTTTGAGACCAAAAACAATGAAATACATAAATATATGTAGTACATGGACTCGCGGCTCCTTCATATACACTAGTGGTGTTTTATGATTTATGTGGACTAAGTTTAGTGTTTTAATATAATGCGCTTGTAGAAGCTATGCATGAAATTGACTCTTTTCCTTTGTTCAGAAAGCAGAAAGCACAAGCTTGAACATTTACCTCTTTGAGAAGGAATGAATTCTGGTATTATTTTGTAAATATTGACAGTTTATGATTTCAGCTACATCGTATTGGTCATAGGTGTAGTAAATGAATTAGAAGTTACTGAAACTTGCTCTAATGCTAGAGTTACGTCTTTCACATCACAGTCAAAATCAACTGGCATGTGGGTTAAGGCGTGTGACTCGTAATCTGAGGGTCGCGGGTTTGCATCCCCGTCGCTCCAAACATGCTCGCCCTTTCAGCCGTGGTGGCGTTATAATGTGACGGTTAATCCCACTATTCGTTGGTAGAATAATAGCCTAAGAGTTGGCGGTAGGTGGTGATGACAAGCTGCCTTTCCTCTAGTCTTACACTGTTAAATTAGGGACGGCTAGCGCAGATAGTTCTCGAATAGTTTTTCGCGAAATTCAAAAACAAAAGAAAAGAAAACCAACACATAATTGGTTGAAGATTGCTCAAACTCTAGATTCAATGAAACAAAAATAACAGTAACTTCTACAACATAGATGCATATAATGCATGTCTAATGAAGCAAATGTTATACTGGCTAGAGATATGTCCAGCACTAAAATTCATTAGATGTTAAAGTGCAGGGCCATACGATTCATAGAATGTGCTTGATTGTCTCAAATCGTAACATGCCTTTTTTTTCCATGCACTCAACGGATGGTATGGAAAATAAACAAACTGAATCGAAGAGAAAGTCTGTTATTTACAGTCCATCAAACAGCACAAAGTATAATGTGGTTAAACGCAACACTCAATTAGAGATCCAACAAATAATGTAGGTTTATGGCATTCATTTCATTCCTGATAGATATTTTATAGTTGATATGAAGCATGAATATGAAAAAAAATCTTTTAGAAATGATGTTTGATTAAGATATAGAGTAATGAACATTTATACACTGCTGGCCAAAATCTTAAGACCAATGAATATAAAGAAAAACTATGCATTTTTCGTTGTTAGACTCAACCACTTATTTGAGTAGAGCTTCAAAAGATGAAAATAAGAAAAGGGAAAATAAAAATCTTTTGTAGCATTTAACAGGGAAAATGTAAACACTGTAAAATTAACCTAAATACTAGCTCGTCTAAAGTTTAAGACCATACCAAAAAGAAGTCCTAAACAGGGTAGGAAATGCTCAACAAGAGGTCTCAGTAGTGAGTTGCACGGCCGTCATTGTGAATAATTTGCAAACATTCGCTTTGGCATGGTCGATATAAACATTTGCAGAAGGCTGACTGGAATGTTATTCCAAGTGGTTAAGATGGCTTCACGAAGATCATGCACTGTTTGGAATTGACGTACATTTCTATGGACTTCCCTTGCCATCCATCCCCAGACATTTTCAATGGGGTTCAGTTCGAGCAAATACGCTGGATGGTCCAAAAGAATCACCTTAATTGCCATGAAAAAGTCCTTTTTTCTGCAGGTATTGCGAATTGCAGCATTGTCCTGCTGAAAGATCCAGTCATTTATACACAAGTGAGAACCTTCAGTCAATAAGAATGCCATCTATAACATGACAATGTAGCCAGCTACTATTTGACGCCCCTGTATAACCTGAAGCTCTATTGTTCCATGGAAGGAGAAAGCACCCCAGATCATGATGGAACCTCCTCCACTGTGTCGTGTAGAAAATGTCTCCTATGGGATATCCTTATCGTGCCAGTTACGTTGGAAACCATTTGGACCATCCAGGTTAACTTTATCTCATCAGAGAATAAAACCTTCATCCACTTTTCTACGTTCCATGTTTGGTGCTTTTCAGCAAAGTTTAACCGAGCTGTTTCGTGATGTAAAAGGCGGCGTGGCCTTTGAAGACGTTTATGGTTTTTAAAGCTTTTCTTTCGTAGATGTTGTCTTATTGTTCTTGAGCTACATTCCTCATCCGTAAGGCCCTTAATCTGGTTCGACGATCAGCTGGTGTCGAATCCTCCTGCTCAACGCTGGCGAAGTTTTCTTTGGTCGACCACTTGAAATTCTCGTTCTGTATCTCTCAGGGTCTTTTAAGAAATTTGCAACAGCAGTTTTACTACGTCCAATCTCACCAGCGATGGCACGTTGAAAGAGATCTTGCTTTTGCAGCTCAACAATTTTGACACGTTCAAACTCTATCAACTTTCTAGCCTTTGCCATGTTTTTACCCAATATAACACAGGAGATGCCAGTGCTTGAACACAAATGATTAAATTTTGTTACGTGTTTACCAATTAACGCTTCGTTTCAGTATGGTCTTAAACTTTTGACCAGCTAGTATTTAAGCGAATTTTACAGTGTTCACATTTTTCCTATTAAATGTTGAAAAAGTTTTTTTTTCCCCTTTTCATATTTTCATCTTTCGAAACTACTCAAATTAGTGGTTGAGTCTAACAATGCAAAATGCATTTTTTATGTTCATTGGCCTTAAGATTTTGGCCAGCAGTGTATAAGATTTAGAGCAGGTTATAGCGATAATTGAGTAGCTATGGCCATTTTAAACTTATACCCCTTGGTAAATTATTGATCAATTATAATTCACTTAATACTGCATTTTTCAGTTATGACTTTTGCTACTTCAGATTAAATCCCTGGCCATTTCTTCTATCTCTGTCTTCAATCAGTGAGTAGTTAAATATTCTGCTTTTTCTAACACTTAAGAAGCTTTGTATTGCATGAAGGATTTACTATTTAATGATGACCAGTACACCCAAATCTTCTTCTACAGCATAAGTGTGGAATATGTGGCCAAATCCCATTGTAAGAACTAGTCTTATATCATTGTTTTTTAACCAATGGATGAATATATTTTGGTGACTAATGTAATGGATATTAGTAATCTCATTACACTGGTTGTTTAATTGATTTTAAAGTATCCAGTAGCTTACCAGCAAACATTAGAAGAAGTAGGTTCTGTTGAATTCAAGCTTCTACTGGACATAGCAAATACCAATAAAGTAATAACAACAACCATCTTATTAACTTTGGATGAGCCAATTCTTCTAGTGGGCCAACATCTATTCACACTTTCTATCCTGATGCCATTCAAGGAGGTTCCAGCACCATCAAAGAAGAAATAACACAATATTGTGAGATGTGTCATTTGTAGCGTATTTATATTTATTTATTAATATTGTCAAATGTGCTTGCATCTTTTGTTGGTACACTACATCGAGATGTGATGAAAATGTTTCCACAAAGCCAAAGTTAATGAAATGCACAACATTAAACACATGGACAAGTTAAACGCAAACTAGCATATTCAAAGATATGATCTTAGCTTTCTGATCTCCTGCTGACTATGGGCGATAATATAAAACTTGTCTAGTTCATGTTACTGAATTTCTTTGATCATAGAGTCCAGTGAGCTCCAAACGACAGAGGTAAGACTAACTAGCTAGAAATTACTTTGACATTGTCTTTTTCTCCTTTTGAAAATCGATAGCATATTGTTTGATCTGCTAGTGTTATTTCATGACTGATAATGATTCGATCAAAAATCAAGGTTAATAGTTCACAAGTCTGGTTCTTGTTTCATAGTCCTTGGATAAATATTATCTAAACCAAGTTCCTTTTCTCTCTTCAGTTTTCATATCTTAAATTTTACCAGCTCTAGTTTAATCCCAACTTCATTCGAAAGGATAATATTACATGGAAAGGTCTATTTGTAGAATTCGTCATGCATTTCCTGAGTAAAAATTGATGAAGTGAAAGCATTTATGTACAAAGCCATTTCATAATCATCAACTGGAACCCTTCCCTCTTCATTTGTAAAGGTCCAACTTTCATTTGTCATTTGATTTCCTCGTAACTTGTTAGATTAAAAAAAAGGAATTTAATTATATCCCTGGGTGTACAATAAACATCGGATTTTTAAAAGTTCTAAACACATATTTGTTTTCGTGGATTCAAAGAAGAGTATACAGACAATGGGCTTTGAAAGAAAACCTCATTTGTTTAACCCTGTTTTGCAGTGATGAGGTTGAAAAACAGCTGCCGGCAACCCTGGTAGTGCTTAGTAAGAGTAAGAAAGAGGATAGGCGTTGAAGACGGATGGAGGGATGAGGCTGTGCTCTTCAATGGCGGATTTAAGGTTGTGTGGGTTCATGGGCTAATAATTTTTGTGGGCTCTACATTTCATGTAATTTTACATAGAATACAATTATCAACGGGTCCCTTTAAGACCATAAGCCCTGGCTGGGGTTGAGTCCCTTCTTGCCCTACCTAAGTATACTACTGATGCTCTTGATATAAATTTACTCGCGTTTAACACGACTTATCGCTATTATTTATTCTATGTACAATTTACACTTTAATATTGTTTGTTTGTTTTGGAATTTCGCACAAAGCTACTTGAGGGCTATCTATGCTAGCCGTCCCTAATTTAGCAGTGTAAGACTAGAGGGAAGGCAGCTAGTCATAACCACCCACCGCTAACTCTTGGGCTACTCTTTTACCAACGAATAGTGGGATTGACTGTAACATTATAACACCCTCACGGCTTAAAGGGCGAGCATGTTTGGCGCGACGGGAATGCAAACCCGCAACCTTCAGATTACGAGTCGCACGCCTTAACACGCTTGGCCATGCCTGGCCCAGCTTTGTGCGAAATTCAAAAACAAAAAGTCTGTACATGTTCTTAGGATAAAAGTTTGTTGGCGAGAGTGAGACAAGTAAGACCTATTCTCTCCACGTGAAAAAGAAAAAGCCTGAATAGATAGGCTCCCCCAACCAGCACAGCTATAGAAGATATATTCTATTACAAGTGTGATCGACCAGACAGACCTATACTACAAGCCGAGACCACCTGAAAAAACCAAGACAGCAGAGCGGGAAACCGCGGCACAAATCTCACCAAATCAGACAAAGACTTCGAAAAGCAATGGACAAACATAGTGACATCGAGCAAGAAATGCAGAAAGTAAGTCAAGTCTTTTGGTGGCAAACTAAAATATAATTTAACAAGTTCTCCACTATTAGCATTATGTAATATAGCAAAAAAGGAATTAAATACTGCGGAAAAAACTAATGAAAATAATGTTAGAAAAAAAGAAAAGTAAAAAGGAAAATTATCAAATTAACTAATTCAACGGAAAATTCGGAAAATGAAGAAGAAGCAGTTGTTGCTACTAATACCGAGGTACAGGTAGCTTCCCCTGCAAAAAACAGTAATAATAAAACTGAAGAATCAGAAATTGCAACAAACACCGTGGATGTTGATAATACTACTGAAAACAATATACCGAAAAACACCACAGGCAGTGAACCTGACACAGAAGACCAAGAATGTTTTATCACAGTAACATCCAAAAGGAAAAAAAACATTACAGAAACAACAGAAAACAAGTAACAATATAATACAGAAAACTAAACCACCACAATTCGCAATCATAATAGAAGGAATTCCAGGCCAGTACAACCAACCCTTGCTTGCCACAGAGGTTAAACGCTGCAAACCAAACATTACCATAGTTAACATTAAGCGTCTGCCCAGAGACGATGTCCTTGTTCAAGGGCATGACGCAGCTGATCTTAACAGATTAGTGAAGGAGTGGCCCGGAGATGTCTTCAAACTTGGAAATATTAAAATCCACCTTCCAGGAAGTAAGCCGCAGCCTAAGGCCATTGTGGTAAGAGGGTTCACCAGACCATTAACATAGAATCAGTCACACAAGCTGTAGATGAACAAAGCATCCCACACAACAGAATAGAACGAATAATCTCAAAGAAAACACAGGCACCCACGAATCTCATACGCACCGACATTGACGACAGTTACAACATACAAAATTTAATAAATAATGGAATAACGCTCTGGTATCAAAAGTACCAAGTAGAGCAACTAAAAACTCCGGCAATTGTTGTAACAAAGTGCTACAATTGCCAAAGATATGGACATGTCTCTGCCGCCTGCCTAGAAGCACCGAGGTGCTGCGGCGGCGAACACCATATCAACCAATGTAAAAGAGAAAAGAAAACCCCTAAATGTTGTAACTGTGGTCAAACCCACACAGCAAATTACAAAAGATGTGATAAATACAAACAAATAAAACAACGTATTTATCAGGTCAGAACACCAACAGAACAAAACCGACCTAATGCAAACAGCTAACCTAACACACACATACCAACAGAATTCAATAAAACATCAAAAACCACGTACGCAGAAATGCTAAAAGGAAAACAACCCCACAAACAGCAAGAATAGAACATTAAAACCCAGGACAAGAACACTTTAACACAAACAGAAAAACCAGAAGAAAATAACACCACCATACAAGCAACGAATATTAACACATCAGATGAAACAAGCCTATTCGCAACAATACTCAAAAACAATAATAACAGAATTTGTACAAGAATATACCAAACCAAACCAGACAACTAGCTGCTTAGAATTACTGATCACTATCTCCATAAAACACATCACACCTCACATACCCTACATTATAACTACACTAACAGGATACATGCTCACAGCACAATGTTCACAGTAGTGTATATCAACATCCAAGGTGCAATAGCTTCCAAGAAACATGAGATCGAAGACCTAATACAAGAAACTAACCCCTATATTATAATAGTAAGCGAAACCCTAATATATAATAACAATAGATTTAAAATACCTAACTATTCAACCATAAGAAAAGATAGAATAAATAGAAATGATGAAAACAGAGGCATTATGCTGCTCTACAGAATGGAGCTTTCAGTAAAAGAACGGCCTGGCATGGCCGAGCGCGTTAAGGCGTGCGCTCGTAATACGAGGGTCGCGGGTTCGCGCCCGCGTCGCACTAAACATGCTCGCCCTCCCAGCCGTGGGGGTGTATAATGTGACGGTCAATCCCACTATTCGTTGGTAAAAGAGTAGCCCAAGAGTTGGCGGTGGGTGGTGATGACTAGCTGCCTTCCCTCTAGTCTTACACTGCAAAATTAGGGACGGCTAGCACAGATAGCCCTCGAGTAGCTTTGTGTGAAATTTCAAAACAATTCAGTAAAAGAAATTAAATTTAGCAGTAGCAATGAACATGGTATTGTAGATATCCTGCAAAAGAATAAAACTAAAGTAACAGTAGCAGGAATATACTGCTGTTATGTAAATATCATGTAAATGTTGTCGAGAGTATTATGTAAATGTTATGTAAACGACAACCATGTCGAGTGTTATGTAAATGTCATGTAAATATCATGCATATGTTATGTAAATGTTATGTAAACGACAACCATGTTGAGTGTTATGTAAATGTCATGTAAATATCATGCATATGTTATGTAAATATAATGTAATGTCGTATTTGAATTCCCATATTTATTATTTATAATTCTATATTTATATTATTGTTTCGAGGTTTAAATCGGTGAAATTTAAAATAACATTTTAGAATTAATTAAAATTCATTTAGAAATTTTTAAAACTAAATAGATTGATCACTTGTATTGGCCTGGTGTTTGTACTGTGGAATTCTGGGAAGTTACGCGATATAGTATATAAACAGATGGCGATGCGAGAGAGGAAATCATCCACTTTTACTCGGGTCAAGAAGTAAGTCATCCATTTTATTCGGATCAAGAACTTTGTCTTGTTTGAGAAAGTTTAAACTGAATTTGTGAATAGAGCTAGATCGACTAAAGCGGTGAAAAATTTTACTCCGTCAACCTTTACAATTCAGTCGGATTACGGATTATATCGAAAGTCAATAGGAATTGGACTGTGAACTTTTGTTTGAAATTACCCATTCAAACTTCGAAAATTTCTGCGTGGGACTAAATTCACCGCCTAGATTAGAACTTTGGATTTCGGATTTGGACACTTATCCTGGATCATATTATTAAGCACAGGCCAGTACTTTTTTGTATTGTAAGTTGTTTTAATGGTTGAAACTGGATATCTGTTATTGCCATTAGATAATATATTTTGTGTCTATCACATAAGTAGATAATTATAATAAATTATACAAGCTGCTATCTGTGTCTTTCTGTTGCGTTCAGTCCGCATAAAAAAAAACGTAACAACTGCTCACCTAACAATCAAATAGATATAACATTACTTAGCAACATTCTTTCCCACAACCAAAACTCCATAGTTATGGGGGACTTAAACAGTAAAAATGTTACCTTTAGATGCTGAAGTTCAAATTCCAATGGTAGAAAACTAATAAAATTCATGGACGATAACAACATAGCTCTATTAAATGATACCACCCCTACACATACGGCGTATGCCACTAACTCCAGTGACATACCAGACCTATGTATGTGTACATATAACCTAAGCCAGCAATTAATAAAATTTTAAGTGGGAAAGAATGTTGACAGTGATTACCTCCCAATATATTATGTCTTCGATCTCGCCCCCCATAAAAATATAACATACAGGAAAGAAAAAATTTAATTACAGAAAAGCAGATTGGCAACATTATAAACAGGAATTAGATAACCTATTATCTAATAAAGTTATAAAAGAAGTTAAAACACATATCAAAATAGATAACTATTGTCAAAAAATTATGGAATGCCTTCAGCCAAGTTAACAATACCAAAACAACACCAGAAAATATCAAACAACACATGGAAACCTACCACAGAAATAATCAATATAATCAAAAAACGAAAACAATCAAGAAGACAGCACATGATTACAAGAAACAAAGAAACCAAAACGCAAATAAACAACATTAGAAATCACATCAGAACACAAATAAAACAACAAAAATAAAATAAATGGGACAATTACTGCAATAAACTAAATGATAAGACTCACCCGAAAAAAATTCTGGTAACATCTTAAAAGACTCACAAATGAAAACACAAACACAGAGAAATATCCCCCACTTGAACATAATAACACTATAACACACACAAACAAAGAAATAGCCAAAGCTTTCAAAGACCAACTCCAAAATACATTTAAAACTCACACTGATCCAGACATGAATACGTATTTTTACAATAAAGTCACAAATCACATAGTAAACAAAAAACATCAATTTGAACCATTTTTTCCAACAAACATAACTGATATAAATACAAGCTCCGATAAAGATTATGCAAGCACATTACTAACACATGAAATAACCCTTCAGGAACTACTAGAAGCAATAAAAAACACAAAAAACAAAGCACCAGGTGAAGACGAAATACAAGCTATCCTCCTACAAAAGGGCAATGCGAAATTGTTTGACCACCTAAATTCACTTTTTAACCTATCTCTATCCTCAGGATACATCCCAGTTTCTTGGAAGCTTGCAAATATATTAATGTTCCATAAGGAAGGAAAGCCAGCAAATAAACCTAATAGCTACCGACCAATCAGCCTGACCAGCTGTGTAGGCAAAATTCTAGAAAGAATAATCAGTAATAGACTCTCCACATTCTTGGAGATAACATCAAAATTACCAAATGAACAAAATGGATTCAGGAAATTAAGACAAACGACAGACCACCTAATCAGATTAACAGAAACCATAATAGATAGCTTCAACAAAAAAGAATGTAGTGTCGCTTGCTTCCTCCATATAGAGAAAGCATTTGACACAGTTTGGCACGATGGTCTAAGGTTCCGAATGAATGAAATGGAACTACCGCGAGGAATATAGGAATTATCTAACTTTTTGGAAAACAGAAAATGTAGAGTAAATGTTGAAAAAACTTTTTCCGAATACTTCACTCCACAAGCTGGTGTCCCTCATGAAGGGGTGGTTAGCCCTATACTCTTCATCATGTATGTAAACAATATACCACTGAGGGATCCAAATCATGGATTCTCTTCACAGTTCGCAGATGATGTGGCAGTCTGAAAAAGTGCCGCAACACCCACGATAGCAGCCACGAACATACAACCACAACTAAATAGAATAAGTGAATACTGTCAAAAATATAGAATCAAAATAAACACAGCAAAAACACAACTCGTAGTCTTTACGAAATCGACCAAACACAAAAAACAACAGCCAGAACTATATATGAATGGCACTGTACTCCAGACTGCCCCATCGGCAAAATGTTTAGGTCTGACCTATGATTCAGAACTAACTTGGATCAATCATGTCAACGAAATTAAAAACAAAATTTGGCGAAGAACTAACTATGCTAGGAGTCTAACTGGTAAAAACAATGGAGCATCTGCAGATAACATACTAAAAATCTATAAAACATATATCAGACCCGTAATAGACTATGCAGCTCCAGCATGGATAACTGTAAGCAATAAAATAATTAAAACTAAACTACAAACAATCCAAAACACACTCCTCACAACAGCATACAGAGTTCCAAGAACAATATCATCTCAATTCGTTCACAAATACTCGAACATACCAACCATACGAGATAGACTACTGCATATTACAATAATGTACTCTAATAAGAATTGGATGAAAAACAAATTAATGTGCGAACTAGACCGGTACCTCATACATGATGAAGCTAATCCTAAACATCTTTCCCCAGTTAATTTGTATTTCAAATATAAAAATAAATAATAATAATAATAATAAATCTTCTTAGTTTATTTATTTATCTAATTAAAATAAATCCACCAGCAAACTTCACACTCTGCTAACAGAATAAAACTGTATACGAACCAAAATACATGGACATTGCCCTGAAAAGGACCAAATAAAAATTCAGTCCACAGCCGAAATAACAAACAGCCCAAAAAAATATTAGTACAGGCAGGAGGAAGAAGTTGTGGAGAACCTGACCCTCCAAGGTATAAATTTATATTACCCCATTTACGGACGACATACTACACGTTCTTTCGTTAGTAGAGAGGTTTTAGTCTTGGGTAGATTATAACAAGATTGTACATGTTCTGTTATTAGTGAAGAGGTTTTAGTTTTTTGGTACATTATAACTGATCTGTACATGTAAGTTTCAATTTAGTGAGGTTTTACGCTGCGGTAGATAATAAGTTATCTGTACTTTTTCTTTCTTTCATATTGACGTTTTAGTGTTCGGTAGATTATACCTGTTTGTACACGTTTTTTTTTCATTATTAAAAAGGTTTCTGATATCGCTAGGTTATAACTAGTCTCTACATGTTTTTTCATCAGTAGTCAGGTGACTTCTGTATATAATAACTGGTCTGGACATGCTGTTTCATTAGTACCAAAGTTTTGAATTTCGGTAGATTATAACTGGTCTGTACATGTTCTTTTCCTAGTAGTGAGATTTTAGATTTCTGCAGATTATAACTAAACTGTACACGTTCTTTGATTAATACAGAAGTCTAACCCCTCGGTGTGGATTTCTGTTCGTGGTGAGGGAACCTCCCAGGGAAGGTTCTGTTCTGTCTGGTTACCTTCTCTGGGATCTAAACATCCACCCACGTGTTTGCCAAGCATTGCGACCCGTGAAGGGGAGGAGAGGATCCTGGTGGTTGAGGGGTCCAACCCTAACACACCACTTTGGCCTAGAATTCCTGCAGACGGGCGGCCCTTGGGTGGCCCCCCTTGGGTCAATCGGCTGGTCCACTTGGGCTAGAGCCAACCAAGTACCAGTGTTGGAAGTTCTCAACGGGTGTTGTGGACATTGTGCGTGATGCTGGTGTTTGGGTATAGTGCTCACGAAACCCTGGCGTTGCTGCATTGTCCTTGCGTGACTTTGTAGTGCGTCCACTTGTAGGGCTCCATAGTGGGTGGGGTCAGTGGGTACCAAAACTTTTCCTCTTTCCGATAGATCCTTAAAAAAATTTAAATAAAATTGTAAAAAAACAGTCAATGGGTAAGCGACCACGTCTTGAATACTAAGAACAGCAATCTTCAACATCAGTAACACACGTACCTCATTTTCTTATATTGCATTCTCTTTCGGAAAAACCTTTAGGACAAACGTCCCCTTTTTTCATTCAAAAGTGACCAGAGGGACTTGCTGGCTCTCGAAGAAGCTTCGATCTCGTGACATACTGGTTGAAACATCCACATCCCAACACAGTGAATTCCTCTTGAATTCAAAGGCAATTGGGATATACCTATTGAGGTTACACCCCATGCTACTTTGAATTCTTCAACAGGAGTTATTGTTGAAAGGGATTAGAAAAACGTTCCCGAGTCAGAGATTCTTGCTGGTCTCTCCACTCAAGGAGTTTCTGCAGTGAGGCGCATCTCCACTTGTAAAGATGGAGTTACACTGCCAACAAATACCCTCGTTTTAACATTTACTTCACCACGTGCACCTGCTACCATCAAGGCAGGTTATCTCATTTGCAGGGTTCGGCCATACATTCCAAACCCTCTTCGATATTTCCAATGTCAGAGATTCGGTCACTCAAAGACTTCTTGTCGTGGTTCCCTGACATGTGCTTGTAGTGGAGGCAAGGACCACGATGCCTATGACTGTGACTTGAACCCGCATTGTGTAAAGTGCAATGGTTCTCACCCCTCTTACTTTCATTCTTGCCCAAAATGGTTGGAGGAAAAAGAGGTGCAGCGTTTGAAAACGACACATAACATTAGTTACCCTGAGGCTCGGAAATTGCTGTCCACAACTCCATTTCGGACATTGCTGCACTTCATTCCACAACTACAGTGGGAGTGCAGACAGATCTCTCTGTGCCTCCAAAAGAATCATTTTCAAAACAAATGAAAAGCCTTCTGACCTCCGTGGTTAAAAAAGTTGATGAATCGACTTCCACTCCTATCTCTGTTCTTTCGATACCTTCCAATAAACCTCAATATCCACGTCCTTCAGTTTCAAATACAGGCATTTCTTTTCATACATCATTTTCTCCAACCACAGGAGACAAAACAATTATTCGTTCGCGTCCTCACTCACTGGATTCCTCTTCCAATAACAAAAACCTGCCCACTCGACACAGAGCAGGATCCATGGAGGTTGATAGACCTCCTCCGATTAAAGACAGTAAAGAAAAAAGACGTGGTCGTAAACCGAAGGGTTCTTCAGCCACTTCACCTAACCGTTCTTAAAAATGGCCACCTTGATACAATGGAACTGTTGAGATTTACGTTCTCATCTGGATGATATCAAAACGCTGATTGCTTCCTACCATCCTGTTTGTCTTTCTTTACAAGAAAAATTTCTCAAATCTGCTGATACAGTCTCCATTTCTCAGTTTTCTTTGTACAGAAATGACAGGTTGCGTGATGGTCGAGTACATGGAGGGGTGGCACTGTTGGTTGATCAACATGTGCCCACCCTGTCTTTGTCACTCAACACACCCTTGGAGGCCGTAGCCATCCGTGTTTCCTTGGGTCATACATCACTGTTTATTTTCTGTACCTGTCCCCGGGAGAGACATATGATCAATCAGACCTTGATGCTCTCGTTGAACAGTTGCCATCCCCATTTCTAATCCTGGGGGATTTTAATGGACACCATCCCCTCTGGGGAAGTGCTATTATTGATGGGAGGGGTCGATCTGTAGAGTGGATGCTCTCTGAACTCAATCTTTCTCTTTTCATTATGGGTTTTTCCACTGAGTTTCATGCTCCTAATCAGTCCTTTTCCGCTATTGATCTCTCAGTTTGCTCCCCTTCATCATTCTCCCATTTTTTCATGGAGGGTTTACAGTAATCCACTAGGCAGTGATCATTTTCCGATCGTTTTGAGAGAGACTGGCCGTGGTCGATGCCACCCTACCCGCGTGCCCCGGTGGAAGCTGGATCAGGCAGACTGGTCCACTTTCACTGCTCTCGCAAAACTTGATCCTGTCATCGTAAATCAGCCATCAATAGACAACTGTGTTGCAGCGGTAACTGATTGTATTATACATGCAGCTGCTCAGTGTATTCCTAAAACCTCGACACGTTTCCCACGATATCCTCGTCCATGGTGGAATTCTGCTTGCAACTTAGCACGGAAGGCTCAACAACGGGCCTGGGACACTTTTCGCAGATATCCCACACTTTCAAATCGGGTTGCTTTCCAGCGGGCCCGAGCACATGCTAGGTGGTTACGACGTCAAAGCCAGAAGGAATCTTGGATTAAGTTCACAACCAGCATATCTTCTACCACCAGTTCCAAGATCGTATGAGACAAGATTCGAAAGGTTAATGGGCACTACACTTCTGTTCCCCTCTCGATCTTACTCTCTGATGGTCAGGAGGTGACTGATGTCCGAAACATCGCTAACACTCTAGGTGAAAGCTTTTGCCGGGTATCTAGCACTTCTGCTTGTTCCTCCACCTTCCTGGCCATCAAGACTCGGGCAGAGCGATCACCTCTTTCCTTTCAAACTGACTGTTTCTTTGACTATAATAGTCCCTTTACCCTGGTGGAACTAAAATTGTCCCTTCATCGGTCTGCCAGTACATCTGTTGGACCTGATGATATTCATTATGACATGCTACACCATCTCTCTCCTGATTCTCTTGATGTCCTACTGACTATATTCAACCAGATTTGGCAGGATAATGTTTTTCCTGATGCCTGGCGCCAGGCTATTATTTTACCTTTCTCTAAGCTAGGGAAAGATCCAAAGACTCCTTCAAACTATCGTCCAATTGCTTTGACGAGCTGTCTCTGTAAGACCTTAGAAAGGATGGTTAATGCTCGTCTCGTTTGGTTCCTTGAATCAAACAACCTCCTCTCACCCACCCAGTGTGGGTTCCGTCGACAGCACTCCACCATAGACCACCTAATTCGTCTTGAAACATCTATCAGAGAGGCCTTTCTCAACCGCCAACACCTTGTATCGATATTGTTTGACATAGAGAAGGCTTACGACACAACATGGAGGTATGGCGTTTTGCGAGACCTCCATACATATGGGTTACGTGACCATCTACCCATGTTTATTAAAAATTTTTTAATGGACAGGAGATTCCAAGTTCGTGTAGGTTCGGCACTTTCACGTTCTTTTGTACAGGAACTTGGAGTCCCTCAAGGCTGTATATTGAGTGTCACACTCTTCAGTATAAAGATAAATGCCATCACTGAACAACTCCCTCTCACCGTGATGAATGGGCTATATGTTGACGACTTTCACATCTCATGTCAGTCATCAAACATGAGATATATTGAGCGGCAACTACAAACTGCCCTCAATCGTGTACAGAAGTGGACTCTTGCGAATGGCTTTAATTTCTCTCTTTCCAAAACTGTATGCATGCACTTTTGCCGCCGACGAGGTATTCACCCTGATCCTGAACTTCATATCGGTGAAGTTTTGCTGCCAGTGGTCCCAGAGACAAAGTTCTTGGGGCTTATCTTTGATCGTAAATTGACCTTTATACCACACTTAAAGCAGCTTCGGGTCAAATGCACCAGAACACTGAACATCCTTCGTGTCCTCTCTTCTACCAGTTGGGGGGCAGATCGCCGTTCAATGTTAAAGATATATCGTGCTCTTATTAGATCGAAACTTGACTATGGATCAATGGTCTATGGCTCTGCCAGACCCTCGGCCTTAAAGATACTGGACCCCATTCATCACCAAGGTCTTCGACTCTGCACCGGAGCTTTCCGTACCTCTCCAGTTCAAAGCATATACATTGAATCTCATGAACCTCCTCTACATCTTCGTCGTTTGCAACTGTCTTTACAATATACTTCGAAACTTCGTTCCTTACCAAAGTATCCCACCTGGGAATGTGTTTTCCTTTCTCGGTGGGCAGTACTTTTTCAGAACAGACGATCTGTCATTGCTCCGTTTGGCCTTCGCATCCGGGCGCAATTGGATGAATTGGGTCTGTCCTTGGATAACATTGTAGATTTCACATGTCTACGCATCCCACCATGGCTTATTACAGCCCCCAAGTGTGACCTTTCTTTCAATCATCTAAAAAAGGCGGATACTCCAGACTGGAAGTACCGTCTTTTATTCAATGAATATCTTTCAAACAATCATTCCGTTCCCATTTATACAGATGGTTCCAAATCAGGAAATTCAGTGGGCTCTGCTATGGTTTGCTGTGGGTCAGTAGTTGCACACAGAATCCCCTCTACAGCTTCTGTGTTCACTGCTGAACTGTATGCAATATCTCTTGCCCTTGATCATATTGCAGCTGAGCAGTACTCCAACTGCACTATTTATACTGACTCGCTTAGTTCTATTCTTGCCTTGGAATCACTTCACATTAGCTCACATCCTATTCTAGCAGATATTCGAAACCGACTGGCCCATTTCTCATTAGCAGCTACTTCAATTCAGTTTTTCTGGATACCAGGCCATGTTGGTATTCATGGGAACGAGCTTGCAGACATGGCAGCTAAATATGTATGCCTCAGCTCCATCACCCGTATGCCTATTCCGTACATGGACTATGGTGTTGTCTTCAAAGCTCGGCTCCGTGCCAGTTGGCAGTCCACTTGGAGTGAACAACGCGACAATAAACTTTTTCAAATTAAACCCAAAATTGGAGTTTGGCCATCGAGCTTCCGTAAAGTTCGGAGGGAAGAAGTTGTTCTCACTAGGCTACGCATTGGTCACAGTTTTTTAACTCATCATTTTCTTTTATCTGGAACTGATGCACCAATGTGTAGTTTGTGTAACACTCAAATCACTATCAGCCATGTTTTACTTTCTTGCCATCGTTACAATCCTCAACGACGGCAATACTTTAAACATTTTTTTTTCCCAGCGTCAATCTGTAACATTGGACAGAGTTATTGGTGATGGTGACTATGTCCACCTTAATAACGTTTTTAATTTTTTAATGGCCATTAATCTTTTTAATCTTCTTTAAGTGTGGTATATTTATTCATTACACCTTTTTAATTGTGGCTCCTTTTTAAAGTTTTATTCTCTCTCATTCAATGCGACATTAAACAATAGCCAGAACATTAAATAACTCGACACCAGGACTGGAAAGGCCAACTTCAGGTGACTAACGCTTCTGTTTGAACTACTCGTTAGTCTTACTGGCGAGTTACTGTTATACTTTCGCTGCATATCATTTCGTGCTTTTACAACCTTTTTGTACTGGCCATATTGACTCATAACCCGGAACCAGGACGGAAAGACCAACTTCAGGTGGCTGACAGTGGTTTATATACTACCTGTTAGTTTTCCTGGCAGGTTATGATCATTCCCATTCTGCTACAGGTTGGCCTTTATAACTTTGTTGACTGGATGTCGTCATTGGTTTTTGCACCATTTCCTGTTTTAATTGCCATTTTGTTTTTATCTTCAATTACCTTTACACATTTTACTCCATTTACTTGACTTTTATCTTTTTACTGGACATTTGGCTACTCTTTATTATGATTTTGCTGAGTGTCTTTTTAAACTTTTATTCCATTACATTTTGATAATAGCTACTATGACACATAACCCAGAACCAGGACTGGAAAGGCCAACTTCAGGTGACTGACGGTGGTTTTTGAACTTGTTCGTTAGTCTTCCTGGCGGGTTATGATCATTATTATTATGCTAGAGTAAATAGTTTATAACTTTGAAGACTGGGTGTCACCATTGGTTTTTACACCATTTTCTGTTTTAATTGCTGTTTTGTTTTTACCTTCATTTTCCTTTACAAATTTTACTCCATTTACGTGACTTTTCTCTTTTTACTGAACATTTGGTTACTCATTGTTGCGTTTTTGCTGTGTGTTTTTTAATACTTCTATTCTTTTACATTTTGATACTAGTTGCTATGACACATAATCCAGAACCAGGACTGGAAAGACCAACTTCAGGTGACTGACGGTGGGTCTTGAACCTGCCTGTTAGTCTTCCTGGCGGGTTATGATTATACCTTTTTGATAGAATACCTACCTTACAACTTTTTACACTTTGCCTTCTATCTTAACCTTGTAGACTAGGTGTCAACACTGGTTTTATACTTTTTTTTGTTTTACCTTCATTTCCATTTATGTCTTTTACTACATTTTTACCGGTTGTTTGGCGCAGATAGCCTCGTTGCTTTGTGCCATAAAACACTAAATCAATCAATCAATCAATGAATTTTACTTTTTTACCGTATGTCTGGCGCAGATAGCGTCGTTGCTTTGTGCCATAAAACACTAAATCAATCAATCAATCAATCAACAGAAGTCTGAAACTTCTGTAGATTATGAGTAATCAGTACATTTTCTTTTATTAGTAGAGAAGTTTTAGATTTCGGTAGATTATAACCATTTTCTTTTTCACGTTCTTTCAGTTGTAGTGAAGATTTAGATTTCGGTAGTTTATAACTAAACTGTACATATTTTTTCATTAGTATAGAAGTTTTAGTCTTCTGTAGATTATTTCTAGCCTCTACATGTTCTTTCAATTGTAGGGAGGTGTTAGATTTTGGTAGATTATAACTAGACTATACATGTCCTTTCATTAGTAGAGAGGTTTCAGACTTTAATAAATTATA
Source organism: Carcinoscorpius rotundicauda (assembly GCA_011833715.1). Lineage (NCBI taxonomy): Eukaryota > Metazoa > Arthropoda > Merostomata > Xiphosura > Limulidae > Carcinoscorpius > Carcinoscorpius rotundicauda. The sequence continues at coordinate 34,263,026 of CM022393.1, forward strand.
ACTAGTTTCTACATGTTCTTTCAGTGGTATAGAGGGCTTAAAATGTCGGTAGATTATATCTAGTTTCTATGTGTTCTTTCATTAGTAGAGAGGAATTAGAATTTTAAGATTATAACTTGTCAGAACATATACTTTCATTAGTAGAAAAGTTTTAAACTTCTGCAGATTATAGCTACGCTGCACATGTTCTTTAGTTAGTCGGTAGGGTTTAGCCTTTTGAAGATTATAACTAGTCTGTACATGTTCTTTCACTAGTACAAAAGTTTTAGACTTCTATAGATTATAATTAGTCATTAGATGTTCTTTTATTTATAAACAAGGTTCAAACTTCGGTAGAAAATAAACAGTTCCTAAATATTCTTTCATTAATTAGTAGAGAGGTTTTACTACCACGTGGTAGATTTATTGATGTTTTCAGTTATCAGTAAATCCACCGGGGTCATGCTTTTATGTGCAAAGAGGGATAATTCTGCATTTTTACCAATAGTTTTTTTCCCCAATTCTTTATCTTACCCTACTCATCCTGTTTCCTCCTCCAACCAATTTCAACTGTCTACATTATTCCAAAGACTAAATATTTACTTGAGAGTGTTTCTCAACTGTAACGTGGTCGCGGTCTGACTTGCAGGTAGATCGAGTGGATTCTCTCAGTGTAGTCACTGCAGTTCAACTTATACTACCTGCTGTTACATGAAATATGTATTTGAAGTAAGGATGTTGTGGGCGAATTTAGCACGCAGGCACTAACGGGATTTTATAGTTAAAAGAAAGCGAAGAGACTTGAGACTAGGACTTCTCATAATAATTTTTATTTATCATCAAACACTAAATATTTACACATATGTATGTATACAGTTTATCTTTATTAATGTTTATCATAGGCAATCATTTTAACTCCATCAACATGATGACTGACGTTTAAGAGAAAATGGCATTTAAAACACTTACAAAGAGCTTAAGCAAGAAATGGCATTTCTACTGACAGTGAAAGATGGCTTCTCTCCTTCTTCTTCTGTGAGATGAGCTGAAATGTGAATGATCAAATCAGTTCACATTGTTTGCTAAATTTTAAATATTCTAGTGCCTGTTCTAGGACCTTTTATAAATAGCTGAGGGAGAAATTGTGGGTCTATTCAGAGTGTCATGGTGTCAGCTGACTTTCTGTTTGTGATTTTGTAATAATAACTTTTATTAATGTGTCGTCAAGCAGTCAGAGTTTCTTCTTGTTCAAGAACTCCAAATCTCACGAGTTACTTTGGTTAATCAATCATCATATCCCATAGTGTCACTTGTTACGTCGTCCAGCTATCCCATGTTCTTCTTGGTTTCAATGATCAAGTTTGCTTAACCACTTTAAACCTCGATAGCACCAATTCACTTCAACTCAAACATACAACGGACAGTTTCTCATCTTATTTTATAGCTTGAATAATCCCTTTTTACTACCTGTTCCCATCTAAATAAATGATGTTTTTCAGGACCTTTCTCTGAATCTCTATTTCAAATAACTCCCCTGTTTTCTTTGATAGCATCAGTTCTTCATAAACTAGCTATAAATTAATCACATGGTAACTGTTTTCTGTTTTTTATTACAGTTACTTGTACAAGGCATCCTAATATCTAGTGATGCTTCACAATTCCTTTCTCAGTTTTGCTCAACCTTTTCCCATCTGCCTGTGACTTACTTAGGATTTACATTTGTTCAACTCATAGTTCATGAGCAATAATTTGATGATGGGGACCATGACTTCACCAAAACCAACTGACTCTTTGATCACACAGACATATGCATCTCTCTATTGGACTTTGCATGTGCAGAAAAATCACTCACTGTAATCTTGACTAAAATAGTTCAAATGCTCCCTCCTCCAGCCAAGGATTTAAATATGTGGCTTGCCTCTCTATTATCACCATCAAAGTGCCAGTATCTTTACCTAATTTGAGGCTGTACCTGTTCACTGATGTTCCCCTGATGAGTCCTCTCATCATATGAATGCACTCCAACTTCTGGTAGTCTGTTGGGCATGTTCATTGGTCTTACCCTTCCTTATGGATAATTTCTGTTATGTTTTATTTCAAGAATTCATTGTTTTTTTTACCACTCTTACCTGCCAAGAGGGATCTCAGTCCAAGACTCTGTCTTGAAACCCTGGACCTTCTTAATTGTGCCAGTTCTCAGTGAGTTAATTTGATTCCACTTCAAGTATATATTATGCTGAAAAATAAATAATTTTAACAGGTAGAAATTTTTAATACATCACATGTTCAAAAAATACATATGGTTTGTTTTTCTTTGTTTCAATGTCTTATATAAATTCTTCCCCTTTTTTCATTGCAACAGTTTCATCAAGGAAGAAAGAATGGATAAATCAGATGTGTACATTACAACTGTGCTTATTGTTTTTAGTAATAGCTCGCTTCCACAGAGAAATTATTTGTAGCTAGCCATCTTGTTACCAGATTATAAGTTTGTCGAGAACTGATGTCAGTTTAATGTCTATATAGCTAAATTTTTAGATTTTCTATCAAGGTGATTATTTCTTATTTCTTTGCTAGGGATTAAAATGTTTCCTTACAGTAACAGTAGATTAACTTTTTTATAGAAATTCCAAAAAGCTGTATTTTTGTATATACACACATGAGTGTTGGTGTTTAGTTATACATACACATTTTGTACAGCACTTCATCATTTGTATTCAAAACAAACCACGTATCAGTTGAAATGGTTCAGTCAAAAATCTGAAGATTTATGACACTAAAAGTTTGTTTCTAATGCTGGTAGCGAGCACAGAACATATTGTCCATTCTGTAGTTTTGTAGTTATCAAAAATAAGACAAATCACGTGACTTGTTAGTTTACCGTTAGAGGTGTATAAATGCACAGACGAACGCATATCATTGGGCGTGATTTCCTGTTCGGACGCCGAACTAGCAAGACGTGCTAAGCTTCCTCTGCGAACATGATGTTCTCGCTGCTAGGACTTACCTCGACAGTGATCGTCGACGTACTCTGGTCACACCTTACGCCGCCCTTATCGCCCAACCCAAGCCTGGTGCCACTTTTAACCCTTCCAAGACCGGGATCCTTCGTCGAGGCTGAATTCTTCTCCTGCCCTCTACACCATAAGACCTAACTTACCTATGCAAACCCTGGAACACAAAAATTAGTGTCAGCTGCTTGCCCACTAAGAGCCCTACGAACCTCTTATCTGTTTTTCTCAGAGGCGTCGACCCATCTATTCACACTGAAGAAATCAATCATGCTATTGAAAGCCAAACCAAGACCGAGTTACACGCCGTTCACCGGATTTACTCCAAGAGTACAAATCATGTTTGTTTTGGGATTTCACACAAAGCTACTCGAGGGCTATCTGTGCTAGCCGTCCCTAATTTAGCAGTGTAAGACTAGAGGGACGGCAACTAGTCATCACCACCCTCCGCCAACTCTTGGGCTACTCTTTTACCAACGAATAGTGGGATTTACCGTCACAATATACACCCTCACGGCTGGGAGGGCGAGCATGTTTAGCGCGACGCGGGCGCGAACCCGCGACCCTCGGATTACGAGTGCACGCCCTAACGCGCTCGGCCATGCCAGGCCGAGTACAAATCAAGCCATCCAATTTATTAAAGCAGATACTACCTCAAAATTCAGTGCCGACTATATTCTACATAATGGTTGCTACTACTACATATTCCACTTTAGTGTCGAATATTCTCATTGCTGTACAAACAAGCCCATGACACCTGAACCCTCCAGACAACCACAGCATACACCACCAACTGACGACTTGCCAAAGCCAACCATCGAAATACCGTTTGACCACTAAAAGTACGCAAACCGACTCAAACAAGGAGATCTATATCGCCGAGAAACACCAAGCAATCCAAACTGAAACAAACAAATGACTCACCCGAGCTACTGTGAAACTACTACCAGAAATCCTGCCAGCTTTACCGGATAACACATCCACACGTTCTCCCGTGAACTGCAGAATACTCACCAACAAGAAGATCCTACTACTCTCACTACCTCCCGCTACTAACGACGTTCCTGTTGAACCCATCTTCACCGACTCTCTACACCCGTCCAGTCTCTTTTAACTTTAGTCTATGTTGTTTTATACATATATATTTATCCTGTTCATGTTGCCTGGCATTTGTTAGTCCTTGTATTTTTCTCCCTACAGCTTGCTTCCGAGCACAGTTAGGGTATTTTTATTCGGCCGTGAAAGTGGGTTTTCTCGGGTTTTGGTCCCGTTTCCCGCCATTGCAAATTTCTGTTTCATTGAATCTATTGATCCCAGCCCTGAAAAGAGGACCGTCTTTCATCTATATACATGTTACTTTCACTACACGAATGTAAACAGCGGTGACGTATTCTTTTTGCATCTCCTTGCTCAAACCACCGTGACTACAACTACGTCAACCCAGTGAATATTTATTTCAGCACAACTCAACAAGGCAACATTCTTGTCTGGTCCTGAAAGAAGTCATTAGATTTATTGTTTTGTAATTGTAAGGCTATTCTGACCACGGGCTCTGGTCTGGCTTACCACTTTCCTTATGCCCCTTTGTCTACTTTTTCCTTCTCACGCCTCACTTTCATACTCCCCACCTCACTTCTTAACCTTCAACAAGTTATAAGAAAATAAAGACAAACTCCCGAGTAAAGTTAAATAACCTTTAACGAGAAGGGAACATCCCTGTTGAGGAGAGAATTCTAAACGAAACCCCTGCGAAGTTAGTTTACATTTGCATACACACTGACTTAAAGACGAAAGGCGGAAGACTTTGGAAACGACGTCTTCTACACTTGTGTCTCCACAACAGGCAGTTGCCGTCTATTCTACAAAGTTTCATCAACTTAACTGAATCTGTAGCCTTAAGATATTGTTTCTACAACCACTGAATTATACTGCTCACGATGACTTTACCCAATGTGAAGTATTGCACCAGTATCCACTTGAGAATTAAAACAGCTTAAACGAAATTAATGGCTTTCTCAACAGCATCTAATGTTGAAATTTGCACGTATACAGAACTGAGAATAAAATTATAAGGTATAAAATCGGAATGTATTCATATACCACGACATAGGAATTAGAAAAAAAAAAAAGATTAAGCTAACCAAGTTATTAATGATAGTTTGATGTGTTAAGCAGTACCTAATTATGAACTGTTTATGGTCCAACCATGGAACTCAACAGAGCAATCGCTTTTAGTGCGACCAGGTCAAGATCAATTGCGTTTACAGGAGTAGTAAAAATGAAACTATTATAAAATGTGGTGCAAAACTAATTGCAATCCCATGTCCAGGTGGTTAGGACGCTCCACTCGCAATCTGAGGGTTGCAAGTTCGAAGTACAAATTCTTAGCTCGTATCTCTGTCATCTCTTGGCCAATTTTGGATCTAATTTTAATTTTGAACTCTGAATATCAAACCCTTTAGCTTGATTTATTTGACCGCACCCAAAGTATCATAGATTAATCTACTCTAGATTATACAAATAAACAATCCAAATCATAGAATAAGTGATATACAATAATGATTTGAACAAATTTAAACTTATCTGTTTTGAAATTTGCGCAAAGGTTCTCGAGACCGAGCTGCACCAGCCAATCCTAATATAACAGTGATAAAACAACTCTAACGTTAGTTTTTACCAAAAAGTGGTTGATTCGACTGTCACATTTACATCGCCTCCATGGCTGAAAGGGCGAGTATGGCCACTAATATCTTTCTTAAAAAAAACAAACCCATCATCAAACGTGTCATAAGAGGTATTTGAATTATATAGGCCTAGAGTGTTTTCAAATTTCGTTTCAGTGAGTTGTCTTTAGATAGTTATCACCGTAGCAACTTTACTGAGTTCTTAAAACGCTGAAGTCCGGGGCTCATTTTCTCGAAGTGAAGAGAGCAGAAAGATCAATGTGGCTCTGTTGAAAAATAATCAGGAAGTTTAGAGGTAAATGTTATAAGGTTCACTTATTCCAAAATTATCTAAGAAGAAAAGAACACTTTGAAACTATGCCGATTGCATACATAAGTAAAAGTTTTAACTTCTAGCTATTTTTCATATTTCTCTTTCCTTCACTGCGAGGCCCAGCATGGCCAGGTGGGTTAAGGCGTTTGACTCGAAATCGGAGGGTCGCGGGTTCGAATCCTTGTCGCGCCAAAAATGTCCGCCCTTTCAGCCGTGGGAGCGTTATAATATGGCGGTCACTTCCACTATTCATTGATAAAAGAGTAGCCCAAGCATTGGCGGTTGATGGTGATGACTAGTTGGCTTCCCTCTAGTCTTACACTGCCAAACTAGCGACAGCTAGCGCAGATAGCCCTTGAGTAGCTTTGCGCGAAATTCAAACAAACTGACAAACTTTCCTTCACTGGTGTTCAGCAGTTGGGAAACTATCTTAACACAAAAGATAAATGCATTGCAATGGTTCGCTTTTCTCCTTTTTAATAAATAAAACATACAACACAATTTTAAGTAATATTTATTAAAAATATAAAGATTACAATACGAATAAACATTTTTATTGTAAAATTTCGTCTTCCCGTTTTACATGCGGGCCACCATTTTAAATCTCGTGGTAGCGATATCGCGCAGTTGCATAAATTATTACATTTTTAATACCGAATTTATTTACTGGCAGTTAAACAATAAGAGAAAAAACAAATAAAATACATTTCAAACCATTTTATTTCATATTTAAAAAAACATAACATATATAAACAAAAAAGTTGGTTTTGTTGTTTTGAATTAAGCACAAAGCTACACAATGGGCTATCTGTGCTCTGCCCACCACGGTCATCGAAACCCGGATTTTAGCGTGTGAGTCCGCAGACATACCGCTGAGCCACTGGGGGGCAAGTTAGTTTTATGCTGAGTTATTACATTTACAATTCTTACGTATACGAAACCACATTAAATTTTTATCCACTTTTTACATTATTATCACAAAAATTTTATTCAGTTTATTAATTTTAAAAATTACAAATACAGATAATATAGTTCAAATACAGTTTATTTCTTGGTAAAGTATGACGTTATTGTTGCTTGCTTCTTGCTCATTGTTGCCCTCTTCTTGACGTTTCTAATCATGGATTTAGTTGTAGTGTTTTCAGCTTATCTCCTCTCACGCTCGTAGTACTCTAGGGCTACCTCAAGTCCTTTGACGGCTTCAATTGCAGTTCTTGTTGGAGGTACTGGGGTAGTGTAGTCTACTGGTAGCGTTGACATGTTCACTTTATGGAAGCACTTGGGTGACCTGTACTTCCCGATGCAGAGTGGTGTCAGCTTATGTAGACCAGTGCAGTTACAGCAGAACAACATGGTCACCCTGTCCTTTATTTGTTTGTAGCCTTCTTTGCTGTTCTTGTCTTTCTTAATAGCTAAAGTTCTGTCTGGCAAAATTCTATAGTAAAGACCTGTTTCATCTGCATTATAGATCTGCTCCTCAACAAGTTGCTGTTCTTCAACGAATTCTTGGAACTTAGGGATAAACTCTTCTGCTGCTACAGTGTCTGCTGACTTGGCCTCGCCGTTGATTTTTACTTGCAATGCCGTGTCGCTGCTTCTACCTTCTTAACCAACCACTTGAAACAGTAAACTCTGGATCTGCATTAGGGCCATAAGTTTCTCTGCTTGTGCTTGAATAACTGGTCCAGATATGGAAATTCCATTGTTTCTGGCTTCACAAAATGCATTGAACGTTGCCTTGTCAAACTCAGGATCTTGTGCTGTTCTGGCTTTCTTGCGTTTCAAATCACCCTCATCAAGTTCATCAAGAAATGCTCTTAATTTATTCTCATCTTTAATTCATTCACGCAATGTAGACTTAGGTATGCCTAACTCTCTACTAAGTCTACTTTAGCGCGAGTATCGCCTTTTCTTATTCTTTCTGTGACATTCAGCTTTTGCTGAACTTCATACGATGCATGTTTACGTTTGGTACTCATGGGGTAGGAATTTGTCAATATGATATGCTCACTATTAATTCAGAAACTGAAGTGATTTCTATTGTGTTTGTAGCCAATATTTATAGAATTCCATAAAAATATCGGATTATCGAATTAAAAATAATACTTTAAGTATTGATCACTTTTTTCACGGATTTACCGTGGATTAACTTCAATGTATGGAGATGTGTGATTCGGTACCAATGGCGGCCGCCATAAATCTGACATGGAGAGCAGATATGGTAGATTAACGGTCGATTTCTATTATATTTTATTTATTTCCCAAATTTTAGCAAATCCTTTTTTAAATATCTCCTTGAATTTATAAAGCCAGGAGTAAATTCGTAAGCCGCGTTTTTACACGTTCGTAAATTAGCGGTGAGCCGTGATAATCCTCACTCACGAGGCTTGCTACAGTGACTTAAGCGATTTCGCGGTTTACTGGTCCGCTGCTTAATGGGGCTCCACTGTATTTGTGAGAGAGTTTAGTATAATGAGTACTAATAGTTAGGTTTCACCTGGTGGATGATGTGTTTGGTATGTTGTTGATGTTTATGTTTTTTGCATAAACTATTAAAAAGTACGCAGTGTACATAATGTGTTCGTTAAGCGAGTTGTTGTTTGTCAAAATACATAAAAAATTGTAAATAGCATTGATTGATTTGTATGCTGCTTTGATCACCTTTTCGTCATCAGGTATATTTATCAGTGTCAATTATGTATATTTGTAGAAAGTCATGTGATTCCATCCATGTATGAATTGTACCTGTGTCACATATGTATATTGTAACTTAAGCTAAAAAATAAACTCTAATAAAAAGATTAGTGTCGTTATTTGCTCAAGAAGTTATTGGATTACTTTTATTAAACTTCTTAATTTAATGTGAGACGTGCACTCGCGTATTGTTTATTGTTATATAATGTTAATGATGTCAAAGTATTGACTAAATAAATTATACTAAGGAACTATACCATCATTGTAACTGAAAAAAAAACAACTTGTTTATTACTGTCGGTAATATGAGTGTTACATGTACTTACCATACACATAGTTAATACTTTTAATTTGTTGTTGTCTAGTCTATGTAATAAGATATTTTGTCTTTCTATTTCAAAATGTCAGTATCTAATGCCATTTGATTGTATCAACAGAAGGAAAGTGTTTCTCTAACTTGTACATCTGTTTGAATCTACTATGATCTCTTCTTTCAATATAATTTACAATTTTGTTAGATACTTAGAGCTTACTGCTTTTTTACTGTGTATTATTGTATTTTTAAACAGTCTTCTGTTGTTTTTGTTTGTAACAGGTTCACATACCTGGACATTCCGTTCCAAAACTGTTCCTCTGAATCGTTGTTTTAGATCTGACTTTTGAATGAAATTAAACATGAAGAAACATGAATGAGTGTACATCTCATATATATATGTTCTTCTTATGTCTGTTTATTCCTTGAGGATCATAGGGCAGCAACAACACCTCTCCAGCAGATGCAGTTCTGTGCGATCCTCTTCAGCTTGGCCCATATCTTTCCACTTCCCTGGTGGATTCCAGTCAAGGGCCTGCCTGGTGACAATAGAAGCAGGCTTGCACAACATGTGGCCAATCCATCCCCATTTCCGTTTCTTGATGCCACTCTCGACTGGGACTTGCCTGGTCCTGTCCCACAATTGGTCGTTGGAGATGACTTCTGGCCATTGAGTATGTTCCTGAGACATCTGTTGATAAATGTCTGGAGTTTGTGGGTGTTTGTCTGGGTTACCTGCCAGTTTTCTGAGCCGTAAAGTAGGACTGACTTGACGTTGGTGTTCAAGATCCGGATCCTGTTGTTGGGTGAGAGGGATGTTGATCTCTAGATGGGTCGCAGAGTATTAAAGGTGTGTCAGGCTTTGTTTATTCGGCAGTTGATGTCCTCATCTATCCTCCATCTTTGCTAACGACGCTTCCTAAGTAGACAAACTTGTTGACTTCCTTGATGCCTTCTTGGTGTAGTCGCACCGGGTCTTACTGGCTGTTGTTTACCTACATAACCTCCGTCTTCCCGATGTTGAGATTTGGAGGCCAGTCTTCTCCGCTTCTTCTGCAACCTGGCTCAGTTTCTCCTGCACATCTTGTTGTTTGTGGGAGAGAAGGCTGATGTCATCTGCAAAGTCCAGATCTTCCAGCTGCTTTGTGAATGTCCACTGTAAACCAGTTCTTCTGCCTGCAGTGGCCTAACACATTATCCAGTCAACCACCAGCAGGAAGATCATCAGCGACCGTAGACATCCTTGACGAACGCCAGTTTGCACGGAGAAGGGTTCCGTCAGCTTCCCATCATGAATGACTTGGCAGGTGGTGTCTTCATACAGTTGTTGGATGATGGTGATGAACTTTAGTGGAAAGCCATTGTGCTGCATCAGTCTCCAGATGATGTTTCTTTCGACACTATCAAACGCCTTCTGAAAGTCAACGAAGACTAAGTATTGAGGGCTCTACCATTTCGGGGACTGTTCGATGATAATGTGCAATGTAGTGATGTGGTCTGTGCATGATCTATCTTGCCAGAAGCCTGCCTGTTCATCTCCAAGTGTCTTGTCCAGTGCCATCTTCAGTCTCTCTAGGATGATTCTTGCCAGTACTTTCTTTGATATGGACAGCAGCATGATACCTCTCCAGTTGTTGCAGGATGACAAGTCCCCTTTCTTTAGTAGCTTCACAAGGTGGTCTTTCTTCCAGTCTTCTGGCACTCTTGCTCCCAGATCTTGTGTAGGAGTAGGTGCAGCATGTCAGTTGAGGTCTGGATGTCTGCCTTCAGCGCTTCAGGTGGTATACCATTGGGGCCTGCTGCTTTGCCTGACTTGAGAGACTTGATGGCCTTGGTGATCTCATTATTGATAGTGGGCCAGTGTTGATATCGAGGAGTTCACTAGGTGGTGGGATATCAGGTGAGACAGATGGTGCTGGTCTGTTGAGTGTTTCCTTAAAGTGTTCCATCCATCTTGCTTTCTCGTCCTCTTCCCCTGTCATGGTACAGCCATTCTGGTCTTTAATGGGGCAGCTGGGTTTGCTGTTTTTCCCAGAGAGGGTCTTTGTAATCTCATACAACATTTTCATGTTTCTTTGGCCAGCTGCAGTCTCTGCTTCTTGGGTCAGATTCTCAACAAAGTTTCTCTTGTCTTTTTTTGCACTTCTCTTCACTTCCTGGTTCTTTTCCCAGTAGCGTATTTGCAATTGCTGCTTCTCTTCTTAGTCTTGAGTCTGGTTGATCCAGTCTTTTAGTTCTCTTCTCTCAGTGATCAGTGTCCATATTTATGTTGTCAACCACTCTTTGCTTTTCCTTGTTTTCTTCCCCAGGACCGTTTGGCATGTTGTCTTCCAGGTGTCACGCAGGCTGTGCCACTTGTCGCTGTTTGAAGATATCGCTGTGGTTTCTGTAACAGGCTGGTTTTTAAGTGAGTTGGTTTTTAGCCTACTGCACAACCCCCAACCTGGAGGACCAGGGTGTGCCTTTCGTTTGGCTCCTACCCCACAGACCTGTTGAGCTTGGTTGCACCTGGGGATCATTAGAGCACGCAAGCTGCCCTACCACTACAAGGCGGCATACTATTAAGGCAGATATATATATACATGTGTGCATTTAAAAATCTTGAAACGTCTTTTCACTTGTGCTAAAATTATATTTAAAGCATGAACACCATGATTGTGTAATTTCCTTAAAGACTGGAATAAATCTGGAAATATAGGAATCAATAGTATCTGTCATTGCTATAAAATTTAATAATACCATTTGTAAGTATATCTATTTCTAATCATATTTAAGGAAGTACATTTGTTGTTTTTAAACAACATTTGTTGTCTATGTATTTAGGTTTAGTGCATATGTAGTTATATTTTAATCATTTCACAGCTGTATGTAGTGTACAAATGTATTTTACTGAGATAGATTCAGGTATGAAAATTCATAATTTACTTTTAATATCCTACCCAAAGCTTATGCTCTCATAAATAGAAAAATGGTTGACTGATTCTTCACCAGACTTGTAGTTCTTGGTTCTCCACATTCTAATGCAGGTGTGCAACAGAAATGTGCAAAACATATCTTGCTTATGTCTGCCCATGAGATTTGCTTGTCACTAGTCTTGAGGTGACATAACCTAAATTCATGTCTGATGTCAACAGTGTTGCATGATAATGTTATGTGGCAAGAATTGTCTGGTTGGCAGTTTTGCTGCTGAGCAACTTGGCTGTTTGTGACAAACAACTGCTTTATGTTCATTATTAAGCACAGAGCTACATAAAGGATTATCTGTGTTCTGGCTACCACAGGTATCAAAACCAGATTTCTAGTGGTATAAGTCTGCATACATACCATTGTGCCACTGGTGGTTCCACACAACTGATAAAATCATAAGTCACAGAAGTACCAATTGAATTAAAAAAGACCAATGGCTTTTTAAAAATTATAAACAGAATTAAATTGGATAGTGTTACCATCGCCAATGTCAGTATCAGGGTTAAACCTGTAAAGAAGACGTGTCTAAAATGATGCTGCTGCTCATGATTGTAACAATGGGTTGATGCTGAAACATTGGATATTGTGACTTGTGTATCACAAAGGCTATATATTGGTGTATTAGACCCTAATAGAAAAAAACCAAAAAACGATGAGTTCAAAAACTGTGATCAATGTGTAGCTTACACAAGACAACTTTCTCCTTCCAGTCCTTATGGAAACAAGATGGCTAAAGAGCAACAGAAGGTTCGCTCCAAGACAACTGCTAACTGGCACAGAGCCGAATCTTGAATAGAGGACCTTGGTATATATGGAACAGGCATGGCTGTGATAGCAACAAAGCATGTGGACTTAACTGAGGTGTCAGTGAGTTTACTCCCACAAATACTGACATGGCCAGCTATTCAAAGAAACTGTATGCAAGATGATGGAAGATGAAAAAAATGGGCCAGTTACTGCTATTTAATATCAACAAGAACAGGATGAAATCTAATGTGACTCCAGAGCCAGAGTTGCTGCAAATAGTACAATCATTGTACTGCATAGCTTCTATTCATCCAGGGCAAAGTAGATGGCATACAACTTAACAGTGAACAACAGAGCAAACACAGAGTCATAACAAACTCTGGCACAGTCCACAGTATTGCCTGATTTTGAACTATTTGTGTAAACAGGAATAGAAGAGTGGTTCAAAGATGGTCAGCAAAAAGAAGATGTTACATCCAATTAGGAATATTTACCATCCTCAGATGGCTCAAAGAAAGGTCACAGGTGTGGATGATAATAAGCCATGGTGGGATAATGCTGATCAGTGGACATAACAACATTATCCAATGACATGCCTAACTCAACCAACTGTCCCTGCATACAAAAGCTGAAAGGAAGAATGAAAGACCATCTATTCAGAAACAGCAAATGGTGAAGGTTAAAAAGAGGTTTGTAGGACTGAGTGTACAAACTATGGACTGGAGAAGTGCGGAAAGCACCCGTACAGAGCCAAAGCCCCAGATAGTGAATGTGGTACAGCATCTTTGTAGATGAGGTCATGGCAGAATCATAAATCCATAGTCCATTTTGGATCAAATGCAAGCAGCATAAACCTTGAGCACTGAACATTGATCCATTCCTTGAGAGGAGAAAGAGAGGACATGAGGGATGTTCAGTGCTCTCGTACACTTGACACACAATGTTTTATGTCACAAATGAAAGTAAGCTCTGGTCAAAGATAAACCCCAAGAAGCCTTAGGGATCATGTGAAGGACAACATCACTGAGATGGAGCTCAGGGTCAGAGCTGTACTTCCATGTAGTTTCATAAACCTATTCAAGATCAAAGAAGATAGAAACAAGATGTTCTCTCAGTGTTGAAGGCTTCTGTGATTCTCAATGTTTCATGTCAAATGAGGTGGTCCATGATGGAGTGCTGTCAGTGGAACCCATGTTGGGTGGCCAAGAGAAGGTTGTTTGATTCAAGGAAAAAAACAAAATAAGCATTAACAATCCTCTCTAAGATCTTACAGAGACAGCTTATCAAAGCTACTGGATGATAATTAGAAGGAATTTTGGAATGCTTCCCAGGCTTTGAAAAAGATAGGACAATAGCCTTGCACCAAACATCAGGAAAAATGTTCTTCCTGAACTGGTAAAAAAAACAACCAGAAGAAGAGGAAAAGAAAGATGGTACAGCATCTCATAGTGAACATCATCAGCTCTGACTCGCACACTGCTAGACCAATGAAGAGCAAGCTGGAGTTCCCATCAATGTTTAGGAGCAATTACAGTCATTGATATAATTGGCCTAATAGGAAAGAGGCGATGACTTTGTACAAGACTTGATAGCCAAGTAGACAGAGGAACAGATGGAAATGCTGAAAAATAAGTTTATTTTGATGAGAGTATTGGAAATACTTTATACAGCAACTTTCTAGCCATATGACTTGAATTTGTAGGAGAAGATATACTAATGGTAAATGTAATCCAAGTTTCCTTCTGTCTTTGATGTCTGATTGGATTTCTGGTTAGAAAGAGGGGGATATCTGAAATAGGTATCTTAAGCTCATTTCTGAGCAGGCTGGAGACCACTATGGACATTGATACAGTAAGAAATATGTCAAAGCTTTAGCTTTAAAATGAACAGTTGCTTGAATGATGAATCAGTTGGTCTGGTACAACTTCCACTGTCACATATGGGTTGAGGTGCATCGACCAAGACTAATTTCTCTCAATACTATGGGAAAATGATCAATGCACCATGGGTTATGATAATCCTTCTAGAAAAATGAAGGAGAAGAAATAGATCAATAGCAGTAAGATTTTGACTAGGTGTCTGAAAAATATGTACAAGAACAGCATTGGAGACAGGTCATGATCTGAGAACATATACTCCACAGAACAACCCCTCCCATCGATATCAGCACAACACCAAAGGGGATTGCATCCTTTCACATCTCCCAAGTTATATATAAAAAAAGAGAGGATACAGGAAACACTAAAGAAAAATATCTTGGTCAGACTGATCACAAGTCTCCCCAGGATACAGGTAAAGAACAGTTATTTCAGGACTAGTAGAGAACTATGCAACTCAGTATAAATAGTGCAGTTTGAGTACCGCTTAGCTTCTATGTGATACAGGGTAAGAGAAATAGTGTAAGATTCTGCATTGAACTCAGAAGCTGTAGAAGAGATTCTGCATGCTACCACTGCATCACAACAAACCACAGCAGAGCCCACAGACAAACCTGATTTTGAACCATCTGTGTAAGTAGGAATGGAAGGATGGTTCAAAAGATGTTCAGCAAATAACAAACAGTACTTCCCATCAGGAGTTTCTGCTTTTCTCAGATGATTTAGACATAGATTACATTTGGGAACTGTAATAAGCTATGGTAGGATGGGCTGACCAGTGGATACAGCAATGTTATCCAAGGATAGAACCAATTCATCTAACTGGACCTGGATACGAAGCCCAAAAGGAGCAATGGCAGATTGTCTGTTCTGTTTTCTGTATATTGCTTGTCTCACTTTGTTGTAGCATATTCTATGTAACAGTGCATTGTCTTCTTTGAATACATGAACAGACAAACTATACAGTTGCTGAATGAGTTGAATATATTCAGAATTTTTAGAAGCTTTTTGCTTAACAATATCCTGACATTTTTGTCAAATTAACCCTAGATTTAAGGAAATTGTCTGTTCCAATGGAGATTTTCACCTGTTCCTTTATTATTTTGTCACCCTGAGATTTTAGCAGCTTCAAAGCTCATTTAGTGTGTGATTAGGTCTATTCCATAATTACTCTGACTTGAATATACGTGTTAATCCTAATGTCTTATTTCCATGCAAATGGTCAGAAATAGCTGAAAATAACAGCCATTTTTAAAGTCAAAATCAATGCTCTGAACATTAAAAGACAAACTGCCAACAATTATATCCTGAACTGTTTTGCCATTTAGATGACTGTTAGATACTGTTGCCAAGAGTCTAGCCAAGAAAAGTATCAAACCTAGAATTTGTTACATTAGCTGGAAGACCATGTTTATAACATTTTGTTTGATATGAAAATAAATTGTCTTGCAATTAATGCTGCATTGTAATTTTTCAAAATTTATAGCTATGATAAAGTAATTTTGGGTATGGTCAGTTTGGACCTACCTGAATGTGATCTAGGCTATAAAAATATTTATTTGGTGATATGGGTTAGCAACAATGTTTTCAGTTTTATGCACCAGTATTATCAAAATTAATTAAGAAAAAAATTATTAATTTTTCTCAGAATTTTAATAAATTTCATTCATAATAAAAGTTTGTTTATAGAACTTGCAGACAACTCAACAGCGGCATCACCAACCTAAGGTTCTCATTAAAACAAAGTGTAATTACAAAGTACTGGTAAGAAATACAATTAAAATAATATTCTCAGGAAAATAGAAAAAAGCACAAAGCATTAAACATTTTGGAAATGTAAAATGAAGTATTTTAAATTACATAATATTTTTTACTTTAGGTTAAATGTAATTTGGTCGAGAGGTACATCATTTTTTGAAATGTGTGACTTAAGAATTGGCTTTAAAAATAAAAGTATGAGCATTGCATTTTGAGAATCAATGTAAAATAAACTAGAAATGCTTTTGCTTTGAACTTTATAACATAAACAATTATGTTAATTTGCATATTAATGTAAACAAAATGAGAAATAATCTTGTTTTGAATTGCATAATATTAGAAATTGTTGTAAAATTATAACTTCAGGATTGCTACTCTCCAATCTAGAAATATTTCTATTAAAAATTGTGACTTAAAAATAGCCTTAAAATAATGATAGCTTAAGGTTTAGTACAGTCTAATTCAGAATTATTCCTTTGTTATAATTTTATGACATGGATATTGACTTTATTACTGTTACTTTATGACAACTATTCTTTCAACAGTATTCTGAAAATGGCAAAGCTTTCATTACATCTTTTTTAATAAAAAGAATTAAACTGTAATATTCTATTGGTATTAGGAGCTGTATGTGTACTTGCTGTGATTTTGGTCTTTCTTTGCCTTTAATGTGGTGTATGTGATAATCTGTTCATGAGTTTTGAGTGTCACATGAACTCAAAGTTTTATTATTTAATAGTAATTTATCCAAATACATTTTCTTCACCTCTCACTTGACAACTATTCTCTGTACACCATTTGTCCTGTGTAGCATAATATCCATGTCCTGTATTATCAAATCATAATTACATTAGGTTTGAGTTTAGATTTAATGTCTCTATTAATATGACAGTATCTTGGTTTTACCCTTGTGAAATAATTGAAAGGAATAAAATCCATAAGTAAACCCTTGGAGAAACTTAAGACTCATGCAAGAGAGACTGCAAACACACCTAAGGTCTCACTGTTACTGTCAATCTCTTCAACTAGAGTGATGTTTGTTGATGCTAACTCTAAGGTATGATATCTAAAACACAAATTCAAAACAACAGTATTTTGGAACAGCTAAAAATGTGTGGTATGATTATTCTTATTGCAAAATGAAAAAAATTTCCTTTAATTTCTCGTTCGATTTTACTCTAGAGACACCAAAAACCCAGAATTGTGTTTTAAGTCCACATAATAACTACATTTACAATTTTAATTAATAATCAGAATGTTGAAGAAATTAGTTGAAAAGTCATTTCCCTGTGATTAAGACAATTCTGTATTAAGTACTTGTTTTTGTAGGAGATCTTGGTTATGCAATCAAATAAAAGTTCAAGTTAACAGTGTATTCAAATGAACTTTCAGTTACTATTTAATGGACTTATCAAATGTAAACCACATGCTTTCTTTCAAGTGCTGCTTAAATTTTTGTATGCACTTTCTATACTTATTTATATCAAATATTTAACATATTTTTCCTCAACAAATTATTTGTGGTCATGAAATTGAAAACATTTTCTGTGCACATCAAGATCTAAATGACCTGTTACTTTGCTTATTTCATTAAAGAACATCAGAACAATATTTATTACTCTTATGCCTTTTGTGCTGAGAATATGTTAAGTTGTTTATTGGATTTAAAAATCTTGCAAAGTATTAGTTGTGGTTATTAGCCAAAGTAACCAACTTTGAGCAAGTTATTAGGTTAACAGATAAATTGTTTTATCATCTGTTGACAAGAGGAAGAGGTTTTTACTAACATTAACACCCAACACAAAGCTGGCCAAGAGTAAAGTGTGGCTTTGTAGACTTAGACAAACAACATTGAGTAAGTGTCCCTGAGCAATTTTAATCTTAAGCCATTTCTGAATTAAGGTATTTTCTGCTATGTTACCAACATTTTTAATTAAAAAAAAAGTAATTCAAAGGAGACACTAAGCTAAGAAATCAATAATTGTTTTTTCCAGTTTTGTTGTTTATATACTTCATTTTATACTTTCAGTACATTTACTAACAAAAATATTTGACTGTCATGTTGCTTAGAAGCCACTGTTGAAATGTATTGTCACCAAAAGGCAGTGCATGTTTAATTTATTAGATGTTGTTAGATAATGAACCACTTATGTGTGTGGTTTTTTTGCTAACTTGCCTAATCAAAAAATATACATACATGCACACATGTGGATAAGGAATACCTAGATGCTCCCTTTTAGGGTCCACTCAGTATGGATGCAAAATTTCAGGTTTCCAGGTTCTTTTCTCTTGGAGACATAGTAGTTATGTTTCTGTACTATGTGGTTTTTGTTTTAAAAGATGCATGAACAAACAAGGATAAATAATAATACCCCAGTGTACACCCTCAAGGTCCACTTGATATGTGTGCAGAATTTCAGGTTTATAGATTCTCTGCTGTTGGAGCTATGGTATTCACACTTCTTTCCTATATGGTTTTTCACTACTTTGCTACTCAAAAATATGCATTTGTGCACGCACATGGATAAATAAAAATAATACTCCAATGCACACACTCAAGGCTCACTTACTATATGTAAAATTTCAGGTTTCTAGGTTCTTGAGCTGTGGGATGATTTTTGTACGTGGTTTTCCACTAGCTTACACCACAAAAAGATGTTCATGTCAATAAGCAATAATACACATGTTGCACACCTTCAAGATCCACTTTATATGTATGCAAAATTTCATGTTTCTAAATTGGCATGGTATTCTTTAGACGTGAATTTTCTCACTCAGGGTAATAGTTTAAGAGCTTGCTGATTTGCTATTTCATTTTCTTTTAACAGTTGCATTTTACTGTTTTAATATTCACTTCTGGATGAATTTTAGATCAATGTATTAACTACATAGATATTAGTTACAGTTAAAAACACTATTGGCATGACTTCCTTGAAATTGGTTTCAGTTTTATCTGCAGAGGAGGTGTAGATGTTAATTCGTAGGTCCTTAGATTCACATGCATAGCTAGTGATTGTTTTCTCTCCAATATAACACTGTTCTAAGAAACAGTACAACTAGTGAGAAGTAAATTTGGACAATTTTTATGACATCTTCTACCAGTGTCATGATGCCATGCCATTCACTTTGGTGGAGAACTGTTCTTTCCTTCCTTTCTTCTTGTTATTTCCAGTTATCCTAGGGGATTTTTAGTAAGTTTCCAAACATATACAGTGAGTTGATGTACCCACAGTTAAGATGCCCTGCTGATGGCTTTGTCCTCATCCAAACATGTGAAAATTATATATTTCTTGTCATCAGTGCTCATACTTTGGTAAGATATTTATGTGTCCTCTGTCTTCTGAATTACTTTAGATGAATTGAAAGTTAGTTACAGATTACTACTTTGTTTTTTTTCTGGGTAAACTTAATTGTCTTGGATGTTTGTTACTATTACTATTATGATCATAATTTTCATAAGTGCAATACTTGATTATGTATTCTTTATTGTTCTTGATTATTTAGATTTCTGCCAAGTTAGGTATTAGTTATTAATGTGTTTTTTTAGATAATTCTGGTCTGTTTGCACATTATTTATTATTTCATACTTTGTGGAATAGATACATTTAGATGGTGTATCCATAAGAATAGGTATAATATTGATTTTGACTTTTGTCTCTCCCTCATTGTTTTTGTACTTCACATTTTTCCCTATTATTCACCAAGTTGTTAAATAAAGACTTCTCCACTTCAGTTGTTTCTAGCTATTGGGTAACTTTGTTGGTTACCTAACATTTCATCTGGCTTCATTTTTCCTTTCCTTTCCCTCCTTTTGTACTCCTTTGAATTGTTTATTGTGATTTTAATGTGGTCCTTAATGCTGTTTCTCATCGTCCTTATAAACTTTTGTCTTCATGTTCTATCTACCTGCTCTTTCTCAAGTTGTCTTTACTTCTCATCATTCCTTGCAGTCATAGTTCAGATACTTATGTCATTAATGTTACCCACACATTGTATCATCCCTCTTATGTCATCCTTTATCCAAACTGATCCTTCTCTAAGATCTATGCCAAAATTTTAAGCGTTATTCACTCTCTCATCTTTTTCTTAACTTTCCATTTCTAACCTATATTCCCATTCCAGTCCTGATCAGCTTCTTTGTCCAGTTCATTCCTTAAGATGATATGTGGCACATACTGTCTCCTTTTGGGATTCACAATTCCAATCTTTTATTTTCTGGAACCATCCCATTTCCAATGGCCTTTCCCTTTTATGCTTACTGGTTTGATTCATCAACTTCTGTTTTAACTTATCTCTGGTAGGTTGCCATATCCACAATGTCACATCATATTCATGCCATTACACTGTCTGTTGCTGCTTGCCTTCACTGTCCTTTAAAGGAGATTGTTAAGGTTGGGATATAGACTACTCCTAGTACTTTTGTCACTCATCATCTTCATGATCTCACAAATATCATCTTCCTACCTTTTAAATTACGCACACATTCTTTTGCCTTTGATTGAGTAAGTATTCTCACTTTTTTGGTTTCCTTCCAGCATTCCTAGTTTTCACCAATACTATAAGAATCCCATTCTCTGTAGGGTGTCAGCTGATAGGTACATTTCATAAAATTTTAAAGAGACAAAAGGAGTTTATTATTTCATCAAGGATGCCCCTCCTAACTCCCAAATATGAACACCCCTTACTACTCATGTATTCATCTAAGCTTTCCTTAAACTCAGTTAAACTATCTGCCTCCACCACCCTTAAAAACAGCTATTTTTTAAAAAAAAATTCCTTTTTTAAAAAATAATACTGTCTAACTTGAAAATAATTCCAACTCCACAAAAGTTTTAGTTTATGCTTTATTGTCCTACTGCTGTCACTGCTAGACACAAAAATGTTTGAATGACAAATATTGCCAATACCCTTAATATACTCAAGCACCTTAATCAAGTCATCTCTTACTTTTTTCCTCTCCAGAAAAATCACTTTCAGATATATTTAGTTTGTTCTCATAGGACAATTCAGCCATCCCAGGTATCATGTTAGTGTCTCTTTGAATCTCCTCTAACAATTCAATATCCTTCTTGAGGAAGAGATAACAAAACTGTATAAAATACTCTAAATTTGACCTTTCAAGTGATCTATACAGTAAAACAATGATATATATTGTCTTGTATTCAGAATTTCTGTAGATGCTATCCAAAATCCTATTAACCATACTACTAACTACAATACACTGTTCAGATGATTTTTCTGTCACAGCATCAAGGCTTTCCCAAAACCATGCTAGCTCTTTGACATAACATTAACCTGCTTTAAGTAAATCTGTAATGCATTTTTAATTACAAATTCCAAAAACTTTCCGACTACTGGTCTATATATCTCAGGATGGCATTAACACTTTTACTAATAAAGCAGAGAAGAATGTTACGACCTTCTTAGGTCATCTTCAGGTTATTCATATCAGCTGTTCTGAGATACATTTTTACTTCAAGTGTGTTTCTTGTCATCAAGAATAACTGACCCATAATTGCATGGATAATGTTTATCACTTTCTTTAAATATTAGACTAACATCCAACTTCCAGTTTTCTAATACTCTTCCACTACTCAATGACTTATAAAAAGTATTAGCTTGTGGTTCATAAATATAATCTTTAAGTTTCTTTAAAACTCTAGGATAAAAGTTTTCTTATCCAGGGATCTATCAGTTTTCATGTTTCCTAATTTTAGTCTTACAGTTTCAGAACTCAAAATGATATATTTTACATCAATATTTTTCTTGTACATTAAGTGCTCTGGTTGAGGTATAGTAGCTGTATCTTCTGAGATTGGCTCTGCACTATAATTTTTAAGAGGCCCAATCCCCATCTTAAGATCTGCTTATTCATCAACATTTAAAAATTTCCTCATTGTTTTTCTTAACTCTCTCATCCACAGTTGTTACCCTTTTGACTTTGTTTTAAAACATCTCTTTTGATTTCAAATAGTACTCCAAGTCATTATTATTTCCATTAAGTTTAAATTTCTTGTGTTTATTTTGTGTATCCCTAATAGGATTACTTAAACTTCACTAAACCATATGGGAAATGTCCTGTATTTTTTGAAGAGAATATGAATATTTTGTATAAACATTAATTTTTTTACCTTAAGTTCTTACCATATCTGTTCAAGATCACCTCCCAGCTCTTTTACCAACTCTACAGAACTAGATCATGTTTCATTTGATCAAAATTATCTTTGCTAAATTTTAGAATTAGGGTACAATTCTTCTTCAGTTCTACATGTAATAAAATACCAAACCTAATAGTTACATACCTGCATGTACTTAAATGCTCACTAACCACAACTCTATCCTATTGACTTTGAAAGTTAATATTAAATCAAATATAGATTCCTTTCTTCTTGGTTCTGTCACCAATTGGTGTATAAAAGAATTTTTAACGATTTCTGAAAGCCAACTCTCTCACTATCAGATGAAAATTTATTCCAAGCAATTCCCCTGAAATTAAAATATCCCATAATAACATCTTTTCATTGATATCTATTAACACTAACCCAAGCTGACTCAACCTTATTGCTGTTATCTTTAATATACTCTTACTCAACAGAATGTACTTCACTCCTCACACATAAAGCTACTACTACCACATTTTTTTTCAATATTTTATATCTAGTAAATAATCTGTAGATTGGTATTTCAAACAAATTTCCTTCATCACAATTGTTCAAACTTATCCCAGTCTCAGTGACACCCATAATATCAAAATCATCAGCTTTTCCCAGATGTGTTCTTAAGGTTGGGCAATTGTTCCATGTTCTCTTTATAATTCCAGATATAAGATATCTCTTACCCTGCATACTGCTTACAGATTTACCCTGTTTTTATGGGTGAGTTGAAACGATGACAATTAGGTATAGAATCTGTCCAGTCAAGGAAGAAAAAGTAGACAGCTCATTACATTTATACAACACTAATTCTTACACATTTTGATCCATTTTTACCTGTGAAAACCACTTCCTTTTCTACCCATTTTGGGTTAATTTCCCACTCCTTGCACAAAGAAGTACTGATGTACCCCATTTCTGGGTAGCTACTTTCATTTAATAGCTCTGTGTGCACCTAAACTAGCCCTTCTACCTTTACATAGTGGATATGATACCATTTCAGAAGTTATTTTTCTAATACCAAAATATACTTCTCATCTATCCTCTTCATAACCAGTGTGTGTCTTTTAAAACAGGCCAATTCTTGAAAGTGAGGACTGAGAAGGAAAAATCTGTGTTTTTCTTAAGCAGTGTTTTGATGATAAAGACTAACTAAGGTAGTTTTGTATGACATGAGGTAGGTACCTCTCAAAAATACATTTTAAGTGTACAATTGTTAACATCTACACTTCAGCACACAAGATTTGGATCTATAATTGGTTGCTAAAACAAGAAAGAGCTTCAAATTTTACTCACTAAGAATGAAGAGTTCAATAAGAATTTTTCTTTTACAGAATCTTGCTACTGAGATATGTAAAACCTTTGGTCAAACATTTGAAACAACTTATCGAATGGCTTCACAAAAATTAAAAAGTGAAAGTAAGAAAAAAGCTATTCAATATAAAAGAAAAACTTTGTACCACATCAGTTCTGAAAAGTCTGCTATCAAATTTCAAAATGAAACACATTAGGTAGATTCTTCAGCATTACATTTAGAATTATCAAAACAGATTACTAAATCAAAAAATTATTGTTGTCAGTTTTTTTTTACTTACCTTAAGAGGATGTTAATTTTGATTTTCAAAATGGCCACCATTTTTAATAAATTTGTTTTTGAGCAATATTGCAATGTTTTCAGATGGAAAGTTGTGTTTTCTATTACACACTAGGGTTTTCAATTGATTTAACTTTTTTTATGTAGCATAAAAGAAATATTCTGTCCTTTACATGAAAATTAACAATTTTGTCTACTATGATACTATGTTTTATCTCATGATCTGTCATCATTTCATGATAGACCTGTTTGCATTCATGTAGGTATAGAAACAAGCTTTCTTACCTTTTCAGAAATATGTCATGTTGTATTACAACCAGTCAGAGCATGATAGTTAATGCCTTTTCTTCACCAAGACTTTTGAAGACCAGATGCAGTATGATGATATGATGATGCTGATTTATTTCAATGATAAAGAAAGTACTGGAACCAAGTGATGTTTTGTGCAGGGACAACAACACATCATTAGTGTCAGGTGAATAAAGATGAATTTGGAGATTTTTACTTGCATCTTCAACAGCATGAAAGATCATAAGATTATCAGCTTCTTCCTGGTTGCTGACCCCAGTTTTCCCTTGAAATTAATCATTGTTCTGATCATTGAAACCATAGTATCCCCTGAGATACATTGAAAAGGCAACCTTTTACCTATGTCTAGTTAGTAAAATGTTCAATTTGCAAATTTACATTTCATTTTATATGTGATTGGATTTATTCCATAAATTGCACTGATATACACACACACATTAATTCTTATGTCTTATTTCCATACAAATGGTCCAAAATAGCTGAAAATGCCAGCCATTTTTAAATTACAAATAAATATTCTGAAGATATATAGAAAAACGTAGTAATAATTATGTTTGAATCTGTAAGCAATTTATATAATTTTTTCACACCATTGGCAAGAATCTATTAAAAAAAGTATCTGGGAGATTATATTTATGAAAATGAGTTGCTTTCCAATTAATGTTGCATTGTAATTTTTCAACATTTACAGTTTGATCCTACCTTAATATGAATTAGGCTATAGAGAAAATTTATTCTGTGATATGGATTAGGTAATGATGAGCCAAACTTTTTTCAGTTTTATTCTCAGAAATCAATTAAGAAACATCTGATTAATTTTCTCATAATTTTAATACATTTTACAAATAACACAAGTTTGTTAATTAACAGAACATGAAGACAACTTCAGTTCCTTTGTGCTCTGTTTATAACACTTATTGGGCTTAGCTTTGTTTCTATGGCTTTTGTTACAGAACTAGAACCATCCTGGAATCAGGCATTTTCTTTTTCTTTCTTTAATACAATTTTTTGCAAAATGTGAAGCTGGTTAACAGATGCTCGTAATTACTTCATAACTTTGGGAAAATCAGGAACTCTGAAATAATAGATGTTCTAAATTAAATATTTCAAGCCAATTTTTATATTTAAAACTAACAATATATTGTACCTGAACAAATGCACTTTACATTTTCAAGAGTGATATATATAAATAATTATTATAACCTTAAGATACAATGTCTACATATAGAGTAACTTACCAACTATAGCATCAACTGCCAGTTCAAACAAAAGTATTTTTCTTTCTTCTGGCAGCTAGTCTCTTCTGTCAAGCCACATTTAACAGAATAAGACTATAATGCTTGACCTGTGAACATATTGTGTATCAACAGCCTAACCATAGATGAGCCACATTTAGTATTTCTCCTGCTGTTAAAAATGGTTATTAGAATATAAACACTAAACCAATCTCAATTTTTGGTGATGAGAAACTCATTTGAAATAAACATTTCTCTCAGAATGGCTGGCATGGGTATTAGCACTTTTATTGATAAGCTGAGAATGTTTTGACCTTCCTAACAAAACCTGAACCTGTTAACCTGAAGATGATCTAGGAAGGTTGAAACATTGTTCTCTGCTTATCAGTAAAAGTGTTACTACCCATACAAGCTGTCATTTCTGCCTTAAAAGATTATTACAGGTAATTTAAAACAAAATATAACACTTTTTTCACTCAAAACTTTTTTTCATAAAGATAAGTTTATTTCCAACCATTACAATAGAAATAATTACCATATTTTGGTGACAATGAGAAAAGCAAATGCCTTGAATAAAAACAAAGGTGCTTTCTGTTATAAGATTATATATGTAATTGTATTCACTATTTTACTGCTCATCCACAATATCAGGTTTCTAACAACATTATTACAGAATATTTTGTAATATTAATTAATATTAATAATAATAAGACACCAGTATTCTTTTTGTGCTTTTCTCACTTTAATTCTTATAACTTTGGTGCACTTTGCATGCAGTCCAGTATGTTAATTCACTGAGGTGATATAAATTATTATATTAATGTGACTTGCATACTAAATACCATATACACGTGTAATTAAGTTATAAAATGCTTCACGGAAAAAATTGAAAAAGTGGAGAATTTCGGTTATTTTACATTATTCTGTACATATTTAAATTATTGCACCATATAAAAAAATTCAGAATTAACCAAAAGTACACAGTACCCATACACGAACAGAAGTTGTACATGAACAAACAAAACCAATATTAAGGTGGTGTATAAATACACTCACTGTACTATTGTTAGCATAATATCACATATGGAAATAAATATTGGGGCTTTTCAAAAGAACAAACGTTTTTATATGCTTTTAACTGATCCACAGGAACAGATATTTTCATAAAGGTACATGCATTAAAGTTATTTATACTTAAACATTTAAGATATACTTCCATACATAAGTATAGAAATTACTTGATTATATACCTATACTTTTATATATGGCATGAAAAAGTTGCTTATTTTGAAGGTTGAACTTTCACTAATGTCTGAACAGCAAAATTTGATGTTTGTTCTAGAAGCAAAAGAATATAAGAACCTGACTGTGTGTCAAGAAAATTTCAAACATTTGCAATATGTTGGTTACAAAAATAAAATTGCTAACCTATGTTGGCCTTTGATGAAGAAACAGTTGTGAGAAATTGATGTTCAGACATGGTGATTTATAACTTTATAAATGTTTACCATTTATAGCTGCTGTACCAATTTTTATTATAGAACAATTATTATAAAACAGAAAATAGCTGGATTTAACTTGCAAAAATCATATTGAATAAAATGTGTTTTTCAAGCTGATATTTTCCTTGTATTAATCTGGTGTTTTGCTTTCAAAAGAAGGATGTCATTATTAAAAGTTCATAAACTCATAAAAGTAAAAATTCAATTACATTTCATTTGAACCAGAAGCTTACTTTAAATGTGTCATCGTAATGTTTGTTTAAGAAACCAGAAATTTTTATCTGTCTGCTTAATTAAACATTTAGCCTATACATCACCCACCTTCCAATATTAAACCTTTATTACTGGTTTTATTGAGAAAGTAAAATAAGTTACAGTTATGTAACCCTAAACTTCTTAATTTTAACTTACATTTCAAATGGGATGACAAAAAGAACAATTTTAAAGTACATATGGTAAACAGACAAACTTACAACACCTTCAAGAAATACTGTTACTATCAAGTGGCTATTTTGTAGGAACATATACACATTCAATATAGTTAATTAACGTATAACAGACTGTTTAATCTTATTATACATAGAGTATCAGGCCACATGCTGATCCTCACCATCTCTGGTGAGATCCACAATTATGGGAGCCATTGTGTACTGTGATGAATATAACGTATAAAACATTAAGGAAATTACAACATAACATCTTTTTAAGTAAATCACAGATTTCAATCTCAAACTTTTCAGAAATGGCAGTCTCTACTGTTGTCAGTGGCAGTTTATTCCACTAGTCAAATTACCATTAAAAAAAGGACTATTTTAACAGGGCCTAACCTGTCTTTTCCAAACTTTAAACTTGTGACCTGTTGTAGAATTACGTTTAGAATATATCACCCAGATAATCATATAAACTTCGATAAAATCACTTCTTACTCTTCTCAGAATAAAATATTTTAACCTATTCCTACAAAATGTTTAGCCAGGAAATTTAGTGTATTAGTTGAACAATCATAGCTACTTTATATATTGTCTTTATTTCTCAGAAATATTTTTTTTTCTGCTCTTGTGGAGGTGGGTGGTACATTCTGATAATTTCACTGTTTTCAGTTATATTATCAAAAAAAGGAAAAACAAGTACAGACTTTTATGTTTTCAAACTCTGTATATCCTGTTCTTGGCCAACAACTACAACTTGACATTTCTGGCTTTCCATGTCCCTGAAATTATGAATCTTAAGGCCAACCAGATTCTCATCTCACCCAACCAGATTCTCCCTACAGAATGGTCTCTTCGTCCTTGGGTATTTTTGTGGATTTGTTCCCAGCTCAAATCATCACTTTTCTGGAATGCTAAATTTTTCCCTTTAATCTTCATACCCTCACTCCTTAGTTTATGAGGTAGATGCTTTCAGTTATGATTGGAGGGGTCTTTACTCATGCACCCTTGTGCAAATTAATTGAAACAAATGGTTATTTTACAATATTTTCAGCATGGAGGCTGGTGTAACCTCGCTGGGCCCACTGATTTCCTTTAATAGTCATTTTCTCAAACAGACGGCACCATTAGCTGTGTTTTTTAGTACAGTCAATCGATTTTTGGGATAAATGATGAAATTTTGAGGAATATTACATCATTCGAAATTGCATTAGAACAACTTCTTACCAACTCAGTGAAGAAAAAGCAGTATCAATGGGGTCTGAAATACAAGAACTAAATGCAAGAGCAATGGAGGAAGGTGTTATTCAGTGATGAGACTCATTTCTTCATACAGAATCAAAGAAGTCTGCATGTTTGCAAGTCTTCATGTGAGAAAGTTTGAGAATCTCACATCAATCAGTTTGTAAAACATCCTTTGAAGAAGATTTTTGGGGCTTTTTCAGCTACTATGGCGTTGAAGGCTTACATATCATAGAAGGTATGATGTGAGGACCTCAATACATCGAAGTTTTGCAGAGAAGAGTCATTCCAGAATTGAAAAAGATGGATCTGGCATTTTTCAGCAAGATCTGATTCCATGCCACACTTTGAAACTTGTGAAGAATTTTATGACTACAACACAAATAATGGTGCTGGACTGGCCTGAAAACTCTCTGGACTTGATTATGTTGAGATCACTTTGTCTTAGAACATAATAGCAAGCACTACTGTCTTGTATGGTAGGCACACTTACCAGACAAATAATATGTTGGAAAGGAATCCAGCTTTCATCTTTACGTGACCTTGCAGGCCATGAGAACAGTTAGTTTCTTGATTTTTTCATAAATGACACCAACACATCACAATGTACATCTCATCGATTTTTTATGTTTCCCACATACCATTTATGATCGTATATGCATGCCACATATTTCCCTAGCTGATAATTGTCATTGCTAACATTAGACCCTATTTGAGCTGCTGCAGCATCACTTTCATTGCTACTACCAACAGTTACAACTGGGTACACATCATCATCTGATAGCCTTCTCGTATACAATTTGTTGGTAGAGTGGGGAATAAAGTTATGATGTGACCTAATACCTCCCACAGTTTTGCATTTTTCACAGTGCTCAAGTAGATCAAACTTTTCACAATTCTGCAGGACTGATTATTAATTGACAAGAAAGAACTGAATGCCCTGAATGTGGTCCTTTGCCCATTGGTACATATCAGAGACACTTAAAATTTGATAATTTATCATTTTGTACAACCTTGAATTTTTTTAAAGATCATGTTCAGAGATATAAGAATATATGGGGTAAAGACTGATTAGAATATTTTAATGGGATTCATTAATTACTTCAAAATTATATGGATATATTTGCACACAGTAACACACTTGAATTGAAGTTTTTTTCATGTAAACAACATATCGTCAGAGGATACTTTAAAAAATTTTAACTCAAAAAGTAGGTTGAACACCATCATATTCAGAGATGTAAGAATATATGGTAAAAATCTGAAAAGGCTGAATAACTGGTGACATGGTCAAACTGAAGTAGAGTTATTTTTAGCTAAATCATAAAAAGTTACATGCAACTAAATTTTTTTACAGGAGATCTAACAGATTTTTAATTACAACAGTTGCTGATTTATCAACAGATATGTTATAGGAAATTTGAAAACACAATTCAGCTTCATGTCATATTAAGTCTTAGAGCTATAGCTTATTAAATAAACCAATGTTTTTTACAATTTTGGGTTTTCAGGTGAATTTACAGTCTCACTATGAAAATCTTAAGAGAGATAAACTTGGTTTGAGACTATTTTTTAATTATGTGAGATTAATTCAGTCAATGTAGCAAATGTCAGCCTTCAACCATTACTCTTGCAACTTTAAGCAGCCAAAGTTGCCCAAAAAAAATTACTTAAATTTTACAGGGCTATAAATCAGAAACTATTAGAGATATCAATCTAATCTTTGGCAATTTTTCATTATACAGGTAGATGAACACGTGAATTTTTTAAGGAATTCTGAGGGGGTAACCTAGAAAATTTTCCAAAATCTGGATGATTTAACATGGAATGACAACACTGTACCACTGAGAGGTTGATAAATGTTTCTTAATACACAGTTAAAACCTTTATTCAAATTGTGTTGATAGATTTAAACCAGGAATAAACAGAGATGAGGGCTATGATATTAGTAAAATTGGAAATATAATTGATAGGAAAACATGTGCAACAGGCAGAAAATATGAATTTGTTTTGAAATATATGACTGGTTGTGACTGTTAGAATGCTAGAAATATTAGAAATAAAATTGACGAGACCAAGGCAGTTTTGGAAGCTATAGATTTTGGTATTATGTGTTTTACTGAGACTTCATTGAATATTAAGTTTCGATGAGAGAAATTTTATTTTAACATATCAAGCAACATATTATTTACTACAGGTAGAATATTGAAAAAAAGGGCGAGAAGTAGCTTTGTATGTGAGGAATGAATTGCATCCTGTTGAGTTTGAGCATATAAAAGAAAATAGCAATAATATTGAGTTAACTTGGGTTAGTGTCAGTGAATAATTTTGCATCAGATAGTAAGGGGATATATTTATGAAAATTATTCAAGACACTTGTATACACCAACTGGTTATGGGACCTACAGAAGCAAAATCTGTACTAGATTTAACATTAATATCCAATTGTGGTTGGCAAGCATTTAGGTGCAAGTGACTATTGTACTGTTAGGTTTGGGATTTTACTAATGCAGAATTGAAGAAAAATAGTACCCTGATCTGAATATTCAGGAAAGAAAATTTTGATGAAATCAGACATGATCTGGCTTCTTTAGACTGCACTAAATAATTTGGAGGTGATCTTTAATAGATGTGGGAAACATTTAGGGAAATGGAGCAGAATAAACAGTACGGTTTAGTAAAGGTTTAAGAGATCATATTAAAGATAAATATGATAAATTCGTGAAATGTAAACTTTCTGAAAATAATAAGGATTATGGAGAGCTGGTTAAAAAAGAAATTAAAAGGGCAAAAACTGTATGTGAAAGATGGTTGGCTGAGAGAGTTAAATCAAAGAATAAGGAATTTTCTTGGTATATAATGGGTAAGTGAAATGTCAGGATGGGGATTAGACCTTTTAAACATGATAGTGGGGAGCTAATGTCAGAAGATTATGAGATGGTGAACTTATTATGCTATACATTCTCTTCAGTTTTTACAAAGGAAGATGCAACTATTATGCCTCCCAACCATAGCACTAAATTAATGCATGAGAAAATAATGGCTTAAGAAAATAGTTGGTGAAACTAAAAATTTATAAATCCCTTGGACCAGACAACTTTTATCCTTGAGTTTTAAAGGAACTTTAAAATTTTATTTGTGAAACTTTAGCTGATATTTTTTATAAATCATTGAAAGGAAGTTGTGAACATTGTTCATGTAATTATTGGCCAGTTAGTTGACAAGTGTTTGGTGAGGTGCCTCACAAAAGATTTATTACAATACTAATTGTGGCTGTGGGGGAATTATTATCAAATTGGATAGAAATATGGCTTGGTTGAAAAGCAGAGGCCTCCCCATGGCACATCTGTGGGCTTACAATTCTATAACCTTAGTTTTGATACCAACAGTGGGCATAGCATAGATAACCAACTGTGTAGTTTTGTGCTTAACTTCAAACAAATAAACAACAGAGGGTAGTAATAATTTTTTTCATGTAGTTGCAATAGTGGTTGTTGATTGGGAATGCTTCTTTTCTCCAGATTGTGAGGGTTTTAACAGAAGTAAGGCTGTTAAAAAAATCAGATATAAATAAATTTTTCTTGTGATCAAAACAAAACATGTAAAGTATTAATTCAAATTTTCTCCCCATTTCAGTAATCAAGAAATTACAATATAAAATTGACAGCTCCTCTGTATTTCAATCATTAAAGAATGGCATTAAATAAAATAAACAGACCTCTTCCATTTTAGTGATCAGGGAATGACATTAGAATATGGAATGGATAGTTCCTCCCAGTTACAGTTATTAAAGAATGACATTAAAATTTGAGATGGCAGGCTCCTCTCCCCATTACAGTAATTAAATGCACATCTTTAGATGATGCTTGTCCACCCATTACTGACATCTAGTTTCTTGACAATAATAACTGTAGATTGAGGTATGACATGCCAAAACAAGAGAAAAAAAACAGATAACATAAACTGCAAAGTAAATATTTTGAAACCTTTTGTTGTTTTTCTATTTGAACAAGCCTGCAAATGAAATAACCATTTTGTGTCTGTCATAAAGATTAAACAAAAATAACTGTTATTAACAGTTCTCAAAGTTATCACCGAAACACCAATGGTCACTTAACACATTAGTATATAATTCTAAAGCATAAAGCAAACAACTCAGTATAGTTAATACCCATACTAGTAGTCTTTAGAGTATATTTCACTTTAGTTCATTTGTAAATATATGGATATACATGAGAAAGAGATTTTCTCAGTTGAGTTTAAAATTGTAAATGAAATACTTTGAAAGATGAAGAACACATTAAAACCTGTAAACTTATTAAAAGTTCATACAGGGTTTGTATTATCTAGTTTTTAAACGTAAGCTATATCAGTAGCTAATGACAATAAGAAAGCAATGGGTTAGTGCAAGTGAGGGTATCATTCCAAACTATTCACAAGAACCAGTTAATGGGAGAGAATAAATGTGCAAGTCAGTGGTTCACATTTCAAACAAATAATAAGGTCTGAGGATTTAGTAATTATCACTAAAAATGAATTATTATACAAGTTGAATCCAGTGGTATGTAAGTAACAATGTTAGATAATTCGGAACTGGTGGTATATATGGATCTCAGATCCAATATTATAAAAGTAGGGTTGTTACATAACTAGATCCATGAGAGTACAAATAACATTATTATATAATATAAGTCAAGCAGTATATATGTAACATTATTATGCAATATGTATCCAGGAGAATACAAGTAACATTGTTAGAGAGCTTTGATCTAGCAGTATGCAAGTAATACATTAGTTAACTTGAATTTATGTGTATAGAAGCAAAATTGTTAGATATCTTTAACCCAGAAGCATAGAGGTAATATTTATATATAACTTGAATCCACCAACATAAGAAAAGTACTCAGATAGGAAATTTATATCTGGTAATGATGTAACAAATAATGGTGGTTCCCTTTTTACATAATAATCGGAAGGGAATGCCTTGTCCTCAGATAAATTCATAAGAGATGATTTCTACAACAACAGGGATAGTAAATTCATAATATAAACAGTTTGAAAGAATTCAATTTTTTAAATAATTCATAAGCGTTACAATGTATATATATCTGCAACAACATCTGACCTGTCATAATGCACTGATTTTGGAACAGGTTACATTAAAGCTTAATACTAAATGGGCTTAACATAGAGGTAGAAAACGCTGCAAAACATAACATCATACACTTCTTTAGAAAGACATGAATAAATTATAAACCAAACATTAATGTTTACAGAGGACTGAGTAATTTCCTGGTGATTGGGTACGTTATAAACTAGACATCTGTATTGTATAAAGACTGTTGGGTACGTTGTAAGTCAAACATTATTCCTTCTGGAAAAACGACAAAAACGTCGCATGTACAAATATTGCTTCTATCATAAAGTCTCAAGCATATGAAGAAAGGTGTATTCCTGCTTTTATTATACGAAGATATACCAATTAAGTCATCAATGGATTGTTATGGAATCAGACTACCGAAACACTATTAGAGAATTCCCGTCTTTGTAAGTTCGACTGAATATGAAAAGGAAACAAGCAGTTACGTGTTTTTACATAACCACTTTATGATGATCATTTTGCAATAGAGACTATACTGTTAAGGAGCACAGCCACCAGGTTGCGCATAATAGGAGAAAGCGGAATGGACCATAATGACATAGTGAGACTCCAAAATAGTTTTAGTGTAATGGATACTTTTGTAAGATATTTATTTTATTATAGCTATTCGAGGTCACTTATCATAGCCAGAGGCCGGTGTGTAAATTAACAACTTCTATTTACAAATCCCACGTAATGATAATAATAAAATCCTTCACTCGGCGTGTTCTCCTACATAGACATCACATTAAAACAAAGGTTAAATTTCTCTACTGTCTAAGATTGTTTAGCTACGTTTTATTGACAAATTCTCACTATATTATTATTTGGTTTTTGTTTGTTTTTGAATTTTGCGCAGAGTTACACGAGGGCTATCTGCGTTAGCCGTCCCTAATCTACCAGTGTTAGACTAGAGGGAAGGCAACTAGTCATCACCACCCACCGCCAACTCTTGGGCTACTCTTTAACCAACGAATAGTGGGATTGCCCGTCACATTATAACACTCCCACGCAGTGGCGTAGCAACTATTTTTGCCGCCCGGGGCGGTCGTAAGATTTGCCCCATCCCTTCCCGCTGGCCGTTGATAATCCGTTAACCTTCAAAATTCTAAAAAGTCCTCAAAATATTTATTTTCATTTTGGTATAAAATTTCATATTTTTTGTTAGCTTTTTATTATTTTTTTTCTATTTTTACTCCCTCAAAATGCCGCCCCCCTTTGCTACGCCACTGCTCCCACGGCTGAAAAGGCGATGACGTTTGGTGCAACGGGGATTTGAACCCGCGACCTTCCGATTACGAGTCGAACGCCTTAACCCGCTGCGCCATTATTTAGTTATGACATTGTTTTATTTACAATTCAGTAACGTACACTTTGAAAAATTACATTGATTACTAATAACTCACTCCTGTCTCATTAGGATTACAAAACTATGTTTTTCTCTCCCATAAAGTATTAGTTTCCATTCTGTTTCTGCACGTTAATGTGTATTTAACGTTGTTAAATGTCTATTAGAATGAAAGAACAAACAAACAAAAAATTACTGAAGATTGTTTTAGACTTTCGCGCAAAGCCATTCGAAGGCTATCTGTATAAGACTATAGGTAATATAACTATACATCACCAACCACTTTTGGGCTACTTTTAACCAACGAACATTAAGACTGACTCTCACATTGAAACGCTCTCATGACTCGAACATGTTTGATGTGACGGAGTTTCAAACTCCGAGAGACAATAGCCCTAACCACTTGGGCCCAATTACTAAAGAAACAAAAGCCACCTATTATGTATTAAAAGTAGTCAGGGTGTTAAATAAATCAGTTGTTGTTGTTTTGAATTAAGCACAAAGCTACACAATGGGCTATCTGTGCTCTGCCCACCACGGGTATCGATACCCGGATTTTAGCAGACATACCGCTGAGCCACTGGGGGCTAAATAAATCAGTTTTTAATATTTCTTAACTTATCAGCAGTAAGTGATCTTGACATATTTTTCTTATATTGATAACGCAGTATAAGATTATTGTTGAGCTTGAATACAAACTTCAGAAGATAATTTTAGTCACCTGTTGTAGGTCTTTGTACATAGTAACTTGCTTTCTTAGTTACTTTAACCATCTTCGCCTTGCTACGTTATTAGAGATGAACATCTTCCACAAATAGATGCAGAAGGTGAGAGTTTGTTTTGGTGAAGGACGTTGTGGGCTTGAAAACCTATCGAGGTCAGGATTGGAGTATCAAAGTCAGTAAACAACAAGCAAAAGTCCTGAAATGTTGCCATTTTAAAACTCATGATGGATGATTCTCGTCATCCAATCATTAGGAAATGTAATTGGTGAAAATGCTGTAGCTGGAAAAAGTATTCCTGAAACTAAACCTCTAGCCATCATCATTAGACAGTTAACATTGTAGACAAGAAAGAATTAATGTTGCTGAATTTGTCGTTGATATATATAGAAATACTTTAAAGTGGGTTATAACACCTTGGAAATAGCTTAAGAGCTATAAGATCTGCACAGTCGAACTCAGTAGTGCATTCTTGTTGACAAAGTACTCAGAACAGGTGTAAATATAACGTGAAATATTGGTTGTAGCAGTACTACTTATCAGAAGATGAATCAAGAAGGATAGAAGCTATAATTCACTGGTTTGTCTCAAGAATAACCACTCTTGCTCGTTCTCTTCAACAAACCGTGAATATAGCCAACCCTAACTGTCCAACCATATGCTATGTTTTAACCTTTACTAAAAGCATTCAAGTATACAGCATAGCATCTATCAAAGCTACAATAAAAAGCAAGATGCATTTATGTCTTTAACGTGGTGATTCAGCAGTGCAGTGACATAAAAATAATTCCAAATCAATCATTCCAAACTACGGCCTTGTTCTGAATATTCAACAATATATATATACTGATCAGGATAAGCCATCAGTATCATTTTACCATCCATTCAGAAGAAACATTTGGGGTAAGGTAATCTTAAATAGGCAATTTCACTGGACAAATTAGCACCATGTTAATACGAGCTAGTAAAAATACCAACTAACTAAAAGTTTCAGCATGAAATACAGGTAAAGACTTTTATCTGTTTATACTATACCAAAATCCATAATGATACATCGCCGATGATAATTATGAGAGCTAAAAAGCTAGACAAGATATAGAAAAATATAAAACATTTGTCTAATAAATGTGGTATATATAGGTAGTGGACACAAATGAAGACATCAAAGTAAAGCCATTTAATAGGGTGTTGGGCCACAATGTGTGGTAAGTGTGGACAGCATTTACGGTGACAGAGAGTCTATAAGTATTTGGAATTCTTCAGCAGAAATGCAACATAACTCTTCCAAAAGAAAGTCAATCAACTTGTGCGTAGTTGATGGAATTAAAAAATACTGTTTCAAACATTGTTCCAGGATATCCCATGTATGCTCGGTTTGGCTAGAATCTGGTGACCAGAAAGGTCATAACATATGGATAATGCAAGTGTCATACTCCTCAAATTATTGAGTAACTAATGACAGAGGTGCCAATTATTTCAAATGACTGAGCATAGTGACTATAGACAGAGCCCTTTATCATTTGCGGGCACTAGGCCTGACCAATGTCTCTAAGCTGTTTATTATTATATTATTATTATAACTATTATTATTTATTGCTGCTATAGATTGTTCATTTATGACTGTGCTTTGAGTATTTAATAAATAAATAAAAAATTCTTTTGAAATTGTGTCTTTTATTTAATTCAGAGTAACAAATATACTGGTAAAACAAGATTGAACATGCACAAACAGTAAGCAGAAAAAGCCTTTGTGTAAGGACTAGTTTATATCATGTTTATGACATTGTGAACATCACTTCTGCATTTATGGTTTTATATTCTGAATTCTTATTCATAAATGTCATTATTTGCATCGTTTTTGCCTTCGTCTCAGCCTTTTATTGAGATGCCAATTTTGTATGTCTGGAACAATCGTTTATCCCGTCATGCTCCACAGAAAAATCGATGTGACGAACTGTACAAAACGCATGACTGTCACTGACTTTTGATGCAATGACAGGATATTTTGCACTAGACTCTTTCCTAAATATTTGATTTACAGTTTCAGTCCTTTTAGATTTGCCAGACACAAGACAATCTGGTGAACAAGGCCTCTTTTTTTCCAACTTGTGAACGATCGCATTGGTGTTTCTACGCCGCTTAGAACACGAGAAATACCCATCTAGGCGAGCGCTGATTGGCTCATAAGCACTGATGACATAACTATGGGTTCCCCCATTTACCCAGTATGGAGAAGCACCGCACTCAAACTATTGGTAGACGTCGGAGACAGATATTTTATATTATTTCAAGCACAAACTTCATCATCGCAAGTAGCCATTTGGACTGTGTATTTTATTTATTATCAAAATTTATATGTATCTCACTTGAAATTTTCTTTTCATACCTTTTAAGCCCTAGGAGAACAATTTATTGCCTTATTGTATAGGCCTATATAATATAATTTGGGAATTGCAACAAGTCGTAATATTTGTCTGTATGAGTTTATAGTTGTAATGTATACACCAAAATCGTAATGGTTGGCATCTCTGTAATGGCTTTGTTTGTTTGTTTGTTTTGGAAATTCGCACAAAGCTACCCGAGGGCTATCTGTGCTAGCCTTCCCTAATTTTGCAGTGTAAGACTAGAGGGAAGGCAGCTAGTCATCACCACCCACCGCCAACTCTTGGGCTACTCTTTTACCAACGAATAGTGGCACTCAGTGTATTAAGAAATTGCCATTTTGAAAGACACCTCTTTTTGCAAGACAGACATGGTATAACATAGGGGTGAAGATGATAACTCGGTACCATTAAGGTGCAATTTGCACCAATCTTGCCTTCTAAGGAAATGAAGAATCTAAACCATGCCAAAAAATGCACTCCCCACCATTATGGAAGCAAACAGTCAGAACTATCAAATTTTGTAGGTTGGCGCCACACTCCACTCTTGGTATTTCATAACCTGTGCTCTTTGCACCACTGAATGTAAAGCCATGCATTGCTGGGTGTGATAAGTGGTTTGTGTGCTGCAACCTTCTTATGGTATAGACAAACACGATGACTATTGGAATCTACCCGGCATTCAAGGATAATAAATCTGCTCTAAGACAAAGTATTATAAAGTGTAGATGGGAAATATAATGAATCGATAAAAGAGTATACAGCTATGTGTGAGGATTGTGATCAGAGGTTATTAACCGTCATACATGATACATCCGACTTATGCACGAATCTTACTTCTGTAGATAAATACCATTATTAATACGGTACATTATACCTTTCCTATGTAGTAATTCATACAGTACTTTCGTTTCTCTATATTTTATGTGCAATATGTTGGAATTTGAAACGATTTCAAAATATTAGCCAAAGTACATAAATAATGAAATAGTTTTGTATTACTTCATTTTATTAAGATTTTATAAAAAAACATAACTGATATTGTTATAAGCTGTATTTTTGATACTGTAATTTATATATTAGCAATATAATCCATCACGTTAACCCTATACCAATCGGGAATCCTACTTGTTTGTTTGTTTGTATATTGTTTGTCTTCTAACTCTTCTTAGGCTTTTACATTTGGACTTATCAATTACAATTTATTCAACTAGAAATAATTCAGGATTAAGTCAAGAAGTTATTTTTATTTTAAAATGCATAATTCCGTAGCTTCAGTAACAGTTAAATATAAATCAGTCAGTAGATTTATCCGATTCCCTCCTTTATTACTTCAGGCATATATACAGTCTATTTACTTTCAGTCATTAATGGCATATTTAGGATAAGAGCAAAACTAATAATATTCATAACTGGTAAAACGTTAATTGCATAGTTCAAATTTGTTTTCAAATTCAATCAGTCATGTAAGGGATTTCTTGTTTACACATTATGTATACACTTTCAAGATAGACATACACTTATATTAACTGGGATGCTTTTAAAGTACTGTTGCTTTCAGATCAAAAATAAAATTATATATAATTAATCAAGCCCAGTATTCTTACTTTTAATCTTCATATTGGCACTGCAATATTTCGGAAAGTAAAACAAGCTAATTTTTATATTCATAAATGTTAATTTTTAAACTGTTTTATTTTTTTTAGATTATTGAGTGTTGCTTCAAATACTAAGCTTATTTACCTTTAAAACTTGGGCACTTTAAATTAGGGACAGCTAGCGCATATGGCCCACGAGTAGCTTTAAGCGGAATTCAAAACAAACCAAACTTTTCCATATAAGCACATTATTTTTTAACTGGGAGAGTGAAAGAGGGATTTTGAACTATTTGGGATATTTCACTAATATACATGATAAATTCTATAAGGCTAACTACCCCTACTTGTGAGACACTTACCTCCGGAATAAAATGTACATACTTGTTCGACACATTAGCCCTTACTTTCCTACTAACAAAAAATTTCGAAAGCTACCACTAAGTCAAAGTAGATCTAATTCTGAATAGAAGTTGACAAAATAATTAAAAATGATCAGAGATCGTGCTTAGAGCAACCTACTTTACTTCGTTGCCACAAACGCAGATATATTTAACATTTATGAAATTCGGCGTTTAAACTTCCCCATTCTTTCCAAGACCTTTTAAATTCAAAAAAGAATGCACTACTTTGGAACGAGAACGTTATAATCTTGATATTACATTTCAGTATTGTTTGGCTTCTTTTCAGACTGCTTTTATTGGATTAGAAATGTTGTATATACGACAGACAAAACGAATTGATACAGGTGCTGAAATTTATTTTGGTACAATGAAATTATTTTAATAAAATAGTTCGTACATAAATTGATGTAGTGCGAGTATTTAAATCAGGTTTTAACAAAACAAACTGATTTTGAAGCAAAATTAAAAAGTTTCAATTTATCCGTAATTCGACCGTGTTGTAATTTACGCTTGTCACAAGCCATTATACTAGGCCTATGATATTTTGAACACTACATTTTTTTGAAGTCCTTTATGGATTTTCAATAATTAGAAAAGGTTATGATAATAGTATCTCAATCAAACACAATATTTGTCACATCCATTGCCGACGACGTGATCACGCCATAAAAACTGTTTTAATAATAGCTCATATAAATACTTCGCCATTCATCACCGAATTCCTTCTATTCTAACCGGCTTTAAGAATACTGGAATAAGGGAAACTCGTCAATCAGCAATGGATAGTAGCGACATACTGTGATTGTATTACAATTTTCTAAACTTTCTAATTTTTGAATATTTGTTAGGGACTTCATAGCAAATCCAGCATTAAAATGTCTTGTGATAACTATAACTACTTATAATCATGCTTCGGCACTTAAAATAGTCGTTTAATATATTTTCCGACTTGTTGTTAATTCCCTAATAACAACTGTTTTTTATTTAGTTATACGCGCAAAAGCTCCTGCCCGTAATAACGAGAAAGTTGATCTTTTAAATAAATTT
Organism: Carcinoscorpius rotundicauda; assembly: GCA_011833715.1. Lineage (NCBI taxonomy): Eukaryota > Metazoa > Arthropoda > Merostomata > Xiphosura > Limulidae > Carcinoscorpius > Carcinoscorpius rotundicauda. The sequence continues at coordinate 34,304,468 of CM022393.1, forward strand.
GTTTCCAGTATTTTAAAAAATATTGTTGCACCAGTGATTACGCTCATCGCAAATATTAATTTTATATCATAGCCATTCAACAACAACATAAGAAAAATCTACATTTTTATACTTTAAGTTACGTCATATTTTAAAATGAGAATGATTACACCCTAAAAATTCAGTGTAAAATATTCTGCTTGCAAAATAAAATTGGCATCAATATTATTCACGTATGTTCGGTGTTGAATTTTGCTGCACGCCCAGCTTTTCAAACACTTTGGGAAAGTAGCCGACACAAACGAAAGACAAACAAACACTCGAACAGATACCATAGTTAACAAAATATACAAGATTTATATTCCCCAAAATAATAATTTACAACTTTTTTCCGTATATAGTAGAAGCATAAGTTAAAAGTCATAGAAGCGTTACATTATATCACAATAAACTGATGAGTAGTTGAGGTCTTACAAACTCTTCACTCAATATATCCCTTCCTGCTATAACTGCCTAACTTTGGGCCTGGCATGGCCTAGCGCGTTAAGGCGTGCGCTTCGTAATCTGAGGGTTGCGGGTTCGCGCCCGAATCGCGCCAAACACGCTCGCCCTCCCAACCGTGGGGGCGTTATAATGTGACGATCAATCCCACTTTTCGTTGGTAAAAGAGTAGCCCAAGAGTTGGCTGTGGGTGGTGATGACTAGCTGCCTTCCCTCTAGTCTTACACTGCTAAATTAGGGACGGCTAGCACAGATTGCCTTCGAGTAGCTTTGTGCGAAATTCCAAAAACCAAGCCTAACTTTTTTTGGAAAGTGATGGGGAATGCAAAATTGCCAAGCTAATCTAACATAGTTGTTAACAATAGAGTATATATACTAACTGGAAACTCTTGAGGAGTGTTTCCCCTTATGGCCTATTTATCCGGCAGTTAAGCCACTTGCTACTGATGAAAAGACTTTAAAGAATTTAAATCAATATTATGGATTCAGAAAACCATGCATACGAGAAGCAGATATACGGGTGTACTGTAAACACTTTAACAGTAAGAACTCTAAGCTAACAAATATAATGTTGTAAGTAGAAACAAGTTTTTAAATCAAACCTAGAAACGTCCGAACAAGAGAATAGATCATTTTTATTCAACTAACTAAACAGCGAAAGGACATTTTAACAAGTGCAGCACAAGAAACATCAGATCAACACGGTTAGTTAAGTTCATTCAGAAACCGGGTGTATTGTTTAAATAATTATAAAGAGTTTCTTTTTTGATTTTGAATTTCTTGCAAAGCTACTCGAGAGCTATCTCCACAAGCTGTTGTTGTTGTTTTGAATTAAGCACAAAGCTACACAATGGGCTATCTGTGCTCTACCCACCACAGGTATCGAAACCCGGATTTTAGCGTGTAAGTCCGTAGACATACCGCTGAGCCACTGGGCGGCATCTCCACTAGCCCTAAAAAATTTAGCAATGTAAGACTAGATAGAAGGCAGCTAGTCATCACCACCCTTCGCCAACTCATGGGCTACTTTTTACCAACATATAGTGGGATTGACAGTGACATTATAACGCCGCACGGCTAAAAGGGCGAGCATGTTTGGTACGACGGGGATTCGAACCCGCGACACTCAGATTACGAGTCGAACGTCTTACCCCACTTGAAAATTTTATTTATTTTTTTAGAATTACAACGATAAAATTAGGATTTCTATTGTTTGCGGTGATCACGCCAGATAGCTCGATACGGCTGTACTACAAAATAACACACACACCCAATATAATTTAATGTTATATATATATATAAACATATATATATGTTGGAAAAAACATTTATTATATTTTACTGTATTGTATTATTTGCAACTACGTTAAGAAATTTCATAGACGGTCGTTTTGCCACTAGCTATCCTGTATTCGTTTGTTTGTTGTTTTTTTCAGAGAAGTTGTTTCTACTTATTAGTAAAAACACTCATTCTGATTTTATGATAACTAGAAAATTCTATATTATAGCTTAGATTTACCTTATAACACAGATTAATGAAAATTACTTTAGAAAACAACAAAATGTGAAGATAAGTAATTTATTTTGAAATGAGTCTTATAGGGTCCTACAAATCCTCCGCTCGTACAGCGGTATGTCCACGGATTTACAACACTAAAATCAGGGGCTCGATTCCCCTCGGTGAACTTAGCGGATAGCCAAATCACACACACACACATACACAGGGTCCTACAATTAATGGCTGGCTGTATTTTTTCTTCAGAGACTTGGTAAAATAGTAATACAGGAACTCGTTAGTGTGATGGTATAGCGGAACAATTTAGACAAAAGTACTGGACTAACCATCACTTTTCTAGGTCTGCTTGCACACCATTTCCAGTGGACAGGAGTGATGACTACGACAGTGAAAGGGGAGCTGCGATAGTCTCTGGAACTGGTTTAGGGGTCGCTCGAAACCAGCTTGCGTTTGTTCACGAGTTAGACTTCAGTAAAAGTTCTGTTACACCACAGACAACTTCACCGAGCGATAAAGTGTCACACCCACTGGAGGAAAAGCTTTCGGAGATTTATTCCAGCAGCTAGCTTGGGCTCATGACTTAGAAGTCGGTCGGTCTCAAATTCCTAAAGGAGGCCATCGTGATAGTATAAGTTCTCAATCACGACCAATTTTTCCATCTCCTGAACAAAATACCTATCCCTCAAATACTGTTATACAAAATTCCGAACTCTCTACAATTTTTAAAATAAATACTGAAGTTTCCTTTTCCATCCAACAAATTGAACAATCCCGCGTTCCAAATCAGAGTAACGAGGCTCATTCCAAAGCTGAGCATGGTAATACAACCAAAGTAAACACTCTGCATGGAATAGACAATCCTGCCTTTGTATGTGATGCTGGGGCTTCTGCACAGCTGCCAGAGTTGGAACAAGCTTTCAATCTTGAACTTTCCTACAAAATTCTGATGCCAAATTTTTTTATACAGCAAGAATCTGACCTGGATAACACACAAAGTCAAACAGAACTCGAACATCAGAGCAATAAGAAGTCCATTAAACGTAAGAGACGCGAGAAACATAAAAAGATATGTCATAGGGGCAGAGTTGGAGCAGAAGTCGAAACCTGTAGTCAGAGTTTATCTAAATCAAGATGTCAGAAAAAAACAAATCTACCAAATCTCTTCGTCTTACTCGAGATCTCGGTTACACGTGAAATTCAGCGACAGAAATGAGCATGCGCATCAAATGTAAAATTACAGTAAAAGCAGTGAAACATCATCGTGTTGCGATAATCCCAGAACAAAAACAAAACCATATCTAGCGAACAGAACTGGACACGTATATTCACACAGTAAACGAGAATCTCAACCTATCTACGAGCTTACGACGTGGAGCAGTAAAAATGTCGTTGCTAAAACGTTACTTTTAGCATGGAACGACGATTTGGAACTATAAAACTAATGTAACGTTTCGTCTGATGTCATGCAAATATATGTTCTTCCAGTTTGTGATTTCCTCATCAACCACAAAATATTTTTGGATTACTACAAATCTCATTTAACTCCAAATTTTATGAATTATATAAAAACATTATTTTACTTGGACTGATAATATCATTTAAGTGACAAATTTACATGCTTTGTAAAAATAATTCAAGTAAAAGTACGGTCCCTAAGTACTCTGATAAATACATAATATTGTGCTCGGATGTTTGGTGTTTAACTTAAAATCTCACGATAACATTTTAAGCCTGATCGCTCTCTTTTTGCCTTTATGTTAAAATCCTTGGAAAGGTTTTCGTGCAATCAATCATGTATCCGTATAACTATATATACATTCCTTGAGAGTAGCATAGAACACCGTAATTGACGACTAAAGTTTGTATTTTTGAATTACTATTTTGAAATTCTCTACAATTAAGAAGAATTCTCAAATATCACAAACAAAATATAGTAAAAGTTGCTAACATACTTCAAAGAAGCAACAAACCACCAACACGTGGAAACACGAGCTCTTGTAGCTGTCTATCAGGTTTCTAATCCTCCATCACACACCAACAAGATTCATTCAGTTATTCATTATATATTTGATAACAAATTAAATAAAAGTTCATTAATTCACCAGTAGGGAGTAAGCAGCAATAACTTATGTATTTTAACATGTTTTGGACGATTCTTCAACACTTTTCCACATAAATCAAATGCGTTGGAAAATACTCCACTTATCTTCAATAGGTTTGTAACCTTAATAACATGTTTTGAGTACAAAACGCAAACGTTCACATAGTTACAAATATTTCTAAGGTAATACGTGTAAATTCCTAAGATACATATTAGAGGGAAGAACTGTGTTTATAAAATAATTCTAAAGTATTAGAATTATTGCTTATCATAAAATCTTATTTTATGAAATCGTTTGAACTTTCTTCCAAACGTTAAAATCCAAGGTTCGAGTTCTCACAATCTAAGATAATCTATTGTTTAACTTCACATTAAGAGAACAAAAAAACAAATATTTTAAATGAAATAACAATCAAGTAGTCTGGACTCCAAGTTTTGTTTGCTCTCACTCTAGCTTCAAAATTTATTGTTTTCAATTATAGCTAAAAATATACTGATATATATTTTATACATTAGATTGGCTAACGCAGTATTAGACATCTATTTGTGTTAGCCTATAATTCCCACAATTTTTGAAACATAAAATCTACTTTATTATTTTTCGGTGGTTTGTTAAAATTAAAATATCCTCATATCTGTTACAAGGATCATATTTATATTTAACTCAGAATAAAAATCATTTTCACCCTAGTTTTATAATGAGCAAAAAATCCTAAGTAGTATTCATGTGTAAAGCTCAAATAAACATATTTTTGGATATGGTTTTGTTTATGATTAGTCTAATTATCGTGATTTACAACATAAGTTAAATTGTTCGAAAGTGTTAATATGTTTTTTATCTTCAAAGAAAGAAAGAATATTAAGAATTATATATAATTACTGTTATATAAAGCTTATGAAAATGCCAATGCAAGGCTTGTGAAATGAAACAAAATGTAAATAAACTTATCTTTGTTAGCTGTAATTTTATCGACTTTTACGACAATTTGTAAACATTATTATACATAGTGTTTGGGATTTTTGTGAGATGATTAATTAAATAATTGTTTTCATAAATATAACTTGCGTCAGAGTAATCTTTGTCTTCTGAATTTAAATAACTTTACATCTTTAATTTAAATTTGTACAACTTGGTTTATATAAGCTAAAGAAAAAGTACGTACATCTGAATTGTTTTGAAAATGAGTTAAATATTTAAAATCATTAGGAGTTTTGTTTCTATATTTTCTGTCAACAATCACCTCTTTTCTGCGAGAGGCACAAGGAGAAACTGAAACTCAAAAATCTGAGACACTAGATAATAGCATTTGACTTTATCGAGAACAGGGCTTTTCACCTTTTTTTTTTTAAATAATCATTCCTGTCAGTTTTTTGAAATAAATCTCTCCCCCCAGTTCTAAAAATAGACGAAAATTATTGAATTAAAATGTCAAATACTTTATTATGAATTAAATGGCTCAGACTACAACTGGAATAAATACAAGAAACAATAAATATATTTATCAAACTACATATAGAATAAATAATAACTTATTACATTTATTCTTTTGAATTTGTTGTATGATTGATAATATTCCTCCGCCTTATTCTAATCTCATTAACTCCTGGATGAACCATTCACCTTGTTGAGAAGCATTAAAATGGAGTCAATGTGTTGATTCTATTAAACTCAGAAGAAAGGTCTTATTCGTTCAATAATTATATTGGTATAATATCGTTAATAACTGCTATCATACAGTAAACCTTTACTTGGAGTTTGAGTGAAATCTTTTCTAGACGACTTCGTATTACAAAATACCTTGTGTCGATGTATACTGGGAATAGGAAAGTGTATGTTTGCAAAATAAGATTTGCAAATATTCTATGAATTTATAGGCAGAAGTATATAGAAATAAGGTTTGGAACTTTTCATGAATTTACAAAGTTATCTCAAGAGAATATATCAAACTAAAAACACAATGCAATATCAAAATAGTCAATGCTATATAATTATTGTGTTCTTCCAGAATTAATATTCATATAATTTAACGGCTCATAAGAAAGAAAACAAATTGCGTAAGTGTATTACAATATCTGAAGTTTAGTTTGTTATAATCTTAAGTACAATAGTTCTCGAAACCATGAGAATCTTGAACTTGTTTAATTAGTTCTTCGGAACATCTTTCCTCTCACCAAACTGTATTAGTTTATAATAAGTCTTCAGAATAAACAGCTACTGTGTTTAATTATATCATATTTTTTCGGGTTGTTTAGAATGTTATTCTCCTGCCTGTGTAAGAGTATTTGTTCATCGAAATTTTACATAGTTCACTAGCGACATATGAAATTTTTCTTGAAGTTCATTAACAATTCCAACAGGGTTCGTTTTATTAAAGCAGTCTTTTTGTTTTGTTTTGTTAACCTGAAGATAACCTAGGAAGGTTAAAATGTTGTTATCTGCTTTATTCGTACCAGCATGGCAAGGTGGTTTAAGAACTCGTATTCCCGTCACACCAAACACTTTGCAGTCGTGGGGTTGTTATATAGTTATGGTCAATTCCTGTTGGTAAAGAAGTAGCCCAAGAGTTGGCGGTGGGTTTTGATGACTAGCTGCAAAATTAGGGACGGTTAGCGCAGTTAGCCTTTGTGTAGCTTTGCGCGAAATTTAAAACGAACCAGTTCTGCTTTATTAGTAAAAATGTTAATACCCATCCCAGTTGTTCTAAGATACATTTTTAAGGTAGTTTTAATTACCCTTATTGACGTTACTTGTTTCAAAAACAACAAACAAACGTTACTTTAACTAAACAATATTGCAATTTATTCATGAGTTCAATCTTCATCCTTTGTATTTATATGAATTTGTTATTTAAGCCATACTTTATAATTTAGGATACAAAAATTTCAGTCATATCATCAGAAGATTTCTCATTTTATTGTCATAACCTGTTATGTTCACTATACAGCTGAAAAGACTCGACAAAGGACTTTTTTATTATTAAGATGACCGACTTCATCTACAGCAAGATAATAATAAAACTCACTAATAAACATTTTTTTAAAAATTGAGTAAAGAAAGAGACACGAAAGCAATTGTTATTTTAATGTTTTAAAACACGATAAGAAATTCATTGTTTGAGAAGATAAATACAAACCTAAATGATTACTAAAAAGAAAGATTTTTTTTCTGAGATTATAGATTATTATTTTTGTTGTTGTTTTTAAGTCTTGGGTCCTTTTGATCAAATTGTAATTACACATTTCACATAGAATTAGATAATTAGTTAGATGGCATCACTTATATTAGAAATTACTTCTAATTTCATCTTATGAAACTTCAGACTTCTACTATAAAACGGGATTAAGAAAAATACACACAAAACAATATTATTATTAAATCAGAATGTAAAACGTTTTATTTCTAGCGAATATTTCACGAAACAAAAAACATTGCATATTCCTACAGGTAATATAAAATAATAAGGTATATTAAGTGAACTTAATATGAGTAAAGATCATTGTATTAAACTTGTTTCGGTACAGCATAAATAAGAATACTTATGTTTTTCTCAATAGTGTACAACTTTATCATATTAAAACACTTTTCAATACACTATTAATATTATGTGACATGACTGGCTAGTAAATACTATTCTACACAATTGTTTTAAATAATGTACTTGAACTAAAGAATAAAGGGTGCAGAAATACCGATAATATGTAGTTATTTAACCCACTCCTTCGCTTCTGAGCTGACCATGTGGTCTATAATATCCAAAATCTTCACCATATGCACCATGTCTGTTAGCGAAACGTCTTCTAATGCTCAGGCCTTCAGCTGTAAGGAGGATGAAACAGCCCAAGGACAGACGACAAGAACCACAACTAATGTTGTTTTATTATTTAAGATGTTCAAAAAAATGGTAAATGTCTAAATATTTCATAATATCATAACATAATCAAACACCCGAGGTAAATTGGAGCTACTGCAATGATAAAAGTAAACCGAAATTCAAACGGATTCAATACGATATTTAAAGGATGTAATTAAACGTAGTTTCATTAATTACTTTTCATTAATTATCAGTGACACTATAATCAATAGTTTGTAGTTTTGACAATGAATTTCGGTAGCTAAAATATTGCCAACATTCTAAATATTACCATTAATTAATGTAAATATTTTTTTCTTTTTCTCAAACTAAGCATCTATTTTGCGATAATGAAACGTGTGCAGGATTATGTTACGTAAAATATTTTGTGATATAACTTTACGACAAACAAAGAATAACTAATCTTCTCTTCATTTTCTCTGCTTTCGTGAAAGAAGTTTTCTGTTTCTTACATGGAGTTCTTGCTTTCGTATTTGTAAGAAATCTTGAAAACAGCTGCTGATGAAAAGGTTGAGTAGGGCAGGATTCAGTAGGTGTTAAGGACTTGCCACATTCTGCCAATATGCAATATTTTTATTTCGAATGTTAATTTGCTAACTTTCCTGGATCACGTGTAGCCTTCATGACAATGTGTAAATGTAAACTGAAATTGTTGATGATTGTTTATTGCTTATGAAATGTGAGATACACATGCAACGTTATGCTTGTCAGCTTAGAAATATTGTTCATTGTATTAGTACACAAGCGGTTTATCAGTTTTCAATTTTTATGAGTATATTATTTTTATATCTTGTTTGTTTCGCTGTAATCCTGAACCTAAAAAAAAGACATTAATCAAAGGATGCACCAAAACATACTTTCAAATAAACACAAACAACATAAACAGACAAAATTTTAGCTAAACCAAAAATTATCCTATTTACGTCGCACATTGTTTTTTCTATTTTTACTTAGAATTTAAAATATAAAAGTTTATAATTTGAATCTCTTATTTACAAAAATAATAGACATTGATAAGCTTAATTATCAAATTTACTTGCAACATATATTGGAATAATAGCTGTCGTTATTTTATAACTAAGGTGTTTCTGATATTATTCAAGCCTTTAATTTGTATCTTAATGTATAATATGTGGTTATATGTAAAAGCACAGTTATGTAGACATTTTTAATGTGCATTGTATATTTTGTAGTTTTTAAAGATAAGTAATTCTTTTTGGTTTCATTTTCTTCTTAGTGCTGATCTACTGCAAACATATATTTTATTTAGTATATATTTTTATGTATTATTTGTTTATTGTTCATAAACGAAACTAAAAATAGTGGCAGGTATTCCGATTTAACACTTAGCATCTCATAAAAAGATGCAAAGCAATCGAGAGCGCTCAGACGAGACCTTCTCTTTGCCCTACTCGTGAAGTTAAATTTAACTGGGCTAGTGATTAAAGGCTAAACCGACAAGATTTCAAGGCTTTTTAATTATATATATATTTATTACTTTTATTATTATTCATTTTTATTAGTAAGGAGCTACACACAGGACTAACTTATCCATAACTGGTGTCGAAACCTGGCTTATAGCAGTATAAATAATTTTGGTTGGTGTATGTTTATAATACTCTAAACTGCTTAGCTCAATGTTCTATTTGTAGTATTTATACCAACTGGTTATCATTCGATACTGTGGTTTAAAACTGATGCTGTTACAACTATTTATACAAATTAAACATTTATCAGTTTGAAAAACATACTAATTAGAAAATCATACGGGAATGAATATCTATTTTCATTTGTTGTTGTTGAGAAGAATTTTTTTTTCATATATCACAAGTGCTTTTTGGGATTCAGTTATTATTTTCTTTTTATTATTTTTTTCAGTGATTTAACGAGAATCCCCACAAAAGTGCTGTATTTTTTTCTGTTAAAATATTCAACTGTCTTTTTTACGTACTCATACTGTACATATCTATTTGTAGTAGTAGTCCCTCAAACGACTGCATATAATGATTCGTCGCAGATTTATATCTCGCGTAAACACTAACAGAAACATCAGTGGTGAAGGTTACTGTTATTGGCCAATAAGGAAACGTGTCTTTCTCATATTACACTGTTGATCTCCTGAACAAAGTTTTATAATTATCTTATGCATAGGTACAGGTCGCGGACTCATTTTGTACCATGAGGTTTCTAGAAAATCCCCATTTTCTGTCCTGGAAAGAATCTTTAAATCATACTTTTAAACTAAAAACATTAGCCTGATAACAGTTTACTTATATTTATAACCAGAATAGGAACAGAAATGATCCGTTCAAGTGGGGGGATGAGATTGAAGGGCATGTAATAAAGTTGAATCACAAAGCTAAAACAGCGAGATTAAGCTTATGTGCAACGACGATCTTAAAGCACTTGAAAGAAAAGAGTAAATCTTTTGCTGGCTTGTGGACAAAAGAATGTCTTGAGTCGATGCTAGAAAGCTATCCAAAAAAACCGTATGAAAATGTTTTTAAGTGTTTTTGTGAGGTGGAAGAGAACATGAAAAAAAGAAGGAAAAAAGAAGTGTCAGCAGCTTTAGAAGATGGTGAAACTTTCTTAACTGTAGGGATATTTCCGCGACTGGGTATTCAAACATTTACTGAACCGATTTATAATCCTACACCAGATTCAAGTATCATCATGTCACTCTTTGTTCCAAAGAATCTGTCAGAATCACCCAATGTATAAAGTTTTCATTAGTTTTATTGAGAAAAGAAGAGGAAAGCGAGCCAGTATTAATATTCCAATATTTAAAGATAGAAACACACTTGACCCTTTCACTGAAAATCTAGAAGCACTGGGTAGTGATAGTCAGTCAGGAGAGAAAGCTAAACCAAACCATGTTTATGAAGATTGTTCAGTGATTGGGCTTAGCAGTTGCTCCTTACAGACTACAATACAAGCCTTCTGTTTGGAAGATTCCAATAATGATGGCTTTAAGTGCATGTTCTCCAGTAAGAAAAGATTATCTCACACACCACGACTGTTGATGGCAAGCAATGACTGAAGGTTTTGATGACCGAACAAGAAAAGAAATCAACCATTCCGAAATATTAAATTATAAAATTCCTAACCACTCTCGTTGGGAATCAAACTTCTTATATTTTTCATCAGGTGGAGTACATTTAAATGATTTATTAATTGTTTATGATGAACAGTTTTATGAAGAACTTACTTCGAGAGGAATAGATTCTCAAATCGCTCTTCAAGTGTCGTGTGCTCTTTTGAGGTCTCCAATGATGGTAAGCTGGGAACAACTGGAAAAAGATGAAACTGGAACAAGTAATTCTCTCGCTCTTTTCTGTATATCTGCTGTTTCATTAAGAGTCCCCGAGCATCAAATGTTGGCATTCTGGTGTGTTGAATTCAAACCAATGGATGTCCAATTAACGGATTTTGAGAATGCTGCTTATGCAATTTTCGTAGCTCTTTTTTTTTTCAGGGTTGTTTCAGAAAAGAAACTGAGTTGTCTTATTCCCATGAGCAAACTTCAAGAAAATTTCCAAGAAGCACAGAAACGAGACGCTGCTCGTGGAGAGAAGTTTTGGATTGTTCAAGATCTCACTTTAACTGAAGGAGCATGTTCTTAACAAGTCCAGAAGAATTGGAATGAGATAATAAATGGATCCAAAGATGGGTTTCCAGGAATCATCCCAGTAATAAAGGATTATCTCCACGAAAAGGTCAGCTCCGAAACTGTTATTGAACTTGAAAGATACCTGAAACTTGTACAACAACGTGCTGCTGGAGAAACCAAGACAGGATACCTGAAACTTATACAATAACGTGCTGCTGGATAAACCATGACAAGATACCTGAAACTTATACAACAACGTGCTGCTGGAGAAACCATGACAGGAGCTGCATGGATCCGTTAATTCATCAGGAATCACAAGAAGTATTGAGAAGATTCGGTGGTAAGCGAGGAGACAACCTACGATCTATTAACCACTATTGACCAAATTCAAAAAGGTGTTTTCCAGTGTCTTGATTTACTGGGTTGAAAGAATAAACTTTTAACACATGATAAATACGTGTTGGTAAAATAGTTATTAGTCGTTGTAAAGCCACTATTAGAATGTGTAAGCTATTCCGTAGAGTTGGGATGGTAGTTTGAATCGTGCATTTTATAATACTGAAGCTATCAGATTTTTTATATTGGCTTAAATGTGAGAAAAAAAATGTAGTTTTCTCATATCTGTGACACTTGCGTTTTATTTTAATTCGACAATTTCCATTCTTACATATGAGACTCTCTCAGAGCAAGTAAGAGTATTTCGGTAGACAAAAGTATAAAACTGCACAACTTTAGAACAAATTTATGTCAACATAATCTATTAATATAAAACGTTTAAAAAGAGAATACGATATCATGTAACAATTGAAAGTAGGTAGTAGTGGATCATTTGGAACTGGATACCCCATTGCCACTAAGTAGTTGTGGAAGGTTCAGAGTGTAACACTAATTGTAGGTTAACGGTTGTGGAAGGTTGAGATGTATCACGACTGTGATTATGTAATCTTGGGCTATAATACCAACTATCAGTGAGTGGTTGTGGAAGATCTTCGAGTGTATCTCACTAACAGTCAGTGAATGATAATAGATGACCTTGTATTTTATCTCATTAACTGTGAGTGAGTGATTGTAGAAGATCTTAGAGTGTTTCTCACTAGCTGTCAGTGAATGATAGTATCAGATCATAAAGTGTATCTCACTAACTGTGAGTGAGTGATAGTAGAAGACCTGGGAGTGCATCTTGCATCCCCGTTGCGCCAAACATGCTCGCCCTTTCATCCAACTATTCGATGGTAAAAGAGTAGCCCAAGAGTTGGCGGTGGGTGGTGATGACTAGCTGCCTTTTCTCTAGTCTTACACTGCTAAATTATGGACGGCTAGCACAGATAGCTCTCGAGTAGCTTTGTGCGAAATTTGAAAAACAACCAACCAACCAAACTTAAGTTATTTAAAAATAAAGGAAATTGTTTAGAAGTGAGTAGTTTTTCCAGATTTGCGAATGTAATGTAAACCATTTTCACATATCAGATCCAAAATATAGTCTCCCATCATGTATTCGTTATACTTTTAAATAATGTTACGTAGATGTCAACGTTTCATCATGGTCAAATCGTGCAACACCTTTTTATTATCACAAGACTAAGTTCTAGTGGTGCTGTCGGGGGTTTATACCACGACAGCACCACTATTACAGAACTTAGATCTCAACTACGTTTCTTAAATGAAAAAATGAATTCTATTTGAATTATTTCTTAGACATTGGAAGAGAAACTGTCACTTAACAGGAGTTACAGAAAATATCTTTGGGATGAACAGATAGGCAACGGAAGAATTTATAAAAAGTATTGAAAACTACTGTAAGAAACTCCATAAGTTGTTTTGAAGATTGTGTGGTAATACCATCAACATTCTTTGTCTGTGAAGACAAAGTTTTAACACAAAGGACCAGACTAGCTAAATAAGTATCTTCATCGAACTCAACGTTATCCTACTTGAATTAATATTACAGTTAAAGTTAGTGAAAAACGACAATGAGAATCCAACAGTGTCTAGTTAAAATAGTCCATAGTGGGAACAGTAGTACTAATTGGGCAATCAGATATGTGACTCTTTACCAGTCCACGAAGTGTGTCTTTTCAGGAACCAACTGTTATAACGTCATTATAAATGTCATAATTTTCTTCAGATACAGCAAGAATTTAATCACTTTATTTTCTCTTGTAACATTGATATGTTTCGATAGTCTAGAAAATAAGTAGTGTTAGTATGTATTTTGAGCTACTCTGTCAATTTATTCTTTTTTATTCAAAATAACCGAGTCTGGTTAAGTAATAACAACAGTTGGATGTAATCGTTTCTAAGACTATTTTTCGGATCTCTGCTGATATTACAGAAAATTAGAGGAATGTAACCCTTTCAAACGTTTTTTGATGATTGTAATTCTTTGGATTATGTTTACTATTTAGTAACGATATTTCTACTCACACTTCAGATATAATTTCTTTTACTGAAACCTTTTCAATCAGGTAAAAATATACATATTAATTTGAAACATACACAATCATTTGTTGGTCAAATTAACTGTTAACTTTGAATCAGTCTAACTTGTACCAAACTTTTCCGATTTATCAATGAGTTGAAATAATATTAAGTTCCTGTTGACTCTGTATTGACGTAATTTGTACATAATGTTTTTTATTTTATCAATTGGTTAAAAGAATATTAAGTTATTGTTGACTTTTATTGGCAAAAGTTGTTTAATCATTTTATTAATCACACAATATTGTATAATCTAATGATGATGTTACTGCAGACTGAACATCCTCATAATTTGTAACCGTTTTTATAGTCCAGACAATAGTACAAGATTTAGCTAGTTTATTTTGAAGCACATATTGCGTTATTGTTCAAAAATATGGAGCATACTTTTAAATGTAATAAGCTATTTTTGATAAAAACACGACTAAACTAGTTTCAGCAACAACTTCTGACATCAATCCAAAATCTAAATGCTACCAAATCGACCAATTGATTGATATTCAAGATTTTAACGATACAGAAATCAACGCATCAAGGTTACAAAAACACATTTTATTTGTACACTTATCCATAGATACACAAATCAACACATCATGGCAACCAAAAGGTATTCAACTAACTAGCTTTACCACTAAATTTTCTTAACACTTTCAGATGTGGACGTTTTTTTTAATAATTACAGTCAATCTCTCATTGTGGATAATGAGAGGGTAGGTTGTTGATGACTAACTGATTTCCCCCCAGCTAGCAGTAAAAAAATTAGGGATGTTGACGTTAATATGCCATTCATATACAATGCTTTTTTTTTTGCTTTCAACTATTTCTCCTTAACAATCAATGACCAATAACAATTACCGAAAAATATTTAAAATATTTTTGTATCATGAAACTAAAACTCTACGTTTTTCCCAGAAATATTTTTCGACATAAACTTACAGAAAATGTTTTCAAATACATATAAATGCAATATTTAAAAGGTTTTTAAATAAGTATATATAAATACTAAATAGATATTTGTTTTGCCTATTAATTAAACTATAGTTTGGTTGCAAAAATGTATATGAGCCAGTTCATATTATCCATTTTTTTCAATTTACAAAAATTCCAAAGGAACTAGTTAAATTATATGGTGTTTAAAGAGTAACTGGCCCAATACTAATCCATGATTTTGGATATGCAAGACTGTTCAATTTAAAAGTTATTATTTGGTTTGTTTGGTGATTTAATATTAAATTTTTATTTAGTTTTCATAATAATTGTGTCAAAAGCTAATGTATTTTAAAAGCCATAATTATAACAAGTTTTTTTACTTAGCTCTGTTTAAGTCATACGTTGGAAATGTAGTTTAATTGTTGTACTTGACTTTTTTGTAATGTTGGCGTCGTTTTACTCGCAGCTTCTAAGTTATATATAATATCACTGTTAGTAGAGGAATACATATACGTAGATTTATTCTGTCGCGTGTTATAAATACGTACAAATGCATAGAGATGGTAAGTTAAATTAAAAGTGAAAGTATAAGTGAAGTTAGACAATGTGTGAACTTAGCGTAATGAGCAATTTATAAGGTATCATAGCTTGTATTTTAATAACAGAGTTAAAGAAGAGGAATAAGTTTTGTTAATAAAGTGTCGCTGTAAAGTAATTGAACCCGTTTTTGTGCACTTTGACGAAAGGAGACAATTATTTAAAACTTTGGTAACCATACAACTCTGTACTGTTTGTACTAACATCAGAGTCAGAAAAGAAATAGTTCGTCTTGTCAGTTGAATTACAAAGTAACTGAATCAGCCTTGTATGGGCTTTTGACAAAAAGTGAATTATTTAAATCTAGACTAAACTGTGATAACTTATAGTGTAAATATTTTTTTTTACATGAGCGGATTGTTGTGAGCTATCCATTTATTATTGAAATTTATTGTCAATAAGACATAGACACCTAGTGTAAAGAATCTGAAGCTATGAACATTTAACAAATCATTGGCGTAATTTTTATCAATTTCTCACCCAAAATACTTCTAAAAACACCACCAGGCTAAAACAAAGAAATTTCACATGTAAAAATGTGATAGATATAAAAAATACAACGCAAAACGTCGAAATTATATAAATTTGAAGTTCTCTTAGATGTATTCTACAAAAAGAATCATCTTATACAAAGATGTGTATGTATGGAAAGATGTAATATTCAAATGGTAAAGGTAAAGAATATTGGAGAAAATTTTACCACTCTTTTTTTCCATAACAACAAGAAATAGAAACTAGACACTAGTGTTACACTCTTACGTTCTTACGTACGTACACCTACGTATCCCTCTTGTATTAATTACATTTTCAACCTATAAGATATGTTAAATGAAACTTCTGTTTGTGACGTTACAGTGTGCATACCTATTTAGAAACAGCAGAGTAGTGGCACTTCAGCATTTAGAATAACTGTGACAATTCCACAGATTTGGATCTTTCTTCCATCTCCGATAGAATCACCACATTGACTCCATTTTAATGCTTCTCAACAAGGTGAATTGTTCATCCAGAAGTTAATGAGATTAGAATAAGGCAGAGGAATATTATCAATCATATAACAAATTCAAAAGAATAAATGTAATTTATTTATTCTATATGTAGTTTAATAAATATGTTTATTGTTTTTTGTATTTATTCTAGTTGTAGTCTGAGTCATTTAAGCCATAATAAAGTATTTGACATTTTAATTTAATAATTTTTGTCTTTTCTTCGAACTGGGGTGAGAGAGTTATTTTGAAAAATTGACAGGAATGATTATAAGAAAAAGGCTGAGAATCTCTATTCTAATTAATGACATATCCTGCCGTCTAGTGGCTTAGATTAGTTGTGCTCGATTTTTGGGTTTCAGTTTCTGTCGCGGAAAGAAGTTTGTTTGTTTGTTTTTGAATTTCGCACAAAGCTACTCGAGGGCTATCTGTGCTAGCCGTCCCTAATTTAGCAGTGTAAGACCAGAGAGAAGGTAACTAATGACTAGTTAATGACCACCCACTGCCAACTCTTGGGCTACTCTTTTACCAACGAATAGTGGGATTAACCGTGACATTACAACGCCCATAACCTACCACAACGAAGAGTTCGTCCGAAGTATGTGCAGCTACAACTTTTGTGTTGCTCGTCTAGAGAGCCACAAGTCTGTGACAGACTTTCTTCGTAATGTCAGCTGGCATATTCGTCTCAACCATCGACATTAAAAACGCTGAATATGATTCCACAATATTATATAAGGTATTTTCAAATTGTACATGTCATTTATTGTCATTAAATGATTGAATTAAATGCCTTTGTTTCATTACTTTACTTTATTAATAAAAATATTTTGAAAATGTTCTATAATTTTTTGCACTCTAGAGAATATGTGATACAACCACACATAATGTTTGTTGTCAGTATGTAGAAGCCATGTATTGCTAGTTAATAAGTGATTTAAAAAAATTGCTTTATTACTTTAATTTTTATGGTACTTAAATAAAATGTGACTATTTTCTTGCCATAATTATGATTTTTTGTAACTTTATATCCATTCACCACGTTATCATCCCTGTGACTGTCCCATTCTGCACAGTTAGGCAGCGTAAGATAAGATACAACTAAATTGTCTAATTATTAGTAAACTGCCAGAAACAAACAATATAACAGATAAACGAAAAGGTCAGTTGCCAAGAAATATATAGAACTGCACCTCTTGAGAACAAATACCTATGTGGAAAAAACCACATAATTACAATAACATAAAATATGACGAAAATCCCAAGACCTATTTACAACTATTTCAAAATGCAGGAACATTCATAACTACGTAATAAGCTGTTTTATAAAACCACTTGCTAATTTTCTGTGACGATTTCAATAGTGATAACATTTAAACTAAAGTTTCAACATGTGTGAACTGAAGATAAATATCATTATATGACAGTAAACACATGTAAAATCTTTACATATAAAATAGACCCCATTCGTGACAAAGTGAAAAGTCTGCCACAAAAATATTAATGTCGCGTGTATCTATCCTAATAGCCTAATGAAATCTCTAGGAGACAAGGGGCATAAAGTTGAATGAAACAACTACAAATACTTCTTATTTATAAGTTCTTTGTTGTAAATAACTAAGTTTTAAAATATGGCCAGCTTACCTCAAAAAACAAGCGAAGTTCGAAACTGATCGTAAGTAACAAAAGTAACCTATTTTATGTGATTATTTTTAAAATAAAATACAGTTTGTGATAATGTTTGTTTGTTTTCGAATTTCGCACAAAGCTACTCGAGGATTATCTGTGCTAGCCGTCCCTAATTTGGTAATGTAAGACTGGAGGGAAGGCAGCTAGTCATCAT
Organism: Carcinoscorpius rotundicauda; assembly: GCA_011833715.1. NCBI lineage: Eukaryota > Metazoa > Arthropoda > Merostomata > Xiphosura > Limulidae > Carcinoscorpius > Carcinoscorpius rotundicauda. The sequence goes on from CM022393.1 coordinate 34,322,881, forward strand.
CACACAACGCCAACTCTTGGGCTACTCTTTTACCAACGAATATTGGGATTGAACGCACATTATAATGCCCGCTCGGCTGGAAGGGCGATCATGTTTGGCGTGACGGAGATGCGAACCCGCGACCCTCAGATTACGAGTTGCACGCCTTACCACGCTTGGCCATGTCGGGCCATTTGTAAAAATAGAACGAAATAATTGCAGAATATCGAAAGTATTTATGGACTATTTTCATAATGTGTTTTTTATATCCTCTGTATTACGTAATGAAAAACTAACATAAACCCCAAATTGTTTGGAAGGTTGAACAATGTAGCTTTATGAAAAATATCAGAATGAACAACATACGCATATGATTTGTAATAATGATGTAATTTTGTATGTATGTGTGTTTTCATTTAGCAAAGCCAACTCGGGCTGTCTGCTGAGTCCACCGAGAGGAATCGAATAATTTTATCGTTGTAATTCCGTCGACGTACCGCTCTACTAGCAATGAATGTAATGTTGTAAAATCCGATATTGGGAAAAAGCAAATATTTTTGTAATTTTTATTTATACTTAAACCATTTCATTTTGATTTGAAAACAACAACAACAAGCATTAGCACTGTAAATGACGATTCATGATATAAATACATAAAAAGATAATTTGTTTGACAATAAACACTCACAATAAAATACGGAACTCATAAGGCCGGTGATGCCTTTATATCTCAAACAAAACGACAAATATAAGAACGTAGGTTCAAAGAAACCTTTTAGAAGATTGTTTGTATTTCATTTTTTTCTTTTCCTTTCACCTTTCTTTTCGCCTCAAGAACAAACTTTAGTCCTCGTAAAACCACACTTCTTATCATTCTTGGATCTATTATTTCTGGCAGTTGTGCGTGGAAATAAAACAGATCCAGTTTAGGGAGAATCTTTTCAATCCAAAAATTGTCATCTGGCCACAGAAATACTGTTTTTTTATCGTGCCGAATAGCTTCACGAGACTGTAAAGGTGAGCATTGTATGATAAGTCATAAATACTGTTGTGGAAGACAGAATTTGTACTAAAAAAAGTAAAAAGAAAAATAGCGAGAAAGTAAGAGATGAAGTTAGTAGTCATCAAGAAAAATAATGTGCCCATTTCAAGTTTCAAAAGACGAGTGCTTGAAACGGATTTACTGTTATACATTTATTTTAATATCTACGTTTGTTGCAGTGCATGTAACTAATACACTGCTGGCCAAAATTTTAAGGTCAATGAACATAAAGAAAAAATATGCATTTTGCGTTGTTAGACTCAATCACTTATTTGAGTAGAGCTTCGAAAGATGAAAACAAGAAAATAAGTGGTTGAGTCTAGCAACGCAAAATGCATATTTTTTCTTTATGTTCATTGGCCTTAAGATTTTGACCAGCAGTGTATTGTTAAATGTGTTTTGTGCAAGTCCAGACTGTTCTCTAAATTTGTAGAAGATTCTCAAGTGTAATAATCAACAACACATATTTTACGAAAACATTAGTATATTGTTGTACCAACGGAAGTTTCGAGAATTTCGCCTAATGAGTATGAAAGATAGCTATCACAGGACGCGAAGAGATAACAGAAAATTCAGTGATGTCGAGAAACCCACTTATTGAGAAATTTATATGCAAAAACGGCTCGTTTGGATTGAGAAAATATTTTACATAGAAGAGCGAACAACGTTGTGAACCTGACTATGTATAATATTTTCACAACCCAAACGAGCCGTTTTTGCATAGAAATAACAGAAAATTGTTTGGTCGCTATAATCAGTACGCTATAAGTCTCGAAAACTATAATTGTGAAAAACGCTTATTAATAGGAAAATTACAGATATTTAACCAGGAACTATTATAGTTTTCTAACATTACTAATCGTTCAACTTCAAATTCGAATGTTATTATTTCTACAAAGCCATCGCATAACTTTAGCAGAAATACTCACAGATGAAGAATAGAGCTAGCTGGCATTCCCGTCAATCGAAGTTTATCTGTGTGTTGACATGAAAGTAACTTACGACATGCGGACCTAGATCGTCGATAAAATATAAAGTTCTGGAGCATGATGACGAGAAACCAACTTAGAATACAAGAACGAATATTGTTTGTGAGTTTGTAATATTTTTGTAGATAAATAATTGTTTGTGATAACCGGAACTATAAATTTTATTGCTGTTTGTACATTAAATATATACTTTCTTGTATTAAGAAATAAACTTTTATGTATTAATCTTGTTGACAAGTGTCATAAATTTCATACAAATCGACATATAATTAACTTCTAAATTCAACTTCAATTTTCCAGTCATTTGAAATCGTAATACCATTGTACGTCACATAGTAAATTGGAGTCTCGTTTGAGATAAATCATTATACGTAACATAATAAACTGGGGACTCGTATTCGAGATCTGAATCACAGACAAAATTCATTCTAAATTAAAATTCAAATCTTAGTGTCAACAAGTTTTAATTATAATCAGTGATGTCGAGAAGACCCACTTGTAGAGAAATATATGTGTAAAAACGGCTCGTTTTAATTAAGCTTTAATTATGTTTGATTATCAAGGTTTTTCATGAATCACCTTCCCCAATGTCCCTTACCTCCCAGATTCTACTAGAATATAGAAAACACTTTTTTTGCAATTAAATCCTAAGTCAGTCAAAATGCAACTCAATGCAGTAAATGAAGTGGTCTTGATAGAGCCATTCTACCTGAAACTTAAAGAAAACAGTCCTTTCGAAAAAAAAAAAGAGTACGAGAAGCATCAATGGTAAAAATGTTTGTCCCCTCACCAAAAAGTGAAGACGGGAAAGGCAGATGACTTCTGTGGAATCTGAAATTGGTGGTAACTTTTTAGTCTGTAGAACAAAAAATTAGCCATGAACATGAAATAAGTAAAATAAAAGTATTTAATTTGTTAAGAACTGGGCTAAACACAAGAATCAGAATACTTAAAGCACCAACTTTTATTAAAGATACCAGGGAGGAATGCCTTTAAGAATTTTACAACATTAGAAATACTAGAAAAGGAAAGCATACTCTACAAACTGCATAAGAGTGCATAAGACTGCATAAGAGTCAGCAATGAAGCTGTAGACGATAAAGGTCGTTGTGAAAGATATAAAATCAAGACTTGTTTAGAAGGTGGTTCCAAAGAACCAACAGATTATGATATTCCTGAAATAGATGACAGTGTAGTGGAGACCCTATTTAAGCAGGCTTGCATGAGCAAAAAGAAACTTGGTAATAGGATCAACGTGTTTAGCCAATACTCACAGAAGAAGACAAGGATAAATATAGAGAAGAATATTCTTTCAAATCTGGCTCAAAACAAGAGAAGCTTGATCTGGAACAAAAAAACTTGTAAGTTACAGAAGAATAAATTACTGCATTTGCAAATACATCAGTCATGAGATGATTGAGCCTATAATTTAATAAATGAAAGTTAAAGGGGGCAGAATCCATTAGAACTTTCATAAAACTTGAAACATGGCAGTTTTGAAAAATGACATAATATGAATGTAACCAAAGATGTAGTGACCACAGAGAACAAAGGTTGAAAGTATGTGTTCCTCGTGCTTATTAGTAAATACATCATTGTAGTCAAATTACCTGTATGTACTAAAACAATGGTGTTAAAACAAGAGAACTTCTGCCATGTGATGTGAACTGTCAAGTAACACAGAAAAAGGATCTTTAAGAAAACAGAAGAAAAAGAAACTTAAAATTGTAAACTTATAAACGAACCACAGTTAAATGTGATTGAGAATTGTAGCAGAAATTCTAACAGTTTGTGTTTTGTTTGTATATTTGTTTTATGAATTTCGTGCAAAGCTACTCGAGGGCTATCTCCAATAGCTGTCCCTAATTTAGCAGTGTAAGACCAGAGGGAAAACAACTAGTCATCACCACCCACCGCCAACTCTTGGACTACTCTTTTACCAACGAATAGTGGGATTGACCGTCAAATTATAACGCCCTCACGGCTGGGAGGGCGAGCATGTTTGGTGCGACTTATGTTCGAACCCGCGACCCTCGGATTACGAGTCGAACGCCTTAAAACGCTAGGCTAAATTCTAACAGACAATGAGTAAAAGGATTGGGCCCCGTAATGGACAAAATCCAACTGAAGATATTTAATGAAAGCACATTTCACAAAAATTGCTGAAGAGAAAGAAACCATCATTCCAACAATAGAGAGGATATATTTGTCAGATGAAATAGAAGTATGCAAATATGCACTTCTAAGAATTACAAAATCAGAGGAAGTGCATAAAAGAGATTTTTGAAAAATTTTGTTTCAAAATTCCAGATATACTAGATGTAGAATAAGCTGAAGCTAATATTTGAACTTCTGAATCATTTATCCCAAAGAAGAGTAAATGCTTAAGTGAATGAGTGAATAAGATTGAAAAAACAATTGAGTGACAATTCTCCATTTATACAGTTAATGATGTAAATCGATACTGTGGGTGTGTTAATCATCTAGAAAATGCTTTGAATGCACATAGAAAGACACACATGGCAAAACCAGAGTAAGATGGAGGACCATTTATTGATAAGCCATTACTCAATTTATAAAATGAAATAGTCAGTAAAAGGATAGTAAATCAAGATTTGTAGTAAGTATCTTTGATATCCACTTCTTTTATACATAGTCCTTGAAGAAAAAACTTGTGTATCATCCTTATAGGTTTCATCTTGAAAGAAGAACGACTAGATAATAACTTAGATGAAAAAGATCTAATACTGGTGTTCACTCTACTGTTTTCTCAAGCACTACGAAAGATAAGAACAAAAACCTAAGAAAATGTGAAATGTAACTTTGATAAATACCCTTGTTTTGTCAAAGAGATGAAACTTTCAAATCAAACTTAGAATAAGATGATTAAACTGAATAAAAATCAAAATTTGGAAGCAAATTCATAATTCTTGATGAAGAAAAACCCACTTAAAATAAAAACGTGAATATGATCTGGGAAGGTCAAACATTGTTCTCTGCTTATCAATAAAAGGTGTTAAAACTCATACCAGCTGTTCTCAAATACATAGCTCAGAATTGACAGTCAATGCGTAGGTGGTTGAGGTTCACTTATTATATTGATACTAGTCCAAATACAAAATAAGAGTAGATGAGATGAGCATCAACGAATATTACACATTGGTATGTGGAAGAGAGAGAGAGATGATAACCAGAAGCATAAAAAAGACAAGAAAGAGAAAAGTACATTGCAAAAAGATCCAATGGGCTAAAGTTTTAAAACAACATAAGAGCCAAGTAATAATAGAACACAAATGTCAGTAAAATCATGTGGTTATGAAGGATGCAAAGTATACATTTGATCCTGAATGAAGTTACCAAGAGAAAGTTAGTAGCTAATGGTTTATAATGCAGGGCAGAAAACTAATAATGGATCAAAGTGAAAAGCCGTTTAGAATGATCAAACTAAGGATTATAACCGGTGAAATAATATGGGAAATGAAACATGAAATACATTAATAAATAATTATTTTCTAGAATCAACAACTTAAATATTTGTAGAAAGTGAAATGAGTAATGGAACTAACTACCGAATCACCTACAATGACACAACTTTTACAAACATGTTCAGATGGATCAGAAATTGGTTCAGTATTGAAAATATAACATACCTAGTAGAAAAAAAATGACACCAGCAGAAATGTCACCATAACGATTAGAGCTAGTTAGCAAATCTTTCTCCATAATCATTAAAGCAAATATGCCTAAGGAAAAGGTTGATTTTAATCAAAAACATTTTGTTTTGTGCTAATCCCCCATAAAGCTTTTACAACACTGGCCTTTTGATAAAAAGGCATAAATTTATTTCTAGTTTGTGAATTTAGTGGAGGATGCTGTGTTAGATCACATACAATACTTTGATTTCTTCAATACACAAGCTGCATATTTCACTTCCAATAAGTTTTATAGCTTTGACTTTTCTAATGTTGTAATGCCGTAGATTTAGATGCTCAACTCTGATCAGAATATTTGGGATGAGTTGATGCTGATGATCAGAGCAGAATATCTTTAACTCAAGGTGAGAAAGATCAGATTAGCAAACAGTAGCAATTATTAACTATTTTTACAAGCAATAAGTGCACATTAAAGATGAAGTTTGAACTTCTTTTTAAATTCACGATGCATATTATTTGAAGTTTAATATAATTGTGTGGGGCTATATATACAGCTGGGTATCTGTATGAAAGCTTAGCTTGCACCTACTATGACTAATTTATTCTTGACTTTTTATGAAATACCAGGGAGAATGGAATGTTTTACGGAATTTAAGCTACTTTTAAAACACATTTTATGTTGATGTCATATTTACTAATTTTTAATCATAGAGTCATATTGGTAAGTCTTTTTTACAATATCTAAATAATAAAAATCCAAACATAAAATTAGCTGTTGAATATGAGCAATAATATAAGTTTACATTTTAGGATTGTCTTGTTTATCATTTACAGGATGATTTTGAAAAAAAAAAAAAATGTGTAGAGAACCAACATATCCAGAATTTATGCACATTTATATAGTTTTTATTTTAAGGCAGTTAAACCAAATTTGCTTTAAACATTTGTTAACTTTTCTTACAGGATTATAATACACTATTCTAATTTAGTTAATGAAATTAACAGCATCTGCTTTTTTTGAAATTCACAAATTTAAAGAGTTGTTTTCTCAGTGCAAAGCTACATAACGATTTGTCTGTCATGGGTAATCACACCCTTTACTTTAGTGCTAAAAGTACATTAAGTTACTACTGCATGGTTCACGTTAACCGAAACCCCTGGGTCCTGGATGCACTAAGAATTTGTTGGGACACATACAATGTTACCCCATCATTACCGAATATAGACTGTGAAACAAACTCGTAAGTGAGGTAAACACAAACACTATGATTCTAACTTTGTACTATAACAAACTAAACATCATACAGTTTGCACACAGCTGTTTACAATCAACTTCTGATAGGTTTCATCAACGACAATGAACTGCAGAAAAATAAAGCCAAATGAAAGTACCGCATGATTAACCCATTGATTGAGATGCTGAATCATAAGTGTATTTTTCTTTGTTTTTGTAGAATAGCATATTTCTGAATGATTCATGTTAAAAACATTTATGCAGCTAATTAATAAACAACAAAACTAGACAGTATTGTATTGTTTTCATGTGGGATGCAGGCACAGTGTGCATTTTCTATCTTCTTATTTAACTTAGATATTTTAGAATGTATTTTTTTAGATGTGTGGTATTTTCACATAATACGTGATCAAGAAGGCTAATAAGTTGCTTTCGCTCCAGTTACCTTTGTTCTTTGTCACTACATTATGCAAACACATAGCCTACCCTTGTGGAATGTGGCAGTAAAGCTACACCTCGTGTATGAGAATTAAAAAAACAATGCCCAATGGCAGATCAAGCGATTCCTTGAGGTTAAAACTTCTTTTACGTATTAATGGGAGAAACTTCTCAGATGGATATCACCATTCACTCTTGGGAAGTCTAAGTTACTGATTGGCTAAGTAACGTGAGATTTACTTTACGCAGTAAGAAAAACCTTGAAAGAGAAATAGTTTTGGATCTAGCTCTCCAGGAAAACTAACTATCCTTCTCCAGAATTAAGTATACACTTTGTGTTTTATGTAATGAATGAAGAATGTTCCCTGTACTTTTCTAAAATTGTATCCATCCTCTTTACTTTTTTCTTGTAAACTTAGTTACTTAGAAAACTAATCGAGATAAATATCTTGGTCGGTTAAAGGCTGCCATGGTCTAGTAGTTAGGGCACTCGACTCATAATTGTAGAATCACAGGCTCGAATCTCACCACCAAACATGTTTGCCACTTTAGCCGTGAGAGCGTTATAAAATTAAAGTAATTACCACTAAACGTTGGCAAAGTGTAATTCAAAAGTTGGAGGTGGGTAACCTTTACTAGTGCCTTCCTTCTAGTGCATCACTTACAAATTAATGGAGATTGCTTTAAAATAGCTGAGCACAATTCAACAAATAAACAGAGCATCTGAACGAAAATGCATCAACCTATCCAAAATTTAAAGGAGAAGTCGAAGGGAAAGGTGACCAAATTCTGTTGGAAGATTAACAAAACGTTATGTTAACATCGATATCCTTCCTCTGGTGACTTTAAAGTTATGGTATAAATTTTTTTCAATATTTTTCTTTCCATTTAATCGTATCAGCGGTGTTTATGTCAGTTTTCACCTATGAAAGTATCTTTGTTGTGAAATGAAAATTTAGTATCCATTCTTTGCTAATTTTTGAAATTAAGCAGCATTTATACACATATATATGTTGAACGCAAGCACAAACACAAACACAAATAAAACATTAAATAGCTGGTCCGCTTTATAATATTCAACAATGAATTTGATGAAACTTCATTAATTCATTTAAGTTACTATATGGTGAAGTAAAACGGGCTCAAAACAACGTAGGTAAACAGGTTTTCGTTGTTTTTTTTGTAAAGAGAATATATCCGTCAATATCTATTTTGTAGTTCCGTCGTGGGACATTTCATGACTTACAACACTGAAATCGTCCCCCAATGGTACAGCGGTATGTGTGCGGACTCACATAACTAAAACCTGAGTTTCGATACTCGTAGTAGGCAAAGTACAGATAGTTCATTGTGAAGTTTTATGCTTAATTATAAACAAACAAATAAAGTTTGAATTTCGCGCAAAGCTACTCGAGGGCTATCTGCGCTAGCAGTCTCTAGTTTTGCAGTGTAAGACTAGAGGGAAGGCAGCTAGTTAACACCACCCACCGCCAACTCTTGGGCTATTCTTTTACCAACGAATAGTGGGATTGAAGTCACTTTATAACGCCCCCACGGCTGAAAGGGGGAGCATGTTTGGTACGACTGGGATTTGAACCTGCGACCCTCAGATTACGAGTTGAACGCCTTAACCCACCTGGCCATGCCGAGCCTAAACTGCATTTACAAGACCATGTGGGTATTTATGTTTTGCATTATTTTGTTAATATGTCTTATATTTAGTATTACAGAGTTCTGTAAATGGCGAAAAGATGAACGTATATTTACGCACTCTTTACTGCAAAACTAACTGACAGCGGTTTAAATAATTACTTTTTCAATGTTGTCAGTTCAGTTTTAAACTAATGTCCGGTGTTAGGTGGCCTATTAGAGTTTTAATTCCAAGACATATATTATTTGGCCAGTATATATCTACTTCCATCATGTCTGCAATAACGATATAATTCACACAGCAGTTAATTTTTTACCAATTTTTCTCAAAGTAATTTAGCAAATTACATGGAGGTCGATTGGTCATTATGTGTACGTTTGCATGATTGTACAACAATTTGGGTGATGTGAATCAAAGTGTTTGTATGCTGTAATGAGTAGAGTGTTTTGTATTGATTGGAGTTTATCTGGCTTACACAACCATGGTGTCCACTGCTCCGAACCTTACTTCTATAACCTCCCTTACCATTACCTCAGTTTAAGTCTTTATTCTTTTAACTTTAGATGGATATCGTTCATCCAGACATCACCACCCTACGTCTTCATCCAAGTACCAAATCCATGTAGAGCTGGTCTTAGTGTATAGGGACCCTGAAAACAATATTTAACAGTGAGCCACCTCCAACGCTACAATGTACATGAAATTATATATACACAGCGGGCCAAACTCTTAAAGTCAATGAACATAAAGAAAAAATAAGGATTTTGCGTTGTTCGACTTAACCATTTATTTGAGAAGAGCTTCAAAAGATTAAAATAAGAAAAGGGAAAAAAAAAATAAAAAGCTTTTTAGCATTTAATAGTGAAAATGTGAACACTATGAAATTAGCCTGAATATTAGCTGGTCAAAGACCATACCAAAGAGAAGTCCTAAATAGGGTAGGAAATGCCCAACAAGAGGTCTCAGTAGTGAGTTGAACGGCTGTCACTGCGAAAAACTGCAAACATTCGCTTTGACATGGTCGGATTAAACGTTTGCAGAATGCTGGCTGGAATGTTATTCCAAGTGGTGAAAATGACTTCATGAAGATCATGCACTGTTTGGAATTGACGTCCATTTCTATAGACTTTCTTTGCCATACACTCCCGAAAATTTGTGATTCATTTCGGGCGAACACGCTGGATGATTCAAAAGAATCACGTTATTTGAAATGAAAAAGTCCTTTGTGCTGCCGGCATTGTGGATTGCTGAAAGATCCAGTCATTTCCACACAAGCGAGGATCTTCAGTCAATAAGGATGCTCTCTCCAACATGACAATGTACTCAGCTGCTATATAACCTGAAGCTCCATTGTTCCATGGAAAGAGAAAGCACCCCTGATAATAACGGAACTTCCTCCACTGTGTTGTGTAGAAAATTTCTCTGGTGGGATATCCTTATCGTGTCAGTAACGTAAAAAGCCATCTGGACCATTGAAGATAAATTTTTTCTCATCAAAGAACAAAACATTTTTTCAAATTTTCTATGCTCCATGTTTGGTGCTTATCAGCAAAGTTTAACCAAGCTGTTTCGTGGTGTAGAAGGAGGTGTCGCCTTTGAAGACCTTTACGGGTTTTAAAGCGTTTTTCCCGTAGATGCCGTCTTATTGATCTTGAGCTGTATTCTGCATCCGTAAGGGCCTTAATTTGGTATGACGATCGAATTCCCTTGCTCAACGCCGGGGAAATTTTCTTGGGCCGACCACTTGAAATTCTCGTTCCGAATCCCTCAGGGTCTTTTAAGAAATTTGCAACAGCAGTTTTACTACCCCCAATCCCACCAGCGGTTGCACGTTGAGAGAGACCTTGCTTTTGCAGCTCGACAATTCTGCCACGTTCAAACTCTGTCAACTTTTTAGCCTTTGTTATGTTTTTATCAAATGTAACACAGAAGATGCCAATGGGAGATATTGACAACACTAATGCTTGAACACAAATGACTAAATTTTGTTGCGTGTTTACCGATTAATGCTTCGTTTCAGTATAGTCTTAAACTTTCGACGAGCTAGTATTTAGGCTAATTTCATAGTGTTCAAATTTTCCCTATTAAATGCTAAAAAAAGTTTTTATTCTTATTTTCGTCTTTCGAACCTCTACTCAAATAAGTGGTTGAGTCTAACAACGCACATTGCTTATTTTTTTATGTTGATTGGTCTTAAGAGTTTGGCCAGCAGTGTATATATTGTATATATGTACATGAAAGAAAGTGAGATTAGAGACCGAAAAATATAGCCAAGCATAATGCATCTGAAACTCAATTATAGTTATGACTTACCCAGTTTCCACGCATTAAGAATTAACGCAATAAGAGCAATAAAAAATAAAATGTATAAAATTCTAGTTAAAGTAAATTACGTTTTAATTTCACTTTCATTGCCGCACTATTCTGCAAGGTTTTCTAGATTCCAGCGACTTGTTTCCCTTGTCTCTTAGTTGATAAAGAATTGAGACGGTCTTGACTCATTGTTGATCACGTGATTTTATTAATTTCAATTTCTTGTAACCACGTTCAGCAGAAGCCACTGTAATCGACGAAGTTAGATAAACTCAGAGAGTTACAACAACGTTTGGAAAAACTGTATCATGTGTGCGAATTGCCAAAAACGTTAATAACTCTATAATTTGAATTTCATAATAGTTCTTTAATTTACACGCTAAAATCCGGGTTTCGATACCCGTGGTGGGCAGAGCACACATAGCCCATTGTGTAACTTTGTGCTTAATTCAAAACAACAAAACAACAAGTTCTTTAATTTTAGAATTTTTTTATAATTAAAACTCGTTTCTAATTTCAGGACCGATACTTTTGAACAAAAATTGAAAATAATTTGCTACTCAGTCTAAGGTTTCATCGGAGCTGTTAAATAGTGAAGGAATTTGAAGTGATCCATTATTTTGAAGACTACTATATCACTCTTGAAGTTGTATCAGTATAATAGCGACTAGTATATTGAAGAATATAGCCTTTACGTACAGTTCACAAGGAATTTCAATATCAGAAATTTCATCAAGATGTGTTTTCTTCTGTGTAGTCCCATCTCTTAACCAACTTATACAAAAGCTGCCTTTACCTCTTGTATTGTGGAGCCAAATCTAGTCTGCCTCAGTTTTTCGATTTGTAGTCTAACATTTGTCAGAAATCTTGCATATTTTAAAGTAGCTTCTCTACTTTGCAGATATTTATTAATTTTATTTTTGACGCTGAATAAATCATACCAAACAATGAAACGAGAAAACGCAAAGACTGAATGATTTCAAGCAAACTATGTGCTTTAAAGACAGCTACATTATTATCAGGTGTTGTTTTGTTCTCGTAGCGTTCTGTATCATTTCAGGTTAAAAATTAACATACATTATATTAGTACACGCTTTATTATTTTATACAAAATGCATAGCACTACTTAAAACAACTAAATATGTTGTTGTTTTCCTAGGTCGTTAGATCTGAAGAGTTTTCTTAAATTGAAGCATGCCAACAACCCTGCAATTAACATATTAGAAAATGCACGTGTTCATATGTTATTGATATGAAGAACTATGTAACAGACTCTGGGCTTGTGAGTAAATAAGTTTTATCTCTGTGATTAGAATGATAAACCCTTTCCAACACACGTTGAAATCATTAGCGCGAGTGTAACAAACGCATGTATTTTGGTAGTACCATTTTAGCGTTTATATCGCAAAGCAAGAGCTGTTGTTATCTCAAAATATGATACTATTGAAGATTACATTGTCAAAATATTTTACTTTGAACTTATTAATTTTTGGTTTCTTTCTTGGTCTCACTCGCACGGTCTTGACAACACCCCTTGATCATTTTCGTTATATATCTTCACTAATGATCTGTTTCATTATATTGCTTAATATGTTTAAAACTAAATTACTTCAACAATATTTTCCGTTTAATTACCCAGCTGATTTTTTTGTTTATTTGTTTTGAATTTCGCATAAAACTACACGAGGGCTATCTGCGTTAGTCGTCCCTAATTAAACAGTGGAATATTAAAAGAGAAGACAACTAATTATCATCATCCACTGCCAGCTCTTGGGCTATTATTTAACCAACGAATATTAGAATTGACTGCAATTCATAATGCCTTTACGACTGAAAGGATGAGCATGTTTAATTTCACAGAAATTCCAATCCACGACACGTAAATTGCACCCTAACCACCTAGCCACGTCCTATAAGAACGAATAAACACGGTTAATAACTAACCTATAACCACATCAATTACATATCAAAATTAAATCCTGATCCAATCACATTTATTAACGAATACAAGTTTAGTTATCTTAGTAATGTTTCGTAGCTAAACATTTGACCCGGATGATATAAATACGAGTAAACAGGGACCACGTTACTAATGATTCGAATCTAAACTTGTAATTCATTAAATATCTGTTTGCGTCCGTCATCGAAAGAATTTCGTAACTGTTCAGATTTTATAAATCACAACAGCAGTCATTGATATTCTATTGCCTAATATCTGAACCATAGAGGAACTCTTAATCACAGATTATTTTCTCACATAATATTAAATAACTAATTAATCCAGCGTAGATTTCGGTAAAATATCTGAATCAGAAACCTGAAATAAAATACAAAAGATTTGTTAAGTAACAAATTATTCTAAAACAATATATAATTCATCTTAAGCACTCGAGCTCGTCATTTCTCATCCACTAGAAGATCATGGTGCTATGTCCTCAGTTCAGTAAGTTTATGTTATGTATTATAATTTATCTTGTAGGAGTCTCCGATTTATTATGTTACGTATGCTATGTATTGAAGTTTCAAATAGATGGAAATCTTTCTTTGAATTCAGAAGTTTATTTAATGTTAGTATTATCAAGTTTATGATATTTGTCAACAAGACTGATAAAGAGAATTTTCTTTCTTAACACAAATATATTTTAATATACAAACAACAATATAATTTTCAATAACGGTTATTACAAATATTTGTGTTTAAAATATTAGTTTATAAAGAAGAGTTTTGCAAACTATACTCAGTTTTATATCCGGTCTGGAACTGAATATTTTCTTTACGATTTAGGTCCACTACGAGCAAATTTCTGAGTTGATATTGTCACATCTCGTTTAAGCTAGCTAGCTTGATTAGTTTCACACCGCTTACGAGCTCTTTTCTTACCGATCAAGATATTTATTGTTTTCGTAAAAATTCTAACATTTGGATTGTCTTCGGATTTGGTAGAAGTAATAAATTTGAAGAAGGTTAAATAAATATTTTAATAGTAAAGGCTATCTTTGAGTGTTCTGTTTTTATTTAGAATTCTAGTTTAAAGGATGGGTGGTCTAAATTGTAAAACAGTTCAATTTTTATTCTTAAATTATATGTATATATAATCAAGGGTTCGATTCCGCGTGGTTGATTATGTGCAAGTTACCCATTATGCAGTTTTGGACTAAGAAAACAATCATGTGAACACACGTCGCCCAACGGACCTAATAATAGTTTATTTTTAAATTTCGCGCAGAGCTACTCGAGGGCTGTCTGCGCACCTAATAATAGTAAACAGTCTATCATTTCTGGCAAACCAATTTCTCTGCAAGAATTTTGTTTCTATCTTCTAGGCTGTACACTTGTATGCTGCATTCTAGTTAAATGTATTTAAAGAACAATAATGATGATGGCTATAAAATAGAAAAGTTAAAAAAATGACTGCCATGATAATATTGATTTGTTGCTGCCATGTGGCATCCTCGATAGGTTGCAGTCTGATGAAAGATACGAATCTGAAAGGCATAAAGTGTATCTGCAATATCTGCTTTAAAAGCGCAGAGTTTTACTTGTCATGACAAACAAACAAGATCAGTGAAGGAACCTCACCTTTAAGTGCGCACACACACACGATTAAAAGCACACAGAATTTCAAACAGTTTACACAAAAGATAGATATATCTATAAATATACGAGTAGATTAAAATATTGTGCTATGAAAGAAAAGTATATAGTTATATGTTTATTGTCTGTTTGATTTAACTCTCACCTTAAGGTGTAGATAAATGTTTAATTAATACCATAATCTTAAGCACAACGTACACATGATTTAATTAAGTAACGTGATATTTATTCAGTTTGGAACGTGGTCTTAACAAGATTATTCTCGCTTGTGATCTTGTTTAAACCTTATAACAACATCAGTCAGGACTCTCCACTAAATGCGACCATTCATTGTAGCAAGTAATGTATATATTTACTGTATTTTTTGAATAATAATCATTTAGTTTGATTTTACAGTTGTGATCAGACTCTTTATGTCTCACGAATTAAGTTTATCTGAGATAAAGTTATTTCACACTACATATCTTGTAGTGGAACTATCTTAGAAAAAATTTGTGCCAGTGTCATCATGCAATACTTATTGTTAGTGAATATTAAATTTATTTATGTATATTATATGTCAACTGTTTTATTTTTTGTTTTGTTTTTTAAATTTGCACAAAGTTACTCGAGGGATATCGGTGCTAGCCGTCCCTAATTTAACAGTGTAAGACTATAGGGAAGGCAGCTAGTCATCACCACCCACTGCCAACTCTTGGGCTACTCTTTTACCAACGAAAATTGGAAATGACTGTCACTTTATAACGCCCTCACGGCTGGGAGGGTGAGTATGTTTAGCGTGACTCGGATGCGAAACCGCGACCCGCAAATTACGAGCGCATGCGTTAACGCGCTCGGCCATTCCAGATCATACTGATTTAGTCTAAGTTAAATGAGTAATAAATTAATAAAGTTTGCCGATTACATTATTTTTAAAGTATTTTAGCTGTATTAAGGAAGTTGAGGTGTTATGAATAACTTGCATTAATTGATAAGTTAAACAAGTACTTGGTAAATGGCATTTCATTATATTAAGTGTTACGTAAGACATTTGGATTATAATGATTTTGGTCACACAGACTTGCATGTTTAAGGTGATGGAAATCCCCTCAGTAACATGATTGAATAAAGGATTGTGGCATAATAGTTACACTCACTTTAGCCATCGAGGCAGTGCTTTGTTTCCAAGCGTAAAATTAATATAATTTGAAGATGGACTAACAGACGTACCATTTATAGAGGTACTTATCTCTTCCACAAATCACTGATCAAGTGTGGTTAGTATTGTAAATAGTTTTGTTCTTCTTATATCGGAAATGATACAGACTTATTCAAAGAGATGATTCCTAAAACGAAATAGTTGTCTTGTGAGGATATGTTAAAATCTCTTGACTTATTCTCACTAGAGAAAAAGTTAACAAATGATTTTATGGAAAATTGCAAATTTATCCGAGAAACTGATACAATAAAGATCCTCTATTTACCTGTGCTGTATTCTGAAGACAACAGATCAAGAAACATGAGAACAAAGCACCAAATGAATTTTAAAATAATTTCATAAATTGCCTAAGAATGTTTAGTTTGTTTTTAACATCCGTGTGTATAAAATATTACAAATTTAAATAACGTTATTTTAATTATCTTATTTGTCGTTTTCTTTAAGAGCAGAATTAGTTTGCATTGTGTAATTTGCCTTATAACTAAGATTTAACAGGTATTGTATACCATTGGGATACATATTGTTTTCTCAGTCTAATAGGGATATTTAAGCCACATATAAAATGTAATTGGATAAATGTTTTGTATTTATTATTTTCTTACATAACAGAGCTAAATATGGGGTTTTCTTCAACTACTGAAATTCTACCGTATTGTATAGAATTTTAGCAGCACAACGTAATTGTATTGACTTTCCAAATTCGGTGATTAAAGGAAACAAGATTTCCTCATGCAAGCTATAGATGTATAAGATTATAATACTGGATGAGCTACGAGGGTATCTTCTATTATTTTATCATATTATTCCCATTTTTTCAACCAGCGAAGTGCGACAAGGAACATCTGATGACAATTCATCAGTAAAAGATGTATGATATTGCATGTAGATCCGTGTATCAATGATGTTTTCGAATATTTGCAAAGTTGTTTTTCTAACAGATCCAAACCAACAAATGGAAATGGCTTCAATGGCATATTGAGACAGGGGTTACAGGAGGTTCAGCCCCAGGGCCCATAGTTTTAATAGGGACCCATTAATAATTTTATTCAATGCAAAATTACGTGGGATCTAAGGCCGACATAACCTTAAATCCACCACTGCATGGGTGATCGAAGTAAGAAGAGTGAAATGATGTCGAATTTAAAATTTTGTCGCAAAATTTGGAGTGGAGGTTCAATACAAAAACAAATGTGTTAATGGTTTTGTTATGCCACCATTTTCAACTGAGGACTTGTACTGAGACACATTGTTAGATGACAAACCTCCAGGAAGCAAAAAGCACACAACTATGCAGAAGCGTTACAAGATGTTGACATCTGGATAAGATTTAGTAAAAGCAAAAAAAGCAATTTGTAAAATACGATACTTCCGTTATGTCAAATACAGTCCTTGTCAATTGCACAACTACTTTCAAGAGTTGAATGTAACATTGAAAACGGAAGTGCAAAAATCATATGGAACAGGATTTCAGAATTGATATTCATCATTTAACTACATATAAATCATATGTGGAAAATTGCAGTGAAACAATATGTAAGAGAAAGTTTTTTTTTTAAAATTGTTGAATTATTTGAATTTCAATGATATGAAAGCTTTGACTGCTGTAGAGTATGGAACTGTAATTCTGGTCAAAGATTCATTCGATTGTTCGGTTTTTATCATTGATACAATTGATCCAGATATACGGTATGAGTACAGAAACAAAATACTGGTTATGAATCAAATTGTATAACGACATTTGGATAACAGAAGCAGTATGTTGATAGCTCAGCATATGATTCCCACTGTATAAATAATGATTGAAATAAAAGTAGTGTTCACCAAAACAAAACCTGTCGAAGATGTCAAATTTCCACTGCTTTGCTGAATGATTTCAAGCAACACATTCTCATATATTATCATCTTATGCTTGATAATATTTGTAATAACATTGTACATAGACATCAGATTCGTGCATTCAATCAACAGTGGAAATTTCAAATGTAAAACAAACAATGCTTCATGAGAAACAGTATATAGCATCACTGTTTGATAGATTACAAGGTGAAGGTCGACCAAAGGTGAAGATGCATGCCCAACAACCAGTTTGACTGGCATCCACACTCATTTTCTTACAACTACACTTACATGGACGACAACCCAATATTTCACGAAGATTTTTAGTCAGATTTTTCTTTCTCTATTGTAAATTTGTCACTAATATAATATGTATATTTATAGCCTTTTGTCTGTATTAATTCTGCTTCCTTACAGCTATATCTGGTGTTACGTATTTTTAAATGTTTTATATTCTTCGTAGATTAAACGCAACAGAAAAACACAGATAACAGCTTGTATAATTTATTACACTAACCTATTAACAAATATAACAGATATAACATAAATTATATAATAACAGTGACAGATATTAAGTTACAACATTCGAAATTAATTACAAAACAAAATAATATTAGTTTCAAACTTCAAAATAAATCACAATACAAAACGGTACTGGCCTGTATCTAATGTAATGATCTAAAATGAAAGTCTCAAATTCCAGTCTAGGGTGTGAATTTGGTCCCACGAAGTAATTCCGAAACAGTTCACAGTTCAGTGATGTCGAGAAACCCACTTGTTGAGAATTTTATATGCAAAAAACGGCTCTTTTGGGCTCAGAAAACACTTCAAATAGAAGAGCGAACAACGTTTCGACCTTCTTCGGTCATCGTCAGGTTCACAAAGAAAGAGGTAACTGGCCGGAAGCTGACCACATGTTTGGAAGGGGTTGTATAACGGAGTGTCGCAATGTAGAGGGCGCGGTTTGATGTTTGAATATATAATTTTATCTATAATATTAATATAGGTATAATGGTGTTCCTTTATATTGGTTTATTTTGGGTTTAAGTTGTTGTATAAGTAAGGCTTCTTAAACGATTTTTTCAAAGAATTTTCTTACAAAACTATCAACATAATTTCACAAAACAGAAAACTAAAAAACAACCTTACAAAAAGAGACATTAATTCCATTAAAAACCTAAAACAAGACAGAAACATAAAAATTCTAAAAGCAGATAAAGGTAACGCTATAGTAATAATGAACACGAATGAATACATACAAAAAATGAATAACATCCTATCAGACACGAACAAATTTAAACCAATACACACAAATCCAACAAAGACACATGAGACGCAACTAAACAAATTACTACTACAAATGAAAAAAGCCAACACAATTTCACAAACACTTTATTCCTACCTACGTAAAACCGACTCACGCACACCGCAAATATACGGCATCCCCAAACCTCATAAACCAGATTGTCCATTACGACCAATAATGTCAACATATGAATCGTTTAACTACAATCTTGGTAAATACATAGCATGGGCATTCTCCAAATATGCAACATCAGCCAGCTCATTCATCAAAGACTCTTTTAATTTCAAGTCCAATCTAAATCAACTTAATCATAAAGCCTTAATGGCCAGTTTCGATGTTATATCCCTCTTCACAGAAGTTCCAACAACAGAAGCCTGCAAGATAGCCTTAGAACTCTATATTCGAGACCCTAACCCGATTATAGACATTCCCAGTAACCAGTTAGCAACCCTCATAGAATTCACCACAATAAAGACAAACTTCATGTTCAACAACCAAAACTATATACAAACAAATGGCCTAAGCATGGGCAACCCAGTATCGCCAGTTCTAGCCAATATTTTTATGACACAAATTGAAACACAAGCAATTAATACAGCATTACATCCACCACTATACTGGTACAGATATGTAGATGACACGGTTGCGGGATTCGAATCTACAGAACACATACTTAACTTTTTCACTCACATTAACTCTATACATCCCAACATTAACTTCACATGTGAACAGGAAGAAAGCAATCAAATATCATTTCTTAACCTCAAAATTATAAGAACCGACACACAATTCAAAACAGAAATCCACCGAAAAATCACCCATACTGGACTATACATTCCTTGCGACTCAGCACATGAAACAAAACAAAAACTCAACATACTAAGAAACCAGATAAACACAGCCATAAAACTATGCTCACCAGATAAAATTAACGATGAATTAGATAAAATAAAACAATACTTCATCAACATCAATAAGTTTCCTCCACAAACCGTAGAAAACATTATACGCACACACCCAGACAGAAAGCAAAATCAACCAACAAAAGTAAATATATCTCACGAATCAAAAAATCACGAAACCATATACTGCTGTATACCATATATTCCTGACATCAGCAAACAAATAACCAACATTTGGCAAAAACTAGTAACAAAATATAACATTCCAGTTAACACTAAATTTATTCAAAAACCAAGCACAAAACTAAGGTCTATACTATGTAAGAACTACACTGACAAACACCACACCAACATTATTTATAAAATACAATGTGATAACTGCCACGACTTCCATATTGGAGAAACAAGCAGAAAAATGGAAACCAGATTCAAAGAACATAAAAAGTCACCTTCACACGTTTTCGAACACTGCAAGTCAAATGGACACAACATAACCATAGAAAACACTAAAATACTAAATAAAGAAACAAACATAAACAAACGAAAAATTAAAGAAGCCTTACTTATACAACAACTTAAACCCAAAATAAACCAATATAAAGGAACACCATTATACCTATATTAATATTATAGATAAAATTATATATTCAAACATCAAACCGCGCCCTCTACATTGCGACACTCAGTTATACAACCCCTTCCAAACATGTGGTCAGCTTCCGGCCAGTTACCTCTTTCTTTGTGAACCTGACGATGACCGAAGAAGGTCGAAACGTTGTTCGCTCTTCTATTTGAAATATTTTCTCAACCCAAAAGAGCCGTTTTTGTATATAAAATGAATTTCTTTCTGTTTCGTTAATTGATACGAAATACATAATATAGGGTACTAGTTAAACTGATAACGTGTATAGGTTGTTTTATTTTTATATATATATCCAGTACTCTAAATATTAGAATAGCTCAACAAGCTCAAGTAAGTAGAAGTAATATAATAATTTAATATGTTACTGTTTAAAATACAAATAATGTTGCTTAATAAATTTAGAGACGTCTTTCACGTGTTTGGAAGCATCAGAGGTGGTGAATTAGTAGAGCATTTATTACAGAATCACTGTATGAAAACTAATAGTATTGTGAAAGGTATGATGGAAACTGTGATTCTGGCCTGGCATGGCCGAGCGCGTTAAGGCGTGCGCTCGTGATCCTAGGGTCGCGGGTTCGCGCCCGAGTCGCACTAAACATGCTCGCCCTCCCAGCCGTGGGGGTGTATAATGTGACGGTCAATCCCACTATTCGTTGGTAAAAGAGTAGCCCAAGAGTTGGCGATGGGTGGTGATGACTAGCTGCCTTCCCTCTAGTCTTACACTGCTAAATATAGGGACGGCTAGCACAGATAGCCCTCGAGTAGCTTTGTGCGAAATTCCAAAAAACAAACAAACAAACAAAACAAACTGTGATTCTAGGAATTAAAAGCTTTGTAAATTTGTAGCTGTTGTTATCGTGATACGTTTCTGTATTATATGTTTACAATATTTTACAGTTATACACTAGTTTACAAATAATGCAAAATAAAAGTGTATTTTTACGCTGATATGATGCGATTCAATCCACTATAAACTTATAGTAGTAGTTACTGGAACCTCAGTTGAAAGCACCTTTTGCTGTAAAATTACAGTATATGTTTATACGATACAGACTTTTAATAAGTCGGCTCACCATGGCCTGGTGGTTAAGGTGATCGACTCGTAATCTGAGGGTCACAGGTTCGAATCCCTGTCGCACCAAACATGCTCGCCCTTTTAGCCGTGGAGACGTTATAAAGTGACGGTCAATCCTACTATTTCTTGGTGAAAGAGTAGCTCCAGAGTTGGCGGTTATGACTAGCTGCCAAATTAGAGGCGGTCAACCCAGATAGCTCTCGTGTAGCTTTGCGCGAAATTCAAAACAAACCAATCTAACGAGTCATTAGTTTTATCAAAACCCCGTCTGTAATACCGTAAACATTTCTACGAAACTATTGCTGGGTGATTGGTTCAGCTGGAATAACGTTAGAAAATTAAACTTGTTTAGCCTGGTAGTGCATACATTTTTGTGGGCTATTGCAGTAATTCAGAGTGCAGTGATCATCGTCTGGTGACATCATGAGTGAAGCATATTTAAAGGAAGTCATGTACATACAGGAGATTCGCAACATTTTGATTAGTGAATTATTAAATTGTGAAATCAGAGTCAAATGACACATAGAACCGTTAATTAACATAAACAAAACTTTATCAGTACAAAACTAAATAAAAACGGAAGAAAGATGTTAAAGAACTTTACAATTACAGAAATCAACACAAAGAAATGTTTATATGTGATTAGTCTGATCTAGATAAAACTTGTGTTCAAAATCTATTCTTGTCAGACACATAAGAACCTTAAGGTCGTTAATGCTAACTTGAAAGGTATAATTGGACAAACTTGGGTATCTACATTTTTATTTTTCCATATCGTTTTCGGTTGGCAACTTCGTTGTGTAAGTGATGGTCGGTAAGGTTGAACTGACCAGTGAGAAAACTGATAGCCTAGACAAACTTCACCTAGTGATACATCTAAGATTGTGTATAAAAGGTAATAAATAACGAACTGTTGGAAATAAAATAAAATTTTGTAACATAGAATAAGTTCATAATATCAAACTATCACATTATCATATATAAAGTTCATTAGTACTTATTTTTAACTTTTTTTGCATTTTATTCACTTGCATGAGGGATCTGTTAGCATATAATCATTACATATATTATCATAATAATACAGACACACATCCATTCCCTCCCATACACACAGCTTAAAAGTTTCCTGCTTAAATTTTCGCCAATCATCTTTACTAAGTTAAAGATATACTGCGTGATATAACCCACCAATCACATTCTTTGTACAAAGTGTCCATTGTTGACTACCTTGTAACGCAGTATTATGCAAATTATTGTAAACATGACATCGACGTCTGCTTAGCTGTATAAATATATAAAGATTTGACGTGTAGTTGTAATTTACTGTTGCTGCTTCAGACATTAACATGCAAGTTTCTTGTAATTAACAAGTCAAGAATAAACTTTTTAAATAAAGGAAATAAATGTAGAAATGGCTAATATCACTCTTACAAAAAATCTACACAAGATAGTAAGGATGACATTTGCAATTACTATCCAACTGTGTTGTTTGCATTGTTTTTGAATAATTGATATTAGCTATCTCTATATTTACTTTCTTTCTTGAAAATATTTTCTTTACTTTTTTGCTTGTTTGTTTCTTAATCTAGTGTTTTTCAATAGACACATGAGGGTTCTATTTATAATAATATGGTTCTAACTGTAGAATTTATTGTTTATATATTACTGGCTGGTAATTTCTGGGTTGTCCTGTTCTTAAGCTATTTAAAGGAGCACCTAAATTCTATAGGAAAGCTAATTTTAAGGGGAAATGATAACATCGTTTACACTAGAATTGCGATTACTGCTAGTTAATAATAATAATAAAAACGAAGACTAAGTTTGAAACTATATTAACTCAGTGAAATTAGTTGACGCCATTTTTCTGATTTTTTGAGTTATTATAAAAAAGAAGAACAAGAAATTGAAACTTTCTCTTACAATATTTACAGAACTTGTGACTCACTGATCAAATAGATATTGTTATAAAAAGAAACATTGTATAATAAAGTTCTGATGATATATTGAAAAGATATTTAAAATACCATTTCGATTAACAGTTTGAGCCATCGTTACATGGCCAGTACCTGATACTTGAAAACGTCAGTACTCGATGAAGTTCCATATTTTCAGAATAGAGGAAAACAAAAACAACTACGCGTTCAACATATATCACATTTATTACTACTATGGTTTTGCAATTAAACATAACAATGTCTTTACTAGCAAAATCACAGCAGTAATAAATGAAATATTTGTGAAACTTACGGAAAATTATCTTCGTTTTTTTGTCGAAACGGTAGTTCAGGTTTTAATTAAACAGTGCCTGATTGGATTCGCCATTCAGCATACAAATGTCACTTGTTCCGTGTATATGAACTGTCTTGTGCAATTCACTTTTATGTGTTAATAGACAGTTCCCGGGATTGCTTGTTATTGCTACTGTTAAGCTAGTTGAAGCTATTGTTCACACCCTGGTTGTACTCGACACGGAACGAACACTATGATATACACTTCATTATGTTCTATGCTGTGTTCAGCGTCTTTCTTTTATCAAACTCAACCAAAGTAAGATAACTCAGAATTACTTCATAATGTATGTGTTGAATTCTTTGCTATTAAATTTACTATTTTATTGCTTTTATTGCTTTTTTTAAATAAGCTCAATTTTACCTGGATATATTACAGAATGGATAAGAAAGAAAAAAATTGATGCAGACACAAAAAAATATATTACAGTAGTGCAAAGTTTTATGTTCTTTTGCTAACATGTACATTGCCCTTTACTCGTACTCTTGTGTGAGATAAGTTTTAAATGTTTTGTTTTGGGTTAAGGAAATTGCATTTCTGTAACTAGGAGGACTTATAACCAAGAGAAAAATTGGTAACTGAAAAAAGATTGTTGTACAAAAGAACTGTTGGATTTTAAAGTAGCCCTTTCTTGGATGCCTTTTTCAATACTGCGAAGGTTCACGACTTCTTTCTCATTGCTACTGCGGACTCAGGAAGGATAAACGTCAGGATCTGGTGCACCCTGAATGGTTGAGATCTTCTGTCGGAGACTTACTTCACTGGGATGAAAACATGATGCAGTAGCTCTGGGAATGAAACGGGTATTCTGTCTAGGTCTCATAAACCTTTGCCAGCCAAAATAATTCAACTCCAATTTTGGTAGAACCCATCTCACCAAGATAGACTTGCTTTTGGGGATATTTATTTATAAAAGCTTGAATATAGTGGATTATAAGGATACTTATTCAATGGAATGTCAAAACATGAGCACATGTAAACATCATAAAAACGTTACTTGATCAAGGTAACCTAAATATTATTCAGCTTTTAAAGGTAATTTTAATGAGAAAGTAATAGCCATAATCAGATAGTTATGCCTATGATCTCCAATCTATGACCCTTCGAGCAACTGATATTTATTAACATTACATTTTCAATCCATACGTTTACCATAGAAATCTCTGTTTTTGACCAACTTAGCAATCTTTTCTTCAGATAGCTAATGGTGATTTCCATAGATGTTATTTTCTGCAGAGTGTGATGAAGAACTTACATTCAAGGCTTATTACAACACTCCAAGTGTGCACCTGACTTTCGATGCAGAGGTACGTATAGATGAAATTGTGTTAGTCACCCATAGTTTTGGATGTAGCTACAAGATCTCCGTGGGCCAAGCATCTCCTGTCATTTATGTTGTGCCATCGATGGCTGAGAGGGCATCATACCTAATTGCACAGTCAAAACTACGTTTGCACGTAGCGCAGCAATAACTGTGGATACTCTCAATGTTTTTCATAGTCCTTGTTCAAGAGAAGTCTAAATGTTCATTGAGATAACAATGTCTATTCATTTATTGTCCAGCTGGCTTATGCATGATCACCATAAGTAAAACATGAGCAAATGTGTACCAATCTCTGGCATTTCCAGTATATCTCGTCGTTGAACGTTCTAGAACCTCGCGTGATTCATACAAATGTTGAAGAAGAGATTTCTGGAGCTGAAGTTAGCTAAAGAATCATCTGGGTTCTGAGAATATGTTCCAGACCAAAAGGAGAAAGACCAAGCTGGAGTGGCCAGGACCTCTACAATCACTGGTTAGTAGCCACCCAAACTATGTTGGTAATACAAAAGCTACCGCCTTCCTGACATTAATGAAACCAATAAAACTTAAATATGAGGGGTATTAAGGAACCTTCTTCTCAACAGAATTTGTGCTACCTCTGTTCAAGACGCCCCTCACAATGCCACAAGACAGCAAGGACTGTCCTGCTCGACACCACTGACATCCAACTAACCTTGCAACAATATTAATATGGCATTGCCAAGACTTAACTACATTAAAGAAAATTCTATATTCTTAACTGAAAGTAAAGATCCACCATCTTATCGCTCCACTTCTTTTACAGAACTCCTACGTCTGTGGACTCAAATATTCTTTTGCTGTACAGATGTATATACCAGAAAGGAATATTTGAGTCACTTTTATATATATATATAGGATGGGGGCGGCGCATTCTCTTGGACATATAATTAAATTTGAGGGTAGACTGGTGGTGTTCCTGATAAGTAAGATTTAATCGACCATACGCGCCTCCCACGCTTAACATTGCTGGAATAAAAATATAATTAATAAGCATTACAATAAAAAAAATATATTTTATAGACACATACGTACATAACCATGCGAGCTATAGGGACATAGAAAGTTTAATGCTAAGAAAAGTATTGAAATAAGAAAGTTAAAACTACAAAGCTGGGTTACATAGAGTTAAACAAAATCCTAGTTTGTCAAATCACTTTAATTATATTACTCTGAATTTATATTTCAAGTAACTCGAGTTTCTGTAATTTTGACTCTTCTGTTTTAATACATAGGGTAGCATTAAAACTTTCTATATCACTACGACTAGCTTGATTAAGTCTGTTTCAATCCCTACACGTCTTTACAAGATTTAAATTTGTTTATAATAGTTGTGTGTGTGTGTGCTGTAACGAATTTATTGTTATTTATTTTTAAAAAAAACCTACGTTAATTCAGTGTAGTTTTTATGGATTTAATGTATGTTATTGGATGTGTATTACGCAACTTCCGACGGTTCTCTAAATTTGTAGAAGATTTTTGAGAGTAAGAATCAACAATAATTATTTTACGAAAACGCTAGAACATTGTTCAACGTTCGATCTAGACTCTCGCATTATTTGTATAAAAGCAGCTAGCCGAGAGACAGTAATAGAATATTATTGGTGATTTAGAGTCAGTGTGCTATAGGCCTCGAAAGCTATAATTGTGATTAACGTTTATTAATTGGAAAACTACAGAATTTGACCAGGAATGTTTATAGATTTGGAACATTACAGCCCTTTTAACATCAGTGATTTAACGAACCGAACAAGGTAATTTTAGAGCGATGTGACAATATCAACTCAGAATTAATTTACTCGTCGTGGACCTGGATCATCGATACAATATTCAGTTTTAGACCGGGTATAAGACTCAGTATTGTTTCTAAATTGGTAAAACTACTGTATATAAGTTATTATTTGTAATAACCATTATTATAAAATGTATTGCTGTTTGAATTCTAATATATATATATTTATAAGTATATATGGTAGTTAGGAGCGTTCGACTAGTAATTTAAGGTTCGAATCTCGGTCACACCAAACATTCTCGCCCTTTGAGTCGTGAGGGTAATATAATATTATGGTCAGTCCCACTATTCGTCAGTGAAAGAGAAGCCTAAAAATGTTGGTAAGTGGTGATGCCTTCCCTCTTGTCTTGTACTGCAAAATTAAGGACGGCTAGCGCAGATAATCCTTATGTAGCTTTGTACGAATTTCAATACAAACCTTCTTCTATTCATTATTATGTAGCGCATTTTGTTTCATTTAAACATAAATAATATCATTGTTTTTTTACATAAGTTATTTTTGTTTTAAGATAGCGTATGAATTTTTGAAGTGTCGTTATTGTCGATTGTTATTCATGTTAAATAATTTCAACCGTGTCTTCTATTAGTAAAGGGTTTATGTGTATAATGTACTGCATTTTGTATGGTATATAAAAAATAATTTCATATTGTAAGTCACTTTTGTTTCTACGTTACAAGGTTTTAACTATAATTTATATTACTTAAAAATATAGGCAAAAAAGTTCATATTACACAACAGAAAGTTAAAAAATGAATTATATTAACAGAACATTTAAAGTTTTTCTAACCCCATTGATTTAAAAATGAATTAAATTATATAAAGCTGTTGTTAATTATAAGGGTTACTATGTTGACATAATAGAATATTTAATACGGAGAAAATGTAATTTTAATTTAATTAAGCAATGCGCTAGATTGGTTCCGTTCCAATGTGTCGGTATTTGGGTATTGATGTTAAATACCCAGGAGGGTCAGGTACATTTGACCTCTTCCTTCTTCCCGTACGTTTATAGCGTCTGTCTTAAGGGTTTTTTTTTTTTTTTTTTTATAGCTTTGGGCCAGAGTAAAAGTATAACTTCATGCTCAGGCCCCTTTCAGAGCTCATACCATGCATGGACGAACAAGAATTTTTTTTTATTATTTTATTATTATTATTTTTTTAATGTTCTTTCTCTTATGGTTTTTTCATTTTTGTAATTTTTTTTCTTCATAGAAAGAATGCTGCTACTACTACTTGTAGTAGCACGCACACACACAAAAATAAAAGTAAGTATATTAATAATTGTTATTCAATAACTGAATAATAAATAATCAAGGACTAAGTGTCTAGTGCATAGTGGCCAGCTTGAGTTACTTTACTTAAATATATGTTAAAAGGGGAGAGGTATTTAGGACTATTTACATCATGTACGTGATATCTGTCGAGATCACATATTAATTCATTTTTATGCCAATTCTTATTGAAATATTTTAGAGTGTTATGCAAGAGTCTTTCAGATATTGTGTCTATGTTTGCATACTTGTGCATGAATGTGGTACTTTATATGCTGAAGTTAGTACTGAATTTTGTATACGTTGAAGTTTCTGTACATGTGTAGGTGCTATGTTAATCCATGCGGGTGATGCATATTCTGTTGTTGGTCTAATGTATGTTTTGTAGATTTTAAGTATGTTTGCTGGTGATGTTCCTTGGATTTTACCTGAAAGACTTCTTACATAATTTGCTCTTTTTCAGATTCGTATCAGTACATTTTTGATATGTGGTATCCACGTTAATTTTGAATCATAGGTTAGACCTAGAAATTTAGCAGAAGTAGCAGTCAGTAAGAGTGATCCATTCATATATAGTTTTGGTGGATCTTTTTTCAGCTTATTCCGTCTGCTGAATAATATGACTTGGGTTTTTGGAATATTGATTTTGATTCTGTATTTCTGGCAGTATTTTTCGATGCTATTTAGGACTGGCTGTAGGTTCGTTGCTGCTATCTATGGAGTGGGGGCACTTTTCCAGACTGCTACATCGTCAGCGAACTGTGATACATAACCTAAATTTAGGTCCGACAGAGGCATATTGCTCACGTACATGATAAATAATATAGGGCGAACAACCCCTCCCTGCGGAACTCCTGCTTGGGGTAAAAAGGACCCTGAGTGGACCCCATTTACATTATCCAGGAAGTTGGACAGCCAGCGAATAGTTTCCTGGGGTAATTCCATTTCTAGTAGTCTATGTCGTAAGCCGTTATGCCACACTGTCATATGCTTTCTCAATGTCGAGAAAGCAAGCTACAGTGCATTCGTTTTTGTTGAAGCTGTCGATAATTGATTCTGTAAGTCGAATCAGGTGGTCTGTTGTTTGGCGGTATTTTCGAAATCCGTTTTGTATTTCTGGTAATTTTTAATTTTCTTCTAAGTAAACTGACAGATGATTACTAATTATCCTCTATAATACTTTGCCAATACAACTGGTTAAGCTAATTGGGCGGTAGTTGTTTGGTTTATTCGCTGGCTTTCCTTCTTTCTGGAACATTAATATTGTTGCTTCCTTCCAAGAAACGGGGATATATCCAGCTGATAGTGAGAGATTAAATAACGCTGTTAGGTGCTCATATAATCTCTGAGTGCCTTGTTTTAGGAGGATAGCTTGAATACCATCCTCTCCAGAGGCTTTGTTTTTTGTGTTGTTAAATAGCTGTTACGACTTCTGTTACAGTGATTTGATTTATCAATTGTTGAGTGCTCCAGTCTTTTGCTTTTTCTTGGTGTGTAATTGTGTTGACTGGAAATACAGGTGTAAAAATGCTTCTGTTTTGATCATTAAAGTTTGTAACTGTATTATAAAAATACCTGTTCATGATGTGTCTTGAACGTGTTGACCAGGTGTTTTTTAAATAACTCGGCTTTTTCTGTGTTAATGTATTCTGTTTCTCCATCTAGTTCCAGTGGTGGATATAATGTGTTTGTTGTTCCTGTATTTGTAAATCTTTTCAAGTGTGTCCAGAATTGTTTAGGATCAGTTTTGTGGTTTAGATTGGAACATAAGTTATCCCAGTTTTCTTGTTTTTGTTGTCTGATCAAGTTTCGTATTTTATTCCTTATTGTGTTTATCTGAGTTTTGAGTGTGGGGTTGCGATTTTGAATGTACTGTCTGCGGAGTATACGTCTGTTTTTAATTAACTGTATTATGTCTTTATGCGGTTGCCATGAATTAGTTGTTGTGAAGTGTTTTTGTTTCGGTATCGAACTGTTTGCTGCATGTTTTAGACACTCAGAGATGATATGACAGTATGCATCTATATCTGATGCGTCCGCGGCAATATGCAGTACTTCGGGAGGTAAGGTTTCATTTAATATAGATTGAAAAACTGGCCAATTAGCTTTTTTGTAGTTCAGTTGATCTTTAGTTATGATTTTATTTAAGTGGGGGGTGAGATTGAAGATACACCAAACTGGAAGGTGGTCACTATCTAAATCGTGACCAATATGAAAATTTACGAATTTGTGACTCATATTTGACGAACACAGGCATAGATCCAGTATTTCACTGGTGCCGTGTGTGTACGATATATGTGTCGGAGTTGCATCGTTTAGTAACGTCATGTTTGATTCATTCAAAAATTGTAAGAGTAGATTGCCATTTGCTTTTGTACTGCGACAGTTGAATGCTATATGTTTACTGTTTAGGTCGCCTATAATAATAAGATTACAACTGCTATTATATAATATATTCAGTAGATTTACATCCAACACTGTACTGGGCGAACAGTAGATTCCCGCCACAGTAACATCTGCATGATTTTGCGTTTTTACCTTAATAATTATTGATTAATTACTGGATGGGATACTAAGTTCTTGAACTATAAGTTCAGTCTTATACAATAATAAAATCCCTCTGTTTGGATCTTTATTATCCTTTCTGTCATGCCTAATAATGGAGTAGCCGCTTAACTTAAATCGATGGTAGTTATATAGGAGAGTTTCACTAATTAAAATTACATGAGGTTTTATGGAGTTTGTTGTATCTTCAATCTCATGCTTCTTGGAAGCAAGAGCTCCCTGGATATTGATATGTAGGACTGTGAAGTTATCTATGTTTTGTAGCGTTTATAATTGAGGTTTAAATTTGCGGCAAGAATTTCTGTATGTTTTTCAAAATGATTTTTACTATTATGTTTGTAAGACTGTCTGTGTTTGTGGGGTTTGTATATTCTGTCATTACTTCCGAGAGAGTGGAAGTTATGGCAGATGTCAGTGTGGTTTTGAATGTTGTTGGTTGTGTATTCTGAGGTGGTTTAGGTATTACCTCTTCACGTGGTGATGGTTTTTCCTGTCCAGGTGAAGAAGTTTTAACCACTGCAGCGAAAGTGTTAGTTTGTGTAATTGTGCTTTGCGGTACTGAAGTGGTGGGTGTAGGTTCCTTAATTGTTTGTGGTGGTGGCGGCTAGTTCGTGTTGGGATTTTTAATTTCGTATAAGTGTGTTTTAATGGTTTTATATTTCTGGCATCCTTTGTAGTTTGCCGTGTGTTCTTCCCTGCAATTGCAGCATTTGGGTTTGGGGTTCTGTTTTGTACACTGTGTAATGTGGTGATTCTCCCCACAGCCCACACAACGTGCATTTGCTTGGCATGCTGCTGCTACATGCCCAAACCTTTGGCATCGGTAGCTCTGTGTGACAACCATTGCTGGTGTTTTTGTTGGTTCTACTGTGTACTTTTGATACCACATAGTGTTACCATTATTAATGAGTTGTGTAATATTTTGGCTGTTGTCTGTGACTACTTTAATTAGGTTTGTGGGTTTTTTAGTGATGTTTGATATAATTCGGTCTACTAAAATATGTTTTATGTTTTGTGTACTTAACTCTTCCTTGACGTCTTCTATGTGATTGGTTTGTTTGTTTGTTTATTTGTTTTGAATTTCGCGCAAAGCTACACAAGTGCTATTTGCGCTAGCCGTCCCTAATTTAGCAGTGTAAGACTAGAGGGAAGGCAGCTAGTCATCACCACCCACCGCCAGCTCGTAGGCTACTCATTTACCAACGAATAGGAGGATTGATTATTACTTTATAACGCCCCCACGGTTAAAAGGTCTGACGCTACATTAAACAGTATTTATGATAAAAAAAATAGTATAGTGATATTACATATGTAAATTGTTTGCAGTATTATAACGATAGAAACGGGATTTTGAAACCCATGATGAAAGGAGTACAGACAGCCTAACTTCAAGCAAACAGACAGTTTAATAAAATTAAAACAGTACTTCCTAGCACTGAAAATATTCTACAAATTAAAAAGGTATCTATCAAATTAGATGTGAATATAATAAAAATATATTGGCCAAACTAAACGTAATTTGATACTATATTAACGAACATATAGGTTATGTTCGTAATAAAACGATGTTAATGTCTACGCTATCCAAACACATTGCAGTTACGAGTCACTCAGTGCAGTGGCACAAAACAGTAACTTTAAATTAAACCCAATACAGTAAATACATTTTGTATTGGTTTGTTTGTTTTGAATTTCGCACAAAGCTACTCGAGGGCTATCTGCACTTGCCGTCCCTAATTTTGCAGTGTCAGTCTAGAGAGAAGGCAGTTAGTCATCACCACCCACCGCTATTTCTTAAGCTACTCTTTTACGAACGAATAGTGGGATTGACCGTCACGTTTTAACGCACCCACGGCTGAAAGGGCGAGCATGTTTGGTACGACCGGGATTCAAACCCGTGACCCTCAGATTATGAGTCGAACGCCTTAACACACTTGGTCATGCCATATTTTGTATTGGAGAACCTAATGATTGTATGATAAATGAATATTAAATAATAATTTGTTAAATAAAGGGTTGACTGACGATTGTGCTGATTTATGGAGAGAAATATTGACTTCATGTGTACGACATTCGTGTACAGTGAATTACAGTAGGTCTGACCATTCTTATACAAATTCCTACTGTTCGCGTCGACATTTACTTTTCGTGATGGTAGCTGAAACCATTGAAACATGTAAGGAGTTATTTTTACTTTTATAAAAATTTTATCGTGCAATATAAACGTTGGTTTGTCTATATTTTTAAATAAAGTTTATTGATAATGCTACCCTATTTATATTTTATGATTATTGTTGTTTATATTAAAGAGTAGTTTGCCGTGTGTTACGTAATCATCGTAAATATATAATAACATTATATATTTCAGTTGATTATGAAGATGATTGTGTGCTTAAACGATTGTTTATGTATATGTAATGTTCTCAAATTTCGTAATAAATCTAGGTCCTACGGGTTCGAATCCCCTATCCCATCAAACACGCTTGCTCTTTTAGCTGTGGGGTCGTTTGTAAAAGAGTAGCTCAAGATTTAGGTTGGGTAGTGCCTTACCTCTAGTCTTTTATTGCTAAATTAGGGATGGCTAGCGCAGATAATCTTTATGTAGCTTTGCGCAAATTTCAAAACAATCGAAACGAACCAGTTTCGTAATAAGTATATTTTAGTCCTTAAAGGTTGTGTTGTGTATAGTATTTGTAAATTTATTTTTGTACTGTACCATTGATTCGTCGTTAAAAGGAGTGATATATAGATTTAATGATATTTATAATATGTTTAATATCATAATGTTAAAAGATCTTTCACTTCTGAAGACGTTCTGTATTATTGACGATCAGTGATGTCGAGAAACCCACTTGTTGAGAAATGTTTTATGCAAAAACGGCTCGTTTGGGTTGAGAAAATATTTTACATAGAAGAGCGAACAACGTTTCGACCTCCTTCGGTCATCGTCAGGTTCACAAAGAAAGAGGTAACTGACCGGAAACTGAGCACATGTTTGGAAGGGGTTGTGTAACTGAGTGTCGTAATGTAGAGGGCGGGGTTAGATGTTTGAATATATAATATTAATATAGGTATAATGGCGTTCCTTTATATTGGTTTATTTTGGGTTTAAGGTTGTTGTATAAGTAAGGCTTCTTTAATTTTACGTTTGTTTCTTTATTTAGTATTTGAGTGTTTTTTATGGTTATGTTGTGTTCATTTGACTTGCAGTGTTCGAAAACGTGTGAAGGTGACTTTTTATGTTCTTTGAATCTGGTTTCCATTTTTCTACTTGTTTCTCCAATATAGAAGTCGTGGCAGTTATCACATTGTACTTTATAAATAATGTTGGTGTGGTGTTTGTCAGTGTAGTTTTTACATCGTATAGACCTTAGTTTTGTGCTTGGTTTTTGAATAAATTTGGTATTAACTGGAATGTTTTATTTTGTTACTAGTTTTTGCCAAATGTTGGTTATTTGTTTGCTGATGTCAGGAATATATGGTGTACTGCAGTATATGGTAATATTTTCTCAACCCAAACGAGCTGTTTTTGCATATAAAATTGTATTATTGACGATTTACGTCGTGATTAAGACTTGACTGTTTATGCATATGTACTGAAAGTGTAATTCTGTTCTGCAATACTGTGGTTGTATTTTAAAGTTGATATCATGGTTAATTTATTTGAAGCGGTAGGTCACTCTGTTGCCGCTGTTGAAATACTACTACTTTCATCATCAAAGTGAAGAAATTGAACCAAGCGCGGGTAAACAGCGGGAGTAACTATGACTCTCGTAAAAAGCTATGGTTTGGAGTCCGTCGGTTGTCAGGGCAGCGGCCAGTTCAGAACTACCCGGCACCAATCAGGGGTGGTAGATCCAAGCGATCCCTTGGCGACGAGGAAAAGGACGACATACCCAAAGTAAAACCGGTGCAACTGAACATGCTACCACTGCAGATAGTAGCCGAAACACTCAGGCGGACCGCATAAATTATATTACCTTACATTACGAGGAGAATGTCGACCACACCACTACAATGGATAGGACCTACCCAATTAGCGATAATCGCCAAACCACTTAGGTGGATGGCTTAACCTATATAATCTCGCCTAGCGAGAAAAATGACAGCCATGTCACTACGGCGGATGACAATTATGAATCAAAAGAAGGAACAGGCATCAGTATAGAATGAGTTGGCACAACAGTGTTTGTTGACCCACCTGTAAGAAAAATGGCATTTGATCTGTATCCACACGAGTTTACGACCTTATCCAAGTTTGCAGTTCACCTCGCAGACATCGAAGGTATCGCCATGAAAGCCAGAATTCCGATTTCTAAGCCTGAACAGAGATCCGGAACATATAATTTTAATTGGAGATATAAGGAAAGGAAAAACTATGAAAGGCTAATCCTGCTGGGGCGTGGTGTAGAGCTTTTCAAAGGTTCAAGATCTGCCAATCATTGGTTACCTTAACCAGTTGGTATGAAAGGCCACCAATGGGTGAAGTGTCTGGCTCTAAGATCAAATGTATACCATACAAAGGAGGCCT
Organism: Carcinoscorpius rotundicauda; assembly: GCA_011833715.1. Lineage (NCBI taxonomy): Eukaryota > Metazoa > Arthropoda > Merostomata > Xiphosura > Limulidae > Carcinoscorpius > Carcinoscorpius rotundicauda. The sequence goes on from CM022393.1 coordinate 34,358,526, forward strand.
GTAGCAGAGGTAACCTCACTAAAATCAAGGAACCTACCAAAAGTCAGGGCTGCACAGCCACGAGAGAGACCCAATGTCATCTTAATGGTCTGATCTGATCTTATCTTTCACGGCGATAATAAAGCAGTGGTCGTTCACGTGACTATTCGCTACGAACTTAAGTTTGACTCGTTAAAAGAAGCACACGAGTTAAAGGCCTATAAATATAAATATCTTGCGCCTCAAATAAAGATTTAACAGGTGCATCTTCCGTCGTATTTCACGGTCTCCTAGTGGTGCCTGGCTGCCAGAAAGCAAGGAAGTTCTAGGAGACCTGAACATCAAGTCCAAATATTTCGAGGAATTTTTATGTAAGCGAACAATCTCTATGCGCTGGACATCTTTTGGAAAGCAAATAATGAAGAACATCTCGCTTTTTAGAGACTGTCGACTGTATCAGAAGTCTCCCTGTATCACGTCTCCATTCATGCTAACAGCATTCGGTATCTGTCGGTATCATCGACCGTGACGTAAAATTGGATAATTTGAAATATAAATAGCCAAAAATTAGAGCGTTCAAAGCAGATGAAACGTTTGAATAATGGTGATTCCCTACAAGCTTTACTCAAAATTAACACTAGGATCTGCAAACAAGCAGTCAAATCCTACAAATCGGCAAAGGAAAGAAACGAAACAACTTGCAACTTTAGCTGATACACCTACAGGAGCACACGACACACCCACCAGTCTCCTTTTCACATTTGTAATACTTACCGTACTTGTATACAGTAATTCTCTTATTTATTTCATATTCTCCACCTCTAGCTTTTCAATTCAGCTATTAGCTCCGGCACTTCCCAAGTGAATTGGTCTTGGAAGTAAAGGGGGTTTTCTCTAGGTTCTTGGGGATTTAAACCCGCGACTTTCAGGTTACCAGTCGAGTGCCTTAACCACCTGGTCATGCCAGGCCCCAAAAATACAGATAATAGTTTTATAGCCTGTAAAATTCGTTTTTCATTGTTTTTGAATTTCGTGCGAAGCTGCACGATGGCTATCTGTGTTAGCCGTCCCTAATATAGTAATGTAAGACTAGAGAGAAGACAGCTAGTCATCACAACCTACCGCTACCTCTTGGGCTATTCTTCTACCAATAAATAATAGGATTGACCGTCACATTATAACGCCCCCATGGTTGAAAGGGCGAGCATGTTTGGTGCACTTGTGACATGTGTGTGATGTGTTTTCTGGAGTGAGAAAGAATTAACGCAGTCTATGACCCGTCCAAATTTAAAGTTTATTGGTTGCCAATTTCAAGTGATGGGAAACCTGAAGTGGGAAAGGAATGAAGTTTGCTATTTTAATTCGTTTGTTATAATATTATGGTATTTCTTTTGAAGTTAATTTTTATTCTGCATATATCAAGTTGTCACAAAACACGTAACTGAGAAAGCCATGTAGATTATTTTGTTTTACCTATATTTGATTCTTTGTTGTTCCCAAAGCGGACAACACCTGATCCATTCGGGTAGGTTATTATACAATGTTATACATTATGTAGAATGTCGACAGAAGTGTTCTTCAAGTTTCGGGTTACAGCTAAAGTTATCACCCCTCTTATGTAGTGATGATAACGGCCAGAGATCTGGGTAATACTTGTTGACCTGATTAAATACGAAAATGGTTTGATGCTAAGAAACGTTACATTTGTTCAGTATAGCTTGCAATATGATATGAGTTGGTTTAGGATGAAAGAAAAATATAACTATTGAAGGTATCCAGTCAGAGCAATAATTCGTCATGTTTATTCAAGCAAGGACATACACTGTGTTTAGTGTAAAATAAAAACTGCACGTCTAATTTTGCACTTTATGTGTAGTTTCATTATTTTATCTCCCATCAACTCAGCAAAAGTGTATTATCACACTGTAGTCGCTATTTTAAGTAAATCTCCTATTATTATTTAATGGACTTTTGAGATATAGCTCTTATGTTAATTCTGGATACACTGCAGTATGTAAATAAAAATATATTAGTACTAATACCTGACGGTTGGAGTGCTCGACTCACAATATGAGGGTTGCAGGTTCGATTCCCATCTCTGAATGCGCTCGTTCTTTTAGTCGTGGAGACATTATAATGTGAGTCAGTCCCACTATTTGATTTGAGAAAGACAATAATTGATTAGCTGCTTTCTCTCTAAATTAGGGACAACTAACACAAATAGCTCTAAAGTAGATTTGCCTGAAATTCAGTAAATATAGAAATACTAACATCCAAACGTGTCATCTTTCAACACTACCTTCATCCTTTTGATGACGAGAAGCCCACTTAAAATAAAAATGTATTTCAGAACGGCTGATATGGGTATTAACACTTTTATTGAAAAGGAGAGAACATCATTTCGACCTTCCTAGACCATCTTCAGATTAACCCACTAACGATCTGGCTATTTATGGATTATTTTATGAGGAAGAATTTAGTAGGTTGATCTTCAGGTTAACATAAAGATGACTTAGAGAGGTCAAAACGTTGTTCTTTCCTTATCAATAAAAGTGTTAATACCCATACCAGCCGTTCTGAGATACTACCTTCACCTCTAAAATATTTAAAAATGAATAACTTCATATTTCTTGATTGAAGAAACAGAAATTTTTTAACTTTATAAAAATGCATATATACATTTGTAGTGTGGATACGTATGTCACTGTATGCAGACTGAAAACGCTAGAAACCGGGTTTTGATACCCGTAGTAGGCAGAGCACAGATAGCCCATTATGTAGCTTTTTGCTTAAGTTAAATAAACAATTATTACATGTAAGTATTCGTGCAAGCTTTATATTCACTTCAGGAACATAATAGTATTTGGACACCACATATATTCTGTCGATAATTTATTTACAGGCGTTAAATAATTCCAAATCTTCATGTGTTAACGTCACTAATATAAGATATCCGTTGTCATTGCAAGGATGAAACGACTGCTCATGATTCAGATGTCTTAATGTATCGATCAAGTTCTTTTGTTACTCCCAGTTACTTCTTCAGTTATTCAAATGTGTTTAAAAAAAATAACAGACCTCTGGAACCAAAGTATATGTGCCACGTTTGGTCCCGCTAGCTAGTGAGAGGGGTATCACTTTCAACTATTCAGACCCAGGATCTCGGGGGAAAACCAGCAATACAAAATCCAATGTCAGATTCGGTCACAATGATCCTGAAAAACATACACATTCTTAGACCTCCATTATGTCTATTTGATAAAGGTTACGCAACATAGTAAGAACACTTTCAGACCACCACGACTGTATCTACAAGTATGCTCCTACTAACTCCGAAACTGTGGAAAGAGTTCGTGGACAAACAAACGAACACGCAACGTGAATTAATATAGAGTATGAGATAAAAAACCCTTTTTATCTCAATTCTATCAAGACATCTTGAACCTACGTGTTTTTCTAACATCTAACATAATATATGATATCCAGATATATGTGAATTTAAAATTAGTTGTATAATCTTATTCCAAACAACAACAGTTCATAATATAGTAAAACGGTATTTAATGACATATTTTAGCAATTATAAAGCTGTTAGACATTAATGCTGAGTAAAGAAGTATAATACAATGACGATAACGTCATATTATGTTCTGTGATTTAAGAAATCAAAAGATTTGTTGCTATTTTCATGTATATGTGTATACAAGAAACTTAATTCTAACATAAAACGATAAAATTATAAATCGAGTTTATTCACGTTTAACTTTAAGTACTTGGAATGGAAAGTATGAGAAGGAAAACTCAATATATTGAACTCAACTATTCGTGCTAGTTTTAGTTTCATTTGTAACATATATCCATATAGAGTGATTCAGAAGTCCATTAACAGACATATAATTATATAATTCAGAAATAGGAAAACACTGTCAATGGAATTGAATGGAGTCTACAATATCACTGAGGTCGTTCAAGGTCACGTCTTTCAAGTAATTTATTAATGTTCATCATGCTCTACAAATGTCATTGACAAGGATGTAAACAACGCTCAACAGCAAGTAAAACTTTTTAAATAAAAAAATATCAAAATTGCTCCTCTAGAGCAACAGCTATTGATGTAAACACGCTTATTCTATGAATAAATAGTTATTCCAAGAAAATCTAAGTACGATCATAACAAAGGTTTGAAGAACAAGATGAAAATGTTGCATGAGCAAGTAACTGCAAATTTGAAAGATTAAAAATACACGAGATTACAAATGTTAAATAAAAGTTGTTACTTAAGGTAGCATACAAGTAATGTACCTATCTGCCGCCAAATCATCTAAATAATGGCCAAGCATGTAGATGAAGGAGATTTTATCATAGTGTTGTTGTATAGTGTCACCATGATTCCAGAGCAGTTGTTGGATTGTGGGTCGAATGGATCTCATATTAATTTTCACCATACATGATAAGAAATTTTGATTAAAGTTACAAACTACAGGCTCATTTGTACATAGACTGAAGAATCAAAAACATCGGTCATACTAACAATGAATCCACCACATTGGCATTTGCCATATTCGAAGAGCGTTTCGTAATATTGTTGGGACATATACTTCATCAGTATTTATGCCAATAACTGTTGGTATAGAGGGACCATTTTCGTGTAGTTCTAATGTATAACTGTTGTTATTGTCTACAGTTTTGTAACTGTAATGTTTGGCATTTAAAATATATTAATTAAAGCTCCAAAAGACATGATCTCGAATAACCTCAGTGATACTGTCACAGGTAAGTCCACACTAACTCATTTCACGCCATTAAGTATTATTTTCTTACATCTCTCCATTTCTGTTATAAGTGCATGGCCCCCCAGTGGCTCAGCGGTATGTCTCCGGACTTACACGCTAAAATCCAGGTTTCGACACCCGTGGTGGGCAGAGCACAGATAGCCCATTGAGTAGCTTTGTGCTTAATTCAAAACAACATCAAAACAATAACATAATTGCATGTCAGTGGATCACCTGATATATTGTAGTTTTCTTTCTCTAAATTTGTTATCTTAACTGGTTAATAGATTATCCGTTTCTGGAACTTTTATTCTTATTCTTTAATTCTAAGGAAGTTACTAAAGACTTACAGAGAATTTAAATAATAGTGATGATTGATACTGGTTTGTTTGTTTTTTTATTTCGCACAAAGCTACTCGAGGGCTATCTGTGCTTGCCGTCCCTAATATAGTAGTGTAAGACTAGAGGGAAGGCAGCTAGTCATCACCACCCACCGCCAACTCTTGGGCTACTCTTTCACCAACGAATAGTGGGATTGACTGTAACATTATAACGCCCCCACGGCTGAAAGGGCGAGCTTGTTTGGCGCGACGGGGATACGAACCCGCGTTCCTGAAATTGTAACGGGAAATTGATTACCTATCTTGTATTGGGGAGGTTATTAGCAAATTTCAGTTAAAATTTTCATCATTCTATCTCGGACATGTCTTATTTACTATGTATTTATCTAAATGTTCTATTATTTTGTAACAGTTATTGGGACTTTAACCCTCTCGCTCAAGGTGTCTTTTTTGTGCATTACACAAAGTTTTAGTTTCTTGTATTCAAAACTTTGTTAAAGTACTTTATTTAGGTTATAACTATTAATATAGCATAAAATCTTAAATAATAGTCCATATTTTAATATATATATATAAAGTTTTAAATTCTTACATCTACATCTTTAATATTGCCATATTAAAAGACATAGTGAATTTCCCATAGTGTGTCACACGTGACATATTTTCTCTTGGCTATTGTCCCTTCTGTTTTGTATTTTCCACCACTCTTTCAAAAAGTACGAAATTAAATAAATAAATACATATATATATAGCAGTAGCTATGTAATTTTGGCCATCCTCCTTTTTTCAAATATCACTCTGCTGAAAATATGTTGTATATAGGCATCTTACAAGTTCTTAAATATTCGTAATAAACATTCATACACTCAAATGAGCCGACAAGTTATGAAAAAAATGTATTTCTTTTCGAGAAACAGTGAGGGCAAATAGAAAGGCCCCTCAATGGCACACCGGTATGTCTGCGGACTTACAACACGAGAAACCGTGTTTCGATACACGTGGTGGGCAGAGTACAAATAGCCTTTTGTGTAGCTTTGTGCTTAATTTGATCAATGTGACTTTGCTCCAAGATAAACAAACCTTACGTATATGATACACTATTTCTTAAGTTGAACGTACCCATACTTGTCGGCAAGTGTCCTTCGTTGTCATATAGATCGAATTTATATTCCTTTTTTCTTCATTTAACTTATAAATTTGTCGTCCTTATCTACTAACGTAGTATTAATTGCTGTTTTTGTTTTAGTATTGAAACTGGACATAGTAACCTCTACGCTTCTATAAACAAAGTTTTAGCATTTTCGAACTTCTTACGTATGTCTCTCGACCTTCCATCTCTTGCATATATTATGGTCTTTGCAAATATAACTAAAAGCTTAGATCGACTTAGTGTGTTGGAATACCATTTTTCTGAATTTAATGATTATACATTTTTGAGTATACTTGAACACACAAGACCAATTGTGTCATACAGATGCACAACGTTAAATAAAGTGTTTGTGTGATTTGTGTCCATAGAGAACCAAGTTTATTCTACACCAGTAGTTTTATTTATGATGATATAGTTATTCTATTTAGAGTTAAAACCACCGGACAAGCAGCTGAGATAGCAGAAAAAACAACAACAGATGTTATTCGTTGTAATATTATTAACTGTTTGCATTAATATGATTAAACATTGAATGTTTACCGTAATCTGTTTTGCATTTCATGATTTATTACGAAATACTTCCTCCACATATGCGTAAACATTCATAAACCACATATTATGAGACCTTGCTATCGTTTGGTGGTCCAACTTATGGATAGTTTTTTCCCCCCCTCTCTCTGTTCACAGTATTTATTCCTATTCAGGTGATTTCCGGACTTTCCCTTGTTGAGTAGTATTTCGAAGTCACGCACAGTGGAAGGAGCCATGCCTGTTTCCTTGGCTGTACCATCCATCACATTTCTGTATTGCAACAGGATACAGTATACGAAGAGTTAATTGCCTATGAAAAACACGACACAAAAATAGTACGTTTCCGGTAATAGTTACTTGCAATGGTCTTTCAACTACATGCCTATATTATCAGTCAGAAGGTAAATAGAGGTAGATGAGTGATACTCAGAAAATTAAAATACTGCATGTTTTTATATCACTTTATTTCCAGGTATTTCAGATAACATGATGAATGTTTGATATTAGGTTTGTAAATCATCACGTGATCATCTTTACTATTTCCTAACGCTGTGATTCTAGGCCTATATATACGGTTATCAAAACTTTGAGGTCCATTCCTACTTCTAAACGTGTATGCAGAAAAATGATACATGTTATACCGTAATTTTCGTGAGAGGTCTCGTATAAGATGGCTTTACTTAAAAAGGCAAAGAAAGAGTCTTCAATGAAAATGTGGATATGTCTTGTTGTAATACTTTTTGCAGGTAGGCGGATCAGTCATATGAAACTTATCGGTTGTATTTGTAAGAGGTAGTTGTCTAAAATACTTCACTTTGCAATCACGATTGAACACAGATTAGTATTAAAATAAGTTATTGATACCGTGTGAAGATACGGAGATATAATATCAATAGTAAAATCACAACAGCTAAAATAAGATACATTTACAGTATTTTACCTGCTTACATGCTGTTCAAAATGACGATGTGTTAGACCTTGTTTTTAACAACATCCAACTTTAACTGTTTTAACTGAACCATTAAAAATTAGTTCAGCTATACATATACACATAAAGCGTAATATCTGCCACACGAGCCAGCCCAGCAACTTGATATGGATTTTTTAAAAAATTGGTCATTGCGGAAAGGTTTCAGTTATTTTGATAAGAGAAAAAGAAGACGTTTGATTTTATTTTCGTGTTCTGAGTCGCTGGACCTCATCCAAAACCACGACAGCCAACATGAAGAAGTTTACTTGTAAATATATAGTAAAATTATGCAGCCGTGACATTTTTGAAATGTTCTAAATGGAATGACTTAAGTGTAGCAATTAAGCGAAAGCGTGGGTTCAAGATATCTCAATCAATTTTGACATACCAGTTGAATCGGAGAATCTTCAATTGATTAGTATATTAACAGCGAAACCTTAAAAACTAGTTCAATATTACCGTTACATTCAAGAAATAGGATTGGAATAATATATACTGAGACCTTTAAACCGAAAGATGCAGCATTGAAGTTGAAACATAAATGGTGCAATACGATATGATTTTCCTAGCGATTCTCAAATTAAAAACTTCATTTCTTCAGTGAAAGGTAAATTTAGGAAGAATGGTATAATGCCTTAATACTGTGATTCCGGGTCTATATATATAGGTATCAATACTTCTAAGTTCGTTACTACTTCCAAATTTGTATTTACAAACGTAATATTTGTTTTATTTTGGTCTTTATGAGCAGTCTCATGTAAGATGGCCTTACTTAGAAAGGCAAACAAAAACAACCTAAATCGCTGATTTTGGGGATGACACCTTGCTGACAAAAATTACTATAACTACCTAATAGTGTCGTTAAAAAGGCAGATAAATACGACAGTATTTTATAAGTTTATCCTTCCTTATTTCTTTTTATTTTATTAAATCCCTAATTATGTCACTAGATACTTGTGTTTTAAATTTCGCGTAGCTACACGAGAACTATTTGCGTTAGCCCTCCCTAATTTAGCAATGGAAGACCAGAGGGTAGGCAGCTAGTCACCGCCACCCATCGTCAACTCTTAGGCTGCTCTTTTACCAACGAATGGTGGGATTGACCGAACATTATGTGGTTTCCATGGTTGAAAGGGCGATTATATTTGGTGTGACTGGGATTCAAACCCTCGACTCTCAGGATTAAGAAATTAACAACTTTTTTTTTCTTTTTGATGCCTCCCTCAGACGTTTCTCACGTATTAACATATACCACGAAGTAATATTAGCGATAATTTGAAGAACTATACACAGTACTGTGTGAAAGTGTTAGATCAAAACAAAAATTAGACTTTAGACTGCTTTAAAGAACAATGGAAGGTAAGTCATAAGTTAAACATCAAAACTCTTTTAATATTCGTGTTTAGTACAATAGAAACTCAGGGGAAGTGCTTGAGTTCAGCTAACAGTTAATATTTCATGTGCCCCCTTTTTGATTTATTAACTACAGATATTCTTTCAGACATTATTGCAATACATTTAATCAGTGTCTTCTGGAATTTTATTCCAAATATCTCTAATATATCGCCATCAAGCTTCTTTGGAAGTAATTTTTGATCGAACACATTTCAGATCTGCTCTGTTGGGTTAAGATCGGGATTCTGTGAGGGCCATTGCACCATTTGAATAACTCCAACGGCTTCTTTTTTAGCTAAGTAATTTCTTAATAGGTTGATTGAGTGTTTGGAGTTATTATACTCGTATTCTCGGTGGTAGAATCCTTTAACAATTATGTAAGCCGCTAGGTAAACCACGATGGATCAGTATCTGATGGTAAATGCACTGGTTCCTTATTCTCTCTATTTTGCAAATATCTGCCGTCGTCTTAGCAGAAAAACCACCAACTGCCTCTCCCATGCTTTATAGTAGGTACTACGCATTGAAGTAAGTGTCTTTCATCATTTTTCCGCCAAACTTACAACCTAACTTTTAAACAAAATATTTAAACTTTGACTCATACTCCCATCACATACCCTTATCCAATAAATAACAGTCCAGATTTGTACTTTTTTAGCAAATTTCAGTCTATCAACAATATTTGGAGGTCAAAATAAAGGTTTTGTTAAATGCTACACGACCAAATATTCCATTCTCGTTGAGTCTTCTTGATACCGTAGATTTGGTCACTTTTTTGTCATTTCGTATATGGTCGTTTATCTCATGCTTAAGATCAGTGGCGGTCTTCATTCTGTCACAAAAGCTGTCTAAACGAAGATACGTAATATCAGTATCACTGAGTTTAGGTGTTCTGTTTCTTCCTTTCCTATTTTTAAATTTGCCTGTCTCGGTTTCACGATGTAGGGTGAACAGTATTTGAGGAGCATTTCTAGTCTGAAGGAATTTGTTCAACCAGGATAACGTAAAGTTTCATGCAAACTCTCTACTCCACTGATAATTATGCTTAGTGTCAAACATTGTTTTTTATCAAGATTTATTTGTAGAGCGCTATTAAATTGATTTCTTCTAGTATGTATTGGTACCGTATGCTAACACCTTGCTAGCTTCTTTCTGTATAATTAAGGCACTGCATTGAGTGCAATGACAATTTATTTCAGGCCCTAAATTTGATCAGTATGTTCATTTAAGAAAAATCTTTATGACATGATCTTGGTACATATATATGGGAATTATAATGAAGTATAAGTGTTTCCTCCCTGGCTCATTCATTTGTCAACAGGAATCAGTAAAACATTACGTTAGTGTTGAAATTTGTATTCTGTAATAGCATGGAAAAAGTAGCCTCATGAAACAAAAAGAACAAAAACTATTTTGCTGTTCTAATTTTTGCACAGCACGGTATATCAATATATTTATTTGTATAAGTGGTTTGCTTGTGGATTGTCGTGTATTTTAAGCTTTAAAAAATAAAGGCTGTCATTATTTATAAAGTGAATTAAACCAATAAGCTTAACATATTGCTAGAACCTGGGTTTTGTGTATAACTAAATTTAAATATACTCTAGTTTTACAAAAATGGGTATCATGTGACATTTTGAAATAACAATTATTTTCATTAACTGAAATTAATAATTCAAGCCAAAGCTCAATTTCATCAAATATTATTAAACAAGAGGAAATCTTCAATGACCACTGCACTTGAAATTCTTTTGGGCAGGATTAGAGTAAATTAATCTTTGAAACCTCCCATCTTTTTTTAATTAGCTATATTTTTGTGATATTGAGCATGGGGCCGGACTATAACTAATTCAGTTTTATTACTCATCAGGATTTCTACCAGCCTACGCTCAAATTGAAATTCTTTGAGGCAGGATTATAATAAATTAATGTATGAGATCTTGGAAAGGGTTTGAACTCCTGAGTCCAAAATTGTAACGAGATCTAAAATCGGTTTTATAGCTCACGGTACTATAAGCTTAACGTTTGTTCTTGAAAAATAAATTCCAACCGTTCTGCCCCCCAGTGGCTCAGCGGTATGTCTGCGGACTTACACGCTAAAATCCGGGTTTCGATACTCGTGGGGGGCAGAGCACAGATAGCCCTTTGAGCAGCTTTGTGCTTAATTTGAAACAACAACAACTTCAACCGTTCTATGAACCACTATGCCGCTGCTAAAATTTTTAAATTTTTATCCTACGTTTAGATTACGTTTAAATAGAAAAAAAAGCATATATTCAAGATAGATAGATATAACCACATGACTTTCTAGTACACATAGTCGTCACATTATTACAGGTTGTTTTATCGTACTATTTTGTTTTCGATTTTACACAAAAATATAGTTTCACTTAGTTCCTCATATAGCATTTTAATAATCTCAATTTTTTTCATATCTTAATGTTTTATATTACAAAGCATAGGTGCATAGTAGGGACGACAGTAGAGTTGTCTTGACCAACAAAACGTGTTTATCCAACTTATATTGGGCCCGGTATGGTCAGGTGATTAGGGCCCTCGACTCGTAATCTGTGGGTCACGGGTTCGAATCCCCGTCAAACTAAACATGACCACCCTTTCAGCCGTGGGAGTGTTATAATGTTTTGATCAATCCTAATATTCGTTGATTAAAGAGTAGCCCAAGGGTTGACTAGCTGCCTTCCCTCTAGTCTTACACTGTTGAATTAAAGACGTCTACACGAGGATTATCTTCGCTAGCCGTCCCTACTTTAGCAGTGTAAAACTTTAGAGAAGGCATTTGGTCATCACCACTTACCGCCAACTTTTGGGCTACTCTTTTACCAACGAATATTAGGATTGATCGAACCATTATAACACCCCTACGGCTGAAAGGGCGAGCATGTTTAGTGTGACGAGGAGTCGAACCGCGACCCTCGTTCCTTAATAAATTACAACTATTTCCGTAGATTCTGGAGTTCCACGTTCAAACAGGACGATTATAGCACAGTAATTAGCATGCAATACTGTGAATAGGGAACTCGTAGTTTGCATTTCATTGTGAAAAAATGTATCCCACTCTTTGGGGTCGTGAGCGTGTTGTAAAAACGACAGTATTCGTCGTAGAGTACAGTCCAATTTTATTTGATCATTGTTTGGTAATGTGACGTAGAAGGATTAGGTACACCTAGACCTCTGCTTCCCTCCTGGACTGTTGATATGATTCATGAGTGTTGAATGTAGCTCTCATAATCTTTTTCAGTAGAATATGGTCCGTAGAAAAACCAGTTCTTACATCATGCAGACTGTGTGCATGTAGAGACCCATTTTAGATCACGCCCATGAATGTATAACTAACGTAAAATTTAACTTACTTGTTCAAAGTAACTAAATAGGCACGACAGCTAACACAGATCCAAAACTTCAAAAATGAACAAACACTGACTTTACAGGCTAGAAAACTATTTTATGGGTGGCAACGAGGTTAGGGTGCTCGTCTCATAATCTGAGGATCGTGGGTTCGAATTCCCGTCACACCAAACATACTCGCTTTTTCAGCCGTGGGGGAGTTATAATGTGAGGGTCAATCCCACTCTTCGTTGGTACAAGAGTAGCCCAAGAGTTAGCAGTGGGTGGTGATGACTAGTTGACTTGCCCTTAGTCTTACACTTCTAAATTAGGAACGGCTAGCGCAGATATCCCTCATGTAGCTTTGGACGAAATTCAAAACAAACTGCCTTTTTTGATGCTTCACTGTAAGCTTACTTAGCTCGTTGATTGTCTTGCTTATATTTTAATTCTTGATCTAGACATTTCGGAAAATCTCTTGTTCATTAATACTTTCAAATATTCTTGATCTTACTTGAGCTTCGGGTTATTCACACTCTAGTTAACATGCAAATTGCAACATAAAACGTATGACTTGTAAAAGTACCTAGCATTTGTCCATAAACGTATTTCATTTAAAAAAGTTAAGTGTAAATGATTTAGTGTTTGTTGAAATCTAAATTCACGACCTATCTATATTATTTTAGTTGTTCTATACTTTTGAAAAATAGTGAATGAAATATTCTTCTTTGAAAGAAAAATGTCTTTTATTTTATAGAAACAATGTTTTGTGCTTTTATGACAAATAAACAATCATATCTTAGAAAAATTCACATGCTATTATTTTTAAGGTAATTTATGTGATTACTTATTTTCTTTTTTTTGCATTTCTCATAAGACAGTGTGATTATTTGTTTCTAGTATATCAACGTGGAGTGTCAGAGGAACAGTGTGATATGGCACTAGGAATGAGTAATGGGGTAATTGAAGATTACCAGATAACTGCCTCATCTTATCGATACAACTATGATCCACATAATGCTCGGTTGAATGGCTCATCAGGTTTGTAAACTACTCCAGAAATGATCACATTAATTTTTTGAGTTATTCATAGGACTATTAAAACGTTCGAATCATAATGACGCAAAGATTAAAATGAAAATATTTAGTACGAGGACGTTTTCCACCACTTTACATAGAAAGCAAATGTTTTTGTTCTTTTAAGTAAAATAGAATAATGGTCAGCAAAATCAATAAGCATTTAAAATTTCTTAGAGTATTAGTGGTTGTTTTACTTTACAGATTCGTGATTGTGATTTAACATAACTCGGAGCCGTTTTCATTTAAAATTGTACTCGTCTATTTATAGGGAGCAGATAAACCACTGAGATCAGTTTGTTTATTTCAGTCTTTATTCTAGTTTGGTTTTTTTCAACACACATTCATCACTTGTTCTGATTTGTTGTTTTTATTTGTTCTACGCTTTGTTTATTTTGGAGGCATAAATTTAAATTTTAACAGTATAAGAGTCATCTGTAGTTTAGGCAGTATTACTATCAAACAGGGTAATTGGCTCTTGGGATGAGCTGCCTTTCAGGGTGGTGTTGGCAGAAAATTTAATTGAGGTCAAGAAAAGATTGGATGAATACATGAGTAGTAAGGGAATAGTTGGGAATTTTTGATGGGTTAATTTCCTTTTCCTCCCTTTAAGTTTTTATGAAATTTACCTTAAAATAGATTAATCTAAGAAACTGAATATAGTGATAAACTGAAATGGACTTCTTATTTGTGAAGTTGTAGATTTTGAGTAGGTAGTGAAAGGTACACATCTCCAAGGATGATGAAATATTACCACTTTTTAATGTTATAGACACTTTGCATGACAATAGCAGGCATTTGCTCACAACATTTGTTACTCTTACATCAGGAGATGCCATTTATGTCACTATTAATAAAAATGGTGTTTTCAAGTTAAAACATTTTTTAAGATTTATAACAGTGTTATCAACACTGCTGAATTAGATACTTGTACTTTATTTAATAAAAACTGTGAGATACTGATAGATAATAAATACTTAAAGCAGAATTATCTCAAGAAATCATACTTTTAGATATATTAATCAAATAATATCAATTATTTAATTTTGGATTATGCCATTTATGGTTCAAACCTTCTGCTTTATGTTAGTCATCGTCACTTTATTAGCAAATCTCATAAACATGCAAAACATTCCCTACAAACATTATCATTAAAAGATTATCAGAAAAATGGTATGTATAACTGGTAAGATATCTCTTTTATATACACTATTAAATGCAATTCTTGTATTGTCATATAACCACTTGGAAATAAAAAGAAATTCTTATATATTTTGTAATCATTAACAATCCAAATTATTTCTTTCTGTCAGATTTGTAGCTGTTGGAGTTAATTTTAATGTGATAAGTTTGTGTCAGTTATGATACTCATAAATTCAGTAAAACTTATTATGAAAATATCTTATTAAGTAGTTGTGAAATCTAATCAAAAGTGGAGATTCATTAAATGGTGAGTAATGAATTTTAAGGGAGAAAATATTTGGTATTTGATGCAAAGATTCAATTTTCAAATGAAAGACAAAGTATATGAATACATCACAACTACTCTATTCTCTTAACATTTTTGTTGTGAAGTGGAAGGAGGACGTACAGTTCTTTATAAGCAGAGAGGTAGATTTTTACATGCAGTCTGATATTTTTTCTTCTCTTGACTTTAAAGTCTGAGTTTGTGGGAGATCAGTGGTGGACTTAACAAGAATTTAAGTTATTTTTCCAGTACTTTTTTTTGCTCAGACATTTACACCTTCTGTACCCTTTATACAGCTAGTATGCTATGTTTGTAATGTTTTGATTATTCACATTTTGACTTTTCTATCTTCACCTTCTTGGTTGGGTAAAACTGTGAAATGAAAGCTGCATAAAGTATTATTATTATTAATTAAATATAGTTTGTTCATATAGGTTGGTCAGGAGGTTACCAAAGCTCCAGTCATAGTTACTGGATACAAGTGAATTTACTCTTGACTTCCAAGATTACCCAGCTAGACATTCAAGGTTCCAGTAGACAAGGATGGATAAAGGAATTTCGTGTTCTTTACAGTCCAGATGGCTATAGGTGGCATTTCTACATGGGAAAGTCTGGAGATAAACCCATGGAGTTCACTGGCAACACAGACTCTAGCTCAATTGTTTCTCATAACTTTACTCCATCAATAGAGGTAAAAGATATTTAACATTAACTTCTTTACAAGTTTGCACTTTAAAGACCATTTGTGATTAAAAGTAAAATGTTGGATGTTCTACTTGACATTCTGAATCTGTGTCAGAGTAAGAAAAAATATATTTATTTTGATCCTGTTCTAGATATTTTATAGATATTGTATCTAAGTATTATTGCAACATTTATTTTTACTTAGTGGGTTATTTTGAAATCAGTTTATTTCCTTCTTAAATAAGTTTTTATCAGCTTACAGCTGAATACTCTCACAAAATGTTGTCAATGTTTTAAGCTTATAAATGATACTATACTCCTCAAACAGCTGTGACAGGACTAATGTACAGTCAGTCTACTTACTTGTAGAACACAGAATAATAACTCTTTTATCTCTACTAAATTTCAACTCAACCAACATTATGCTTCACAGAATATTGTGTTTACTATTTATATCTGAATACTCTGTTCTCTTAACAAACTCTACATCGCATTTTTGTTGTGAAGTGGAAGGAGGACTTACAGTTCTTTATAAGCAGAGAGGTAGATTCTTACATGCAGTCTGATATTTTTTCTTCTCTTGACTTTAAAGTCTGAGTTTGTGGGAGATCAGTGGTGGACTTAACAAGAATTTAAGTTATTTTTCCAGTACTTTTTTGCTCAGTCATTTACACCTTCTGTACCCTTTATACAACTAGTATGCTATGTTTGTAATGTTTTGATTATTCACATTTTGACTTTTCTTATTGGTTGGGTAACACTAGTTCATCTGTTTATCTGGTCCTTCCACCTCAGCTATATATTACTGAGAAAATTTCTCTTCAGGGCTGGAGTGCTTGTATATAATACTCTCCAATTTTGGGGACTTTTGATAGTAGTGAAAACTTCTCTCTCTCTCTCCATATCAATCTTTTAGAACTTTTAGGAGTTTAACGAACCATCATTCAGGATTTCAAATTGTTGTGAGTGCAGGTGGTAAAGCTTCATTCAAAAACTTCTACAGTAGTGTCATATATTTCAAAGCAAGAGTGTACTCACTAAAGTTCTTTGTTTTCAAACAGTAGATCTTCTTCTTTGGGCCCTCAAAAATCACATTTTTCTTCTTCCTTGTCATGTTTCAAGAGTGATTAATCTAGTGGCTGACCAGTTACTTTGTCTCAACAGAGCTCTTCCTATAGAATGGATGCTTTATCCTCAAGGTTAGCATTGGATATTTTCTTGTCCAAGGTCACCATAGTTTGATGCTTTCACCACACACTAGACTTCTCAGCTTTGGAAGTAGATGTTCTCAGCCAGGATTGGACAGATTTTCCTCTTTCTAAGTTTCTTCTGATTTGTCTGCTCTCCAAGGTTCTAGCATTGATTTACTTCAGGATTTGTTGAGTCATTTCTAGTTTTCCCCTTCAGTGTGGATTCCTGTCCATGGTGTAGGGACCTCTCAGGGAAGGTTCTGTTCTGTCAATTTACCTTTTCCGGGATCTAAACATTCATTCATGTGTTTGCCATGTGTGGTGACCTGTGAAGGGGAGGAGAGGATTCTGGTGGTTGAGAGGTCCAACCCTAACATGCCACTTTGACCTTTAATTCCTTTAGATGGGCAGTCTTGGTTGGCCCCCTTGGGTCAATTGGCTGGTCCACTTGGACTAGGGTCAACCAAGTACCAGTGTTGGATGTTCTCAACAGGTATTGTGGACATTATATCTGATGCTGGTGTTTGGGTATGGTGCTCACGAAACCCTGGCATTGCTGCAGTGTCCTTATTTGCCATTGTAGTGCATCCTGGATGACTCTGTAGAGGGAGGAGTCAGTGGGCACTGAAATATTCCTTTTCTTATTACAGATCCTCCAAATAAAAACTTAAATAAGAGAATGAAAAAATAGTCCATAGGTAAATGACCATGTCTTGAAGATTCTGAGCAGCAATCTTCAACATATATAACACCTGTTGTACCCCATTTATTTACACTACATTCTCTCTAAGACAAACTTTTAAGGCAAATGTCTCCCTTTTTCATTCAGGAATGTTTGTAGGGACTTGCTGGCTCTCCAAAGTCAGTAAAGAAGCTTTGATCTGGTGACATATTGGTGGAAACATCCACATCTCAACACAGTGAACTCCTCTTGCATTCAAAGGTGGTTGGGATTATACCTATTGAGGTTACACCTCATTATACTTTGAATTAATCACAACAAGTTATCGTTGATAGGGATTTGAAGAACATCCCCGAGTCTGAGATTCTTTCTGGTTTCTCCACTCAAGGAGTTTTTGCAGTGAGGCATATTTCCGCTCACAAAGATGGAATTAGTCGTCATTCTGGCATTCACATCACCAACACCTGCCACCATCAAGGCAGGTGGACGTGGCGATTTAAATGTCAGAATGAGGTCTAATTCCATCTTTGTGAGTAGAGATATTCAATTGCAGTCATACATTCCAAACCCTCTCGGATGTTTTCATTGTCAGCAGTTCAGTCACTCGAAGACGTGGTTCCTTGATGTGTGCTCGTTGTAGTGGCAAGGATCATGATGCCTATGAGTGTAAAAGGGATCCTCATTCCATCAGTTGCAATGGCTCTCACCTGCCTCACTTTCGTTCTTGCCTTAAATGGTTGGAAGAAAAAGAGGCGAAGCATTTGAAAATGATTCATAACATTACTGAGGCTCAAAATTTGCTCTCCACCACTTCATCTTGGACATATACTGCTGTACTTCATCCTACAACTACAGTGGGAGTGCAGACAGATCTCTCTGTGCCTACAAAAGAATCATTCTAAAAAATGAAAAGTATTTTCACCTCCATGGTTAAAAAGTTGATGAATCAACTTCAACACCCATCTCTGTCCCTTACATAGATTCTAACAAATCCCAAGATCCACTTCCTTTGGTTCTGGGTTCAGGCATTTCCTTGGATACATTTTCTTTTTGCATCTCAAGATGCAAAACAATCATTTATTTGTGTTCTTAGTCATTGGAATCCTCTTCCATCAGCAAAGACCTGCCCAATCAACCAATGGCAGGATTCATGTAGGTCGATAGACCCCCTTCGTATAAAGACTATAAAGAAAAAAGACGTGGTCATAAACAGAATAGTTCTCCACCCAATTTACCTACACATAAACAAAAATGGCCATTTTTATGCAATGGAACTGTTGAGGTTTACATTTTAATTTAGATGATATCAAAACACTGATTGCTTCCTACCATCCTGTATGCCCTTCCTTACTGGAAACATTTCTGAAACCTGCTGATATAGTCACCTATCATGGGTTTTCTTTTTACAGAAATAACAGGCTGTGTGACAGATTAGTGCATCAAAGGGTGGAACTATTGGTTGATCAGCATGTGCCTACCATGTCTTTGCCATTTGACGCCCCCTGGGAGACCGTAAACATCTGTGTTTCCTTGGGTCGTACCATCACTGTTTGTTCTCTCTACCTATCGCCTGGAGAGACTTATGATCAATTAGAACTTGATGCTCTCATTGAACATTCTCTCATTTTTCTTGGAGAGTTGACAATCCACGAGGCATTGATCATTTTCCTATAATTTTGAGAGAGACTGGCTTTAGTCGATGCCATTTGAAACAAATACCCTGGTGGAAAATGGATTAAGCAAAATGGTGTTCTTTCACTGCTCTTTCAAAACTTGATTTTGCCATGGTTTGTAAGCCTTCAATAGATGACTGTGTGGCAGCAGTAACTGACTGTATTATAGAATCAGTTGCTCAATGTATTCCAAAAACCTTGACATGTCCGTGGTGGAATTCTGCTTGCCACATGGCACAGAAGGCTCAAAAACGAGCTTGGGATGCTTTTCATAGGCATCCCACATTATTGCACTACACCACGTTCCAGCAGGCCTGTGCACAGAAGGAATTGTGGATTAAGTTCACAACTAGCATATCTGCTACCACCAGTGCTAAAGTTATA
Organism: Carcinoscorpius rotundicauda; assembly: GCA_011833715.1. NCBI lineage: Eukaryota > Metazoa > Arthropoda > Merostomata > Xiphosura > Limulidae > Carcinoscorpius > Carcinoscorpius rotundicauda. The sequence goes on from CM022393.1 coordinate 34,378,167, forward strand.
TAGGACAAGATTTGAAAGGTCAGCAGGCAATATAATTTTGTCCCCTCTCAATCATGCTTTCTGATGACCAGGAAGCAGCTGATACCAGGAGCAGTGCCAATACTCTAGTTGAAAGCTTTTGCCAGGTATCTACTACTTTTGCTTTTTCCTCCAACTTCTTAGCTATCAAGACTTGGACACTGCAATCATCTCTTTCCTTTTGAGTAGATTATCTCTATGGCTATAATTGCCTCTATACAATGGTAGAACTCAAACTGAAGCATCATTGGTCTGGCAGTACATCAGTTGAACCTGATGATGTACACTATGAAATTCTGCACAATCTATCTTCTGCTTCTCTTGCTATTCGTTTAATAGTTTTAAACCAGATCTGGCAGGAGAATGTTTTCCTGATGTTTGGTGCCAGGCTATTGTCCTACCTTTCTCTAAGTTTGGGAAGGATCCCAAGATTCCTTCAAACAATTGTCCAATTGCTTTGACAAGCTGCCTCTGTAAGACCTTAGAGAGGATGGTTAATGCTTGTCTTGTTTGGTTCCTGAAATCAAATACCCTCCTTTTGCCCACCCAGTGTGAGTTCTGATGACAGTGCTCCACCATGAACCACTTGATTTGACTTGAAACGTCAATCAGAGAAGCCTTTCTCAAGCAACATCTTATATCAGTATACTTTGACATTGAGAAGGCTTATGATACAACATGTAGGTATGACATTTTGGGAGACTTTCATAAATATAAATATAGGTTACGTGGCCATTTTCCCATTTTTTGTTAAAATATTTTAACAGACAAGAGATTCAAAGCTCTTGTGAGTTCCCGTTCTTTTCTACAGGATCTTGGAGTCCTCATGCCTGTGTTTCGAGTGTGGCACTTTTCAGTATAAAAAATTAATGCCATCACTGGACAGCTCCCTCTTACTGTAGCAAACAGGCTCTATGTCAATGACTTTCACATCTCATGTCAATCATCAAACATCAGGTATATTGAGCAGCAGGTAGACAACCCACAATTGTTTACTGAAGTGGACCACAACAAATAGTTTTAACTTCTCTCTCTCCAAAACCATTTGCATGCACTTTTGCTGCCAATGCAGTATTCACCCTGATCCTGAAGTTTGTATTGGTAAAGTTGTGTTGCCAGTGGTCCCTGAGTTCTTGGGGCTTATCTTTGTGTAAAGCTGACTTTTATACTACACATCAAGCAGTTACGGGTCAAATGTACAAGAGCACTGAACATCCTCTGAGCCCTCTCTTCCACCACTTGGGGAGCAGATTGATGTTCTATGTTAAAGCCATATCATGATCTTATTCGATGAAAATTCGACTATGCATCACTGGTCTCTGGCTCTGCTAGGACCTCAGCCTTAATGATGCTTGACCCCATTCATCATCAAGGACTTTGACTCTGCACTGGGGCTTTCTGCACCTCCCCAGTTCAGAGCATTCACGTAGAATCTCATGAACCTTCTTTGCATCTTTGCCGTTTGCAACTGTCTTTACTGTATGCTTCAAATCTTCATTCCTTACCAGAGCATCCCACCTAGGGTTGTGTTTCCTTCCTCAGTGGGCCATACTTTTTCAGAACAGATGATCTACCGTTGTTCCTTTTGGCCCTCGAATCCAGGCAAAATTGGACCAATTGGATCTGTTTTTGGATAACATTGCTGTATCCACTGGTCAGCCCATTCCACCATGGCTTTTTGCAGTCCCCAAATGCGACCTATCTATAAGTCATCTTTGAAAAGCAGACACCCCTGATTGGAAATACTCTCTGTTATGTAATGAATTTCTTTTGAACCATCCTTCCATTCCTATTTATACAGAAGGTTTGAAATCAGATGACTGTGTGAGCTCTGCCATGGTTTGTTGTGGTTCAGTGGTTGTGGGCAGAATCCCCTCTACAGCTCTTGTGTTCACTACTGAACTGTATGACATTTTTCTTGCCCTGGATCACATAGAAGCTAAGCAGTACTCAAACTGCACTATTTATACTGACTCGCTTAGTTCTCTACTGGCCATGGTATTATTTCACATTAGTTTACACCCTGTTCTCATTGATATTCAGAACTGACTGGCCCATTTCTCTTCAACATCTACTTCTATCCAATTTTACTGGATACCAGGCTGCGTTGTTATTCATGGGAACGAGCTCACTAACACTGCAGCTAAATCTATCTGCTCTGACACTATCACTGCTGTGCCTATTCCATACATGGACTATGGTTTTGTATTCAAGGCTTGGCTCCATGCCAGCTGGCAGTCGACTTTGAATGAGCAACATGAAAACAAGCTTTTCCAAATAAAACCCAATATTGGACATTAGCCATACTGCTTCCATAAGGATTGGAAAGAATCTAACTTGATTATGCATTGGTTACAGCTTTTTAACTCATTGCTTTCTTTTATCTCAAACTGATGCACCAGTGTATGATCTGTGTAACACTCAAGTCACAGTAAGCCACATTTTACTTTCTTGCCATCATTATGATTCTCAACAATGACACCATTTTAAACATGGCCTATCCCAACATCCATAACGTTAGACAGTGTTATTAGTGATGGTGACACTGCCCACCTTGGATATGTTTTTAGTTTTTTAAAGATTATTATTCTTTTTAACACCATTTAAGTTTTCAATTTATACATTAGACCTTTTTTAATGTGATTCTCTTTTAAGAATCACAGCCCATCTTGTTCAATTTGAAATTAGAAAATGGCCAGAACATCAAATAACTTAAAACCAGGACTAGAAAGGCCAACTTCTGGTGACTAATGCTGCTGCTTGAACTACCCATTAGTCACCTGGCAAGCTATTATTGAAACTTTGCTACAAGTCTTTTAAAATTTTTATTACTTTACTTTTTGAAAATGGCCATAATGTCAAATAACAAAGAGCCAAAGCTGGAAGGGCCGACTTCAGGTGACTGACAGTGGTTTTTGTACTTATCTGTTAGTCTTCCTGGCAAATTATGATAATTACAATTATGCTACAGAAAGTTCTTTGCAACTTGTATTACTGTAGTTATCTTTTACTGTTGTAGACTAGATGTAAATATTGATTTTATTCTGTTTATGTTGATTTTTAAAATTTTGTTTTACTTTAATTTCCTTTTACAAATTTTACTAAATTCACTTTAATTTTAACTTTTTACCAGATGTTTGGTGCAGATAGCCTTGCTGGTTTGTGCCATAAAACACCAAATCAATGAACCAACCAACCTACTTTCCACTTCTTCACTATTCTTTAGGAGTATCAGTATTTTTCCCTTCCTCCTTGGCTATCCCTCATATGTTAGTCTCAGTTATACATTTTTCATCCAGGAGTCTGTGTCCTTCGACTTTGCTAGGCTTTAGCGCAGTCATTGAACTGCATTAGGGACAGACATCTTGAATAGTACCCTTATGAACACATTCCATTTGATATTCTTTGGAAGTGTATCAAAAGAAATAGTTTACTTATCACTATTTCCTTTTAGACATGGATGTAGCTCTTCACATCTCACTGTGCCACACATTTCTCAATTTTGACATGTTGTTTGACAAAGGTTACACATTCATCTATTGCCTACTAGTTTTTATTTTTATAAGGGAAGATAAGTTTTGTTATTACTTTTAAAATCATTTCAAATTTTCTGTTCTTGTTGCCCTTTCAAGGTTCCTAATATGTATGTCACAGTGGTTCTTTATACATTAACATGCCCACCTTTTAAACCTTTTGGGTCATGTTCACTATATCATCTTTCACAACACATTTTTTCTGTTATTGGCAAGAGAGTGTCAACATTCAAATGTGTTTGTGCTTAATATTCACAGGACACTGTACTATTTCAACTATTGTACCTAGTCAAATCCTTTCTTCTTAAAAGTGCAGTAGCTAAGAAAGAAGGTAAGACTTTTTCTCCCATTCATTTTTCTCCATTTCCCACTGGTAAGACCCTTTGGATCCAGATCGTTTTGATACCCAGTTGTTTGTGCTCTAAAGTGTTATGTGATGTGCACTGAAGCATTTCAGGACTCATGTCGCAAGTTATTTATCTACTGAGATCTTTTTTTATCATGCATTTTATCCCTTGTCACTTTGACAAGTTGGATTCATTACTTGGTTTGTATAGTTTCTTCTGATCTTTCCCTAAAGGAGCAGAGACTTCTCAGGGTTTCATCTCATCAAATTTTATATATATCTCTGACAGCTCATTTGGATTGCCTTCTGGAAAGAATTGTACAGGGTGCCATATACAACCTTTATATCATGCTATTTACAGGACTCGGCATTCTCTCTGAATGGATTTTGGCTACCCCCCACACCTATTATACACATCTTGGCTTAATTGTGATAGAAGTGAGTGACTTCATTCTTTTTCAAGGACCTTCTTGTCATTCTGTTTGGAACCTACTTAGTGGTGAGTGTTACCTAGTTAGGTATGCTTTTTCAAATGCACACTGGTTACCAACAGACTAATAATTAAATTTCTAGTATCAATGACCTCTAATGAGATAATGTTTCCCATAAGACTGTCTTGGTACTTTATGGGTGATGAACAATTGTTTTGTATTAAATATAATATATAACACTAGACTACAACTTATGGATTATTATGAGTAGAGCGTAAAGGGACTTCATCCACCCCTTCTAACCCTGGAATTGAACAAATCAGGGTTGTTTTGCATTTTAAAATAAGGAAAATACTTCACCTATTCACTGTCTCTTAAAGCTTTGTTTTGTTAATTCCCCACTATAAGCCACCTCTCATCTTCAAGTGGAACAAAGATAACTACTCTCAGTTTCTAGTTGCTGCATTGGTGGAAAAAGATCTGTTCTTCATGAGTGATGCTTGTACTCTTTATTCCACTTAAAAAGAGGAGGGTGAAAATTTCACCCTGGATGATTTTTGCATATGTCAGGTGGGTAACTAGTCGAACCTACAGGAAACCTTGTAATTCTAGTTCAGAGATGACACCTCTCTATATGTCTGTGTGAATGTGGCTCTTCTTTTTGATCTTTCTCTTAATTTTAATGGAAGAGGGTCTTTGACTCTTTGTAATTATGCAATGGAGCATTACATTCATGAGCCATTGGTTAAAGTTTGTTTGTTCCACATCATTTTTGTAATTTTGGGGACAGGAGGCATTATCTTTCTTCCCATGTTGAGGTGTCACAATTTCAGTTTGTAATCCCAAGCCAGGTGATCTTTATTTCTTCAGTTTGAGTGGGGTGTAAATTGGTTCTGTAATTCTGAATTTGGTTTATTACTTTCTGAACTTCTCCAGATTGTAAGGATGACTTGACCAGTTAGATGTTGCTTGTATTTTTGTAATTCTTATGGCTTGACATGCAACATCCTGTAACTTTGAGGTAAAGTTTCCTTGATATCATACTTCTATTATACATTGATTCATCTTGGCTGCCCCAAGTTGAATCTAGCTTTGCATCTGCAGCCCAGTGAGAAGATGTGGAACCTTGTCTGTATGGTTGGGGCCTGGATGAATTTCGTGATAGTACACATTACTGAGTCTCTAGTTGGTTGTACCCATATTTAGATTTCACTATACCTAGGTGAAGAGCATACCTGTTTCAGAAGTAGTACAGACCCTTACTGGTGTGGTTTTGTTTGGACTGTATAATATTTATTTGAAGAAAATGTGTATTCAAGAAGAATATTCCTTGGTTTGTTGTCAGTTTCTAATAAGGTACATCTAACAAAGGTTGCAGCATTTTCACTTGATAAATTGTAAAAGAAGAAAGTAGAAAAGTCAATCCAGTCTTCTTTTCTGTTTTATTTAGAGGCTATCATGTGTTATGTTTATGTGAATTCAGATTTATTACTAAGTCTATAGTTATGTATTCAAGTTACATTATGTTATTATAGATGAAAGTTAAAGAACATAATAAACCATTTCTTTTATCTGTAGAATGACTAGATGTCCCAGCAAAACTCTGACTGACCTGTTTTTTAAAATTTGTCTCAGTGTCCAAAGAAATGTTTTTGGGATGCACAAAACACCAAAGGTTTATGATAATGACACCGAACAGTCAGTTGCATCAAATCATGAATGTAATAGGGTAATATCTACACTTCTGCTGCCATAGTCTCTCAAAAATTCCCTCTTTGCCTTGTGAAAAACCCAGATATGTGCTAGTGTTAATTTCGGGGAGCTAAGGTGGTGCTCATAATCAAAACACACTTTCCATTGTCTTGTAATGAATTTTATGACTGTTAAATAATCAGAACTTCCCCATTCTATTCATTCTTCATGAAATTACTTCTTGAAAAGTTTAAAAGTAATGCTAAAACTCAAAATTAATAATTAATAATGTAATTAATTAATAATTTTAAAATGCTATGGAAACCTAAGTAAATCTAGCCCATTTTAAGATGAATTGGATGAAGTGAATAATTAGAAATTTCTTGTATGTATAATTGGATAATTTTGGCTCATTTGTTTTGTATTTATCACCATAAAGATTAGTTGAATTTATTTCAAAAGCAATGCCAATGTTAATGAGTTTGGAAATATTGTGGAACTGTTCAATAAACTTAAAGTTAATTAAATAGATGTTAAATTGTGTCAAATGTATAATAATCATATTGAAATTAAGTGCAAAGGTTGGGCTATCCAAATTTTTTGTTTGGAAATCTGATCACCCTACATACACAAAATAATTAGCTTGTATGAATCCAGATCTTGTTTACTGATGTGTTTAAAGCTATTTATTAATTTCAGGATATATTTAAGAGTTTTTTAAAACTTTTCACAAATCAAATTATGAATATACTTTTCATATCCTAACATAAAAAATGTATTTGAAGAAATAATATCAATTATTCTGTGCAATGAATTATTTTTTTTACCAATAGAAGTATTTATTGTACTGTAATTTGTGAATAAAATTGTTTTTATAATCATTTCAATGCAATTTTAGGCTCAAGTAATAGCCATTCAACCAATATCCTGGCATTACAGCTACCCATCATTGAGATTTGAATTATATGGATGTAGTAGTAACCTAACTTTCAAACCATTTTTTGTAAATTCAGCTTCAATTGAAGTAAGTATATACAGATGAGTATGAATGAAAGTCTGAGAAGCTATTTTAAATTATCTAAAGATGAAAAACATTGAATATTGTGAGGTGATAAATTACACCATTATGATCTTTTTGATATCATTAATAATAAGTAATAACCCCTAAATACTATACATTTTTAATATTAGATATCTTATACACTTACAAAATCAATTCTTTAACTCGGTTAAAGAATAAAATTTATTTCACGTTATTCCCTAATGAAAAACACCATTACAAATTCTTATACAGCACCAAATCCATTCTTCTATACCAATGCAGCAGAGATGCAACATTTAAAGTATAAATATGAATATATACAATTTACAAATAAGGAAGATTACTATTGATATCAAATTAACTTATGATGATAAGTCTTAATTCTTATAACATTCATGTACTAGATACTGTAGTTGTTTTTCAGCCAAAAAGTGATAGTTATTAATATTAAAATCATTTTATGTCTCAGTTGTTTGACATTATATATCAATTAAAAATACACAGTTCACTCACAGCTGCCAAAAGTTTTTAATACTATGATATTGAACGTAAGGTCAATGAACGCAAAGAAAAAATATGCACTTTTCATTTTTAGACTCAATCACTTATTTGATTAGAGCTTCGATAGATGAAAATAAGAAAAGGGAAAATAAAAATAAAAAACTTTTTAGCATTTAATAGGGAAAATGTGAACACTATGAAATCAGTCTAAATATCAGCTGGTCAAAAGTTTAAGACCATACTGAAATGAAGTGTTAATTGGAAAACACGTAATGAAATTTAGACATTTGTGTTCAAGCATTAGCGTTGTCAACATTTCCTACTGATATCTTCTGTGTTTCATTGAGTAAAAACATGACAAAGGCTAAAAAGTTGACAGAATTTGAACGTGGCAGAATTGTTAAGATGCAAAAGCAAGGTCTCTCAACGTGCTGTTGCTAGACCCTGAGGGGTACAGAATGAGAATTTCAAGTGGTCGGCCCAAGAAACTCTTGCCAGCATTGAGCAGGAGGATTCGATGGATTGACACCAGTCAATTGTTGAACCAGATTAAGGACCTTACGGATGCAGAATGCAGCTAAAAAACAATAAGACAGCATCTACAAAAAAGAGGCTTTAAAAACCATAAACGTCTTCAAAGGCCACACCTCCTTCCACACCACGAAACAGCTGGGTTAAACTTTGAAAAGCACCAATTATGGGACGTAGAAAATTGGAAGAAAGTTTTGTTTTCTGATGAGAAAAAAGTTAACCTGGATGGTCCAGATGGTTTCCAACATTACTGGCACGATAAGGATATCCCACCAGAGAAATTTTCTACATGGCACAGTGGAGGAGATTCCATCATGATCTGGGGCACTTTCTCCTTCCATGGAACAATGAAGCTTCAGGTTATAAAGGGGCATCAAACAGCAGCTGGCTACATTGGCATGTTGGAGAGAGCATCCTCACTTGTGTGGAAATGACTGGATCTTTCAGCAGGACAATGCTGCAATCCACAATGCCAACAGGACAAGGACTATTTCATAGAAAATAATGTGATTGTTTTGGACCATCTAGTGTGTTTGCCCAAACTGAACCCCTTTGCAAATATTTAGGGTGGATGGCATGGGAAGTCTTTTGAAATAGACCAGCTAGTATTTAAGTTAATTTCATATTGTACATATTTTCTCTATTAAATGCTATTTTCTATTTTCACTTTTCTTATTATCATCTTTCAAGCTCTACTCAAATAAGTGGTTGAGTCTAACAATGCAAAATGCATATTTTTCCTTTATATTCATTGGCCTTAAGATTTTGGCTAGCAGTGTATATTTAACTGCTGACAAATAGTACCATCACAACTGATATTTTAAGTTCAAATAACATATATTAAGCTAGTCCAAAAACAATTTTTTGTGGATGCAGTAAATTTGAATACATGTAAAAGAAGGCTTGATAGATATATGAGTTAAAAGGGCTAGCTTTAATTATTTTTAATAGTTTTAGTTTGACTGAGAGAATAGGACAGCCAAGATGAACTAACAGGTTCCTTGTTGCCCAAAAATGTTATGTTATGCTATATTTTATACTTATTTTAAATTGTTGATCTCAAAGAAAAATAATATTCATAAGCATTACATTTCCATCTGACATTTTGCATATATTAATATTTAATTATTTGAGACTTCTTACTTTTGGTTACTCAGAAACAGTTGTTAAAACTTAGTATTTTGAATATAATGTGACTGAATTACCCACAGTGCTTATGGAAAGGTTACCAAAAATTTATGGAAGTTGTTTATATCAAAATATGCATGTTTATACAATATTTGTCTGCGACCATATGATATTTTAACAAAATAATGGCTGTAGTGTTAATGGTTTTATATAAGCACACTTTTATTTTTTCTCATTTTGAATATTTTTAAGACTTAAATTTTAAAAAATGGATACTCACCTCTGTAAAGAGTTTAATGATCATCCTCAACTCTTTTGCCAAATAGACTTGCATTTCACTAGCTTTGTGTAAACTCCCACTTAATTTTACATGCTTTCATGTGCATTTTGTCTAGTGCATGATTATACCATCATGCAGCCAAAGTCCTTCATCGATACGTGGCTGACACACATTGTGTACTAACTCCCATAAAGCATTTGCACTTTTGAATGTTTCTTTTTCTCCTTAGTATTGTACTGACCAGTTGTGTATAAATTTTATCTTTATGTTGAACTTAAAATTTGCATCGTTAGTGAAACATTGATTTTCGTTTTCTTTAACTTTTGTTCCAATAGCAGTTTAATATTTTCAAATGTCTTCTCAAATGATGGTGTTTTATAATTAGACCAGACTGTGAGACATGTGCACATTTAGTCCTTATTTCTACTTTGATGTCATTCCCATAACATTCTTCTCAATCTTTTACTGTCTATCACCATTGGTGGTGCACCTTTTTCCTTTAGTACATTTATTACTAATTTCTTCCAGATAGCAGTTCTGTGCACCACCTTTCTTCCTTTCTTATGAACCTATTCCTCAAATTATGCTGAGTCTCTGCCTTCTCTAGTTGATATGGCCACATTCATAGCCTTTTTCCTTTATCAATATCCGAATGTGTTTTTACCCTGTCCTCTGTCCTCACTGCTCTGTTCTCTTGACTGATTGAGACCTTTTTGGTTATAGACTTCTTGCTTTTTTACTGTATTTTTTTCTTGTTTTGAGAAGTTGTTGGGGTTTTGCTTAATCATTTGCATGCTTCATATGAACTGTGGCCTTTCTGTTTTTTATCATTTTTTTCTTCTGTCTTGTTCTTTTTATTTTTTCTTATGATCACTGTTGTTCTAATAACTATTTATTAGATGCTTCTAACACCTTCTTTTATTACAATTCTCTTTTCCTCCATAAACCAACCTTTCTTACTCAGCCTTTGACTGCTTGGGGGTAAACTGTATTTTTCTCCTGTCTCTCTTCAATTTCTGTTTTATTCAGTCATTTGGATCTTGCTTCACTTCTGTGTGATGTTGGACAATTTTGTATATTTTATCATGAACCTCTTACTTTAAGGGCTCCATCTTTTTCTGTTTCTTGCCATGGACCCCTATTTCTCATAAACCTTCCTTTCCAAGATAAGCTCCTTAACTTCTTCATTGACATGCTCATCTTGGGATGTAGATGCTCACATTCTGTTCATTATCCTTTTCATTCTCCTCCACCTCCTATCCATTGGTTCTTGAATGAGATTTTCCAAACAAATATTTGAACTCTTTTCATACATTCATCTCCATTTCTGTACCTGCTGACTGTTTTATCTCTTGATTGTTTTTTGGGTTTCAAAGGTCACTGCTCTTATATCACCTCACAATCCTTGTGTAGTATGTGCATCATTTTTTTTTCAGGACCCTCTTTCATTCACTAGGATCCCACAAGGTAACTAGTGTTGCTTAACATGTAGCACTTACCCAAAATATTTTTCAAGATAAGATAATATAAAGAGTTCATATCACCTGCTCTGGTTTTTCATATCTTCTCTGTGAGATGAGATGTTCTGCAAACCCTGTATTAGGGTATTGTTTGATCAAGATCATATCTATTCCATGTATTGTCATGCAAAAAGCCAACACCAGAGCAATGTTCCTGTCCACTTCTCTCATGCTTACTAGTCAAAAATAAAGTTTTGTGATCACTCACTACATTTTAATTAGTAAAAGACCTTTCTCATCTAAGGAACTGATGGGAATTTATGCAACCCCCTATATCACTGAGTGAAATACAGCATACCCTTGCTACTTACTTGATGGGGTGGTGGACCTTAAAGAACCTTAATTGTTGTGGTTAGAACAAGTAGTTCAATTATTAATTGAGTTGGGCTATAGTGAACTTGAGAGTGTAATACATGTGGGTCACTCTACATCACAAACTGCATATGAATTGATGATACAACTGACTGTACTAATCCATTCAATGCCTATACTCTACAAGTTCTCTTCCTACAGTCAGTGTCTGTTCATTGGAGCTAAGATGAACATCTACCAACACCTACTACATCACAAATGTGTCTTACTCCCACTGCTGGCAAGGAGCCTGCATAAAAATATCCATACTGTAACAACATAATACAGTGCCCTCTTCCCACAGGTGACCATAGAGATTGATGGTAAAATTGAGATACACACACTGTACGTACCAATGATATATCTCTCACATGCTCTATTCCCATAGCTGGGAAGGAGTTTTCAAAGACAGAAGTCTATTAGGATGTATATAAGTATTCATACTGAGAGAAATTTATACGGTACCTTTCTTCCAAAAAGCTGGCATAGGGCTCAAGGAAACTGATGATATAGAAGGTGATCATGGATACTTATCATAAATACTCTTCTTCCACAGCTGTTTGTCAACCATTGAGTCTGATAGTAGAGGAAGATAAGCACACAAGGTATGGTTTAAATGAGTTCCAAACCCACTCTCCCCAAGGTGAATTCCTGGATGTGGTCAGGGGACCTCCCAGTGAAGGTTTTGTACTTTCAACTTAATTCCTCTAGGATCTAAACATTCACCTACATATTTGCTATGTATGGTAACCTGTGAAAGGGAGGAGAGGATCCTGGTGGTTGAGGGGTCCAACTCCAACACATCACTTTGGTATTGAATTCCTGTAGATGGGTAGCTTTGGGGTGGACATCCCCAGGGTCAGTGAGCTGGTCCACTTGGGCTGGGGTCAATTGAGTACCAGTGTTGGATGTTCTCAACAGGTATTTCAGACATTGTGTATGATACTGTTGATTAGGTAGAATGCTCACGAAAACCTGGTGTCACTGCAGTGTCCTTGTTTGTCATTGTGGTGCATCCCCTTGTAGGGCTCTACAGTGGGTGTGGTCAGTGGGCAATGACATGTAGTGTCTTTATTAAGGATACCCCATTTATGAAAAAATAAATAAAAATGAAAACAATTGAAAAACAGGTTATCAGAAAATGACCATACATGGATGACTCTGCTGCACAGTCAACATCACAGTCAGATTCTGTACTTTGATTTTTAATTATCCATTCCTTATCCAAGAAATCCTTAGGGCAGAAGTTCCCCTTTTTTATTCAAAAGGGATTAGAGGAGCTTGCTGGCTTCCCTAAGTCAATAAAGAAAATGTGCTCCAGAGACATTCTGGTGGAAACATTTTCATCACAATATACCAAACTTCTTTTGAAATCAAAGGCTATTGAAGATATACCCATTGAGATTGCTCCCCATGCAACTTTGAATTATTCCAGAGGAGTTATAGCTGAGAGGAATTTAAAAAACATTCCTGAGATGGAGATCCTCACTGGTTTCTCCAGCCAAGGCGTTTTTGTGGTGCACCAGATATCCACTTACAAAGACAGAATTATGGTGCCTACTAATGTTTTGATATTGACGTTTACATCATCACATCCTCCTGCCACAGTGCAAACAGGTTATTTGAACTGTGAGGTATAATCATGGATTCCAAACCTTCTTTGATGTTTCCAATATCAACTGTTCAGTCACTCAAAAACATCATGTCATTGTTCTTTAACATGTGTTCTTTGTAGTGGCAAAGGCCACAATGTTTATGAGTGCAAACTAGAACCATGCTGTGTTAACTGTAGTAGTCCACACCCCTCTTACTCTATTTCTTGCCTTAAACTTGTGAAGAAGAAACAGGTGAAATGCTTGAAGACTATAAATAATATCTCCTACCCAGAGGCTCAGAAATTATTGTCCCCAACTCCGTCTTAGAAATATGCTGCTGCATTCCATTACACTACCACAGTGGAAGTGCAGACAGATTGCTCAGTGCCTCCAGCATAGTTGATTGTTCTCCACGATTAAAAGAGTTGATGAATCTATGTCTACTTTCATCTCTGTTCCTGCCACTTCTTCCAGTTACTGCCCGCTTCCACTTCCTGTGGTTATTGGTTCGGGTGTTTCCTCATGTTCAACCTCTTTTGCATACCCAAGAAGTAAAATTACCATTTTGTTCACACCCTCAGTTACTGGAATCATTGTCCACAAACAGAGACCTACATACCTGACCCAGGGCAAGATCCATGGAAGTTGATAAACCTTTGTCCTATGAAGAAAAAAAGTGTGGTCCAAAACAGAAGGGCTCCATGGTACATTCTCTTTTATGTAAATAGAAATGACCATTCTGATCCAGTGGAACTGTTGGCATTTGCATTCATTTATAGATGACATTAAGAATTTGATTGATTCTTATCATTCTGTGTGACTTTCCTTGCAGGAAACGTTTCTGAAACCTGCTGATAGTTTTCTACTATCAGCAGTTTTCTTTGTACAGAAATGACAGGTGTTATGATGGACTAGTACATAGTGGGGTGTCTCTGCTGGTTTATCAACATATATCCACCCTGTCTTTGCCATTTTATATATCCATGGGTCGGTACCATCACTATTTGCTCTCTGTACCTGGCTTTTGAAGAGACCTATGATCAATCAGACCTTGATGCCCTTTTTGAGCAGTTACCATCTAACCTTTTAATCCTGGGGGATTTTAATGGATATATTTCTTTCTGGGGTGGTGCTGATATTGATTGGAGATGTCATTCTATAGAGCATATGATCTTGGATCACAACCTATCTCTCTTCGGTACTGGTTCTTATACTTATTTTTATACATCTAATCAGTCTGTTAGTGCTATTGGTCTTTCTTTTTGTTCTCCATCATTTTTCTTGGATGGTTGACAGTAACCCAAAAGACAATGATCATTTTCACATCAGTTTGAGAGAGACTAACCATGGTTGATACCACCCAACTTACATGCCACAATGGAAATTGAACCAGGCCAACTGGCTCTCTTTCACAGCTCTCTCTGAACTTGATCCTGTCACCATCTGTAAACCATTGATCGACCACAGCATGGCAGCATGGACTAACTGCATTGTCCGGGCAGTTGCTCAGTGTATTCCTAAAACCTTAATACATTTCCCACAGTATCCTCATCCTTGGTAGAGCCCTGCTTGCCACATAGCAAGGAAAACTCAAAAAATTGGCTTGTGATATCTTTAGTAGATGCCCCACACTTTCAAACCACATTGCATTTCAGGAGGCTTGTGCACATGTTCAGCAAGTCAGGCATCAAAGCCAGAAGGAATCTTGGATTAAATACACCTCTAGCATCTCTTCTGCCACCAGTTCCAAAGTCACATTCTCACCTATCCTCCTCACTTTCAGTGCATTTTCTTACTTGCATCATTCATGAGTACAAATGCATATGAGGAGTTAATGTACATAAAGTGTTTCACACTCGTGTTGGTAGTTGGTTTTTGCTGCATAATTACATCATCATACAGTGTACAAATTCATATGAAGTCAAGTGAAAATAAGTGGAAGTTTTTTACAAGGCTATTGGCATGTGACTCTCTTTAGCAGAATGCATGAAACAGCTGAAAAGATAATTAAAATCTGTAAAGAGATGAATAACAATCAACAATGGATTTTCATGTAAGAAAATGTTAACTTATATAATCTAAGTAGATTCTAGAGCCTGCTATTAAAGAATATATGCTAGACTATTAAAAAAAAAATATTTTAATATCATATCTCATACTTTCTAAGATAAGTTTGTAAAGTAATATTTTTATACTGCATCACATTCTCTATTTTCTTTAATGGTAAAAAAATAATATAAAGTAGAAATTAGATAAAATGAATAAACTGTAAAATATGGTCATTTCCACTCATACAAATTTTTTTTATAAAGTTATGGATATTTTTCATTGTGTTACTTGTTTTTTTTTATAGAAAACTTGTAATATCAGTAGCAACTATTGTATTTATGTAAGTTGGGTTTTACTGATTTTCACATATTTCATAAGAAGTTTTATTAATTTTTTTTAAAACATTGTTTCATAATTTTGGTTTCCTTGCAGAAAAACAGCTATTGGACCATTAGTAACAGTCCATATATTGTAAACCAGTCCCTGCTGATTCCACATGGAAAGGTTCTAAACATACAAGCTGGAGTTGAAGTTATCTTTACTGACCCTGATGCAGGGATTGTGGTAGAAGGTACTTGTTTTAAAAGTATCATTGATTATTTTTAACATTTAATAGAATTTTTTCTCTTATTCGTTAGTTTACTAAAAATTATTCCTAAAGAAGTACTTGTATTTGGAACATTTTTTAATATTTAAACAAGAAATGTGCAGTTAGAATATATATTTGTTTAATTGAAATGTTTGAATGTTTTCAATAGTTCTGTTCATATTTCCTGAAACTGGCTATGATTTTACTAGATTGAAATTCATGCAATGAATGTAATTGAGGTTTCCAACAGCAACATAAAATAGCATACAGACATGGATAAAAACGTATAAAATTAGAACATTGTTTTAAGACCTACTTTTAAAAAACTGAGATTGTATATAGTTATGAAACTGGGGCAATGGATGTAGCTGTTGGTACAATCAATGATTGAAACAGAAAGTTTGGCAAGTATACCAACTAAATGAGTAAATGAAAATGAAAACACATTGAAATATTAAATGAAATATTTTTTTTTCTTTTGAAAGTTAGATAGACCTATAAACTTGATCAAGTAAAGTAAACTATAAAGTCATATTGAAAATTTAATAAATCATAATATTGTCATTTAGGTGTATTGCATGAAAATGTTTTATATAAAAATCCAACATTGAATATTAATGCATACAGGTTAGATTTAAGCTGCATTGTTCAAACGACAGAACTATAAGATTCTTTTTTATGTCTAAAGGTATTTTAGTAGGTCTCATGTACAGCACCTCTCTGAAAGTTACTAGAACCTTATTCATTGGTTCATTTGTTTTTGAGTGCAAACCTACGTAATAGGCTATCTGTACTATTCCAACTATGAATATCAAAACTCAGTTTTAGTGTTTCAAAAACTAGAAAGTCTTTTTTTTTTATTTAGCCCAGTATGGCCAAGTGTTTATGGTGCTCCTCTTGTAATCTGAGAGTCATAGGCTCAATCTTTGTCACACCAAACATACTTGCCCTTTCAGCTGCAGGGGCAATATATTGCAGTGGTAAATTGCACTATCTGTCAGTAAAAGAGAAACCTAAGAGTTGGCAGTGGGTGGTGATGACTAGCTGCCTTCCCTTTAGCGTTACACTACTAAAGTAGTATTGGTTAGTGCAGATAGCGCTCATGTAGCTTTGCATGAAATTCAAAGAAACAAAAACAGACTACCTTTATTATTTCTACCAGTATCCTTTGAACTGATATATATTTGATAGTCTTACATTTCATGAGTATAGATGATTCTTGAGTTCATAATGTTCATACCTTGCACATTGTTCCAGTGATATATGATCATGATTTTGGTAAAATTCATAAACACGTATTATTTTTCTTCATAATCATAAGTTTACATAATTTGTGTCTTTTAAATTGTTTCACTTCAATATTATTGTTCTATTATGGCACAGAGGTAAGCTTGAGGTCTTATAGTGCTAAAAATCGGGGTTTGATATGCTTTGATTTAGTTCTTAAACACAAACAAAGTTTCAGTAACTTAACTGAAACCATAAGTAATACATATATATGTTTGAGATACATCACTATAAGATGAGTTTCAGTAAATGGAATATAATTTCTGGTTATACATGGAAAATTAATTTTAATGTAATATGCAAGGTTTTAAAGTATCAAACATTGTCTTAAAATTTAAATACAAATCATATCATAAAGCATAACAAATATTACTACTGTTATAAAAGTGAAAAATTGCATTTTTTATGCAAACCAATTATATTTTTTAAATTAATTGAAATAAAGAAATCTAAATACAAGTGATTTATGTAAAAGGTTCAGACAACAGGCTGAGTAATGTTTATACAGTGTGATAGAAGTATGTAAGCTGTATAATCTGTCATTAATTTAAATAAATTCTTAAACTGAATAGTTGACAATACTGAATATGAATTATCTTTATTAAGCAGGTGTTTGTTATGGAAAAATTATGTTATTATAAATGTATTATTTATTAAATTTTCTTAACTTATTTTAATCTTACTTAGTTGAACTTTCATTAAAAATTCTTTAGTGGGCTTCATATTTCTTGATGTTAATTTGGTATCTCCATGCTATTTAATAAAAAAAATGTATTTTTATTTACTGTCATATTTTTTAATAATTTACTTTTCATAAGTCAATTTATATTTAATTTTTAGGTCAACTAATAGCTGAAGGTATAGAATCATTAGCAGTTAGCTTTTCCTCAGATAAAGTTAATGGTCAGCTAAATGCAGATACTTATTGGAAAGGGCTTCAGTTTAACAATGGAGGTAAGGTTTTGCTACATCTAATTATTTTTTTCTGATAGTGGAGGAAAGATTATACTCAAACTAATCTTGTTTCTCTAATACTGAAATTAAGGCCATACTACCACGAATGATGTTTTCTGATAGTAGACTGGCTACTACTACAAGTGATATTTTCTGATAATGGAAGTACAGTTGTGTTACTGCTAATGATTTTTTCTGATAATAGAAGTATGGGTGTGTTGTTACTAATGTTTTTGGATAGTAGTCTGGCTACTATAACTAATGATGTTTTCTGATAATGAAAATATGGTTGTATTACAACTATTAATAATGTTTTCTGATAGTGGAGTTAAAGTTATTTTACTAATAATATTTTCAGACAGTTGAGGTAAGGTTTTGCTGCTTTCAATAATGTTTCAGACAGTTTAATTTGGGTTACTACTAATGAGGTTTTCTGACAGGTAGGTAAGATGATGCTATCATTAATGATGGCTTCCTGGACTAGGAGAAAGGTTATGTTACTATTAATAATGTTTCCTGACAGGCAAAAGAAGCTTATGTTGCTCATAATAATGTTTTGCTGACAGTGTAATTAAGCTTGTGTTGCTATTACTAATGACTTAGTAATAATATTTCTTGTTTCTGACAGTGTAAAGGTAAGATTATCCTACTAATAATGGTGTTTTCTGACAATGGAGATAATATTATTCTATTAGCAACGATGCTTTCTGACAATGGAGATAATATTATTCTATTAGCAACGATGCTTTCTGACAGTGGAGATAAGATTATTCTATTAATAACGATGCTTTCTGACAGTGTAGATAATGCCTTGCTACTACACGATATTTTCCAAAAAAGTAAGAAAATACTTTTTCATCTATAGATCTTAATGCAAGTAGAGTTAGTCGTCACAAAATGAATAGTATATAAGTGTAATAACTCATAATTGTGTATGTGTTTAAAATGTAAATTATGTTTAAGTGCTAAGTTGACAAGTTTATATATTTATTTTTGAGTTTTGTGTTAAGAAATATTAATTTATATGTGTACAGTTAAACCTTTCTTAATCATGGAAAGTTTTCTTCTTTGTAATTAGTAAGAATAGGCTCTGTTATCGAATTCAAGAAAGAAATGTTGATTTTTTTCCACTTGTAATATTTGAAATATTTTGAATACCCTAACTTTGCTCGAGTGTAACATGAGAATAGTTAAATTAATATGTAAGTAGGTACTGAATAACAAAGGAATAAATGTTAGTTAATTAAAGTGTTCATTAATGTACTCACACAGCATGTTTTAATGCACTTTTACTTGCAGTATGGAAATATTTGGTAGTTTTAAGTATTGACGTAAAATTTAAAATGTTATAAAATTTATATGTTGATATGTATTTTTACCAAAGCAAAATGAGCAAAATTGATCTATATCAATGATGTTTACTATCCTATAAACTATCGTAAACAGGTCATATCATTTATTTGTGATTATGTTGCTGCATTTCTTATTCAGATTGGTGAGTCAGATCATGCATTGTTACATTAAATTGGTCTTTCTTGACCAGTTATGTCAGGTATTGTTATACCATATATACTTCATTTTGCCAGATTGGCAAGTCAGATTAGGTATTATTAAATAAAATAGACTTCATCTGTTAGCCAGGTACTGTTGCATTTAGTTAACTTTTCTCAGCCAGTTTAGGCATTTTTAAAAGCCAGTGAGTGAAAGAAAGAAGAATATGTAATATTTTAGTCATCCTATTTAGCTACATATAATGATGTATAAATCAGAATTAGAGTAAGAATTAACTTTACTATCATTCAGAAAACCTGGCAAATCAGCATGATATTGGTCTCTTTCTTGAAGTGGGTTAAGCAATCACAGTGTCAATGAGAGAAAACGCCATTAGTAATTTTAAGAACTTATGAGTACAAGAAGAATGTATATAATACATGAACCAAATTATGACTGCCATATTCAATGATGATGAGGTCTTTCACTCAGTACCAAGACTCATTAGACTGGCTGAAACACAGTTGATACAATTTCTGAGCCCAATCAGAAGTAAGTGCCATGGGCTTCTTTCAGTCCATGTGGGAGGATGATGCCTCATGACGTCATGTATATATAATGATGATATAAGATATATGATGATGTTGTAATCAGCTTGTGTTTTGATACTGTGTTACAAAAGTAACACAATATTTGACTATACACATCATAAATATGTATTATAAATGAATTCTAAGACAGAGCTCCATTTTAACTAAAAGTTTAGATAAAACATGCTGTGTCCTAACCTTGGAGGTGGTAATATGTACTGTAAATGCAAATTACTTATCTGAATGTTTGATAACATTGAAATAATCCACCATGTATTTTCATTTGCAAATTGAGTTGAATTGAGTGTAATAAAGCTTTTGGATAAGTTCATGTTTTAAAGATTAAATGGCTGAAGTATTTAATTTATCTTCAGCTGTAGATAGTTGCAAGTAATTTTTTATGATTTTTAGCTTGTAAATGCCCTCTCTTTATTTGTGATGCATATTGGGAGACTACAAAAATTCCTTAGAGTAATATGTACTTTCTTTTGAAGAAAATGTTTCACACATTAATGTTTACATTTTTCATTTATACACTGTAAATACAACTATACAAATGTCTGATGCTATGAAAGCATCCATTGCACTGTCAGTTGTATGAATCATAAACAGTAACAACTTAAATATCTGTTGCTTGAACTTTATATTTCAGTTATAAATTTTCATGTAGACATTTTTTCTCTAGGTACATCAATGTCTGTGCTTGATACCATATCAGTCAGTGGGGCTGAGACATGTGTAAAAACCTATGCAAATCAGGTGAAAGTTATCAATTCTGTCGTTTTTCATTGTTATGATGGAATAACTTTAGAGAAAGGCAAACAACAAGAAAACATGTTGGCGAACACACATATTTATGATTTTAAACATCAAGGAATAATCCTGAAAAATGTTGAAGGAAACATCTCTCTCACAGGTGTACATGTTTCAAATGAAAAACATTTATCGAGGGACTGGTGTTTTTTCTTTAATACTCAGGACACAGGCTTGGACGTAAAGATACTTATTGAAAATAGTAGTTTTATCAGATGTTACTATGCCATGAAATTTTTTATGAGAACTGGAACTTTTGATGTAACACTGAATAATTTAGTAATTAATGGGAGCTATTACAATGGTATGATGTTTGATCTGAATTACAACACTGATTTGTATTTAAAGATTTTAAAGAGTAATTTTACAGATATTTCTGGTGGATATGCATTAGAGATGACAAGCTATGGATCTAGAAACGTATTTTTGAATGTTTTGATAAATGAATGCCAATTTGAGAATGTATACAGGGGAATATATTTAAATTTTTATTACCAGTATAATCAAGGAAATACAACAATTTCAAATAATGTTTTCCAAACTGTTTCATGCTCCTTTCTTAAATTGCTCTTAAATGAGAAGTCTCTAGTTAGATTTGATGGAAATCTCATTTCAAATAGCACTTGTAGTTGCTCCAAATTTGGAGAAATTGATCTTCAAAATTATGATTCTTCATCCAGCCATGAATGTGTGATAGAAGTATTTGGGAATAAGTTCACAAACAACAGTATTACAACAGACAGTGGTGTTATTTTTTTTATAACTGGTTTAAATGCTGAAAGATTAGATATAAAGAATAATTATTTTTTCAATAATTCAGCACAGTCTATGATTTTAACTAAATTAAATACCTCCTGTATTGTATACAATGTTTTTGATAACCCAAACTCAAAGTTTGAGATTCAATTTGAGGTTCCCATAGAAAATAATGATTTTTACCTCAATGCTACCATGAACTGGTGGGGAACAACAAATTCTTCTACTATCAGAGAACGGATATTTGACTTTTTCCATAATGTCAATTATATGATTGCTGAATTATCACCAATTTTGACATCACCTATTCCATCAGAAGCAGAATTTGTTAAGTATTCGACAGTATATAGTGACTTACAGGAAGAAGGCATTTTGGGTGGTATTATTTCTAATACAGAGAACTTAATATCAGATGCTTCCAACTGCACAGTGGTTTCTTACTCTCTTTTTGTTCCCTCTGAAGTTACTTGTACAATTACTGGACCTCAGTGCTTCTGGTTTAAAGAAGGAAGAGGAATACTTGTTGAAGGTATGTAACCAAGCAGTCTACGACAACAGATTGTATGTTTGGTAGTAGAATGTAAAGTTTGAAATGTATTTATAGCTTTAAAAAGGGATTAAATTGTTAAAATAAGTTTGTTGCCACATACACTTGTAGAAGCTGTTAAGTAAATGTGTTACCTGAAACTTGTTTTAGTTTTTATGTTTGTAGTATATTTATTCTTATTATTTTGATACTTATTATTTCTGCAAATAATGTAAAATTATACTCATGACTTGTTTAGTTTTCATATAATATTTCATGGCCTGGAAGGTACCAAAAAAGTAGTATTTGACAGAAACTTATTTTAATAACATTATGTGTTTGAAAAAATACTTTCAAAACTTTTTTCAGAACAGTATTGTTACCATAATTCTTGACATTTCTTTTTACTTATGCACTCTGCTGTTTTTATAATATAAAGCCCTTTTGGCCAATAATTTTAATCAGAAAAAAGCATTGACATTTAAGAAGTACAGTGATTTCTTAAGTTTTTGAATGAGTACTTTGAGTGCAATTTTAAAACTTTTTGGGCTATAAAATAAATGAACTAGCATTACTCATAATTATAAAAAATAAAATATAGTAGATGAGATTATTATTGATGTAATCACTTTGCACATAGTAAGCTCATTTTGTTTAAACCATAATATATATTTCTAGAAGTTAACTAATTACATTTTCTTATAGCAGTCTGATAGGAAAGGAATAATCTTTGAATTTGATCACTGACTTCTCATTGTTCTCTATAATAATTTATATGATCAGCTATACCATTATTAGCCATTTTTCTTTATGTATGTTGATTATTCATAATATTTTGAACTGTGAATTACTTGGGTTTGAAGTCAGATATTCTAGGCATATGATTTTGTATTACATATATTAAAAAAAAGCCAAAAGGGAAGCAAGTTACTGCTGAGTTTTTCTCCTATTACGCATATTGTATGTAGTGGGATAACTTGAAAACCAAACAAAAAAGCTTTAACAACTGTTAGTTATTATGCAGATATTAGCATATTGGATACAAAGCTTTTCTTGTTGTGAAAGGTATGGATAATTTTAATTATACCATATTGAGCTAATGTGCATCTTGCACCATTTTCATATTTTAATAAAGCTACAGAAATGTTTTTAAATCTTATAATTAGGTTTATGTGCTCAATATAATGATTTTTAAATGTATGATCATACATATTTGAAAGAACACAGCTTTTGTACTGTGTAAGCAACACAGAAATTGTAAAAAAAAATGAATACAATCCAACCTTCTATGAGTCAATTAATATTATTATTTTATTTTGATTAGGGTTACTTCAAATTCAAGGAGAGGGTGATAACATAGTTGTTTTGGAGCAAGATTTATCAAATGCAGGTAGAAAGTGGGGTGGCTTGCATTTCAAAAATTCTTCAGGTAAATGCTCTTCGTTTCATAAACAGGAAATTCACTTACTAAAAGTTTAATAACACCTTTAGTATGACAGAAATATGTAGTGTTACTAGTATAAACCTTTTTATCTACAAAAGTCAAGACTAATCATGGCTTTACTATAGCACAATATTGTGTTAAGTCTATTCATATTCAGATTGCATAAGTTTTAGATAATTATATGGTTGGTTATATTATTTTGAATATAAATAGAAAAATCAGGATTTTGCTTAGTAACATTTTTTACTTTGCCGATAAAATGCAGGGTAATGATAGAATACACAATTAAAAATTATCTCTTTCTCATCCCCCACTGGAATAGTGGGAAGTTTATGGATTTACTATGCTAAAATCATGGGTTTGATTCCCCTCTGTAGACTCAGCAGATAGCCCAATGTGGCTTTGCTATAAGAAAACACACACACACTCCTTATCTGTCTTTTTTTTTTATATTTCTGAAAAATATATAATACATCAAACATGCCAAGGAGAGTTTTTAAAGAGTATAGCTTCTAATTTGATTTTTTTAACTGAATATGTGTGGAGTCTGTCCAATGGACTAACCCAGTAATGAAGAAAGAATTTTAAATATGAATGAAATTTACTTTGTGTATCTACATGAAATTCAAATATGTGAGCTTAAAGTAAAAATGTACAAATATGTTTTGTATAAAAATCAGTTGTGTTACAATTTCTGTACTTAATATACACCTGTAAATTCATTACACCATTCTGTTTCAGACTGACAAGTTGTAATGCAGAATAATATTTTTGTATAAAGTAAAAATACTTTTGTTTAGAGTACAGTTTGCACATTGCATATACATAAATTCTAAAATCTCTGAAATGTATATTTATAGTGTTTGTCAGTATCTTCTGACATTGTATCTGGTATTTGTTTTTTTCCTATCATGAGCTATTATTAAATCAGAAGTTTAGGGTAACATGAATAGTTGAATGTTACTTTGTAAAGGATTATGACAGTTACACTTTTACCACCACATATGTACGTAGGGAAAAAACAAAATTATATTTACTGAACCCATATATCTTGATCTGTATGTGATTATTGGATATTGCAACAACAATTTGTAACCTGTAATTCTTTTGTAATAAATTTTAGTGTAGTGAGAGATCTCTTGATTTTCTCAGGAGGAAAGCAATGGTGACTTTTAGAAGGTTCATGGTCAATAAAATTTTATATTCATTAAACTATTTTACATAAAAACATTGAAAGTATTTACTTCTTATTGAATTATTTACTTGTCACACCGTACAATTTATTTTTCTTAATTTTAAACACAAGTATTATACTCATGGTGAGCATGTTTATGTCCTCTTCATGATCTACATATAAGCAAGCATAAAATTAGTACTCAAACTGAAGAAAAAAAGATTTATCAGATGAGAAACTTATTTTTTCAAATTTATTATTAAAAATAACCATACTCAGTGGCATTGCTATGAAATTCAGGTCTTCAGTCACAAAGTACATTTTTAATTTTAGAAAACTTCTGAAAGTTATTCAATTGAAGATAAATTTATGAGTTTTCAGTTCCTTGTTCATTGTATTCTTATTTAATCACCTTAGAAAGAGGAGCTTCAATTCTCAGCAGCTTAAGTCTTTTTTAGTATTTTTTACCTATTTATTGAATTTCTCTTGTATTTCTTGATAATATTCAGTTTGCATACAGAATTGTTTGATTGTATTTGTATTGAGTACTGGCACCATAAATATAGCAACAAAGTAGTTATATACATTAGTAAGACTTCATGATGTGTAATAGGACTTAATTATTTATAAAAGATTAAAATCTGTAACCAAAGATGCCTTCAAGATCTCCTGGCATAAGAGTTATTGGAAAGAGACTAGCTGCATAAGGGAGGCCGAATACCTGAACTATTTGATAATTATATAATAGTTGGGTAGTCATATGATAACAAATGTTATAACAAGATAATTATCAGGTTGTCCAGAAATAAATGTCAGAATTCTCACTATGACATTTAGAAGCTGAATACTGAGTAACTTGTCATTGATTGGTTGGTTTAATCCAATGTTTGTTGCTTGCAAGGTGTCCTAATTGTCTGCTATTTCAACTCTACTCAGAGTAAGTTTTGCAATCCCCAAGGCAATATGGACAAAAAGCTACTGAAACTACATGGAACATCAACCAAGCATTCAGCCATGGATCTGTTATTGAACGTACATTTCAACTTTGGGTCCAAAGGTTTCGACATGGAGTTGAAAGTCTGGAAAACCATGCAGGTCGTGGAAGGAAGCCATCCTTAGATGAAACCACATTCAGGTAAGCAATTGAGACAGATCCTCTCACACAACAGTGTATGAGTTTGAAGAAAAGATAAGCATAAGAAAATCAAGCATTGCCAACCACCTGAGTGCAATTGGAAAGACGAAAAAGTTGAATAAGTGGATTCCATTTGAGCTGAATGAAGATCAACAAAATCAACATTACACAACCTGTCAAGTATGATGCTCCAAAAACTTAACAGATTGGGAATCATAAACCTTATTCTCCAGAATTTTATATGCAAAAACGGCTCGTTTGGATTGAGAAAATATTTCAAATAGAAGAGCGAACAACGTTTCGACCTTTATCGGTCATCGTCAGGTTCACAAAGAAAGAGGTAACTGACCGGAAGCTGACCACATGTTACCTCTTTCTTTGTGAACCTGACGATGACCGATGAAGGTCGAAACGTTGTTCGCTCTTCTATTTGAAATATTTTCTCAATCCAAACGAGCCATTTATGCATGTAAAATTCTCAACAAGTGGATTTCTCGACATCACTGATTCTTATTCTCCAGAACTTTCCCTTACATATTTTCATTTTTTTAAGCACTTGAGAACTTTTTGAACAATGAATACTTTGAAAACTAGGCAGCTATAGAAGAAGATATTGGGGAGCTCATTGACTATAGAATCTCTTACTTCTATGGCAGAGACATAAATAGCATTGTCACACATTGACAGAAATGTGTTGAAGCAAATGGTGCTTACTTTGATTAAAGCATGTTTTATAATACTAGTTTATACTTTTTCAAACTTTGCAGTTGAAAAAGGAGATTTATTTCTGAACAATCAAATAAATATTGTTAATTTAAAGGGTGAATTATGGATCATCGAAATGGTACAGAAACAAATTGGTTCAAAATGCAAAGATATTTTCAGGCCTACAGCTGGAGACTCTAAAAAAGTAATCAAACTACATTAGAAATAGTGTCTACATTATTTTCTCAGGCTAAAAATCCATATTTTGACTTAAACATGGAAGCAGCTAGAAATGGATGAATTTTGAATTTTCTTTAACAGTCAAAAAATAAACTTTTTTGTTTTGCTATTATTAATATTGAACAACTCTAGCCATTAAAAGATTTTCAGTGTTGGTTCAAGAACAAGTTTGCTTTTTTCAAATGGTGTTTGCCCTTATGCTCTATTAGAATGTGTTAAATTCCTGGGCAAACATATTATGAACCACTATCATGGTTCTTGTTATTGTCTGCAGTAATGTGTAGCAGTTTGTAAATGCAAATGTTGAATCAGATCCCAAACTATAAACAACACTATTTGTACGATTAAAAATCAATTGTCAATAATATCAATATTGCTTTCATTTCATAAATTTAACTTAGTTGATTTTGGTTGCATTTTCAAGGTCATATAATCAAATGTACACTCTGTTTCAAACATATTTTCTCACCATTTAGCAAAGTTGATTTGGTATTAAGATAGATATTTATATTTTAAATAAAAATAATAAATTATGAATTGGGCCTCTATCAGGGCTGGGGACTCAAGAGACTATTTGGATTATTCTTATGTTACTGATCATGCTAAATGATTTAGAATGATACAAAGTTATAAAGCTATAAAATTCAGAGGTAGTCAAATTTCAGATGTCAATTTCTTCATCAAAAAACTTCATTACTTTTGGAGATGTAATCTGTAAAATGTGTCATATTTAATTAAATACTGAACTTATGAGTAAATTACTAGAATTATACATACATATACACATATTTATTCCTACAATTTTTCCAAATGTAAGAGTAAAGTATAAAGTATATTATTTGGATGTTTTGTCATCACAGTCTGGAATATTTTAATGTAAATATTGGTTCTTTTTTAGAGCAACTGTTTCATAAAAAATTTATTTCATCTTACTGTTCATGCTTTTTTATCAGGTAATATGCTTGATGAAGTATAGCAGAAGGTAAAAGTACAAGTTACTACTATATTATCTTGAATGAGATTAGCTGACAATCACTTTTAAATATTTTTCAGTTAACAGAACTAATATTTACTAAAACTATAGTTTTTCATATAATTGTGGCATTTAATAAGATGATTTTATTCTGACCTCTTTATTATAAGATAGTGAAAAAAACTGAAAACATATACTGTAGTAAAGTATGTTAATTCCTCTTTTTTGCTCATTGTCCATTTATTGGCATTGATGGCCAGTTGTAACAGACTAATTAGCTTTAGTAGGAAAAAAGCTGGCTTAGTAAATACCATTTTATGTTTTCAAAGTCTGTTTATGACCATTTTACAAATTCCAGTGACCCACTTTTGGGCATTACCTATGAGTTGAGAAATGCTACTATATTGTATTTGGTATTGAGTATATAACTGTGTGACTCATATTCATATAAGGGTGATTTAGTAATATTTGCTTGAATAACTCAGTATTTTAAGTTATTAGATTTGTTAACACATTCAAGAATTTTTTATTATATTTAAGTGCAATAATGAACCTGTTATTCTTTCACTTGTATGTATTTGAAAAGCCACCATTGCACTACTATTTGAACAAGTTGATAAATCATAAAGAACTGACTGAATAAATTGGTGTAATCACTCATCTTATATACAAAGTATAAAGGTAACCTAGCAGTAATTACTGAGATTAATTGCAGTATTAATGGTATTTTTGTTTAACACGTTTTGTATGACTTATATTTTATTAGGGACTGAAAACAATGAATTTTTGGACACACAAGCAATTTGATGCATAAATAGTTTAGAAAAATTTCTTTCAAAGATATAATGGGGTCCATATGGACCTCATTAATAATAACTCTACCATTAGTTAGCTATGCTACTAAATGTGATCATGGTTAAAAACACACTTTTTTAGTTGGCTACATTGAATAGTGTTTTGTAAAGTCGTTATATGCCTGACTACAGATGTTTCTCTTGCTTGTCTTTCATCACCCCAAGAAAAAAAACCTACCCTGCATATACATTATAACAGTCATTTTCAAAATCCAGTTTAAACTCTGGCAAGAAAAGAGTAGTCTAAGAGTTGGCAGTGAATAATGTTGACTATCTTTCTCCAAGTCTATCAGTTCGAAGTGTGGGATGGCTGATGAAAATAACCCTTGGCTAACTTTGTATAAATTTCATCAAACAAATTAAAAAAAACTTGTTTATTTGTTACATTCGATCTTAAGCTGAAAAAAGAGATTTTGCATTGATGTTTCAGAAACTTTTATCACATTTTAGCCTTTGTACAATATTTATTTTGGATATATCTTAATTTCTTTTTTCAGTATGGGGTTTGAAAAATAATAAGGATTAAGTCAAATCAACTTACTTAAGTTTAACAGACCCATTTTAATAACTGCCCTTACTCTTCAATTACATGATATGCTATCAGAAACACCCTAATAAATAAACAGTTACATATGTGGTTTTTCACAAATTACCAACGGACGTTAGACCTGCTTAGATTAGAAGCTGTAACAGGTATAAGTTCTGAATAATGAGACAAGACATAAGTTTCATACACAAAGCAATATTTAACTACTATTCATAATTAAATAAACAATGATCAACACAATATTTTATAATATGCTGAAAAAACTGGGCATATGAATCTGTGTACCTCAGAGTGAGAAGTATGAGATTAGAAAGAACTTTAATAATAATAAAAATACCTTAATAATAAATCAAGTACTTGCTAGTACTTGTTCTTCCCTTTGTAACTCAAACTATAGCAAAAGTAAAGAAAGTCAGCCTTAAGTTGATTCAAGTAAAGTTACAGTAAAGCAAAGTTTAATCATTATGTAAAATCCAAGTCATCATTGAATTTCACCAAAATAACTTCACTCATTAAATGATTCTAATAGTGGTGAAGCCAACACTACACAAACATTATCAATACTTCACACACAAAATGAAACAAAGTTTAAAATATTTTTACTTAAGACAAATCTAAAATACAAAAGTAAAAGTGAGTGCTTACACTTGCTTTAACAAATAGAAGTCAAAGTTAAATATTTTGTTCATAGAAAACAAATGCTAACACTGTACTCTTTTAAGAGTTGTTATTAAGTAGAGCAAAAGAAAATACTTGTCACATAGAATTCTAATGTTAAAACGTTAAGAGTTTATGCAGAAAGATCAAATGAAACTGAAAGTACACATCGAATCTGAACTCCCTAACAAATATGAGCTTAAGTACCTACTTATTTTTAACTTCTTAACATACTCAAGCCCATGCTGCACTAGTTGCCTCTTATGGTTAGTGGTATATGTGTGTATTAAGGGCATCACTGTCTGCAGCTAGTTCCTGATTTGCTAACAAGTTGCCATTTACACACATCACAACTTAGAGGAAAATGAAAGTAACTCATAGGAATGTCTTGCTGTTTTCTAAGAAAGAACTATGAAAAACTTAATTTTGAAAATTTGAAAATAAAGGGGTGGAAAACAAATTTACATATCTTTTAGTACTTTTATTTATAATACATGTAATCATAATATTGAGTATAGTTGTACTCACAACCGTTTTTGTTGATGATATTAATAACTATTTGACGTGAAATATCCTGTTTAGTAATATTTAAAACAATTATGGAATGCAATTTAAACCTAACTTGAACAACAAGATGCTTTTGCTATAGTTTGAAGTTTAAATCATGTTTATATGATTAGTATATAAAATGAAAACAACTTTTAAAGTAACATATTTGTTTGTTTTTTAAATAGAAAACTGCATTGTGATGGGATGCAATATTACTGGTGCCTTAAAAGGGATCAAAGCAACTGGTTATTTACCAAATATTACAAATACTGTGGTTAACAATTGTGATGTAGGACTAGAAGCTTCCATACAAACATCCAAAGATGCTGTTCTTTATAATTCAAGTTTTTTGAGCAATGATGGGATTGGTGTAAGCATTTCAGTAGAAGAACCAACATCAGAAATTAACATCTGTCTGTCTCATTCAGTCATCATTCAAAACTCCAAAGGATTTTCCTTAGATGTCAGCTCTAGTGCAAATATCCAATTTGTGGTGGAACATAGTAAGATCATCAATAATACTAACTTGGGATTCTCAGTAGCTATTCCTCATGGTCTATTTTTGCTGACTGATTCTGTTTTGGAAATCAGCCATGAATATGTATATGGTGCTATCTTGGGAAAAATAACCTCAGAACAAGACTATAATTTTGTAAGTGTTTTATTTGAGGTGGATGGATTTACCTTTCTCATATTACTAGTACAATATGCAAATATTGTGTATATTATTCCACAGTAGTGTGTGTATTTTATTTTTATGCATAATGTTAAATTTATCTAAGCTCTAATCTAATTCATGCATATACTAAATTCAGCCTGAGATGCTACTTTTTATGGCAGATATAGACAAGAAAGTTATGTATTGTTTCATTAGATTATTTTATCTACTTAAAATAATTTGCATTTTAGGCTTTATGCAATATTCAATGATAAGCTGTACTAAGTCAATAGATAACTTAATATAGCTGTAAGCATTCAGATTTAAGGCAAGTTTGCCTTGTATATATTTCTGTTGAAATTTCTCTTTTCTGTGTTCTTGGTTTATCCTTGAATTACTATATTACTGTGTCAATATAATATTTAATTTTTGAATCACTTGAAATGCTGACCTATAATTTTGTTGTGATTGTCACATTATTTTCAGAAAATATAAGGCATAAATTATTATGAGCAAAAAGGATTCAACAGGTTTTAATTCCTTACAAATTCAGTAATAAATGGCTGTTTACCAAATATAACATATTGTTGTTAATAATTATGCATAGAATACTACTGTTTAGCTGTGGGTAATGGTAATATTAGCATAACTATTACATTGGAATACCCTTTTCACATTCACATTTAAATATTTTTAAAGATACCCATTTACTTTTAAGATCATATTTTTCAGCTCATGTAGAGCCTGGGATGATTTCAGAAAGTGGCAAAAATTATTGTTTTAAAATAATTTATTCGCAACAAGTCGAACTTGTGCACAAAATTTTATTGCACTGTTGGTTATCACAGTTGTATCCAGTGTATTAAATAATTGTCTCTTTCTCATCAAAGTTCACACAAGTGAGTTCAATTACTTTAGAACACCTTTTCACAAGATAAATTATTCTCCTCTAATTGTGTTTTTATAATACAAGCTTTGAAGCTCACGTGAATAATCATCCATTATAGCTCAACTGATACACAGTTTAAATTCACTTTCACTAGCTTACTTAAATAACTTTGTCACTTATTACTTAACTGAGATCTAGAGCTTTTTATAACATATGAAATGTTATGATGTAACATTGCTCAATGAAACAATGAAAAAACTGAGAAGGATTGAGTAATGCGTTGTCAATTCACAACTATACATAGAGACTGTTTTGAGATCATACACAAAGTCTCCTTATATAGCCCCTCAGTGTGAATTCCTGTACATGGTGAGGGAACCTCCCAGGGAAGGTTCTTTTCTTTCAGGTTACCTCCTCTGGGATCTAAACATTCACCCATGTGTTTACTGTGTATGGTGATTAGTGAAGGAGAGGAGAGGATCCTGGTGGCTGAGGGGTCCAACCCGAACACACCACTTTGGCCTTGAATTCCTGTAGATGGGCAGCCTTTGGGTGGCCCCCCTTGGGTCAATTGGCTAGTCCACTTGGGCTAGAGTCAACCAAGTACCAGTGTTGGAAGTTCTCAACAGGTGTTGTGGACATTGTGTCTGATGCTGGTGTTTGGGTGTAGTCCTCACGAAACCCTGGCGTAGCTGCAGTGTCCTTACTTGATATTGTAGTGCATCCCCTTGTAGAGCTCAATGGTGGGTGGAGTCAGTGGGCACCGAAATTTTCCTTTTTTGTCCTATGGATCCTCCAAATAAAAATTTTTAAAAAATAATGAAAAACACTCAACAGGTAAACAATCATCCCTTGAAGACTCTGATCAGCAATCTTCAATGTCTTTACCACCAGTTGTACCTCATTTTCTCATCCTACATTCTTTTTCAGAAAAACCTTTAGGGCAAATGTCCCCCTTTTTTATTCAAAAGGGACTGGAGGGACTTGCTGGCTCTCCAAAGTCAGTAAAGAAACTTTAATCTGGAGACATATTGGTTGAAACATCCACATCTCAACACAGTGAACTCCTCTTGAATTCAAAGTTGGGGATGTACCTATTGAGGTTACACCTCGTGCTACTTTGAATTCATCACAAGGAATTATTGTTGAGAGGGAGTTGAAGAATGTCCCCGAGTCAGAGATTTTCACTGGTCTCTCCACTCGAGGAGTTTCTGCAGTGAGGCGTATCTCCACTCGCAAAGATGGAGTTGCAATGCCAAAAAATACCCTCGCTTTGACATTTACATCACCACGTGCACCTCCACCATCAAAGCAGGTTATCTCATTTGCAGGGTTTGGCCATATGTTCCAAACCCTCTCCGATGTTTCCAATTTTAGAGATTCGATCACTCAAAGACATCATGTCGTGGTTCCCTGACATGTGCTCGTTGTGGGGGCAAGGACCACGATGCCTATGAATGTGACATGGACCCACATTGTGTTAACTGCAATGGTTCTCACTCTTCTTACTTTTGTTCTTGCCCAAAATGGTTAGAGGAAAAAGAGGTGCAGCGTTTGAAAATGACACATAATATAAGTTATCCTGAGGCTCGGAAATTGCGGCCCACCACTCCATCTCGGATATATGCTGCTGCACTTCGTTCCACAACTACAGTGGGAGTGCAGACAGATCTCTCTGTGCCTCCAAGAGAATCGTTCTCAAAACAAATGAAAAGCCTCTTGATCTCCTTGGTTAAAAAAGTTAATGAATCAACTTCTACACCCATACATTCCAACAAATCTTAAGATCCACATCCTTTGTTTCCAAATACAGGCATTTCTTCAAATTCCTCTTTTTCTTCTACCCCAAGATCCAAAACAATCATTCTTTTGTGTCCTCAGTCATTGAAATCCCTTTCCAACAACAAAGACCTACCCAGTCGACCCAGGGCAGGATCGATGGAATAAGAATAGTAAAGAAAAAAGACGTGGTCGTAAACAGAAGAGTTCTCCAGCCACTTTGCCTATGCATCATTAAAAATGGTTACCTTGATACAGTGGAACTGTCCATGTTTAAGTTCTAATCTGAATGACATCAAAACAATAATTGCTTCTTACTATCCTGTATGTCTTTCCTTACAAGAAACATTTCTGAAACATGCTGATACAATCACCTTTTGGCAGTTTTCTCTGTACAGAAATGACAGGCTGTGTGATGGATGAGTACATGGAGGGGTGGCACTGGTGGTTGATTAGCATGTGCCCACCCTGTTTTTGTCACTCAACACACCCTTGGAGGCCCTAGCCATCCGTGTTTCCTTGGATCATACCATCACTTTTTGTTCTCTCCACCTGTCACCTAAAGAGACATATGATCAATCAGATCTTGATGCTCTCATTAAGCAGTTGCCATCTCCTTTTCTAATCCTGGGGGACATAATGCTCCCTGGGAAAATGCTGTTATT
Organism: Carcinoscorpius rotundicauda; assembly: GCA_011833715.1. Lineage (NCBI taxonomy): Eukaryota > Metazoa > Arthropoda > Merostomata > Xiphosura > Limulidae > Carcinoscorpius > Carcinoscorpius rotundicauda. Next base: position 34,412,459 of record CM022393.1, read on the forward strand.
GATAGGAGGAATCGCTCTGAAGAGCGTATGCTTTCTGATCACAACTTTTCTCTTTTCAATACTGGTTATTTCACTTATTTTCACACACCTCATCAGTTCTTTACCGCTATTGTTCTCTCATATTGCTCCCCTTCATTATTCTCCCATTTTTTTTATGGAGGGTTGACATAATCCACGAGGCAGTGATCATTTTTCTATACTTTTGAGGGAGACTGGCCGTGGTTGATGTCACCCTACCTGCATGCCCTGGTGGAAGCTAGATCATGCAGACTGGTCCACTTTCATTGCTCTTGCAGAACTTGATCTTGCCATCATCTGTCAGCTGTCAGTAGACGACTGTGTGGCAGCAGTAACTGACTGCATTATACAAGCAGCTGCTCAGCGTATTCCTAAAACCTCAACATGTTTTCCACTGTATCCTCGTCCATGGTGGAATCCTGCCCATTACATTGGCATGGAAGGCTCAAAAACAGGCCCAGAATACCTTCCCTAGATATCCCACACTTTCCAGTGGACCTGTGCACATGTGAAGTGGATAAGACTTCAAAGCCAGAAGGAATCTTGGATTAAGTTTACAACTAGCATATCTTCTACCGCCAGTTCCAAGGTCAAATGGGACAGGGTTTGAAAAGTCAGTGGGCACTAATTCTGTCCCACTCTCAATTTTACTCTCTGATGGCCAAGAGGTAGCTGATGTCTGTAGCATCGCCGATACTCTAGGTGAAAGCTTTTGCCAGGTATCTAGCACAACTGCTTGTTCCTCCACCTTCTTGGCAATCAAGACTCAGGCAGATTGTTTACCTCTTTCCTTTTGATCTGACTATCTCTCTGACTACAATTGCCCTTTATACTGACGGAGCTGAAAATGGCAGTTCATCTGGGATTCTGTTTTTCTTCCTCAGTGGGTCAGTCATACCTTTTCAGAACAGACAATCTGCCATTGCTCCTTTAGGCCTTTGCATCCAGGTGCAATTGAATGAATTGGGTCTATCCTTGGATAACATTGCAGGATCTACTGGTCAGCCCACACCTCCATGGCTTATTACAGTCCCTAAATGTGACCTTTCTTTAAGTCATTTGAGAAAAGCAGATACTCCCAATTGGAAGTACCATCTTTTATTTACTGAACATATTTTGAACAATCTTTCCATTTCAATTTATACAGATGGTTCCAAATCAGGTGACTCTGTGGGCTCTGCCATGGTTTGTTGTGGTTCGGTAGTTGCACATAGAATCCCCTATACAGATTTTGTGTTCACTGCTGAACTGTATGCCATTTCTCTTGCCATGGATCATATTGAAGCTAAACAGTACTCCAACTGAGCTATTTGTACTGACTTGCTTAGTTCTATACTGGCTCTGGAATTGCTTCATGTTGGTTCACACCCTGTTCTCGCTGATATTCAAAACTGACTGGTCCATTTTCCATTAACATCTACTTCTAGATACCAGGCCACATCAGTATTTGTGGTAACGAGCTTGCAGACACAGCAGCTAAATCTATCTGCTCTGGCACTATCATCGCAGTGCCTATTCCATACATGGACTATGGTCCTGTATTTAAGGCTCGGCTCTGTGCCAGCTGGCAGTCGACTTGGGGTGAGGAACACGAAAACAAGCTTTTCCAATTAAAACCCTATATTGGACTTTGACTGTCCTGCTTCCGTAAGGATTGGAAGGAGGAAGTTGTTCTAACTAGACTACTCATTGGTCACAGTTTTTTAACTCATCGTTTTCTTTTATCTGAAACTGATGCACCAGTGTGTAGTCTGTGTAACACTCAAATCATTATAAGCCACATTTTAATTTCTTGCCATTGTTACGATTCTCAAAGACAGCACCATTCTAAACAATTAAACACTGTTATTGGTGACAGTGACATTGTCCACCTTGATAATGATTTTAGGTTTTTAAAGGCCATTAATCTTTTTAATGTAATTTAAGTGTTTTATATTTTTTCATCAAACCTTTTTTATTGTGGTTCCATTTTAAGAGTCACAATCTCTCTAGTTCGATTGGAGATTGGAAAATGGCCATAATATTAAATAACTCGACACCTGGACTGGAAAGGCCAACTTCAAATGAAGAAGACTGCTGTTTGAACTATCCGTTAGAACTACCCATTAGTTGTCCTCATGAGTTATTATTACAATTTTGCTGCATGTCTTTTAATACTTTTATTACTTTACCTTTTGATAATGGCTGTATTATCACATTACCTAGAATCAGGACTGGAAAAGCCAACTTCAGGTGACTGATTGTGGTTCTTGTACTTACCTGCTAGTCTTCTTGGCAGGTTATGGTAATTACCATTATACTACGGAAAGCCTTTTACAACTTCCTCTACTCAGGTTTCTCTCTTGACATTGTAGACTAGATGTCAACATTTGTTTTATGCTATTTATATTTTTTAGTGCTGTTTTGTTTTACTTTCATTTTCTTTTATGAATTTTACTACATTTACTTTTACCTTTTAACTAGATGTTTGATAAAGATAGCCTAGCTGCTTTGTGCCATAAATCACTAAATTAACCAATCAACCAATCCTTATATAGTCTGCACCAACATTTGCAGTTCTCTTATTGGTCTCTCATTGCATAGGATATATGGAAGTGCTTCATCTTGACAGGACTCTTTTTTTATAGTTTTGAGGTTATATTGCATAAGGTCTGTCTTGATTGGTCTATCTCTGAAGTTGTCTGGTGGCAAGCACAGTAAATCTTGTAGCTCTTTCTTCTGTTTGGCAATCAGATCTTCACTTATGCTAAAATCCTTGTAGGTTACATCTCCAACAAGTGGTCTCAGGTCTAGTAAGTCTTCATTTTTTAACTCAAAAATTACTGGTTTCTGATTCTGCATTTATCACAGTTATGTCTCTCATATCCATCTGTGCCTCATTAAATACTCCTGTTAGGTCTCTTTCAGTACATCTTTCAATATCTGTCTTGAACCTTGTAGTTTACTGTTCTTCTGTACATGAAGAGTAAAAAAACCTATACTTGCTTATTGATTTCTTGGTAAACAAATAACACTGCCTGCAAGTACCTGTGAGGGACTGAGGCAGCTTGCCCAGTCACTTTCATCTCAGTTCTGACTTTGGATAACTTTTTCATTTGTCTCCAGGAAAGTGTCCATTTCATATTTCATCATCAAATATTGGCAGATTAGGTCGGCTGACTTTGACTCATTATAATTTTGTTGGATCAACTTTGCAAACTCAGTTTGTGCTCTTATTCTGTTTCCAATCTCTTCTTTTGCTCTCTCTTTTTCTTTAAATAATTTGTGTTCTTATTGTCATTATTTGCACTCTTCTTTTGTTTTCTCCAATTGTTCCTTTCTTCGTTTGTGCTATCATTTTCTTGCTTTATGTATTTCTTTTTTTTCTTTTTTTGGTTTGTGTTCTGTTTCTCTTTCTCTCTGTTTTTAGTTTCTCCTTTTCTCTTCTTTTAGTCTTTCTTCCTCTCTTCTCTTTGAAGGTCTTGTTCATATATAGACTTGTTTCTGCTGTCATTCATGCCTTTTTTTTACTGTTGTTTACCACTGTATAATCCTAGCTGACATGCCAAATAGCAATTTTCTTTACATTAGGTGTCTGTGGCTTGTTGGCAGTAAATTTCAACAATAAATAGACAGCACATAATTGTTGTTATGATTAAATCTTTGTGATCTATTTTCTTTTGTGCTGTCTCCAGGCTTCTCCTTGGTAAAATGGACTATGTTTTAATTCTAAAACCTAAAAGGATTTTTTTTCACTGTACTAACTCACTTGTAGGTCTTTTTGTTTTTCTTTTAACTAGTTTTAGATGTGTGTGTGTGTATGTGTGTTGCTTTGAATAACTAAAACAATTAATAGCATAATAAATTTTTAGGGGCATAATTTAGAGTATTTTGTATAAAAATAAAAAATTTACATAAGCAAGATTTCTTTTGAAAAATAGCAAGAATCTTTTTTTTCTCTATATTTTAATGGATGTATGTGCATGTTGCTTTGTGCACCTTTTTGACTGATGTTCTGACTGAAATTGTTTGAAAAATTTAGTTTATCCAAATCACATTTCTTAGGATCAGTATGTTTCAGCATAGTTTAAATCAATGAAATAATTAACATTAATACATTTTTTTATATTTACTTACACAATGATTCTATATTTGTTAAGGAATTTTAGGATTATGCAGCATTGGTATTTCAAACATTTTCTTGACTTTCAAAATCCTTCAGTGATGTTCTGAAACATCTTTAAAACTATATTTCTTAAAGAACAGTTTTGAATGTTGATTGGTCAGTAAATTATGCAGCAGTGATTTACAAATCATACCATTTGTGATTAATCTTGGAATATGACCAAATCTAAGAAAATAATTGCCTCCTAAAGTATTACCATGCATATATAGTAATGTTTTATGAGGTAATTTGTTTCATGTATATATTATCATGCACTTTTCCTTGAAGCTTCTCTTTGTTCTTTTTAATTTTTTTTATTTTGTTTCACACTTATAAACTCCTCTTTCTTACAAAACTTCTTTCCCCCCAGTTTTATGCAGACTCTTGTTTCTTACTTTTACAGGGTGTTTGGAAAGTCACTGTGCACTTATATATTTATTAACATACATGTTTCAATATAGAATACAGGAGGTAAATGTGAATGACAATTATAAATAATGTTGAAATGACCCCCATTGACATCAATACAGGCTTGGATTCTTCTTATTTTGTTTTTAAACACTGCTATCAGTTGCTGACTTGAAATAGACTGGATGAATATAGTTATCACTGCTTTTAAAACTGCACAGTGACTTTCTGAACACCTGTACTTGTTGAGTAACTCTTTTCAATGCCAATAACATAAAGAGCAGTAAGCCTTTATTGGAGATACATTTCTTAGTTTATCTTTTCATTTAGCATATTTTTTAATGTATAGTTTTTATCACCACTCATAACCAGTAAGATAGTCTACAATTAATATATTGATATCAGAAAAAAGTATCATAATTACAACTAAATTTCTATTATTCATAAATTTTATTTTCTCTTTAATCTGTTTGTTTTCTCCACAATCTGGTGGTGTCATTGAAGAGATCCCTTGATAATTTAATCCATTCAAGGTTAGTAAATGTCCTGAGGATTGTGTTATGGAATATAGTTATGCCTAAATGTGATAGTGATAAAACATTTTTTCTAATAATGCAACATCACAGTGTCAACAGTTACTGCTTTTTCTGGATTGTCTACTTAACTATTTGCTTATCTGTCTTGGCTTGAGAAAAATTGTGCATTCAATTCCTATTTTTGGAGAATTATAGAATTATTGCTTCATATTTTTTTTAAAGTATTTGATATTAGTTTAAATCTCTATATTTAGTACCCAAATCTGTTTCAATTTGTGGATAAACACAAACATATTGGAACTAAGTATTTATGTAGACGTTTTGTAGCAAAATGGTAGTGGAGTGATATAGAAAGTCTTTTTTCTTCCTATTTATTTCCAGTTAATATTAAATTGAATATTTGTACTTGCTCTATGTAAATTACACAGCTTGCAAATCTAACTAAGTTTTTTCCATTGTTGTTTTATACAGAGTTCTGCTATCAAGAATACAACATTCCTCATGAGAAATGGATATTATTCATATTTCTTGAGAATGATTAGTAAAACAAAATCACAAGATTTTTGTGATTGGTTGATTGAAAATTGCACTTTTGTAAGTATGCCTGGTACATACAGAAGGATTTATTCTTTCCTTTCCTTTGAAGGGACAAACCGTTGTCAGAATGTTACCTTGATAAACAATACTTTCTTAGGTTTAACAAATCATGCTATATTTTTCAGTGATGCATCTGTGGGAGGAGTCACAAAAATTGAAGAAAATTTTATTGATGGATCAGAAACTGCCATATATATAAGTTTTAATGCCTACTATTTTCAAAATTATGGATGTGAAATTATTATACAACATAATTACTTTACCAATTTGAGCAAACCAAAAGCAATCTTAATAACTAATACCAATAGTTATTATTTTTTTAAAACCTTTGTGACATTTTCTTATAATGCTCTTGTCAACAACAGTGCTGATCCATTATTATATCTGGAAAATATAAATGTTACACTTGGGCCATGTAACTTGTTTAATAGTAATGAAGCTGATTATTTGGTGGAGGTTGGGCCTTATTTTCAAAATTTTAGAGAAATAGATGCTATTGGAAATTGGTGGGGCTCTCCAAACTTTGTTGACTTTTATCCTCGCATCAATGACAATCGTTATGATCCTTCTAAACCAAAAGTTGCTCTATTACCTTTTCTGAAGTCTGAAAATTGTACAGAAATATCTTCTGAGCAAAGTAACTTCTTCTTCTTTGATGAAACCACAATTGGAGGAGAGATTATAGAAAATATTACGGTGTTGGATAACAAAGAAGAACCATACTCTGTCCTTGTGTCCATTGTAATTCCAAAGAATAAGACACTTATTATTAAGCCTGGAGTAATGCTGGAATTTCATCAAGGAACATCACTTTACGTTAATGGTAAGCTGTTGAGATCCAGTATAAAATCATTGTGATATTTTATGTAGTATTCATACATACATTTACTTCTATGAAAACTACACAAAAAAAAATCCATCATTTTCTTATTAGTTATGAAATGGCAGTTTTTAAGTCAGTGGAGAGATAATGAATTTAGTTTTATCTAAAAACAGTGGCATTTTATTAGTTAATCCCAAATGTTTTGTATAGAGTTTCTTTTGATCAGATTTGATAAGAAATATTTTTATAGTAAATTATGTGATCAGTATTTTGTTCTTGCTAATTAGGTACTCTTCAAGCTATTGGAGAAGAAGATTCTCACATAATCCTACAAAATAAAGCAGATGATAGTTTTTGGTTTGGCCTAAAGTTTAATGAAGCTAATGGTGAGCTCCTTTTATTCCATATCTTCACACTTTAATAAACGTTTTTGTGTGTTTACTTCAGAATGCATTTTTTCTGACACATTTATCATTCTCACAGTTCCATTTATAATTTTCTGTTGTTTAAGACTCTTGCTCCTGCTTTTTTAAAATACTTTTTTGGTTTTTGTTACTGTGTAATTGCAATTTATATTACAAAGATTCTAGCATGATCTTTAGAAACTTTGGATTAAAAAGGTTGACATTGACTATAATATTTTTTCGAGTTTTGTCTTCTTTGTAGTTATCAAAAGTATCATCTCCTTCTAAATTTTTTAATAACAAAAGAGAAAAGAGTACATATATAAGTATGTTTCCATGCTTTTAATAATACTGTCTGTCAGCAGAACTTACCTTGAGTCTTTAGACAGCTGATGTTTCAGAGGATTATTTTTCATAATTCAATCACTATAATCCCAATTATTTTAACATTGTATATCAAGGCTTTCAATGAGTTGTTCTACATAACTTAGAACCATTATGAAACGTTTACTACTCAAAGTATTTAATCACAAACTGACAATATTACTTCAGACATCATTGTACACTGATTGCACAAAACAAATTTATTAGAATTCAAATGATCAGGAAAAATAGAAAAAGCAAATTATAAAATTCATAAAAAAGAATGAATGTTTTTTGTTTTCAGATAGTTAGCACATGCAAGGTGATCCAATAGGGCAGGACATATTTATGTGAGAACAGTGAAAATACATATGTATAACTAAATGTTCAAGTTATGTAAATCATATTAATTAATTGCCTTTTCAGTTTTTAAAGTAATATATTTGACACAGTTATATATATTTCTTGAAGTTGAGAGTGCACAACTAAGAGATAATTACATGTCAGTTACAGAATAACTATGGACAAGTAAAACAGCCGACTTGTTAACATCTACATTGTAGTAAAACTTGTAATACATGGACAACAAAATACCATTGATATGTACAATAAAAACACAATATTTCAATTTTATATACAACATGTTTAAAATGTGTAAGTTATGATGTATTGTTTATATTATTAATAATTGAGCAGGATGTACTTGCACATTACGTTATCAAATATGTTTAGTTTTATAATAAGAATAAATCTTGTACTCATTTACTTGATTTTTTTGTAAACAAGATATTTGAGGATATTATATGTAGAAGGACAAGTATAAAGAGTTGCAATGGTGGAATAAAAAACAAAGACAAAAGTATTAAGTGGAAATTGAAATGAAACACTTTGTTACTGGAAACACAGTAATGAGTGTATAAAAGAGTGTGAAAATATGACATCCTTTTATATGATGCACGAATTTCATATTTGGAGCTTGGCATGACCAGGTGGTTAGGTCACTCGATTCACAATCTGAGGGTTACAGGTCTGAACCCACATCATACCAAAGTGCTTGACCTTTCAGCCATGGGGGCATTATAAAGTGATGGTCAATCTCACTTTATGTTGGTGAAAGAGTAGCTCAAGAGCTGGAAGTGGGTGGTGGTGATTAGGCACCTTTTTTCTGGTCTTACACTGCTAAATTAGCGATGGATAGCTCAAATAGCCCTTATGTAGCTATGCACGAAAATAAAAATAAACCATTTTAAATCTGCAACATTTTTCAAAGTTTCAATTTGGGACACACCAAATCTGCTGAGAACATGTGCTAAACTGAGATTGAAGAATTACTGTGGTATTCTCAAGTGCACTGATTTCTTCCAAAAATAATATGAAGTGTAATAAAAAGCTCATTATGGAATAAATCTAAAAATGTAGTTTAGTTTGGAAAATAAAAGAGATTGGTCACAATGCACAATGAAAAGAAACAATCTTTGTGAAGCACTAAAATATAGAATCAAAAATGTGTATTGTCAAAGAATCATACCTTTACTGAAGATAGCAATCTGTATTTAACATGCCTGGTGGTTAGGATACTTGATGCACAATCTATGGATCATGGAAATGAAACTCACAGCTAAACATGCATGCCTTTTTATTCAAGGAGGCATTATAATGTGAAAGCCAATTCAACTTTGTGATATCTTTCTGACAGGAGATTTATTGAGTTCATTGAGTGGTCATTATACAGATACAAGATGGTATGCATGTATACCATGTGTTAGCTACCCTCTTGTGTTAATATAGAATTTTTTTTACTTTTCATAAACTCAATAAATCTCCTGTTTTATGGAAGAGTTATGTTGTGTTATACTTCATTTTGTATACACGGTACTGTGTAACATTGAGCAGAAATATTTCTGTCTTTTATTTATTTAGTTTTTAATTGGTAAGCTGCATGGAAAATTTGGTTGGTGTTACTTCTCAAGATTTACATCTAGTCAGATATAATAGAGTGTTCAGCCCATTTACTCTTACTGAATCCACATTAGTGAGGTTACGTTTTCTGCAAGACTTCTTTGGCAGTATAAGTATTTTTTTCCTTCAAGTTATACAGAAAGAAATTGGCTAAAAAATATTCAACAAGATAACTCCTCCTGTTAATACTCACAGTAACTTATTGTACAGCCTATCAGTGAGAGACCTTATGCAGATAAGGTTATTCCTGTTTGGTTGGAATGCATCTTTCTAATGTCTTTTCTTGTGCAATTTCCTTCCTCCTTGTTCTCATCTGCTAGTACATTTATTCATCTTGTCAAGAATATGCATTTAGTTTATGCAGAGAGAAGTACTGCATGAGGAAGTTACATCAATAAACATTGTCTAGTGCAGTAGACATTATTATGTGCTTTTAATGGCTTGATACATGTGGAAACCATTTTAGCAGTAGTGCTGAGATTAATTAATTGTTATGTGGAGAGCTGAGTAGCTATCTGAAATGCATTTTGAGGTAGTGAAAGTAGCTCTTAGTTTTTATTGGTTCTTTTGTAATTGAAATACATATTTGATTCAGCCTGTTGCAAAACACAAGTTTTTGAGCACGATATTCAGATTACTGTTACATTTCATGGGATGAGTGACCTTATTTACATTATATTTGAAGATATTATTCATGTTTCCTTCAGGTTTTGGTGAGATTAAATTCTGTTATCATTTTTCTCATTCAATTTCACAAAAAATAACGTATACAGCTTATTATCAACTTAAAAACTTCTCACCAATAAATTCCTTTACTGTAATAGAATATAAGTATTCTAGAAATTATTTTAACACAAGTTTACATAAAATTTGATCAGTATATGTACACTTGCAGAGAGGTCATATATTCTCACTATAATCAGGAAGGTCCCCAAATGGCACAGTCATACGTCTGCAGACTTACAATGCTAAAAACTGTTTCAATATCTGTGGCGAGAAGAGCAAATGTAGTTTAATGTGTAACTCAAACAAACAAACAAATAATCAGGAAGTCTGCCACCTGGTACAGACAATAGGAATGATAATATACAGATATCTTACTTTGTCATATTGTGCATCTTATCAATAAAATTCTTAAGCCTTTCCAAGAGTACAGGTTTATCCTTGAACTATCACACATTCAATATACATTACATAGAGATGAGTATGTTATATTTAAATTATTTTTAATATGCAAATCAGCAAATCATTTGACAAACACAGTTAATATAAAGTTGCACTAAAATAAATTGTATCAGAATTACATTTTGACATTTTTTAGTGTTTTTAAGGATATGTGATGCTACTGAATATTTATCAACTTCAAAAAAGATGTGTAACAACTTTTTCCAACACAAAAAGTTCATACATCACTTAAAGATATGTTTAAATTAAGTTGCAGCAAGTTGTACCCTAGAGATGGTAAGTAAAGTGCAGCATCTTGCAACAGATAGGAAAAGATAAGCACAAGTGTCATGCAACATAACGAAAAAGAATCCACACATGGAAAAGTGACACAAGTAACATCTGAACAAATTATTACCACTGGATATCCATTCAACTGTGGCACATCTCAAGCAGATGGAGAATTAAATGAGTATTTATGCTATTTTGTTTCAAGAAAAGATGGTCAAATCAGTGGATGCAATGCCTGTAGATTTATTTGTGATGGGTCTGTTGAAATGGGTACTGGGAAACCATCATCCACTAGATGGGTTAAGAAAGCTGTAAAGAGGAGGGTGTGCTTTAAACATGATAGACTTATGATGAAGTTTTTGAAGTGAAAACTATGCTGCAGGGCTATTACTGTCAAGATGCTTCATCATAATATAAGAGTATGACCAGATATGGTAATGTAGATAGTGATAATGTAGTGACTCAGGATGCTTAAACGTTATTTTAATATAACATGGTGAATTGCTGTGTGCATGAAACTAACCACCCTATAAGCACTACATATTATCTAGACATTAGAAACCACAACCACATGTCATTAAAATAATATTAGGAAGTTAGAGATTAAAGAATAAAATAGAAATTAGAAAGAGAAGAAGAGATTTGAAAAGATAGATGTTAATGTTTATAGAATTGTTGCACTAAATAAATAAAAAAATTGTAAATTGAAGTATTTTAGTTTATTTTACAATGAGATTTTTGCATCTTTAAGTGCAACAAAAAGATAACTATTGTATCTCTAATTGAATGAAATTAAACATAACCATGTGACATCATTAACTTGTATTTTGATCATTTTGCCATAGCACTAAGCAAGTTGCATGGTAACATTGTACATGTAAAAAAGTTATTTTTCTGGACTTTGTTTAATTTGATGTATTTTACTATAACTAATTAAAATTGCACCAACAAATGAAATGTTTAAGCATATATTATTTCATAAAATACTTATTAGAGATAAGAGCTGGGTTTTAATATTTGTTTTTGAAACAAACTACATTATTTTCAACAGTCATATTCTGTTTGAAGGATAGTTCTTTTATAATTGTTAGATCAAGAACTGCTGCTGACAGAGAAATGTGGTTGAAGATTCAGGAAATTTCCTGTGTTCATTTAATAAAATGTATTATCTTGTATTTAATATAAATATTTTAAAGTTTGATAGTAAACTACATTTTTTAGTAATTTGCAAATTTCTCAATTTTCTAGGAGGAAATTCTTCTTTGGAATATGTGGACATATATAATGCATCTACAGCTCTACATATACAAGGAATTCCTCCAGTTCTGAATTATTTTACTATTTCTAGAATTCGGGATACAGGACTTAAAGCTAGAAATATAAATGGGTCTATATCACTTTCACATTGTATGATTTCTTTATGTGAAAGAAATGGAATAGAGATTTACACAGAATATGACATAAACATATATAACTGCACTGTAAGAGAAACAAAGTTTAATGCAATGATTATCCATTCACGAATGTGTGCGTCTGTTATAATCAGTGATGCTAATTTTATAGATTGTGGATATGGTGTAACAGTTCAATTTGTTCCAGGTATTTTTCTTCTTTACAATAGCATATTCAGAAATTGTTACAGAAGTAATCCTTTAAATGTTTATTTGGAAGACTACACACACAATTGTGCCTACCGTGATCTACCTTTTGCTGAATATCCTTATGAAGAATATGAAAGACCACAAGTTTATAAGAGGGATGTATATAATAATGATCTTCAAATATATTACTCTGAAGAAATTAATGAGGCAGTTTTATATCATCTAAGAAAAAAAAGAGCTTCTTTGTTTGATGATGATTACTTAACAGCTGAACAATCTGTTGGTGTAGTGATAAAGAACTGTGTGTTTGAGCAAAACAATTATCCGGTCTCTCTTCAAAATAATTTTTACAGTTATTACACTAACATTGAAATTCCAAATCTTAAAGTTGTTTTAACTAACTGTACTTTTCATGAAAACAGCAATGATGCTCTTAAAGTTACAATGTATACAAGCAGGAACAGCCCACAAGTAATATTGGAAATATCACATAATGTGTTTACTAAGAACAGAGGTACAACAGTGTACTTGGATGCTCATTTTGAAAGTAGTTCTAAAATTAACATAAAACAAAATGTATTCAGTGGAAATAGCAAGAAAGAGACCTGGAGAAACTTGAATTCAGAATCAGTTCTCCGTATGGAGTTTTCAGATGCAGAAACATTGGTAAGTAGGCTTTAAATCACACTTTTTAAAGAAACCTCATTAAGGTTCTGATGAATTACAATGAAAGCTTAAACTCTGTCATGTTCAGATTTGTAAACAATTTGAATGAAATGTTTTTATTATATTCTAAAACTTCTTGGGTTCTTCATAATTCTTGATCAAATTATATAAATATTCTTTACACCATTAACTTAATAAGTATGTAATGATAATTTTAATGTTACAGTGACTTAACAGTCAAAAATAATTTAAATGAATATTTCTAAAATGAGAATACATCTAAAAATGTTTTTGAACATTTGTTTGTTTGAGAGTGACTATAACAGGATGTTATAAGAGCACAGTTTTTTAAGTGAGTAAGTGTATGCTTAGAAGTATAAAATTAGTATTTTAGTTTGTGAATTCCTTGAGTTTGATTTGTGTGTGAGGCTTTTATTGGTTTACTTGTGTTATCCATGATCGTGTGCACAACTGTGATTGATTTCCTACACGAAACAAATAGCATATGCAAATAATTTGATGTTCAAAAGAAAATATATATAAATAAATTTTAATTTTCTGATTTGAAATAAAGAAGAGACTGAACATGATTTAATAAAATGTAAAACAGTCTTTCTTAAATGAAAACAGAATCAAAGAAATGACTGCACAGAACTGTTAGTGTTCTTGAGAGAATTATTTTACATACTGACTTACTGTAATTGTAAACATCTGTAGCAAACTGAGAGAACACAGCAATATATAAAACATTGTATAATGCCATTCCTTTCAGTTTAAAGGTGCTACTAATGTTGCTGTTTGTCATTCCAATAGGAAAACATATAAGCATTTATATGTTCTTCAGGTATTACCCAACTTATAATTGGAAAATATTATTATCTGTCATTGCATAATGTATTTCACTGTACAGTAATCTTTACCATAAGAAAGTGCATGTTATGCTACACAGAACAAAAGGTAACTTCAATGAAATGGTCAGTCTACATTTTTTTACTATCATTCTATTGTGAAAGCTGCAAATATTGATAGAAACAAATATGTGTGAAATTGTTTTAAATATAGGGTGAATATTTTTAAATTAAAAGAAGTCGAAAACACTGTTTGTGCTCATCTCAGTATACCTGATGCTATTTGTGTAGGTGTTAATGTGAAAAATGGGTTAGAGTTATTATTTTGTAAAGTTTGACTTGAAGATATGGTTTAAGTCTTTACCAAGAAAGGGAAATTCAAATGCTAATAGTACAGTGTTCAGATTTACTTTGAGAAGAAATGTTTCACAGAAAAACATTTGTAGTTTCTGCATGAATGATCTGGTGTGAAGATGTTTTTGTTTATAAATTATGAAGATCCATCATAAAGTTTTATTAACTAATGTAGGGTTTAGGATATTATTGCCTACTTATTGCATCTTCTACATATTCAGAGAGAGTGTTTTTCTACAAGGTGTTACTAATTAAATGCACTTTGATGAAGGTTTGTTTATGCCATAGTAATTCGCTTTTTGTTATGTGTTGTAAGTTACCATACTTAAGCTAATACTTACAAGTAAATTGAGTGTACTAACAATGTTTCTCTATACTTGTAATTGGCAATAAAGGAATGTATTTGATGATTTTTCATACTTTACAGTTAGTAGAAGTCTACCTTCCACTATCAATAAAATAAAGGCTGCTCATGACAGAAAGAGTTTTTTACTTAAGTTGAAAAAATGTAAAATCAATTTCTGATTGAGTGAAAAATATAATTTCTGATATACACTAAATTACAACTTATTACATAAGTTGTTCAACTAGGTTTCTTTTATATGATTCCACACTTCATCCACCTGTTTTGGAAAAGTATTTCAGAAATTTCATTTGTCAAAGCTGAGAAAAAAAATTTAAATTCAGAATTGTAGGGTTTTTTTCCCCTAATTATTTGACAGTATATTAGCATTGGAAATTGAGATTGATTTGGTTAATGTGCTTGCTGCTGTATAACAACTAAGTATGGAAATAAAAAACTAAACATTAAAGATATACCAAGAAGGAGCCACAGTGTCCTGGACTCGTATGCCATAGGAGAAATTTCTCTTTGAAAAATAATTGTCTATGACCCATCATAGATTAAACGTCATTTGTGACTCACTTGTGGGTACATGGCAGTGAATTTGTTTAGTCTACAGTGTATATCTAATAAATGTTACTGTGTAACAGTTATTGACATTCTAATTTACCAATTCAACATGTTACTCAAAAATATATAAAATGTTGATTAATTTTATAAGAATGATTTGCATATGCTATTGCAGTGATATGTAACTACAGATGAAAGTCATGGCAAATTACCAATCATTTGGCATTGCAGTGCCATTGCATTATGAATTATGGATTCAGAACTATATAAAGTACCTTTTTAAAAGAAGTATTCGTAAAGAAGTTTAATAACTAATTTTAAACCAAAGGATGCTACATTTTGAATAGAGATTCTTCAGTGTTTTCAATGGAAGTTGAAAACTTGCATGGCAGAGCATTATGACAGAAGTAGGCTCTGGTTAATAAATTGCAATGTCCTTATCTCTGAAGTGAAGGGTGTAATTTCAAGAAATAATACTTTAGTTATAAAATTAAAAATTCATTGTGACTAAGTTAGGCATATCTTCTGGTATCATTGAAAATTTTGCCATAATTCAAATCAGTGGCTCTTTTCATAAGAAAAATGGCAATATGAAGTGTAATTATAGTAAACTCATTCATTTGTACAATTGTCAATCTCCCACTGCTACTTCAGTTAGTACATATCAAACTCCCAAACATCCAGTGAAGAGTTATAGCTCCAGTTACTGAATTCCTCATGAGTGTAGGATCCACTATATTAAAAAAAACAAAACAAGATAGAAGCTAGAATTCAGCAGCATAACACATAAAAGATTGTATAATATTGATCTATCTGCAGTAACTGATACTAAAAATGAAGACCATACAAGAAAATGGAATATAAATCACACAAGGAAAATAAAGACAAAAGTTAATATTTATACCCATCTAATTGATGCAGTAGCATACTCAGTTGATATAGCATACAAGTCTGCAGACCTTGGATTTAGCTCTTGAAAAGATTCAACTTCTAATGAGAGAGACTCGAGATGAGTGAGTGCTACATTAATCCCTCTGTCAAGAAGACCCAGGATTGAATTCCAGCTTTTGCCATTACAAAAAGTGCCTTTCTAAGGTCTTCCCTAAATATCACAGCAGCCTAAAATGCAGGATAAATAGTAGTTCATAGTGTATAGCAATAAAAAAGTAATTAATAGTTATGCTTAGGTGATTTTGAAAATGGTTGACATTTGATCATCATAATCTTACTGTAAGTAATTATTAGATTCAATTATTACCACAGCATTTAAAGTAAACTTTTCCTTTTATTTAAAAAGCCAGTGTAATTTAATGTTATTGAAAAGGTATACAAGTTTTGAAATTTCACTTTCTGCTTGATATCACACATTTTGAAAGAAAAGAATTAGGTGGGTGTATTACATTTGAAACATGTAACAGGCATATTAATGTCTATTGTCAGTGATTTTTGAAAAATGTTTGACCTGTATTACTAATAATTTATAATGTACTTACATTTAGGTAGAAAGAAATACTTTCTTGGAGAATAGAGAGCTTACATTGGTCTTGCTGGCCCACAAGAAAGGCAATATGGACATACATTCTAATGTTAGCATAGTGAGCAATATTTTAGAGAACAACAATTTTTCCAGTGAAGGAACGTCACTTTTGTTGTCAATTTTTGATATCCCTTCTTTGGTGATCACAAAAAATGTGTTTGATAATCCTATGGCAGATTGCGAAGTAAAGAGCTCATCTATTGAAGATCTTGTTTTCATTAGTGCTCAGTATAACTACTGGGGTGTAAACAGTGAAGTGGAGTTACTTGAAAGGTTGGTTTCATTCTTTAAATTACTAGTGATTGTTATCTAATCCATTTTGTGTTAACTATGATAATTGGTTGAAGTGACTAGTAACAAACCAAACCAAAAATTGTTGGCAAAGATTTATGTTTTAAACTCTTCTAGACTCCAAGATAACCTGGGAAGTTCAGAAACTCTTTTTTTTCACCCTGAATGAGAAAGTTAATAATATAGTCAAAGAAAGAATGAGTTAATCTATTAGTTTAAAATGTTTGGTGAAGTGCATTGAGTTAGGATTGTTAAGCTGTGTCAAATTATGACATAGACTGACCTATAAAGCAGGAAAAAAAGTTATTACCAGTTTGAGGTGGAGCACATATAGTTGTTGATGTCATGTGGTGATGACATCAGTCAGAAGTGATGATGAAAAACAGAAAGTCAGGACCAAATACAAAAGTTTCAGCTGTTCTGAGAAAATGATAAAATGGGAAAAGTTTGAATGAAATTTTAAAATGAAACTAGGTAAAATTTGTGTAAAGTCATGAGGGCTTGCTAGTAAGTGGTTTAAAATGACTTTAAATTGTTACTTAACCCTTTATATATTAACCAAAATGTCAGATTTGAATGACTTGTTTTAAATTCTTTATATTATTCAGTATAACAGCCAGAAATGAATGGATACAGTTTCATAACTCCTTGTATTGACTGAATTGGTATTTTGATTACACTGTGTCTAATTTTTTAATATTATTAATGAGGTAGAATTTCATTATCTGTATAGTGCCTAGCTATTATATTGACCTAAAAATAGTATCTGATTAATTCTTTCAGTGCACTTAAGTCATTAAAATTACCATGGTCAGTGATTATACTATGTAACACAAATTTTGTTCCTCAATAGTACATGTTATTTCTTAATTGCTTATGTTGTAAAAGTAGAGAAAATGGCCATTATTCCCTTCAAACTTTGCTTTTGTGATCTGGATACTGAAATTTAAAAGTTAACCTATTTTCTGTGTAAAAATGGACAAATTTTCACATTTTCATTTGCATAAGGTCTGATTAAAACAACTTGTGAATCAAGATTTACATGTATTTATACTAAATTTATCCAAAAATGTTTAGAAGTGAGTAGTTTTTTGACATTTGCAACTGTAATGCAAATCATTTTCATGTGTCAGCCCCCAAATATAATCTCCCATTATATTTTCATTATATGCTCCTTTGTAGTGGCATTCATAGTCCAGTATATCTTGGTGGAAGCTCTTGCCTTGCCCTACTAAGTATGCTCCTATGTTCTCCTTGAATTTATCAAGATGAGCAGCAAGGGTTCGTGTGAAACTCTTGGAATAGAAAACTTCATGGCTCTCTTTTCCTCTGTATACCATACTGCAAAAGAGCAAAATAAAATTATTATAAATAAAATAATCTATTTCATCCCATAACTAATGTGCAAGAAATTTGTGCAAAATATTTTGTGTGATATTTTTCTATACTGTTGGAAATTAAAAAAAAATGAATAAAAAGATATTTAAATTTTAAAAGGTCTAATATGTGTATAATATAATATCTTACAATTCAAGCAAGCAAAAATTGTCCATCTCACCTTCTTGAGTTTTTTTGCAGTGCTTGCAGGTAAAATGAGGTGTCCAGGGTTTGTCTTGATCCCTGACAGGCATGCCAAAATATGCCTTGTTGGCTTCACACATTTTAGCATATGCTGTCACAGAGTACTTTTTCGCTCTTGTCTTGATAAATTGGTCACATACATTGCAGAATACGTCTGGAGAATGCTTGCAGCTTCTTAATTATCTCTGTGATAAAATCAGACAGGTTTATGTGTTCACTTAGGCAGCTAGAACAAAACTGAAGTGGTGAGTGATATTTGTTCATGATTTTTACTTTGACAACTTTACTTTGTGCTTTCAACACTTCAATATGAATTCACAATTAACATGAATTATTATTCTGGTGAAGTAAGTTTAAGTATCACTCACACTTACTGACAATTCAAAAGGTTATTTGCCTGTTGAGATCATGAATCTTTGTCTAGCATGTGGTGGGGTCCATGTTGCTGCCAGAACCCTCATTTTTTTTACTTCACTGCTACTTCATTCCCTTCACAGGATTTTCATTCTGTAATTGAGGTAAACAAAATGAAGTGTTTTTTTTTAAATTTCTGTCTTTGTTTATGCTATCTCCACTCATTCTAATGAATAAGTTCAATCTTCAGGTTTTCTAAAAACTCATTATTCAGGTATGTACCATTCTTTTACTCAATACATTGCTTATAATGCTTCCAAATCTTTTCTTCAAAACAGGTTTCTTCCACCCACCCAAGATAATTCCATTTCATGTTTCATCCTTTCTATAACAGATTCATTTTTGCAGTATTATGCCATGATAACCCCATTTATGTTTCATCCTTTCTATAACAGATTCATTTTTTCAGTATTATGCCATGATAACCCCATTCGTGTTTCATCCTTTCTAGAACAGATTCATTTTTGCAATATTATACCATGATAATGCCATTCATGTTTCATCCTTTTTCGAACAGATTCACTTTTGCAGTATTATGCCATGTCCTGCATTTCTGTCAGCTTTTTACCTAATCACTTAAAATTCCTCTTCCTTCCTGGACACCCAGTTCTTAGTTACATTTGCAGTCTGGGGAATTGACTCTTTGTCAGTTGTATCACTGTCCAGTACCCAAATTTTTTGAATTTGAATTTTATTATACTCCTTTGTTAATTTCCTTCTCTCCATCTCAGGATGGGAATATTCCACTGCTTTTTTCATGGAGTCTTCAGTTTTCCCTGCACTCTCATTCTTCCTTTTTTTTTAATCATACCCCCTTCCATCAGATATGAAAGACTGTTCTGTTTAGATATTATTAATTGGTTTATTTTGTGACTGTTTAGTTTTTTATGATAATAAAGTTTAAAACCAGATGATTATTGGAAGTTGTGTTTGTAACTCATTAACATTGAGAACATAGCTAACATGTGATTTAGTAATAAACATATAAATAACATGTAATGAACAGAAAACAGCAGATGAAAATAAACAATAGCAGAGGGGAGTAACATTACTGCTAGGGAAAAGTTCAATGAGAATTAACTGCAGTAGAAGTGATAGGACTAATTACTAACATTGGCTTAATGTTTAATATGTTAGAGTAAGACTAACAGTATTAAAGGAAAAAAATAAAAGAATTATAATTCCACTGAAGCATGGTTATAAAATAACTGAATCAGCCAGAGTGCATTTTGACAAAAAGAACAGAGGATATTTCAAGAATAAAGAAGACTAAACGATTATTAGAAGAGCAGTACATAACTGATATAACTTGCACTAGAATACTAGTGCAAAAGAAATAAGGAAAGGTTGTCCAGTTTGTTAACTGAAATTCTAAAATAACTGATAAGGCTAAAGTAGACTTTTGACAAGAAGAAGAGAACCACGTAGTGTTTATGATATTCATACGATCTCTTTAATATAATTAATTTGTTGTATATATGTTTAACTAGTTCCAGATATATACATTATTTTCAAAATAAGTAGAGTGAGTGCTGTTTATTGATTTTGAATTTATTGCCTAGAAGAATCTTGAGCCATGAGTATAATATATATTTATACAAAAAGCATTATAAGTAAATACTTTGAATTGACAATTAGTGAACACAACCTTAGAAACCAACACAATGGTCCATTCCCAATTTGAGGCTTTTGTAATAGCTGCATTTGCCTCATCAATTTACATCAAACAGTCCCCATTTTGGTCTCTTTCTTCTGGTCTATCAGTCCTTACTGTGCATGCTCTCAGTCAGGTCTGTTTTCATCTCCTTTACTTTGTTCCTCTGTTCTTGTTCTATCTTGAGATGCCTAATGCTAAATCCTTTTTGTTGCCTATTACTTGCTTGCTTAATTTTAGTTTTTTGTTCTATATTTCATTTTAACTAAACTGTATCTTTCTTTTCAAACATTGTCATCCCTGCTAGTACATCTCCCACATCCTTTTTCCCACTCAAAGATAATACCATCTTTGATTGTGGAATTTTCCTGATATCTATTGAACTAAATTATTCATATGCTTTGATTCCTGTCATTATCTACCTATTCTGTGCACCAACAGAAATTACAGGCTTTTTACCATCAGCCTATTCTTTGTTATTTTTTCCAGACCAGTATACCTTAAATCATCTTACTTCTTTTCTTAACTTGGCCGTTTGACTGAAACTTATCTATTTTTATTGTTATGGTGTCTCAGGATGCTTTGTCAACAACATTCTGCATTGTTTTCTTACCCTCCCCTGTCTTTACCACTTTCTTTTGTTTCCCTTGCTGTACAAGTTTTCTATTCCCACTCCAGTGCCTAACGGGAATTGAATATCGTACTTAATGCCTTCACTGTTGACCCTTTTTGAACCTTTTATAGCTCTCCCTATATTGCCTCATTTTTAAACTTCTTTCCTCCACTTTCTTACAAGTGTTTGTTATTGTTGTCTGGCCTCTGCCCTCTCAACTCTGCAGAAATTCATTTACAGTGCTTGTACATTCTTTTCTCTTACTGTTTTTACCTTTTTAAGACTATGGATACTGAGGAAGATGATCCCACATTTTCTCTCCTTCCCTCCATCTCCCTCATTTCTGGATATTCTGCTTAGGAGATACTCTTATGTCTGTTCAGGGCTGTTTGTTTTTATCCTTCCCATACTTCTTTTTTCAGGGTTTCTTGACATCATCTTTATATTCATAGAGACCCCACATCTACTAGAGACCTTGCTCCTTCCAGACTTTCTGCAAAAATCCTCCAACTCATTCAAATATTTTCATTTCCCTTGGATGTGAATAGTCTATGACCATTTAGTGTCTCTTCTTAGCAGATTCGTCCTCTGATACCATCTCTGGCAACTTCCCATAACTACTTGAGGTTCTCTCTGGACTGGATGTGGATTAACAATCAGTGATGTCGAGAAACCCACTTGTTGAGAATTTTATATGCAAAAATCGGCTCTTTTGGGCTCAGAAAACACTTCAAATAGAAAAGCGAACAACGTTTCGACCTTCTTCGGTCATCGTCAGGTTCACAAAGAAAGAGGTAACTGGCCGGAAGCTGACCACATGTTTGGAAGGGGTTGTATAACTGAGTGTCGCAATGTAGAGGGCGCGGTTTGATGTTTGAATATATAATTTTATCTATAATATTAATATAGGTATAATGGTGTTCCTTTATATTGGTTTATTTTGGGTTTAAGTTGTTGTATAAGTAAGGCTTCTTTAATTTTTCATTTGTTTATGTTTGTTTCTTTATTTAGTATTTTAGTGTTTTCTATGGTTATGTTGTGTCCATTTGACTTGCAGTGTTCGAAAACGTGTGAAGGTGACTTTTTATGTTCTTTGAATCTGGTTTCCATTTTTCTACTTGTTTCTCCAATATAGAAGTCGTGGCAGTTATCACATTGTATTTTATAAATAATGTTGGTGTGGTGTATGTCAGTGTAGTTCTTACATAGTATAGACCTTAGTTTTGTGCCTGGTTTTTGAATAAATTTAGTGTTAACTGGAATGTTATATTTTGTTACTAGTTTTTGCCAAATGTTGGTTATTTGTTTGCTGATGTCAGGAATATATGGTATACAGCAGTATATGGTTTCGTGATTTTTTGATTCGTGAGATATATTTACTTTTGTTGGTTGATTTTGCTTTCTGTCTAGGTGTGTGCGTATAATGTTTTCTACGGTTTGTGGAGGAAACTTATTGATGTTGATGAAGTATTGTTTTATTTTATCTAATTCATCGTTAATTTTATCTGGTGAGCATAGTTTTATGGCTGTGTTTATCTAGTTTCTTAGTATGTTGAGTTTTTGTTTTGTTTCATGTGCTGAGTCCCAAGGAATGTATAGTCCAGTATGGGTGATTTTTCGGTGGATTTCTGTTTTGAATTGTGTGTCGGTTCTTATAATTTTGAGGTTAAGAAATGATATTTGATTGCTTTCTTCCTGTTCACATGTGAAGTTAATGTTGGGATGTATAGAGTTAATGTGATTGAAAAAGTTAAGTATGTGTTCTGTAGATTCGAATCCCGCAACCATGTCATCTACATATCTGTACCAGTATAGTGGTGGATGTAATGCTGTATTAATTGCTTGTGTTTCAATTTGTGTCATAAAAATATTGGCTAGAACTGTGATCCATACTGTACCCATCCCAAGGATTTTCCTGGAAAAAGCCAATATTAGAAATAAGGCACTGCTTCCACTAAAAGACCTTTGTGGAATGCACCCAGTGGAGATCTGGATACGTTTCCTGGATCTTTCCTCTGCGAATTCGCTCACTACTGAGCAAAATGTGGGAGACTCTTGACCAGTTACTAATTCCAAATCACTGGGATGGTGGAATATGGAGAATTTTCACAAATTAGGACGTAAATGCCAGGAGCTTAAACATGTGTTCAGAAAGTCACTGTGCACTTATGTATGTATATGATTAAAAACTGCACAGTGGCTTTCCAAACACCCTGTAGATACATAAGAATCTCCAAGTGGAATATGGACACTTATAATTATACCTATCATTCATATATGTCTTTATTTGTCATATCTTATATTCTTGTAATGGAATGAAGCCTCAGTAGCTGATATTCATTAATATCTAACTGTGAATTATTACTCCAACAACCAACTCTGATAGCAGGCAAGGGGCCCATAGAGTCTGAGTAGTGGTTGAATAAGTATCCACTTTACTTGTGTCTAATATGTGGCCTTCCTCCTGCAACTACCATGGAGCCCATAACATGTGATTGTAAAGGGATTATGCACAGACACTTATCATAAGTGCTTTTCTTTCTTAATTGGTTTTGACCCATAGAGACAGATGGTTGAGCAGGAATATACACTAGGTAGGTTTACAGTAAGTTCCAATTTTACTATACATATTGGCCGTCTGACTGTGTGTGAGTACTCAGATGAATATGTAGATATTCTGCCCATTTTTATGACACATTTTGGGCCTTTTGGCCCTTCTGTTTCTTACCACAGGAAAAGAGTTTACTGTGTATGAGATAAAATGTGGTCTTCTACTTATGAAGCCTCTGTCATAAGATGTCACACTGCATGTACTTTCCTTGGATGTTTGTTGAAGCATGTTCAAATAGGTAATTTTTTAGTGTAGGCTTCCAGCTTTCTTTGTATGGAAATAAGTGATCATATCAGAAATTAACACTTTCCTTAACTGTTTCAGTTAAATATTTCTAATAAATATTTGCTTCTGTACACATTACTGCTTTTCCTCTATACTTTTCCAAAGCATTTTTATTTATTGTCTTAGCAAATAATGAGGAATTTGTGTGTGAATGTAAAGAAAGCATTTGCATAAGGAGCTTTGTTGCACTCTTATTGGTGGAGGGTTTTGCTGCATGATACATAGTCATGCAGTAGCACAAATTGATGTGTTTTATATGAAATTTACTTGGGAGTTTTCACAAGGCTAATGTAATAAAAGTCTCTAAGGCTAGCTAATTAGAGCAACTTCAAAAGGAAAATAGTTTTCTGTATACAAAAGTGAGTGTCTATCAGAAGTGCATTTATAGTTAATGAAAATGTTAATTTAATCTTTAGTCCCTAGGACCCAGTGGAATCACAGAGGATTAATGCTTTAAACTGTCTTTATACCTTTCCCACTATTTGAAAGATAGTGGAACCAAACTTGGTATGCATACACACACACGTGCTCAAGTACATGGGTAGGTGTCCTCACCATGTCTTTGGGGGAGGGGGAAGAAATATAGATACCCCCTTGGAGTAACTCTAGAAGTAATTTGTGGTAATAAAGAAATTGAACTGTACACTGGAAGCCTCCATCTACCACAAAGAGCCTTTCAACTTTACATCATGTGCATGATTATTTTGTGTTTTTTTTAATCTTTTGAAATTAAACTAAATTTTGTTAGTCTGTGTGGTAGATTTGAAATATTGGCTCTGCTTTACTTAAACCAAGGGCTATTTTTGAGTAATTTTCTAATCTGCATACTAAACAGTGTAATTGGCCAAAGAAGATATACTTGAATATTGTGTATAGAATGTGTTTAGAGTTACATATATGTGTAACCATACATATGCTTTACTTGGTGCAGTTGGGTATCATTTAGCTAAACTGTGTTATTAATCTAAGGTTTTATATCTACACATGGGGTTACAATGTAAATATGTAAATAGCAATCAGTTATATTGACCCAAATTGCCATATTTGGTTTGCTTAATGTGTTTAGTTTCTTTGTACCCAATTCTTTGTGTAGTTTCTGTGTACCCTGTTCATTTCATTGCTCAATAAATCATTGTTTGTTATAATGTTTATATTTTAATTTTAAACCATATTTCAATGGTTGTTTTTATGTTTTTGTAGTTGCTTATAAAGTTCTAGCAGCCAGAATATATTATATTTTTATTGTATTATGCGTGTTTGTTCATGTACTTGATTGCTTTGTTTGCCAAGAATTTTTTAGTCTTCTTTTAATTTTAGTATCAAATTTGTTGAATGTTACATTATTAAAATTAAAATTAATCTCAAACAGGTACTTCTGGATATTCTAAGCCTTTTCTTGTTGAGTCATTCTAACTCTGTCAACAACCATTAGACTTTTGGTTCTAAGTTCCCTTGCTGCAATTCATTCTTCTACTCTTTAGCATCCCACAACTGCTAGGGAAAGCTATTTAAGCCCTGCTGTCCTGCTACAAGTTAGGTCTGTTGTTTATTTTCATAATGTCATTGTATATTCCTCCCAGTTTTGGGAATATATATAAAAATTTTGTATTTCTATTATGTACAAACCTACATATTGTCATCTAAACCAATTTTTAAGGTGTTCAGCCTTCAGACTTCTCATTGAGCCACAGGGAGAATTTCAAAAGTAAGGGTCACTTATTTCTTGTTTCAATTCTGAGAATATAAAAGTAAGTCAAGTATATTTATTTTTGAAATACTCTAAGCTGGAATACCAACATTGAAATAGGATTTAAAGAGTGTCATAATAAAAAAAAAAAAATTAATTACCACATCCTGAACTCTTGGACAGAAATAGTAAACACATTTAGACTACAATACAGAACATTTGACATTGGACTTGAATCATCAGGAATACTTGAATGAGAGGACTATCCTGTAAAAGATAATGCATCAAAAATGTGGATCTTCAGGATAGAAAGTATTCAACTTAGCCAAATACCTATTTTGCTAAGATTATTTGAAATGTAAAAGGGGTTTGATAGCATGGATATACCTTGATTGCTATAAACAGTCAAAGGTGTGGTTACAGATGACGGATATACAGATAGCCAAAATCATAGCACTTGGCATTGTCCTGTTAGTGGAATATTCTTGGTGGTGTGTACCAGTAATTAAGTATAGATTGGGTTTACTCATAGGTCCAAAAAGAAGTACATAATATGAAACTCAAAAGGCCAGCAAAATCTTAAAACCAACTCTGTCAACATGTGTTCAAGAAGATTTGAAAAAGAACTGGGTGGCTCTGGATATGACCTCAACAACATGGGGATGGTGCAATTAGAACACAATGTAAAAAAGTAAGGTAAAATGAAAATGAAGTTGTACAGTGTATCCTTTCCTGATTGGAGCTGTGAATCATCAATATGAGAACAATTGTTTTGGCTGTGATGTCTTGAAATTTTATACACAGACTAGAAAAGGGACATCATATGGCATTTTCTGTCCATAGCTCATTGTGTAGCTTTGTGCTTAATTCTAAACAAACTAACAGAGAACACAGTAGGTGGAAAAACATTAATACCTCACCTTTAAAACTTTCTAAGAATATAAGGTACATAATGCATTAATGGCATAAATGTCTAAATATTTCTCAGTGCATGAAAACATATTAATGTCTTGAGAAAAAAAACATTAAGTAAACATGTTGCTGTGAGATAAAAAGGAGGAAAGGTTAAGAAATGTAAGGTTAAGCCAAAGTACCACTGAACAGTGTTTAAGAGCATTAAAATTTGGAACAGAACTGTGAACAATGGAAACAAAACAAAAAAAAATGCTAGCTACTGTAGTTCTGTGACTTTCTGTTGAGGAATCTTCCAATTTAAGATCATGAAATAAATACTTAAAAAGAAAGCAATTTATTAAATAGATGAAGATAAACAAAATTTATCATGTTGAATGGACCAACTCTGGAACATGACCATATGATACTATAGAAAGAATGGGCTAATATTTAAACCACCTGGGAAGCAAATCTGCCTTCTGTATCAAAGGACTGAAAACTGCCAGTAGTGAACTTGTACTTGTTTGATGTAGGTATGAAAAATGTATGTTTTAGACTGACATAGAAGTTGTTTTTTGTAGTGGTAATGGGATAGATTTTCCATAAGAAAGACAACATAGTAAGAGAAAACCATAATATAGCTGGTAAAAGTGGGGCATTATGGAGAATCTACACTTCATAAAAGTGACTGTAAGTAACTAGTATGAGTAAAAGAAGTATGTGCATAAAGGAACAGATTCCTTCAATTTTATCTTTAGTTTTCTGCTACTAGCAAAGTTTGATCTGAGACTGGAGATTGGTAAAGTGGAAGAAGATTGCTATTTGCTGTTGCAAAGACACCAACAGAATTTCATAACTATGGAAAATATCAAAGATTATAGTGTCCACTCTTGATATAAGCCAGCAAAATTGTGAAAGAGCATTCACCAAAATTTTTCTTGCCTCAAGAATGTGAAATACTCAAAGATACACATGCTGAGAATGAAAGAAGAGTGTAAGGGAAATAGCAGCAAAACAAAGGTTGCAAGGTTGTTGAAGTTTGCTATCATTGTGAAATTATCTGCATGAGCCAATTCAGTGTACTGAAGTCGAAGGGGTAGATACTCTACATAGACACAATGAACCACTATATTTTCATCAAGTTGATGGAAGATGCATTTGTTTTGTGTCTTGGTTCTTGAAAGATGCTGGTCCCTGACACAGTACTCACAGTCATGAGAGAAATATCTGTTTAAAGATAAAGGTTGATAAAAAATAGTAGCCTGCATTTCTAAACTCTGTTCAGTCAAAACAAAAATGGTCTCAAAGGTGACTGGTAAAGGAAATAAAATATTTTGAAATATAATGGACTTGTAGCCAAATTCTGCTGGGAACCCAGATCCCATTAGAAGTAATACATGTGAGCATAGTCCAAAGGAATAATTTTGTAAAGAGAAGCCATCATCCACAAAATAGACAGAATGTCTTTTGAAGTAAATATAGAGAAAAAAGCTTTTGCACATGAAACTACAAGGTTTGAATGGCTATAGGAGGTATCTGAATTGTGTTTATCCAAAATCCCAGATGTACCAGATGTGGCATTAGTACTAACTGAAAATTGGTCATGTGAATGATTCACTCAAGATAAGTAGCTAGAGAGTGTGTGTTAAAAGCTAAGTAGAAGATAAAGTAATAAGAAACCATATAAAAGTTAAATTCACTGTCAAATGAAAAGATATGACTGGCTAAGTTCTTGATTATCTCACAGAAGATGTATGGAGCTGAAACCAGTCTCATTAGAAGGACAATGGACTGATAATCCACCATGGTAGCAAAAACATAAAACACAGAAATGGTCAAGATGACAGATTTATTACAATATGAAGTTTATCATCAACTAATGATGATAAGATTTTTGTAATATTCGTATATTTTTCTTTTGGAGATGAAGAATTTCTCAAAACTGATTGGTTTGTCTTATTTCAATCTCCAATTTTCTGATCTTTTTAAAACTACAATAAGACAGGAGTGAAACCTGGAGTCATGTGATGAACATCTCAGTAATCTCTTTAAATTTTTTATAAGAGATATAAAATTTCCTGGTTCAATGTTTATAGACAAATGGGATTAAAAGATACCACTGAAGATTCATGGTGAGAAGAAAGAGAAGGAAAATTACAAAAAGAAGAGGAAAAGACTGGAATTCAAAGTATTTGAATCCAAAACTTCTACAGATTGACAAAATTCCTAGATGAGTTACCATCAGTTCAGATGGTGGGTACATCTGGAACTGAAGAGAATATTTAGCAGTTTGAAAAGAATCATCCCAGTTGCTTTTGCCCTTGGCAGTTTAAATGGAGGAACATATCGATTGTTATCAATATTACTGCTTTCTTAACAGATTATGCTTCAGTTAATTTTTAATAAATGTACATAGGCAGTAAGACTTCTATTTTTTTTAAAATCATATTTGGATATTTTTTCACTGTATATTATTTTGGAGTTATGTGGTGTAAAATCCTCATCCTAACCAAGAGAATCTAAAATTTTTTGAAAAGTCACTCATGGGGATGCAAAAGTAGGTTTTGAGCTAGAAGAACCATACTTAGCAAGCAGAGTTTGGGTGGTATGGAGGACTGCACGTTTTTATACTGTATAACCCCTAACCAAGTAAGGCTAAAATGTTCATGGCAAGTCTCTCAGGTGTGATAAGAGTTTAAAAGTTGTTTTTCAGGTTGCAGATTTTGTATTTCTGGCTACTACCTCTTTGTTTTGGGAGGAACCATGTTTGGAACTACATTCATATCCCTTATGAAAACTAGTGGGGATGAAGCTTGGCAAATATATGCAAGTACCACAGAAATCTGGCTTATCATGTTTTCTTTTTGGTGGTGTGGACACTGTTTGCAGTGGCAGCAGAACTAAGAGGGAATAATGGAATAACTAGATCAGTATATTAGGACCTTTGAAGTCCATAGTAGAGTGTAAATGGTTTATGCTGGCACCTATAAGAGATATTTTAGTTTTTCGGTTGTTTATGTGTGATTTTGTTATACATAAGTACAACACTCTTTGTGATTATGGAGAGCTATTTTATGATTACATGATTTACATAATTATTTTATGTTTTTTATTGTATCAGATACAATTTAGTGCTTATTTAAACAACAACTGTGCTATTGGTACTAATGTTTACTTATTCCAACCAGAGTCTGTGACTTTCATAAAAACGTTACTCACTCATTACTGTTGCTGTGGCCAGCCTTAGCAGTTAGACCACGAGATGGAAATGTTTCAACACAACTGCTGACTGGAGAAACAAGAAAAGTTAGTTTTTGTGGTGGTCTTGGTGGAGTTTTGAACCAGAACATACATGTTTTGATGGAGGATAGCCCATGCCTTTTGAACTATAGTATTCTTGTTAAGTACGTAAGATATTTCATAATGATGTAAGAGGTGTTAACTAATATTATAACACATAGTCATGATATATGTATATAACTGATTTAGTTAATCAGTAGTTTGCTTTATAATAGTATTATCTGTTGTTGAATGGAAATAAAAAAATTATAACATATACTTTAAATGTTTTGGTTCCTTACCCTGTGTGTAGATTCTACATTATAAAAATCAAATAATTCAGGACAGTAAAAACATTCAAAACACAATGAGGTATAATGCAATTTTCAGTTTTGAATCATATAAAATTACCTTAATATACTAGAGTGTATGGGATAAATGTGCACTCTTTATCTCTCTAATGCATGTGATTAAATTATTCACATTTTAATCATGATGTATGTGATGAGCTAATTTAGCTATATCCTATATTTGGCATGTTGGATGAAGTTACCAGCTTCAGTCCTAATCCAGAATAATTATTAATTATTTATTGCAAAATATCATCAGTTGGAATGACCCTAATAGAGGACCTGTTTTATAAATTTCATTGGAACTAGTTTGTGTTAATTAAACATTTAACTTCTTATTTTTCCAGCACAGTTATTTGTGGTATATAACTTGCGCTTGACAATTTACAGTTAGTGAAAAGTATGTGTAAATGTTTAGCTATATTTCATAAATTATTTTATGCAGCTAAATCAATATATGTTAGTGTATTCCTTTTCATAAACTTGCCTATTTGAAATAGATGCTGGGTTCACATTATACTAACAATATATACATTTTAGTCAGTTATATATTTTTATTAAACATGACAATTACCTATAATAATTTTGAGCAATTGAAATAGTGCTTTAACAAAATGTTGACAGTTTCTCTTGATATTCTATTTGTGTTTTGCAGCTATTCATCAGAGGTCTTACTGGATCATGGAGTAGAGTTACTTTTTGAGAAAGGAAGAGGAATCTTTCTTCTTGGTAAGAGTTTTAGAAGGTAGCATCAGATTTTGGTTTTACTTACAAGTATTTTTAACAGTATCTGTAAGGCTAGCCCGTAATAATAATTTTTTTACAGAAGACTACTGATTATGTTTTCAATTAAAATATTTTTCTGTTTTTTTCTGTATTAAAGGTAGAAAAATTGTTTAGTTTTAGCTGAACAGTAAAATTCAGTACTTTTTATTAACAGTAATGATTTTTGTTTGTTTGTTAAAAAAGCTATACAATAGGCTTTCTCTGTTTTACTCACCATGAATATGGAAACTGTTTTTATCGCTAGAAACTTTCAAACTTGTTGGTTTGTTTTGTTTTAATTTTACACAAAGCTACTCAAGGGCTATTTGCAATAGTTGTCCCTAATTTAGCAGTGTAAGACTAGAGGGAAAGTAGCTAGTCATCACCACCCACTGCCAACTCTTGGACTACTCTTTTACCAATGAATAATGGGATTGAAAGTCACATTATTACATGCTTCTCCATGGTTGAAAGGGCGAGCACATTTGGTGTGACCTGATTCGAATCCACAACCCTTAGATTACTAGTCAAACGTCTTAACCAACCTTACCATGCCAGGTCCTTAAACTTATTACTAAGCCACTGGGAAATGAACAATGATTGAGATAGACACTATTTTGCCACTTTAAACATCATTTTAGGGATTAGATTTGAATTTAATTTCCTTTTTATCAAACTATATTACTTTTACATTAGTTGAAAAACATTCTGATTTTAAATGATTTATAATACTTGAGGGTTGTTGAAGGAAAAGTAAAAAGTGACTGAAATAAGTACTTTGAGTTGCAAATTTCCTTTGATAAAGATTGACCAGTACTCAAGAATCATGTCTGACAAAAATCGATGTATATTTAAGGAGCCCCACAATCTCCTTAGCTGTTTGAATGTTTAATAAACTTATGTTTAATTATTATAAAGTTATTTAGGTATAAATGTACAAACATCTTCCACAACAGTATTTTTTCATATAGATTACAGTGGTAGCTTTCATTCAGCTCTGCTTTTAGTTTTCAGTGCCTAATTTTTTATTTAAAAAGTTTAAATTGGTCTAAGGAAATTTTTTGAAAAAATTATTATTTTTTATATGAAAATTCCAGAAACAAGTGAGGAAGTGTGTACTTCAGAGTATTACAGTCTTATTGTATTTTAATATTAGATAACTTATTAAAACAGTTATGTCAGTTTGAGTGTTTAAAATGACAGATTTATTTCATCTTCCAAATGCAGGTTCCCTCATTTCCAGAGGAACAGAGAACTTTCCTGTGATAATGAAAAATATGTCCTCTGGTTCTTGGGGTGGAGTCTTTGTTGGTGAGTCAGGTAAGTCTTATCAGTAAAAGCCTTTTCAAAACACACCTTATATTTGTGTGTCTTCTGATGAATGTTGCATTTTGTAAATACTTATGATACCTTCTAAAGTTATTCATTAATGTTAGGTTTATATACCTTTTCTTATTCTTGGTGACAAATATTAATTTTTATCCAGTACATATGCAACTGCTGTTATATTTTCTGTAAAATAAAGGGATCAATTATATGTTTTGCATTCAAATGCAAGTTAACTAGGTATAATTCATACCTAAAATTACTTTTCCCTTGCCATCTCCATGGTCTATAATCACATAGTTTAAAACTCCTAATACTTTTGTTATAATAACTATAACTAATGATTTTCAGTATAGGTGGTGCTTAAAATAGACCTATTCTTTAATGGCTAAGTTACATGATTATAAAACATGAAATGCATTTATTTTTATTTACTCTACATAGAAGTATTATATTCAAAATCTTTATTCTATATAGGGTTATGATTTTCAGTACTGGCTGTATGTAGACTTTTTGTTTTCAGCACACTTATCCTATGTAGACTTATTGTTTATTTGTTAAATGGTTTCTTCATACTGATAAAATAAATTAATAAAAAAGAATTGACAGAGACTTTACATATGACTACAATATTCTCTTTTGGACATTCACCAAACATTAAAGATTGGAGTATTTTAGTTACATCATTGGGTATAATTTGCTGAAATGTGTGCTTACCAACTTGTTTGACTTAGTAGCCATTGAACAGTTCTGCTGTTTTCATGACAGTTTTATCTCCTCATGAGTTCTCAACATCTTGTGATGAAAAAAGATCACATTCACATTAATCTTAAAAATTTCTAGTAAGTGTATTTTATTATTAAGATCATGCATTATTTATAATTTTTCTGTTTCTGAATAATTTCAGTTCATATGCAGAATAATGATGAATGAAAACAATTTTACAAGTGGAGACTATTGTTATGTTTATAAATATCAATATATATTTCAGAATCAAATGATGAAATAGTTGAAGCTCATTTGTTTTAATAATGGCTGTTAATGATATTGACTATGAATTACTGATTGGTATTAACCAGAAATAAATAGATAATTTAAAAAAAAACCTATAAGCTAAAACTTCATTCAAAACTTTGACATTTATAATTTTGCATAATAGGCATACATATACCATGAATAATAGTAAAAAGCAACCCATACTTTATATTTTTATTTTTGAGGCACTATTCATTTATAGTAACTGGTTAAATTTAATTATTGTATTAGGTTCATGTTTCATTGATATTTTTTGTTTGTTAATAGTTTAAAAGGTACATGTTTTGCAGGAAGATAAATCTTAGCTATTTATTTGTTGTTTAAACATAAAATGTTGAGTGTTTATAGTGTTTCTTGAAATCTTATTTTCTTTTATTTTATCAAACACTTAATAATACATTAGGTTTCATTTAAACAAAACAACACTGTATCTGATATGACTTTCTGTGTTTGTATATATCAAGTTGTTAAGGATTTTACAATCTATTTCTTTACAGAAATGAATAATCCCATTTTACTTCAACACTTCTCTATAGAAAATGCTCACACTGGTTTGACTCATATATCAAATAAAACACTTGAAATCAGGAATGTTAATTTCTGCTTCTGTGAGTGTGGAGCTGTTTTAAAACAAGGTAACCTAACCATTCACTCGTCAGTTTTCTTCAATATGACTCAAAATGCTGTCAGCTTGTTAGGTGGAGATACTTTTCTGATAGAAAACTGCCAGATCAATATCAGTAAAAACTATGGCTTGCACATTAAATCTTCTATTAATGATGTAGAAATAAGAAATTGCTCTATTGATTCGACTGAAGATTCTGCTATCGTATTTGTTTCAGCTCCAAAATATGCATTAGTGATTGAGGATAATTTGTTTCAAAACATAAGATCTAATTTTGCTCTTGACTTGAAATTGACACCTGTGACATCCCTTGAGAAAATCTTAATAAGTGCCAATTTGTTCAGGAATAATTCTAAATGTATATCCATCCAGTTGTATGGTTGGTATACTAATTCATTATACATTAGCTTAGAGGAAAACAGTTTTCAAAAAAACCATGGAAAGACCATTTTCTTACAAACAAGAGGGAGATCATATGAAATTGTTATACAACGTAATAACTTTTCTCAGAATGAAATTTTGGACCAAGAGCTTGTATCCTTAGAAATGTTAAATTACAATTATGATGCACCTAGTGTTGTCTTGGCTGAAAATGACTTTGAGAAAAACAAAGCCCAAAGTATTATACTTCTTGGCGGGGATTGCACAAATAATTTTTATTTTGATGTTTTTGGAAACAGATTTATAAATAATCAGGTACCTACTACTGGAGCAGTAATAGAATCAAAAGTTCCATGTTCTAATATTAATTTTAACATACTTAATAATCCCCAAGCCTTATACTACCTTAAAGTGGAGTTTACAGAAGACGACATCTTGAATGCTACATATAATTACTGGGGTATTCGAGATAAAATAAATATTAATTCCAAAATTCTTGATAATAAGGATTCCTCATTGCTAGGAAATGTATTAGTTATTCCTTATTTGGAAACATCTGAAATTAGCTGTGACTTGCAAAACAACTGTTCTGGACATGGAGAGTGTGTGAAGATAAATGTTTGCATCTGTGAGAGTGGCTGGAAAGGAGATGATTGTTCTAGTCCAACCTGCAAAGATATTCAAGATTGTTATGGAAAGGGTACTTGCATTGGACCAAATTTATGTAGCTGTCAGAATGGATGGCTGGAACCACATTGTTGGCTTCCTTCATGTTTTGAAAGAAATAACTGTTCGAACCATGGAGTGTGTGTTGCTCCAAATGTGTAAGTTTGTAGCTCTTTGTTTTAAAAAAAATTTAGGAACATTATAAAAATGACAAATTTTAGTTCAAAATGAAAGCAAATTTCTTAATACATATTTGCCCCAAAACTTGACATGAAAATAACCATTCTAATTGCAAAACATAATCTGTATGTGTATGTACTTGTTTTAAAGCTGTGAAACTAAGTGCAGTTGCAGAAATATATTCAAATATTGTTATTAAAGCTGAATAGTTGTTGAGAAGCAGAATTAGAAAATATACCCAGTATGTTACTAGTGTTAGTAATTCACTTACGTTTTAATATTAAGCATGAAAACAAAGCTAAGATTATTTCATATTGTAAAAATATAATCAGTCTATTTTGTAGAAAAATTATTTTATTATTATCAGACTTTCAACATTCTAAATTCCTTCACAAATTTGTTCATAACTTGAATCTCACAACAAAAAGAACATGTAAAAAGGTTTGTTTCATTAAATCTGTTTTTTCTGGCAGTTGTTACTGCTCATCTGAATTTACTGGTGAAAACTGTTCTGCTTGTGCATCTAATCGCTGGGGGTCAGACTGTCACTATTGTCCTAATTGTGATCATGGATTATGCAATTTGACTTCAGGTAGGTAGAATGCATGTGTAGGGAACTGTCTCTTCGTATTTTAGCTATATAGGCATAAACATAGAGATTGTGTTAATAAATATTCACAAAATTACTTAAAACATGTACACATGTAGAAGTAAATTTATGTTGGGGTTTATTATTAGAAAACTTCTAGAAAAAAGTTGAGAAAACTATGTAAATGACATAAGAAGATAAATATTTAATTATTTTTGTGTTTCTTGGTACCATTTACTTGTAAGATCTTAATATTTAAACTATAAAATATATAATTTTAAAATATTTTATAGAAATGCTGTATGTTTAGACTTAGAAATATTCACAAAAAATACTTGATAAATAAATATGTAATAATTTTATTTTATTTGAGTTGCATGTCAGTTTCTTTTTTTCTTTATCAGCATATTATTACCATTTATTTTAGGGCAATGTGAATGTGACATTGGATGGACTGGAAATTTGTGTGATTCTTGTGCTGAACGATTTTATGGTTCACAGTGTGATCCTTTGATGAAAGTTATAGAAGTAGCACCAGCTTCAGGACCTGATGTTGGGGGTAATCTGGTTTATGTCAATGGTCATAATCTTTCTCCAGCTGCTTATTACACATGCTTGTAAGTATGAAAATGCTGGTTAATCAGTCAAGGACCATTTGTGTATCAGTAATGCTACACAATAATTACATTATTAAAAGTTTTAATTTTGAATCTTTGTTCAGATTGATAATTATTTTCTTTGATTTAAATAATAAGTATGACAGATTTTATGTTTGTTAATTAAAATGTCTTGAAATACAGGAATGGCTGTAAAAGCTTTGATTACTTAAAAAAATTGGTTTTTGATCATTTTTCATCACAGATCCATTCTAAATTTAGTAAATAATCAAAATAGCTGAATATACCTTTCACAGATATTTGTCCCCAACTGGGACAGTGGTAAGTCTTCAGATTTACAATGGTAAGATCAGGAGTTCGATTCTCATCAGTGGACTAAGCAGATAGCTTGATGTGGCTTTGCTATAAAAAACACACACACATAGATATCTGGCTGTGAAACATAACCATATTCATCTTTATTCTCAAAAAATACTGTGATATTAAAATCAGTTTTCAGTTTTCTAACAAGTAGAATTAAAATATGTATCTAGGTTTGGAGAGATACCAGTCAATGGAAGTTTGAAGTCCTCAGAAGAGGTAGTCTGTGCTGCACCCAATCACCAGGAAGGAAAAGTCCTTGTTCAGATTGGACCAGAAGGCACAAACTTTACATCAGACAATGTAAAGTAACAATTTACAGTGAAACTTTTGTTACTTATGCTGTTTAGAAACTTGTAAGATATGAAGATATGAATCAAAATTTCAACAGAACTGTAAATTATAATTACTGTTAGCCAGAAATAGTGATTTTGAACCCAGATTATATTTATGGTATACATATTATATGGTAAGAAACACTCTTAAAATAGGGTATGGTAAATTAAATTCTCAATCCAAAATAAGTCTAAAATAATTTGTTAAGTGTGAACTTTCAGTTTATGTAACACTAGTGTTGTTTCAGAGTGTGTATTTGTTTTTTAACTGACAGTTTTATCTAGGAAAAGAATGCTTTAGATTAAAGAAACTTGTTTATAATTGAACAAAGACCAATTTCAAATAATAAATCCTCATTATCATCACTACCAGTGATACTGCAGATCTGTTCCTTTCAAATAAAGTATGATAACAGATGCAGAAATATGGTGTTTAGTGGGTCCGATAATATGATTTCCAGTCTGTAAACTAAGTAAATAACATTTCAGCCATCATTTTCAAGTTCATGTTAATCATAAAAATACCATATTTGTGTGTATATATATTTAAGGATGTATCAAACTAAAAGTCTGATTTCATTTAACCATTGATAGAGTTCCAAATTTTTGTTCTTATTGTTTCAAATATATTTTATTAGGTGGAGTATTACTTCCATGCATCCTGTCCTGAAGACACTTGTGGCCAAAACTTTCATCCACCACATGGACATTGTGCCTTTGGACACTGTCAGTGTGTCCTTCCTTGGTATGGTCAAAACTGTCAAATACTTAGACTTCCCCCAAAAATAGCTAGGATTTCAGATCAGGTTGCTGTTGAGCAAACTCAGTTCTCTCTGCAACTTTCTCTTACTGAGGTATAAAATGTTTAATCATGTATTTATATCATGGTTCATAAAATGTTTGTATGTATACATACATGTATTTTTATTTTTATTAGATACCTTCACTAAAGAGTGACAGTAGTGTGGCTTTGGGAATGTGTTGGTACATGCCTTTTACTGATGCTAAAGTTAATGCAGTAATAAGACAAGTATATAAATATATTTATTGTAACAATTAAAGAAATATGTGTAAATTTATTTCCAGAAATCTATTTTTTATATCAAATTACTTGGGTTGAAATTGTAGATATGGAAGTTAAAAAAATCACTTTCATATCTCAAATATCATAGGTTTCAAAATATCTATTCATATTATTTTGTAAGAAGAATAATTGGGGTCATTTGAACTGAAGGTTCTCTTCTAACTCTACAACATTCTTTCCTGATAAATAATTAATAACATGTTTATAAGCATCAATATATTTTTTGTTTTACTAATTTTTCACTAAATTTTTGGTAGTTATGTCGATAGAGTAATTCTGCTTTTAGTATAAAATAAATTTGAATTATTCATTTAACATTTGGTATTTAACAAGCAGCCCTTGACTCAAAGAGAGAATGAATATATATTAGGTGATGTGGTATCCTATCAGTTTCAGAAACCCAGAAGCCTAAACTTGAGGTACATAGTTGCATAAGGCATGAGCCAGAGATCATTTTGCTGTGCTATTTCCTTCATTTGAGTAATTATTAAGATGTGTGAATCACCTACATATTATTGTCATGCTATTTTGCAATTAACATAGTACTCCTCCCTCCTTCTATCCTTTTAATATTCTGGCACTGCACCTATAAAAAAATATTTGTATTCTTTGTTCCTTAGCTGATCTTGAATCGTTTTTGTTCTTTACATTATTGTGGTTCACACAGTAACCAGTGATTTTTATTCTCTTCCTCATTTGAGAGTAAGTTACTAAATACATCTATAAGTTTACTGCTTATATATACAGATGTTATCTTCTTTTGGCATGTGGCAGCACCTCCTCTATTAAACCTTTTTTTACCTTTCTTACCACTAATCTTTGAGAAACTTGTGTGCCATTTTGATTACATCCACACCTGCTTCACAAGTAACGTCTCAGACATTTTAGCACTTTACATTTGCAAGTTGGTTTTGACTCTTGTCTTTTTTCTATATCAGCATTAACAAACACACAGTGATATTAACTCATTATCTAAGCAGTTCTTCACAGGTTTCACAAAAGTTCAGGGATGGTGAGTGCTTCTTAGATAATGTACTACAACAGTGCTTTGACTATTGTCTGATTTAGAGTAAGAAATCACCCAGTTATACTGACCAAAACTAATTGCATTTTCTCTGAATGCCATGAATGGATTCTTCATAAAGTAATACATATTTTATAGATTTTCATAAAAACAGAACAAATGCTTGATTCTAAAAAGTGTCCTACCATTTCTTCCACCATTAAATCAAAGATTCTTAAGGTTATGCTCAGAAATTAAATATTTATGTTTGTGATATTGATTTAAATATTTATTTATGCTAAAAATACAAACTTTTATTGGTTTAAACTCTTAATTCAGTTAGCAATGTAATGTAATTTAGCAACAAACGTTGAACATTTTAAAGAAATGTGATATATAAAATTGTACATTTCATATATTATACTATAGAATCAAAACTGTAAACTAACAGTACAATTGGAAATACTGGATTTTACATTTTCTACTTTGAACTAACAGCATAATGTAAAATGCATTTAGATATTTAAAGCTGTTTTTGTGGAAAAAGTGCTTGAAATAAACAATGATTGTAAATTGCTTAGCTTATCCTGGGAAGGTTTAGTTTTAATTCATTATAAAAATAAAAACGAATGATAAGATTAACTACATGTGGTGAGTTTTTAACTTCTTCTATTGCATTGTTTTATAACCATTATTATAATATGTATTAATCTAATACTTGTTTATTTGATCAAAGGGTAGTACTCCAGTGACTTGGAAACTGAAATATGGACCAAAAGGAATGAAACTTCAGTCAGAGTTTGGACTTTTGTCTTGGGATGCTACTATTGCTAGAGAGAAATCTTATGAAATAACAGTTTCAGCGAGCAATGATGTTGGCTCTAATATATATACTTTAAATCTCCATGTGCCTTTAGCATACACTGCAATTCTGAATTATGTTAATCCTGGTCCATACCAACATTCTATTCCTATTTATCTTTCAGGAACTGTTGAATTTTCAAATTCTAGTCATGAACAGTTTGACACTGTACCTGTCAATATTCTGTAAGTTATTGTATATCATGAGGTATCAGTTAGTTATTTGA
Organism: Carcinoscorpius rotundicauda; assembly: GCA_011833715.1. NCBI lineage: Eukaryota > Metazoa > Arthropoda > Merostomata > Xiphosura > Limulidae > Carcinoscorpius > Carcinoscorpius rotundicauda. The sequence goes on from CM022393.1 coordinate 34,452,798, forward strand.
AGTATGCAAAAACTGCTTGAAGCAAAAATTTTAGAGAATTATTTTTAAATGGTATTATTAAATCTTGGGTGTAAATTCTGCACATTTACCTATTTAAAATTTTAAAAAATCATATTAAACTGTAATAATTTTAAAAATTGAAATGTATTTAATAGACTAATAAGTGAAATATTGAGGAAATCTTTGTATTATTTTCATTGTCTGTTTTCAGAGTTCAAACAAATGGCTATACTCAGACAATGTCGATATTCACTATTCCTGGGTCAGGAGGCAAGTTTTACAAATGGTTCTACTCACCTTCCAGTTATATTGGCCTTTTTCTTGCTGTAAGTTTCTATGATGAGTTTTTTTTTTATATACCAGAGTATTTGTTACTGGAACATTTGTTTAGCACAATTCTGTAATTAATTAAGTGAAGTTGATTCCCTGTTTTCAGTTTGGTATTTGTGATGTGTGATGGTACATTAGATATAATTTGCTCCCCTGTTTGCAGTTTATAAATTACATTGTAATATTTAATAATGTTTTCTGTTTGCAGGATGCAAGGCATCCAAACAATCCAGGATTCACTGAACAGATACGATGGTCAGTTTATGGATTATGGAGTACTCCTTCTGTAACTCTGAAAGATTACTTGGGAAACAAAACATATATGTATGAAGATATAGTTACAGTTACTAATAAAGGAATAGATCTGCTAACAAATGTGACTGTTCAGGTAATCAAACAAATGATAAAACATTCTTTGAAACAAGATATAATTAATATTAATTTCCAATCAAAGCAAGCTAAGTAGCTACAGTGAAAATAAAAATCAGTCTGGCACTTCTTAAGCTAAATAAACACATAATCATAATTTTTAGAGTTTAAATTCAAAAATGATATTATTAACTGTTGGGTGTAAATTCTGCACATTTACCTATTTAAAATTTTAAAGAGTTATATTAATCTTTAATAATCTTAATAACTGAACTGTATTTAATATACTAGAATGAATTGTTTTATCAACTTGGCAACTCCACTGTTAACACTATTTCTTCTGATAGATGGAAGTTATGGTTTTACCTGCATGTGTGTTTGCAAGTAAGATTTCTCAAAAATTGCTGAATGAATTAGAACAAAAGTTAGTTCATATTTGGTTGATAATCTAAGTTACAATTAATTAGTTTTGAAAGGTTAAGATCATAGCAAGGTCACAAAAATTAAAACAAATCCCTATGCTCTATAATTCAGTCAAAAAATTGTCAGATTTAATTAAACTTGGCAGACATATATAGAATATTATTCCTCATTCTCTTACTAAAAATGGTCCATGTCCATTGATAACAACAGAAATACAACAGAGTTTTTATATTTTTTGAGGACTGAATATGATTAACAATGTGTATGGGAGTAAATATGGAGTGTATGGGAGGGAATATGTCCTCCAATAAATACCACTCTAATTTTAGACTGCAATTCCAATAATATCTCATGAGGTTCAGTCAGTTAAGAAATTTAGATTTATCTTAAATACACATATTAAGCTAACAATGCAAGTACATCTATATAATAAAAGTATATTAATTTCAAAAAAAATAAATTAATTAAAAAGGTAAACATTGAGTATACTCCAAAATATGAAAAATACTGTTACTGAAAGTACCAATAAATAATTTAGTATACCTTACTAAAAAAAAAATCTGTGTTTGCTTGAACTACTGTTGTAAATCTTCTTGAAAAGTATATATGTAGTATAACGTGTCTGTTTTTTTTTTCTCTAATTTTTCCTAACATATTTTCCAACCAAAGAAAACTTATTAGGTTGCCTGAATATTATTTCAGTATTAGTTATTTTTCACTATGACAACAAAAGCTTGTGTAAATGACTCAAATTTGTTCTAAAGAAACAAAGCCAAAACATTACAGAATTTGTCAAAAAAAAGCATATTATATATATTTTGGAAAAAAACTTGGTGGTCCAACACAAATCATGTGCTGCAGGCAAAGTTAACACCTTTTGGTCAAAGAGTTGAGACAGTGGACTAAAGGTAAGAAAAGTCTTTACCTTTAAGAATTCTAGTGTTTTGGCATGAGCCTAGGAACTACAGAGATGACTGCTATTTTACTCGTAATGTGCAAGGCTACAACAGTAGAAAAATAAAAAAGGAAATGTCTCATCTAAACCTTCAATCTGCTGTAAGACCTGTTGCTCATAGATCTGATGTACATCTCGCTACTTTTTCACAAACTCTTGATACAGTTTCTTATGATTCTGAATATGATACAAATATAGATTTTTTTTAACCTGAAACATCTGAAAAATGAGGAGAAGCTATCAGGAAAGGTAAACATCAGCATGGTAACTGATTACTGCTGGTCATTGAAATGAGATGCTTCAGAAATAATACGTGAAAGAAACGCTACAGCATTTCACACAAAAAATCAGGATGAATGAAGATGCTTATTTGTTTGGGATCAATATTCTTTCCTTTTTTCAGTTTGTTTGTATTTTTGTGAAAAAAACATAAAAGATGTTCATTGTGGTAAATGTAATAACAATAAGATTTAAATAAGTTTTTCTTTGCAATTTGTAAAAAATCCTTATATGATTGAGAAAAGTGAATATTATTTTTGTAAATCTGCATAGCTGAATTATGGAAATTTGTAATTAAAACTAAAACAACTTTTATGAAGTTTAAATTCACAGGCCTGTAAAATTAAAGGCTCAGTCTAAATATTAAGCTTCAGGTAAAAACATTAAAGTTTTTATAACACTTATTAAGTATGTTATAGGTTTTCAGTGTCATTATAAGATAAATTAAACTGTCATATCATACTATTACAATATTAGCACTAGTATTAGTATAGTTTAACTTTGCAAAGGTTCTTTTTGTTGAATAATTTATTATTAGTGTTTACTCCATTGAACAATTACTTCTATTGTTTATTCAGAGCTGTTTTTTTAGACATTTGTATGTTACATTTTTCCATTTAATAAGTTAGGGAAATGTTGTGAAACACCTTGAACTAAAGTAGTTGTTGACCATAGTTCTCTGCAGTCATTGTTTAGTTATTGTAAGTAGTGATGTCAGTTGTTTGGAGGAAATTATTTCAAAGTATTTTGAGTCTTAGGTTTACTACAACAATATAAATACTTAACTTAAAATTAAACTTTTTTTTTTGAGAACCTGTTAAACACAAACTAAGGTTTAAAAAATAATACAGAAATATTTATTTTTTCAGAGTTGGTAATGTTTATTACATAGTTTCATAACTTGTTCATTTATTAATGAAAGCAATGTGGGTTTTAAGAATGGAGATAGTATGTACAGTGTCTGTTAATTTTTTATAGAAACTAAGAATTTTGGAAAATGTTTTGCATCTAGTTTTCCATTTTCTTGTAACATTTATGATGTTTATTTGTTGTGCAATAAATTCAGAAATAGTAAATGTTGTAAATATTTTGTCAAATATTTGAATATTTTACTCAAATGAAAATATTTTTATGTGAAAAATTGCAATTTTATATATTTCTTACTTAATATGCAGTATAACAACTACAATATATGTTTTGTATTTTACTTTTATTCTTCTTCTTAGTTTGAAGCTCCAGATGTTTTGGATAATTTCTATGTAGTTTTGAAAAATGGAAGTCCATGCTTTTCACTGTCATGCTTTCTTGTTTCATCTCTGAATGGTGGAGAAACTGTAGATGTGACCTTTATGATAGGAGGTAAGCAAAGAGAAAATGTATATTTAAAAACACGCATCAAAAAATGAAGTATAATTGTATATACATTGTATAAAAGTATATACATATTGTAGAAAGCTGCTGTAAATATTATTTTTAATTTTTTTTTCCAGGTATAACAGGAACTCAATTATTGAATAAAAAAACAATATTGTTTATTACAACAAAGAAGGTCTAGATTTCTAAAATAAACTAACTCATAAAATACCATTTGTTTTTAATTGTCTTGCTATTTTAGTGAGCATTCCAGTAAGGGGGATGATACCACTGAATTTCGTGACATCAGAAAATGTAGCAAGTACATCACAAATTTTCATTACATACACATCCAGAAAGCCTCAGTTGGAAGTATTTCCATCAGAGATCAGAGATAAGGTTGCTCGTAAGACATCCAGGATTTATGAGGTAATGTAAATTGTAAGGAATATTTTGGGCAACATTTTTAAATGACAATTGATGGTAATTTCTTAGTTTTATGAACCATAAAAGAAAAGTATCATAAAAACTATGAAATAGGTAAAAGTATAAAGAGATTTATGCATAACTACTTTAAAGTTTGTGTGATTTTTTGTTTAACTTCACAGAATCAGGTATTTTTCAAGGACTGAATTTATGATGCATAGAAATTATAAAATTTAATTTTTATTGTTTAGAATATGATTTACTTCATTTTGATTAATGAATGACATTGAATTTTGCAAGTTAGTACACAAACTGAAGTTTTTATTTTAAAGTATTTTTTGAGAGCACATCCTTTCTAAATCAGCTATTAAATTTACTTTGTAGATGATTTGTTTATGAGTTCAGCCAACAAGTAATTGTTTTTGTTAATTTTAATCTATTAGAAAACTAGATGTTTATGATAAGTAAAATCAACTTAATCAGAGTGAATGTGATTGTTTTAACAGTTATTTCGTGGTAAAACACTTAATAAACCTGACAAAATTCAATTTAGACCTAATTTATTGGTGATATTATAAATAAGATAACATGGTTCACCGTTATGAAGTAATTGATTTCTCAGAATGATGTATTTAAAAGATGCATGAACTCACTTATAATAAGTGAGTATTATCAGGTTAATCAAGTAATAAATAATACTGAATAAAATTGTATTACTGGTGTTTCATGACAATGAAATCAATGTATAAATGAACAAGCACACCTCATTCCTAAATTGTATCTTTTTTGAACTAAATTTATTATGAATGAAAAGTTTCATGAGTGGTTAACTGTTTATCGGTAAGGAAACTAAAGATTAGTTCAGATTGATAATTTGTTTCAGATGTAATTAGCAGAGTATCTTATTTTTTTAACAAACTGGTTTCATCAACAGTAATGAGAAATATGCTGATATGTACCTAAATTAGGTTCAAGCAGATAATTAAGGACCAGTTTTTCAATGCAGAATGCTGGCTCATTTGTATCACCAATCAACATTGTCAAAGATTTAGTAGAGTGTTCATAATTTCTCTCATTAAATATTGATTTGAAATACTTGGCAGCATATGATCTCAGCATGACAGTAACATAATATTTATAGACAACAAGGAACCTATGGTCCATCTTGATTGTTTCATATTCTAAACTAAACTAAAACTATTAAATGAATAAAAAAGAAATAAAAAAAATCTTAAAGCCAGCCCTTATCACTCATATAGTTATCATGTTTTTTCATGAACTTACATTTACACCCACCATGACATGTGATTGCAAATAATTTCAAATGTCAAGCATTGTGTTAGTAAAATAAAACTGCCTTAGCTGAAAATGACTCTTATCTTGTAAAAATTTACATTTGTGTCCCCTAGTCCTACTGTTTTCATTGCTAAGTATATAAAAAAACGATGTATTAGCCCTTTCAGATCATTTTACAAATTTAAATACCGTATTTTCCGCGTAATAAGCCGAATTTATGGCCCTAAATTTTGGACCTGATTTTTGGGGGTCGGCTTATTGGCCGATCACCAGCTTTGGACCAAAAAATACCGAAGACCAAAATCGGCCCCCAAATCATGCCTTTGATCTCACAGTTACGGCAGAGTTATTTCAGTTGAATAAACTTTATTTATTAATAGAAAAAGGTCTATACATTACGAATGACATGTATTCATAGAAATAACAAAATTCATAAAAAAAATACACACTTTAATCTCAGAAATTTATTAAAATCCATCAAATTCATTATCTTCATCGTCAGAAGCACCAAATAATAGATTCTAATCCTCGGCAGAGACCTGGTCGTCGTACGGGTCATTCTCTGACGTTATTAGCTGAGTGAGTGGAATGTTGTCTTCCTCGTCGTCGTCCAACCACAACATATCATCTTCCGTTCCATCCATTGCATTTTTTAAAATGACTTCTCTGCAGTTTCAACACTAAAATCGTCCCACGATTTCACGACCCACTCACAGACGGAGCGAGTGATGCAGCGCGCATATTTCCGACAGCAGTAAAACTTTGATTGCCGGAAACCGTCCAGCATTGACGGTGCCTGTCTTTAAAAGGTTTATTAAACACACATCCAAGGGCTGTATCACAGATGTCAGCCCACCGTGAATAACTGCATTATCGGTATTGCATCTTTTGATCGCGGCTTCAACGTTTTCACACAGGTGGGACTTAAAACATATCCCAAACGAGCAGAGATCGAGATTTCATCAGTCCGCCAGGACGACGCGCCCACACTTCATTAATCCACTTGATGCATCCTTCGTCATCTATCCATCCGTTTTTTTGTACATGGACGATCACTCCTTTCGGAATTCTTTTCTTTTGAAAATTACCATAGGTAGTAATTTTGTCCCATCAGCAAAGCACGTTAAGTTGTTGTTGTTGTTGTTTAGAATTAAGCACAAAGCTGCACAATGGGCTATCTGTGCTCTGCCCACCACGGGTATCGAAACCCGGATTTTAGCGTGTAAGTCCGCAGACATAGCACGTTAAGACTACAGTGAAACGTTGTTTCTCGTGGCCCGTTGTCTTAACCCAAACGGTTTTCTCGCCAGCTTTGTTAACGGTTTTGTTTCCAACCATATCGAAAAAAATCGGAGTCTCGTCCATATTCCCAATCATTTGTAGAGGGTAGTTGTATTTTTGGCGATGATGAATGATAAATTTCTGGAACGAGGTGATTTTATCATCCAAGTCACTTGGCAGTTTCTGCGCGATCTTCGTTTTCTCTCGAAGTACCAGGCTGTATCGCTTCATGAAGCAGGTACACCAACTGTTGGTTGCCTTAAAGTCTCTTGAGTTTTCTTTATTTCGACCAGCCCACTTTAGTGCAAAAATACGGATCTGGGCACGCGTGACAGTCAGGCCACTCTGCCGGTTTTCATTCACCCATGTCGCTACATCTTCCAGTTTTGGCCACTTCGGTTGATTTTTCTGGTTACATTTACTTGTTTTCGACATTTCTTTTAGCACACATTCTGCTTTCTTCCATTCACGGACCTGTTTTTCATTCACACAGTAATGGCGAGCGGCATTCATATTTGAGGTTTTTAAGGCTAGCTCTACTACTTTCAGTTTAAAAGCAGCATCATAACGCATTCTTTTTTTTTGCAGATGTAGACAGCTTTGGCTTTTGACGGTACAATGATAAACTCCCCCCCCAAAAAAACGCAAACTAACGTGGCAGGGCTTTAGTTTAGAGAGAGAGAAATCAGAAGAGATCTCTCTCCAACTAGGGTGTTTAGGAGCTTTGTAGTTTCTCTTCGTCCCCTTACGTGAGAAATTTTTACTTTATTTTTAATATTTCGAAACTGGAGTGGGGTATTTGTGAGTGAGAGGAAGGACGGGAAAACTGGATGAGAGCAGCGAAAGTGAGGTGAGCCAGACCTTGGCTCTAGGACGGAGTACGCTAGCGAATTGATCTTTAAAATTCACTGTGAATATTCCAGGTGACTCGGTAAACGGCCCTTTTCAGAAAAGGCTGGGACCTACAGGTCCGATGCCAGAGATGTTGCTGTTTAGGGAAACGGGAGTACCCCGAGAAAACCCACTTTCACGGTTGGCGCCGAATGATCTATCCAGACCGTGCCCGAAAGTAGCTGGGAAAAAGAAAAAAATAATACAAAAAAAAGCTAAATAAATAAAGTAAATAAAAATTGATGAACTCTGTTGGTGGTATACAGGGAAATTGTTAGCTTCAGTCTTGTAGATCAGGTGGTAACTTCATCTTGAACTTATTTATACACTTGAAACCCATTGGTGGAAAAACGTGGTCTCGGTGGTGGAACTACTGGTTGTTCTTCGCTGGTCTGTGATGTGATGCTTTGTTTCTTCTCGAGAATTTGGTTTGAGATTTCTGCATGGAGGTGGTTTGTTTTTCAGTTTGAACTGACGCGTCGATGATTATCTTGGTAATGGTTTAGGTCTGGCAGGTTGTTGAGTTCTGGGGAACTGGGATTGAGGTCTGGCATGCACTGCCCTTGTTCTTTCTTGAACTGCTGAAACTTGGCGTGTTGCTGACAGTGGGAGTTTTCGTCATCTGGGTAGAGTTGTCTGAATCTGTCATCATATTTCGTCTAGTTGTATTTGGACTCAGCGGAATATTAGTAGTTTCATGTTGGAAGATTTCCGTTGGTTGTTTGCGATATCTGGGAGCTTTTTTTGAAACGTTGCTGCGTGGTTGACGATGTGGGCGTTCGGCTCTAAAATGAAATATATGATAATAACAGCCGTCACGTAAAATACAGTCAGCACTGTACTTCGACGTTGTCACTATCTTCATGAAGTGGGATGGTTACTGTTCTTAGAAAAAATTCGATGAACTGCATAAACTTTGAGTTGTATTTGGGATTCTATGGTTTGTCTGATTTCTTCAGGTTGAATAGATGGATCGACTCCCTTCAGGAATACAGAATAAAGAATGTCTGGACTTTTCGTGGGGGAACAGCTTACTTTAAATTCAGTGTTCCATGGCTGGCACAGGTAAATTTGGTCTGCAGTAGTGGCTGGTTGAATGAGGATTCCGCCTCGGCGTAATATTCGGGTCCTAGACGGTTCAATGGTTGCCCTTGGCTTGGCTCGGGCGATCAGCGTAGCGATTTGGTACGGCGAGAGGTCCGGCGGTAAGCCGTCGACGATTACCGGCTGCACTATCGGCCTGAACGGCGAGGATGAACGTTTCGTTCTGAATAACATCTTGGCGGAAATATTAGAACGTCTGACTTGTACCTTGAAAAGTAAGATAAACTCCCACCACATACCCCTGGTATTTATACCTTGGGTTAGTGATTTTAATTACTGAGTAAAAATTCTGGAATTTCATTAGTTACCTAATTACAGTGAGTGGAGCCAATAACGAATGACATTGATTCCATCTCTGTCTCAATACGACATGTTTTGCTTTACTACAGAACGCCAATGATCACACTCGACATGCGTGCTGACGCTGAAACGAGACTAAGAAATCATTTTGAAGAAACTCGTCACTTCTTAAAAATGGCCTTGGCTTATTGGGCGGTAATAAGCAAAAACCCTCATTTTCAGAGCTGAAAATTGGCCTCGGCTTATTAACCGGAAAATACGGTACTTCAATCAGATCCATTTTAACTTTTTTTAATCTCTCTTTATATGACAACTTCTTATCCCGGTACCATTCTAGTAACTCTTCTGTCACTGAAGGGTAATTTCTTAATTTGTAATCTATTATAATTTAAAATTTCTTAATATATTTTATAAGAGCTCCATTTTACAAGAGAAGAAGCAAAAAAAACTTTAAGTTTCAGAAGGAAGTTGCATATAATAAGGTTATTGAATTTTGGGTTTTGTGATTTTTTAAATATCCATGTTTTCTTAATATCATGAAATATTTCCTTTATACTTCAGTTACCCTCTATTAGAATTAAAGGAGAAGTAATTTTTTGTTTTATTCATCCACTGTAATTTATGAATGAAACTTTGCTCTTCCAAATTTTTATTTTGATTGCTCTTTACAACACGTTTAGTAAAGGCAGTTTAGAAAATGTTGTTACTTTATCTGTGTTTTTATATTGTTATTAAAGATATTTTGTTTTATTTGTTACATATTGTAGCTCAGACAAGTGGTTAATGGGTTGCCAGACATCATTCAGCATTATTTTTGTATCTTCCAGGTACATATTTCTAATGTTGGACTAGCATCAGCTACCAATGTCAAGGTTGTTCTTCCAGTGGGCTCTGTTCTGAATGTAATATCCTTTGGTTCAGCCTCTCCAACCACTTCTTTAGGAGATACCAACTTTACTATAAAGTTACTGCCAAGTGAAGCTGAAGCTGTACTAACATTAAGTCTTTTCCTTCCTGAGACTTATGAACTGGGAAAAATTGAAGGAAGTTTACAGCTGAGTTGTCAGGAAAATGTTTACATTGAATTACCATTTAGGTGTGTTTTTCCCAGAACTGTGCTGAGCAGTTAAAATTAATGTAAAATCAATGTCAATGTTTCGTATTGTTATTTTATAAAAATGATCAGAATTTAAATACCTTTGTATGCATTTAAATGTGATCAAGGTTTATCTTACAAAACAACATTTACTGTTATAAATGTTATTGAACAGTTTCTATTAACACATTTATTTTGCTATAAGTAAGCTTATTAGATGCTTTTGAGTTACCATTTTTTAAAATCAACTTATTTGGTAATAACTTTCTTTAGTTTCACTGTGGTGTCTTCAAATAAAGTTGATTTGGCTGTGTCTGTTGAGGATGAGTACACATTTTTTGCTGAAGGAAAACCTTTAGTTAATAATTCTCAAGTAAAGATCTTGGGTCATCTCTTAGGGCATCAACAGGAAATGTTTACCAATGAATCTGGTAAGCAAGTGAGCTTCAATATTATACATAAAATCAGTTATACAATCAGATTCATTAACTCAGTTTATTAAAAATTGCTTCCAAGCATAAAATGTAATTAATGAATAAATAATTGAATAATCAAAATAGTATAATTAATGTAATATATTGTTACCTCTGATTTAAAACTTTTCATAATTTGTTTTCAGGAGTTGTCATATTTCAGGCAGTTCCAGAAGATTATTACACTATTTCAGCAGAGGCACATAAACATTCTCCTGAATCCATAGTTCAGCTAATTAATCCTGGAAATAACAATGTGATTATATTTTTGAAACATACGACTGTGACTTACACGTAAGTATGTCAGTGTTTTAAATAATCTGAACAACTCCTAGGTCCCATAAGCATGAGAAGTTGTTGGGACACATAAGATTTGATCCATGGGCACTGAATACACACCATAAAATGCTTATAAGCAAGGGAAACACAAGTATTTTGTACCATAACAAACTAAAGAGAATACAGTTTGCACACAGCTGTCTACAATCAACTTCTTACAGGTTTCACCACTGAAAATAAATTGCATGAATATGAAATCATGTGAAAGTAACCCACAATCAACTTTTTCACCTCAAATAAGTTAAAGTGCACGTGTCACAACATTTAACAGAGTTGCATTCAAAATTTAATTAATCTAGTTTATGATCAATGCATACAAATAAGTTTAGCATCAGAATTTAGTTAATGAAACAAAGTTTAATATTACTTAAATTGTAAGTTCTCAATTTTGTAAGAAAGTAGTTAATAAGAATTCTTAATCTCTTTTTATATGAGAATTACAACATTTGTTATCTATGCTTTTCCTCTTTTTTCATTCTTTTACCATTCCTTAATTAAATATCAAATTTTAAAATAAATTATTTATTAGAATGTTTTCATCATTCAGGCAAAATATAATTGTTGTGGTTTTCAATGTTGTTCAATTACAGAGCAATGCAATAAAAAATCAGACACCTGATTCTTTCAGAATATGCAAGTAATTTTCTCTGACTTTTAAAACAATATTATTTAAAACTAATAAAAAGTCAAAGTTTTTCTCCATCCAATGATGTACTATACTGCATTGTTATCAGTACAAATTATCTATTCTCCTTCCAGTTCAAACTTTATTCCCTTTAAAACACATTGATGAGCTTAGCCAAATTTAACAGCTTTTGTTGTCAAGTTAGAAAGGCAGAAAAGTTATTATATTTGTGGAACATTGTTTCCTTTTTGCATGTTGTTATTCTATGTTATTTGGTTTGTTATTTAATGCTTGTTTGTTTTGAAGTTAAGCACAATACTACACAATGGGCTATCTGTGCTCTGCCAACCCCAGGTATCAAAACTGCTGTACCACTGGGGTGCTTATATGAAATAGTATAATTACTGGTGGCTTATATGGAGTAGTAAAATTAATTAATACAAAAAAGTATGGTTAATTTTTGGCAGTCAAAAGCCAAAGAAACAAGGACTCGGGTAAGTACTTTATTTCTTGTTCTTCATATGTGTTCCTTATTATTATTATTATTATGATAAAGGTTACTAAGATATAAAAATTGAAACAGTTTTAAGTTAGATAAAATGAAATAATATTAATAACAATAATATTTTTAAGAGGAAAGTTCATGCATAGTTTACAAATTATGTGATTTGGTATTCTAATGTGAACTGCATGTTTACCACATGATTTGCAATTGATATGGCATGAATAGTAGCTAGATTTTCTGTTACAACTTAGTCATTATAAAAAGAAAGTAGGGGAATTTTATAATTGTTTCCTAATTTTTATGGCAAGTACAAATAATATCACACACAGTTAGGTTAAAGTAAATAAAAGATAAAATGTAAAGTTGCCTTTTTAAATTTATTTAAGAGGTATATTTGAAATTTTTTAGATGAAGAAAAGTATTTATAACCTTATCATGAAATTGACTTTGTACTCATAAAGGAAAACAACATGTAGTGTACATTGCAATTAATGTTTATCATTGAGCATCAACTAGATCCTTTTCACATGTCCCCTGGTGAGACATTGGTAAGACTTTAGATTTAGAATGTTGAATTTAAAGGTTTGATTCCCTTCAGTGGACACAGGAGATAGCCCAATTTGTGTTTTCTGTAAAAAAATACACACACTTCCTCTTGCAGAAGGTAAACGTGTGTACATTGTAAGTACTGTTTTTCATTAACAGTGAAGTGCTTTTTTCTTTTTTTTCTGAGCTTATTAAATGCTACTGGAAAATTAGTTTGAAACCATTGAAAATCTTACTGGAACTCTTTGAAAACAAAAGTTGAGGGTTTGAGACCCTGGAGAGAACTTTGCATTTTCGTGTTGAATTATATAATTTGCTGATTTATTGTAACTGTAGTCAAGCAAAACTCTAAAAGCAGCATTTAAATAAGCTAAGCTGTACTGTGGTTGTTACATCATTGCCGAACATGAGAACATTTTTTGTAAAATAACGTAATTTTAAAGTTAAAATTCCAATATTGAATTCATTCCTTTAATAATCTAAATTTCAAATTCTTAATTTTTATTGTAACTGTGTTTTGTATTTTTGTTTCTGAGAGGGCTGTTTTTGACTTAATCTTACCACATGTTTGTTGAGTTATGATGTAGTTTGATTATGTTTGATAATTTAAAATGATAAAGTTTGTGATGACAAGAAACCCATTTGAAGCAAACATGAACTCTTAAGAAGGTTGATATGGGTATTAAAACAAAGAACATTTGCACCTTCTTAGGTCATCTTTAGAATAACAAAGAGGGTTTGTTTGGTTTACAACTCTATGACAATAATTTTATAGTCGTAATAATTGTAGCAATTTTACATGCAGGAAAGTTATTGAAAATATTTTTATTAAAAATCTAAAAAAAACATAGTTTAAAATAATAGAAACAAGTATAGGTTTTCATCTGCTTTTAGTTTCTGTAACCAGAATTTTCAGATGTTTCATATGTTAACATTCAGTTATGAATGACAAAAACAGAATTTATTAAGAATTTCTGCAATGACATTTAAAAATATCTTTTGCATATTTCATAATACATACACTGCTTAGATACACTAAGTGTACATGAATCTTTAATTAATTAATCACTTTTTTTAATATGTATTATGTATTGCTTAATTATTAAATGGATTGAGATACCTTTTTTCGAAATTCCTTGGTACTTTTCTTTCATTATTAAATTTTCATTCTTCCAGCTTTTCAGTTCGTCCAATCCAGATTGAAGATAAGTATGAAATAACCTTAGAAGCAGACTTTGAAACATTTGTTCCAGCTCCTGTTGTAACTGTTGAGCCTAGCTCCTTGGACTTGGAGAGTCTTGAACGTGGTTATTATTCTGTTATCAATTTTGAAGTTACTAATCATGGACTTATAAGAGCTGATAATGTAACTTTTGGAATTCCTGAACCTGGTAGCCATCCATTCCTGACTTTTGACACGGTAAGAGTGCTTATAATTGTCCTAATTGTGAATTTGAACATAGTGATGATGCTGTGAAATATTTTCTGATTACATTAGTGACGTTTTATAATTGTATTATTTTATTTTTACTGAAGGAAGTCACTACTTTAATAGAATTTATTAATTACTTTAGTATATAGTTCCTAAGCTTTTGGCAGATCGGTAGTTTTGTTAAGATTAAAACAGAATTAATATTACAAAGTTTGTGTTTTGTTTCTCTTCCACCTTCATTGTTGAATATTAAATCACATTAATTTAACATTAAATGATAAAAATAAATCTCCCTTCCAATCCCTGCTACTGATTTGCTGATCAAACTGAAAAGACAGTATTTACACCATAAGAACTGACTTTTTGTAAGTGATTGATATTAACTATGTTTAAATTGAGGTTTTGTATGGTGTATGCTCAGCCAACCTGATGATCTTTGCTCTTGAGCAAAAGCTCCTATATACAACAGTATGCTATTCATATTAAGTATGTGGTTGAAATGCTATATTATTATCCCCACTTGGATCATATGCAGAACCAGTAAAATTAGATATTGTTGATAAAAGTTATTCTAGTGGTTTTGTGATGCATGTATAATAATTATCTTTTTTTACATGTTGAAGGACATAATTTTTCATAAAGATAGGTGCACATAAATGCAAAATAAAGTAAAATTTGATTTTATTTTGCATAAGACACAGTTGATTGTATAGTGTACTGTGCAAAAATGTTAGGACAAGATAATATTTTGTCATTCTTTCCACCCCTCGGAGTGGATTCCTGTACGTGGTGAGGGGACCTCCCAGGGAAGATTCTGTTCTGTCTGGTTGCCTTCTCTGGGATCTAAACATCCACCCACGTGTTTGCCGTGCGTGGCGACCCGTGAAGGGGAGGAGAGGATCCCGGTGGTTGAGGGGTCCAACCCTAACACACCACTTTGGCCTCGAATTCCTGTAGACGGGCGGCACTTGGGTCAATCGGCTGGTCCACCTGGGCTAGAGCCAACCAAGTACCAGTGTTGGAAGTTCTCAATGGGTGTTGTGGACATTGTGCCTGATGCTGGTGTTTGGGTATAGTGCTCACGAAACCCTGGCGTTGCTGCATTGTCCTTGCATAACTTTGTAGTGCATCCCCTAGTAGGGCTCCATGGTGGGTGGGGTTTATGAGTAACGAAACTTTTCTCTTTCCTATGGATCCTTCAAAAAATTTAAATAAAATTGTAAAAAAACAGTCAATGGGTAAGCGACCACGTCTTGAATACTCAGAACAGCAATCTCCAACATCAGTAACACACGTACCTCATTTTCTGATATTGCATTCTCTTTCAGAAAAACCTTTAGGGCAAATGTCCCCTTTTTTTATTCAAAAGGGGCTAGAGGGACTTGCTGGCTCTCCAAAGTCAGTAAAGAAGCTTCGATCTGGTGACATACTGGTTGAAACATCCACATCCCAACACAGTGAACTCCTCTTGAAATCAAAGGTAATTGGCGATATACCTATTGAGGTTACACCCCATGCTACTTTGAATACTTCACGAGGAGTTATTGTTGAAAGGGATTTGAAGAATGTTCCTGAATCGGAGATTCTCGCCGGTCTTTCCACTCAAGGAGTTTCTGCAGTGAGGCGCATCTCCACTCGCAAAGATGGAGTTACACTGCCAACAAATACCCTTGTTTTAACATTCACTTCACCACGAGCACCCGCCACCATCAAAGCAGGTTATCTCATTTGCAGGGTTCGGCCATACATTCCAAACCCTCTTCGATGTTTTCAATGTCGGAGATTCGGCCACTCAAAGACATCTTGTCGTGGTTCCCTGACATGTGCTCGTTGTGGAGGCAAGGACCACGATGCCTATGATTGTGACATAAACCCACATTGCGTCAACTGCAATGGTTCTCACCCCTCTTACTTTCATTCTTGTCCAAAATGGTTGGAGGAAAAAGAGGTGCAGCGTTTGAAAACGACACATAACATTAGTTATCCTGAGGCTCGGAAATTGATGTCCACAATCCCATCTCGGACATATGCTGCTGCACTCCATTCCACAACTACAGTGGAAGTGCAGACAGATCTCTCTGTGCCTCCAAAAGAATCGTTTTCAAAACAAATGAAAAGCCTTTTGACCTCCGTGGTTAAAACAGTAGATGAATCGACTTCCACACCCATCTCTGTTCCTCCCATAACTTCCAACAAACCTCAAGATCCATGTCCTTCAGTTTCAAATACAGGCATTTCTTCTGATACATCATTTTCTCCCACCACAATAAACAAAACAATTATTCGTCCGCGTCCTCAGTCACTTGATTCCTCTTCCAATAACAAAAACCTGCCCACTCGACACAGAGCAGGATCCATGGAGGTTGATAGACCTTCTCCGAAGAAAGACAGTAAAGACAAAAGACGAGGTTGTAAACCGAAGGGTTCTCCAACCACTTCACCTGCCCGTCCTTAAAAATGGCCACCTTGATACAATGGAACTGTTGAGATTTACGTTCTCATCTGGATGATATCAAAACGCTGATTGCTTCCTACCATCCTGTTTGTCTTTCTCTACAAGAAACATTTCTCAAATCTGCTGATACAGTCTCCATTCGGCAGTTTTCTCTATACAGAAATGACAAGTTGTGTGATGGTCGAGTACATGGAGGGGTGGCACTGTTGGTCGATCAACATGTGCCCACCCTGTCTTTGTCACTCAATACACCCTTGGAGGCCATAGCCATCCGTATTTCCTTGGGTCGTACCATCACTGTTTGTTCTCTGTACCTGTCCCCTGGAGAGACATATGATCAATCAGACCTTGATGCTCTCGTTGAACAGTTACCATCTCCATTTCTAATCCTGGGGGATTTTAATGGACACCATCCCCTCTGGGGAAGTGCTGTTATTGATGGGAGGGGTCGATCTGTAGAACAGATGCTCTCTGATCACGATCTTTCTCTTTTCAGTACTGGTTCTTCCACTTACTTTCATGCACCAAGTCAGTCATTCACTGCCATTGATCTCTCAGTTTGCTCCCCTTCATTATTCTCCCATTTTTCATGGAGGGTTGACAGTAATCCACTAGGCAGTGATCATTTTCCGATCATTTTGAGAGAGACTGGCCGTGGTCGATGCCACCCTACCCGCGTGCCCCGGTGGAAGCTGGATCAGGCAGACTGGTCCACTTTCACTGCTCTCGCAGAACTTGATCCTGTCATCGTAAATCAGCCATCAATAGACAACTGTGTTGCAGCGGTAACTGATTGTATTATACATGCAGCTGCTCAGTGTATTCCTAAAACCTCGACACGTTTCCCACGATATCCTCGTCCATGGTGGAATTCTGCTTGCAACTTAGCACGGAAGGCTCAAAAATGGGCCTGGGACACTTTTCGCAGATATCCCACACTTTCAAATCGGGTTGCTTTCCAGCGGGCCCGAGCACATGCTAGGTGGGTAAGACGTCAAAGCCAGAAGGAATCTTGGATTAAGTTCACAACCAGCATATCTTCTACCACCAGTTCCAAGATCGTATGGGACAAGATTCGAAAGGTTAATGGGCACTACACTTCTGCTCCCCTATCGATCTTACTCTCTGATGGTCAGGAGGTGACTGATGTGCTAACACTCTAGGTGAAAGCTTTTGCCGGGTATCTAGCACTTCTGCTTGTTCCTCCACCTTCCTGGCCATCAAGACTCGGGCAGAGCGATCACCTCTTTCCTTTCAAACTGACTGTTTCTTTGACTATAATAGTCCCTTTACCCTGGTGGAACTAAAAATGTCCCTTCATCGGTCTGCCAGTACATCTGTTGGACCTGATGATATTCATTATGACATGCTACACCATCTCTCTTCTGATTCTCTTGATGTCCTTCTGACTATCTTCAACCGGATTTGGCAGGAGAATGTTTTTCCTGATGCCTGGCGCCAGGCTATTATTTTACCTTTCTCTAAGCCAGGGAAAGATCCGAAGATTCCTTCAAACTATCGTCCAATTGCTCTGACGAGCTGTCTCTGTAAGACCTTAGAAAGGATGGTTAATGCTCGTCTTGTTTGGTTCCTTGAATCAAACAACCTCCTCTCACCCACCCAGTGTGGGTTCCGTCAACAGCACTCCACCATAGACCACCTAATTCGTCTTGAAACATCTATCAGAGAGGCCTTTCTCAACCGCCAACACCTTGTATCGATATTCTTTGACATAGAGAAGGCTTACGACACAACATGGAGGTATGGCGTTTTGCGAGACCTCCATACATATGGGTTATGTGGCCATCTACCCATGTTTATTAAAAATTTTTTAATGGACAGGAGATTCCAAGTTCGTGTAGGTTCGGCACTTTCACGTTCTTTTGTACAGGAACTTGGAGTCCCTCAAGGCTGTATATTGAGTGTCACACTTTTCAGTATAAAGATAAATGCCATCACTGAACAACTCCCTCTCACCGTTATGAATGGGCTATATGTTGACGACTTTCACATCTCATGTCAGTCATCAAACATGAGATATATTGAGCAGCAATTACAAACTGCCCTCAATCGTGTACAGAAGTGGACTCTTGCGAATGGCTTTAATTTCTCTCTTTCCAAAACTGTATGCATGCACTTTTGCCGCCGACGAGGTATTCACCCTGATCCTGAACTTCATATCGGTGAAGTTTTGCTTCCAGTGATCCCAGAGACAAAGTTCTTGGGGCTTATCTTTGATCATAAATTGACCTTTATACCACACTTAAAGCAGCTTCGGGTCAAATGCACAAGAACACTGAACATCCTTCGTGTCCTCTCTTCTACCAGTTGGGGGGCAGATCGCCGTTCAATGTTAAAGATATATCGTGCTCTTATTAGATCGAAACTTGACTATGGATCAATGGTCTATGGCTCTGCCAGACCCTCGGCCTTAAAGATACTGGACCCCATTCATCACCAAGGTCTTCGACTCTGCACCGGAGCTTTCCGTACCTCTCCAGTTCAAAGCATATACATTGAATCTCATGAACCTCCTCTACACCTTCGCCGTTTGCAACTGTCTTTACAATATACTTCGAAACTTCGTTCCTTACCAAAGCATCCCACCTGGGAATGTGTTCCCACCATGGCTTATTACAGCCCCCAAGTGTGGTCTTTCTTTCAATCACCTAAAAAAGGCGGATACTCCAGACTGGAAGTACCGTCTTTTATTCAATGAATATCTTTCAAACAATCATTCAGTTCCCATACAGATGGTTCCAAATCAGGAAATTCAGTGGGCTCTGCTATGGTTTGCTGTGGGTCAGTAGTTGCACACAGAATCCCCTCTACAGTTTCTGTGTTCACTGCTGAACTGTATGCAATATCTCTTGCCCTTGATCATATTGCAGCTGAGCAGTACTCCAACTGCACTATTTATACTGACTCGCTTAGTTCTATTCTTGCCTTGGAATCACTTCACATTAGCTCACATCCTATTCTAGCAGATATTCGAAACCGACTGGCCCATTTCTCATTAGCAGCTACTTCAATTCAGTTTTTCTGGATACCAGGCCATGTTGGTATTCATGGGAACGAGCTTGCAGACATGGCAGCTAAATATGTATGCCTCAGCTCCATCACCCGTATGCCTATTCCGTACATGGACTATGATGTTGTCTTCAAAGCTCGGCTCCGTGCCAGTTGGCAGTCCACTTGGAGTGAACAACGCGACAATAAACTTTTTCAAATTAAACCCAAAATTGGAGTTTGGCCATCTAGCTTCCGTAAAGTTCGGAGGGAAGAAGTTGTTCTCACTAGGCTACGCATTGGTCACAGTTTTTTAACTCATCATTTTCTTTTATCTGGAACTGATGCACCAATGTGTAGTTTGTGTAACACTCAAATCACTATCAGCCATGTTTTACTTTCTTGCCATCGTTACAATCCTCAACGACGGCAATACTTTAAACATATTTTTTCCCAGCGTCAATCTGTAACATTGGACAGAGTTATTGGTGATGGTGACTATGTCCACCTTAATAACGTTTTTAATTTTTTAATGGCCATTAATCTTTTTAATCTTATTTAAGTGTGGTATATTTATTCATTACACCTTTTTAATTGTGGCTCCTTTTTAAAGTTTTATTCTCTCTCATTCAATGCGACATTAAACAATGGCCAGAACATTAAATAACTCGACACCAGGACTGGAAAGGCCAACTTCAGGTGACTAACGCTTCTGTTTGAACTGTCTGTTTGAACTTCTCGTTAGTCTTCCTGGCGAGTTACTGTTATACTTTCGCTGCATATCATTTCGTACTTTTACAACCTTTTTGTACTGGCCATATTGACTCATAACCTGGAACCAGGAGGGAAAGACCAACTTCAGGTGGCTGACGGTGGTTTATATACTACCTGTTAGTCTTCCTGGTGGGTTATGATCATTCCCATTCTGCTACAGGTTGTCCTTTACAACTTTGTTGACTGGATATCGTCATTGGTTTTTGCACCATTTCCTGTTTTAATTGCCATTTTGTTTTTATCTTCAATTACCTTTACACATTTTACTCCATTTACTTGACTTTTATCTTTTTACTGGACATTTGGCTACTCTTTATTATGATTTTGCTGAGTGTCTTTTTAAACTTTTATTCCATTACATTTTGATAATAGCTACTATGACACATAACCCAGAACCAGGACTGGAAAGGCCAACTTCAGGTGACTGACGGTGGTTCTTGAACTTGTTCGTTAGTCTTCCTGGCGGGTTATGATCATTATTATAATGCTAGAGTAAATAGTTTATAACTTTGAAGACTGGGTGTCACCATTGGTTTTTACACCATTTTCTGTTTTAATTGCTGTTTTGTTTTTACCTTCATTTTCCTTTACAAATTTTACTCTATTTACATGACTTTTATCTTTTTACTGAATATTTGGTTACTCATTGTTGCGCTTTTGCTGTGTGTTTTTTAATACTTCTATTCTTTTACATTTTGATACTAGTTGCTATGACACATAACCCAGAACCAGGACTGGAAAGACCAACTTCAGGTGACTGACGGTGGGTCTTGAACCTGCCTGTTAGTCTTCCTGGCGGGTTATGATTATACCTTTTTGATAGAATACCTACCTTACAACTTTTTACACTTTGCCTTCTATCTTAACCTTGTAGACTAGGTGTCAACACTGGTTTTATACTTTTTTTTGTTTTACCTTCATTTCCATTTATGTCTTTTACTACATTTTTACCGGTTGTTTGGCGCAGATAGCCTCGTTGCTTTGTGCCATAAAACACTAAATCAATCAATCATTCTTTCCATTAGAGAATATAAATTTCTATGCTGTTTACCAGTCATGCTCCATTGACCCCTGTTCACAACTGAATGAGCCAGGGTGATAATACTTGTCATTCTTTACAATTCTCATATACTTGTTCCAAGGGCTTGTTATAATGGTTCTGCTTGAATGAACATATTGGTCAACTTTAGGGTCTGAAATAACTGTGATAGTACCATATGCAGTATCTTAAGTATATAGAAAGGAACTGGCAAAGAGCTAGCATATGGTATCAGTATATACTAGAAGAAATCAGTTTAACATTATATATTAAGTTTTTGTAATGTCATGGCCCAAAATGCATAAAGAATTGTCAGTAGAGCAGAGAGTTTGGATAAAATCTTCAAATGATGCTGCTTGAATCCTCTAACAAACTGCTGAATGCATGAAATGCTCCCTAAATACTATCAAGCACACCTTTGATTGTGAGACTGAAACAGATAAATTTGAAAATAGGAAAAGAAGAGGCAGAAAACCTAAACTTAATGATGTTGATGTTAAGAATCTTTGTTTAAGCATCCTTTGGAACAGAAGGAGGACTGTCACTGATCTTGAAGATGAGATAAAAGACCATGTACTAAATGACAGAAAAGTGTCCAGGTCTACAGTATCAAGAAGATTCAACAATAATAGAATATGTGATCGTTTAGCAGTTAAAATCTTTTAAATTGACCTCCAAATATTGTCAAAAAACTAAAATTTACTAAAAAGTATAAAAACTGGACTGCAGGTGATTGTAAAAGATTATCATGAATGGATGAGTCCAAGTTTGAAATGTTTGGTTCAAGTATTGGTTGTAAGTTTGACATAAAAAAGTGAAAGATACTTCTATGCATATCACCTATCATGAAGCACAAGAGAGGCAGTGTGATGATTTGAGGTTGTTTTTCTGTTGATGTTAAAGATGTTTGCAAAATAGGTGGAATAATGGAAGTGTGAGTACCATTAGGTACTTATCTGTCAAAGTGTACTCAGTAATTTATATATTATTGGTAAAGGATTCTACTACCAAGAAGATAATCACTGCAAACTTTCATCCAATATATTCAGAAATTACTTAGTAAAGGAAGAAGCTGCTGGAGTCATTCAAATGATGAAATGGCATCCACAGAGCCCTGATTTCAAGAAAGTGGAGCAAATCTAGGAGTTGATAGATCAAAAACTTGACAAATTAAGAGTTATTTCCAAAGAAATATTACAGGAGTGTATTACACACATTTGGAATAAAATGTCCAAGGACATTGTGATTAAATATGTTGCAACAATGCTTGATAGACTGTCTGCAGTTACTAAAGCAAAAGGGTACACAGAAAATATTAACTGTTTGCTGAATTAAAGCATTTTCACTGAGTTTATGTTTCACTAAATACAAAAATTAATAACATTTTGGTGTTTCACCTGTGAATTACCCTCCATTGTTCTTTCAAAGTAGTCTGAAACCTGATTTTTGACATTGTTGAAACAGTTTTGAACAGTGCTGAATATGTCACATTTTTATTGTGGAATATTAACTGTTTTAAGCAAAAATGTATCAAAAATATTAGCTCTTAAAAAATAAGGCTATTAGCTCATAAAGAACAGTAGTTTTCTTAGAGAAGCTTCAGTGAGAAGAAAGAGGGACAGAAAGTTAAGTCTTATTTATCTTTACCACTCAGATGAAATAGCCACAGTTTACTCCAGTTATTGTAAATACAATGTAATACAAATTTTGTTCCTGGATGGTATGTGTTATTTCTTAATTCTTATGTTGTGGAAGTACAGAAAATGACCATTATTCCCTTCAAACTTTGCTTTTGTGACGTGGATAATGAAATTTAGAAATTAACCTATTTTATATGTAAAAACAGGCAAATTTGCACATTTTCAATGACATAAGGTTTGAATAAAATAACATATGAATCAAGATTTACATGCATTTATACCAAAGTTATACAAAAATGTTTATAAGTGAGTAGTTTTTTGAGATTTACGACTGTAATGTAAATCACTTTCATGTGTCAGCTCCCAAATATAATCTTCCATCATGTTTTTGTTATACACTCCTTGGTAGCAGTGTTCAAAGTTCAGTATATCTTGGTGGAAGTGCTTGCCTTGCTCCTCTGAGTATGCTTCCATGTTCTCCTTTAATTTATCAAGATGAACGTTAAAAATATGGACTTTTAGGGCATAGTTCTTCACCAGAGACTCAACCAGTTCCACGTAATTTTCGGCCATGTGATTGCCTAAGTCCCAAACCACTGCTTCTTGGAGTATTCTGTGCACTCCAGGATCTTTATTTGTGGTCCAACGAAGACATCAGCTTTGACCTTTGCCTCAGTTAGCTTAGGGAAGAAGTCTCAAAGGTACTTGAAGGCTACAGACTCCTTATCAAGTGCTGTGACAAATTGTTTCATAAGACCCAATTTTATGTGCAATGGTTGGAACAATACCTTTTGAAGGTCTACTAATGGCTCACACTTGACATTGTGCCTCCCCACAGAGAACTCAGTCCATTGTGGCCAGTGCTTCCTGTTGTAGTGTGCTGCGGTGTCTCTGCTGTCCCAAATGCAAAGATAACAGAGAAACTTGGTAAAGCCTCCTTGGATATGTCTATGTCTTCACTTAGGCTGCTAGAACTAAACTGAAGTGGTGAGCCCTTGTATATATATTGCAATGAAAAGTTCTAGAAAATTCTCATAAGTTCTACAACATTCTAGAAAGTTTTTGAAAATTCTTATAAGTTCGAGAAAATTTTATATCAGCTACTCAGCACTGAATCTACTTGGAATGTTCTGAAAAATGGGTAAATTTAAAAATTCCATTACCCAGGCCACAAAAGCAAAGTTTGAAGAGAAAAATAGGTCTTTTTCATTTACTTTATGCAAAGAAAAAGTAAAAATTTTGTTAAATTGTGTAATTAAATACCATTTACTTAGCTTTAGTATCTCAAATAGTCATTTGAAAGTTCGTTTATTTTTTTGTTTCTGTTAGGAGTATGAATGCTGAGTTTGTTTTGCTATAAATTTCTTTTTCAAGGCAACAAGAGAAATAGGACAAATAGAAGCAAACACAACAATTATCATAACAGTTCGTGTTCACAAACAAACTTCAGAAAACTCCACTCAACTAGCCAGGTAGTTTTAAATTTAAACTGTTTGTTGTCTATATTTATACATTAAGTTTTCTCTTTTTTATATTTGTCAGAAAGGACCAGTTGGCCTTAAACGTTTCTTGATTAGACTTTAATATTAATTGAGCATTTTCCATATTATAAACATTTTTTTCATATCTCATTTCTACAATTATAATTACTTTTTCAAAGCTTGTCACTTTTGGAAACTTATTTGCTTCTTCAGTGTTTTCAATTTTTAAATACCTATTTTAAACATGCCACCTTAATTTTGATGTTAAGGTTTTTCTCACATACAAGTGATTTATTTGTATTGAGTGTAATTTTTACATTAAAATTTATTGTTTTTACTCTTTGATTTCAAAAAGAAAAGTTCTGAAAAAAACTAACAATGTATAATTGGTTTCATTTATGTATTCATTTCATATTCTTTACCATGTGCAAAAAAAAAAGATTAAGATTGTTCAACTTTTAGGTCATTGATAACTGTAATTTCATTTCTACTTGTTTCATATGGCCTTGTGAGAGACTGTTTTAGTAATTATTTTTTCATATTGAAGACACCTGTTTTGTTCACATTTTAATCTTGTGTAATTTAATGTAAAAAATATTAAGTTTGCATCAGGTGACAAATTTTATGCCATATCTAATTAAATTGTAAGTTTAAGTACACTAGGTTTTGTAAGCCCACCTGGGCTATTGATTGGAGTATTTGTGTGACTCTTGATGATGAGAAACCCACTTGAAATAAAAATGTATCTCATAACTGGCTTGTATGGGTGTTAAAATTTTTAATGATAAGCAGAGAACAATGTTTCGATCTTCCTAAGTCATTTTCAGGTTAACCTGAAGTTAATTTAGGAAAATCGAAACAATGTTCTCTGCTTATAAATAAGTGTTAATACCTGTACCA
Organism: Carcinoscorpius rotundicauda; assembly: GCA_011833715.1. Classification (NCBI taxonomy): domain Eukaryota; kingdom Metazoa; phylum Arthropoda; class Merostomata; order Xiphosura; family Limulidae; genus Carcinoscorpius; species Carcinoscorpius rotundicauda. Next base: position 34,478,119 of record CM022393.1, read on the forward strand.
GCCATTTTGAAATACATTTGTGTGACTGAATAAAGAAGTTTGCTTGAAGTATTTGTTTTTTTTTTGTTTCACAGAGCTCGGAGTAGAGGATATTCATGTTATTTACAATGCATCAGTATCATAAAAATAGAACTGCTTCACATTAATTGATATTTTCAAAATGAAAGTATACGTTTCTGTGTTATAAAAGCCTTTAGAATACATAGTAATTTGCTTCACAATGAATAACATCAATTTATACATTCGTCCATATTTTCTAAACTCTTGCCTTATCTTTGAAATTAGTAGCACTCCTTTTTAATTTTCAAAGAAAAATCAATTGAATGGGCAATTTGTTATTTTTAAAAGGCTGTTTGAAGCATTTGAATAACATAATCTTTATACTTGTGTTGTATGTAAATGTTGAAGATATATATATTTTCTTATGCAAAAGTAATTTTTAGTTTTTCGTTCAAAAATTTGTTTTATTAACATCATTCAGGTCCCGAAGAGGTGCTGGAGTTGGTATAGCTTTAGGGTTTGGATTTGGATTGTTATATTGCTATTTTTGTAGAACATTACTGTGTAAAAACATACCAATTCCAGTGATTAGACCACCCCAAATCTCTTGCCACTGTAGCATAAGTAAGTGAACATATATTATTTTTCTTGTATTATTAAGGTTATTATCAGTATAGAGCATGGGCACACCTTTACTATGACCCACAAGTATACTTAATGTGTACTATTATTAAAAAAAAATACACATTCCAAAGTGCAGTGTGTTTGGTTTTTGCTTTAAAAAATATCAGTACTTAGAACATTTTAGTTTAATTTGTTTTTAATTTTTCACAAAATTACTTTAGGAATATCTGCACTAGCTTTCTCTCCTATAGCAGTGATAAGTAAGAGGGAAAATTTCTCTTTTCCCAACAAACAGTGGGATTGACTGTTATATCGTAACACCCTTATGATTGAAAGAGCAAACGTATTTGATGTGATAAGAATTTGAAACCATGTCCTGCAGATTGTGAGCCGAGTCAGGCCTCAGAATATTTAATTCTATATGTTCCTTGGTTTTTAGTGCAAATATGTTCATTCTTGAAGTTTATTTACTTGTTCTAGATGTAATTTCAAGAATTTGTTCACCCTAAGTTTGCCTGAAAATATTCTCCTGAGTATACTTGCATAGTTCTTATATTTATACATGCATATGTAAAATGCAACTTTTTTCTGCATGTAGTATCTTCTTTTTTATCAGTTCCCTTGCTACTTTATATTATCATTATTTTTCTTGTTACAGTACCCTTGATATCTTAAAATATTCGAAAACTATTAGTTTATGTTTCAAGATTTTAAAAGGTAACCAATATTTTTTCACATGATAGTTTTAATAATTAGTGGATCATCAGTTATGGTGATGTCTTAATATACTTTCATGTATATTATTATATTTTATGAGCAAATGGAAACTGTTGATAAGTAGGGCTTGAATTAACAACCTTATTATCCTTTCTAAAATGAATTATTGATGATGTGAGAATAGTCTATATGAAAATTTGAAGTGTGATTGTGTTATGAACTGTGACTGAATCTATTGTTTTTTGAAATAAAAATTTCTGAATTAAAATAAAGGTGCAAAAGTGTTTCACAAATAAATACTTGAAAAAAATGTGAAAACCATTATTTTGTTGTCTAGCTGATTAAAAATATAAAATCAGTATTTGTTATACCATATTACAAGAACAATGTTCTGTAAATTGGTTAAAAATAAAAACTAAATGTCACTTTACTTATTCAGGACTACACTTTTGGGGACCATATATTGGCCCTTGGGGTAAGTGTTTCAACTATTTTGTTTTTTTATTTAACTGAAGAGCTCTTAAGTTGGATCAAATACAATTTCAGCACAAGATATAGCAAATATATTGTTTGGATGGCATGTTCTTATATACTTAGATAATAATAATGTATTGTACCTCACATTTACATACAGGTACTTACACATGTGAAATAATATGTTTTGATTAAATTTTGTTTTTTATTTCTTTTTTGCAGAAAAGTCAAATACATAAAATCTCAATGTTTGCAAAAGTTTCTGGGTTCTAGCATTCATAAGAAAGGATAACATATATGCTAAAGTTTACTAACTCTTTTTCTTTCTTCTTTTAGTAGATGGAATATCTTATTTTATTCTAAATCCTCTTATTTATGCTACAGTTGTAGTTTGCTTATGTTATAAATAACTTACTCTTGCTCACAAGGGAATGGCATGGATAAATAAGCAATAGCTTAAAAACTATTTTTCTGCCTGAAAGAAGGTTATACTAATATGATAATACACTTGGGATTAAAAGATAATAAGTTCATTCAGAATATTGAAAATAAAATAAAAAAATTTTGCGTAAGTAAAATAAGCTAACAAACAGCAAGCACAAAATAGGTTTTGTTTATTTTGAATATTCATTCAAAGCCACACAAGACTATCTGTACTTACTATCTCCAATTTTGAACTGTTAAACTAGAGTAAATGCAGCTAGTAAACAGTATCCATTGCTAATTCTGAGGCTACTGTTATAAAATAATAAGGATTGACTGTCACTGTTATAAAAAATGGTATCCACCATTAACACTCAGGCTACAATAACAATATATTGTGATTTGATTTGTCACTGTTATAATGAAAAGTATCCATCTCTTACTCTTGAGCAACTGTAATCAGATATCAGGATTTGACTGTCATTATTATAATAAATAGTATCCACTACTAACTTAAGCTACTGTAACAGCTCCTCGGTGTGGATTCCTGTATGTGGTGAGGGGACCTCCCAGGAAAGGTTCTGTTCTGTCTGGTTACCTTCTCTGCTTGGATCTAAACATTCACCCACGTGTTTGCCGTGCGTGGTGACCCGTGAAGGGGTGGAGAGGATCCTGGTGGTTGAGGGGTCCAACCAACACACCACTTTGGTCTTGAATTTCTTTAGACGGGCGGCCTTTGGGTGGCCTCCCTTGGGTCATTCGGCTGGTCCACTTGGGCTAGAGTCAACCAAGTACCAGTGTTGGAAGTTCTCAAAGGGTGTTGTGGACATTGTGCCTGATGCTGGTGTTTGGGTATAGTGCTCACGAAACCCTGGCATTGCTGCATTGTCCTTGAATGACTTTGTAGTGCGTCCCCTTGTATGGCTTCATGGTGGGTGGGGTCAGTGGGTACCGCAACTTTTTCTCTTTCCTATGGATTCTCTAAAAAATTTAAATAAAATTATAAAAAAACAGTCAATGGGTAAGCGACCACATTTTGAATACTCAGAACAGCAATCTTCAACATCAGTAACACACGTACCTCATTTTCTTATATTACATTCTCTTTCGGAAAAACCTTTAGGGCAAATGTCCCCTTTTTTTATTCAAAAGGGACTAGAGCGACTTGCTGGCTCTCCAAAGTCAGTGAAGAAGCTTCGATCTGGTGATATATTGGTTGAAACATCCACATCCCAACACAGTGAACTCCTCTTGAATTCAAAGGCAATTGGGGATATACCTATTGAGGTTACACCCCATGCTACTTTGAATTCTTCACGAAGAGTTATTGTTGAAAAGGATTTGAAGAACATTCCCTAGTCAGTGGTCTCTCCACTCAAGGAGTTTCTGCAGTGAGGTGCATCTCCACTCGCAAAGATGGAGTTATACTGCCAACAAATACCCTCGTTTTAACATTTACTTTACCACGTGCACCTGCCACCATTAAGGCAGGTTATCTCATTTGCAGGGTTTGGCCATACATTCCAGACCCTCTTCGATGTTTCCAATGTCAGAGATGCGGCCACTCAAAGACATCTTGTCGTGGTTCCCTGACATGTGCTCCTTGTGGAGGCAAGGACCATGATGCCTATGACTGTGACATGAACCCACATTGCATAAACTGCAATGGTTCTCACCCCTCTTACTTTCATTCTTGCCCAAAATGGTTGGAGGAAAAAGAGGTGCAGCATTTGAAAACGACACATAACATTAGTTATCCTGAGGCTCGGAAATTGCTGTCCACAACTCCATCTCGGACATATGCTGCTGCACTTCATTCCACAACTACAGTGGGAGTGCAAACAGATCTCTCTGTGCCTCCAAGAGAATCGTTTTCAAAACAAATGAAAAGCCTTTTGACTTCCGTGGTTAAAAAGATTGATGCATCGACTTCCACACCTATCTCTGTTCCTCCAATACCTTCCAACAAAGCTCAAGATTCATGTCCTTCAGTTTCAAATACAGGCATTTCTTCTGATACATCGTTTTCTCCCACCACAGGAGACAAAACAATTATTTGTTCGCGTCCTCAGTCACTGGATTCCCCTTCCAATAACAAAAACCTGCCCACTCGACCCAGAGCAGGATCCATGGAGATTGATAGACCTCCTTCGATTAAAGACAGTAAAGAAAAAAGATGTGGTCGTAAACCAAAGGGTTCTCCAGCCACTTCACCTACCCGATCTTAAAAATGGCCACCTTGATACAATGGAACTGTTGAGGTTTACGTTCTAATCTGGATGATATCAAAACGCTGATTGCTTCCTACCATCCTGTTTGTCTTTCTCTACAAGAAACATTTCTCAAATCTGCTGATACAGTCTCCATTCGGCAGTTTTCTCTGTACAGAAATGACAGGTTGTGTGATGGTCGAGTACATGGAGGGGTGGCACTGTTGGTTGATCAGCATGTGCCCATTCTGTCTTTGTCACTCAACAGACCCTTGGAGGCCATAGCCATCCGTGTTTCCTTAGGTCATACCATCACTGTTTGTTCTCTGTACCTGTCCCCTGGAGAGACATATGATCAATCAGACCTTGATGCTCTCGTTGAACAGTTGCCATCTCCATTTCTAATCCTGGGGGATTTTAATGGACATCATCCCCTCTGGGGAAGTGCTATTATTGATGGGAGGGGTCGATCTGTAGAGCGGATGCTCTCTGATCACAATCTTTCTCTTTACAATGCTGGTTCTTCCACTTACTTTCATGCACCTAGTCAGTCCTTTACTGCTATTGATCTCTCAGTTTGCTCCCCTTCATTATTCTCCCATTTTTCATGGAGGGTTGACAGTAATCCACTAGGCAGTGATCATTTTCCAATCCTTTTGAGAGAGACTGGCTGTGGTCGATGCCACCCTACCCACGTGCCCCGGTGGAAGCTGGATCAGGCAGACTGGTCCACTTTCACTGCTCTCGCAGAACTTGATCCTGCCATCAATAGATGACTGTGTAGCAGCGGTAACTGACTGTATTATATATGTAGCTGCTCAGTGTATTCCTAAAACCTCAACATGTTTTTCACAATATCCTCATCTGTGGTGGAATCCTGCTTGCCATTTAATACGGAAGGCTCAAAAACAAGCCTAGGATACTTTTCGTAGATATCCCACACTTTGAACTCGTTGAATCTTTGAATTCATTGAATCTCATGAACCTTCTCTACACTTTTGCCATTTGCAACTATCTTTACAATATACTTCAAAACTTTGTTCCTTACCAAAGCATCCCACCTGGGAATGTGTTTTCCTTCCTCAGTGGGCAATACTTTTTCAGAACAGCTGATCTGTCATTGCTCCATTTGGCCTTCGCATCTGGGTGCAATTGGATGAATTGGGTCTGTCCTTGGATAACATTGCAGATTCCACAGGTCGGCCCATCTCACCATGGCTTATTACAACCCCCAAATATGACCTTTCTTTCAGTCACCTAAAAAAGGCAAATACTCCAGATTGGAAGGTACCGTCTTTTATTCAATGAATATCTTTCAAACAATCATTCAGTTCCCATTTATACAGATGGTTCCAAATCAGGTAATTCAGTGGGCTCTGCTATGGTTTGCTATGGGTCATTAGTTGCACGCAGAATCCCCTCTACAGCTTCTGTATTCACTGCTGAACTGTATGCCATATCTCTTGCCCTGGATCATATTGCAGCTGAGCAGTACTCCAACTGCACTATTTATACTTATTTGCTTAGTTCTATACTTGCCTTGGAATCTCTACACATTAGCTCACATCCTATTCTCTCTGATATTTGAAACCAACTGGCCCATTTCTCATTAGCAGCTACTTTAATCCAGTTTTTCTGGATGCCAGGCCATGTTGGTATTCGCAGGAACAAGCTTGCAGACATGGCAGCTAAATATGTCTGCTTAAGCACCATCACCCCTATGCCTACATAGATCTTATTTTCCACTAATTTAATTCTTTAGTTGAAGTTGAATTGATCATAACCCATTGAGTCATGCATCAGACTGTAACTTTTAGGTTCCATAACTTGTGCCCTGTTACCAGCAAAATAATATTTAAAAAATCATGCTCTGCACTTTAGGGTCATGAGTGCATTATAAGAAAGTGTAGTGCTGTCAAATCTCATTTTTTAGTTAACAAGAGGAGCCCAAAAGTTAGAGTTGGATGGAATTGACTAGTCAGTAACTTTAAAATTTTTAGTGCAGATAGAATTCATGTACCCTTCTTCTAATTTTCAAAAATGAAAATCATTACCTCAGAAATTACCTGTTATTATTATAACAACATATTTCTGTATTATTGCCATATCTGATATACCAACCAATTGTAATTTTGCTTAAATGTAGCATTTGCACATTATATATGGTAAACTGAGTTTTATGAGACAAAAACAGTATATTCTCATAGTTTTATAATATCTAAAGATGCTTAGCAGATCCATTAAGTTCTATGTGCTCTTGATTTAATATAATTTTATGATAAAATCTCTGTCTTTACACTCTCAAAACTCTCTTGATCTATTAATATAGGAGATTTTTACAAAACAAAAAATCAAAGGAAGTGTTTTAATGTTTAATGTTAAATATTTTATTAAATCTTAACCTTGCATCAATATAATTCTTTTACAACACTTTCACATTTAACTTATTGTTAATTTTCTTCAAAATATAAGTTTCACACACTGGTTTATACCAGTCACATTACAAGTTATTTTTATTTTGTGATTTCTGCTATACTGCATCACTTCTGTTGTCTTACAGGCTAGGCATGGGCATGTTTTTACTGTGACAAGTATGAATTCAAGGGTTCATGACTTACATTACATTAATAAAAATAAAAAGTTCCACATTTTGTCACCTTGATTATGCAATAACAATGACCCTCAAATATCAGTATCTGTTACAGTATTGATTGATTTAGTGTTTTATGGCACAAAGTAGCGAGGATATCTGCGCCAGACATCCGGTAAAAATGTAAAAAAAAAATAAATGTAGTAAAAGACATAAATGGAAATGAAGGTAAAACAAAAAAGTATAAAACCAATGTTGAAACCTATTCTACAACGTTGAGATAGAAGGTAGAGTATAAGAAGTTTTAAGGTATTTACTCAAGCAAAAAGGTAATGATCATCACCTGCCAGAAAGACTAACAGGTAAGTTCCAGACCCACCGTCAGTCACCTGAAGTTGGTCTTTCCAGTCCTGGTTCCAGGTTATGTGTCATAGTAACCAGTATCAAAATGTAAAAGAATAGAAGTTTTAAAAGACACATAGCAAAATTGCAACAATGAGTTGCCAAATGTTCAGTGAAAAGATAAAAGTCAAGTAAATGGAGTAAAATTTGTAAAATTAATTGAAGGTAAAAACAAAACAGCAATTAAAACAGAAAATGGTGTAAAAACTAATGGTGACATCCAATCTTCAAAGTTATAAAGTATTTACTCTCGCAAAATGGTAATGATCATAACCCGCCAGGAAGATTAACAGGTAAGTTCAAGACCCTCCGTCAATCACCTGAAGTTGGCCTTTCCAGTACTGGTTCCAGGTTATGTGTCATAGCAGCTATTATCAAAATGTAAAAGAATAAAAGTTTTAAAAGACACTCAGCAAAATCGTAAGAATGAGTAGCCAAATGTCCAGTAAAAATATAAAGTGAAGTAAATGGAGTAAAAGTAATTGAAGATAAAAGCAAAACAGCAATTAAAACAGAAAATGGTGCAAAAACCAATGTTGACATCCAGTCAACAAAGGTGTAAAGGACCACCTGTAGCAGAATGTTAATGATCATAACCCACCAGGAAGACTAACAGGTAAGTATAAAAACCACCATCAGTCACCTGAAGTTGGTCTTTCCAGTCCTGGTTCTGGGTTATGAGTCAATATGGCCAGTACTAAAAAGTAAAGTAGTAAAAGTGTGAAATGACATGAAGTAAAAGTATAATAACAACTCACCAGGACGACTAAGGAGTAGTTCAAACTGATAGTTGAAACAGTAGTGTTAGTCACCTGAAGTTGGCTTTTCCAGTCCTGGTGTCGAGTTATTTAATGTTCTGGCCATTGTCCAATGTCAAATTGAATGAGAGAGATTAAAACTGTTTAAAAGGAACCACAGTTAAAAAGGTGTTATGAATAAATATGCAACACTTAAATGAGATTAAAAAGATTAATGGCCATTAAAAAATTAAAAAACGTTATCAAGGTGGACAGAGTCACCATCACCAATAACTCTGTCCAATGTTACAGACTGACCCTGGGAAAAAATATGTTTAAAATATTGCCGTCGTTGAGAATTGTAACGATGGCAAGAAAGTAATACGTGGCTGACAGTGATTTGAGTGTTACACAAACTACACATTGGTGCATCAGTTCCAGATAAAAGAAAATTATGAGTTAAAAAACTGTGACCAATGTGTAGCCTAGTGAGAACAACTTCCTCCTTCCAAACTTTACGGAAGCTAGATGGCCAAAGTCCAATTTTGGGTTTGATTTGAAAAAGTTTGTTGTCGCGTTGCTCACTCCAAGTGGACTGCCAGCTGGAATGGAGCCAAGCCTTGAAGACAACAGGAAAATAGCATGTTTAGTGTTTAGTGAGAAATGTTTATAAGGTTGTTTTTCTTTTAGATAGAACCAGTGTAGTTATTTGTGTTGTGCTCTGTTTGTTTATTAGCCTCGTTTTTTTTTTTTTAATTTGCTAATATTTCTATTACAAAAAATGTGAGCAAGAAATATTTTATTTTCAAGCACTAGATGGCCCTGGTCCCTCCATTGACCTTATAAGACCAGTACCATCCACATCTCTTGTCTGTGATGCCTTGGGTTGTATAGCATCTGTAGCAACATGCATTATGGCATTTTTTGATGTCACAGGATGCCCTTCATCAATTTACAGTTTGGTAACTGCTAACTCTCTCTTACAATTTGTTGTGGGTGTTGCAGGGACAATATTTTCATGCTTTCCTATTTCCAAGGTCATATCAAATATCATCAGTGGAATAGGGTAAGTATATTTTTAATGATTATTAAAACTGTTAAGTATGAAAATTAAAATTACATTTCAGAATGTTAATGGAATAAATGTAAGTAAAAAAATTGTTAAGCTTTTATTATTATTCACTTCTTTAACACATAAGATGTATGTGGGCAAGGTTAAAACAAACTTTCTCCAGCCATGTATGGAAACTATTAAAGCATGAAATATTCTTTATCTGATTTTGTCTAAGTTATTTACTTTGAAATGAGATTTGTTTTTGATGTCACATAGAAAAACATCATTATTACTTACAGAGAAGAAACAAAATACTTTTTTTGGCTCCATAATTTGCTAAATATTTTACTTTACCTTATTAGTTAATCATGCAACTATTCTTTTGTTACTTCTCTCAATTCAGTTTGTATTCTGTTAGAATGTTCAGTACATTTAGAAAACAAGGTTTAAAAAATATTTAAGAAAATGGTATTCAGACTGAAAAATGTTTAAAACTACTATGTAACAAAGATTTTTTCACTGTTACTAGAGAGCTATTTTTAGATCATATAAGTTACTAATGCATTGCATATTCAAAGAACGTCTAACAAGAAGAAATGTTTGTTATGCAAGTTAACTTTAGTCAATTGGTTATCACATCAGCTGCACATGTCCAAGGTCTAGCTCACTGGAAATTTTACTGAATGAATTCCTTTATTCATATATTTATAACCAGAATAGACTTTGATAAGTCTGTTGATATTTATGCATTAATCTAACTAGTTTTATTCTTTACTTTTCTTACCTTGTTTATTTATCTCTGCAAGACTTTGAAGAGAGCTTGATTTAAAAACACTTCTTAAGAATCAAAATAAATAGTTTTTTCTCTCATAGAAATAACAGATAGCTTATAATTCTACATTTTATCATGTCATTCATTTTGCTTGGTGTCACATGTATTTTCTTTTTTTGGCATTTGGATGGTCTTCCCTAGCTTCATATTAATTAAGTCTGCTTAAAAGCTTGTATTCTTTAAACAGTGGACTCACACTGCTATAAAGTGGATTCTAATACACGTGATGGGCAGAGTACAGATAGCTCATTGTATAACTTTGTGCTGAATTCCAAATAATCACTCAACATTTAAATAGATGTATATTATAGAGTTCAGAAATGGCTTAAATGGGTAATGTGTAAACATATATAACAAGTTTATAATGTTTAGACAAAGGTTTTTATATTATTATGACAAAGTTTTGTGTATGTCATTGTGTTAAATTTGCAATAAAGCTTTCTTTATGTATTCAAGCCCTCTCTAAATCTTATTTGTCTCAGATTGTATTACTTATTATGAAAATGGTACTGTACTAAATGAATACATACTTCTGTTGTATGCAAGTATCTTAAATAGAACTTAATTCTATTGTTCATTTTTTATGTTAAATCTAAATGTCCTTGAATATTATTTTCATTTTTATGACCAATGTTTTATTTTGTTTTAAGTTTTGTTTATTTCATTTCACTGACAAAAATCATTACTCCTGTTCTTCTTCATACTAGGTCCTTGAATCTCTAGTCATTGCAGAGATCAGTTTATTGTACATTAGGTCTATATTTGAATTACCGTAATTCGAAAGGACTGTTGTTGATGTTTTTGTTACGGGGTTTAAGAATAATGGTTATTTAGTAATATAGCTAATGCAATATATAATTTGATTATTTTTACATATATGCAACCTTTTTTATGGTTTTCTAGACATCCATACTGATAAGCGTAAACTGAATTTTTTTTATATTTTGATGATTTGGGAATATTCACTAAGGAAATAAATGTTATAGTTTTTTCTGTATTTTAAGTGACTGATTAATCTTTTAATAACAATTGTGTACAAAGTATCGTAGTTTTAAAACAACATATCAAACACACTTTAAAGTTAATTACATTGGTATATTGTATCCAGTGTTTAATATATGCATGTGTGTATATATAATACTGAGATTTAAAAGTTGCTATTATTTAGAATTGAAATTTAAAAAGGTTTATCAAATTCTTTAAAGCTCTTGATGCTGTCACTATGGGAATCATAAACTGAACACTTATTCATAAATCCATATCATGATTAAGTTAATAGGAGAGTGTTTTGACTTTACCAGTTGAATTAAGCTTTGCACTTGAAAAAAGTAAATTTGTAGACACATCATTTCAGTTTGAAGAATTCATTATGATAAACTGAATGTTATAATATTTCAGTTGCTTAGTTGGTGCTGCAGGGGTTTATACAGATTGCATCAAGCCAGTTATATCAGGCAGAAGAAAGAGAGAGATTACCAAATCTGATGTAGTACCTACTCTGATTGAAAGAGCACAAGCAGCATCCAATCTCTTGGACTCTGCAATTCTTGTATTCGGCTCACAAGAATGGTGAGATTTACAATTATTTGATTTGTTTTGACTAGTGAGTTAATGCGGGGTTAACCTTTCAAGCTTATTATTGTGCAAATGTATATATTGTTATAGCAATATTATACATGAAAAACATAAAATTGACTATAGTATTGTACAAGTACTTTATTTCATTGAACCATTTTTTATGAGTTTAGTTTCATGATGGTAAAATACTTATTTTATTGACTAAATTATTTCTTGAGTACTTTAGTTATTTTTATATATGAACTAATTAAAAAATATCTGTACTACAAGTTCTGATAAACTATGTTTATTTACATTTTTTATAGTCATTAACACATGTTAGTAAATTAATTTACTTTTATTGAAATAATTGAACAGTCAGTGAACTTATTTTTTAATCTTTTTATTCTCCTGCAACTTATGCGGTTGTCATTGACCTCATAAGGGCTCATGATACTGGAAAGGAGAATCTCATAGATGATTTTATATAATATTTTTATTCACCCTTTTATCAGTCTGTTTATTGAAACAGTATTTCAAATCAACTTTTTGAATTATGAGTCCCCTGCTGGAACAGATGTAAGCCTAAGAATTTACAACACTAAAATCAGGGATTCAATTCCCTTCGGAGGACACAACAGATAGCTTGATACGGTATTGCTATAAGAAATACACACACACACACACATACTCACACACATACTCACACTTATGTCATGAAGATATTAATTGACATTCCCTTTCGGATGAAGTTCATTTATTATTATTATGGTTTAAACTACTTTTCATCTCTAGAACTTGTGCATTTTGTAATTATTCTATTAATATAATAATTAAGACACTTTATTTATATGTAACCGTAAGCTATATAATCTTGAAAAACAAAAATTGAATTGTAGGTAATATGAAACAAAGTTTCTTTTTGTGAAGCGAATTGTATTTTCTAGTGAAATCTTTGTGACTTGATTTAGTCTCCATTATATAGTAAAAATGTAATGAAGACTACTTATAACAGCTACATTCACTTTTTTGCAGGTTATATGTTCGTGATTCTGTTTGGTTTGAAAATGTCCTATTTCCATCTGTGGAAGATAGAAGTGATGGTGGAAACTACATAACAGAACCAGAATATCAAGCAATTTTATCAGCACCATTACCTCAAAATGCTACTTACAATATGACAGAAGTATTTCTTCATAGATGGAATAATACTGTTCATGGCTGGAGGAGTGGAGTTTTGGAAGGGGAGGACATGATACTTTATACAAATATCAGCAAAATTCAGAAGAAAATAAAACAATATCAAGATATGGCAAATGAGGTAATTACTGTAGCCTTGATTAAAACATTCTTCCCTTCAAGAATAACTTTACCTGTACATGAACAAAAAAACTATTAAATTAACTGAAGAGTGAAGCTGAACAATTTCTAAACTTTGTATAAATTAATTGAAAATAATAATTACAGTCATACCTTTGTAAATTATTATTGAAACAAAAATCTATAAATTGTAAGCTAACTTTTTAACAAAGTATTTTAAAATGTAGTATTTACTTTTGAGTATAATTTTTTCTAATTTGCCTATTGCTGAGATACTAAGAGTCATTATTTAAAATAAGCAGTATTTTAAGGGATTGGTAAGCTCATCGAGTTATTGTTCTATGAAGAATAATTTTCATTTCATCGATGTTTAAACATGCCAAGAAGTTTTATAAGAACCATGTATACTACATTTATTTCATGATTCATAAATCTATATTAAAAGCTTCATACATAACTATACTTGAAATTTTAATACATTATTTTTCTATCTAAATGAGCTGAAAATATTAAATTCCTACCTTGATGTAGCTCTGTTAACTAGGTTTAAATATTTCTAATTTGTATAGTTAAAATAACAGACAGAGAGATATTTTACTGAACTTTATCTTTTTTTTGTACATTTTTTATATTTTTCTTGTTATACTAACATTGTTAGTAAATTGAATTAGCTGAATGTAATTAACTGCAATACATTTTTGGTATCTGCAGTATTATATTTTACAAAATGTGATATAACTTTTAGAAAACAGCTTGAAACTGAGCCAGAGAAACACTGTAATATGGGTAAGTAATTAAAAATAATTTAATAATATTCTATGATTTATATACACATATTTTAAAATAAAATACAATTTACTTTTTTATTTAATATAGGAAGGTTTCTCTACTATCTTTGCCTGGTATGATGATGCAGTAGAACTTTATCAGTCTGCACCTGAAGTAAGTTTTATATGTGTTGCTTGTGTAAATAGTATTTCTAGTGAAATCTGGTATCTGTAATTACACATAAGCAGCTCATGACATTATTAATTACATTAAAAGTAATAGTTATTTTAAGTAAACTTAAGTATTTAATATGCAAAGGACATAGCTGAAAACATGTAATGTTTGTATGGAGTTTATTATAAAATAAATATTCGATAATTAGTAATGTTGCTAAATATTAGGAATGGATAATTATTAATAAGATTAGAAGATGCAGTACAGTTTAAAAAGTTCAGTAGCTCAAATGATATTGGAAGAAAATTATAGAAATGTTTTTGCAATTCTGATTTATCAATGTATTCTCTTAAAATACATATTATGGTAACATGAATTATTAAACTTGAACATGTGTTTCTGTTTAACATTACACTGTTTAATTGTAACATGCATGTAATCAAAAAGTCTCATCCAACATTACAATAACTGAATGTATTTAGAATAAAGGAGTTTGTGCCAAAGTACGTATTAAAATACAACAAGAATTAGTCCTTACTCGAGAAGCATTTGAAGCCACTTTGGAGATAGAAAATGGAGACACATCAGAACTAAGAGATATACTTGTTGTCCTCCATATTACTTCAGCCAACAGTAATGAAAATGCCACTGAGCATTTTGCCATTGGTAAGAATGAAATAAATTAAAATTGTTATATATAGTTAAATACAATTCATGCCAGTGTTTTTGCACCATAATCTAATATCCACCATTCTTATAATTTAAATTTTATAGACATTTTGATCAATAAGTACAGATGTAATATCTTCTTTCAAGGTTGAAACTTTGTATTAATAATAGTCAAATGCAGAAGTGCATGAAATATGGGCCAAGTAAATGTGTAGAAACAAAAAGATGAATACTACAACTGGTAAATAATTTGTTTTTGAATATTTCACTTCAAGATCAATTAAATATAATTTAAATTTATATGTTTTTCAAGTTTTATTTTTTTAAAATAATGAATCAAATGGGAAGTATTATATGAAATTCTCTTTAATTAAAGTAATAAGATTTATTTTTTAAGTTCTATGTTCTCATAAAACTATTTGATTATTTTAGTAAGTTTTTACATTTTGATTTGAACAGTCACAGAAATCCTCTTCAAACCTGTATTTATATAGTAGTTCTTCATTATTTAGTAATAACAATATTGTTTATTCATTTCAGAAGTTTGTGTAATATGTATTGTCATGAAAATGTGGGTAATAATTTACTGCTACTTCTATGTGAAATATTTTCTCAACCTAAATGAGTCATTTTTGCATATATATTACTGCTACTTTATTTCTTATATTTCGTTAATGGGCATTAAGATATTTAAAAGTGTTTATACTTTTATTCGGAAACTAACCCACAACACATTTTCCTTGCAACTGGAAATTTTGTTCTTGACAGTTATATAATCACATTTAAAAACAGAATCAATTTGGTTATATTTCGTTAATGGGCATTAAGATATTTAAAAGTGTTTATACTTTTATTCGGAAACTAACCCACAACACATTTTCCTTGCAACTGGAAATTTTGTTCTTGACAGTTATATAATCACATTTAAAAACAGAATCAATTTGGTTATTATTCATAATCAGATATATTTTGTTTTGTAAAACTGAAATTTCATCTACATAATTATTAAAATATTTGAAAAATTAATTTCATATTCATAAATATCTTTTACTCTAAGCTATTGAAATAAAACAACAATTTTTATTGTTGTTAAGCTTATTTTTATAAGCTTATCTCATTCACTTGTATTTTAAAACTAGATTGACAGAATTTATTAAAAATAGTGATTTAAACACTAAAGTGGAAATTGGGTAATACATAAAGTAGAAGTTATTTGCATCAAAACAAAATTTTAATTTTTATCCCCCAGGTGATCCTGACCTTAAAGGTGTTTTGAGTGTAGATGGAGATGGTATTCTTGATCCAAACACAACTGGAACAGCATTGTGGCTTATTATTCCTTACCCAACTGCTGCCCCCTCAGAAGATGATGTTCTTTATGATGTAGGAGGCACTCTTTATTATCGTGTTGGCAATGGCTCCTTAATAGAGGCCCCACTACTACCAGATACTATTACTGTTAAACCAGATCCTCAGCTGTTTGTTCATTATTTCTGGGAAAAGGAAGTTATTAGTGATGATCCTTTCACAAGTAGGTCAATCATATTTTTGATTTATTATTTACATGACAAACACTTGTTTATAACACATATTGATTAATCTTGTCATATATTTTAATGTTTAAAGAGTTTTCCTAAATATTTAGAATAATTAATACATTACCAAAATGAAATGATGTTCTGGGGAAGCCACACTGAGAAAAATTGATGTAAGTAGTTTTTATTATATGGCCAGACTTTTGGGAGATTCCTTATGATGTAAATATTTGAATATAATTTAATTATATGATGGTCCCCTAGAATAACACAGGCCTGTGAATTTAAACTTCACAAGAGTTGTTTTGGTTTTTAAAATGGATTTTCTATAATTCAACTAAGTATATTTTGAAAATAATATTCATTTTTTTCTGCAATGTAAGGACTTTTCACAAATCAGAAAAATTGAAAAAACTCATATTTAGATCAAATTATTACTTCATTTACCACAATGAACATTTTTTATTATTATGTTTGTTAACAAAAATACAAACAAACTGTTCTTCTAGGTTTTATTTGTGAAATCTTTTAAGTCTCAAAACTATGTGATGTGGTCTTTTATGTTTTGCATTATGATGTTTTGTGGAAAATCTGTATATGAAGGAGAAAGATGGATATCATATACAGATTCAGCATACAGGAATTACTGTAGAACATCTAAAAATTTCAAGGCAATGAAACCATTGGGGGCTTATGTAATTATTGACAACATCTAATGATGTGTTAAGACTTCAAAATCATTTTATTCCAGAAGACAAGACCATAAGGGTGTTTTATTTAAATAGATGGGATCAACAAGAACTTCATATTGTTAATTCTAATTACTGATTTATTATTTTTCTATCGCATAGCTTTAGTTGAACCAGCAATTCCTTTCAGCTTGGGAGTCATGGTATCAAACACAGGTTATGGTCCAGCTAGAAATCTCCATATTACCTCAGCACAACCAGAAATAATAGAGAATGAAAAAGGTTTCTTAATAAATTTTCAAGTAATTGGAGCTCAGCTTGGAAATCAAGATATAATTCCTTCTCTCACAGTCAACTTTAAAGACATTGGACCAGGAGAAACAAAAACTGCTCATTGGCTGATGACAGCATCATTGAAAGGAGAGTTCTCAAATTATTCTGCTGTTTTTCAAAATAATAACCCTCTAGGTGAGTGTTTTGTTCTGTATTCTGGTTGAAATTAATTTTTTACAATTTCTAGAATTTTAATACCAAACCTTAGTGGTATGATATACCATTAATGGAATATATCATATAATTTTCTAAATACTGTAGAGTTCAGTTTTATAAGCTAGATATGTTGTGAGTTGGTTCACAGCATTCCTTAAATTAGTTATGTTTTATTTTAAATCATTATTTGCATTAAAAAACCTGAAATTTATATTACACAATTTTATAAGGAAATTATTTGGGAATATTAAAAATATAAACTGAAGTATAAGTGACTCTTTTAAGGTATTTTGAGTTATTTAGGAAACTTGTTTTTCAATTTGTCATTTTATTCTTTTTAAATGATCTTTGAGATAGTAATCATTAGCTTAATGTAAAGATTAATATAGTATTTAAAATTTACTGGAAAATTGACTCAACTTATTTGTAATAATATAAAATATATTTTTTGTTTCTTTTAAAAAGTTTATTACAGCCTTTTCTGCAAAAGATTCTTTACTTTGTTAATCCATAAAACCTACCAATTTCTAAATGAGTTTTGTATAAATTCTTCTTTAGTTAAAAAATTTCTCTTCAGAATGCATTTCTATCTCAGAGTACATCTCTTTGTTTTCTTCAGACTGTTTCAGTTGTGTGAGCTTCAACTTGTAAAATAAAATGTTGTTATTTTTAGGGAGTAAACAACTGAATGGTTAAAATGTGTTAACCTCAATTTTAGCTTGAAAACTATAGACAACTGAGTGTTTATCTTTATTTGAACTTAATTACTAGTTTCATTAAACGTTCCATATTAATAAAAAAGAAACAAGTTCATTATCTATATGATATGTAAAAACCATTTTGTTATAAATTATTTTCATGCTATGATTTTCAATTTTAGCAGCAGCTAACTGACTGTATCTTTTAACAAAGGTTTCAGTATATTATATTAATATTAGTTATGGAGGCTTATCATGTTGTTAAAGTCCATGTTGCTTTGTCCAGTTATGATATATCTCTTTATCATACCATTTGACAATAGCTGCAGTAGATTCCATTGCAAAAGGCATTTTTTAAGCTTTCATATCTGAAGCACATCTCATTTCTGCAGGCTTTATATAATCCACCTCATATAAATCATATAAAGGATGAGGCTTTTCCACGTGAATACATAAGAGCTGCATGATATAACTTCATTGATGTGTCTTGAAACAAAATGTTATGAATAACCTTTTCAGCTGTTTGAGGTATATGAAAATTGAACGAGAGTTATGACTGAAAGCCTTGTCTAAGTGAATTATTTCTCCTCTAGAAATGATTCTAGATGAGTAAAGATTTTTACTTGACTATATTTTGTAATGCTTCCTAGGATTTCTCACCTGCTACAAGATGTCTTATTTTGCTCACAATGGCTGTGATACGGCTTATTGCAGATTTCTTTTTAGATGATTTTAGTGCCCCATGTTGATTGATACTCCTTGTTCTGGTTTTCTGTTGCCATCATGGAATATTCTTATGTTGGTAATTTTATATTCCTAATCTGAAAATATATTTATCATCTGAATGTATGAATATTTTGCATTGAGCTAACATATATCATTTTCAAAATTAAAGTCAAAATGTAGTTCTTATATATGTTATTCCATTGTATAACTTTGTATCACATGTGGTTAATGTGTAAATCGCTGCTATGCATATTCAAAATCTTTTTAACATAACATACTCAACTCGTATTCCGTTTGTATTTTTTCCTTAATTTCAACAGTACATCACCTTGTATTTCCAGGAGACCCTAAACTCTCACTCATTAATGAAGTTACTGTTCATGAGCTGATCCATGTAGTTTGTCTTGACTTCCCTTTTGGCAATGATGATAAAGTAATGGATTTTCTTGTCAATGATATTGAAGATGTTCAAAATGTACCTGATGCTATATACAGCAGTGCTGGAGGAGTTGTTAATGTTAGCAGATCAAACAATGTTGAGATTCTTGGCCTAAAAAATTTGGGAGGAAAAGTAACTGCTCAGGTATGTATAAAACTCTGATAATTTTTGACAGTTTGTAGAAATAACTACCTTTATTAGTGACATGTTTTAAGTTCTTTTTTGATCTGCAAAATCTATAATGCAAATATACATTTTTATGATTGGTAATTTTAACTCTGTCACAAGTTTTAACTTAAAAGGATTACAGTACTTGAAATTATACAGGTAAAATCTGCCATGCATTTATCTTTATAGAAGTTAACCTTTTCATAGTGGGATGGCTCAGTATGCTAAAGTGGTTATTGGAGTGGAGTGTGGATCTTGGGGGTCTATGATTGGTTTCTTGCTGGTACAAAAATTAGCTTCACACATTTTTTTGGATTGTCTGTAAATTGATTACAAAAGTGATGGTCAAGTCCTACTATTTTATTAGAGTAGCCCAAGAGCTGGCAATGAGGGCTATTGATAAACTGCTTTTCTTCTCATGTATTAGTTTGAAATTAGATAGGCTTTATGTAGCTTTGCATGAATTTCTATATGAAGCAAAATTTATTACCATGTTATCTTTAGAGAAAAAGAAATGTATACCCTTGATATAATATTATGGAAGTTCAATATTATACACTTCATATAATATTGCATTTCTATGATATTTAGTCCCCTATAAAAAGCTGATGTAAATAGCATTTTAATTAAGCAAATATTTGTCACTTCTGTATGACAATCTTGAGATAAAGTTTTTCACAGTGTCAGCATTTATTAATTTACATAGTTCATTTATAACACTAGTATTTTCAACATAAAATCTTTCATAAATGCTTCCATACTCTCTAAACTTACTATGCAACTTTTAATTTTGATTTAATAATAACAGACTACCATACTTTTTGAGTTCTGTTATGTATTCAAGAATTGGAATTTGTGTTGAAAATAATACAAATCAACAAAATATCGTACCTTTTAAACACACTGTAATAATTTGTTATTTTTTCCATAAATATTTCAACCTTACAAAGGCTCATTTTAGTTTTAAAGCCCAATGAATTCTACAGAAATGCATGTTAATTCTTGTATGTGTGTTTATGACAATTTTATTACCTTATGTGTAGTAATAAGATTACAGTGCATAACATAGCTTTGAACAATATATATATATGAGATGTTTTGTAGTTTCTATGAAAAGAAATGTCAAATGCTTTATATGTTCTTCAGGTTATCATCAGCTCAGAGACTATAGGGTGGACATTTTCCCGAAAAAGTATTGACGTAAGTGCTGATTTAAAAGTTTCAGAGTTGTTATGCTCAGATGGACGAAACATTAGGGCTGAATGGAATGTATGGTTGAATAAAGACAGTGAAAACACATACTTAAATATTCTTGATTACTATGAGCAACCAGCTGTAAACATGAGCTATGGCTACTCTTTAACTTTATCATCACCAAACAGGTTTGATCCAGAGTTTCTACTAGAAGAGTATAAATTCTATATACTTGAAAATGTAACTGTGGGAACACTGGTTGGCTTTGTGAAGGCAAATGATTCTGATACAGGCCAGTTTGTGACTTATAATATTGTTGAAACTGATTCTACTCTCCCTTTTACAATTGATGAGACCAGTGGAGCTATAAGTACAATGCAAAATTTAGACAGAGAAACTAAAGTTGTATATGACCTCACTGTAAAAGCAATGGACAGTGGTGAACCTCAAAGATGGGCTGTCACAGCTGTACTTATTTCTCTAGAAGATGTAAATGACAATTTTCCACAACCATCTGAAGTTAACTACATCTTTCAAGTTGAAGAAGCTGCTCCATTTGGTCATGAAGTTGGACAGATTATGGCCAGTGATCCTGATGAAGGAATATATGGCATGCTTATCTTTAAAATGGAATCACAAGGAATGTTTGTAATTAATGAGAGCTCTGGGTCTTTACAAGTGAATTCTTCATTGTCTTTATTGCAAGGAGAATACAGTTTAAACGTTTCTGTATCTGATGGTGGAGGTAAGATTGCATTAATTCCTGTTATTATACAAATTTTCAAACAAAACATCTATCCTCCAGTATTCAACAAGGAAGTCTATGTGTTCTCAGTACTAGAAGATACCCAAGTAGGAACAGAAATTGGAAGGCTTTTAGCTTCTGATAAAGACCCAAATAGTATTATTTCATATGAATGGGTTGATGGCTCAAGACTAGATGAAATGTTCAGTCTCAATACCTCTTGTGGTTGTTTAGTACTTTTTACTCCAGTAGACTATGAGACCAAAACCTTTTATTCAGGGATGGTAAAAGCAATAGACAATGGTGTGCCACCAACAGGGCCATTTTTCTCTGTTGTGAATATTGAAATAAACATTGTTGATATTAATGACAATTCTCCTCTTTTGGACTCTAGAAGCATCTCTCTCAGTATTCCTGAAGACACACCCATTGGAACCACAATACATACATTTTTTGTATCAGACAGTGATTCAGGACCTAATGGTATGATTGGTTGGTTTAATTTAACAGAGGGTTCTTCTGTTTTCAGTTTGTTTCAGACATCAAATAGTACAAATTTTTCTGTGGTACTGTCTTCTAATCTTGATAGAGAGGAACTACCTGAGTACAATATAACTGTTGTGGTTGAGGACCAAGGAACACCACCACTAGCAACTGTAGTAACCTGGCTTATTGTTATTGAAGATGTGAATGACAACCCTCCAGTATTTCCATTTGACATAAAAAGTGTTATTATATCTAGCTCCCTTCCTGTTAATTCAGAAATTTACACTGTAATGGCTGAAGATCCAGACCTAGGTAATTAAAGATGTTAACATTATTTTAAGCCTGTCATTTAAATTTTATTATTAATTAAAATGTTGTTTTATATTATTTTGTGAACAAAATTTATACATTCATAATATTATTTAGAATTTTATATGATAAAACATGACTGCTTCCAAGTAATAAATGTAATGCAACATCATAAGAAAACTGATAATAATTTTAAAACTTTGAAACCTTAATTTTGACTTTGTGTAAGAAGAGTGCATAACACGTAGACTACACTGCCTACAGGAAGCTGCTGACAAGTTCTTTTTAACATGTATAAGAGCTTATCACACTGTAGGTTTTAACATCCAAAGTATTTTACATATAAAACATTAAACTCAGTGTTCTACTTATACCAAAGATAGCATTTGAAATATAATCCTGTCTAAGCTAATTAAAGCCTAATAAAACACTACAGTAAGGCTTAAAACTATCTTAAATATTTTATTCTTAAGTTTGCAATAAACTCTATAAATTTGAAACATTTATGAATAAATATAACTTATTAATCACTGAGTTAAATGAAATTGAATATTTTATAGATTGTTTTAAAATAGTTTCTACCTTCCAAGATGATAACTCACCTCCTCACACAGTTTAATTATCTTCTTCGTGCATTTGCCTAAGATATTTGCATGCCATTAGTCTTAAGGCATCTTCCATCTAATTTTACAAGTTTTATCATACACTTCACTAATAGTTGATTGTATCATCATGCAAGAAAAGCCTCACATCATTTGGAGAGGGCATACAACTTTCATGCATTGTAACTTTCCCTGTGCACTTCAATATGTAGCATTTTTATTCTTCTCCTCAGCATTGTGTTGATCCAGCATATTTAAATTTCTTGTCAGATCTCAGTTTGTCAAATTATTATTGTTAAGAAATATTTCATTTTAATTTCTGTGGCTATTGTTTCAGAAAGTTTCATTTTTATCTTGAATTATCAAATTACTATGACTTAGAATTGTGAGAGTGATGTGGTTCACACACACAGGCCTTATTTCTCTTATAGCTTCTGGTGTTTCATTAACTGTTCTGAATATTGCAGCCATTGTTCATGTGTTGTAAAGTACAACCAACATTCTTACTGGACCTTCTTCTCCTGTTCCATTGGCCAGTTTTCTTTCTCTTCAGTCAGGAATAATCATTTGGAATGAGAATTAATCTGATTTGCTTTGATGTAGTACCTTACTATTTGAGAAATACATTTTGGTTTGTGATCTTTTTCAAGATTTCATTCTCAGACATGTTCTGTTCTATCCTGTGAAAATTATTTTTATCTCATCTTTAACTCAGTTATCCACATTTCTTGGTTTTATTTTGTCTTCTGTACTTTCTTATCACTAGGATTTATACCATTTATTTTTATAGTAGCTTTTTTCTGATTATGACCTTTTTCCCCTTACTTGTAAACGTTTTTCATTTTCTCTTCTCAATTCTTTCCTAACTCCACCTTCTAAAGGTTTTCTGCAAATATCCATTCTTTTCTGTTTGCTGGCTTAGTTCCCCCTTCTTCCCTATCACTCCTTTCTTTGTTCCCTTGCTGATGGATCAAGTTATGTTCCTGTTTATTGTAAGTTCTCTTCCTCTTTGTGTACATGTTATTTGTTGGGCTACATTTTTTTTCTCTGAACAATTTTAGTGGTATAACTGATGTTATACATCTTCTGTCTTTATTATCTTCCCAGGTTTTTCTCCTTTCTCAACCTGTTTTTTATTTAGGCCAGTCTATCCCTAACCTTCCAGATCCATACTCCAGGATCTTCTCTTGTTTACTATCCTCTCTATGGTAGAAGTCTAAATCATCACACTTTCTGTCAGTGAGTATCAGACAAGTGAAAATCTGTGAGTACCCATATCTTCTGCTCTTGGATTAATTTTGTAACAAAAGTCATTTTTCATTTCTTTTACTTGGTTTCTTTCCTTGTTTTTTATTTTTTTCCTTAGTTGTGAGCTTGATCAGAGATATTGTTTTACCATTTTTTCATAAGTAATGTGATCTCAAATGGGCCCAGAAACTGTGTAAATGTCAATAAACATATGTTGAATTTTCCACATTTAGGCATATTTACTGGCAAGTCTTGGAAAACAAAGAATATGAATATTATAAATCACGTTGTTATGAATATCAGAGTATTTATGATGTCACACTACACATATACATATGTGTGTGTGAGTATTTCATGTAACAGTTGCTGAGTTTTTTGCTATTTATGAACATGTAATTAATGGTCTTGTACCATGAGTGCATGTATGTAATGAAATAAAGAGCTTCAGTTTGGTTATTAACATTAATTACATTAATAGTGAAGAGGTAATTATAATCAGCACCATAAAACAGCAATGAACTTGACATAAAATAAGCATTAAGAAATTTGTTTTGTAAAATCTAGTGTAAATCTTAATTGTTTCATTAAAATCAATGAATATTATCTATGGTAATAGCTGCCAAATGTGTTGGGAATATCCTGACTACCAGACAAAATCCAAATGCTGGTTAACTAGCTAGTAATCTTGGAAAATCAATCAACAGTATGACATTCAGTGATTATAGCAACAACATTTCAGTAATTACTGCCCTTCACTGTCTGCAGCTAGTGGTGGGAGAGCAGTTACCCTTAAATGTTATTCTAATTCCTAAAGCAAAATTCAAATGAAACCACCATAAATTTTCTACTATAAGTTACTTCCAAATTCTGCCCTTACCAAAGAAATGAAATGATAAAAAATATTGAATGAAACTACAAATGCTACCTTGATATGTCTTGTGTAGCTTGTGCTCCCAGCCTCCTCCCTTTTTTTCTAAAAATTCATTCAAGTTTAGCTTGGGTAAGCTGATAAAAGCCCAGTTATTTGAAGTTAGTCTTTCCATTCCTGTATACTGAATAAACTTATAGTTTTAATTTTAGTTACTAGGTATTTAATTTCTTCTAATGACGATAAAGCTTTTCAATATCAAAAATTTATTTTTTAAATATTTTCATGTTTATTATAAACTGTAAACAATTTTAGTAATTGCCAGTATTTGTAGCCAATATTTACTAGTTTACTAATGAATAATTTAACATTATCCATAAAAGCATTATCATCATTACAAACAGTTAAAAATGTTTAGCTGAGATATAATGATGCCTTTTAACATCATATGTGGAATAACACTATCTGGAGTTGGTAGACAGAAAATGAGAAAATTAAGTTCCCTTCTCTTATGAAAGACAGCTGCTTTGCTTTCCCTTTTACTAACTTAATGTCCAAGTTTGAAACGTTAACATGAACATCATTGTTATTGCGTTTTTTCAGTGCAAACGCTTTCATGTATGTTAAATCCAATGAAAAGTGTATGTAAGTTAGGATTTGAAACTTGTTTCAGAAATTAACTTTCATAAAAGAACAAACACAAGTTGACTATATTTGAAGAGAATTTCCTTCCCATTTGTATACACCATATTCGTCTATATATTTGTTTATTAAAAGTAATACAACTACCATAAATACAGAAATAATGTATATTTTGACATGGAACTTAAGCAAATTTAAATTTTAGAATAGTTATTTCTGTATTTGCAAAATTATTAAAGAAGTCAATGAATGTTCTGATTAATATAGTGTAGTAAAATCATATGGTAGAAACAGTGTTGGCAGTATCTGAAGCAGTTATTTAAACATTTTAAAACTAAAATGTTGTTCTTAATCCAAAATAATTATTTGAATTATTTAAAAACAGTGTTTTAATCTTTTTTAAATTGCAAATCTAGAATACTATTAAAACAATAGATGCAGATTTTATAACTTTATTTAAAAAAATGTTATAAATCTGAGCTTAATTGGATTTTTTATGCAAACTTGGAATTGCATATAAAAATGGCATTTGAGAAGAAAAAAAAATCTGTGTATATCCCATTTTTATGAGTTTATTTATAGTATTAATAATAGTTTTTTTATTCAAAATACCTTAAATAATTTACTCGTATTATTAATTTCTTTTTTTTAACTTCTACATATAACTTTTTACATATAGAACAAAAATTACATCCTGTTTCATCAATTTGGGTATTAATAAATTGTTCATGAATGTTTTATTTAAGAATTTTTGAAGATACTGTAAGAAATATCCTACTTATATTGATTGTTTTATGGAATTATTGAAATATAATTTCCTTTCAAACAAGAAACATGGTGAATAACAATTTTTTTGCATGTTTTTATGATACAGTTATCGATATTTTTCCAAATGTTTTAAGATCTCAAATCTTTTAGTCTTTTAAGGTTCAGTTTCATGCCTTTCTCCAATATTGATTGTAATTCTTTGTTTTTGATAACCTCTAAATTACCTGTAACTATATGATTGTGGACAGGCTCTTTAAATTCATTTGTATTATAGTTATAAGGCAATTTATCAACTTCTGTCAGATTAAATTGTTTAGTAATTTTTTTATAATTGAAGGTAGGAGGTCCTATCAGTTTGTTATATTTCAGAACAAACTATAGGCTGAACTGATATAATGGAGAACATGTTCTCTTGCACACTTATGGATTAAGAGAGGTAGAGCTAAGTCATTATATAACTTATGTTTAAAATCTACAACTTATAGGAGTTTTCTGTTTTCTTTATTAAAGGATTATTTTTTGGTACTTAATTCAATTTTAATTTTTCTTCAGGTTTAAATGTGTAATTATATTCCTATAATATTTCAGTATTGTTAAAATTGAGATTAAATATCTATATATCCAAAAGTGTTACAAAAATTCACAGTCTTTCATAGGGTGTCCCGACTTTTTTTACATGACTCTAAATACTAGCTGGTCAAAAGTTTAAGACCACACTGAAACAAAGTATTAATTGGTAAACATGTAACTAAATTTAGTCATTTGTGTTCAAGCATTAGTGTTGTCAACATCTCCCACTGACACCTCCTATGTTACATTGGGTAAAAGCATGGCAAAGGCTAAAAAGTTGACAGAGTTTGAACGTGGTAGAACTGTGGAGCTGTAAAAGCAAGGTCCCTGTCAACAGGCCATCGCTGGTGAGATTGGGCATAGTAAAACTGCTATTGCAAATATCTTAAAAAACTCTGAGAGATACAGAATGAGAATTTCAAGTTGTTGGCCCAAGAAAATTTCACCGAAATTGAGCAGGAGGATTTGACGGGTTGTCCAGCAATACGCCAGCCGATCATCAAACCAGATTAAGGGCCTTATGGATGCAGAATGCAGCTCAAGAACAATAAGACTGCATCTACCAGAGAAAGGCTTTAAAAACTGTAAACGTCTTCAAAAGTCATGCCTCATGCTACACCATGAAACAGCTCAATTACACTTTGCTGAGAAGCACCAAACATGAGATTTAGAAAAGTAGATGAAGGTTTTGTTCTGTGATGAGAATAAATTTAACCTGGATGGTCCAAATGACTTCCAACATTACTGGCACGATAAGGATTTCCCATTGGAGACATTTTCTACATGACACAGTGGAGGATGTTCCATCATGATCTGGGGTGCTTTCTTCTTTCATGGAACAATGGAGCTTCAGGTTATACAGGGGCATCAAACAGTAGCTTGCTACATTGGCATGTTAGAAAGAGCATCCTTATTGACTGAAGGCCCTTGCTTTGCGGAAATGACTCGATCTTTCAGGCTGCACGACAAAGGACTTTTTCATTGCAAATAACGTGATTATTTTGGACCATCCAGCATATTTGCCTGAACCTTATTGAAAATGTTTGGGGATGGATGACAAGGGAAGTCTATAGAAATAGGTGTCAATTCCAAACAGTGTATTATCTTCATGCAAATCACTACTGAGACCTCTTGTTGGGCATTTCCTACCCTGTTTAGGACTTCTTTTTGGTATGGTCTTAAACTTTTGACCAACTAGTATCTAGCACCCCAGATCATGATGGAACCTCCTCCACTGTGTCGTGTAGAAAATGTCTCCAGTTGGATATCCTTATCATGCCAGTTACATTGGAAGCCATCCAGACCATTCATTCTTAAACTTTTGATCAGCTAGTATTTAGGATAATTTTATAGTGTTCACATTTTCCCTATTAAATACTACAAAGGTGTTTTATTTTTATTTTCCCTTTTCTTATTTTCATCTTTTGAAGCTCTACTCAAATAAGTGGTTGAGTCTAACAATGCATAATGCATATTTTTTTACTTTATGTTCATTGGCCTTAGGATTTTGGCCAGCAGTGTATGTTATGGTGGTTTAATTTCATTTCTACTTCAGAAATTAGAAGATTTTTAAGGGTAACTTCCTTCCAACAACTTGTTGCAGAGTGAAAGGCAGTTGGACATAAAATGTTGTAGGTGTAAGCACTTAATGTAATTCTGTTAATTTGTTTTTTAAGATTTAATGGCTAGTTTAACGTCAGCATTTGGATTTTGTCTGATAACTAGGATATCCTCAACAGATTTAGGAGCTGTTACCATAAATAATATTCATTATCATTTTAATGAAAGAACTGGGATTTATAATGTATTTCATAGAAAATTTCTTAATTCTTTTTTGATATATATACATACAAACATCACACCTGTTTTATATGTGATGTGCTTGTGTTTGGTGTTAAACTGGAATTCATTTGAAAGTAAATGACTGACCTTATGCAAAAATCAATTCAATACTCATAATGTGCACTTCCTGTTGACAAAAATATTTCACAGATCTCATGTTGACTTGTGATGATGTATAAGCAGTACTTGAACGACTGAAAGCATTACTTACTATTTTCTTTCTCAGTACTTTATTACTCAGTGAATTTAAAACTCAAAACAGCCCATATTGGGACACATTTTTTTACTTTCTATGGAATAAACAAACTACATAATTTTTTTCTTGATGTATGATTGATTAACAAGAATATTTGATGCTGAAGATTAATATATAACTATATAAACATGTGTAAACAGGTATATACATTTTGAAAGTGTAAAAAATGTGTATCTTTTTTGTATTTGAAATGAAGGAGCTCTGGAGTATAGCCTCAATACATCAAGCCAGTTTTTCTCCATAAACACAGAAACAGGTGTGGTTGAAATTGAAGGAGAACTGGAGTACAGCTTCCATTCTTCAAGACAGCTATTCTCCATAAACCCAGAAACAGGTGTTATTCGTCTTCACCAGCCTTTAGAAAACAACACTCTTCAACAAGTTAATGTTACTGTATCTGCTTGTGATGGGATATTCTGCTCAAATATGATCTTGCAAGTTATAATTTCTCAAAATAACACATATCCCCCAGAATTCTCACAGAATTTGTATAATACCACTGTGCCTTACAGTATTAAAGTCAACAGCATTGTTATGTATGTTTCTGCTACTGATCATGACAGTTATGATGTTATTTATAAAATAACTGCTGGAAACAAGGGTGGCAAATTTAGGATTGATTCAACTTCAGGTACTGTGTTTATTATCTTGTACTGTACAGTGCTTATGTTGTATATTCATTACATATAAAGTACTTTATTCAATAATGTATTGTAATATTCATATGCTTGTATAGTTCTTTACTATGTCATTGAGTGTTTGGCTGAGAATAAGTCTTCTCTAACATTATACCTTACTATTAGTTATTATGACAGATAGTTGTGCTTTCATTTGGTTTTTCACACTTGAAGTTTCATTTGATTTTGTTTCTTTTAGAAATGCCATATTGTATAGTCTAGAAAACAACAATCACATATTTACAGAACATAAAAAACTATTAAAAGCATATTAACTCCAATTGTGTAGTAGAAAATATTCATTAGAATATATAACCTTGTTATAGTTCTAACAGTAATCAACAAATTTTTAACTATACTTGTAAGAATCTTGCATTTGTATGAATATCAGAAAATGTATGAAATGTTACTTGAAAGTTTAATCTTATGCAATAAATGTATGTTTTATGCAAATAGAATATTCAAATGGAATTCCAATGAAAGACAGGTTTAGTTTTACAAAAAATGTTCTTGCTATCACCTTGATGTGGAAAATAGTTTCATCAGTTACTTAGCAAATGCTTTTTTTTTTGTCACGTTATTTTTGTTTACTAAGGCTAGGATTAATGATGACAAATCATTCTCTTACAAGTACACAACTTTAAAATAATCCTGTTTCTCACTATTTTCTATATTGTCTAAATTGTGACACACGTGATTTGTATCAACTGGTTTGGTTTAGTTTGTTTTGAATTTTGCATAAAGCTACGCGAGGGCTATCTGCACTAGCCGTTCCTAATTTAACAGCATAAGACTAGAGGGAAGACAACTAGTCATCACCACCCCTGCCAACATTTAGGCTACTTTTTTTTATCAATGAATAATGGGATTAACTGTCACATTATAATGGCTCCACAGCTGAAAGGACAATCATGTTTGACGTGACGGGAATTCGAACTCCATGACCCTCGGATTACGAGTCAAGTGCCTTAACAATCTGGCCATGCTGAGCCTGTATAAACTGATTTTAATTACATGATAATGTAAATACATAGCTTTAATAAACATTCTTCCCCTTATTATTATATTCAACTGTAACAAATGTTCCTCACATCAGCTGGAGGTTACTGTATGATAATGTAAATACCCAGCTTCAATAATTACCCTGTTTTTCATTATTCTACATAATTGTAACAAATGGCCTTCATATTAACTGAATGTAGCTGTATAATGATGTAAATGCACAGGTTTAGTAATTAGTCTGTGTATCAATATTTTGTATAATGCCAACATTGTACAAAGAAATGTTCCTTTTATTGTCTGAAGATTACTGTACAATAATGTAAGTATCTAGTTTTAATATTTATCCTACACTTCCTTTTTCTGTGTGATGTACAATTTGTAACAAATGTTTTTCTTATCAACTGAATATAACTGTTGATAATGAAAAGCTTTAATAATGTTTTGTGCATCACAATATTTTAAGTGTTTTTTAAAAAAATGTATTATTTACTAATATGCTCCCTCCACCTATCAGTTGAAGGTAATAGAGAATATGAATGTGAAGGTTTCTGCACCTTTGCCTTTAGATTCTGTACAAACTAATTCGTTTTTATACCCAAGTTGTCCTTTTATGATGACATAAAACCAAAGTTTTGTTTCTTATCCAACTCTAGGTATTGTTCAAGTCAATAAACCCTTAACTGATGGGCCCTTCTGGTATCAATTAGTGATAACAGCTTATGATGGAAAAGGAGTGGATCAGCTGTCCTCTAATGCTACTTTGATTGTTGAAGTTATTGGAAAGAATCAACATTACCCACAGTTCACACAGTCTGAATACACAGGACATGTATTTGAAAATGCTAGTGTTGGCACTTCTGTCAATGTGATGGTAATTTTTTTTTTAATGTTAGCAATTTGGAATTATTAATTTAACTCTCTAAAGCTTTTATAATGTATTAAAGACACCCCCTAGTAGCACAATTGTATGTTTGCAGATTAACTTTACTAGAAGCTGAGTTTCAGTACTATGGTGGGCAGAGCACAAATAGCCCTTTGGTACTAGTTTTATGAACATAAAGGCTAAAACATACAGAAAGACATGTGATCACTTTCATGGAGAGATTTTTTTTTTCATAAGGAATCAAAAAAAGAGGATGAAAATGTTTTAAACTGCTTAATCTTTTTAAATAATGTTTTTGTTTTGTAAGAAGTGAACACAATTTCTTTTGATACACAGTTTCTATAAAAATGATCTAACATCTGCCATTAAATTTATATTGTGTACCTTCTTAATAAGCTTGCTTTTTTAATGAGTGAAAGTTTAGGAATGTTGAAAAAGAGAAAGAAAATTACAACATAAATGAAGATGTGCAAACATTTGTAAGTCTTCATATTATCTTCTTCTCTTAAAGATATCTGTTATTGATGAAGATGAAGATGAAATAAATTATTTCATAGAAGATGGTATTGTGGAGTTTAAAATCAATCATTCAAGTGGAGATTTAGAAGTTGCAGTAGACAACCTAACTCTTTTATCAACTTACAGATTTACCATTTTTGTTAAAGAAAAAGGTAAATAATTTTAAATTTCCTTGGTTTTGTTGTACATCTTTTTATTATATTTCAGTTCTACAAGTAGCAAAATGTTTAATTGCTATTGTTTATTGGTTTCTGCATTTTATTTATTCGATGTAAGTATATATATTTTTTGTAGTTAAATCATATCTGCATGGGAAACAAATTATTAATTTACAATATTAGTTAAAATACAGGAAACTGGAAAAAACTTCAAATAAATGAAGTTTTCCTTATTTGTCATTATCATATTTATTCTCTTTTTTTCAAAGACACATACTGATTAAACTAATAATGCAGATTTATATGATTTATTTTAAGAATAACCATCATAATTAGCCATTTACAATTGCATGTACAAGTGTTTGAACTGGATATGTAGTTGTATACTTAACATTCAGGTATATTTAAACTGACTGTGAGTTGGATTAGTTTGAATTGTATTGTATATAACATAACGCTTTGGAACAACTTGAGACCTATTAATCCATCAAAACTGTTCCATCCTCTCAACTAAATGAAAAAATTAAAATAATTTTAAAAAAAATCTTAAAGCCAGCTCTTATAATTCATATACTTATCAAGCTTTTTCTTAAACTAATTTAAATTTATTGCCTCTACAATATCTGAAGGAAGCTCATTCCAAATACCAACTGCCCTGTGAAAAAAATAAAACATTTTTAGATAAAAATGACACCTGTCTTGCCAAAATTTATATTTGTGTTCTCTAGTTCTGCTATTCTCACTGTTTAGTATGAAAAAGATGATGCATTAACACTATCAATTCCCTTTACAATCTCAAACATCTTCATCAGATCCATTATAACTCGTTTACTCTTGAAAAAAAAATTGACATATTATAACATTTTAATATCATCTGTAAGTAAGTTATTGTCTATTCCTTTATCTGTGTCATTGATGTAAATATAAAAAAGAGCCCCTTGGTGTGGATCCCTGTACATGGTGAAAGGACTTTCCAGGGAAGGTTCTGTTCTTTCAGTTTACCTCTTCTGGGATCTAAACATTCAACCACGTGTTTATCATGCATGGCTACCCATGAAGGGGAGGAGAGAGGATCTTGGTGGTTGAGAGGTCCAACCCTAACACACCACTTTGGCCTTGAATTCCTTTAGACAGGTGGTCTTGGGGTGGCCCCCTTGGGCTAGGGTCAACCAATTACCAGTGTTGGATGTTCTCAACAGGTGTTATGGACATTGTATCTGATGCTGGTGTTTGGATATAGTGTTCATGAAACCCTTATGTTACTGCAGTATCCTGTTTGGCATTGTAGTGCTTTATGGTGGGTGAAGTCAGTGGACATCAAAATATTTCTTTTTTATTATGAAACCTCCAAATAAAAACTTAATTAAAATAGTGAAATATAGTCCATTGGTGAAAGACCACATCTTGAAGATTCTGAGCAACAATTTTCAACATCTATAACACCTGTTGTACCTCATTTTCTTATGTTCTCTTTCAAACAGACCTTTAGGGCAAATGTCTCTCTTTTCCTTTTTCATTCAGAAGGGACAAGAGAGACTTGCTGGCTTTCCAAAGTCGGTAAAGGAGCTTCAATCTCACGACATATTGGTGAAAACTTCCACATCTCAAAACAGTGAACTCCTGCTGCATTCAGAGGTGATTGGGAATGTACCTGTTGAGGTTACACCTCATGCTACTTGGAATTCATCATGAGGAGTTATTATTGAGAGGGATTTGAAGAACATCCCCGAGTCAGAGATTCTTGCTGATTTCTCCACCCAAGGAGTTTTTGCAGTGAGGCGTATACCCACTCTCAAAGATGGAACTGTGGTGTCGACCAGTGTCCTAATTCTCACATTTACATCAAGGCAGGTTATCTTAATTGCAGGGTACAGCCATACATTTCAAACCCTCTCAGATATTTCCAGTGCCACTGGTTTAGTCACTCAAGAATGTCATGTTGCAATTCCCTGATGTGTACTTGTTGCAACGGCAAGGACCACGATGCTTATGAGTGTGAAATGGACCCTCATTGCATCAATTGCAATGGTTCTCACCTGTCCTACTTTCGTACTTGCCTTAAATGGTTGGAAGGAAAAGAGGTGCAACATTTGAAATGATTCTCAATATTACTTACCCTGAGGCTCTAAAGTTGCTGTCCATCTCTTCATCTCTAATGCATGCTGTTATACTTCATTCCTTTACTACAGTGGAAGTGCAGATGAATATCTCTGTGCCTCCAAAATAATCATTCTAAAACCAAATTAAAAGTCTTTTGGCTTCCATGGTTAAAAAAGTTGATAAATCAACTTCAACACCCATCTCTGTCCCTAACATACATTCCAACAAATCCCAAGATCCACTTCCCTTGGTTTCAAGTACACGTATTTCTTCAGATACATCTTCTTCTCCCACCGTAAAATGCAAAACGATCATTTGTTCACGTCCTCAGTTACTGGAATCCTCTTCCAACAGCAAAGACCCACACAATCAACCAAGGGCAGGATCCAAGAAAGCTCAATAGACCTTCCTCGAATAAAGACAGTAAAGAAAAAAGATGTGGTTGTAAACAGAAAAGTTTTCCATTCAATTTGCCTATACATAAATAAAAATGGCCACCTTGATGCAATGGAACTGTCAAGGTTTACGTTCTAATCTGGATGGCATGAAAACACTTGGCTCCTATCTTACATACAGTAAACATTTCTGAAATCTGCTGATAAATTCATCTTTTGGCATTTTCTTTGTACAGAAATGACAGGCTGTGTGATGGACAAGTGCATGGAGGGGTAGCACTGTAGCATGTGCCTACCCTGTCTTTGCCAGTCGACACACCCTTGGAGGCCGTAGCCATCCATGTTTTCTTGGGTCATACCAACACTGCCTGGAGAGACATATGATCAATCAGACCTTGATGCTCTCATTGAACAGTTGCCATCTCTCTTTTTCATTCTGGAGGACTTTAATGAACATTATCCTCTCTGGGGAAGTGCTGATATTGATTGGATGGGTCACTTCGTAGAGCATATGATCTCCGATCACAACTTTTCTCTTTTTCATCATAATTTTTTTTCATGCACCCAGTCAGTCCTTTACTGCTATCGATATCTCAATTTGCTCCCCTTCAATATTCTCCCACTTTTCATGAAAGGTTGACAATGATACACAAAGCAGTGATCACTTTTCCTATGATTGTGAGAGACTGGCCATAGCCAATACCATCCTGGTGGAAGCTGAATCAAGCAAGCTGGTCCTCTTTCACTGTTCTCGCAGAACTTGATCTTAACATTGTTGTAAGCTGTCTTTTTTCTGTACATTGAGCATTACTGATGAGTGCATGGAAGCAGTAACTGACTGTATTATACTGGCAGCTGCTCAATGTATTCTCAAAACGTATTCCACGATATTCTTGTCTGTGGTAGAACACTTCCTGCCACATAGCATGGAAGGTTCAAAGATGGGCCTGGGATACTTTTCGTAGGTGTTTCACATTCTCACATTGCATCACTTTCCAGCAGGCTTGTGCACATGCTCGGTGGGTAATACGGCTAGGCCATCATATGTTCTACCACCAGTTCCAAAGTCATATGAGAGAAGTTTCAATAGGTCAGTGGGCAATATAATTCCATCCCCCTCTCGATCTTGCTCTTTGATGGCCAGGAAGTAGGTGATACCTGAAGCATCACCAATACTCTAGGAGAAAGATTTTGCTGAGTATTTAGCATTTCTGCTTCTTCCTCCACCTTTTAGCCATCAAGACTCAGGCAGAGCCATCACCTGTTTCCACTCAAGCTGATTGCCTCTATGACTATAATAATCCCTTTACACTGGTAGAACTCAAACTTGCCCTTCATCGGTCTAGCAGTACACTGGTCGGACTTGATGATGTACACTATGAAATGCTATTCCATCTATCTCCTGCTTCTATTTGCTACTCTTTTGATTATTTTAAATCAGATCTGGCAGGAGAATGTTTTTCCTGATGCCTGGTACCAGGCTATTGTCCTACCTTTCTTTAAGCCTGGGGGCCCAGCATGGCCAAGCACGTTAAGGCATGGGTGCGATTTATAATCTGAGGATCATGGGTTTGCATCAGCATCACGCAAAACATGCTTGCCCTCCCAGCTGTTGGGGTGTTATAATGTGATGGTCAATCCCACTATTCGTTGGTAAACAAGTAGCCCAAGAGTTGGCGGTGGGTGGTGATGACTAGCTGCCTTCCCTCTAGTCTTACACTGCTAAATTAGGGAAGGCTAGGACAGATAGCCCTTGAGTAGCTTTGTGCAAAATTCCAAAACAAACAAACTATAAGCCTGGGAAGAATCCCAATATTCCTTCAAACTAACGTCCAATTTCCTTGATAAGCTGTGTCTCTAAGACCTCAGAGAGGATGGTTAATGCTTGTCTTGTTTGGTTCCTTTAATAAAACAACCTTCTCTTGCCCACCCAGTGTGGATTTCAATGACAGTGCTCCACCATGGACCACCTGATTCAACTTGACACATAAATCAGATATCCCTTTCTCAAACAACATCTCATATCAATATTCTTTGACATTGAGAAGGCTAATGATACAACATGGAGGTATAGCATTTTGCGAGACTTCTATTTATAACATGACCATTTGCACATTTTATTAAAAAATTTTTCATGGAGAGGTGGTTCCAAGTTCACGTGGGTTCGACACTTTCCCATTCTATTCTACATTAACTTGAAATCCATCAGGGTTATGTTTTGAGTGTCACACTTTTCAGTATAAAGATTAAGGCCCTCCCTGAACAACTCTCTCTCACTGTTGTAAACAAGCTTTATGTTGACGACTTTCAAATCTCATATCAGTCACTAAACATGAAGTATATTGAGTGGCAGTTACAGACTGCCCTCAAGGATTTATTGAAGTGGACTACAGTAAACAGCTTTAAGTTCTCTGTCTAAAACCGTTTGCATGCATTTTTTCCACCAAGTATTCACCCTGATCTTGAACTCCATATTGGTAAAGTCATGCCGCCTGTAGTCCCTGAGACAAAGTTATTCGACTATGCATCACTGGTCTGTGACTCTGCCAGGACCTTAACCTTAAAGATGCTGAACCTCATTCATCATCAAGGACTTTGGCTTTGCACTAGGGTTTTCCATACTTCACCAGTTCAGAGCTTATACGTAGAGTATTTATCAACCTTCTTTGCACCTCCACCATTTGCAACTGTTTTTACTATATGCTTCAAAACTTCATTCCTTACCAAAGCATTCCTCCAGGAGTTCTGTTTTCCTTCATTGGTAGGCCATACTTTTTATAACAGATGATCTGCCATTGCTTCTTTTGGCCATCATATCCAGGTGCAGTTGGATGAATTGGGTCTGTCCTTGGATAACATTTCTGTAACTACTGGTCAGCCCATTCCACCATGGTTTTTTTACAGTCCCCAAATAAGACCTGTCTTTAAGTCATCTAAGGCAGCCACACTTGAATGAATATATTGTCTGTTATTTGCTGAACATCTTTTGAACCATCCTACCATTCCTATTTATGCAGATGGTTCAAAATGAGGTGACTCTGTGGGCTCTGCCATGGTTTGTTGTGGTGTTGTGGTTGCGCACAGAATCCCATTTACATCTACAGCTTTATTGTTCATTGCTGAACTGTATGCCATTTCTCTTGCCCTGGAACACGTAGAATCTAAGCAGTAATGAAATTGCACTATTTATACTGACTCACTTAGTTCTCTACTGGTCCTGGAATTACTTCACGTTAGTTCACGCCCTGTTCTCACCAGTATTCAAAACCATCTGTCCCATTTCTCTTTAACACCTACTTCTATCCAGTTCTTTTGGATACTGGGCCATGTTGGCATTTGCAAGAATGAGTTCACTGACACCACAGCTAAATCTATCTGTTCTGACACTATTACTGCTGTGCCTGTTTCATACATGGATTATAGTCCTGTATTCAAGGCTCTGTGGCAGTTGGCAGTCGACTTTTATTGAGCAATGTGAAAACATGCTTTTCTAAATATTTCCCTCTATTGAACTTTGGCCATACTTTTTATAACGGATGATCTGCCATTGCTTCTTTTGGCCATCATATCCAGGTGCAGTTGGATGAATTGGGTCTGTTATTTGCTGAATAACAAACCATAAGGATCAGAAAGAGGAAGTTATTCTAACTATACTACATATTGGTCACAGTTTTTAACTCATCATTTTCTTTTACCTGGAATTGATGCACCAATGTGTTGTGTATATAACACAATAAGCCATATTTTACTGTCTTGCTGCTGTTAAAACTCTCAGCGACAATACCATTTCAAACATCTTCTGTGCCATAATTTATCCATAATGTTAGACAGTGTAATTTGTGATAGTGATACTGTTCATCTTGGAAATGTTTTTAGTTTTTTAAAGACCATTAATCTTTTTAATACTATCTGAGTTTTTCATTTACAATAAACATATTGTAGTGTGATTCCATTTTAAGAATCAAAGTATATCTAGTTTGATTTTAAACTACAAAATGGTCGTAACATCAAATAATTCGAAACAATAACTGGAAAGCTCAATCAGGTGAATTATGCTTTTAGTTATCCTGGTGAGTTAAAATTAAAATTTTGCTACAAGTCTTTTAAAATCTTTATTACTTTCTGAAAATGGCCATAATGTCAAATAACTCAGAGTCAGGACTAGAAAGGCCAACTTTAGGTGACTAATGGTGCTTTTTGAACTTACATGATAGTCTTCCTGTTGAGTAATAATAGTTACAGTTATACTACAAAAAGTCCTTTACAAATTGTATTACCATAGTTTTTCTCTTACCATTGTAGATTAGATGTAAAAATGATTTTAATGCTATTTATGTTCTATTTAAACTTTGTTTTATTTTACCTTAATTTCCTGTTATGAATTTTACTTATTTTACTTCAATTGTAACTTCTTACCGGATGTTTGGTGCAAATAGCCTAGTTGCTTTTTGCTATAAAACACCAAATCAACTAACCAATAAAAAAAAGAGCAAAGGTCTTAGAACTGAGCCCAGAGGCACCCCTCTTATAACATTAATCTAGTTTGACTAAACAGTAAAGATGTATTATCCATGCTAGGATTTTTAAGAACAAATGTGTGTATTTCTAAAGTGAAATTTAATGTAATTAAGTATATTTTCGGTAATGTAATTAACCAAGTTAGGATGTTATGTTTACTCTGCTTAGCACATCAGTAAATTGTTTTTCAGTCTCCCTACATGGTCATTAGTTCAGTGTTATATTTGATATTTTGTGAAAAAAAAAAGTTTCTGAGAGTTAAAATTAGTTTGTAATTTTATTTCATTACTATATATAAATATATATCCACACCATTTAATCATACCTAAAGCTGACCTCTAGTTCTGAGCATGTTGCAAGTGGTAGGTGTGGGAATAGTTGTAGTAGGTAATCTTTTTACTTGTGTAATTTAAATGTTTCCTTAGATATGATTTTCAATGTATATATTTATTGAGTGTTAGTATAACTGCATTTTAAATATAATATTTGGTATTTTACTTCTAATATTAATGTCTTAAATAGTATTCAAATTAAAAACACTTTCAATAAGCCTTAGAGAAAAGTTCTAAGATATATTAGGAGGGTTTGTTTGTAATAGCATTCTTTGTGTTCTCTTTTTGTAGCAGGATAAAAAGACGGGTAACTGTTGGATTTATTAAACATCAACCGGGGGAGGTAATATTGTAAGATGTGAAAAAAAGTTTTACAGGTTCACTAAATGCTTGCACAATATTAATTTGTAAAATTAATCTTTCGTAATGTCTTGGATGGCCATCAAAATAATGTTTTGTGTTTTTAACTAAGTTTTCAAACCAGTAATTTAAAAAGTTGAAATTATTTTCTAGAAAATCCTGAAAGACTGGATACTGCTTATGTGAATGTTGAAGTACTGGATATCAATGACCATGCTCCTGAGTTTGAGAACTCATCTTATGTTTGGACTGTAAATCTCTCCAGTCTACAGAACAACCCAAGAATTGGGCAAGTATTAGCAACAGATGAAGACTATGGACAAAATGCGAATATTAGTTATAGGCTAATAGAAGATTTACCTGAAATCATGGTACTTGTTTACATTTTTACCATTAGAAACATTGTTTTATGTGATATTTATTTATGACTTTATTATCTTTTTACTACTAAGTGCATATATATATACGTGTAGTTTAAAGACAAATACATATTGTACAGTCCGTTTTTTTATTTATCTGATCTTAAACAAACTGAAAGTCAGTAATCTGATTGCAGTTAATTAACACATTGTAAACATTCCATCTTATGTATTTTTAATAAATACAACCACCACTTGTCTGTTTCTCTAGTAACAGCTTAAGGAAACAAGCTTAAATATTTCTTAAATAAAAAATATTATTTAAATTATTACACATGTAATTAGTGTTTTAATTAATTCACAGTTTTTTTAATAATTCAACTTATACTAAAAGTATAGAGAAAATAAACTTCAAATAGTTCTTTAAAATATTTAAATATTGTTAAGCACATGCACATACTAGGAACAGATATCAAATGTTATTTAGAATATGAGGAAACCATAACATTCTTTACAAACTGTTTTAGGAATCTTTATTTTTCTTTAAAGTATATTTATATGTAAAGATTAAATATAAGCATTAAGAATCATCTTTATTTTTATAAAAGTAAAAAAAAAAAAAAAAATTTAATGCTATAATTGCAGGAGCTGAAGTATTTTGATATTAATTCTTCATCTGGAGAAATTACTCTGAACACTATGCCACAGTTGACCAAAACAACAAATTTTTCTTTCATGGTTGAGGCTACAGATCAAGGCAAACCTCCACTCACTTCGCTAACAGAAGTAAGGGTGGATATAGTAGGTAACTATCATTATGACCTTTAAGGCTGTTAGTTATGTGCACATTGATATTTATTTATGACATAAGTGTGTATATTTATGTTGAAATTGCTAAAAACAATAAAATCCAGAAACATTTATTCACAAAATCTTCTAAACTTTGTAGAAGTATTGCATTTCATTTTAGTTTATACTTGTATTTTAATAATTGAGAGTTTTTATGAGTATTGGCAAAGATTTATTGTGTAGAAATCATCAATTGTACTGTAATTCATACTTCCAACTAGATCGTTTAAAGTTGTATGGTTAATTATAAAACACTATGCATATGTAATACTTATTAGTTGTGCATCTTATGAAAGTTAAAATGTTTGAAACAATTTTATTTGTTTTCAGGTAATCATAAAGTACAAGGATTAAATAAAAAATATGGATGTTTTATAATTCTTTATTATTTTCAAATAATTTATAATACTTAAAATTTTGTATTTTGTAATCATTTTATAAGCTATTGTTATGGTTAGTACCTTATACAATTGGTTAAGTCTATTTGTTAATTAGTTAAAATTCAGTTGAAATCAAAGAAAATTAAACTTCCTTTGTTAGAAGTGATGTTGATAAAAGCACATTAACTCTTGTTCCATTGGAGTTTACAGGAAATGTACAGATATTGCTAAGTACTTTACAGATCAAATCATCTTGAAAGTTTAAAGATGGATGTCATTTACTCCCTATTCTCCAGAATAGAGTTTCACTTTTCTGTGAGTTTTCACTATCCAGGTCAAAATCGGTCATTGTTCCAGGATTCCAGAATTTTATACTTAATGTTTAAGTACATATATATTGACAAACAAAGATAAATCCTCATATGTGATGTTAACTATATTACTTAAGTATGAAAATAAAACAGTTCCACCAGAATTTTATTTAAAAAGTAATTACATATGTTGCAACAAATAAAATGTATACATAAATACATTTTTACCTTAAGTTAAATATTGAATTCAAAATAAAACGTTTTCTTCTTATACAAAGAAAATAAAAAAGTATTCCATCGAAAAGTAAAAAGATTTTGTAAAACAAATGAGAGAACTCATCAAGAATAAATATATATACACCCTCTACACTTAAACATTTTACCTTTTGCTTCCTAACCTCTTTTCTCACAATTTTACTGGCTGTAATGTACACTCTATATCACTAATTACTTGAAAGTGTCTTCAAGTAATATTATGCTCAGTCCCACAGTCATTTAGAACTTTAGAAATGTATCTATATATTTTTTTTTTTACCTCCAAAAATATTGTAACATATCCAACAAACTATTTCACTTTGTCTTGGGGTTGATTTTCAATCTGTGTTTCCTTACCAACTTTACTTCCAACATTTCTGTAGATTTTCTTTTTTCAACAGAGATTTTCTAAACATTCTTACGATACTTTTAACCTTATTAATGACTGTGGAGATATTTTTATCACTGCATTAATCTTTACTAATGGAGTCAACAAATTTCTTAGTGTCCATTACATAATCATCTACTGCTATATCAGTTCCTCTGTTAAATTTTCTATCTTCTTTCTGTTCTAATTTTAACCCTGCTAAATGGCAACCAATAACAACTAAAAGAACAAAAAAGCAATATAAAAGAGAGAAATACAAACATAGGGAAAAAGAAACTTTATGTTGGTTATTCAGTATTATTGCTAAAGCTCTGCCCTTATAGTGCCATTATAAACTGGTCAGATCTGGTGAGAAATGAAGGAATAATTTTATGACTATTGACTAAGGGTACAGGAAAAATGTGTATTTTTGAAAGAATATTAATCCTTGATTTGTAGTTTGATTGTCTTGTAGTGACACAGTACCTATAGTGATGAAACTATGGTTGGGAAGCTGCAAAATTCGAAAGAAAGAATTATTCATAGTTTGTATCAAAGAAAAAAATTGAGTCATTTGCTCATCAGTCCCTACATCCCAAAATTGTGTTAGCTACAATGTTGTCACTGAGTTTTTATATCAACTTGATTGTTTAATAATATTTAAGAAAAAATGCTTATTGAGTGACTTTATCATTTTCTTTCTGTTTCTAGACATTTTATCATTTTCCTGGCTTTGGAAATTTTATTGTTTTGTTTTCACAATTTTAATCATTAACATATAATCTGCTCTTTACATTATAATTTATACCATAACTCTGGTCATTTTGTTTGTTCTTTCTCACTTAATGTGATAGTATTATTACAGAACCAGTGCTGTTCAGACTGAGATTCAAAGTAAAAGTAAATATACAGATATTAACCTACTAGTATGAGGATTGTTAAAAAAAAACATGAATAGAATCTCTGTCATTGATATTATTTTTATCTCACAATTTAAGCTTATGAGAGCATTTTATAAAACATGACATTAACTATGATAGTACAAATGTAATTGAGTAGGTATATCCTTTTTTCTGTATATATCAAAATGATTTATTTTAGCATTTGTCAGTCTAAGTGTTCAGTTAGTTGAAAATGTGTCCATCTGTGAGTGTAAACATCTTAGCATGAAAATTAGCATGTGTCTTCATTCCTATCTCTCACACAGATATATCTGTACACTACATTTACGTATATTGGAATCATGTCGCATGAATGCATGAGGTTTTGCAGTTTTTTAATTTTCTTTCAACAACATGTTACAATGATGGTTAAATTTTCTAAAAATACAATTTTCAGCAAATTTTATCCAAAAATACATTATGTTAGTATTAAAATGATATTCCAGTAATGTATTATGTTTGTCAGTATTAGAACTACATCCCAAGAATACATTAAGTTTGTCAGCGTTGTAAACATGTCTTGGAAAATTGGTCATCATACTAGTAGAAACATCGTTCAAAAACCCATTACTTTTGTTTGTATTAAGAACACTCACAGTAAATGCAAATAAGTTGGTTGGCAATATTGTGTTTACTAACTTGTAAAATACTTATATGTAAGTGTAGGTTTTAAAATAATATTTCTCATTCTATAATATAAATATATGTGTGTGTGTAATTTTGATATACATCTATAGAAATCACATCTAATTATTATATTTGTACGCTGTCTTTTTATACATTAGTACAAGGTTCTTCAAA
The DNA here is from genome assembly GCA_011833715.1 of Carcinoscorpius rotundicauda. NCBI lineage: Eukaryota > Metazoa > Arthropoda > Merostomata > Xiphosura > Limulidae > Carcinoscorpius > Carcinoscorpius rotundicauda. The sequence continues at coordinate 34,522,151 of CM022393.1, forward strand.
ACTATTTTCACTGTATCTAAGATTACTTAGTCATGTAGAAATAATGGAATCACAGGAATTCTATGCTGTTACAGTTGATTTTGTTAGCAAGTGTCATCAATTTGAGCCTCCTGCCAATAGTTACTTGTACAGTGAGTGTAATATATCAGTTGGGACTCTATGTCTCATTCGGTGTAAGATTGGATACACTTTGCATGGGAGTAACCATAGCATCTGTCTTGAAAATGGCACATGGAGTAGAATTGGCATCTGTAAACTGGATGTGCTTAATTGTAAGTTTTTCATTACTTCTGACAATGCAATAATGTCTTTTGAATTTTTCTCCGAAATTGTTAGTTGAAAGTTTACTTTGCATTCTGATGAAGCTTGAAATGATGTATATTTTTACATTAATAATCTCTAGCAGAAATGCCATCTTTAGAGTGGATGTTTGTACTATTTAAAAAAATTTAGAAACGTGAACATTTTCTGAACAAAAGACTAATTTTTTTCTGTGAAGTACTGTTCAGGAAAAGTGCTAGGATTGGAGGTCTGGCATAAAAATTATTAAATTTGCATAAATTGTTCACAATTGTTTTAGGTATAAACTGTAATATTTCTCAACATTAAAAGTTGTTATTGTTTATTGAAAAAATAATAGACTTTTAAGAACTTCAGTTTCTCAGTATTACATTTAAAAACTCCATCAATAAAGAAATAATCAAACCCTTATATACAGTCCTAGTGAAAGTAATCTTCTTGTTGTGAGGAAGGTATTTTTATCTAAAATTGCATTATAATATAAGAATGTTATTGCTGCAGATTCCACAGTTATGCTTCTATTTCTTTTAATCAAGTATACCAAAAGTGTGAAAATTTTTATGGATTTTTTATTGTTTGCCATTCAATAGATGGAGCAATAGTTTTGGTTTTTATGCGTAGGTACTGACATATTCTATACCCATTATAATAAAATGAGTAAAGCCAGTGTTATGTTTAAATATCATGGTTTGGAAAAGAAAAATAATAAAATACAATGGCTAACATCCACTATCATTGATTTATTTAAAAATAAAACTTGAATGTTTTTTTACAATCTAAATTTTTTTCATTCTGATATTCAATAACTGTCACATTTTCTGTATACATATACATATATGTGATAACAATTGTTTTTCTGTAAGAAGTACTGGTAGGCTAAATATTTTTAATACAAAATGATATATATACCTTATTTGAAGAATTGTTTTATAAAGATGTGACTGTGTTCAGTGAAAGGTAAAAGACCAAAATGTAATATAAATAGAAATATTAATGCATGTTTCAACTTTCAACTTGACTTACTAAAAGTTTAATTATATGTTTGTTTTTGCTGATTTAGTTTTACATACATTAAAGGGACAAATTTTTGTTAATTTGCAGTAAAATTCTGTGCACCACTGCAGCCTCCAAATAATGGGTATGTGGTAGGACAATGCTGCAATGATGTTGGTTCTGTTTGTACTGTTGAATGTGACCCTGACTACATCTTGATTGGATCTCAGAATCTCATATGTCAGGAAGATGAATCTTGGGCTGGGATTGTTACTTGTATTCGAGCCAATATCTCTGGTTAGTGAATAGAGTAAAGATTAAATTAATTTATTGCAGAGATCCATTAAATTGAAGGAGGTGAAGGATGTAGTCCAACTACAATGTTTACCTCAGTAGCTTTATTCTGTTTATTATCAAGTATAAATACTTGTTAGCCCTTTAATTTTGTGATTACTGTATGAGTAGTTGACAAGATTTTTGGAATTTGAGTCGTGTTTTTTTATGGCATTTTTATAATTATTTACTAACATTGAAAGCCTCTTGATTTATAACAAACTGTTATTTAGCACTAACTCTTTAGTTAGTCCAAGAAAAGCATTTAAATGTTGTTCAAAAACAACAAAAATTTTAACATTATATGATTTGATAAAATAAGTGTTTGGTAGTTTATGTTAGCTATCCAAATATTTATATTCCTTAAGTATTATATTTATTTACTCTATCATTTGTCACTTCTGTTACTAGATATTTAAAATTATTACCATTTAATGTTGCATGCATTATTTATTAAGTAGAAATAATGAAAGAAGAAACTGATACAAAAGTTAGGTATTCAGCAATACTGGATGCAGATTTAATACATTTTTTCCTCTTGTTGTCAGAGATCCAGTGCACTGAACTAAAGGCACCATCTAATGGTTTCATAAATGGCAGCTGTGACAAAAATGTGGGATCAGACTGCAGATTTGCTTGTGAAGAGGGATTTATTCTTAATGGTAGTAAAGAAAGAACATGCCAAGAAGACTCCTCTTGGTCAGGAAATGAAACTCTTTGCATTCCTCAGCCTACAAAACGTACATATAATTTTTCCTTTGTTATTTTTCAGCATTAAATATTTCTTAGAGAAAAGTTTGCATATACTTATTTACTTGTTTCACAAAGATATTATTCCTGGGTTTAAATAAAATACAAGTTTACAAAATTATTCTAAGACTCTTGATTTTATGCTTTCTCAAGTTGTAAAAATTTGCTTCCTTTTTCTTAGTTGTGACGTGTGCACCACTATCACTACCAAATAATGGTGAGATCATAGGAAACTGTGAAAATGTTGTTGGATTCAGCTGTGTTATTGGCTGTAAGGAAGGATACATTTTGGAAGGAAATAATAACCGTACTTGTCAGAATGATACCACATGGTCTGGAGAACAGCCACAATGTATATTTACATGTAAGTGTAAATGTTTTATATATTACATGTGCATTTTATCAATGTGACTAAACATATCCTGGGTTTTTCTTTGTGACTGTAAAGCAGTGTAAGTTGTGGTTACTAATGACTATTTTTCGTTTTTATGAGAGGTATTTACCACAAAGGCTAAATCACACAAAACAGATAACTGTCTACCTGAAATTTATTTCTTCTGTTTGTAGTTGTGAACCCTAAATAGTTTTTATATGAATTATTCTAATTAGTTTTGGTATCAAGATTGAATGCAATAGTATAATTACAAATTATTTTAGTGTATACAGAGGATTATAAGAATTATTTGAATGTGCTAATGCAGTAATAGTTATCCCATATATGAACTATTGCACTAGACGCAACATGTTTAGTATCAAAGTCCACAGTAAACTTTCAACCAGTTGACAGTGTATTTTTACCATGGGTATTCTTGAAGGTATGTGGTTTTGGAGTTTTTATCTAATGCCTACTCTGTTTCACGTGTCCTTCTACATCTACAGAGAACACTGAAACATGTTGGCTCTACATACTAAGTCAGTTGGATCCACATTATCTATCTATAAAGCAAAAGCTCTGGCTTAATCAAAGCTCTTTGGCCAAAAAATAACCTGTTGTGATGAAAATGAATGTATCAACTGGAGTCACTGTGGAAGTAATAAACAATATATGAAATTGATAAAGGCTCACAGCCAAAGGTTTGCCAATATTCAGCCATACCTCAGTATCTATGATTGTTTTCACAAGAATAATGCTGAAAAACCGAAATTACAACAACCCCATTTGCATTATGTCCTCTGATGCAGCTCCAAGAGATTTATTTTGATTATCATAAATATGGTCTTGAAGTTTATTTATACATACATTAGAGGACCTTTTGACCATTTAGCAAGGCATACTAGTCAGAGATTGACTTTGGTGTTCTGTTCAGAACCTTCTTATAATGGCAAGTAGTATTGGGGGGTAATATGTAATCACAGACACCAGACTGAATGTGACTGACAGTAGAGAAAGTAATTCAGAAATCAGCATAGAACCTGAAAAATAAGTCTTAAAACATGTGATCAGCCTAAGAAATACATGTATTTTTTTTAATAATTATTACAATTGTTTATATGGTACTGTCAAATATTTCTATTAATTATATATATGAAAACACCCACACAGCTCTGGCTCTTTTAAAGAAGTAATTCTTATGAACACTTTACAGATATGGTTATAGGGGCTGCGTGAAAGAGTGATAAGGCATTTCTTAAGAGGCTTTGTTTTGTAGTATCCAGAGTTAAAAACCAATCATCACTTAACTATTATAAATTTAAAAGGTTATGTACACTATAAAGCAATGGTATATGTATTCAGTTTGTGGCATGACTTCTTTTCTCTCCATAAAAATGGATTTTACAAAAAAGTAAGGACAATTCATGGGGAAACATTCTCAACATTGCAAATGGAAAATGTTGTATATGTGAATTAGTCAACACACTCATTTTAATGAAAATGCAAATTTGACCACATGTTAAGCTGAAGCAATGGAAAGCTGTATAATATGTATTGAGATATAAATCTTTGTCAAAGCTTTATGAGGGCACATCAAGTTTATACTGACCAGGTACAATCCTTTAGTGTTTCACCATTCTTTTCATCTGGTGCAAGTTATAAGTTTGTGACACATCATTTAGAATACTAATTTTTAACATAAAGGTTTTATAGATTAATCTGGTTCATTACAATGCCATTATCTAAAATTGATTTGAAGACATAAAAAAAGTATTACCACAGATAATGAATATATATATATATATATATATACGTAAAGATGTTGAATCCTATATTGAAATTATTTAGAGGCCTCACCACTTCATTACATTCCATTTCCCTACATTCAGTCATGCTCTATCTGATGACCATAAATCTTGACATTAAGAATGCATTGCAGTTTCTGTTGCAAATGAATTTGTAATAAAACTGCTTATAGATAGCACACCCATCTTACTTCCTTGATTTTTATTATTTATCTAGTATATGAGGATTGTAGTTTCCCAGTGTTCATTTCAACAATCCAATTATACTGATATTCATAGGCATTGGGTCCAGCAGCTTTATGAGTATGTATTCCTGTGAAATATCATAAATACCCATTTAATTCTCCAGTTTCTTGTAGTATGCAAGAGTTGGAAAGATAATGTTGTTGAAGCAACTTGAGCACACATGACTTGTTTAGCTTTTCCAGATGGAGATTATGTTGGTTAATGTCATCTGGGACATGTTTTCTACTCACTTTTGTGTTTATGAATCCCTACTTTATATAAGTCAAGGTCAGGGCTGAATAACTCTTATTGGGGACCCAGGACTTTTAAATATTATGGAGCCTCTTTATGTATGTTCAGTTTCCTACTTTGTTGAGTTATTGCCCCTTGAGGAATTTCAGCTTTCTACCACAACTACTTCTGTTAATAAAAGTACCTACTTTTTTTAGTGTCTTGCAAACAGCTCCTACTGAAACATATTTTTGTCACAAATGTTTACATGGATTGCCCCTGATCAGTCACAGACTTGATGTCTACATGCTTGTTATACAGTATGTCAATTATAGGAACTGGGAATGGATTTATACTAATACTGTTGAGCATAGCTTTTATAGACTTTCTATGTTGATATGGCACTTTCTGATTTGTTTGGATGATAACCAAACACAGTTCAGTTTTCCATGATCAAAAGTAGCATTCCTGTATCATTTATCTTTTGTATCCTTTTACCTCACTGTTTCCATAATTATTTTTAGCACAATAAATCAATATGTGAAATAGTAATAATGTGAATGTATTGAAACACCAGTTGAGTACTTTCATTGCAAATGATATTTTCATCTATAAATTTTAAAATAGCTTAGTATTAGTATACATATGAAAATAAAGATAAAAATATGTTTTATCAAACTATTTCAGATTATGGTGAGTAAAAGTCATGTTAATATTACAGTATGTGAACTAAGACATATAAAAACTTAAAATGTTGTTGTTTAGAATAAGCAAAGAAACAGAAAAGAAGAAGAATTTTTGTTTTTATACCTATGAAAAAATGTTTGAATTTCTGACTGTTATTTAACTCATGGTAATAAATAACTAAAATTAAATAATAATACAAATATTTTACTTATACAACAATAAATGTAGAAAAATTGAATGATACAATAAATGTCTTTTTAACAGCTGTTCATTGTCCAATTCTACGACCCCCTCGAAATGGATGGTTTGTAGGTTCACATTGTAATAGACTAGTGGGTAGTGTCTGTTTTGCTCACTGTCAAATTGGATACCAATTAGTTGGCACTCGAGAAAAAGTGTGTCTTCCTAATGGGCAATGGTCAGGAGGTCGCCCAGAATGTAAACGTAAGTATCATACAATATCTTTTTTAATGGAGAGTAGCTCTTCAATGATAACTTTAAGAGCTTTGATACCTGACTTTTGCAGAAGACATATAATCTATTGTGTGACGTTTTGCTTAGTAAATAAATAAACAAATAAATTATAGATAGTGATGGATGTAAGTTTCACGTCTTTTTAATGCCTAACCAAAAATTAAATCAGAATGATTAAACTTTAATATTGTTTCATAATGTATGAACTTTCAGCATCAAAGTCAAATGTTCTTTAATTTATATTGTAATCAATGTAAAATTAATAATTGCATACATTTAATCTAATGAACAATACTTCATTATTTTACATTTTAGAAAAAACTGACACACACACACACACACACACACACACACACATATATAAATCCTATCAGCTTTAACACATAGAAAGATTTCAGTTGTTTGCTATATAGAAAAGCTACATTGGGCTATCTGCTCTGTTAACTATGTAAGGTGTTACCCCTGTATTTTAGTGTTATAAGTGTAAACTCACCACTGTCTCACCATATGACTATAGGATGATACTTTTGGTGTTTGGTTTGTCACATAAGACTGTATTCTTTTAATTTACTAGATGATTGAAAGTTACACATTTCAGTTTCTTTTTATCTGCAAAACTACAAGCCAATGTAATAGTTAATTCTTAACAATTAATTCCCTTCTCAAGGAATTAAAACACTAAAATGAGGATTTAGATTTTATTCCTTCTCCTCCTTTGATCTGCATATTTGTTCTTGAACCATGGATGTGTAGAGACCTTCTTCACTATTTTAGGATTTGGTGCAACAAGTAGGTTATGTTTTGTATCTGTCTCCTTTGTCTTATGAACCATTTACCACTTTTAACTGAAAGATCAAATGCTGATTATTTTGTCCTTTTTGCATCACCAGTTCCTTGTGTTTCACAGAGTTCTTTGTATTATCCAAATCAATTTATGCTGAGTCATTTTCATAGCTTCATTTTGACCTGTTCAGTCATGACTTCCATTAATTTCCCTCTCTTGGTTTCTGCCCTATTTTATCTTCCTCTCTTCCCTTCATTACTTCTTCAATCTTACTCAACACTGCTTCATACTTATATTTCAACTTTTTGCATAGCTTTTGTCAAGCCGTATGTGAGTGGTTTTGGAATTTCCACACAGATAATGTCCCTTCTCTCCCACACAGTTTGTCTCTCATTCATTTGCTATTACACTGCCTTGGCATGATTTTTTCTATTGGTCTCTCCATCATGTTTTTTCCCTTTCTTACCTCTGTCCCTCAACTCTCCCATTTCTTTTGCTAGTTATTCAACCATGGTCTTCTTTTTTGTCAACTATTGCTGATTCTCAAGGAGCTATACCTTCTACTTTTCATTCTTCCCATTTCTATTATTTCTTCTTTTCTATTATTAATTCTCTTTTGTTTCAGTCCTTTCATATCAATTTTCCTCCTCCTTAAACTCTCTTCTTGGATTGGAACTTTAACTTCATCCCCCTTACTTTTTCCCTTCTTATATTGAAACTCTTGGCTTCCTATTCTTTATATCATCTCTTATTGGACAACCCTTTCCTTTTTCCATTGGCTTGTGGACATTAACAGTCGGATGTTTTTGTCCTTGATGTCACTCACACCCTTGATAACAAACAGTGACTGTGTTCTTCTTAATCTTGATCATTTCTTTCTAACTAGGATATTTGCTTTTTATTATGATAATTTTGTTTTATTTCCAATTTCCATTTCCTCATTTTCCATATGTTCTCCCATTCTCATCCAGATCTTCTATTCCTGTCAGAGCTCTAAGATTCTACATGGCTTGTATGGCTTCCTCTTGTGGTTTCCATTTTCGTTTGTTTTTTCAAAGGGATCTTTTCATTTTTCTTGACCTTTCTCCCATTACCTTTATGTATTGGATAGATTTATTAATTTATTTGCTATGTCTGTTCTTTTTTTGTCTTCTGAATCCTGTCAACTCTTTTATACCTCCTTTTATCCATTTCATCATCTCACTATTCCCTTAGCTGCTTATTTCCTTCTTTCTTTTGGGAAGGTTATCCAGGCTGGCAAGTGGACCAATCTTCTCAAGTCTATGTCCCACTATTTCAATTGCCTTGCAGTTTTCTTCTTGGCTGAATACTGCCTACATCCTATCACCACCCTACATTCTTCTGCTTATCTATGATTGGATAAATAATTTTTGCTAATGCTTTCTTTTTTAGTGGCCTTTTTACTCATTATTAGAATAATGTTTTTTGGTGAGTGGTGCTTTATCAGGTATGCTGTTTTTTAAAATCTGCACTGTTTGACCTAAAGGTCTATAATGCTTAGGGCTGAGATGGGACATTCTGCAAGACTGCTTTTAGGCTCCTCCTTGTGGTGTATTGCTTCATATATTTGTACAAAACTGCACATTCATGGACTAACATGAGTAAACCATAAGTGGATTGCTTCCCATCCCTGCCTCTGTTGAAATGGTCTGGTTTTAAATATAGTGTTTCATAGTCACCCATTGTACTTTCTCTGATGTTGCATCCCCCCTTCATCCAATAGAGTATGGTAGCCCTCATCACTAATTATTTTCTAGCTGATGGTGAACCATGAAAGTATACTCCTGAGCATGCTAATTCCACTCAGTTGAGAGTAAGGTGGAGATGTTCTGCCTGTGTGACTATCTTATGTTACGTGTCAGATGCCAATTTGTCTAGACTCTGTATTTCACCTCACTGACAGGGAGTCCTCCTTTCCACTATCACTTGGATATTAGTTCAAGGGCAGTCAGTACTGAACCAGCTGAAATAAGTCCTCACATGTATGTGGGTTGAGACCCTCTTTCTGCCACAGTCTGGATGATGCAGCATGATTTTGGACTTTTTTTCACATTGTCCAGAAGTCAATTGCTGGAAACATCTACTGTGGGTTTTGTTAGATTTACTACATGAAGGCTTAGATTATTGGAATAGTGACCTCTCTTTCCTTCTAATTCTTATGCTTGAAGTGAGTGATTGAAAACCCACTTCCTACCATGGATTAGTCGATCTAATTTTTGTGCCACTGGTTTGGACTGGACTTGACTTCTCATTTATGGACTGAAGTATCTTGTCATTCTACACGTATTTCACTTTCATGTTTATTTTGGATGTGAGTTTATTTTAACTCTTTCACCAAATATTTATTCCATATGGACAAAGAGTATAAGGTGCAGTCTCCCTTGGATGTATTGACTCATTACAAAACAAAATATTCCATAGTTACTTTTCAGACACTTTTAAAAGAGTATTTATGTAGGAACAGTTACACCAGTCCATCTATCTGAAAAATATGGGATTCTAGTTGTAACTATGAGATGAGGTAAATGATTGCATTGGATGTTAATATTTTCCTAGGCTGAAAATATATTTGTGACAGATACTTAATAGGAAGTACTTATTGGAAATATGTTTTCAATGTAGGAAAATATTATCATCCAGTATGGCAAGGCTATTTCATTTTAAATTTGTGGGATATTTTTCAAGTTCATATTTTAAAAGACTTAATTGCATTCTTGTGTTGACTAATTTACTTTGTTGCTTTAATTTAAATAATTTGTTTTCATTTTCAGTACGAAGATATAGATAATTACATAGTTGTTAATTGAGCATGATAAGCTTTGAATTAATTATCAAAGTTCTGTCAGTAACTGACACGATATAGTGCTACTGTTGTGTGCATTATTTCACAGCTATAGAACCACCAATATCACTTTCCAGAAAAGTGTGTTTAATGTAGTTTTTTCTTATTTAGCTATTCAATGTGAGCCATTAGAACCACCAGATGGTGGTCAAATCATCAACAGGTGTATACCTGAATCTGGAAACATTTGTCAATTCAGATGTAATCATGGTTATCTCATGATTGGAAGTAATACAAGAGTTTGCTTAGCAGATGGACAGTGGGCAGGAGAGGCACCTACATGTCAAGGTAAGTGTGCATGCATTCGTTGGTGATTGTATAATTAGTTATGACAAAATCTAATTCAAGTAAAATGTACATGTTAATATTCCTGTTTTAGGTATACTTCTGGAAACAGAGATTAAGTATTATTCAGAAAAGCAACAGTTGATAAAACTTGTATCTGAAGCACCTTTGTTAGGATAAAAGTTAAGAGAATTTCCAAGCTTTGATAAATAAAAATCCATCTACTGCCATTCTCACAGAATGTGTTCAGGTTTCGTTTTTAACAGAACATGAAACGTTAAAACGACATAGATCTACATAACATTCCAGAAAAGAGAAATCTGAAATTAGATGGGATTTGTACATAGTCAAGCCTGTGCTGATTGAGAAATGATGAGTGATCAAATCAAACCACTCTCTAGTTGGTAATAAAATATTTTCAATTTTATCACTCAATTTTAGCAAATTTACAACAGTTAGGTGAATCAGGTCTTTTCTCACTCTAAGAGTTTTTATTAGGATGAACTATTAGCAAATTACTTCAAACTGTAACTTTAAATTATCTTAGTGAAAACAAACAATTTTATCCTCTAAATTGAACTGTATGTTCTTTGTTAATGAGCAGATAATTAAATAAACTGCAACATAACATTTTCAGTTATTTCTGTTATCAAAGCTTAAGTAGATTGATATTAGAAGTGATTTTAATGTGAAACAGTAATATTCCTTGTCTTGTGTTCAGTATTTCTGTATGTGCTACTCAAAATCGTTTTAGTTTTATTACTAGCTACAATACACTGCTCAGATGACTTAAGTGATTTTTCAATCACAACACCAAGATTGCTTTCTTCAGTTACAGTATTGAATGTATTCCTATTTAAATTGTAACACTAATTTGATTTGTGAAAATCTACATGCATCACCTTACATTTTAGTTACTTAAACATCTTTGGCACATTGAGTGATCTAAATCTTCCTGTAAATCTGCATCATCTGTGATGAAGTTAGTCACCTGAAAAATCTTAATGCAATGTGCAAACTTAAAATTTTTTTTAGTCATATCAAAGTTAATATCATTGATATAAATCACAAACAGCAGAAGACCCAGCACAGAGTTCTAAGGCACATCACTTGTAACTGTGATCCAGTCGAGATCTAACTCTATTTCTTATCACTCTCTGCTTTCTACTTTCAAGCCAATCTTCTACTTAGTGTAATAACATTTCCTCCACACCCACAGATTTAGTTTTTGTAACAAGTCTTTTGTTACTTATCTTACCAAATGCTTTCTGAAAATTAAGTTAAACTGAATATACAGTATTGTTTCCTCAACTTTTTCAGCAATATCCTAAAAAAATGTTAGATTTCTCAAACAAGATTTTCTCTCAGTGAAACTATACTGACTCTTTGACACTATAACAAATTGCTATAACCGACTCTGCAATCCATCATTAATTGCATTCTTCAAAACCTTTTCAGTTACTGATATAAGACTAATTGGTATATACTTGTCTTCACACTTTATCACCTCCTTTAAAAAATTGGACTAATGTCAGTCAACTTCCAATCTTCTTCTACTCTTCCACTACTCAGTGACCTATAGAAAATATTAGTTAGCAGTTCACAAATAAAATCTTTAAAACTATAAGATAGAAGTTGTCTTGTCTAGAAGATTTATCAATTTTTAGGTTTCTCAACCTTTTTCTTACAATCTTGGAACTTAATAAATTTTACATCAATATGTTTCCCATATATTAAGTCCTTTGGTTGAGGCATAATAGTTGTATCTTCCTTTGTAAGGATTGAAGAGAACATATAGTTTAATAAGTACATTATCTCATAATCTTCCAAGATCAGCTCCCCACTTTCATTTTTAAGAGGCCTAGTCCCCATCCTAATATTTTGCTTACCCATCATATACCAAAGGATTCCTTATTATTTGATTTAACTCTCTCAGCCAGCTCTCTTTCATGTATACAGTTTTGCACTTTTTATCTTCTTTTTAAATGTCTCTTGATTTCCTAGAGTCTTCTGTATCCTTATTATTTCTAGTAAGTTTCAATTTCATGAATTTCTTATGTTAATCCCTAATATGATGTCTTAAGCCTTTACTTATTCCACACCCTTTTTTTCTACAGAGAACATTTTTGGATATTAATTTTTTTCCTAAATGCTTCCCATATCTGTTCAAGATCCCTTCCAACTCTTCAGTCTAATCTACATGAACTAGATCATGTCTCATTCCATCAAAACTGGTTTTCATGAAATTTGGAATCCAAATTCAATTCTACATGTAGTAAAATCCCAAACCTAATAGTTCAGTGGTTGCTTGTACTTAAATGCTCACAAACCACAACTTTTTCTATCATATGTACATTAAGTGCCAATATTAAATCTAATATTGCTTCCTCTCCTGCAGGTTTTTTCACCAGTTGGTGTATAAAAGTGCCCTGAACAATTTCCAGGAACCTATCTCCCTTATTGTCAGACTCAATATTTCACCAATCAATACTTCTGAAATTAAAATATATTTTTCAGCTACTATTCTGATCTCATAAAACAATTATACAGATAGAGTATTATGTAACTTTTGTAATGACAGTGATAATTAGATATATATATGAAAGATAATTTGTCCTCAGGTTATCACATCTAAAATAATAAATAACACCAAATTGGTTCCTTATGATATGAAGAAGATTTAAGCTTATTGACTTATAAGGAAGGCACTAGAAGTAAAAAATATATTTTCATAAATTCCTTTTTGTGATGAAACAGCTAATTTAAGATAAGTTCTAATATTTAGGACTTTTGAAATAGGTTAAAAATATCATTTTAAAAGGATAATTTTTTTCAGGGATGTTTTTAGACTGTAAACCTAAAATCTGTTCAATAAAGGTTAATGAATATATTATATAAAATCTTCCAGCAGGAATCATTGTTTGTTTTCTAGTGCAGAGTTCTGAGTAGGTCTATCTATGTACTGTGGAGAATTGATCCTCAGATTTTAGTATTGTAAGTCAGTAAATGTAACATTGATATATCAGAGGATCCTACCCACTAAGTGTTATAAGAATGTAGTTCAAACTAATGTATTGGATATAAGTGAGAAATATTGTAGTCAATGTTTTATACATATATTGGAAAGCAAATTTTCAAACAAGAAAAACGCATAATTTTTTTTTTCAGTTTTATTGTTAAATGGGTTATATTACAAAGTAGATTTATACCTGATAAATAAAATGCATTCATATATGTTCTCTGTTTGATACAAGTACAGAATAACACTACAATGTTAACATAACATTCTGCCAAGAATGATAAAGTTACAATAAAGCATATAAAATGTCAGCAATTTAAAGTTTATTTTATATGCAAAAACGGCTCGTTTGGGTTCAGAAACTATTTTAAATAGAAGAGCGAACAATGTTTCGACCTTCTTCGGTCATCGTAAAGTTTAAAGTAATGTTGCTAAGATAATATATTTACTTTGAACTACATTCATAGTGAAGTAGAAATCTTGTTGAAGTGGTGATAGGGGAACTATTTAACTTGCAGCTAAAGTTCCATTATAAAATTTTTGTAATTAATACATCATTACCATTAAAGCAAGAATATTTTATATACAGTTATAAAGCACATAACACTATAATTGCTCTCTTGATAAAGTGTTCTTAACTTCTCCACATTCAGTGTTGTACAATGCCCACAAGGCTTTTGGCTTTGTTTCATGAAATAAAATAATTGCATTTAGAGCAGTCAGCACTTTTGCTAAATATTTTTAAATCCCTCAAAAGATTGTTTGTTTTTTTATGTATTCTGTCACATTTTAGAAAAACTGATTTCTCTGAAACATCTAAATGGTAGTTCTGTATAGGTAGTGAAATATTTAATGTTCATGACTTTGACAGTGAGGTCCTTTAAATGTTCTACCAAACATGCAGTTATGGAAGTTCAAAGGTAGACAAAAGTAAGGATCAGTTGTATGTCAGCAAATTCAGTGGCCCCAAAGGAAAAAATTGTTTAACTTATCTGAACCATTTTCTGAAATAAAGTTTTTGATCTGTATACTTTATTCAAATCATTTAACTTGAGTTTATTTTTCGTTTGAAAATTTCTTCCTATCTGTCATATCTTAAATTGTGATCTAGTATATGTTGTAAATTGAAATAAAGTGGAAAAGCTTTTCCCATACACTCTGAAGTTTCCATTTGTGAGAAAAACTGTGTGAATTTCTCTACAGTTGAAATTCTGGCTGTAAAAATACTGAGAAGTGGAGTTTCACCTTTTTTTAATACAGAAGATGTTTTAGAAAATATACTTTGTTATATTTCTTTGTTTTGTCTTTATACAGAGATTAGATGTCCAGTGATATCTTTACAACCTGGGGTCCTGACATTTGGTAACTGCAGTAATTCCATTGGAAGCCGTTGCTTTTTCTCATGTCCAGTGGGCTTCAGACAAAGAGGAAACTCACTACGTACATGTCTGTCAACTGGAATGTGGTCTGGAAAAAGAATCCATTGTTTAAGTAAGATGCAGTCTCTTACCATGTTTCACTAAATTTTTTTCTGAGTTTTAAATAAAAAAGTTCTTGTTAATCATAGTTCTAAAGCTAATTATAAAATCATATAATATGTTTGAAAGGTTATCAGAAGTATCTTAAGATGCTCATAATGATTACCATGCCTCTCCATGACTACTAACTTTGATATAGGTAAGTATCAAAATTCTAATTAATTTGCTTTTCATGTAAATGTTATGTTTAAAATTTTGTTGCTTATTAAATGATAATTGAAATTTGTAAATGGCAAAGCAATATATAAAGTTATAGAGTAATATTAATCACCAGCCAATCAATTAATTTTTATACAAATCATGTATCTGATGATTCATCATGAGATCTAGAAAGTAAATGATGAATGTTGCAACCAACACCTACAATGGAACATTTGGTAGAAGTGACTTCTCATCTTTATAGTATGACATTTCATTTCAGTTCAGAGTTGTCTAGCAATATTAATGTAAAAGAGTTGATAATGTTCTGAGTCACTTTTGATCACATCTGAAGGAGCTTCTTCTAAGGCATTTTTAGTGTTTTGAGTCACTTGATTGGATCTGATATTTCCAAACAGTGTCCCATACATGCTTGATAGAATTGAAGTACAAAGAAGATGCAGGCCACTTCATTCACTCAGTGAATGTGCTGACCAGTTTAAAATGATTATCCATTAGACTAAAGCTAGGGCCAATTACCCCTATACATGGCAATTCAAGGGTCATAGGTTTCATTTTTGCATGAGAAAAATGTTTGGATTTTTACAAATTTTTAACTGATTATAAAAAAGCCTACTTATTTCACAATAAAGCAGGTAATTGGTAAAGCATTATCTTTGATCTTGTGGTTTATGTATATAGTGTTGTTTATAGTAATAATTACTAATTTATAGTAAATATAGTTTATAATAATAATATCTGTATAGATTAGCTGGTTTCCTTTTATTCAACAACTTCCCATATAAGCAAGCTACACAAATGTCTTAAACTGTTTGTTTTAAATTACAGTGATAAGTGATACAGAATTATATAAAATCTCAGTGAATAGCATGCATTGAAATAAGTAGTCATTTACATTTCAAATTGTATAACATCATCAGATGCCTGATTTACACATCAATGAACCAAATGATGTAATTAATGTTAACTTATTACACTCAATTTTGCTATGTCTTAAACACAAGGTTTCAAATACCAATTATCTTTTGAGGTTATGTGTGTGGAGGTCAATACTATACTAAAGGCATACTATAGCCTTTTACAAAATTTTGTAAGTATGTTATGTACTTGATGTCAGAGCCATAAAATATCCATTTTACATAACACTGATGGTTTAACAACAGTATATGGATATTGAAAAACTGTACATGTAAATGCAATATACAAACTGTGAAAGGGACAAAAGTATTTTTAATTTTTGCATGGACATTATATTTCACTTCAACTACCAGAGTCTGAATCAGATTGACTACAGCTATTTATTGACATATCTTGATTACAGATACTTTTGCATCTGATATTTTGTGAATAAAAAACTTGTACATTTTACTAACATCTTGCCATGTTTTGTTTAGATACATTTAGTAAACTTGGAGTTATAGTCATCAGTACAAGGTCAGAGATATTTCCACAACCCTGTGGCCTTTTACTCATTTGTCAGCAACAGATAGAATGTGTGTTTTTAATAAATTTTCCATGATTTAGGATTAGATTCATTCTGACCTATGAATTTGTTTCCTCTCAAAGAGAGTCAGAATATGCTATTAAAGTCTCATTGCTGTTGTAATTAAAATTTTCATACATATTGATCATGCATGCTTTATTCTTTTTTATATATTTACAAGTTTCAATTTTCAATTATTGCTCAAACATAGCCCATTTAAATTGTTTCTTGGATTTGCAAATATAACACTATAAAATAATCAGCTTAAATAAATCATTTTATTTTATATTTACTCCACCAAATGTAATTTTAGTTGATAACATGGAGCTAAAATGTGTTTGTAGTTTGAGTAAATAGCTCCAATATCCCAAGCCTTGTTTTCTTATTATTCTCAAGTTTATAACTTCTCAATGTTTAACTTATTTTGTGTATAGTTACTTTGGGTTATAAACTTCAGACTAAAGACACAAAAATGAACTCATTATGAAGAGAACTGAAAATAAATGTTTGTGTAAATGAAGACATTTTTAATGTAAGACATCACAAGCTTTGCTACAGTCTGAAGTCTAACCTTTTCACAAACTAACATGCATAACTGCCCATAGGAACACAAACATCTTGAATATTGTTAAATCTGTAGATAGGACAGTTCCAGTTCTGATGAATGTTTTCAGTCATGGTCACTTTAAATTATCTTAACGAAAAATAACTTGTCAAAAAGTTTTGATATTTTAATTTATTTATATATAAATAATCTTAAGGAGTGGAATTAGAAAATACAGTCTGATATTTCTCCATTCTAGCTTACTTTAACTTTTAATGAGAATAAAATATGAAATAAAGTAACTGTTTTTGTATGTAATATTTAAAGTATGTCAATTACTAAATGTAGATTTTTGCTTTTCTTACTTTACAGTAACATGCCCTATGCCACCTAATTCACGTTTCATTGGACGTTGTGATAGAATTCAAGGGTCAGTTTGTAGGCTTGACTGCCATTTTGGTTACACTGTTCAAGGGTCATCAACAAGAATTTGCTTGCCAAATGGTCAGTGGAGTGGTCCTCAGCCAGTGTGTACTGAAACAATATAGATCTTCCTGATAAACGTTAATTTCACACTTACACACACATAGATATATATATTTGGCATATACAAGATATTTTTTGTTCTTAAGTGTGATATTAGTTTAATCCTTAAAACTAAAACTATTACTGGCATTAGTATTAGTAATGTTGTTATAATGTATGAAACTGTTTCCTGCATTAAATAAATCATTAGGGTTGGTTTGTTTTCTAGAGGCATGTTGATAAAATAGTCAATTTTATATCATTGTCTTTCCTTCTCAATTATCTGTGGTTTGCAGTGTAATATCATTTCAAATTTATATATTATTCTGTGTTGTGACATCTACGTTTTGAGCAACTATGTCTTTGAAATATTCCAGTAATATAAATAAAATTGGATATTTTATCTTAAGTTGTTGTTTTTCATGTATTATTCAAGCTTTATTTCAAACGGATTGCATTGTTTAGCACAAAAAATGGTTTAATTTGAAGACTTTCTTCATAGAAAATTTCTTTGATTCAAAGTACAGATGGCAAAACATTTTGACTTAATACAAGACACTCTAATTAGAATAATATGATGTAAGGGTGAGGAAGATATTTTTTATTTGAGGCATGATGGGAAATATATTGAGATGCCATTTTGCTGTTTCATGAATTTTTTTATTAGTAGTAATTATTCCTGTAAGGAGGATATTTTAACCCTCAAAGGCTCAAAACACAATACAGAAGAAAAGTATGAACCTTAGATTATACTAGTTTGTATAATTCACTTATTACGTCACTTGAACTGCTAGTTTATATTTTTACACGTAATTCATATAAATGAAATAAAATATTCACATGTAGTTTGAAAAAGAACAATAATCAAATTTTAAATTTTGAAATATATAAAATGTACCTTATTTATGTACATGTACTTGATCCCATGTATGATACTCACATAGCTACATCAAGGAAGCTTACATTGCCAGAGCATCCTACTACAGGCAATTAAAATAATTGCAGCTAACTTAAGTAAAAAACTTTTATGTGGTAGCCGTCATTTCAAGCAGGTTGACAGTTATATTAGTACATACAATGCGTATAAATTTATTTTTGTTGGGTCCCGATAGGGTCTGGGTCTTGATGCAGTTTCTCCTACTGCTCCACCTTTAAATGGCCATGTAAACGATGTCAAACGATATCCGTTACCGAGAGAAAACAATCCTGACGTTGCTTGAATCGTCAATGTCGCCTTACGAACCTACAGACGTATATACAGATTCGAACAAAAATGGTAACCAGAGAAACTTGAAGTAACCCCTTGGAAACAGAAAATGGTGTAAGACAATATAAATAAAATAATATAAAACTTCCCAGATAAAGCAGAAACGTTTGTAGTATAGTTGGGGTATGTAGCAACACGCCACCAGAGGTTGTCACACGTGTTGCTATCGGGGAGAGGGATAGAGCGATAGCATTACAGTAACACAAAGTGGAACCAAAGATATGTTGCTTGGCCATGACATCGTAGTTCTATGAAGTTGAACTAGCTCATATTTGATCACTATGTCTCAACATGACTATAATTAATACAGTTAATATAAAACGCTATTTTATTAGAAAATTGCATTTCCTGACCGTTTATATTTAAATTTTATACAATAAATAAAGCTTATTGTTTTACTCTAATTATAAATCAAATAATTATTTTCAGGATTTTTGGTAGCATGATGATAATAAATTCCTGGACAAAAATTTATTTTAAAATTTTTGATAATAAAGAGTCTACAATATGATATACATAAAAAGACACATCTGTTAAGGATGTATTTACATGAAAACATTTCACAACAATATCGTGAATAAACAAATCCTTACCATATTTATATAGGAGTTTTCTATTTAACACTTGTCGATAATAGGCATTATATATATATACATACATACATACATACAATATTGTCAACACACACACACTGATGAATACACACGAACGTGGTTTATAAACGCAAAACGATTACACTTTAAAAAGAATAGTTGTATTCATTTTAGCTGTCGTTATTAACACTAAAATTAAAAGTTCAGTTTGGTCACAGTCTGACATGTTTGATATTCAAGGCCAATAGCCAGCTTGGATTTAGAAAATATACTGAACAAAATTAAATTTAAAAAAATCTTTTTGACATTTAATGTTAGCTCAAACAGATAACAGTTGTTTGAAAAAAAAAAAATTAAGATAAAAGCGAATTATAGCATACTTCGCTATTTATGTATTTACATTATACGTAATATTGAAAATAAACTACATAATTTAATGTTCACCATACTTTAACCACAATTTTTATATGTTGCTGAATTTTAAAATCCAGTAAACATAGTGTTTTCACTTTATATACCGATATCAAACACTAAATGTATATCCTCACTATTTAACGAGCCATTTCAATTAGCGTGTAATCATTGCATACCATGACAGATGTGCAGGAAAATTTCAGACCGTGTCAGTCGGTTTAGACTAATTTTGCAAAATGAAAGATCTATTCAACTCTAATCTACTCTAATGTGAAATGTATGATATTTCATTATATAATACAATAAATTATATAATAAAATCGATTCAAATATAATTTTTGATATCTACTTAAACATGTGAAACGTATGAGATTTCATTATATACAAATGTCCACTTGTAAAATCTTTCAAAGAACTTTTTAAACAGGATCAAAATCCTTGTAAACTTCAAACCGACACTTCAAAAACGTCTGTAGTAGAAAATTTAATCGTATACTGAAAACTAGAATGTGATGTTACTTTATTCATATAATTTTCATACTTCATTCGTATAATTTATGAATATAATACAATGTTCTAAAATGAAGACGCATCTACAATGATGGTCTAATAACAAAATCACAATTTTAATTTTCAAGACGGCTGGTATGAGTATCAAAAATAATTGAAATATAGTACAGAACAACATTTCGACTTTCTTAGGTAAACTTCAGGTTAAAAAAGAGGGTTTGCAACTTTTTTAATAACCCGAAGATGATCTAAAAGGTCAAATGTTCTGTACTTTATTTTAATCAAAGTTTTAATACCTCTACCAGCCGTCTTGAGAGTACATTTTTACTTCAAATGAGTTTCTCGTCATCACGAGAATCACAGTTTATTCACAATAACAATTTGTTTTGGAATTTCGCACAAAGCTACTCGAGAGCTATCTGTGCTAGCCGTCCCTAATTTAGCAGTGTAAGACTAGATGGAAGGCAGCTAGTCATCACCACCCACCGCCAACTATTGGGCTACTGATCACTTTTGCCAATGAATAGTGGGATTGATCGTAAACTTTATAACGCCCCCACGGCTGGGAGGGCGGGCATGTTTGGCGCGACGCGGGCGCAAACCCGAGACCCTCGGATTACGACTCGCACGCCTTACGCGCTTGGCCATGGCGGGCCCACAATAACAACACTTAAAAATAACACAGTTTATTAAACTTTTAATAATGAAGTAATTAAACCTGAGCATTGTTACAGATCTATGCGATGAGATAATTGTAATCACATAAGGCACTTATTGATGTATCTTCCCAAGAAAATAAGCTATAGAAATAGAGAATAATAGAGGTTGGGAAACAAGTAAAGGGAGAAGGTTTAAAGGTAGTTAAAGTAAAACCTTCTGTTAACTATTTAAGAACAACTTAAACAGATTTATCATACCTAGTTCTAGAAATTAATGGTGTGAAATTAGTAGATCGTATAGACACTGGGTCGAAGGGATTATTCAGTATTAAAGGAAAATATATGACAATAAATTAAGAGAAATAACCATACACTTCAACGAAAAACTTGGAGTAAGGTTAACACGTGTCTTGAAAATGGAATGAGTAACTGTGAACCGTTAGTACACTTTGAAGCGAAGCTATTAGAAATAGAATTGTGTATCAGTGATTTGTTGTCGCTAAAGATTTGGCTGTATTTTGTCTTACTGAATTAGTAAAATGAAACAACCATTAATTTCTTCATAAATTTGAATGTGCCATCTATTAGGCATGACTTTGAGACTAAAAATATACTAACTGAAGTGCGATGTTCCCAATATCACTGTACTGAAACGTCTGGTAAATGCCTATAAACAAATCACATATTAAAATGAGATCAGTAGATGTTAATAACTTTAACTAATCTGTGGTATGGAAAACACTTTACAAACCACACAATTTGGATCAGTTGCATATGGTGTTAACTAATAACATTTTTATGTATTATTAGATAATACTCTAAAAAACTATATCACTCACTTTCCTAGAGCTATCAACCTTGAGGGTCGTGAGAAGTAGCCTTGGTCGAATCACATAATTATACGTAGTTGACATAAAGTGTCTGATGGTACAAGATTGTTATCAGACTTTTCTAGGCTCTCACTTTGTTACCATAATAAAATATTGTAAACGAGGCTATTAAAAGACCCTCAAGGTTTAGTTAGAATCTTAAACCAAGTAGAAAAAACACTTTCTTAACCCGACTATGAATTTGTATATACTTATGATTCGGTCAACTGAAAAGTAAACGTGAACGTAAATAAGATAGCCTCTATAACGCTATCAGTATCATTATCAGTAGTACTTGGATTAAATAATAATATAATAATCACGTGATAACAAAGCCCACTCTATCTCCATATACTGTTAATATGCATGATATATTTTCTTTGCTCCATATTTGCTCAGATTCTGTGGAACCAACCAAGCATTTTATTGATGCTTATGTACTGCTGATACGAATCGTTCAGGCTAAAGGTTAGGATGGAGATAGAGTCACTGAAACATTTACAAATTATCATTACAGACCTGTTTCTAAATAAAATTTTCAGACTAGAAAGATCGATATAAAGAGCCACCTTGGTCGATTTTTCTGCGCTAGCCGTCCCTAATTTAGCAGTGTAACACTAGAGGGAAGGAAGCTAATTATCACCACCCATCGCCAACTTTTGGGCTACTCTTTTACCAACAAATAGTGGGGATTGCTTCCACATTATAACGCCCCCACGGCTGCAAGGGCTAGTATGTTTGGTGCCACCGGGGTTCGAGTTCACGACCCTCGTATTACGAGTCGAGTGCCTTAACACGCTTGGCCATGCCGGCGTCCCCGAATGAATCAGGTTTCGAACTTTAAGATCATATGTTCAAGCCTATCGCTGAGCCAGTTTTTAGGAGCTTCTGTTTCATAATTACTAAATGCTAGTGATGATGTTGTTTTGAATTAAGCACAAAGCTACACAATGGGCTATCTGTTCTCTGCCCACCACGGGTATCGAAACCCGGATTTTAGCGTGTAAGTCCGCAAACATACCGCTGAGCCACTGGGGGGCACTAGCGATAAAATTAATTAAGAATTTATTTATATAACTTCAGTTCTAAATCTTGCATTCATGATGAGGGTGCGTGTGTTAAATGTATAGGTATGTGTGAAAATTCTCCGTTTTAGTGTATATGGTTTGGCAATGTTAAAAAGACATCAGGGAATATTTTCGGTACTCTTATCACGTCCCTCTTAAAATACTTTTCTTCAGGTAAAAGTACAATTTTAATTCAAATATTCAATGTAGATAAAAATGCTTAGTAATTTTTAAACATAAAGATTTGACCAATATCCTGCTCAAAATTGAAGACGTGTTTTTCTGTTACTTATGAAATACTAGCTCACCTGAAACCTACCATTTAACTCCTTTTATAAAGCGAAATGGAAAGCAGATTTCTGTTTTGTTTGTTTTTATTACTTCGCCTAAAATATTTTCCAGCGAGAACATTTTATAAATATCTCCAGCATAATGTTTGCCATATGGTTATGATACTCGACTTGTAATATGAGTGTCGCGGGTTTAAATCCCCGTCACACCAAACATGCTCGCCCTTTCAGCTGTGGGGGCATTATAATGTGCGGTCAGTCCCATTATTTGTTAGTAAAAGAGCAGCCCAAGAGTGGTGATGACTAGCTGTCTTCCCTCTAGTCTCACACTGCAAAATTAGGGACGGCTAGCCCTCGTGTAGTTTTGCACGAAATTCAAAACAAACCAAGCATAATGTTTAGTTTAAATTTTGTTAAAAGTTTAAATATTTAAGAACCTTATGGTCTGTCTCATAATTAAAAGTATATATTATATATGTTTATGTGTTTTTGAACTAATTAAATTCTTCACAGCCATATTTTCCAACTTTCTTGTTTTCTTCTATTGATTATATAAACATTATGAATTTAATGAAACGTGAACCTTTGCTGTTAAGAAGAAACAATATTAAAAGTTTAGTACACACTGTAAAACTAACATAACTCTTTCTACAGCGAATAATGATTTGACCGATAGAACTTCATTCACCTCTCAAGGAGAGCTGGCTCTACCATGTAAACTTCATAATAGATGGGCTTCGATCGTCCTTTTGAATTTGGAAACAACTCTTGTCGCCAGATAATGACTTAGGTTCAAACGTTTGCACAACCCGTGAGTGTTTTTTGTGTAGTTTACGGGTGGAGTCATCTTGTAGTTAGTTAGTTTTTTATTAAATGCTCTGTTAGTCGAAAAATGTTATGTTAGAGCTTGTAACACGCGTCAGAAAGCTCGAGTCGAGTGTCATCATTATTCAGTTTGAAAATGACTTACCTAAAGAAACTTGTTTCTACCTTTAAATCATTACAAACTGCTCAATTTCTCAACCTAAAAGTGACGTTTGGAGCAGATCTGTTAATTTCTAGAATGGCTTCGACTGTGGATTATCTAATGTGCAAAAACAAAAGTTTGAGTACAAATGAAGAACAAACCAGTACAAAACACACCGCCAAGCAACCAGACGTTTTGTTTCATCGAACGGGGACAAACACACGTAAAACTGGTACGGATTATGTAAGGCTGATCAAACCATTCTTGGTATCATTAGCAATCATAGGAATTACATTAAAGGACGTAAGATATCGATCATTGCGTGAAAAAATGTCAGACAAGATGTTCTGGCAAAAGTGGTTTGTGGTTGTACTTGTTCAGTGTTTGTCGATAGGAAGTTTCATTGTTGAAATGATGTATGCAAAAGTACAAACACAGGAGTTTATATTTATCACACACTGGTGGCACTTTACAATTTTTGTTCAAATAGTCCAACATACTTTATGTTTAAGTAGGCTGTTGTGGCTCGAAAACGGAGTTTTTAGTTTGATGGATCTTTTGGAAAACAACATGACAGAAGTTTTCGATACAGCTATCAGAAAATTTATGAAAATGGTAACTTTCTGGGTTTGGCTGTCATGCTCTTTTACTATTATTGCAACAGTATTTTCAATGCCGTTTTCTGAAAAAGACAAATTATATTTAACCTTAACAGTTTCTGTAAGGATAGGAACAATTTTGAGAATGTGTCAGGTACTTTTCATAGCTTCCTTATACTGTATTCTCTGTATTTCTGTTAGATGTAAGACGAAACAAGCTCTTGATGGAGGATTCGTTAAAATGACTAGCGCGAGAAATACCTCCCGTGCTTTGAGAGAGTTTTCTCAGATGGTGTACAACAATAAAAAACTTTTCAATGTTTTAGATGACATTTTTTCACCCATAGTATTCTTTTGTCTATTTTGCGTATTTATTGAAATATGTGTATTTGTTAATAGTTACTTTCAATTGTGGAACTCAGATTTCTGGTCAGGGTATAATATCATTTACATTATTAATGATGCATTTAGATCAATCACTGTATTTATCTTTATTGGATTCAGTGCATGTCTTGTAAACGAAACAATTACTTCTACCTCTGAATTATTGGACTGTTGGATTCAAAAATTACCAAACACATCAGATCAACTTACTTATTTAGAGGCAAAGATGATCGTGTTGGCCGAACCTTTGGGATCTCTAACAATGTGGAAAATAACATCAATTTGTAGACGTTTACTTATGTCCTATGTTGCAGGAGTAGCTTCATACGCGATCTTAATGTTACAAATTAATCCAAATGCCAATCTTTGATGTTCTAGTTTTATCTCCCATTAATCTGTATAGAAATCAAGGAACAACTATG
Organism: Carcinoscorpius rotundicauda; assembly: GCA_011833715.1. Lineage (NCBI taxonomy): Eukaryota > Metazoa > Arthropoda > Merostomata > Xiphosura > Limulidae > Carcinoscorpius > Carcinoscorpius rotundicauda. The sequence continues at coordinate 34,547,563 of CM022393.1, forward strand.
ATTGAGAACAAACAATATTAACTTTGGTTTCTCTTCTTTTGTGTATATTTACCACTAATAACATATGTGATGTCATAGAACACCGTTGTTAGTTCCACACCTTCAAAAAACTAATTGCGTCCTTTAATAGATCGTATAGGCAGAGTATTCATGTTGAAATTTAATTGAATGGGCGACGTTTGAAGACGAAAGGCGGAAGACTTTCGAAACGTCGTCTTTAACACTTGTGTTTTTACGACAGGTAGTTGTTGTCCATTCAGCTAAATTTCATCAGTACTAATTATGGTTCACGTTATGCATAGAATTCTATCATTCACATTTTTATTCAAATAAAATCCAGATAAAGTTCGGTTATCGTTTTTTGTTATCTGATTTAAAATATTTTAGAAGATATAACTTTCCAAAAGTAAAAATAATTTCATTAAGTAGTGATTAAAACGTTTAGTGTTATTTTACATTTTTTATTATTTACGTTTGTTAGGAAGACTGTTTTGCATTGTTAACTATTATTTTAATTTACGGCTAACCTAGATTTCCTAATCAGAAATTATACTCTTAAACATTAATAACAATGAAAAAATTAAAATGCTTGGCTGATGAATCAATTATTTCTAATCATTTTAAGTATATATATTATATATATATGTTACTTTGCAAGCTTTTAGTTCGATCAGCCTCTTAATTACAAAAATTTTAGCAAAATGTTTAGTTTGGATAATCAATATAGATAACTGGTTTTAACCAGAAGTTAGTGACAACGATGGTATTGTTGTTCAGTTTAAATATTTTACTATGTATTGAATTATTTCAGCATGATTAAAAAAAATCAATTCAGTTCTATCTTTGTTGTTTGTCATATCTGAAAAATATTTACTCTTAGTTCATACACAGACCGTGATCTCATTTAAGGTTTAAATTTTCAAAGTATGAAATCATTAAGTGACGGTTCGAGATGTATCCCTAATTTATAAATGTATATATATATACTCAACTACAGGGTGGTCGCTAGAAAAGCGGAAAATTTGAGGGTCAGATGAGATTATGAATAAAATGCGTGCTTACTCATTTCTATTTTGATTTCTTTACATCATGAATAAAATGCATGATTTTAATATCTTAAAATGCATTTTGAGCATCTGTGAGTGTAATATAACATATGCCTTTAAAAACTTTGTAAAAGTTATTCTTTGTAAAAATAAATAGCTGTTTGACAAATTTTCCGCTTTTCTAGCGACCACCCTGTAGTACATTAAAGTGCTCTGGTAATTCTTTAACAAATATATCTTATACTGACAGACATTCAAAGTTATTTTTAGTTGGACTACACTTTCCTGAGCTTGAAAGATTAATGATTTACTTATTCCATGAATAAGGTTATTCAACTAGAGTCAAATAAAACTGTTTTAGAAGTTCATTTAAGTCTCTTTTATGCTGATCTGCACCAGTTCCTTAGAAAATCACTCATGCAATTCAAGCTGCTAATTTAAACATCAAGAAATACATCGCACAAGCTGATAGAATACTCAAACATAAGGGAACGTCTGTTTTGTTTATTTGTTTTTTACAAGTGACGTATAAAACAAAATCACCAGTTTTGATACTAATAAATCACATTTGTATTTTTGACTTCTTCGGTATCTTGTGTGCATGTGGACTGAATGACTAGTTATGTGACCCGTAGAGTCCGGGTAAAGATGTCCTTTATTTTGAGCTATCAGCAGCACACGCCACGACAAGGGCAATATCCCAATAAATTAAGAGAGTTAGCAAAGATTATTTCAGTTTCCTTTGTTCAAAATGAAAGAACAATCCAATATTTTGTTATTTTAGTATGCGTATGCCATATTAATCGTATTACCGTAGATACACGTGTGTGTTATAATTAATAAATACCTTTGAAAAATAGAAACAGAAATCGCATGAGGAAATTAGAAGTTTGAGAACTTTAATGGACTGCAACTGTTAGTTGGATAAAAAAAAATCCATTAAAACAAACCAGTGTTGCTTATAACTAACAACGACAAATGATATAACTAATTCTAGAAATGTATATATGTTAACATGTTTTTAAACAATTACATCAAATGGAATGAGATGGTGAATTCAGTACATCAAACTTTAGATGAAATATACTTTGATTTAATTTTGCAAAGAAAGAACGAAAAATAGAAATAAGTAAATGAAAGCTATATACTTGAGAAAAAACGGAGACGCAGCCTCAAAACAACTATGTAACGTTGAGGCACAAATCACATTCGGAGAGGGAGTGTTTATGCTGAACCAAAGCCACATTGGGTTATCTGATGTGTCCACACCAGAAAATCGAACTCCAAATTTTAGAGTTGTAGGTCTGCAGACTATCAAATATGAAGAATTCACCTTTTTGTAAAGTATATAAGTGTTGAAAACGACTGCGCCTATTTATTCGTTCATTACTCTGAACCGATGGAAAGAATCAGTATAGTCGCATTATATAGGAGAGATTACTTCATTTCTTATCAAAGATTTCTTCTCTGTTGATGACGTGAGCATCATGAATATTTATTGAAATATATATATATACTGTATCCCATAAGAACAACATAAATCTATACGCGTATGTTATAAAACTACTTTATAGGAAAGAAATGAATCATTATAATGTTTACGAATCTCTTACAAAGAGAACAAGTTGAATAATATACAAACTGTCAGTGTACCTTTAGTGCCTATTCCAGGCAAACGTTTGGTTAGCGTATGGTGGCTTAACACGAAACCTTTATGCTTTGGTGGCATTATTATGTTTATTTTTAGGAAGTGCCTATTTGTATGTTCAAAGAGAAGTCTCAACTTGACAAACTGTCAAAGCAAAAAGTAGTTACTGGTAATAGTGTGGATCCTAATGTATAGATATATATTAAGATTAGCTCTAAGAAACTATTAGTTTGCCCCTGAAAATGCTTGTTATCAAGTATCATATTTTTATGTTCAATTTATGTTTTAATCATACGCGTTTTTCTAAAATAATGTAGTGATCAGTTGGTAAGATAATGATAGTATAGAGTAACTAAACTCAAATATGATTGTGTGAAACTCATCATTTAATTGTATGTATATAATTAAGAATAACAATATTTATTATAAGTGTTAAAGTTGTTTTATATGTGTATTATTTCAAAAATTAAAAAAAAACATTGAGGAACTTTAACTCTAGTTTCAAAACAAAACATTTTCGAATATTCTGTGAAAGTACATTTAATTAGCTAGGTGTCAGCTTTAAAGAACCACAGTTCTTTACTGTAAGTGTTTGTGACTGGTTAGCTATAAATTTTAACAATAAACGAACAGCACATAACTTACTTGTTTTAAAATAATATATTCAAAATAATCAAATATGTACAAAAAATTCATTACACTATTGGTTATTGCAGTTGTATCTCAGTCTTTAAATAATTGCCTCTTTTCTTCTTTTCGTCTAAGCCACACAATCGGTTTCAATTACTTTATAACATCCTTTGATAATAAAGTTATTCTTCTCTACTTTGTTATTACGACACAAGGTTGGGATACTTTCACTTTAGAAATCGTTATTATACGCTCCTTATGATTAAACTCATAATTACGCAGTTTCGCTTCACTTTTACCTTCACTAACTTTTACACTAGCTTGTTCGTCTTTATACAAATACATTGTTCAGTTGAGGTCTAGAACTTTTTACAATCAACGAAACGTTATGATTAACAATACTTATTTAAAAACAATACAGAATTTAACTAAAATATATTTAGCTGTAACTTCAAAATGCATCTGTTTTTTACTTATTGCACCAGTTTCAAAGTAATTTTTAAATCAACACATTTTCAGTAAAACTATGCAGCAAAAATATTAACGGGAACAAAAAGTACACGTACAGGGGCAGAAATATCGAAATACTGCATAATCAATACTAACAAGTAACAGCATAAGAAAACTATATTTATTTAGCTACAAGTATCGACATGGTGAATTTTAGTTATTATCTCTATATCTGTATCTATCCCTGTAGTGGTACAACGACATGTCTGCGCACTCACACCGCCAGAAATAATATATATATATATGTGTAGATAGCTGTGATCGGAACCCAACTGGATTAAATTTAATTAATTAAAGATTTTGCTAGAGTTACGATAAAGAAGAGTCAGGTTATTTTTTTAATCTAATAGCCAGTAAACCTAAAAGTTCATTAAAGAAATGAATAAACATTAATTAAAGTGAGAGTTTTTCATTAGGGACATTGTATGTAGATGATGTACTGTATGTTACTGTGGAGTATTTTCTGACCCTTTAGTGAGTAGTTCGAAATTACGGACAGCGGAAGACAGGCTTGGTAAGTAACTTTGCTGTAAATTTAAGCTAAAAATACAAGTTAACTATGAGCTGGACGATGATGAAGTCAAATTAGTTTCATCACACATTCATTACACTTGTTAGATTTCATTTGTAAAGTTATCAGTTTGTACTTAAGAAAATGTCAGATGTTGACGTGAATGTTTTACAGTATGAACCAATAAAAATGTTCACAATGGAGGTTTAGAAACTATAAAATGTAAAAAAGTGCAAATATATATAATCTCAGAGTAGAAATGGAACATCAGAAAGTGTTTAAGAACATACCATTTTGAAAAAATAAACCGGGCAAGTTGATACATATATATGTGTGTGTGTGTGAGTATGTGTGTATGTGCTAGTGAATGCTTGAACGAATCACGAGATATTTATTTTGTTTGTTTCACAGATATGAGGGAATGGCGCGAGAGTTCCACATTTTCTCGCCTTAATTTCTTTCAAGGATGTATAGGTCCGACATGGCGTTTGACTCGTAATCTGAGGGTCGCGAGTTCGAATCCCCATCGTGCCACATATGCTCGCCCTTTCAGCTGTGGGGGCGTTATAAATCCCACTATTCGTTGGTAAAAGAGTAGGCCAAGAGTTGGCGGTGAGTGGTGATGACTCTTTGTCTTCCTTCTAATCTTACACAGCTAAATTAAGGAAGCTAGATCAGATAGCCCTCGAGTAGCTTTGTGCGAAATTCAAAATAAACAATTCAAGAATATAATTACTTTGCTTCACTTCTAGAGTTGTATATTACTGTCAAACCATGATAAACGTAAATAATAATAATAATAATACAGGATAAACTGTGGTTACATTTGTATAAAAAAGTGACCTCATGTATCACACCACAAAATTAGAAGCAGCAAACGTGAGTAAAAGACTATCCGAAATACGCTTGATTTTTAAAGTTTATTTCCTTGATGTTGAATTTGATAAAATAAACAATTCAAATAACTGTTTTTATACTTAGAGTTTGTTTTTTTTCTTGGAATTTCGCACAAAGCTACTCGAGGGCTATCTGTGCTAGCCGTCCATAATTTAGCAGTGTAAGACTAGAAGGAAGGCAGCTAGTCATCACCACACACCGCCAACTGTTGGGCTACTCTTTTACCAACGAAAAGTGGGATTGACCGTTACATTATAATGCCCCCACGGCTGGGAGGGCGAGCATGTTTGGGGCGACGCGGGGGCGCCTTACGCGCTTGACCATATACTTAGAGACCCGTGTCTAAAGACACAGAATAAGCAATATAAGAAAATTTTAATATCTTATCAATACACTGGATGAGGATCATCGCGACAAAATCTAGCGTGAACATTGAAAATTTGGCAGATCTATTTATAAATATAACTATTAACATTTACATGATATTTTGTCATTATTAAAGTATGAAGAGTTAGACTGGATTGGATTTTGTTACGAATTTTTGGACGACTTTACAGAAATACAACATCTGTAAAGTTTTATTGAAGTTGTACCTGAAAAAATGCTCCTCTCAGTTTATGCAACAGTCATAGGAGCCTTAACACACCGTAAACAACGTGCACATTGATGTTTATATCTGTTATAATGAATTAATGTAATAAACGCAATATTGCTACCAGTATTTTATGTTGGGTATACCATGTGTTTTAACTGAAATAATAAAACTGAAAATTTTGACATCAGTTCTGCATTGCATTTCTGTCTGTGTACAACCCCTGATATAAATGACTGCATAATACACCCTCGAAGAGCACAGAGAAGGAAAGAAAAAACGTGATTAGTTCTTACGGTTTGACGTCATTGAACGTAATAGTTATGTGGATTACCCGACAGGCAATAAACAGTTACGTCGTTGTTGACAATACACCCTTGCACCTCGGCGGCTAGTGATAAGTCTGGCTGTCTAAGGGCTTATGATACTAAAAATATGGTTTTAATACTTGTGTAGAGCAGTGTATGAATAACCGATTGTGTAGCCCTGTTCTTTAAAGCAAACGAACAAAATAAACATCGTATACGTGATAAAATAATTTAAGCCCCATTAATGGAGGAAAACTCGACTGGACGTTTGTTAAAGTAAAATGTAAAGTAGGTTCTATTTAGAACTAAGTCAAAGGGTGAAAACTTCACGTCGTACTTTATAGCCAAGATTTCGTGTAGTAAAAGCACGTGGTGTACGTCATGTGACTTGTAAATATACAAAAAGATTATGTAAATATATGTGTGATGCATCGAATGCACGTGTTAATCATATTACTGTTTTTGAAAGAATCTCACGTCCAAGATAAACCTCAAAGAAGCCAAATGGAAATTTTTTAATTAAATATTTTTTCAGATGCTTCTAATTTCATCAGTCAATTTGCCAGAACATAGTACTGAGATAGAGTTATTACTTCACCAATAAACACATCAAAGTTTTCAATCTCTTTCTTGGGTAAACAATGACAAAATCATTGACTGATAATACAATGAAACTATAAATGACTGTTTTAATTTGAGATATCACAGAAAAAGATATAAAAACGTAAACAAGCTGAGCATGCTTTATCATATGTAAAAAATTAAAATGATGGACGTTTTAAACTCCAATTCTTACTTGTTTTCATTCCACAAGACTTATTTGACAATGCAAACTATGTTCATTAAAAAGCTGAAAATAAGCATTGTTAAATGCATTTTTGAGTAATAGGATATAACTTCTTTTAAGCCTAGTTAACAACTCAGCAGAACCATGTTGTTTGTTGCAGTTACAAATTTAAGCACTAGAAACATAGTCATGAGATAACATAAATTGTTTCAACGTCGGCTCTAAGACTAGAAGAAACATGACTAAATACGATGTGGCCGCGGCACTTTAACTTCACCTATGAAACTTTTTTCTCCATTTCATTAGCTTTATTTTTGCGCGGGAGTGATACCAAGCGAGAGGCGGTCGCATAACCACATCGATTTTATTATTTATCAGGACCCCTTCCCCCCAGCGGCATGTCTGCAGACTTACAAAAAAAAAAATGGATTTCAATACTCGTGGTTGGCAGAGCACAGATAGCCCATTGTGTAGCTTTGTGTTTAATTCAAACTAACAATTAATTCATCAGAATTTCTACAATCCTATCCTCAATCTGAACTTCTTTTAGACAGGATTAGAATAAACTACGAGACCTTGTGTGTGATCAAATAAATATACCGACAGAGCTTCACCTCCTGAGTTAAACACTGTAATCAGATCTGAAATCCGTCGAGAGATTACGGAGCTACGAGATAAAAAATTGTATACAACAAAAAAACTTTAGAGCCATTCCAAGAGCGGTGTGTTTAAAAACAGGTGAAGAGAATCAAGTAATTATTTGTACATTTTTATTTCTAGAATAAATTCAGCCAGTTTATTGTTTATTCAGCATGAAAAACAAAAAACTATGCTTAACAAATGCTTCCGCAAGAAATAAATGTTAAATAAAAAAGTAACTGTTACATGAATGTCTAGTTAATAAGTATTATGTCTGTTTTTATTTATTAATTATTTTCCTTGAATATTACGATGTTCTTGATATGAAAAGAAATAAATTTGTACTTAAATTAATAATATATTTTTAAGTTTTATTAAAGTTGTTGCTTTCACAGAGAAGAACAAATATTTATAAATTCTACTTTTCTCATTTTCATGTCTCCCGGTAGGACAGCGGTGTGTGTGTTTGTGTGTTTTCTTCTAGCAAAGCCGCCCCCCAGTGGCTCAGCGGTATGTCTGCGGACTTACACGCTAAAATCCGGGTTTCGATACCCGTGGTGGGCAGAGCACAGATAGCCCTTTGTGTAGCTTTGTGCTTAATTCAAAACAACAACAACTTCTAGCAAAGCCACATGAGGCTGTCTGCTGAGCCCACCGAGGGGAATCAAAACGCTGATTTAACGTTGTAAATCCGAAGACTAGCGCAAATAATCCTCGTGTAGCTTTGTGCGAAATTCAAAACAAACAAACCATTCTTACAATGCACTCACGCTCACAAAACGCAGAGTGCAAATTTTTGTCAACAGAAATCTTGGACTAACAGAGTGGCAACCCAATATTTATTTTAATGTACTGAGCATCTAAAAGAAATGAATGGTAAGTACATTTTGGTGTTACTCAAACACATGTGATATCCTTGGACATGCTCTGCACATTGAGCGATTGACTTATAATGCATTTAATATTCGTCAAGAACACCATATTATATGTAAATTGATCAAACAGCCAGATCGTAGATTCCTAGAATTAAATTATAACTGGCTCTAGTTTTGAACTAGTGACCAGAAGAACAACGGCCAGCGCATTCACCACTGCAGGAGCTTTGTACAGCACTTTAAAGCGAATAACTGAATTAATCATTAGATGTGTTACGAGCCATTTGCTCAGTGTGCTTTTCATATTTCATGATATAACGTTTCGAACCTCGGATCTATCGAGTCGCAGGTCGACATGCTAGCTCTTAGGCCTCGCCAAAGAATTCACTTATGAATACTCGCAAGGAGTTATTATTTTTAAGCAAAATATGTCTTGAGTAGCTTTATTTGAGATACTAAAATTGAAAACAACAAGAAAACAAAAACAAACAAACGTAAAAACAAGTCTAGCATAAAGGTATTGCAAGTTTGAACAGACAAAAGTCTGGGCATATAAACTGAAACGCCATACATTTCAAACACTGATACAGAAGTAGTTCATAGAAAATGTTTTTATTCACTAACAAGCTAGAAGTTTGGTTTGTTAAATTAAAGGTTCGTTTTATAACGCTCGTTACAAATACAACATGATAATAAAAATACACCTACAGTTCATAAAGAAATACAGTCGCGAGATTTTTGTATTGATAAATTTTGATCAATCACATCATTCTTAGAAACATTATAAACAGTTTTCTGAAAAAAAGAATGAAACCAGTTTACGAATTTATAAAATCTCAAGCATCAAAAATATATATGTATGCATAACATATGCATGCACATCGTGCGTACAACTACATAAAAAAACGAATAGAATGACTGATAGATATGAACAAACCAGTTATTCCCGAAGAGCAATGGTAAGATACTTTACTATTGCTTTACTTAGTCTATTTCGAATGTGCCAACATCTTAGAGCAGACCAGTCATATGCTATTTGGTATTGGTGTAACTGTTAAATTTTGGATTTGACAACATCAGGATAAGGATCTGTAGTAAGTTGTTTATTTCTCACTTAGCCATACTTTTAGATTTCTCAGGGAGATGATTGGTGAGTCCTTTACCACTTGTCCAGTTATCAAGGTTTTTATGTGTAATTCAGGCCATTATTAGCTGTTTAATAATGGTTTAGCTCTTCATATTTTCATATTTTGGTCATGTTGAAATTTTGAAGCACGTTCTGTAGAAAACTTGTGTGTCTATTTATATTTGTAGGTTTTTGGTGTCCCATACATAAACTAAGCTAATAGTGAACATTTCTATCTGTAATTAAAAATATTTCTAAACCTCATGTATTGAAGTCTAATAAATAAGGAAAACAGTTAAAATCTAAACTGAAACTATGGATCGTTGCTGCCATAGAAAATAACTATTAGGTAGTCCAGAAATAAATGTCAAAATTCTCACGATGACATTTAGAAGCTGAATATTGAGAAATTTATCGTTGGTTGGTTCGTTTAATCCAACGTTTGTCACTTACAGTGTGTCTTAAATGTCTGCTGTTTCAACTCTACTCAGAGTCAGTTTTGCAATCCCCAAGGCAGCATGGACAAAAAGCTACCGAAACTACACGGAACATCAACCAGACATTCGGTCATGGACCTGTTACTGAACGTACAGTTCAGCGTTGGTTTCAAAAGTTTTGACATGGACATGAAAGTCTTGAAGACCGTAAAGGTCATGGAAGGAAGCCATCCTAAGATGAAAACACATTAAGGGAAGCAGTTGAGACAGGCCCTCGCAAAATAGTACATGAGCTTGCAATAAAGCTTGGAACAAGGAAAACAAGCAATGCCAACCACCTGTGTGCGATGAGAAAGACGAAAAGTTGGATAAGTGGGTTCTGTATGATCTGACTGAAGATCAACAACTGTCAAGGATGATGCTCCAAAAGTTGAACGAATTGGGAATCGAGGTTCTTTCTCATCCACTTTATTCTACAGACCTTTTCCCTACAGATTTTCTTTTTTTTCGAGCATATAGACAACTTTTTGAACAATCAACACTTTCAAAAGCAGAAAGCTTCAGAAGAAGCTAAATGTGGTCTTCAGAAAAAGCTTTCAGGAAGTTCATTGACCATAGAAACTGATTTTTATAGCAGGGGGATAAACAGCATCGTTATACGTTGGTAAAAGTGGGTTGAAGCAAATGGTGCTTACTTTGATTGAAGCATGTTTCACAACACTGGTTTATATTTTTCCAAACTTTGCAGTTCAAAAACGACATATATTTTTGGATAACTTAATAATCTCGCATTCCCGACACACCAAATATGCTCGTCCTTTCAGCCGTGGGGGCGTTACAATGTGAGGGTCAATCCCACTATTCGCTTGTTAAAGTATAACTCGGGAGCTGCGTGATGGTGAAGACTATCTGATTACCCTCTAGTCTTACACTACTAAATTATAACAGCCTTCACAATATAACACAAAAAGAAAACGCACGAACAGTGGCCCATTGTCTTGTTGTATGTAAACACATACGTTATCATAAATTGAATATAAAATGAACTAGTTAAGTTAAAAACAAATATATCGAATTAAATTATATTTAAATAAAAGTAAGCGGAACTGGCTTTAGCTTATTAAAAGTTATGAAAGTAAACTTTAACTGAATATAAAATATTCGAAGACAGTTTAGTTCCTTAACCGAAAAACACTATAAACAGGGTGAACAAGGAAACTAAGAACAAGATCTCAAAGTAAGTTCTGACCAAAACTGGTTCACATTCGCTGACCAGTTACAAAACTGAGTCACAAGTATCTTGAATTAACTCTGCTCCATGTGAACGTTTCAGAAAAGTTCCACATACATAGTGTAACATACGACATAATATAAACATTCAATGAAGCAATACATGGCTACCTTGATCAAATCGTACTAAATAAAGTAACACCTGTGACAAAATTGGCACTTGAGTTCGATCAGATCTGGTACGTTCTAGTTAAGCTCAATGTTTTTGTATGGTATGATACAAGCTAGTGAGATATGGATTTTTTGCATACCGTAAGTATCATTAGATTGTTGAATTAATTGTTAGGTGTTTCAGGAATCTGACTATCTTGTTTTGTAATTTCAGACATTTTAACGAAAAAAAGCCGAAATGGTGTTTATTACTGGTATAGATATTTAATTTGAATGTATTAAGTTATTGTTACAAACCAGTATATATTAGTCTACTTGAGAAAGATCCACCTAGTGTCGACGTGTTGAAGCAATATTAAGCTGCTTGTTACACGTCCAATTGCTTAGTATTAGATGTGTGAACCCCACAATGACGATCTGCACTAAAACAATTATTACTCTTTCAGTTACATGTCTTGAATATGTCGACTTCTTGTTGTAGACCGTTTTTATCTAACTAATTATTCAGTTTAGAATATGTAAGCTCTTCAAAATGTATATCATAATTAAAATAATTACAACTGACCTAATTATTTTGCTGTTAATTTTTATTCTTTGGTAATCATATGTTTTTGATTGTCTTACTATCGTGGTTTGGAAGGTAAGTCTTCAGGTTTGGACCTGAAGTGAAATGTTTATCGTAGTTATTGTATTTTCGCCAACCTGTTTTTCTGATATTGCTATTTAACCTTGCAAATAACGAAATCAAGCGCAAACCATTAGTAAATTTCTGGTATATATGTCCATTTCTTGATGTTTCGACCTTTTGGTGCAAAATTCAAAACAAACAAAACTTGTTTGTTTGTTTTTTGGAATTTCTCACAAAGCTACTCGAGGGCTATCTGTGCTAGCCGTCCCTAATTTAGCAATGTAAGACTAGAGGGAAGACAGTTAATCATCCCCACCCACCGCCAACATTTAAGCTACTTTTTGCCAACGAATAGGGGGATTGATTGTAACACTATAACCCCCACAGCTAAGAGGGCGAGAATATTTAGTGTGACAGAAATTCAAACCCGCGACCCTCATATTACGAGTGGAGTGCCTTATCAACTAGCCATACCGGGCCATTTTTTCAAGTATAGATCAATAAGGTAACACATTACTCAACATCCCAGTTTTGAAGTACTCCTACCTCAGATTATTTTTACCACTACATACATTAGGAAATGCAGATTCACTAACTTGCCCTTTCAGCCGTGGGGACGTTATAATCTCACTATTCGTTGATAAAAGAGTAGCCAAAAAGTTGGCAGTGGGTGGTAATGAATAGCTGTCTTTTTTCTAGTATTACACTGATAAATTAAGGATGGCTAGCGCAGATAACCCTCAAATAACTTTGCGCGAAGTTCAACACAAATAGCTTGTAACCAGCTCGATCGTTCCGAAATCCAAAACTTTACCACAAGGCCAACCCTTGTTTTATACCTAATTAATGCAAATACGTTAACTGTTGACAGTGGTTCAAGGCCACTAACACAACAAAAACATCTTTGATGTATTACTTTCTGCTAATCACTGTAAAAGATATCCAAGATATCCAAACACCTAAAACTGGTACACTTTTAAAAGTCCGAAAAACGAGGGGTGGGGTAAGTTATCTTTGGTCTCTGCACCATTTAAAACAGAATCGTGCACAAACAAATGCGCGTGACTGGACTACAGAACCTTTTTAACTTCTTAAAGGACCATAAATAAACATCGTTATTTTTATCTGCCTATTAGAAGAGTAGTATTTTTAGATTCCTTAAAAAAAAAGACAATAAGTATGAAAATAAAGGTATAATACACTTGCCTCCAAGTGACTTCTGTTTAATTTATTTACACATTTATTCTTCATTACACTAAAGAAAAGAACCAGATGCTAACACAGAAACTCTTTAGACTTACTTATGTATAAATATTTGCACATAACATAATTCAAAACCCTTCTATGGCATGTTGCGCATTAATAAATGCGTTTCTCTTTTCTTTGTTTGTTTTAAAGCAAAATTACACAACATACTATCTGTGTTCAGTCCCCATATTGTTATTTTAGGCTATTCCAAAATCCACCTTTCACAAAATTGCAACAATGAAGTGATTAATATCGCATTGTTCACAATACTTCCAATTAAATTAACTTTCAAATTAAAAATCATACTATTTTTCCATGAATATTCGCGCTTTCACAAGATATCCCAACAAGTTAAAATGTTTGGTCCAAAATGACCAAGTAGTTAAGGCACTCAGTGTGTAATCAGAAAGTCGCGGGTTCGAATTCCCGTCACACTATCATACTTATACTTTCAGCCGTGGGGCATTATAATGTGACGGTTTTATATTCTAACGTAATACAATACAACTCGTTTTGTATTTATCAAATTTCCTATAAAAAAAAAGTAAAGTTTTCAACAAGCGTTCTGTTTTGTTATGTAAAAACCGTTTATATGCATATAAACCACTAACATTGTTCTCACTTCTTAGGAAGTGACCTATGACCAAGGAAGTGAGCCTTGAGAGCTTCGTTTATTTGGATTTTAAGGTTATAACAATAACACATTTTTTAACAGAATGTAAAACACTTAAAGGTTATTTTTTAAAGTTTTTTGTAAACATATACTCTTATGTTATTTTTGGAATCTTACCAATTTGTCGCAGATTACCTATGTAGCCACCAGAGGGCACGATACTGGTGCACTCTCTTTAACGTTAGCTGAAAGAATAAAAGAAATTCTTTAGTGAGCAAACCAATTTATCTCAGTCTTTGTTATTGTTGTATAAAAAATACACAAGAATAATCACCTAACAGACTACATTCATTATATTTGTTTTGTACTTATAGCGTTACTGGGTTAATTAGAAATCTAAATAAGGGAATCTCTCATGATCACAACTCTAAGGTAATATTTATTTATAATAACAAATATTTATATGCTTGTATTGAAAAAAACAACAACACTTGCAGCTGTATTATGTTAAAAGAAAGCTCTTGGGTGCATGCACCATAAGCTTGGTGAAACAGAGGGTAATGAAAGGCCTCGTGCAGCTCGACTTTAACCAGAACATGTGAACGTGCGATATAAAATGGGGTAGTCAGTGGTACTATAAGGCTTGTAGACAGACATCTAATGGCTTAATAATAACAAGAATAATTAACGTCACATTAAAACAATAAACTTCTTACAAAAGAGTGTTTTATGTTTAGTAGTTTCAGTAACAACACTATATATATATATGTGTGTGTGTGTGTGTACGTTGTTAGCTATTTTGACTTTATATTGTTCTTCATTGTTCACTATCAAGACTTTACATTGTTCTCTATTGTTCGCTATCCAACCATTATATTATTATCTATAATCCAGTGTTTAGACATTTTTATGTTCTACATTGTTCACTGTCTAAACATTACATTGTTCTTTAATTGTCATAGTCTAGACATTACATTGCTCTCTATTGTTCGCTGTCTAAACATTATATTATTCTCTATTTCTAGCTGTTTACGTTTACACATTACATTGTTCTTTATTGTTCACTATCTATATATTACATTGTACTCTATTGCTCACTATCTAGACATTACACTGTTCTCCACTTCTTACTATGTAAACTTCATATTGTTGTTATTCATTGCTCACTATCTATGCATTACATTGTTCTCCATTGTTCACTGTTTAGAATCTAGACATTAAATTGTTTTCTATTGCACATTAGTAGGCATTTGTATTAAATGTTGCTTTTTGTTATATCATATCAAAATTTTAAAGTAATTTTTCTTATTTTTTTTCGCTTTTTCTCTAACTTATAAGCAATTACACGTACAAAAAAGTATATTATAAGCAGTTGGTTTATTTAGGAGCACCACATTCCTTACCTTTGGTATAATTGCTGCAATCACGATAGTTTTTTTTATCTTTAACATTGTAGTGATCTAGATTTTTTTTTTACTTTTATATCACACTTTCAGTATACACTCGAAACTAATTTCTAATAGTGCATCTTCACATATAAAGTTTTGTTATCATAATTACAAAATTGTTATTAATTACTCGCTTTCGTAAGTTAGCGTGCGTCTGGAAATGTCTTTTAACGTTACTGTTTATCCTAAAATTGCTTTATTAAAAACTATAAATGGACTTTACTGCCAGATCTAATCTATCATCGATGTTATTATTGTTTGTGTTTTTTGAAGCTGTAATGCAACTAGAACATAAACTGTGGTCTGTAGCGCCACCTTTCTGTATTTTAAATATTAATAAAGTTCATAACCAGAACAGAATATCAAAAACACAAGCCCTGCAAAAGTGATACTTCACACATACTTTAACAAACTAAGTGACCCTTCTTTAAAATAAGTTTCACAACTTAAAATTCTTCCCCACAAAAAACGTATATTGAGCTACGCTTAGTAATATAATTGGAATAACATAAAATAAAAACTCTATCGACTAAAACCTCCTATGATCTTTTAGTTATTAGTTAACATAAATGTAGCCAAGAAATAATACAAAAGAATTTAATGTTCAGTGAACTGAACGATTATTTCAAAAATATATTAGCAGTAACTTTTACAGTATAGGTTTTGTTTATAATAATTATACCAAGCGCGTAATGCGTGCGACTCGTAATCCAAGGGTCGCAGGTTCGCGCCCACGTCGCGCTAAACATGTTCGCCCTCCAAGCCGTGGGGGTATATAATGTGACGATCAATCCCACTCTTCGTTGGTAAAAGAGTAGCCCAAGAGTTAGCGGTGGGTGGTGATGACTAGCTGTCTTCCCTCTAGTCTTACACTGCTAAATTAGGGACGGCTAGCACAGATAGCCCTGAGTAGCTTTGTGCGAAATAAAAAAACAAACAAACAATTATAATAATTACAACATTTAGAACCAAATTATGAGTCGTCTTAAGGTAAAATTTGCAGAGGATGATGAAAATGAGGTCTCTAGGTGAGTAAAATAACAGTATAGGTAAGGGGAAGCCCAGGATACTTATTTAATTTTGGTTTTGATTATTTTATTAGTTGTACTTCAGCTATTTTTCTTCTGTTTTTGTCTGGTTCTCTTCATATTTAACATTGTTTTCTGTGATAATGCTGTTCTTTTTTTAAGATTCTTGAAACATGAGATGGTCCTTTAAGACGTTTTTTTTTTAAGATTTTTAAGTTCATTTCTGTACCGGTTTATCCAAAGCTAACTAAATACTGAAATGCTTCTCTTTATCTTGATTAATAATTTACCTTTTTCTTTACTAAATTGATAATTTAACGCCACATACGAATCTTTCCTTATCATCACAAGTTTGTAGTTCTCTGGACTTCAACTGCTCTTTTGAATATAACTCTAACATCCTGATGGGATGCTTCGATAACGCCCTTAGTATGTTTAGTTTTCGATGCCAAATTGTAATTTTACTGTTATATTTTCTGAGTTTACTTGAAATATTTTATGTTTAAATGTGAATGGTAAAAATTATTAGACTGTGTTTCAATCGTGTTTAATATAATATGATAACAAAATTTTACTTTTACTGAATTAATTTTCCTGTTTTTCATTACAACTTTGCAATAAATATTACGTTATTTCTAATCCAGCTAGAGGCATTTTTTTCTTTAAGTTATTTCACTGGCAGTATTTTTACAATTAGCTTGAAGCCAATTCATATGATTATTTAACAACAATTATTTCACCGGAACCACATTATATTTTTTCACGAGTTCCTTCGTTTTTCTATATATTTAAACTCATATACTTTTGTTTTCTTACAACCACCTTATTTCTATCAATATATCTTATATGAATTCACCTCTGTTTTGTTCATAATAATATTTGCAGCTACCTTCTCGTCTTTAATACATTACTAGCAGCTTCTTCGTCTTTAATGAAGTACTATTTTAGAACTACATTCTCATTTTTTAGTACATTATTATCTTTGTTTCCAACTTCTAGCAACTATTAAACTACTATCAAAATTAAAGCGTGATTCTAGTCATTTCTATATCGTTATAGGTAAGGGCAAATTTCCCTTTACCGCATTATAGTATCCTCACAATAAATTTTGATATTCGTAAAATCTTCAACTTTAAAACTAATTTCACATCTTTGTTCTTTGCACATAACTTAATATCATTGTCATCTCTACAGTCAATTGCTCCTAATAAAAAACCAAAAGACAAAAGAGGATATAGAAAAATAACATATATTTATTGTTAATTACATAAATCGAATGCTAAACGTTAATTGTCTGTAGCTAATATCTGTTTGTTTTAGCATAAAGCAACATAATGAGCTAACTGTTCTATGTCCGTTTTGGGTTGGAATGGAATCCCGAATTCTATCGTTCTAAGCCTTTAAACTTACTGCTAACTTACCAGTAGACAGGCGGTTTAGTAAGTGAATTTAATATAAACTTTATAAAAGAATTCGTTGTTTTTTAAATTTACATTTTACGTGAAACATACTTTAAATTTAAATATAAAAAAATTAAACATGCTAATAGTACAACTAAAATATTCACTTGAGAATTGCATTTCATTAAATTGGACTCATGTCTGAACGAATATCAGGTAACAGAAAGCTTATCATGTGACATATGCTGCTGCTTCTTTTATCCAATAGTAAGACAGGATTTGTTCTTTGTCACGGCTTGTATAAATATGTGTAAAGTATAAAGCACGCGTAGTAAAGTTTAAAATTACAGACTTAGAACAGTTTTTAACTCAGTAAGACCTTGCTGCAATTTTGTAAAGGTTGCTATAACGTCATAGTTAGGCAAAACTGTTAAAGCTTCTTAGAAGTCGAAGTTTTAGAATTTTGCAGATTAGTTAAGAAAGTTTTCCAGTTTAAAATAAACGACCAAGATAAGAAATGTTTTTTATATTCTTTAAACAGTTTCGGGATCTAATCTGTTATATAACATTGTTACTTGTAACTCTACTAGCAGTGACTTCTTCTAGCTCTACCTGGTGCTCACAAGAGGAACTAGCTTTATACAGAGTCAAAATGCAAACGTTTTGGTCTGTAAAACGTTTCCCCAAACAGTATCCCCACTGGAGACCACATGCTCAATGGTCTAAAGTTATTGGTATAGTAGACTAATAATTGTGTTTTACTCATTTGTTTCAGTCTAAAACTATGATCAATAATTTGTCCAGCTTATTTTGTACTAAGAAGTAAATATCAATATATTTTTGGAATGAGAGGGTCTCTTAAAGGAACTGAAGTTCTTACTAAATGCGTATCCTTTGTATTAATATAAATTTCTAACAGAAATTTTTATACAGATTTTGTTTTCATACCTTGTCTCTGCGATATATATTCCTTATGTTGTATGAGAAATACTTAAAGTTTCAGTGATACGTCTGATGTATCTACAATAGGTTCCAAAAGTTCAATAATCCTCACTTGGATTATGTGTCATCTTGTTTCAAAAAAAGCATCGTAGATAAACTATAGAACGTATCCAAGTTGAAAGTGGTTTTAAACACGTAGGCTGAGAGACTTGGCCAGTTAAAAATTAAAAAAATACATTTTTTAAAATTAATTAACTTAGTCCTTGTAATAACTGTAAATAAACAAGGCATACAAGTTGTAGAATGATGATGTTAGTTTAAAGTGAAATTTATTATTGTATCTCAGAACGGATGTTATGGGTGTTAACACCTGTTTTTTTTAAATAAATTTGGTGTTTACTGGAATGTTCTGGTTTATTATAAGTTTTTCCAAATGTTGGTTATTTTTTTTCGCTGATCTCTGCAACATATGGAATGAAGAAGTGTAAGGTTTTTATAGTTGGTCAACAACAAACAAATAATATTAAATCACAAATTAGAACAAAACCAAAGTCCGTACTATGTAAAAACTACACTGACAATGTTGTTGTTGTTTTGAATTAAGCACAAAGCTACATAATGGGCTATCTGTGCTCTGCCCACCACGGGTATCGAAACCCGGATTTTAGCGTGCAAGTCCGCAGACATACCGCTGAGCCACTGGGGGGCTACACTGACAAACAACGCCAACTTTGTTCATAAAACACAATGTAACTACTGCCATGACTTTCCCTGCTTATTATCTGGGTGTTTTTTTTTATGATTATATTGTGTTTATTTGATCAGTAATGTTAAAAAACTTGTAAAGGTGTGTTTTTTGTTCTTTGAATCTAGTTTCCATTTTTCTGCTTGTTTCTCCAAAATTGGAGAAACACACCTTTACAAGTTTTTTAACATTACTGATCAAATAAACACAATATAATCATAAAAAACATCCAGATAATAAGCAGGGAAAAAAATATAAACAAACTCAAAATCAAAGAAGCCCTATTTATACAAAAACTAAAACCAAAATTAAACCAATATAAAGGAACACCTTAATATCCAACTGCGACGCTCCCTACAATCCCGTACCCTTTTATACTCTCGTCCCTAAGACATGTATCCGGGAACGGTCACTTACAAACTCTCTCTTTTAACCTAAAGATGACCTAGGAAGGTCAAAACGTTGTTCTCCGTTTATCAATAAAAGTGTTGATACCCATACCAGCCGTTCTGAGATACATTTTTTATTTCAAGTGGGTTTCTCGTCATCAAGAAACTTGTGTTTGTAGACTAAATTGTTATGGTATCTGCAAATTCAATCTGTTTTAATTTTGTTTGCGTAATATTGCTGTAGACAAAACGATTGGAAGTCCTGAGAAAGTCTCCACGCCTAAATTTTAGTCTCAGTCTTGATATTATGTGTCTTGCTTTAGCTTCATAGTAGCTAATTCTTTTTAGCAGAGACCAATATTGCCTAGGGTGTCATAAACTCATACATTTTTCTACTTTTTTTTAGCTTGTATCTGTTAACAAAGCACCAGTAAATTTTCGTTTATATTTGTGCTTTCATTAATTGTTTCAATGCATCAGTATTCAATATTTCAATTTATTAACAAATTTGTTTTGCATTACACATTTGTGTTACAAATGATGTTTTTAGATTTTAATCTATATGCATTGGTCTTTTCAAAGATTATAATAGAAAAATTATCAAGCCATATGAAACTTTTATTAAGTTGAAATAAGTACACTTTTACACAATTTTTGTGGACCTATAATTCAAAACAAATGTTTATCTTTTTACAGCTCCAAAACAAGTATTGTACTATGACGCTTTATTTCTTTTAAAAAATGAATATTTATCTTATTTAAGACTTATTTCATTACTTCAAGGGAGAAAAAAAGAGAAAAGATAACGCACTTATTATATAAATCTACATACATCACAAACCCTAACTTTATTCAGTAAACTTGTATTACCTGGAAAGTAACTTAATTATTATGTATTACTATTAAATTTTATACACAGGACTGAACTAACGCATATAAGTTAAAAATAAAAACAGAAAAATATATTCGGTGATTGATTTGTAAAAGCTAAAATGTTTATCATGGCTTTTTAAGTTTATTTATGTGCAGACAAAATAGAAACAAAATTGTTTCCATACAAAATAAAACTACAGTCGTTGTGCACAGAACGAATGCTATAATTCAAGAAAAATAAAAAAGAACAGTTTAAAAATAAAACATAATTTATGATGTTTTCTTCTTCTTTTTTGTTGTTGTTGTTTTATGAGGGCCGTAAGATAGCGGCACTTTTTCTTCAAGATGTAGATGGTAGATGCTAATTCATATTTAAAGATCAATGCGTTGGTAACTCAGCGTTAATAAATTTTAAAATACACTCAGTTTAATACCCTCTCATTTAAACTATTTTTTTATTTCTTTATAAAATAAAATCTTTAAAAAATATAAACAATGTAAAATAGAAGGAGAAACTTTTTTACACATAGGTAAGGCTCGAGTTCTGCCTCTAAACTTTTGCAAATGAAGATATTTTGAAGTGTATTCAAATAAAAAGTTTATATCATTTAAACTTATAAAACAAAAATATTATTATATCCTTTAAGGGTGTGCGCACAATGACGCTTTTCGTCTCTGGAGGTTGGGGGACACGGCTTCTGACGGATTGAAGGTGTTTGTTGAGACCGGCACGTCCGATGACATCTTTGACGGCCGTTCCCAAGGAAAAGAAGGCGTTTTAGATGCCTTTTCTGCGCCAGAAATATCAACGGGAGTTGGGGAAACAGAAGTGGATGTATTTCTAGACAGCAATCACACTAAGGCAGTTTATTTTTTTAGCAAATGAAATGTTTGTTAAAATGTTGTGGTTAATGGGTTTCTTTTTATATTATAATAGCTTCTTAATTAAAAGATAAAAAGTTACTCTTCGTTTGTTTGAACAAACCTTCTTTATGGAAAGTACATTTAGGTTATTACATCTGCTATGGTATTTAGTCGGTTTTCTCACGTTGAAACTGGGAGAACGTCTAGGAAAAGGCTCTTTTGCAATTATACATCCAATGTAGTTTATTATTCCAAGAGCAGGCTGTTAAAAGCTTTGTTTCTATAGTTTATAGATATAATTAAAATGTAGAATCATTTTTAGTTTCAATATTAAAACGTGATTTGCGAACTGTTTTGTCATGTGAATAAACACATTTTTTGTTTCATAAGTTCTTTCTTGCGGGTGGTCCGGCATGGGCAAGCGCATTAAGGCGTGCGACTCGTAATCCGAGGTTCGCGGTTTCGCATCCCCGTCGCGCTAAACATGCTCGCCCTTTCAGCCGTGGGGGCGTTATAATGTAACGGTCAATCCCACTATTCGTTGGTAAATGAGTAGCCCAAGAGTTGGCGGGTGGTAATGACTAGTTGCCTTCCCTCAAGTCTTACACTGCTCAATTAGGGACAGCTAGCACAGATAGCCCGCAAGTAGCTTTGTGCGAAATTCAAAAACAAACAAACAAACTTTCTTGCGAGTAAGAATTTGTTGCACTTCTTACAGTTATCCACACTTTAAAAGTATTTTATAGGAAAATTTATGCCACTAATACGTACATTTTTTCCATGTTTCACACTTGATAAACACAGTAAACAGGATTATGTGTGATAGAACAGAAACACATGAATTAATCTAAACAAGACATAGTTTTATTAAGCACGTATGCTGTTAGAACATTCTTCCTGTGTGAATTTTAGAATTGTAGCATTAAGGCAACAGATTGAACTTTTGAAAATTACAAAGCTAACACTACCATCCTATTTAAATAGATTAATATGAAACCTTGTCGTTGTATGAGATCGTAATATTATGTGAAACCACAACAACAATTTAGGAAGCATAGTGTTTGGAATTTAACAACTGATTATGAATCAGAATGATACAAAACTCATATCAATTAATTAGGAAATAATAGTATATGGAACTCAATAGTGGATAAGGAGTATGTATTTGTTGAGCTTGTAATGTAATAATAGATTCGAAAATAAATTTATCTTCAATAAGTCATTACTTTCTATCATTAGTTTTACAAAAGGGAGAATAAAGGAAACAAGTAAACTAAGTGATGTAGAAACATATACCTTTTATAAACTCTAGCATATCGCTTTGGTAACTTGATTTCCATCCCCACCCTTTAGAATTGATTATTACAAAAATATTTATTCGATTTCATTCATCCTGGGGCTCGGCATGGCCAGATGGGTTGAAGCGTTCAACTCGTAATCTGAAGGTCATGGTTTCAATCCTCGTCGCACCAAACATGCTCGACCCTTCAGCCGTGGGGGTGTTATAATGTGGCGGTCAATTCCTACTATTCTTTGGTAAAAGACTAGCCCAAGAGTTGGCGGTGGGTGATAATTATTAGCTGCCTTCCCTCTAGTCTTACACTGCTAAATAAGGAACGGCTAGCGCAGATAGCCCTTGTGTAGCTTTGCGCGAAATTCAAAAAACAAACAAACAGTCATCAAGCTTATTTCACAACTCATCATTATTGTTTATTACAAAAATATGTATTAGGCCTCATGAGGCTTATCTCACGACACATCATTATTGTTTATTATAAAAATATTTACTGAATCTCTTCAAGCTTTCTGACAACTCGTCATTATTGTATACTATTATTGTTTTTATGGTTAGTTACCATGTTGTTGTCTAAGTTTTGAAACAGCTTAATTGTTTAGTTAGAATTGTTTGAAAGTTGACAGATGATTCAAAGATCAAAGAGCTATATTTCATGTTTTACAGCAGCTATTTTCTAGGGAAATCTTTAATAACTTGTAAATTAAGTTTGTTCCATAAACAATGAAACCATATCTTACTGACGACTGATAAAGCGGTAAAAGTGCTAGTTATCAGTTAAAAAACTCTTCTTTAAAAAAATCAGCAAAAACATGATAAATTATTGGTAAAAGTTAAAATACATAACTACGTTTCTGTTTGTAAAACAAATGATATTTTTCTTAATTTTAGAATATGAAACATGCCAACATCACATTAATTAAGGAAAAAATTTCGCAAGAGCTGAGTGCTAGAATTTTGTGTTAAGAGAAACAAACAGAGGAAACTTCTACTCATATTTTGACTTATATGGAGAAAAAGCAGTGAGCTTTAAAAAGATTGGATATTGCTTTAGAAACCTTTACATTTCTGGTCTACTTTTATTGCAATGTTTAATGAATTTTCTTTAATTTTGTTAGCGGCTAAAAGTAATTTGGGACTCGATATGGCCAATTGGTTAGGGTGCTCGACTCGCAATCTAAGGATCTCGGGTTTGCATTCACGTCACACCAAACATGCTCGCCCTTTCAGTTATAATGTGAGGGTTGTCCCAATATTCGTTGGTAAAAGAGTAGCCCAAAAGTTGGTGGTGAGTGTTGATGACTATCTGCCTTTCCTCTAGTCTTACACTGCTAAATTAAGGAGGGCTAGCGAAGATAACCATTGTGTAGCTTTGCACACAATTCAAAAACAAATAAGCAAACAAATATAATCTGATGGCAACAACTAACAATAACTTTAGTTTATAGCGAAATAACTGCAAGAAATATGCACTCCACAAGTAATCCTAGATATAGCTGTAGGTGAAATTGCTGCGAATTCTATCACTTCATTATTAAAGCACTAATAAATGGGCATTGAACCTGGGTACATATATTATTATTATTAAAAATAATCTGCAGTTAGTAAATTGTCATCAAGGCAGAGTTTTCATATATCTGGCACATTCATTACATGTTCTGTTAAATCTGAAATACCAGATTGTTTTACGTAATTCTGCTGATTTCTGTTAGTAGACTACAAATCTAAACGAGAATGGATTCTCGTCAAAGAAGTTTCCAAATAATTGATACATGTATTTATTACACAAGAACAAAAAGTAGATAACTTTTGTGCCTTTTCCACTTTATGATCTGAAACCTATGAAAAGAGAAGTTGCAATTTTTTCTTAAATGTACACGTTCTTTAGAAGTTTATTATACATATGAAAATATATAAAACGATATGTTATTATTAACACATTTTTTGTGTATTTAAATAATTCAAAACAAATATATTAATTTGTGACTGTTTCTACTTACTTATAGGTGTCGTTAGTATCGAGGGTTATCCCAAGTCCTGATTGGTTTGTGGGGATTGATAGCTTGAACTTGTGTTCTAGGGGAAATTGGATAGACACATTACGAGTTGAAGTGGGTCCAATAGATGCTGGAACGGACGCTGGATTTACATTCACTGCTCCAGATTGGGAGTCAAAACCTAGACTCAAAATTTCTCAAATAACAGCACATCACCCCAGCCATCCAGCAAACTCTTTTTATTACCCTACTTTACAAGAACTACCCCCTTTAGCGGCTTTTCATCTTACGAAAGTTAGTGTTTACAATCTGAACAAAACTAGTTTTGTTGAAGGCACCAACAACAATCAATCAACCATAAAGGAAACTACAGACCA
Organism: Carcinoscorpius rotundicauda; assembly: GCA_011833715.1. Lineage (NCBI taxonomy): Eukaryota > Metazoa > Arthropoda > Merostomata > Xiphosura > Limulidae > Carcinoscorpius > Carcinoscorpius rotundicauda. The sequence goes on from CM022393.1 coordinate 34,572,816, forward strand.
AAAAGATAACCAAAGCCAACAGGAGACGCTAAATGAAACAGATGTTTCTCAAGACAATGATGAAAAATCTATAGAAAAATCATCAGAAATCCTTTATGGAAATAGTCCTCTTCAAGATTTGTCAGACGACCCAACGCCATCTAAATTTCGTATTGAGAGGCTGAACAAACTAATAAAAAAAAGGAATAGAATGCGGTTTGATAAACTGAGACGTCGTAAGTTCCTTATTTCTTAATTACGGAATAAAAGTTTTACTTCATTTATCAAACAAAACTTAAATTGCTTATTTAAAGTTAAAAGGTTAAATCACACTTTTTAAGAATAACACTAGTTTATTAGTATTGACATGAAAAATGCACTCTCAGTTTCAGGTTGAACTGATCACAAACTTGCAACCTTGTAGGTTAACATTCATATTTTATGGTGGTTACTAGAAATTTACGTCAGTCTGCGACAAAAACGTATAATCATGCCAGTAACCATCTCTATAAATTTCCGGTATTTCTTATTCACTAAAAGAATATTTGTTTGTTTTTCCTGCGGAATTACTGGAATTAAGTTCATACACTTCTGCTTTTCTTCGAATATTTGCCTCTTGCTGACACATTTTTTTAGACTGTCTGTCTCATTTTCATAAAGTATGTCACCTGTCCAGTGGCACAGCGGCATGCCTACGGACTTACAACGCTAGAAACCGGGTTTTGATACCTGTGGCGGGCAGGGAACAGATAGACCAATATGTAGATTTGTGCTTAACTACAAACAAACAAACTCACCAAAATATGTCTCAACAATTGTTACTGTTTTTAGTTGAAATATGTCTCAACAATTATTACTGTTTTAAGTTGAAAGTCATCAAAGAAAAACATTCCCGCGCACATACTTGATATTCCTAATGGATAACATTAATGTCAAAACAGGTTTAAATATATATGATTGTAATAAATTAATAAAAGACACTGTGTTCTTTGTCATATATTCTAATGGTAGTCTCTGGATGCTTTATCTTATTTCATAAACTCGCTGTCGTTTTCTACAGAAACTTACAATTCGTAATCGAAGGATATATTGAGTTAAGACTGAAAAAAATAACTTTTAAAATTAACACTTCAAAGAGAATAGTTAATTAATCTATTCTACATTAACACCGAATAATAAGTTTCTCTTGACGACTTTCAGTTAAAAGTACAGCTTCTTTGCCTTTTTTGCAACTAACAATTTACCACATCAGCTCTTTCACACTGAACTTGTCTGATGTTTTTTTATAACAAATTATTCGTCACGTTCTTTCATACTGTTACGCGGCTGGTGCTCCTTTAGATATATATATATATATACATTTTTTTTCTTTAGAACGCCCTCGACCATGCGAGGTTAGCCAGTGGTCAGATTGGAGCAACTGTTCGAGGACTTGTGGATTTGGATATGTGACGAGAATCAGAAAAATCTTGAGAAAGGCTAAACATGGAGGAAAACCATGTCCTAAGCTGGTCGCTACTAGATGGTGTGGCAGTGCTAGAAACTGTCGCTCTTTGGAAAACAACTATTTTAGATGGTGATGTCCTAATGAGACGGCAGTATTGCTATAAATTGTAATGTTTTAGTGATAGTAGGTTTAACAACTGCAAAATGTGTTTGAAATGTCACGATAATTCATCTTTAGTGAATCCTGTTTTAGATCATTTCCACTAGATAGCATAGCATCACATGTAGAGAATAAATTCGAAACTGTCAAATTTCTGCTGGTAATTAATAAACACTACAAAAGTTATTCTTATATAACTTTAATATCAAATCAAAGGTACATCAGCACTAGTTACATGCTATTACATGTAATCAAATCTAGAGGAAAAGTTTCTAAAAAAAACAACAATAGAAAAAGTTAATATTATATTTGAATCAAAGGAAATTCTTGCTTTCTATTTCTTTCTGGTAACCTTTTGTGCTTTCGTTTTAGAGTTTTGTAGAGACTGTACTTCCTATCCTAGCTTGTGATTCTGTTCATAAATGTAGTTAGTCTCTAAGAGTTTATAAATACGATAGAGTAACCGAATATTGAAAACTTTTATATAACTAATTACACAAATATACACTAATTTTGTCAACTGAATTGTTGGCGGGAAGTTGCAGTTTAATATAAAAGATCAATATTTTTAATTGATCCAAGAAACGATAATACTTTTTATTTCTTTTATAGGAGAGTAATTAACCCATCTGATCCATTGTGATTATTTAAATGATTTTTTCAGCTTATTGTGCCGTCTATAGTGTTCTTATTTCATATGAATAATAAGTGATTTCAAATAAAATTATAATTAACAAAGATGGATTGTACTTTAACCTGAATCTACATTAGTAAAATGTTGCTTTCTCTTTTTAAAATTTTTTTCAAGTAAGGAACTCTTACTTTTAACCATTTGTTGGTTGGTTGGTTGTTTTGAATTAAGCACAAAGCTACACAATGGGCTATCTGTGCTCTGCCCACCACGGGTATCGAAACCCGGATTTTAGCGTGTAAGTCCGCAGACATACCGCTGAGCCACTGGGGGGCTACTTTTAACCATCTAATAAAAGGCAATTTCAATGACTGTGTACTAGTAAAATTAGATGTTTTAGGTTGTACAGACACCTCGAGAAATCATTTTTGATATTATATTTTAAGAACATTACTAGAAGATAGTATAAACATGAAGTACCATGTTCCTGTTTAAAGTCGTAGCCCACCAATCTCGAGAATAAAAATAATTAAGGTTAAAACCCAAAACCAAATACAATAAACAAATTAATGTTGAAGTATTAATGTTGTATAAAAGTGTCCTGTCGTATTACAATTGTATCCTTATTTAACGTACTATGACTGTTGTTAAACAGATTGTTTTATATACAAGTGTCAACGATATAATGTTATAGTTGTGTATATCTAACCACTTTAAAAAGGCTTTTAAAAGAAACACACCTAAGTTGTAGTTGTAGTGTAAAATATCAGTTTAAAAGGGCAGAATAATAAAACATAAAACATATAATCTGTCTTTTTTCAAAAATTATTTTGATAAAAATATTTTTCATTGTACATTACTGAAAGTTACCTCTCAACATTAAAAAAAAAGAATAAAATTCAACGTATTGTGCAAAAAGTTCAGATGATATTTTAATATTCCAAATTATCACGAAATATACTTAAATAATTTTATACAATCTCACACATTTACAAAACCGATTTTAAAGTGTATTTTATAATTCCAAGTTCCATGAAAGCATTTTCATGATAGTTCATGCTGTCATGAAATCAATTTCAGGTTATATACCCTTAAAATGATATGCAACCGGTTTCAGAATATATTTTACTGTTTAAAGTTGTCATTAAACCATAAATATAGAAAATGGAACACACCCATATGCAGAGTATATATATAGAATATATCAACGAAAGTCACAATTTATATTCTGTCTCTTATTACACTTCTTTCGAGCAGGGCGTGAACTTAATGACTAGTGTGTCGGATTGGAATATAAAGGCTATGCCTTTCACTGTCGTAAAATCGCGCTTCGTAAGTTGAGGCGGCGGGTGAGTGATAAAACTACTAGCAAAATCCTGATATTCAATTACAATTACGCAAGAGCTACAAATGGGTGTGTTCACTAGCTGCCTTTTCTCTTGCCTATCAACTTAAAATTGAGGACAGTTAACAGTTGTATATCTCTGTGTGAATATCCGAAAAGCAAAAACAAACAAACAGCTATTCAAACTTACTGCACTTAATATTTCATTCATTTATGTTCCAGTAAAATAATCAATATTCATAACATAAATAAATTAATTGAGATAATTAACTCGTAAAATGACGATGTCAAAATGGTTATTAGCAAGTTGTTTTTTAAATCATTTTTATAATATTTTGTAACTACGAAACAAAAGTAATGAGGAAGGTGCAAGCTAGCAGTATTCTACGGAGCACGGTGACATATTTTAGCTTTAAAAACCGTTTTAACCGTGCCATTCAGTTCAAGTATTCAGTAGTTGTTATTCTCGTATGTATCTAACGCTACTGACTGCCTGCTATTCCTCTGGCTAGTAATTCGAAGTTAGATATCGCTATTCGTAAAAGTTAGGAAACCTGGTCATTTATTCCATGTAATGGATAATGTACTAATAAGGTTGAAAATAACAAATACCAAACGACATATATAAATAGCTGAAATGAAGTTATTAATTTAGTAAATATTAAAAGTATGTGAAACAACTAAAATAACAATTTCAGTTTTACTATCATAACAATTTTTGTGTTGGAAAATGTTTCAGCTAAGTAGAATTCTATATAAGTTCTGTCATCTGTTGGCAGTATATTGCGATGGTAAAATTTAAAACAATAGTTTCTGCTGACTTATATCTAGTCCAGAGTTTAAAATTAGGGACATCTACGCTACAACTACATGAAATCTCGGATTTGGTCGTTTTGTACATTTCGCATGTAAAGTGATAACGTAAACTAAATAAATAAATCTTTCATTATGAAAATAACAAAAAATATAAATATGAATAAAGTTTTCTTCCGGCATCTAATTAGGTTCGTTGAATCTACGTAATAATATTACCAAGTGCTTTACTTTATTGTGATGAATTAGGATGACCAGTAACTTACACACGCGTAGACTGCACTATTCATATATATGACATATTTCAAAGTTTAAAAGATGTAAAGCTATTTTTACGGTGAAACTTAAAGTAAATTATTTGTATGTGTATTTAAGCTACCACTTTAAAGCAACTAATATTTAGTAACATTTATTCTTATGATCCATTTGCCTCTATTGAAATTGGCCTAATTATTAAAGAACGAACTCAATAAGACATTTACAACACAATAAATTATATAGTAATATGTTATCAAAAATAAAAGCTTAGATTAATCAATTTTTATTACGTTTAATTTAGTTTAAAATGAACAGCTATTTTAACAACTATATATTTTATACATATATTTATATCAAAAACCACAAATGTATCAAATTTTAAGTTTTCCATAAGGTATGAGAGTTTTTGAATGCGTTCAGTAAAAAAAAAATAACAACTGTACAATAATTAAAATATGTTTAAAATATGTGAAACATAACAGAAGAAATAACATTATAAGTTACTTCGGAGAAATCCAGGGTATTTTGACGATACCACGTGCCTGCTCAGTTTAACGTTTATTGGTGCTTTTGTTTTGTTTGTTTGCTTTGGAATTTCGCACAAAGCTACTCGAGGGCTATCTGTGCTAGCCGTCCCTAATTTAGCAGTGTAAGACTAGAGGGAAGGCAGCTAGTCATCACCACCCACCGCCAACTCTTGGGCTACTCTTTTACCAACGAATAGTGGGATTGACCGTCACATAATACACCCCCACGGCTGGGAGGGCGAGCATGTTTAGCTCGACGTGAGCGCGAACCCGCGACCCTCGGATTACGAGCGCACGCCTTAACGCGCTCGGCCATGCCAGGCCATTTATTGGTGCAAAGTAACTAGGCTGTTTGCACCGAACAGTCAACAAAAAACAACATAAAAGTAAAAATGAATCAAAGTAAAAACAAAAAAAAGTTCAAAAAGTAGGTAAACACTTAAATAGAAAAGCAAGTGAGTTGGGCAGTGTCACCATCACTAATGCGTTGTCCAGCATCAGGGGTAAACCCGTGGGGGAAAACAAATGTCAAAAATGGTGCGTTTGTTTATTACAATATCATTTTAACCTCTGTGTAATCAGTAATGAAGCATCCACGAAATGAACTTAAAAATACTAGTTTCAATGCAAAACACAAAAGTAATTTCAAATTAACTTTATTTGTTAACCTTTCATCTTTACTATCATAATACCTTGAAACGTGATCCATACTGAAGTGATTCGTCAGTTACATTTCCCGTTGATACTCTTCCTTCTCTCTACCATGTCATAAAATGTTCCTCTTGATAATAAAATGTACTAGTTAGCACACGATACTAACACAGTAAACTACTAAATTGACTTAAATACTGTATGTCTTCTAAAAGAAACTTTCAACGAAGTTAGGGATTCAATAGCTGTAGTTACTTTTGAGAATTAAAAATTGGATGGGTTTCATTCGTCAGATCACTAACGTATCCCGTCATTATATAAAGAAATAGTTGTCACACAAGATTCTAATTAACAATGTAGGTTATGAGGATAGAGTTATAAAGATACAATAATTAATTAGCAAAGTAGTGTTACGTTTTTGTTTATGTTTTATGTTTTTCGTAGACTAAACGCAACAGAAAAACACAGATAACAGCTTGTATAATTTATTACACTAAACTATTTAAAGATATAACATAAATTATATAATAACAATGACAGCTATTAAGTTTAAACATTCAAAATTAATTACAACACAAAATAGTACTAGTTTCCACCTTCAAAACTAAACACAATACAAAATGGTACTGGCCTGTATCTAATATAATGATCTAAAATGAAAGTCTCAAATTCCAGTCTAGGATGTGAATTTGGTCCCACGAAGAAATTCCGAAGTTTAAATGAAGAAGTCCAGAAACAGTTCACAGTTCAATAAATTCGACGAAGTTCTTTTCACGTTGCTTCCGATGTACGTCACAAATTTGTCGCCTTCAATTTTTTCGATCTGCCCGGACGTGTCGACCTTCAGCACAACCAGTAATTCGAAAGAATCGTAGAGATTGACGAAATAAAATCACAGCTTCCGTAGATCTAACTTCAGTCACAAATCCAAGTTGAATAATCACAGCAAACACTTGAACTTTCTCAAACGAAATGACTGACTCTCTTCTTTTGAAATAAAACTAATGTCTGACTCTCTTTTCTTCCTCGCATCTTCGTCTGTTTATATATTGTAGGCCTAGACTCCTCGAAACAGCGCGAAACTTCTACAGATCTTCAGAGCAATCCGCGCATGTCCGTTCTTGCACGAGACTAAACGTCTAGACACGAAGTCGCCAGCATTTCATTTACAAACATATGATTGGTCTACTTAATTCAAGAAAATTCTAAATGTTACCCTAAATGAATAACAACATATTTTATTAGTTTAAACTTCGAAACAATAATATAAATATGGAAATATGAATAATAAAAATGAAAATTTAAACACAACACGACATGTTGTTGTTTACAAAATATTTACACGACATTTACATAACAGTAGAGATACAATAATTTAATTACGAAGGTGTAGGCTTCAGTGATCGAATTATTAATGTAGACATACTAGAATCTAATAAGCAAGTTAAACATACAGGGATTTAACTGTCAAGGTAAAGTATAAGAGTATAATTAGTAAGCTAGAATTAAAGAGATCTATTTAGCAATGTAGTATGCAGCGTTGTGCTCATTAGGTTAGATTAAAATAATTTATTTATCAAGGTGGACATAAAAATATTTAATTAAGAAAGTAGACATACTGAGTTCCACTTATCAAAGTAAGAATATGATAATATAATTAAAACATTAAACATAAGAGGATTTAATTCAGTAGTGTGACGCTTGATTATTGCTTAAATTTTTTCATAGGTTTGAAGTCCAACTATTGTAACCATGAAGGTTTCGACTTCACGAAAACAAGTCCCACAATTTCTATAACATTTTCATGAGGTCGAGGCACATTAATAACATCAAGTACTCCGTGCATTCTGCATGGTCATATTTGTAGCTAGATTAGTTCTGAAAGTTGTGAGAGAAAAACCAGTTTTTTAATTATAAATTTATAGTTGAACTAAACATTTGAATAATTGTCATGACATGAAAGACTGTTTAGTAAAGATATTGTTAATTTATTTATTTTGTGAAATTTATTGATGTACTGGATATAGCAAGCAGACGATTAAGTAATAAAAATATAAATAGTGTAACGGATTTACCTTTATACGATTATTTTAATACCTGCGCTTGTTTCAGTAGAGTTTTGTTTTTTGCATTTGACACATATTGTTGACTGTATATTGTGCAAGTTCTACCTGTTCTCGAAATTTGTAGAACATTTTTGAGAGTGAGAATCAACAATATCTGTTTTACGAAAACGCGCTAGAACATTGTTGAAATGTGTACAAACTCGCGTGATTCTTATACAAAGTGGCTAGCTAAGGGTTAGCTACAGTCAGAGTGCTACAGGCCTCGGAGGCCATAATTATGATTAACACCTATTAATTGGAAAACTGCAGAACTTGACCAAGAATGTTTATAGATTTCGAACATTAAAAAGCATTTAACTTCAATGAATTACTTCGGACGTTAGAATTCCTACGATGACATTAAATATTATCATCAGTGTTCCCCCGTTGGAACAGACTTACAATGCTAAACTCAGGGGTTTGATTACCCTCGGTAGACACAACAGATAGCTTGATGTGATTTATAAAAAACAAACAGGAACAATCATCGTCGGTAAAGTTAGCAGTCTGAAGTCAATCAAGCTAGCTAGCCTAAGCAAGGTGTGACAATATTAACTTAGAATTAATTTTCTCGTCGTTGACGTGGATCGTCAATAAAACATTCAGTTTTAGACCGAATATAAAACTCAGTATTGTGTACACGTTTGTAGAACTGTTGTATATAAACCACTGTTTGTAACAATTATTAGTAATAACCGTTATTATATATTTTTTCAAGTCTGGCATGGCCAAGTGGTTAAGGCACTCGACTCGTAATATGAGGGTCGCGGGCTTGAATCCCCGTCCCACCAAACATGCACGCCCTTTCAGCAATGGGGGCGTTATTATGTGACAATTAATCCAACTATCTGTTGGTAAAAATAGTAGCCCCTGAGTTGGCAGTGGGTGGTGATGACAAGCTGCCTTCCATCTAGTCTTAAACTGTTGAATTAGGGATTGCTAGTGCAGATAGCCCTCGTGTAGCTTTGTCCGAAATTCAAAAACAATATTTTTTGTATATTAAAATATATTTGTGTTAATAAAGTGAACTGTGTTTATCAATCTTGTTTATAAATATCATAAACTTAACACATATTAACATTTATTTAGCTTCTAAATTGAAATTCAAATTTCCGGTTATTTGAATAGTGATATATTAAATGCATAACATAATAAATTCAAGATTGGTGTGAAATTATAATATGAAACATCACTAACTGAGGGTTTGTGCTTGAGGTCTGAATCAGAGATGATGTCGAAATAAATTCAAATCGTAATACAATTTATATTTATCATTACCAACAAAATGTGATCATTTCTGATTATTAAGATTTTCTCAAATCAACCTCTCTCTAATAACTAGAAAAATATAAAATAAGTGAATTTCTTGAAATTGCCAACATTTTACAATTAGAAATTCAAAAATCAATGAGAAAAAAGGAACTAAAAGTGTATTGTTGAAATATTATCGACAATGATTTGTTGTCTGAGAAAGCATTGAGGGAATACCCTAGTGTCTCAGTAGTCAATCAGAGTTGAGTGATGATGATAAGTTAGAAATAAATTGAACTAAAACTCAAATAAATCAGACATGAACATGTACACATCAAAGTCCAGAAAGAGGAAGCACTTATCAAAGCAGAAGGAAAAAGTAAACGTCTGACCCAAACAAGACCGTACTGAAGCCGAAAAAGAAATTCATTCGACTAAAAGAAGTTAGACACAGTTCCGATCGACCAAGACAAAATGACAACTTTGAACTCAATCGATATATTAAAGTAAAGCCATCACGAAAATGAAGTCGATACATATTTCCAACATTTTGAGAAAGTTGCCCAAACCATGGAATGGCACACTGGAGATAGTCATTATTATTACAGAGTGTTTTGACTGGTAAAGTAAAAAAGCTTCAAAAAGTATATCATTCTGAAATATTGAAAATTGCCCATAAACTTTCAATGGAAGATCATCTAGGTAAGTAACAAAGTAACAAGATAAGTAACAAAATTATGAGACATTTCTTTTGACCAAATGTTAGGCGTGATATTTATCAGTTTCGTAAAACTTGTCCCACCTGTAAAATGGTTGGAAAACCTAAACAGAAAATTTCCGTTCCTCCTTTGAAACTTACTCCATTCTTTGAAGAATCCCTCAGTAGTGTGATTATTGACTGTGCTGTCCCTTTATAAAAAAACTCAGTCAGAAAACCAATATTTGATTGACTATTATAGCACATCCATTCAATTCTCTGAAGCTATTCCCTTAAGAAATATTCTATCCAAAAAATTTCTAAGGCTTTGATTAATTCTTTTACTTTTGTTGGATGGCCCAAAGAAATTCAGTCTGATCAGGAATCGAACTTTTTGTCTGGATAGTTTCAACAGGTTGTTTACCAGTTTGGTGCTAAATACATTAAATCTAGTACATACCATCCTGACTTATAGTCTCGATAATGAAATAGATTGGGATCAAGGAATTAATTTATTTTTATTTGCTGTTCAGGTGTCATTGCGATTTAGCCTGTTTGAAGTTCCTGAAGGAACAATAGTTGGAAGATGGCATTAAAGAAATTAACTTATTAGATTATTTTTTTCAATTAACAGTCCAAACTATTTGGTTGTTGTGAATTGATTTATCAAATAGTTATTCGAAAAGCATATCAATCCGAAATATGGAAAGTTGCCCATGAACTTCCCATGGAAAGTCACCAAGGTGTGAACAAGACACGTAACGGAATTACGACACATTTCTTTTGACCAAAAAGTAGACAAGATGTTTCTTACTTTGGTAATACGTGTCACACATATCAAATGGCTGGAAAACGTATAACAAATTTCTGTTACTCCTTTAAAACCTATCCGAACGTTCGAAGAACATCTCAATTACGCTCAGTACGTAAGAAGTGATTGTGTTAAGGCAAAATGAAAAAATTATGTTTAACTACTTTTAAGTGCTGTGTAATTTTATTTATCAAAAGGTTATTTATATGGTATATATATATTATCATATTTTTCCAAATTGTATAATTTTTTGACAATGCATTGTATTTAATCAATTGGTCACAATGTATGTATATAGATAATATCTCAGTTAAGAATTGTCTAACCTCAATTTATAATTTTATAAGACGGGAGGTGTAACGGATTTACCGTTATATATTTATTTTAATACCCACGCTTGTTTTCGTAGTTTTCTTTCTTTTTGCATGTGATGTATAGTTTTCTGTGTATTGCGTAAATCCCTTTTTTTTCTCGAATTTGTAGAAGATTCATGAGAGTAAAAATCAACAATACTTGTTTTATGAAAAGGTGCTAGAACATTGTTGAAATTTCTACAAACTCACATGATTCTTATTAAAAGCGGTTAGCCAAGAGATAGAAGAAGATTATTATTGTACAGTTACAATCAATGTTCCACAGACCTCAAGAGCTAAACTTGTGATTAACGCCTATCAAATGTAAAACTACAGAATTGGACCGGGAACGTTTATAGATGTTGAATATTAAAAAGTTAATTTATTAAAGTTGAATACTTTAATTAATTAACTTCGGACATTAGTACGAGGACATTAAATATCTTCTACAAAAAAGTTAGCTTGTAAGGGTGTGAAGCCAATCGAGCTAGCTAGCTTAAGCGAGGTGTGACAATATCAACTCAGAATTAATTTGCTCCATGTTTACCAGAAACGCCGATAAAATTTGTATTTCTAGACAGGAAAAAAACCAAGTATTGTTTGTAAGTTTGTGAACCTCTTATACATAAATCACCATTTGAATAACTATTAGTAATGATCGTTATTATAAATTGTTGTTTTTTTGTATTTTAAAATACATTTGTGTTAAAAGAGAAAACTGGGTGTATCAATCTTGTTGGCAAATGTCTTTGTTTGTTTGTTTTGGAATTTCGCACAAAGCTACTCGAGGGCTATCTGTGCTAGCCGTCCCTAATTTAGCAGTGTAAGACTGAAGGGAAGGTAGTCATCATCACTCACCGTCAACTCCTGGGCTACGAATAGTGGGATTGACTGTCACATTATAACGCCCCCACGGCTGAAAGGGCGAGCATGTTTGGCGCGTCTGGGATGCAAACCCGCGACCCTCCGATTACGAGTCGCACGCGTTAACACGCTTGGCCATGCCAGGCCTGGCAATTGTCATAAATTTCGGATATATTAAAATTTAACTAGCTTCTAAATGCAAATTCAAATTGCCGGTTATTTGAAATAGAAATACGTTAACGTATGTAACATAAAAAATCGGAGACACATCCTAAATAAATTATAATAAGAAACATTATAACAGTTTTAGATGAGCGAAAAGAATAGACTGACAGACGAACAGAGAGCAGACGAAAAGGAATTGGGCCAAAGAAAAGTTAATCGTCGTAAGATTGGAAGCCTAGCGATTGATATATTAGAATGAATCTAGTGGTGTTGAAAGAGGTAAGCATAATAACTTATTTCGTTAAGAAAGTTATAAAGCGATTGAACTAGCCTCAGTGGACTTTGATAAATATACAACCGATTATACAATGAAACACAAATTTTGTCCCTGGATAGGATGTGTTACTTTTTAATTGCTTACGCTGTAAAAGTACAAAAAATAAGTTCTCGTAAGCTCTACAAGATTCTAGAAAGTTTTGGAAAATCCTTCAAGTTGCTAAGTGGCTCTGACAGAAGTATAAAATAGTACATATGTTCTTGTTTGGTCATTAGTTATTCGTTCTAGTAGATCTTCCTATAATCATGCTAATTTATTGGGTATCCACAAAGTATTTTACTTAAAAATGTATCTGTAAAAAACTTGAAAAGTCATAAAAGAAACGAAAGAAGAATGAAATGAGTTGCGATAAAAAAATACCACTAAAGGGGTTCTAAGTAATATTTATAAGAATTAACACATCTGGCGGTCTCTGAATAACAAGAAGTATAGCATCACATTAGTTACCGGAGCTGTCAGAAACTATAGTCCCTGTATTTAGAAATAGTGGTAGACGACGATATGAAGACAGGAAGAAGCAGCAGACGATGATATTGTGGCAGGAGTAAGGACAATAATTAATAGCCTGTGGATAATACCTTGAAAAAAACAAAATTAGAAAAAAAAGCTCAAAGAAAAATCTTCTTTGCTATAATGAAACAATTATATAGCCGCCTGTCTATCTATATTTGTGACCGAAATAATAAATACAATGATGCCATCTATTGTATTGGTTATTAACGCTTATGAAAAGTGGAGCTAATTATTGAACGGCACTAGACAAAAATCCATAAATAACTTTTACATTTCGGTATTCAAACTTCAGACAGTTAGAAAAAATAACTATGGTAGGTACAACAACAGTTTGTTCATAACAAAACAAATTTTAAATAAATGTATTCTCCCCGCGACAATAACAACACGTGCACTAGTACAGCAAGTGAGGGTTTGATTATATCTTTATTGTTGTAATTTTCAAATTTAGTACTAAAAACTGTAGTTCTTAAAAACTATTATTTTTTAAAAATGTTCACAATAAGGTATGAATACTAATTACCAGCACAAACAGCCGTCCTCGGGGCAGAGTTTTCGCTAGTATCTATAATGGTTCACATTATATCAGTTGCCCAAACATAGCACCATTCACAAATACATCGTAAAAATCAAATGAAGTTAACGATGATGATGGAAATAACGAAACAGAAGCTATTCAAATAGCTGTGAATAAAAAAGATTTGCTGGATCAATTATAGCATTAGAAATTTAAAATGTTAGTAGTGAAGCTGCCCTCATTTAATGATAAAGACATTAAACAGAAAAATACTATGTATGTGATTCATGAAAATAACATAAACTAGGTGTCCCGGTGGTTGAGCTGTCAGTGTGAGGTCTTCTAACACCAAAATTCGGGCTTCAATAGCAGCGGTGGGTAGAGAGAACAGATGGCCCTTTGTGTATATTTGTGCTAAATAATAAATAAATCAGGCTAAAACTCATAAAACTAAACACAAAATAACACAAGAAGAATTGGAAACTTTGCTATACGTGTATATGTGTGTGTGTGTGTCTATATATATATATATGGAGAAGCCTTTCTTGGTTCATTGCGTACTAAGCTCCAAAGAACATATTCACAAATAACCTTCTCCACCTATTGAACTTAGTCGACCTTTGGGGGTCAAAAGTGACATCATTTATCCTGTCTGGCAGATCATTATATAGGTTTGAATTTATCTGACTTTCCATTGTTAAAAATGACCACCACGGGCCTTCACTAATATCCTTAAGATGAAAGTTAATAAATGATTTTGAAAAACTGTCACGAATATTTTAAACTTTTCAACTTGAAGATAAACAAACTGATAAACTTAAAAAGATTTCAGCAGAAAAAATTAGTGACAAAATAAATAGGTAAAAAATTAAATAGAACTTATTTTGTTTGTTTTTATGTTAAATACAAAGCTAAACAACAGGCTCTGGCTATACTCTGCCCACCACTGGTATGGAAACCCAGTTTTTAATGTTATAAGTCAGCAGACGTGCCGTTATATCACTGGAGGGATTATGAAGATAAAATAATTCACTACTTTGTTTATCTCCCAAAACATTATCTTTTTATATTTTACAGAAAAAATACAGTTATTTTTTAACTGGGGATTCCTTTTTTACAATTGTTATTCAACCACTGAGACACTTCCCTTGTTATTACAACATTAGTATATCCATTGTAAAAAGTAATTTACTCTTTTCTGTATTTGTAATTCTACTAATTTTCCAAGCATTTAAATGTATTCAATTTATGTAGGAAATACTAAGAATCTTAGATCAAGTTTAAGTAAGAACACATCACATCTATGAAATGGTTTTAACAGTACTATTGACTATTCTAAACAATTTTACACTTGAATAAAAGGCGTGTTTATTTCTTATTAAGCTCATAAAAGCACAATGGGCTATTTGTGCTGAGTCTACTGCAAGGATTGAACTTCCTATTTTAAGGGTTATAATCTCTAAATTTTCCCTTTGAACCACTCGAGGATACTCTTGTATACAGTATAAATATATTTATCTTAAATAGCCTTATTTTAGTGTTATTCTATTTTAATAATATACAATTTTGATTTAAGATTGTTTTATAAACAACGCTTTATTTAAAATTGTAAAGCTATGTTGGACAGTGTTGATTTCTGTTATTCATTCACAGCTTAAATTACACTATGTAACACAAATTTTGTTACTGAATAGTATGTGTTATTTCTTAATTTCTTATGTTGTAAAAGTACAGAAAATGGCCATTATTCCCTCAAAACTTTGCTTTGGTGACTTGGATAATGAAATTTAGAAATTAACCCATTTTCTATGTAAAAATGGGCAAATTGACATAAGGTTTGAATAAAACAACATATAAATCAAGATTTACATGTATTCATACTAAAGTTATACAAAATGTATAGAAGTGAGTAGTTTTTCGAGATTTGCGACTGTAATGTAAATCACTTTCACGTATTAGCGCCCAAATACAGTCTCCCATCATGTTTTCGTCATACAGCCCTTGATAGAGGTGTTCAAAGTCTAGTGTATCCTTGTGAAAGCGCTCGCCTTGCTCCTCTGAGTATGCTCCCATTTTCTCATTGAATTTATCAAGATGAGCGTCAAGAATATGAACTTTCAGGAACACCTTGCTGCCTATTTTACCGTAGTTCTTCACCAGAGCCTCAACCAGTTACACATAATTTTCGGCCTTATGATTTTCCAAGAAGCTCCGAACTACCGCGACAAAGCTGCCCCAACCATTTTTTTACATCCTACTGAGCTTCTTTGGTAAGTCTGTGCACTCCAGAATCTTCTTTACTTGTGGTTCAACGAAGACATTAACTTTGACCTTTGAGTCAGACACGTTAGGGAAGAAGTATCGAAAGTACTTGAAGACTGCAGACTCCTTATCCTGTGACAAATTGTTTCATAAAACCCAATTTTATCTGCAATGGCTCACACTTGACATTGTGCCTCCATACAGATAACTCGGTCCGTTGTGGCCAGTGCTTCCTGTTGTAGTGTGCTACGGTATCCCTGCTCTCCCAAAGGCGAAGATAACAGGGAAATTTGGTAAAGCCTCCTTGAAGACCCATCAGGGATTCCACCATTTTGAAATCTCCAATAGCCTCCCAGCCATACTCATCATACTTCAAGGCTTCTTGCAAGGTCTTGACGCTGTTGTATTCTTCTTTGAGGTGCACTGACAGATATATAAATTTTAAAAGGTCTAAAATTTGAATGATATAACAACTTACTATTCAAGCAAGCAAAAATTGTTTGTCTTACCATCTAGAGTGTATTTTTTTACAGTACTCGCAGGTAAAATGAGGTGCTCAGTATTTATCTTAATCCCCGACAGGCAGACTGAAATATGGCTTGCAGGCTTCACACATTGTTGCAGATGGTGTCACATGGTACGTTTCTGTTCTTTTCTTGACAAATTGTCCACATATACATAGTAAAATGCTTTTAAAGAATGCTTGCAGCTTCTTGACGCCATCTTCGATAAAACCAGATGGGTCTATGTGTTTACTTAGGCAGCTAGAACTAAACTGAAGTTGTGAGTAGTGAGCCCCTGTATATATATTACTCTAGAAAGTTTTAGAAAATTCTAAAATGTTCTTGAAAATTTTCGTAAGTTTTACAACATTCTAGAAAGTTCTTAGAAATTTTTTATAAGTTCGAGAAAATTCTTTATCAGCTACTGAATCTACTTGGAATGTTCTCAAAAATGGGTAAATTTGAAAATTTCATTACCCAGGTCACAAAAGCAAAGTTTGAGGAGAAAAAAGGTCTCTTCCATTTACTTTAAGCATAAGTAATTGGTAAATACTTTCTGCCCACGAGCAAGAAAAAGTAAAACTTTTGTTACATAGTGTTATTTGAAATATTACTTTGTGATTTACTTGTCCCACACATAAAATTTGTATTTGATGGTGACTTATTAGCTCTCTCCAATAATATAAAATTAGATGTTTGTGCAATAAAACACAGTGTTTAATTACTCGTTTTCTACGAAATTAGTAAATCTTTCAGCTGATTTACGATATGTGAAAACAAATGGAATGGTCTTCAAAAGAAGAGCTATAAATTTGAAATATCTTTCAATATTGTAAATACTCAATTGTGTGTCAACATGTTTAAAGCACGATTGAGAAAGCAGATGAATAGAATCACCATATAGAACTGTCTTTGCTAAAAAAACAACTTCATTTTTATTTATAAGGTAAATAAATGTGATAAAATACAGCACAATACCCAGTGAACTTATTTAAATACTCAGATTATGTTTCAGTTATGAACAGAAAAAACAAACCTAGCTTACAACTTCGTAAATAACAATGAATGCTATGGACGACCAGAAAAGTTATTTTAAACTTAAAATCAATTGTTCTGTGTATAACTTTTTCAATTATTTATGAAAACAAATAAAACACGTTATTTTTCTGCAGAAGTAGCTTTTGTTCATCCATGTGTTGTTGGTGGCCCTCAAATGTGCTGCCATCGAATGACAATGTAAGTAATTACAAATAAATGTTCAATTTACTACAAGAATGAGCTCCCACGTTTCTCAGTAGTAAAAATGAGAAATTAAGTGCTAAAAATTGATCTTCGATACCTGTTATCGCAGCAATTATAGCCACATGTGTAGCACTGCATTTAAAAACAAACATAAATATGAACCACGAGAATGTATAATGATTATACCGTAATACAATAATGATAGAAATAGAAGCGGCCCGACATGGTCAGGTGGTTAAGGCGCTCGACTGGTAATCTGAGAGTCGCAGGTTCGAACCCCGTTGCACCAAACATGCTCGCCCTTTCAGCCGTGGGGGTCTTATAATATGACGGCTAATCCCACTATTCGTTGGTAAAAGACTAGCCCAAGATATAGCGGTGGGTGGTGATGACTAGCTGCCTTTCCTCTAGTCATAAGGCCTGGCATGGCCGAGCGCGTTAAGGCGTGCACTCGTAATCCGAGGGTCGCAGGTTCGCGCTCGCGTCGCGTTAACATGCTCGCCCTCCCAGCCGTGGGGGTGTATAATGTGACGGTCAATCCCACTATTCGTTGGTAAAAGAGTAGCCCAAGAGTTGGCGGTGGGTGGTGATGACTAGCTGCCTTCCCTCTAGTATTACACTGCAAAATTATGGACGGCTAGCACAGATAGCCCTCGAGTAGCTTTGTGCGAATTTCCAAAACAAACAAACAAACAAAGAAATCCTCTAGTCTTACACTACTAAATTAGTGATAGCTAGCGCAAATAGCTCTCTTGTAGCTTTGCGCAAATTTCGAAAACAAACAAGTAGTCGCAAATGTAACTCTTACAAATATACATTTGTAAATGAGATTTTTGATTTTTTCTGCAGCAGATTAGTAAACAAACTACGAAAATGTTTAATTTAAATCTCGTTTCTGTTATAGTTCTTGTATTTACGAAGTAAGAATCTTATAAACTCCTAAGACTTACTTAATCACACCAATATAATCTAGCTACAAGCTGGACATATTTCTTTTACATTTAGTAATAAGAAGGCCTAAAGAATATCATTCGTTTTTGAACTTGAAGAAGCTCTACAGAAGATTATATGTTGTTCTTGAATAATGTGTATTACTTTAATATAAATTTGACATTGAAATAAGCGAGAGAAGTGTGAAAGTGTAGAAACTAAACTTGACTTTTATTTAATATTTTTTATTTTAAGGTAAAATTAAGACATATCGATTAAATACAACAAAACTCTAAAAATGTTTCAAACCTTTATGATTTCCAAAGCCTTTAAAGAGTTTTCATTCAAGTTTTTAAGCGAAACAAATTTGTTTTCCGACTGAATATGACGCTATTCAAGAAAAAATTAAAATAATCGATTCATATCCATGAAAGTCATACATTTAGGATGTATGAAAAAACACCTAGAAACGAAAGACTTCGGTAAGTCGAGTTGAAATAAATCCGGTGAAACTCTTTGGCTGTCTTCTTTTGTAATAAATGAAGCATTTGAGAATCATTCACTATTTCAGAATACTTTTAAAAATGACATGTTATTTAATCATATTATTAGGATTTGAATCCTCCAAGATTTATGTTGCCATTAAAAAGAATTTTTTGCAATGCACTTTATTTAGTTAATTAAAAACACATCTGTTATTCATAAGGCTAAAATTCTTCTCTAGTACTGATTATTATCGCTAGATGGTAGTAGCATAATATATATTTAAACTATATATAATTACTTTTCGCTAATAATTCACAGGAATGTAATAGTTTTATGGTTTTTATGTTTTAACAAGTTCCTAAAATAATTCGTGTATGCTGAATCTAAAAATGATATCCATTTTTTCCATCACGCACATGTTTTCACAAAACTTCATATGTACTTTTACACAACGCATAACTTTGAAACGAAAAGGCGTAGATTTCACACACAAAATATGAATGCGGACACATTCGTTTGATATTAATGTTATTTCCTTTTCTTCAGTTTACTTGCATTTTTCTTAATAAAAATAAAAATAAAAAAATTTTCATAGTGATAAATGAACTAATAATGTGATCCAAGTAAGAGTTGTTTTTTTATTCCCGATTTGTAAAAAATCCTTTCGTGATAGAAACAAAATTAATATTACTTTTGAAAGCTGCGTAGCAGAATTATGAAAAATATAATTTTTTTCAGTTTCAATACGGCTAATTAAACTCGTTCCCTGCTGGTACAGTGGTAAATCTACGGATTTAAAACGCTACAATCAGGGGGTTCGATTCCATTTGGTGAACTCCGCAGATACCCTGATGTGGCTTTTCTGTAAGAAAACACACACACTCATAGTTAAACGCAAGAGTTGAAAATAGACGGATGCTACTGAAAACCAAATCCGCGCAAGCTAGCAAATAAACTACATATTTTATAGTAAGAATGTTTTTGTTACGAACACAACTTTTCATAAAGGTAAAGTAAAAATAAATAAGATGCAGTTCTAGATATTGTATTCCGTATTTCATTTTAATATAGAGAAGTGTGAAAATTATTCTAACAATATGTTTATTTAACCTCAAACATACCAAGTAAAGAATGAAATATGGATTAATAATCTGTTTTAATGAACAATTCCTCGAAACGACAAACGCTTTGTCTTTGAAGTGACAAACATTTACTGCTGTATTTTAAAGAAATTTTATGCTACAAAAACACAAGACATAAAACATTGTTACAGGAACAAGAATAACTGTCATGAACATGGATTGTACGTGTTGTATATATATATAATATAACAATTTAAATAAGCATTTGTATGTTATATACTCATAATGTAACGATGTCAATAGCATATGTACGTTGTACACGTATAATGTAGTAATGTTACTAAACACATAAAAAAATGCTAAATTGTCTTTGTGTCATCGTATTTAATGTTACTAAACACATAAAGAAATGCTAAATTGTCTTTGTGTCATCGTATTTAATGTTCCAAATATAACAAAAATTCATAAACATAAATTATTTTATCATTTGTGTGAGGAGCTTTATTTCGAAATGGTGAAGTTTAATTTTTTTAAACAAACTTATTTTAAGTTTTTGAGACACTTTCTACTTATGTTTAATATGCCCCTTCACAACAGAAAAGTAAACATAGCTGTATACAGAATTTGAAGCATGGGATATACTCCAAGATATGATCGGCCCGGAATGACCAGGTGGTTAAGGCACTCGATTCGTAATCTGAGGGTTGCGGGTTCAAATCCCCATCACACTAAACATGCTAGCCCTTTCAACCGTGGAGGCGTTATAATGTAACGGTCAATCCCACTATTCATTGGTAAAAGAGTACCCCAAGAGTTGGCGGTGGGTAGTGGTGACTAGCTGCTTTCCCTCTAGTCTTACACTGCTGAATTAGGCATGGCTAGCACAGATAGCTCTCGAATAGCTTCGTGAGAATTTCAAAAAAAAAACAAGGAAAAGTCATATTTGTAACTGTTATTGGTCACTAGAAAACCACGACACTAGTATTTTAATAAATCTAATTGTTTACTTATTTAGTTACTGAAAGGCACGTTCTATGAATAATTCGACCGAATTTCAAGCGTATGAATTATGAGTCATTCATACGCCTTTCCAAATTGCATAACCATAACAAACAGTAGCCAATGACGAGGGAGAATGAAACATATACACTTTTGTAGAAGAAACCAGTTATCTTTTAAAAACCTTCAAAATTAGGTTTGAAGATATGACATAATGGATATAACTAAAATGAAAAAAAACTGAAAATTATGCCAGTACATTTCACTTAGTTTTCGATGAAACAGTAAAGATAAACTTAACAGTAAGAGTCACACTTTAGGGTTGTGATAATGATGAGTATAGCGGACATATGTGCACCTATAAACTACAATGAAAATACTTTGGTGCAAAGTTATTTTGCAGTCATGACATTGGAATTACAAAATAGCACGTGTAGTGGATGCATATTCTCTCACGCTCGAGCTTCGTGGTATTGTTTTGTGAGGAAAGCAAGAAGTGACTTTAACAATCTGTCTCTCTTCCTGGTCGAGTTTTAGATCTTTTGTAGACCTGGGAGGGTCAGATGCACTTGACGTCTTCCTCCTCTCTCGAGCCTATTAATGATGCTGCAGTAAAATATCGGTGTAGTTACTACAAGGGGTTCAGGGAATTGCAAGGTTATACACAAGGTAATATCCATGTTGGTAATTATAGCGATACTCTTATATCGAACACACTTCCTCCTGATTTGTTTTGTGTAAAATTCGACACATCGAAAACAGTTCAAGCGGTATTATTTTATATGTTTTATGTTCTTGTATTTGTTTCATTAATTTCAACTTTCTCTAGAAGTGCTGTACATAAAAATCATTTTAAAATATTCTCATAGTCAATTAAAACTATTGATGAGATGTGAGTCCAGCATTAAGTGATCTTAATTTATACCTATTTGTAGTATAGATGCCAACTGAAGAGAAATACTTAGGAATACTTCCATAATGTATGCAGTAACAATCTAATTCATATAATAATTATTTTTTGTGCCAATTTTTCACGAAATAATTTAGTATTGAATGTAAGAGTGTATCGGATATAATTTTTAGAATTGGATAATTGTTAAGAAATTTTGATAAGGTATTTCTTGGTACTTTATATGCTGTGGTATGTAACAATTTTGTAATGTTTGTAAATTATGTGTTGATGCCACGTTTTATCATGCAGAGTATGTTTGTTGCAGTGCAGAACGTGTATTTTCATCTCCGTGTGTATTTGTCAACAAAATATTTCAAAAACAGCTGAAAGTTGTACACATTTAGACTATGACTGAAATTAAAAATGATTAGTTTTGGATAATCGGTGTCCGCTGACAACGACAGTCATATGGACCGATTTTTTTATAATTTTTGAGGACTGAATATGCCCAACGCTGCGTGGTGGAGGTAAACTCTTGAGATTAATTGTGTTATCTGCTGATGTTCTGTTGGTTTGGTTCTGTGCGTTAAAGTTCTACTATAATTCTTCTGCCACCAAACTTTGATTTTAATACTGCTTATGTGTTTGACACACGTTAATTTTGCATCGTAGGTTAAACCTAAGACTTTATCTGATGTTACAGTCAGGTTCATACATGGTCCGGGTTGGTTTTTGTTAGTTTTATAAAACAATAATTCAGTCACCAGCTTTTAAGTAGTTGCTAGGTATTTTGGAATATTCACAGTTTTTCACCCATATAGTAATTTAATCCACGGTATAGAACGCCATTGTATTTACCACACTTAGTAGTTAACTCCTAATTTTTAAGAAGAAAGGGGGTGATATTATCAGAGATGACGAGGTCATAGATACAAGGTTTCTACCAGGAGACGCATCGCCAAATAAGTGTTGCTAAGCCACCATGATAGATGGCCGTGACTCATACAATACATGTCTGTAATTAAATCGTCAAAAAAGGATGCTTGATTCTGATCTTATTACATCAACTAGTAATAAGCGCAATTTTTTAAACTCTATTTATTTATATTCTGTAAACAGGCTAGGGGTGTTTAACAAAGTTCGTTAATCTTAGTATAAAACAAGAGGTCAGGTATCAAACGTCACAATTCTCTAGTCAGCGTCTTTTCCCGCATCACATATGTATTAAAGTAATACTTTATTAACAAATTCATAATTAATTCGTTAAACCATTATAGGACGCTAATTAATTAGTTAATCCTAAAGAGGACAGATAATATTAAAAATTAATTAATTAATAATTAAATTATCCTACCACAAAGTATGGAACATTTTTCTAGGCAGTCATAATTCATTTATGTATCATAATTTCGATAATAAATCATTAATTAATTATTTAATTAAATCATTCTTAAAAAGGACAGTGAATATCAATTCATTAGTTAATTAATTCATTATTAAAATAATGCTTAAAACTAATTCATTTATAATTAACTGATTGTCAGCTTTAACGACATCGTCTCTCTTTCCTCCTTTCCTGGAGAAGCCAATCAGCTTGAGGCGGCAGCATTTGGATAATGATGTGAAGGGATATCTACCCAGACCATTAGTTTGTTGTTGTTTAAAGTTAAACACAAAGCTATACAATGTTACACAATGCTACGTATGCAGACTTTCAACATTAGAAATCCATATTTTGATACCAGTGGTGTGCAGAATAAAGATAGTCAGTCTACTGTGTAATTTTGTGCTTAATTTCAAATAAATAAACAGTGTTGTAACAGAAACGATGATTCAGTATAAAACCTCAAGATTGATCAGCTAAACGTTTGGGTTGAATAACACAAAAAGATTTTGGCATCACATCAAAATAAAATGAGTAGGGTACGTAATAATAATAACAATCGATGTGCAATCTTCTCTCAAAATTGTCCAAAATAACATCAATCTCTGAAAAGTTCTAACGGAATTCTTATAGTTGGTTCCTCATTAGGTGAGCGACAAATTTAAGGAATTACAATACCAAAACCTGAAATTAGATTTCCCCTGATAGAGAGGACGCAGGTAATCTATTATGTGGCTTTGCACTAACATAACCAAACAAAGCATATATTTATTTTGAACCTTTGTTTGAGGATGACGCTTCGATTTGCTAGCGATTTTGGACTTGACAGAAACCAGTGCTAGACAAAAGAAACGTCTTAATTAAAATAACCTTAAATCTGCCTATATGATAGTATTGTGGAAAGTTCCAACAAACCTATAATTACAAAGTGTTTCTTTTTCCTTTACATTTTTTTTTCAATAATGTAATTCTTTGTTTTTCCAAGTATTCGAAGTCGAATATTTAGTTACACGGATTTCATGGAAAAGGTTTCACCATCCAACGGAATTAGTCTTCGATTAAAATTTTGTAACTTGTATTAACATGAGTAGAAATATAAATGTAATCCAGTAATGCTTACCATTCGCCTTGAATCAATGAAAGAATGTCAAAAAGGTAAAGTTTCTAATTTTTATATTTTGATAAAAAGAGATAAACGATTGCTCATTAGTAAGCGTGCGAGTTCATAACGCTAAAAATCGGGGTTCGATACTCAACGTGAATACAGCGCAGATTTCCTATTGTACTGATTTGCCTTTACCTCCCACTGGCACAGAAGTACGTCTGCGGATTTACAACGCTAAAAACTGGTTTTTGATATCCAGCAGAGAACAGATAGTCTATCGTGTAGCTTTATGATTAGCTTCAAATAAAAAAAATGATTTGTCTTTAACAACAAACGAATAAAACATATAGATTGTGGTTTTTATAAAACTCAATATATTTCCATTGATTTAACAGCACTTAATTATGAGATTAGATAATGGACCAGGTCCGGCATGACCAAGTGGTTAGAGCCCCGTCAAACCAAATATGATCGTCATTTGAGCTGTGGGAGCGTTATAATGTAACGGTTAATCTCACTATTTGTGAGTAAAATAATATCCAAAGAGTTAGTTAGCTGTGAGTGGTGATGACTAATTTCTTTCCCTATAGTGTTTCTCTAGTCTTACACGTTCTTAGAGACTGCTAGCGCGGATAGCATCGTGTAGGTTTAGCGAAATTCAAAATAAACAAACAAAGAATACAATGAATTATTTCAATTAATTGTGAACTTTATCGTTTCTCCATCCTTGATGTTCTGCAAACTAGTAATAAGCGCAATTTTTTAAACTCTATTTATTTATATTCTGTAAACAGGCTAGGGGTGTTTAACAAAGTTCGTTAATCTTAGTATAAAACAAGAGGTCAGGTATCAAACGTCACAATTCTCTAGTCAGCGTCTTTTCCCGCATCACATATGTATTAAAGTAATACTTTATAAAATTATACGATGGTAACATTGTTTAGATAATAAAACACATGACACCTTTGGAGGCCATTCTTTTCTCAGACATGAGTATCCATTTTAATATGAGTACAGTATATACCTTCAGAAAATAGCGAACATTAATAGCTTGCGATTTACCATATACAACTAGTTATAGTCTTATAGAAAGAGCTGCTCTCCTGGAGCATAAGATTCGTTAATTCGTCTCTAATCACTCACTTTAGAAACTTAACTCATCTGTTATGGAAGACTTAATTAAGATTCACGCCTGTAATGGAGAACGATTAGATTAAAAGTGAGGCGTGCTGTCATCAAAAGACCATTTAAACTTCGCTGGGTTATTTTATAATGATAATTACGCTGTTAGTCTCCTAATTGCAGATTAATTCAGAGAGAAAACCGATCGAACTCGTTATTAATTTCCGAATGTTGTTATCAGATGAAACAAAATGAAAAAAAGAAGCAAACTCGGAAGTTTAAGCAAATGAAATTGAGGGAAAAACGACAAAATACGTCCCTGTCTGTGGAAACAAGAAGAGAGAAACTGGTTAGCAAAAATAAAAGAAGGAACAGAAATATTTTTATTATACGATACACACTGACAAGCAACAAGCCTTCGTCTTTTGAAGCGTACGCTTTCGTGCTGCTTAGATTCAATTTTTCGTATGTTAAAAGAATCGTTCGTTATATGTCTTCCATCCTATCGCGTCACATTACAGCACGTGTAATTCATTCACGTGATTCCATACTACACGCTGCTTTTGCAATACTCTAAAGCAGTGTTTCTTAAGTGGAGGGGGGGAATGCGGAGCATTTTGTATTTTATTAATAAGTTATGTAAAAGAAAAGAGAATTTTCCAAAGGAAAAGTAGAGGGCGATCTTTTCTCGCCTGTAACTTGAAGGAAGTTAAGAGGTTCCGTAATTAGTGGTTATACGAGTTTAAAGGTCTTGTAGTTAATAGTTACATTGCTATACAACAAACTGTAGCAGGCATGCAGATAATATCAACAAATTAAGTTATAGAAAAGTGGTAGAATAGTCAAGAAAGGGAAAATAGTCTGTAAAATATAATAAAACTACATGACATATTACAGTGTGACAATAAAACTTTTCTTTTGTAATTATTAAAAATTAATTGCATAATACAAGGGAACTTTAAAAAATTCTTACAAATTAATAATGTTTACAGTGTGTATGTATAATTAGCTTTGCTTTTCCTACAGTTGAGTATACCAAACTAACCGTAACTCATTGGCTAAACTCAGCTTTAGAATAACATGCATTTTAAAAAAACAGAGCTTCAAGGAAAATCAATTTACATTAAATAAGTTTATTCGAAATGTAAAGCTTATATGCTGATAGTTTATAGTGAAACTTGAGCTGAAAACAGTTCTTGTTCACAAATGGTAGCGTGAAGAGATTCGTGTGATATATTGTTAATTAAAAATTACAAGCGTCATTAAATTTTCTCTTGAACAGGTCCAAAAAGTGCATAGACCTAACTATAACTAAACATTATCAATGTAAAATTCTACTACTATACTGAAGGTAGAGTATGTTATATTAAAATAATTGCGAATCGAATGTGCAAATAAACAACTCATTTAACAAACAGAGTCGATAGAAAGTCGCAAGGAAACGTCATGAATCAGACTGAATATTTTTCGGTTCTTAGGTTTAGTTTTCAGTTATCGGAAATTCTTCACTTTTGGTAATAGTATGTAACAAGCCTTTCTGATGGAAAGTATTCATATATGTTCAGATCCTAAAGCTCTGTTCAGATTCATGATTCTCAAGATAAGTATTTCCCTGTATTTAATGGATTGAAAAATAAAAGAACGTGAATCAACTTAACACACCAGTACTAACTAGCAAGAGGTCTGCAACAAGTTGTATATCCTACCCATAGTGTGCAGTTTGCATAGTGCAACATCTTAGAAAAAGTCAGAATCCACAAACATAAATGTCAATAGTATCATACGATGTCCACACGTTCCAGACATAGTACGTATCATAGTAAAATAGAATCTCTGTTTGCAATCGAGGCCAACAAAATATGAGTCAAACCATCACGTCCCTCAAGCGGCTTCAGAATGAAACAGGTATTCATGCTATTCCATATGAAAACATATTAAGCAAACAAATAGTTAAGCTGACACTGGAAAACTGTTTTATGGAAAGCAAGCAGGTAGAAGAGGTGTGTTTTAAGTGTGACAATCGTTCTTCGGAGCAATTAAAAATATGATGCAGGTCGTTAGATAGAACAGGATTTCACATAACAATCTGAAATGTAAAGAGAGTAAAGCTCAAAAAAATTAATAAAACTTACCCAACCTGTATATAATTAATGACAAAGTTATGATTCACGGTCTTATAATCTTAAAATCCGGGATTCGTTTCCCCGTGGTGGATACAACAGATAGTTTAATGCTGGTAAGTTTCCAATTTCAACTCTAAAATCTGTTATTAGATTTTCCAGGTAGTCAGCGCTCGGATAATCTATTGTACAGCTTTACGTTTAAAAATAATTATTATTTATACTACTGAGTGTAGAAAAGCTTATAAAAGAAAAATCAAATCATTTTTTTTTCTAGAGTCGATTTATTTAGAAAGTGCTGTATTGTACGATAAGAATAATATATGGAAACTACGTAAATTCCCAGTGTGTTCTAATATAGACAACAATATTGCAACAATACAAGAAATGAAAAGAAAAAAACACTATTTAAGAATGATATGGACAATATTTTAATGGTCAGTGTTCGGCTTTTGAATTGTCACATGAAAGTGGGTCGCTGGACTAACGTTATAAATATACAGAAATGATGTGTGTTGTGTTTTCTTATAGAAAAGCCACAAAGGACTATCTGCTCAGCCCACCGAGGAGAATCGAACCCTGATTTTAGCGTTGTAAATCCGGAGATATACCGCTGTACTAGAAGGGGGCTCAGAAATGATACATTACACAGAGTCGACGAAAAAAAATATTCGTTAAATTTTCTTTATCTATTATTTAATTTATCATTTGATCTATGGACAAAGTTTCTTGGTGTTTGTGGGGGTTTTTTGTTAATTTTTTTTTGTAGAGTTGAAAACCATTATCAATGAATGGACATTAATGTTTACAAAATATATTGTCAGTAGAAATAATGTGGTAAACAACACTGTTGTCGGTAAACAAGAGAAATTCTATCGTTGGTAAAGATAAAACGTTCCTCTTGCACTAGAGCTATCTGCGCTTGCCGTTCCTAATTTAACAGTGTAAGAACAGAAAAGGACCTAGTCATCACACCCCCCTCCAACTCTTAAGCTATTCTTTTACTAACGAATAGAGGGATTGGCTGTAATTTTATAATGCCCCACAGCTAAAATGGTGAGCATATTTGGTGTGATAGGGATTCAAATCCGCTACTCTTGGATTCAGATCCAAACAGCATAATCATCTGGCCATGCCGGGCCGGGGACAACGCGGTAAAGAAAATTCACTATTGCTTTTTACGATATATTTTTTGATGAAGATACGACACAACAGGAAAGAAAGCACACTCTCGTTGTTTATGATGTATATACAGCATTGTTTGCATTATTTTTTGCCTTACTAATTGCATCATCTTAATGATACTGCGATTATTCGAGGGTTTTTTTTTTTTCAAAACTGCGGTAAGAAAATAAAAAAACTTATATTGTAATAAGTAATATAGCATAAGTTTTTCATGCTCTTACCGACTAAACTATATGCAGAATTTATAGACATTTCTTACAGACCAGTTATGTGGTTTCTATACAACTTTTTCTACCACTTATCAATTCGTAATCCCAGTTCACTTTCGGCTCTACATGTGTATCTGTGTTAGAAGCAGCACACATGTATCTGCGAAGTTTCATCATTTTATCTGAACTTTTCTATCTGTGTTTACATGGATACGGATGACAACCTAATGACACTCGCTGTACGGAAGCGAATGTTTAAACAGAGACAACCTGTGGCCACTATAAGATCTGAGTTCATATTGAGAGCTAGTACGTGAATTGTTTGTTTGAATGTTTTAAGTAATATTGGGTATTTGATCAATAATGTAAGTGAACACTAGCATAGCTTAGGACGTTTTTACGTTTAGTAAATTTACAAACGTTTATTCTCTCTGTGTCTCTCTCTGGAGACCAAACTTGTATTAACTTTTCACCTAAAGTAACTGAGAAATACATCGCGACGCATATAATATTACTATTCTTAAAGATGAGACTGTTTAAAGAAATAGAAGATGAATAAAAGTTGTGAATAGCACTTTGAGAATTGAATAATATTATATTATAATTTTAATCATCGTGCAAAAGAAACAGAAATTACATTCAATGGCTTAAAGGTATGCAGGTTCATTAAGTTGTCAACTAGAACTATAAAACTTTCTCTATCTAGGTAGCTCTTTATTCATCCAATCAGTCCCTAGCCTTTTATAATTTCACAGGCCCTGCACGACCAGGTCAAGCGGTTAGGACGTTTAACTCGTAAACTGATGGTTGCGGATTCGAATGCATACCATACCAAACATGCTTGCCCTTTCAGCCGTTGGATCGTTATAATCTACGATCAATCCCACTATTCCTTGGTAAACGAATTTTTGGTGGGCGGTAATGGCTAACTGTCTTCCCCTCTAGTCTTACAATGCTAAATTAGGGTCAACTGACACAGCTATCCCTCGTGCGAAATTCAAAAACAAACAGGAGACCAAAAGCCGCCTGGAGGGGTAACCTGTTTTAACCAGTCGCACCAGTAAGTCAGTAGACACTCTAGTGACGTCATTTCACGGATGATTAAGGCTTCAATTTGTACTGTTATGACGTCAGTAAAACATCCACATACCATGAATCAAGACAACGTGGTACTACACAGCGTGACATATGAATTTTCAAAACAAGAAATAAAAATAATTATTACTCTTACTTTTGATATTATTTACTCTTACAACACCTTCAGGGTCCCTTCAGTTTATTTGTTTTTTAATTTTGCGCAAAGCTACTCCAGAGCTATCTGCGCTAGCCGTCCTTAGTTTAGCAGTTTAAGACTATAGGGAAGGCAGCTAGTCATCACTATCCACCGCCAACGATTGAGCTTCTCCTTTTATCAAGGAATAGTGGGGTTCTCTGTCATATTATAACGTCCCCACGGCTGAAAGGGTGAGCCGTTTGGTGTAACGGGGATTCGAACCCGGAACTCTCGGATTACGAGTCGAATACCTTAACCACTTTGCCATGCCGTGCCCTTGACCATTCAGAGTACATCTAATATATTTATACATATATATATATATATATATATTTCAATTCATTCTATTTTTTCTTTATCAGAGTTTCTATATACACACACATATACATTCATACGCTCATCTGCTCCTTCCAAAACTCTCTCTCAGGTAAAAGAGATAGTTTTACGCTGATTTTTTGTTATTATTTCGTTGACTTTCATAAATATTAAGTTACTGTACAGGTTTCCGTTTTAGAATTTAACTGTTATTTTCCTTTTAAAAAATCAGTTTTGAATATTTTTTTTCCGCAAATGCTCATGAAAACAAAGGATAAGTAAACATTTTAGTGTTAAACGTATACTTTAGCATTAGCCGACAATAGTTTTGGTTGTGTTCCGTGTACTATTTTTGTTCGGGTTTCTACACTGTACTTTAAGATTAAACTTATCAAACCAAAAAATGTATATAAACAGTTACACTGCAATACAGTAAAACAGATAGTTCAAATGTCTGACACTCTGGCAGATAGCATATTCAGACACAGGTCTTAACGACAGATACTATTGTCAAAAATAGCTTTAAACAGCAGACATTATGTTCATATATAGCTCCAAACGACAGAAAGTATATTTAGATACAGATCTATACAATAGATACTACGATCAAAGATAGCTTTAAACAGCAGACACCATGTTCTTATGTAGCTTCAAATGGTAGAAAGTATGCTCGTATACAGATCTAAAAGGCAGATACTATGGTAAAAGATTACTCTAAGTGGCAGATACTATGTTTACAAATTATCAAAAGCGGCAGACACTATGGGAATACATAACTCAAAGCGGCAGTTCATAACGATTGACATTATGTTCAAAGGTTCTTATAAACATAAGTACTGTGCTGACGAATTGTTTAAAAAAAAGGCGGATACTCTATTCTATTGTTCTAAACTGTATTGTTCAAACACAAGATAATATTGAAATTTGTAAAAGAAACGAAAAAAAATCCATGTTAAGAGAATACTGAAGAATCAACAGGTAGACCTATTGGTGCGTATTGAAAAACATTTAAAGAAAATATGTTAAGAGAATTACGTGGTAGTCGTTTAAGTGTATATTTAAATAGATATAGGCAGAAATGTCTTATTAAATATTAACTGATAAAAGTACAAATCCATATTGAAAAATAAAAAGTAAAAACTGTGTTAATAGAGCACAGAAGAATTATCTAGGAGTAGTTTAAATGTGGTTTGAAAAAGATGTGAACAGAAAACTCATGATGAGAGTGTAGTGAGAAATTACTCGATATAAATTTACATACATATTGACAGGAATGTGAACAGACAAATCACGATGAGAGTAGAATTATAAGTTAATATGTAGCTGTATAAATGTATACTGATAGAGACCTAAAGAGGAAGATTCATGGAAAGAACGTAGTCAATAATTATCTACCTAACAATCTAAATACCTATCAGTAAAGTCCTTTTACTAGTGATTGAAGGAACAAACTTGTATAAGTTGATATTTAAACAGTTGCAAACAGAGAAATCATGTTAATAACAGGATAATATTTTATACGTCATACACGTGTTTATGAACGCTTCTTAGATTTTCTAATAAAGAAATTAAATTTAAATCAACCTAATATAATCCAAGCGTTAACAAAGAATTATTTGACATGAAGGGTTTTATTTATTACGTTAAGTAGTGTGGTTCTAAAGTTTTAAGCTGGCCACATATTAAAATGAATTCTAATTAATTGTAACCAAATAAACGGGATTTGGTTATTTCAGATGAGTAACTATCGGTAGGTCCGCTTCAACTAGAATCAAAAGAGAAATAATATTTTTTTAAATGTTAAACTATGGGAAAGAAAATAAATATTTTATCACTACACTAAGTAGATAAAGGTTTGTGTATAGACATAAATTTAGACGTCGTAGTGAAAGGACATCCTATTAACAGCTATAACCAACAAAACATGTGCTAGAACACTCCAAGTACTAAGTACATAAGAGATTAAACGTCCGTTTATCATAATTCAATAGAGTTTACAAGGAGCATTGTCATCTGTATTAGCGCCGGAAACGCTCCAAATTATAATTTCCTAAAATCAAAATTTAAACCATAATATCGTGGCATTTAACACGACAAGGAAATGAAATTTAACATGTTTACGTTTATCAACACCTTAAAGATTACTAATACTTAAAATCAATCATTTATAAGCGTGTTATATACAAATAGACTGCTGATAAAGATAGCTCATCAGAAAAATGAGAATGACTGGTTTTACAAAGAAATGACTCCCATAACTAACAAGTATGTGGCGCCATCTTTTGTAATGTATAACTATTTTGTTGTATTTTACTAATCTTTATACTTTTTCTTAATTATCCAATATTTTACTATCTGTAACATCAAATACATTAAAAAAATTTCTATATAAGCTTTGTACCCTAAATAAATTGTAAATATAAACAGACTAGGCAGGCGCGTTACCACATCAATGTTCTAAAAACAAACATGTTCTATGCAACCATGAAGAAAAAAGGAATGTTTTTAACAACAGAAAAAGCTTTGATGTATTACAATACCCGTTTGTTCGGCTACATTTATGACTATGTAATATTTCATTATGCTTATAAATTACTGATTTTTACTAATGTTAAAATTTTCCTACTTTAATTATCTAGTTTAATTATATAAATATTCATTTAAAATATCTAATAAAAATAAAAGTTTTTTATGAGATTTTAAAATTACTATTGCATCGAATTGAGAGTCATATAATGCATTCATTCTTGTACCAAACTCTTAAAAATTCAAAAACTAACAAAAATAATCTAACACTTTATGGTAAAACATCCAAGAAGTACTATCTGATCTAGAAAAAAATATTATATCGAAACATTAAAATCATGAATTTTGAGAGTTTATTAATGTGATACAAAAACTAAACTTGTGTTAAAATCATATACTACATATCGGCAGGATTACCAACAATGAGAACGAAATGAAATGAAAACAAAAGAGCTTATTTATAGCGTAGTGTCTTAAGTACTAATATTTCTTCCTGGAAAAGTTTTCAATAATCAAAGCTAGTGACGATGTTACAGTAGTGGAAACATTCTTCGTATCTATGACCAGAAATATTAAAAAGAATAACTTAGTTTCCTAGTGATCACCGAAGTTATACTAACGATGTTATTCACTGTCGTATCTAGCAATGGTTTTGGTCTGAATTTCGCGCAAAGCTATTCAAGGGCTATCTGCGCTAGCCATCCCTCATTTAACAACGTAAGACTAGATGGAAGGTAGCTAGTCATCACCACCCACCGCCAACTCTTGGGCTACTCTTTTATCAACAAATAGTAGGATTGACCGTCACATTATAACTCGACTCGTGATCCGAGGATCGTGGATTAGAATCCCAGTCGCAATAAACACGCTCGCCCTTTCAGCCATGTGGGCATAAAATGTTACGGTCTATCCCACTATTCGTCGGTAAAAGAGAAGCCTAAGAGTTGGCGGCGGGTGGTGATGACTAGCTACCTTCCCTCTAGTCTTACTCTGATAAATTAGGGACGACTAGTGCACATAGCATTCGTGTAGCTTTGCGCAAAATACAAGAAACAAACCAAACCTAAGTATTTCAGAAATAGACAGGGGGTGACTTCTCCCCAACTCAACCTCCCAAATAAATACGGGCAGACCGAGTCGTTCGGGCAAATTATTTCATCGGATTCGGGAAAACTAGGAAAACTGATTTTATTTTCAGATATTAAGAATCCGACATAGTTCCATACAAACGTAGGGGAAAATTTAAGCTTAACAATATAACTGGTCGAAATATTTGATCTTGAATTTAACATTTATTTCACTTTCAAAACTAATAAGTCTCATACTTTCTGTACAAAGCGAGCTTTAAGCTTTCCATTTTTATTGCAAAATTAATTGTTGGTTAAATTAAGCAAAATTTTTAAAACACTTGCAAAATTTAATGATATTTATATTAATTATAAGTTTGAAGAATGTCGTCGGTGTTTGGGTAAGAAAAGTTCATACCCTGGAGGGTCAAATTCTCTGTAATCTGTTCCACCTCCCCGTACTTATGTTCTTGACGGATTGGTATTTTTAACTGTGGAACCGAATATTATTTTGATACTTTTCAGGCCAATGTCCATGTATTGTGGCTCGTAAACAGTGATTATTTTATTCTATCAGAGGAAATGTCAAGTTTTTTGGTGGCATTTTTTTATTGTTTAATACATGTATATATTATCATTATTATTTATTTATTTATTCTTTATTATTATTTAAAATTTATATATTTTTTTATTTTTTTATATTTAAAATATAAATTAACTGGGGGAGAGATATTTAGGGCTAGCTTTATCATGTATGAGGCACCTGTCTAGTTCGCATAGTAATTCGTTTTTCATCCAATTCTTATTAAAGTACATTCTTGTGATATGTAGGAGTTTATCTGGTTGGTATGTTCGAGTATTTGAGATTGAACTGAGATGATATAGTTACCCACTCCCATAACGGGGAGGTAATGACGAAAAATAACGATACTGGACTCTATCGAGGTCCCGTAATTGGAATGAGTACACTCTAAATCCTTTAACGAGGATCTATTGGAGGGCAAGTTTGGTGCCAGCAGCCACGGTAATTCCAACTCCAATAGCGTATATTAAAGTTGTTGCGGTTAAAAAGCTCGAAGTTGGATCTCAGTTCTAGACAGGGGGTCCGCTTTGGCGGTTACTTCCTGGCCTAAACATCCTGCCAGCTTTTCCCTCGGTGCCCTTGATAATTATAAGTATGCTGTTGTTGTTGTTGTTTTCAATTAAACACAAAGCTATACAATTGGCTATCTGTGCTCTGCCCACCACGGGTATCGAAACCTAATTTTTAGCGTTGTAAGTCCGCAGACATACCGCTGAGTCACTGGGAGGCTATTAGTATGCATATCGCCTGTATCCCAACGAATTTCACTTTTAACGCATTCACTATCAGAATACTAACAGTTGCATTGTTTTAAATT
This sequence comes from Carcinoscorpius rotundicauda, assembly GCA_011833715.1. Classification (NCBI taxonomy): domain Eukaryota; kingdom Metazoa; phylum Arthropoda; class Merostomata; order Xiphosura; family Limulidae; genus Carcinoscorpius; species Carcinoscorpius rotundicauda. Next base: position 34,608,341 of record CM022393.1, read on the forward strand.
TTAGATCCATGAGCATCAAAGTTTCGCAAAAATGTCGTTGTCATCAAATTCCAAAAAAAATTGCGTAAACCATACTTCCAACAGTACGTCACATGTAAGAACGTCAAATACAAATATATCACAGCCCAGTGGCTTCTTTATTTTACATCATTCACAAAAGCTTTCTAGAAGTCAAGAATAACATGCATGTATTGTTTGTTTGTTTTGAATTTCGCGCAAAGCTACACGAAGGTTATCTGCGCTAGCCACCCCTAATTTAGCAGTGTAAGACTAGAGGAAAGATAGCTAGTCATCACCACCCACCGCCAACTTTTGGGCTACATTTTAACAACAATTAGTGGGATTGACAGTCACCTTATAACGCCCCTACGGCTGAAAGGGAGAGCATGTTTGGTGTGAAGGGTATTCGAACCCGTGACCCTCAGATTACGAGTCGAGTGCCTTAACCATCTAGCCATGCCAGGCCAACACGCATGTAAACTCCATCGATAAACATTCCAGCTCTCGGCTGAAAACCGCGGTAGATGTCGTCGCTGATATTTTTCGGAATGGACTAAATGAATTACGTACTACCTGTGCTATACGAAATAGCGACCATCCTGGCATCAATCCCAACAAGTTCCTGCTCAGCGAATGGGTCTTTCAGTGGACTGCGACACAATTCATCCATTGTACACAACAATGGAAAAACAAATTATTATAAACATCAAATGATCTGACACCAATAAGACAGTTAAAAATTGTATGTATTAAACTATTGACACCTATGGACGAAAAAAGGGACGACATGTTTATTTTTTCCGAGCCTCTGATACTGAGTTGGCATATTTAGGGTGAACATCGTGTTTGTTGCTCATTAGATTATATATAAATAGACTGACTGGCGTTATTATCCAGATTTCAGCATTTTCTTTTGTAATTTGAAATTGGGGCAAACCTTTCCTTCAAAATATTTAGCCTATATGTGTGCGTTCTAAAATAAGCACTTTCAAAAGTAATTAATACATTCCGGAATATTCTGTACTCGTATTTAAAAATTGTAGTTTGTTCAAGTCTGTAGATGCTGATAATTTACTGGTACAATTTAGTATTTTTATTAAAATTAGGAAACAGAAATTAACCGACTTGTGAAATATGGTTATTACGTTTTTCACTTTAACCAATGTATGGTATCAAATGTTAGAAAATCTACCAATATTCCATGGATGAAAAGCCAGTGGTTTAGAAAACTTTTTTTAAAGGGGAACTCATTTTCTATTAATGAATTGTTATCAGTAATAACAGAAATAATACATTTCTTCAAGTTTAATTACAATATTTCACGTGTTCATACAGTTATTCTGCTGTTAAAGATTTAACAGGATAAAGTAATACATCCTTATTATCTGGAATACTGACGTCAGCATGTACTGAATTAGCCAATTTATCACTGCCATTTTGAAAAATGTACTTAATCTGGCTGTTTTTGTATTTAGAATATGGCGAATAATGCACAGAAAATGCTTAATAGCGTTTCTTTTTCATCTGTCAAAGTACACTTCTGATTTCAGTAAAATATATTTATTATCACCGCCAGATGAACTGAAAAAAATCCTAGATAATTTCCTTAGTCTGAAAACTTGAAAACTATAATATTCCACTCTTTCAAAGGAACTCTTATGCCTTGTGATTCATTAAAAGAACATCTACTTGAGAATAAATTGTACCATATTTACTTCAGAGTAAATTCAGTTGTGATTCCAAAAAGTGTATTTCATTTTAGTAAAGCTAATCGGAAGGTTCAGTATCGATACCAATTACTTTATCTAAAATATATATAATTGTTGCTAGCATCATGTCACAATAATCACATTTCTTATCCGTAGATGTTAATTGTTATCATCCTAATTAAATTATGTACCTCATGTTATTCTACCATCGGAATGTCCATGTTTTAATGGTTTATTGTGGGAAATTCTTTAGGATCGAAATGTGCTATAGAGATTACTGTGTATAATTAGTTCACATTTTAAAACTTGAGATGGTTTTACACTTTTACTTACGAAGTGTAATACAACAACATTACCTTAGTTTGCAAATATCCAACCCGGGCACGTTACTTCGTCAGTTACGAATTTCAAAAATTAATTAACGTTTGAAATTAATTACATCAAAGTATAAGTTTCTGATCATTTCGGAGATACTGTTCGGTACTAACATCTACGGCAACAGATCTGTTATCTGGATCAACTGACTAATAATACTAAGATAGAAAATAAAGCTGGATAAACATCGTAATTTAATTTTACCTTGTTTCTTGGATACCGGCACGATGCACCCTCATAATTGCTCGTGTGACTTGGAACACAACCTTAGATTTCGGAAAAACTTCAATGGGCCTAACACTCCTTTAGGCCTAAATAAGTTTGTCTAAAATTTAAAAATTTCATTATCAAAATCACTTTTATTTACTGTATCTGTAATTAAAACTAGTTTTATTTTGTAACTTAATACGTACATTTATAGTTTCTACAATTAAGTAAAAACTATTATATAAAAGGATATTATAAGGACACACTTGAGCCTCCCGAGACACTTGACATGTGGTCTCAGAATGTTTGTACAGAGGATTGTGGCGCAGCTCAGCTAATTCATTGTGTTTTTTTACATTAAGAAAATAAAAATAGCATGTACTATATATTTTTCATCCTTTAGTCTTCATTGAAAACATTTTACGTGCATATAAGTGAAATTGTTCATCGTTGAGATGTAACATTCAAATCATCGACTTTTATGCCGTTCATTACTGTTGGAGTCCACCATAATAAGATATTTTGTATTTCTTCCTATTGCATATTTAATTGCAAAGAAATGATAAGAAAAGTGGACTCACTTACTTTGTACGTAAGATGCGTAGGAGTCGACTGCAGTGAGAGTAAATGCAGTATTGATATATCTTTTATATTTTAAATGTGACTTACTTCTTATTAGAGGCCTTGTAACCAATCACGTAATAGATCCAAGCAATTTGGTTCATAATTAATTTCAAAACATATGTTTAAAACCCGATAGTGTCAACCCATAACCGTAATTCTAAGGCTTACGTACATCAAAAGATTTCTTACTGACTTGCTGTGTGTGTAAACCGCGTGGCTACATTCACCATACGTAGAACGTGGGTAACTTTTGACTCCACCTACATGTTGTTGTCTTATCGTCACACTAGTCTTGGGGCGGAGTTTATTACGGTAAGTGTGGTAGAAAGCTAAACCCATTCTACATATCGCTTGTTTATTTTATTTAAATAAAATTCTAGAAGTTACATTTTAGTATAGCTCACAGTGCAATTGTTTTAGATTAAGTGATATTAATATAACTTGCGTTTCAACCACTGCTATATCTGTTGCACCACATCTACCCCGATGAGCCCTAGAATTGTGTGAAATGTTTCGTTGACACTGGAGAGAACATATATATAATGTTGCCTGAGATATTGTTATAAACCCTCCTTTACCTTCACTCTTAAGTTTTTAGAATTTGTTTGTTGTTTAGTTTTTAGTCAAACACAACTGTGATATTCTTATTGAATTAAGAACGTTTACGATAACCGGAAAGTAATTGAACCTATCAGTAAAATACAAAACAACGTGATTTCTACACACCTTCATATTACTTGTTATGAAGAAACACGTGTAGTTTTACATAAATATTTCATCTGCATCGGAAACTTAAATAACTAAGTATCAGTCTTATCCGTTATTAAACTGTCAACAAATATGTACTTGAACTGATTGTTAATGGAACAAATACATTCTGTTAATAGTTTTAACTGGATCATTAAATACAGTTCCGCCTGAACTACCTAGAGGAACAGTTATGCGATTTCACTTCATAACACTAGATAATATTGAGAGTAAAGCTTTTAGACCGTTCCCGGACTTGTAATGTCCTCAAGTGTAAACTGTTAAAAGTAATGCCTAAGAGATTTTACAATATAACTCTCGACGTAGCTTTGAAAGTAAAACGTTTAGAGCGTTTCCGTACTTAAGATAGTCCTTAAATTTAAACTATTGAAATAAACGGTTAAGAGATTTTACTATATAAGTCTAGATGTAGCCTTGAGAATAAAACTATTTGACCATTTACTAATTAACGGGGGTCTTTAAATTATTGATTGTTTTTTGTTTGTTTGTTTGTTTTTTGGAATTTCGCACAAAGCTACTCGAGGGCTATCTGTGCTAGCCGTTCCTAATTTAGCAGTGTAAGACTAGAGGGAAGGCAGCTAGTCATCACCACCCACCGTCAACTCTTGGGCTACTCTTTTACCAACGAATAGTGGGATTGACCGTCACATTATACACCCCCACGGCTGGGAGGGCGAGCATGTTTAGCGCGACGCGGACGCGAACCCGCGACCCTCGGATTACGAGTGCACGCCTTAACGCGCTCGGCCATACCAGGCCTTTAAATTATTGAAAGGAACGGCTAGGAGATTTTTTTCACTTTATAACTCTTGACGTAGCCTCGAAAATTAAACTTGCAAACAGTTCCTGGACTTACCGCATTCATTAAACTAAATTACTGTGAGGAACGGCTACTGCAGAGATTTTACTACGAAAGTCTCTTCTACTCTATCTGAAACGTATACCTTATGAGCTAATATAGGACTTGTAGCATAGGATCTAAATTTAAATTACCGAAGAAATAACACAGGGAATATGTTCTTTCGTTTAAAATGATAGGGAACCCGGTTGTATAGGAACATAAAGATGAGTTTATGGATGTTCCAATCGTTTGAATAGTAACCTTTTTTTCAGTTAAAATAAATGTGTAACTTTGTGAAATATGTTTAGGTAAGATCCATCTAATAAACTGTAAGGTTAAAAATCTGACAACCATACCTACGGTATCACATATAGTGCACTGTTCTATAAACCGTTGTGTTCTTTAAACTGTGTACTATCAACAACCTCATTCACACTTCGAAATTAAATCATTAGTTGTAATAACGTAACACGCAAATAAAATAAAGCAGTAAATAAGCGTACAAGTGATGTTAAAAATGTCAGATCAACGCAGGTGAAAGATAATGCTAACACTGAAACAATGAGTGTGGCATTATCTTGACTAATAACAAGATATCCCGTCTTTTTAAACCAACATAACATCTACTGCTAAGAGTGAAGATTATAAATTACAGTGTAGTTCAGTTCTGTTTCATTAAAGTCAGTCTTCAACACACAACCAAATTACAATTCATAAAACTTTAGAACAGATGATTCATATAAGCCAGGGACTCTCACAGTTATTGTTGTTTTGTTGTTTTGAAATTTCGCGTAAGACTGCACGAGGACTATCTGTGATAGCCGTCCCTAATTTTGGAGTGTAAAATTATAGTGAAGGCTTCTAGCTATCACCACCCATCGCCAACTCTGAGTTTGCTCTTTTACCAAAAAATAGTGGGATTGACTGTCACTTATAACACGCCCACAGCTGAAAAGGAGAGCACATTTGGTGTGACTGGAATTCAAATCCACAAATTTTGATTCGAGTGCCCTAACCACATGGCCATCCTGAGCCGTTCATGACAAAAAATAAAATAGAAAACATTATACGTATTTCTACCAACAGGTACATAGTATCTCAGATAAGATGTACATTATTGTATAATTACGTGTATGTTGGTTTAAAACTGTGGTGGACAACAATTTATAATATTTGCTGATAGAGACATATTAGAGTTGTTTATACCCCCACTTGTACACATGTATATAGGTGAGTGGATGATTGTGATGCGTCAGGCACCAATGTTTAAAGTACTAGAACATACTGAAATACGTTAAATTAAAGATGTTTCAAAACAGTACAGAGGAGACAGCTGTTATCTGTATAAATTCACATTTAAAATGGTCTAAATAAAAACGCACAATGTTAAAATTATTCTGAAAAAATAACTGACAGCAGTTTAAGTGTACATTGAAAGAGATATAAAACAGTTAAATAATTATATTATCACCATTAACCACTTAAACATCCACATGTGTTAAAAACGTAACCCATTCTGTGACGGTTATAAAACGAACAACAACAACAAAAATTAGAAAGAAATCCTCGTAAAGCACAAAGATCGGTTTTCAATGTATCCAACCTATTCAGTAAAGTAACAGACTTGAGACACTATGGATATTTCGTCAAAAGTGGGATGGTGATAGTGCTTTCAGAGAATGCATGAAACCGATAAGCCACATGTTAGTAAAATTCACATTTTTTATGTCAACACACTATAATTACAACGTGAAGAAAAACACTACTAACAGGTAGAGGACCTGTTCTAGGGCTCACTACACCATCAAAAAATGGCATTCTTTGAGAACAACGTCTTCAAACAAGCTGCTCCATAGCCTTGGATTTAACTTCGGTATGCCTGCGATAGATTTGTAATATAAACATTCACTACAGACAAAATTTCAGCATTTATAAATAATGTAAACAGACAACATCCAGCAACATAATTCACTATTTAGATATAATGAGAGAACAAACTTATTCCTCGTGTCGCGGTTACCAAGACAGCTAAGTCATATATCACAGGGATTGACAGTAATCCCACAGATAGTAACTAGTTAATATTATAAATTTAAACCCACAATATAAATACTGGCCTCATAAAGTGCTTAATTTTCAGAAAAATCAAAGTTTATAATAACAGATTCGAAGAAAAAAGGAAGGAAATTTATTACATGAATCCTGTCTGCTAATAAATAAAATAAAAGCATACATAAAGATCAAGAATAGAAAGAAGATAAATTAACTCCATATTCTTCCAATGTATCTATGACAACAATCACAGGATGTCTAAATAGTGTGATGTTATAATAGTACTGAGAAGTTATAAAGACACTATGATCGCAGTTAGCTAACACCAAAACAACTAAAATCACAGCCATAACACAATACCGTCTTATTTAGTTGGCACTGAAATACCTACACTCCCAGTGAGAAGTAAAAAAAAAAAGTTTATGTTTGTGAATGTGAACTCTAATACACTGGTGTAACAAAATTATTAATAAAGTTCAGAATTCCAAATTATAATATAATTGATTTTTCTGCAATAGCCTATCATGTCCCATAAGAATATCGCCTCCAATTAATTGAAACAATACAAAAATAATGGGATGTGAACCACATGTACAAAAAAAGACATAATAACTGGCTCTAACCTCTATTCCTTAGCATAAAGAAATAGAAATATAAGTCACCTTATTACAAAACATGTCAAATGTGAACAATATTGGCACATTTTTTAGATGTACACATACCTTTACTTTCGTTTAGAAAGTTTTAAGATATCCAGCTTTATCTAAAGCTAACAGTTAAGTGAGAAGTTGGACAATATCAAAGAGTATTTTGAGAGCGAAAGAAATAAACCCATTTTAAAATATGTAAAGATCGTTTGATAATAATCTATATTACAGATCCAAGGGGGCTCGAGACTCCAGTTCATAGATGTTAGTGGATTTACTGTCCACTGAACGTTTGTATGTTTTCAAAGTTATTTCACAGACATATGAATGCTAATTAATTTAAGTGTGATGTCTACATTTAACAGTGGGAGCAGATTGTGAACTAAGTTGTTTCAAACAGTGAACGACTAGACAATAAGCGATGGCTATTTCTGTGAGCTTGTTTTAATCTTTCTATGAGAACTTGATGATATAATCACCACGTGCTCCAGAGTGCCCGCTAGCTAAGCTCCTTTCAGTAGAGGCTGGTTCAGTACAATCATATGAAATCGACAACAGCGACCATCCGAGATAAGACCTACCCTGTTATATGTAGGCCTAGCTTCTTCTAAAGCCGTCTCTGTTTTCTAGAAAATACGATGATGAGGACAGCGTGTACGGAAGGACCGACTAGCAGCGAATTTAATGACTTAATTTTGCTTAGAATAACAGCCTGCGGTAGACAGTCTGATCATGTGGAACAAACTAGAATTGTATAAAACTGAAACAGATGCACGAGTGGATGGAGGGAGTGAAGAGCCTTACTGATATAATCGAATGGAAGCGATGCGGTATCGGAAAACGCCTTCGAGGCTTCAGACTTCCTTGTCTCTTCTTTCTTCGTAACATTATCCATCTAATAACATCCAACACTCAAATTTTTAGAAACAATTTCGTCGTACTTATCTTGTAGAAAAAACAGCATACTTTCCCAAGTTTAAAAAAACCGTTAATGAAATGTTTTTTCAATTTTTGTTTTTGGAAAAGTTTTCTTATTTAACTATTTATAAAATTTAAAGTTATTTTTATTAATGTGATTTTGTTACAATATTGCCTGCTGTTCCGTAATTGGCTGTTTTCAATGACGTAAAAACTATTATTATTATTCTTTGATTTCACACGCATATTTTATAGTACATACGTTTCTCAAAGCGTATGGGCCTGGCATGGTCAAGCGCGTAATGCGCGTGACTCGTAATCCGAGGGTCGCGGGTTCGCATCACCGTCGCGCCAAACATGCTCGCTCTTTCACCCGTGGGGGCGTTATAATGTGACGGTCACTCGCACTATTCGTTGGTAAAAGAGTAGCTCAAAAGTTGGCGGTGGGTGGTTATGACTAGCTGCCTTCCCTCTAGTCTTACACTGCTAAATTAGGGACGGCTAGCACAGATAGCCCTCGAGTAGCTTTGTGCGAAATTCCAAAACAAAGTGTGTGTAGATTTAAGGACAGTCTTCAATTATAATGGTGTGTTTCCGTTTTGTTTTCCGACAATGACTGCGACATTTGTTTTTACCCATACGAAATGTCACTATAATAACTATGATATATTTTGAATTAAAATAAAACACTTTTTACCATTTGATAAGTTTTATGATGTTCATTGTTTCGTGTTTTGAAACCACAGACTAAAAATTATTTAAAACTTCTTAAGTTATAAGTAATCATAAACAAAATTTTAAAAGATGTTTTGAATATACTAAAAAAATTTAACTTCGTTTTCAATTCGTGGCTGAGCATGTCCACAAATATCAAATCCTGCGATTGCCCATTGAGAGATTAGGTTAAGAGAGCGTGGCAAACTTGGACGAAACACTGCTTCATATGATTTGCTTTTGTTAAATGATTATTTAAGTAAAATTTAAAAGCAAAAACGGCTCGTTTTAGTTGAGAAAATATTTTACATAGAAGAGTTAACTGACATGTTTGAAAGTGGTTGTGTAACTGAGTGTCGGAATGTAGAGGACGGTGTTAGATGTTTGAATATATAATTTTATTTATTTTATTATATTAATATAGGTATAAAGGCGTTTATTTATATTGGTTTATTTTGGGTTTAAGTTGTTGTATAAGTAAGGCTTCTTTAATTTAGCGTTTGTTTATGTTTGTTTCTTTATTTAGTATTTGAGTGTTTTCTATAGTTATGTTGTGTTTCTTTGACTTGCAGTGTTCGAAAACGTGTGAAGGTGATTTTTTATGTTCTTTAAATCTGGTTTCCATTTCTCTACTTGTTTCTCCAATATAGAAGTCGTGGCAGTTATCACATTGTATTTTGTAAATAATGTTGATGTGGTGTTTGTCAGTGTAGTTTTTACATAGTATAGACCCCAGTTTGGTGCCTGGTTTTTGAATAAATTTGTTATTAACTGGAATGTCATATTTTGTTACTAGTTTTTGCCAAATGTTGGTAATTTGTTTGCTGATGTCAGGAATATATGGAATACAGCAGTATATGATTTCGTGATTTTTTGATTCGTGAGATATATTTACTTTTGTTGGTTGTTTTTGTTTTCTGTCTAGGTGTGTGCATATAATGTTTTCTACGGTTTGTGGAGGAAACTTATCGATGTTGATGAAGTATTGTTCTATTTTGTATAATCCATCGTTAATTTTATCTAGTGAGCATAGTTTTATGGCCGTGTTTATTTGGTTTCTTAGAATGTTGAGTTTTTGCTTTGTTTCATGTGCTGAGTCCCAAGGAATGTATAGTTCAGTGTGGGTGATTTTTCGGTGGATTTCTGTTTTGAATTGTGTGACGGTTCTTATAATTTTGAGGTTAAGAAATGATATTTGATTGCTTTCTTCCTGCTCACATGTGAAGTTAATGTTGGGATGTATAGAGTTAATGTGATTGAAAAAATTAAGTATGTGTTCTGTAGATTTGAATCCCACAACCGTGTCATCTACATATCTGTACCAGTATAATGGTGGATGTAATGCTGTGTTTCAACTTGTGTGGTAAAAATATTGGCTAGAACTGGTGATATTGGGTTGCCCATGCTTAGGCCATTTGTTTGTATATAGCTTTGGTTGTTGAACATGAAGTTTGTCTTTATCGTGGTAAATTCTATGAGGGTGCTAATTGGTTACTAGGAATATCTATAGTTGGGTTAGGGTCTCGGATATAGAGTTCTAAGGTTATCTTGCAGGCTTCTGTTGTTGGAACTTTTGTACAGAGGGATATAACATCGAAACTGGCCATTAAGGCTTTATGATTAAGTTGATTTAGATTAGACTTAAAATTAAAAGAGTCTTTGATGAAAGAGCTGGCTGATGTTACATATTTGGAGGAAGCCTATGCTATGTATTTACCAAGATTGTCATTAAACGATAATTTGGACATTATTAGTCGTAAATATGTAACATCAGCCAGCTCATTCATCAAAGACTCTTTTAATTTTAAGTCTAATCGAAATCAGACAGTCCTAAATAATAAACAGATGCAGCAGCGTGATATTGTGAAGTATTATGATACTATAGTGGTACATTCATAGATAATGTACATATGAAATGCTAATACAAGCGACAAATCAGAAACCTCAACACCTTAAAAACTTTCGGAAAAATATTTTTTTTTTGTTCCTTAACCTTCTAAATAACTTGATTTGTTTTTAATGACTTTTTTTTTAAAATTTTACCTGTCTTCTTAGAATCGTAAGTTTATTAAATAATAAATGAATACATGTGAAACATCGTTAAATAACATGTTGCTGCCAATGATATACTTAAAAATCAGGCATATTTACGTACATAGCATGTGAAATATCTTGATATAATATTATATTACATAAGGAATGGTTTAGATAACCATTGCTACTCGGAAGAGTTGTGTTTAGATATGAAAAACAAGATATGTTACCACTCATATGTTCTGGTATGGTTGCTTAGTAGAGTTTCAACTTATTAAATGGTTTAGGTCAACTTCCGCTTCATTTCAATAACGGACAAAAAATAGCAACTGTGTACGTTATTGTGCAACAAAAAGCAAAACGTACACTTGTCTCGTAGTTTTAAGTTTGGAGAATATTCTGGTCGATAAAGATAAAAATCAGTGTTTTCTGGACAGCTGGTTGTTTGGAAAGCGTTAATCGCTTAAATTAATAATAGTGACGCGAAACATTACAACTATCAATTAATTTGTCATCCAATTACTGTGATCTAAGCGCCGTTGTGGAAGTGTGCGAGCAATTTCCCGCCTCAAAAATAACCTTGTGACGTCAATATGCAAGGAAGATCAACGAACAGCCAATCAGCAAGAGGTTGGGTTGTCTACAGGCGCACTTGAAGCTCCGCAAGTTCAGGATCTCGATGCTATCCGACCGATCATTACGGTTCACGCGTGTTTAATAGTCAAAGCTTGAGAGCCAGATGCAGACAGGTCAAGACACTGACCACATGACGCTAGCATGTTCTTATATACGAATTGGTTTTAACCAGATAACTGGTCAATCGCTGCAACAAGAACAAACAGTGCCCTTTCCAGAAAATATGGACCTAAATAGTCCCACGGACTTAACTTTAAAAATTGGCCAACAGAAACTAGCAAATTCCGATAGCCCTGGTTCTCTCACACATAAAGACTCATCCCGGAGTCCACCAGCTCAAGATCTGTCTGAAGTCAAGCGAATCAGGCCTCAGCCTCGTACCCCAAATAATATGACGGCTTTCTCCGTGGATGACATATTGGATCCCACCAAGTTTAAAGGGTCAGCCCGCTCTCATTCTCTTTGGTCTCTCACCACACATACAGATTCGGAACTGGATCATGAACAGGAGGACGAAGACGATTGTCCAGTAGACGGTAATGTATTTAGAACATATTCTGGTTATACACATTACTATAAACTATTATTTACTCAGGTACTGTACGTTACTTGTTTTTTACTAATCTTCGTGTATGAAATAAATACTTTGTGCACTTTGTTATATATTGAATTGGTTGTGTCTTGTTTATGCAATATACTTAATGTGGTATCTCTGATAAACTGTGTACGTTATGTAGTGTACTTCATGTGTTAATTTAGTTGGGTTATGTAAACTGTTTATTTGCTCTATTTAGTGTGTTAAGTTTTAACATTATGTAGTTGTTTATGTATTGTATTTAACGTCTTAAGTTTGTTATTTTTTATATCTGTCTTATGTGTCAAGTTTGTAATATTTTGTAGTTGTTTATGTAGTCTACCTAACATCTTATGTTTTTTTATTTTCTGTGAGTCTTGTGTGTTAAGTTTGTAATATTACGTAGCTGTTTATGTACTGTATTTTACATCTTAAGTGTTATAATTTATATATGTGTGTTAGGTACTGTGTTTAATGTGTTGCGTTTATAACATTATGTTCTTCTGGAATGACATCTCATGTGTCATTATGAGAATTTCTTTGTGAAACTAAAGAGCTCATAATAGCATGTCAATCATATTATATGTTAGATTTATTAAGTATTACATTTTTTTTCCATGTGTTGTCGATACGACTTAAATTAAATTAACATGATAATTTTTAAATTATGTATCATATTTCAGTTTTTCTAAAAGCCATGTTTTAGGGTTAATACCGTCATAGGGAGAACAACACTGTTTAGTTCTCTCTACCGCACATATTATAAATGAATAACGGCGTGCATGCTCCTGTTGGTGAAGAGTTTTATAAAAAAAAACGACCTATTTTGTGTAAATATGTGTATGTTTATTCTTGTATACACTAATCACGTACGTATTAACGTAGGCTATGACTTATGCTGTTTTGTTCGAAATATAAATATAACACATGCATTTAAGTCTACGTAATTAGTATTTAAAGTAGGAAGAGTTGCCTTTAATACTTTGAGCATAACTTTTATCATATCCCCGTATTTGGTTTGTAGCTTGTTGAATGCATACTATGGTAAGAACGCATTTGGGGACGGGACTGTAGAGAAATTGTATAGAAACTTATTTTTAGTAGCATTTTTTGAAGAATGACAAAAAAGTTTTCATAAGTTTCCTCCTATTTAAAAGAAAACAGAAAAGAAAATGTAATGAGAGGTGAATTTTAAGTACATACACACACTACCATATATTATACTCGCTGGAATACCAGTCCGTTGGATGGGTGAAATAAAATTTTGTTTGTAACAAAGAATAGAAAATTGCGCCAGTATGTTTTTTCTTAACATAGTAGAAATTAAAAGTGTGATAAAAATATATAAAGTATCAACACTGAAACGAAAGATATGCTGTTTTCAAGAATTCCATCAATATTAAGTTGGATGGGTGTCCAACCCCCTTCTGACCTTCCTCATGTCATTATCACAGTATTATGTTGGATGCTGATTGATCAAGAAATGTGGAAGCGTGTAAGAAACTGATACATATACAGATTGGTGTTTATCTATGTAGAAGATGGGGTCCAACTTCCCCTAACCTCTTCCTGATCTTCCTCATGTCATGCTAAATGTTTGATTGATCAAGAAATATGGACACTGCAAGGAACAGATGGCTGAAAGGTGCGAACAAACAGACACAAAGTTAGTTGTACACATTAGATAATATTAGACTATCATGCAGTTCTTCTACATTCCCACAAACTCCTAACTATTCACCTAACTTCTCGTAGAACTCTTTGTTTTCCTTTCAAGAGTGTTCGATAGATCTGTATACGTAAACAAAGTTGAGGGCTTGTGTATACTGTTCATATATTCTGTCTCGTACTCGCGTAAGCTTGAACGTGCAAAATGGGTTAATGGTGCAGAAGCGTTTGAAATTATTTAAAATACTTGAAAACATTGTAATTTAATCTAACATATTTTATACTGAAGCAAAAACTGTCCTTTAACTCGCTAGATAATGTTGTTATAACTTTTCACTCTCGAGTAAAGACAAATCAAATGAATTTTAAAATTTCATTTATACAACTGGGATATAATATGTTTATTTTCCATTTATTATTTCTTCACTTTATAGGAGTTAGATACGACACCAAAAATTGAATAAACTTTGTTCATTAAAAACAACATATCATAGATTTACAGTTCGTGTTAAACTTCCTGGTAAAGGAAGAAATATTTCATCAGTACAGTGTTTCTGGTAAAGTCATGTACATTAGTTCATGTTTGGTACGTACGAACACTATACTGTGTGGTATATATGACATTTCATTTTTTTTATAAGGGCTTGCTGGTCTGACACTATAAATACAGCTCCATTAGCTCCTGAGCGCAAGTAGAAAGACATGATTTATATTTATCTTAAAGCTTAAGTCTAGACTTATACATTTTACAAACAAAACTTCAATAGACTAGTTATACGATTTTACGGTATAAATTAAATATCATATGCTAATGATGCTGGCTTCTTACAAAACTGGTACATTTTAGTGCCAAATATCTTTATACATATATATATTATTATTAAAACGTTTAGTGAGTATCATGTTGGACTCTGAACCAGAAGGTCCATGTTCCACATTCTTTCACATACACACACAGACAGACACAAATGCGTTTCGATATTTGTCGTCGTGAGTACACTGCAAGAAAGATGCTAAAGGTCCGGCATGGCTAAGCGTGATAACGCGTGCGACTCGTAATCTGAGGGTCGCGGGTTCGCATTCCGGTCGCGCCAAACATGCTCGCCCTTTCAGCCACGAGGGCGTTATAATGTGACGGTTAATCCCACTTTTCGTTGGTAAAAGAGTAGCCCAAGAGTTGGCGGTGGGTGGTGATGACTAGTTGCCTTCCCTCCAGTCTTACACTGCTAAAATAGGGACGGCTAAGCACAGATAGCCCTCGAGTAGCTTTGTGGGGAATTCAGAAACACATAAACAAACAAGATGCTCAGATCTACACTATCCTATCAGAGTAATCCAAGTAACCCATGGGTACTAAGTCCCAACAGCTGGAGCCTTCAAGATAGCTTTAGAACTTTATATTCAATACCCCAACCCATTGATAGACATTCCCAGCAACCAATTAGTAACCCTCATAGAATTCACTACCACCAAAAGTAACTTTATGTTCAATAACCAAAACAACCAACAAATAAATGGCCTAAGTATAGGGAATCCCATGTCACCAGTTCTATCAAACATTTTTACGATACAGACAAAAACATTTGTCAAAACAACAACAAATTTGGAGTTTTCTTAGGGATTTTAGTCACATGGAATTTTTAAATTTTGATAATTTCTAATGCAGAACCTACGTCAATACGTTCAGTGACTTGATATTTGGGATTAACAAAATGTCGTTTTTAAACAGAATCCAGGAAGAGAGTAGGACATTCAAGTGAAGAATTTCAGTTTTCCGTTTAAAGTGTAATCTAGGGTTAAATACTCATGATTTTTGTGGTGTATCAGCACGTGCAGTTTGTTTATTTCATCAAGCAACCACTGTTCAAGTTTTTCCAACTGCCTATTTGAAATAGGCTTAAATTATATAGCAATTTTTTATACATTTACATTATGCTGTTAACTTATTTACTCAATTTTACTATTTATTACTATTTTAGAGCTCTCTAAGTAATTTGCTTTTAGTTGTAACATTGTATTTTATGGAGTTTTAATATAATAAAAACACTTTTAAACGGTAACATTCTTCATCATGAACATCAGACTTTAAATATAATAACTAAAAACATTCAGTTTGATTTTATGTATAGAAAGTATGTGAAATTATGATCACTGAAATAATTTCATCACATAGTCAACAGAAAATTGTCACTAGAATAACTTCCTTTTTACCGAAACACATCTCATAGTCACTTGGCTTTTTCTATCTGTTTTAGTTTTGATTTGTTTCTATAGATCATAAGGGAAACTCATAATTCTTGCAAATAAGATGAGCTTCCTAATATGGATGATAGTGTAATCAATTATTAATGAAATGAGAAAGTTTCATTCGCTCTGTACAAATCTCTAATATTATTAGTAATTTAAACATACGTAGGGATTAATATCACACGATGATTTGAAATTAAGTGGAAATAATAATAATAAACAAATAATTATTTTTGATGTATTTTTTCTTTAGAGACCACAAAATAAATGTGATAAAATTTATTGTCACTTAAAATTTAAGTAATTATGACACTAAGAGTAAAATACGAAGATATTTGAGTGGGCAAGAATTCTAAAGTTAGAAGCAAGTAGATGTGATACACTGAGTTTAGAGTTTAAAATAAGGTATATTAATTGAATTACAAAAGCCAGATAATAAAAATGACAATTTACAGTTGAAGAAAACAATAAGCGTTAGGCTTAATAAATAAGAGCATACAAACTAGATTATCTTAATGTTTTGATACAAAATCGTGTAATAGCGGACATAATATATTCTTAGGTTATAATGTTTTGTAAAATACATCACAAATGCCCGTGATGTTTCCGTTTATAATAATGTATTTAAATCTGATAGACATTTACTTACGTGAAGAAAGACAGATTGTTAATTCTGATTTTTTCTTTACCCCTAGTAGCATTATGGTAAGTCTAAAAGCTTACAATGTTAAAAACCGAGTTTCAATACTCGTTGTGAGCACAGCTCAGGTAACCCATTATGTAGCTATTGTGCTTAACAACAAAGTTAATGGTTCTTTTTAAAATGGTAGCAGTTAAACATAATTTGATTTAAAAAGCAGCTCTTTATGACAGAAAGCCTGATAGTTATGGAGCTCGACTCGCAATCCGAGGTTCATGGGTTTGAATCCATGTTCGCTCTTTGAGCTATGGAGGCGTTATAATATAACGGTCAATCCTAGAGTTCGTTTGTAAAAGACTAGTCCAAGAGTTAGCAGTGAATGGTGATGACTAGTTGTTTTCACTGCTGAAGAAGAGACGGCTAGCGCAGATGACCCTTATGTAGCTTTGCGCAAAATTCAAATCAAACTTACGACAGAAAGAAAGTTTAAACATTTTGTTTGTAGAATAACATGAATGTTACTTAACTTATAAAGCTACAATTTTCTTAACTTAGATTAAATAATGTCTTGATAAAATAGAACTAAAATTATGCAATGAATAGACAGGTTACTTTTATTTTCATTCATTAGAAATTTTGTAACATTCGTTTCTTAAAAAAAGAACAATCTGTCTGACTTCTGCTTTCAAATGAAGGTAATAACGTGTGTTTTGGTGTGAGTGCACGAGAACTTTCCCTATACATTTGTATAATACACGCACAGTGCATTCTGTAAATTCAAAACACAGTGTCCTATAAACAGTTGTACAGTTTTAACAGGAAGTGGATGAAATGAAAATCCCTTTGTTGTAAGACACCTAGGTCAAATTTTCATCGATGAACAATGTGCTCACACAAATATCCCTTTTTTATCGGTTAATGTGATCAGGAAGTTTGCTAACAACTTGGTATTATGTGTTTCTAAATAGTTTTCTGTGAATATCTTTGGAATTCAGAACGGATACTCAGACATCCTGTTACTTTATGAATAGCAAACATAATGTAAAATAAAGGAACACAATATTTGTGTTTAAACGCTGATCTTGAGAGTAGTCTGTTTGTTTGTTTTCTTTGGAATTTCGCACAAAGCTGCTCGAGGGCTAACTGTGCTAGCCGTCCCTAATTTAGCAGTGTAAGACTAGAGGGAAGGCATCTAGCCATCACTACCCACCGCCAACTCTTGGGCTACTCATTTACCAACGAATAATGAATTTTACCAACGAAAGGTGAATGAATCGAATTTATTACCTTCATTGTAATTATATGTTACAGTTTAACGGCTGATGTAAATTAACTTTGTTGTAATTACATATTAAAGTTTAACGACTGATATTATCTTCGTTCTTGTTGCTTGTTAAACATTAATGCCTGAGTTAATTACCTTCGTTGTTTTCCTTGTTAAAGGTTAATGTCTATCTTGATTATCTTCGTCGTTATTACTTGTTATAAGTTAACAACTAATGTTAAATAACTTTGTTATTTTTCCCTGTTAAAGGTTAACAGTTGACGTTAATTATCTTCATTGTTATCCCCTGTTAAGATTAACGCTTAAATTGATTACTTTCGTCGCTATTACTCGATAAACGTTAACGATTTAAGTTTATCACCTTCGTTGTTATGACATGTTAAAGTTTAATAACTGAAATTAATTAACTTCCTTGTTATTACTTGTTAAATATTAACGATTGGAAATAATTTCTTTCACTTTTATTACTCGATAAATCTTAACGAGTGAAGTTAATTTGCTTTCTTGTTATTATTTCTAAAATGTTAATACCAGAGATAAGTACCTTTGTTGTTATTCCCCTGTTAAAGGTTTGCAAGTGAAGTTAATTATCTTCATTTTATTCCCTGTTCAACGTTAGCGACTGTAAGTTTCTGCTCTTTACTTGTTCAACGTTAGCGCCTGAGTTAATTGTCTTCCTTGTCATTACTTATTGGATTTAAATTTTATTGTTTTTTTAAATTAAATACCTCTAACAAGAAAGAAAAATTGGCAAAGAAGAGTTACAATTCTTACAGAGAAACCTTAATTCTATGATTATTATCATTTGAAAACTATAGTCTAATCTTTCTGCGATTTGAAGTTTGACGTTACTGAGCATTTATTTGTATTCTTCTCTAACGAAATCATTATATGATTTAGGTTTTATTGTTAATATACAATAGTATATTATTAACTATGTAACATATCTGGTGTAAAATTGTCAGTTCTTTTAATCACTTAGTGTTAATGATGCTTAAGTTGATTGATAACAAACGAAAAGTCTAAATTGATTTTGTAATTATCTTAGTTAAATAATTATAAATATTTTTTAAAGTAATACGAATTAAAAATTTGAATAAATTATCAAAGTGAACGAATTATTGTTGTTTCTATTAAACAACATACTCAGTAGTATCATTTTCTAAACTGCGCTATTGTATATTATAATAAACATACGTAATTTAAGAATAATAAATAGATGAGTTTCTATTGGATAATTTTGTAGACATTATTCTAAAATTAAACAACAGAAATGAACTTCTGAGTTGAAAGCTGTTATTTTTACATCATTTATAGAAAGTTATAATTTGTTATAAACACAATATCAAATTAACTTTATGATTCACATGTTATCAGTGCTAGTTCACAAACTTAAAAATCAAAAATTATTGATTGCGCTTTGTAGTAACAATAAATGAATTCACAGGACAAGTTACTTTGTAAAATATTTCCTGTGTTTTGACTCTTGATGATGCATGCTCATGTACTGTCTTTTGATGATTTACAAGAAAAGAAAAGCTGTGTAGTTTTATATGCCATAAGGTTCACCTCATTTACCATTAAAATCTGAGATTTTTATAGCATAGAAAATATGCAAGTAAATTTATTTGAATTGAGTTTTGGAATATCTTTATTGTAAGAAAGTCAATGGTAGATAATTTATAAACATAATGTGCTCAATGGTGACTTTCGATATTTTCAACATGATTCGCTGTAGTTAGGGCAAGAAATTGGTTCAGTTTCTTTTGAATTGTTTGAACTACGTATAGCCGTCTATGTCAAACTGACAGAGAGGTTAAAATAAAAGATAGGGAGTCAACAGTAACTACCATTAACTATTTGATTATTCTTCTCTGATCAAATACTAGAATTTTAACGCCACTCCTATAGCTCTCATATCCTTAAAGTGCAGAGTGCATTTTTGAGTAAACATAACGTGGGATAGAAGTCTTGAAATTCATATTCCTTGGTCATGAAAAATAAGCATGCATCTCATAGGATTTAAAACACTTCTTAAAAAGAAATTACGTAACTAAACATTTTAAAAATATATTATTCAACACCATACATAAAATGACACTTAACGGTCTGATTTTCAGTCTAGAAGTATAAGCTTCGCATGTAATTATCTATATGCTGTTGTGTAACTGAGCTGCTCAGTGTTAACTCAATATAGGGAGAGTTGAACCGAACGTAATATCTACGTAGATCTTTAGGTTTGGTGTTTTCTTTAACTGTGGGTCAGGTTTAGATTACCTTTCCAGAGCAGTTGATTAATTTAATTTTTCCTTTTTTCATTTTACCTTCAGGAAAATGCTAGTGGTATCACTGCACGAGGACCAATACTTGTTTTGGATAGTTGGGGTACATTCTCTGACCTCTTTTTCTAGAACCATGTCCATTAATGTAATACCGTTAGCATTTAATTTAATCTCTCTCTGTGTCTGTCTTTTTTTTTGGTTTGGGCGAAAGTCCATTCATGAACATTTTCCATTAATAACCATACACCAGATTAATTTACTAGAAGTGTATTATAAACACAAAACTCCTTTAACACATTCATATTTTAAAATAATCATATAATTACATGCAATCTATAGGTGGCTTTGATACTTAGGACTATTTCTTTCATTTATGGGATAACGGCCCATTTCGTACAGGAGATTATTTTTGTAAAGCTTTTTTATGGAAGTATTTTATTATATACTGAAAGAGTCTCTCTGTACTGTTTTTAAGTCTACGTGTTTGAGCAAGAAAGCTGCAGACGTTGATTCGGGTATTCTAAATGCTTTCATTAAGAATGAGTTTTTGGATGTTTTGTAGTTTATTCATGTAGGACACGCGTATTCTACGACTGTTCTTATAATGTTTTTAACTGAGGTTCCTCCATTTGTGCATGTCAGCCTATTAACATAGTTTTATGATTTGTCAAACTCTATTTCTGGTTTTATTTATACATTATTTTGGAATCAATGGTCAGCACCACGTTGATTTCGAATTATAGGTCAGTACCACATTAGTTTGGTGTTATAGGTCAACCAAGAAATACTACAGATGTTAGACTGGAGAAGAGATCCATGGACGTAAATTAGGCTGGGTGACTTCTAGTTATGAGTGATTTACTGAACAACGTTATTTGGGTTTTAAGAACGTTTATTCTATGTTTATGGCAATATTCGACTATTCTATTAAACTGAGGCTGTAGATTTGTGGTTGCCATAACGGTTGCAGAAGAACTTTTCCACGTTGCCACATCGTCTGCGAATTGCGAGGCAAAGCCTGCATTTCGGTCCCCAAGACACATTGTTAACATACATTATAAAAGGTATAGGGCTAATTATCCATCCCTATGGGACGTCTGTCTCAGGAATAAAATACTTTGAGTAGATGCCCTCCACGTTTACTCTTTTTTTTCTTTATTTTCCAGAAAATTAAATATCCAGCGATACTGTGCGAAAGTTCCGTTTCCACCATGTGAAACCTGAGACCACTGTACCATAAAGTGTCTAAAACTTTCTTCATACCAAGAAAACAGGCGACATTGCTTCAATTAATCTAACTAAATGGACTGTTATTTGTCGAAATTCTCTAAAACTGTTTTGTACTTCGGATAATTTAGTGTAATTTCTAGAAATGTGGATAGTCTGTTCTAAAATTACAACTGTTGAGACTAGCAAGTATTGAATATAATATATTAGAACAATTTTGAATATGTATGTTATGTATATGTGTAAATATTTTGTAAACGACAACATGTCGTGTTGTGTTTGAATTTTCATTTCTATTATTCATTTTTCCATATTGATATTATTGTTTCGAAGTTTAAACTAATATTTTGTTATTCATTTAGGGTAACATTTTAGAATTTTCTTGAATTAAGTAGACCAATCATATGTTTGTAAATGAGTGCTGGTGACTTCGTGTCTAGACGTGTAGTCTCGTGCAAGAACGGACACGCGCCGATTGCTCTAGAGTTGTATGGAAATTGCAAGATTGTTCGAGAAATAGGCCTACCGGTATAAAAGACGGTGACGAGAGATAGATTCAGTCATCAGTTTTTATTCGAAAAAGGAAGATAGATTCAGTCATTAGTTTCATTCGAAGAAAAAGAGTGAGATTCAGACATCAGTTTTATTTCAAAGAAGAGAGTTAGTTATTTGAGAAAGATTAAGTGTTTGCTGTGATTATTCAACTTGGATTTGTGACTGAAGTTAGATCTACGGAAGCTGTGATTTTATTTCGTCTTCATCTCTACGATACATCCGAATTACCGCTTGTGCTGAGAGACGGCGAATTTATTGAACTGTGAACTGTTTCGGAATTACTTCGTGGGACCAAATTCACACCCTAGACTGGAATTTGAGACTTTAATTTTAGATCATTACATTAGATACAGGCCAGTACCGTTTTGTATTGTGATTTATTTTGAAGTTTGAAACTAATATTATTTTGTTTTGTAATTAATTTCGAATGTTGTAACTTAATATCTGTCACTGTTATTATATAATTTATGTTATATCTGTTATATTTGTTAATAGTTTAGTGTAATAAATTATACAAGCTGTTATCTGTGTTTTTCTGTTGCGTTTAATCTACGAAGAACATAAAACATAAAAATTGCGTAACAATGTAATTCAGCAAGAAACGTGATAATCACAACCAATATAAAGCCGAGGTGAATCTTGATATATGAAAAAGATATTTTTATATTGTTTGACAGTACGTGGATAATGTGATGCAGCCGAGCGTTAATTGCTTTTGGGAAGAATATATAACATCCATTTACGTCACAAAATATTCACATAGTCAGACCATAAACAATTGTTTAGATTAGGTACTTAAAATGTAGAAGCTGGAAGCATCTTTTGTATTAAGTACATGGCATTATGACCATCCAGAAAAAAATATTTGTTGTACTCAACCCGTGATAAGCAGAATAAAGCGTTTTTTTACAGCAGGTGAGAAACCAGGAACACAAACGTTTGTACCAAAAATCGTCCATGTGATCTAGGCGATAGTACAGAACGTAACCAAAAGCAACACAGGTTTAATTCACAATTATATATTCTACCATCGGATGCGTCAGTCTTTTGGAGAATAAAACAGGTGTTTGTGGTATTCTAAACGAAGACATATAGAAAAATTATTTGAATGCAGCATCTATGATTTCCTTTGACTGTTTAAACAGACGCTGTAAAGCCGTCGTTTCCTAGGTTACATCAATTTCGAAAAGCAAGAAGTCTATTGCTTTGAAAATGACAGGCTTACAACACAGAATTTTGCAATGTGCGCTGCTGCATATTGTCATGATGAAAACTGTATGACATAGTGAAATTTCCAATATCTCTTTCGCTATTGGTTAATCCCTCAGTATCCTCTTGACAAGATATTTTTTCTTCAAATCTTTTCTAATATGTCCTTATAATATCAATCATAAGTATGTGTTGATGGTGTATATTCAGTCGTATGTGTTTGAAATAACTTATAACTGTCATAACTTTTTTTTCTGTTAACAGTGTAGAGGAAATAGTAACAATTAATCTTCAATCTTAGTGTTACTAAACAGTTAATATGCACGTTAATTTATGTGTTTAGGCTTAAAATAATCCCATTAATCAGTGTATCTGCCCTCTGTGAGTAGTTTTAGTAATATTAACACGTAAAATTGACCAAAAGCATCATCATAACGTCTTAATGCAAACTAACATACTCAGCATTGAGTGTGTTAGAGTAGTAACAATACCTTACTGTTGTAAAATCTCGGCGTTCAACGAACGTAGAATTAGAACAATTTAAAACGATTAAATTTGACCTACATATAATGAACAAGCTCTAAGAGAAATACAGATATACTTCTGTAATCCTTAGTAAGTAGATTAAATCATTAGGAGCGTTTTATGTTTTAACAATCGAAGTTTATTGTTTCAAGACACTAAAGTATATATACCTTCTTTTAGTGGACATCGATCAAGAAAATGCGAAGTTGAGAGTTTCCGGAACCAAAAGTGACCAACCTGATAAGAGTAACGACAACAGGTCAAACAGTCATCGCCAATCGCAAGGAGAAAAAGACGTAGTAAAATCTAGCAGCAAGAAGAAGTCCGTGAACGAAAACAAGGTGGGAAAACCTCGCCGGGCTAGGACGGCTTTTACATACGAACAATTGGTAGCTCTCGAAAACAAGTTCAAAACAACCCGTTACCTATCGGTATGTGAACGTCTAAACTTAGCATTGTCGTTACGGCTTACAGAAACTCAGGTCAAAATATGGTTCCAAAACCGGAGAACCAAGTGGAAGAAACAGAACCCAGGAATGGATGCCAACAGTCCTACGATACCCCCGTCCCCTACATGCAACCTTCCTAGTGGATACACAACAATACCGCACTACCAGTCACCAGCCGCTGTTGGACTCTTTTACGGCTCTCAGTTCCCGTACCTCGCGACAGCCGGCACAGCGGGACTGCCGTTCACGATGTTGTCTCCTCCGTCTGCTGTACACCAATTCGGGATAACACATCCTCACTTGACTTATCTAGGCCGATCGTGAATCACTAATATGGTGCAATTCAAACTCAGATATTTACTGAATAATTTATGTCTCCATATATAAATAAACACACACACACACATATATATATATGTGTGTGTGTGAAAAACCTTCAACCATTGTGTCAGTGGGACTTGACAGTGAAAGAGGTTTCTAATCAATAACTCTTCCTGATCCAAATACTGTTTGGTGTCAAATAAAACTCAGACTTCCTGACATATTATGATTTCTAATTGTTTTCTCTGATATAAATTCCACCAGAACATTGCCAACATGACAGGATTAAATATATAAAGACGACGGTTTTAAGTGTATGTGTAAATATTTTGATTAGCCAGATGAAACCAGATAAAGCAACATACCAAAGTCGAGATGCTCAAACAGTATCAAACCATGTTCAAGGTGGTAGTGTTTATTATTTAACACTAACTCACAAATCCTTTCTCTTTGATCACGAAACATCGTGAACTTTCTTCTCTTATAGCAATAAGTGGTTCTCATAAAGACACAGTTAATATTAAGCAATATACAAGATAACACCTGCCATCTTTCACAAGACAAAATGTGATTAGGTTGTTTTTTTCTACTTATAAAAGATATAAAACAATGTACGTATTCTTAACTGGGCTCCTACATAACCCTTCCCGTCTCGTTTATTTTGATATAAAGTTTTCTTTTTGTTAAACTATCTGACCCCTTCATAAAATATAAAGTTACTTACAAATTCTAAGTAACAAATGGCCAAAGAAAGATTATATTACAAAAAACATGTGTAAGCTATACATACATACGCACTTTGTGGTTTATAAAGGTATTGTTACTGAAAAATATTTCGAGATCTTCAGGATAAATCATCTAATTTTTCTCGTTAATTTTAAAATAATATTGGAACATCCATTATTAAGCTAATTTTTAGGTCTAATATATAAATATGTATATTTATAAATGTGTGAATAGCGAGTTTAAATTCATTCTTCCCCATTTTTCGTTTACAAATCCATATTCATTATAATATGATTAAATACCACACCTCTTTAATTAATGTAATTAAATAGTATTCGTTTATAGTTAATTAATTCCAATTGGATACATTATTATTATAAGTCATTCCTTTTCAATTAAATCTTATACAGTACAAATGTAATTAAATACCATTCGTTTTCAATAAGTGAAGCCTAATTTAATTAAATGCCATTGGTTTCAATCATGTATGTTTAATTCAGTGCAAATTCTCAATTAATGTCCTTCAATGTATCACAATACGACCAACTTCTGATTCGCTGAGACACACTTATAATTAATTAGATTCTAACACAAGGTTATATGTATAGTTGTTTTTAGTTGAAAGATCTCAGTTATTTTCTTGTTACTTTTATGAAACAATGACTACTATGTAAATTGTAATATTTAGTTTTAGATATATTTATCTAATTAAAAGCACCCTACGTGTGAAAAAGTGCGGCTATAAAAGGATTGAGTGTGCGACTTAAACAAATTAAATCAAAACTAGTGGCCAAACTGATAACTACACTTATGGCATTGATAAATATTTTACAGCAAATATTCATTCATTAGTTAACCAATTAGCGTTTTTTATTCATCTCGGAGCATAATGGTTGGTAACACAAAATAAAACAACATTTTGATTTCATTCCTTTAAGACGCACGCTCAATCCTTTCTGGCCCACATCTTTTTTCACACTTAAGATGTTTTTGATTACGTGTTATGATTTTTTTTATCAATACACACCAACAAATCACAGCAAGTAATAAAGGTTACGCTCAATAGTAACTAACATTAGCTTTAGAATCACAACCTTATATTCGGAACAGACCTATATTTTACAGGAACAACCAGATTCTTTAAAATATACGTATGGTGGTAGTTTTTCTCTTTAAAACAGTGCTAATAGCTTTCTTTATTGTAAGGCTCCGTAACAAACCAGTATGTTTGCGGATTTACACGCTAAGAACCGGGTTTCGATACCTTTGATGGACAGAGCACAGATTGTGTAGCTTTGTGTTAACCTAGAAAAAATTAAACAAAATTCTTTATAATAACGTCATAGAAACTACATTAGCAGTTTCGTGTCCTCACCCTCATGCATTTGGTACAACCATAACAATCATCATTATTTATGCTAAAGTTAATATCACGTGACATTGTTTGCTCTTTAATTATACAAAATTTGGTAAGTCTATGCTAAAAACATTGGCAATGGATAATGAATAACAACTGTCCACTACGACGATTTTTTTTTAAAACTGCCAATCTAGTATTTCTTGGCCTCACCAATACGTGTGTAGCTTCATGTAGTTTACCTTATAGTTTTGTTGTTCTAAATCAGCCGTTTTAATTAGAGTAACAAAAAAACTCTAAAAAAGTCAACTTTTAGTTTTAGCAAAGTTGTAGTCAAAATGTTAGATAGACAGCTACGTGACTTTTTTTGTGTAGGCGCAGGCAAACGTTTTCATCAAATTTGAGCAATTTTTGTGGAATAGCTTAGCTTGGTTTATATTTATACCAAATGAAACAATTAATTGTAGGTTGAAAAGATCTATCAGAATACCAAATTTGAAAACAACAACAACAAAAATTCCGCAAAAGTTAAGTATATTTTTCTATCAAATAAAGTTTCTGTATTTTTGGTGCAAATAAAAAAAACAAAATCAGAATTGGATATTACTTATATCTCAGTTACAACTTATTTTTCATATATTACCTAATGGAATGGCTTAAAAGTTTCTATGTAGGATAAGAATCTAGTAGGCATATCCATTGAAATATATTATTGGTTGGATTACAACAGTCCGAACTATAAAGAGTGGAATATAGATTCTGATAGTTGCAGCCCGTGCGTCCTGCAGCAGTTTGTTTTGGCCCCACAAGATACTACTGGGTATCTTGATAAATAAAAATGCTTTTAAACATATGTAATAATCACACAACAGGTTGTTTGCATGTTTTGGGCATGAGACATACAGAGCTCTTATAACAATATGATGATTGTATTATTTGTTTGTTTATTTCAAGTTAAGCACAAAGCTACTCAATGGACTGTCCGTGTTCTGCCCATTGGGGTATCGAAACCAGGTTTCTAGTGGTATAAGTCCGCACACATATCACTATGCCACTGGGTCGGCTCATTTTTATTTGTTTGAAGTTAAGCACAAAGCTACACAATGTGCTGTCTGCTCCTTGCCCACCACAGGTGTCGAAATCTGCATTTAGCTCTATAGGCCCGCAAGATTATCGCTATGACGCTGGGGACATGATGGCTGTATTGAAACTTACAATTGATGTCATGAAATCATTTTAAAAATTTGTATAAACTGTAAATTTTCTGCTAAATATGTAAATCGTATAGCAATATATGTCAAGAAATGAAATAAAAACTTCAAACCAAATCACAAGGTAACAGGTTTAATTATGCCAAAGTAAGTCATATGAAATAAGTTTTTTAAATCGACTGAAAGCTCTTCCTAAATCATTTTTAGAAAATTTTCAAGATTTGCGTGTTTTATCTATGGTAATAAACTTTTTACTTTTATTTCCATTCCAGAGGTAACCAAAAAAAAAACTTATTTAAAAATTGGATTTGTCACATCTAGTATGTTAGAATTGTTACAGAAGGGTGATCATATCTTTATCGCAACGTAAAATTATAAAAATTATATTGTTTAGTACCACATCTCATCATTCTACTAGCACAGACGTCATACTGGCATAGGATGGTATCTAGGGTTAAAAATATTGAAGGATGCGTACTACCGATAAACTGTACAAGAGTTGGACAGAATACTTGAAACATCTATTAATCTCTACATTTAATTTATTAATACGGAGTTGATCTTCTCTGAAAAAATAAAAAGCTTTACCACGACCTGGTAATAAGGTTTCGATAATAATTTGCAATCGCTTTGTTTTTTAGTGAGGTCATATATTCTAAAGTGTTCCAGAAACAACAATAAAAGCTTCTCACACCATCAAGAAAATCCTACCATAGCATGAGGCTTTTAACAAGAAAAAAGAAAACTGTGCTCATATGACCAAACCATAGTTCTTCCGTTAATCTTCAATCCGGTTTTTATGTTCTCGACAATATTTTACTCAAGCTTTTTATGTTTTTCTAGCGTTATATGAAGTTTCTGAATGTCAAACCCATCATGTTCAGATCCTTTCGAAATATACTGATCGAAAGTAGTTGCTGTAAGCTGACATTAAGTTTTGCTCACTTATGAGTGCCTGATGTGGTTGTATTTTTCGAGGTGTATGCTGGCATAACATTTGACTCTTTCCACAAAATACGATTGCTACTGCAGGTACTAATGTCACTAAACATTTAAGCATTAGTCATTAGAGTAGAAAAAAAGCCAGTAATGTGCTATTTGTAAACAAACAAATTTAATGATATAAAATAATTTCATGTACAGATTGATTGGTACAATTTTCCCTCTAAAAGTATTACAACTTAAAGTTTTCTGTAAAGGCAAAGTTTATGCACTAGTTTAATCCAACTCTTATATTTTCTGAATATTTAGACAACTTTATACCTTTTGCCAAAAAATGCTACCCAAAAATTACGGAATTATGTTGATCTCTTCATTAAATTGCTATACAACTAAAACAAATAAAAACACGCGACAAGATAATGCATTATATTAAAACAGAAATTAATAATGATTTTGCTCATGTTTGTAATCAGAATTCACTAAATTCACGTGCAAAATATTAAACATGAGCAACACAATATGTTTAATATGTTTTTGTTTTTTTAGAACAGAGTTCAGAAATTATACTGTGCAATAATGCAATATGACAACAACCTTGTTTGGTATTAAAACGTGAGTTGTTGTCGTAAAAACTTATTCACTGTTGAATTTAACCTGAAGACTATGAACATGTACATCCTGAATAAGAATTTGCTAAGCAATAACCAGGTTTCGTTTGACAATGTTAATGTGAATAATATTTTCAAAAAAACATTTTGTAATGTTCCATCTCGGACACCGGACCTTACAGAACTTTTTGCTAACTTAAGCTTTATACCACTTAACAAAAATCTCACCTAATTTAGTAAAGTAATCCTACGAAGGTAAATATCACACTGTAATAAAACTCTTTCTTGTATGATACTGGGAAAACCTTTTTATTACGCTATGTGCAACCATAACTTTGTGAACTATTTATCATGTGTGCATGTAGATTTGCAATAGAGGTCAAGATTTTCCCTAATCACTTCCGTTGTTTTCCATCACGAGGTACTTTATTTTTCTTCGTTCTTGGGATACAGATATGATGTAATTAATACGTCATACACGGATCTGATGCACTGCCAGCACAACTAATTGGTTAGTTTTAATATAACCTTCATATCGTTCTGTTTGTAAATATACTTGTATTTTTTACTTTTTGTGTCGTCTAATTTTTTTACTTATTTTATTTTAGATTTTTTTTATTTTTTACATTTATTGTCATTACATTTAACTGGTAATTTACAAGTATGTGTTTTCTTATAATAAAGCCACATCGAGTTATCTGCTGTGTTCACCGTGGAGAAACGAACCCCTGATTTTAGCGTTGTAAATCCATAAACTTTCCGCGATACTAAGGGGAACTAATCTGTAAGTAACTGGCCCAAAAGTATTGATAACAGCAAGGTTTTTCAAATGATGAATAAGCGTATTCAAATTTTTTATAAGATTTTACTTTACGACATTGCACATTTCGAGTTAAGCAGCTATAAAAATAGCAACAGTATTCAGTGGTTTAAGTTTTAGCTCTGAAATAGGTAACTGTCTTGGTTTTATGAGAAATTATTAGTAAGAAATTAGAATATTTGCACATAAACCGCATATTACACCTTTTAGATCTTTTCCGTTGAATGTATTACATTTCTTTGGACTTGTCAGGAAATAAAAAATATCTTTACCATTATTTTACAAAAAATCTTTGTGAATCTTTGCATAGAACAGAAGAACTGCTAGACTGGTCCTCACCAAACCTGTCATGTATTATTAGGGTCCATCAGTGAGAGGCGTTAGGGCTTGGTACTTGGATACGATACTCAAATCTTCGTCTCTTCCATGGGTTGAAAGAGTACGTCAATTAATATTAGATTATTTCAAGTGAAACACTTTTCATAAACAAATAAGAGCTTTATATTATAATTCGTCAACTAAATAAATCTCAACTTTACGATAAAAATACTCTTGTTTTTCCAGACTTTATTTTAAACAATAAGAGAGATATAAAGTTCTTGAGAAATACAAATTCCAGTTTTAATGCATATCAAATTAAAATACAATATGTTTAAACATGAGCTCTTCAGTAGTATAATAGATACTAAGTAAGATAAACCCTCTAACCCTCAAGCATATTTTCAATGAACTCGAACGATCTCACAATAGCAACAACGTGTGCTACTTACAAGACATAAATTCATAACTTATTCATCAGTTAGGAATTTCGCAGTTAACAAGTTTAATGTATAGCCATTGGTCAACAAATAAGAACTTTACGTGGAAAACCTTAACTGCCCTGGGTTTTAGAATATTATGACTAGATAAATATAATTATAATGTAAGATTATGGAGTTAAATTATTTTGTTAAAGAAAATATGAAGATGAAACTTTGACATATTTGACGCATACAGAGTGGCTCAAAATTAATTTGCAATGGCATGCCTCCGTATTGATTACAGTGTTATGTTGATGTGCTGTTCACAGTGTATTGTTTATGTACTGTTTGCTTAGGGTTAAAAATACTGTTCGCAAGCATTGCCACGCTGATGTGACGCTCGCATATTCGAACATAAAACCTGTAACAACAGGCCTCGACAGCAATGACTATGATATATGTGATAAAGATAACATATTATAACATATTCTTCTTTGCTTTTGCTCATACATTCATAGAATTATTGGTGTTTTTTTTTTTTTATCCTGCTAACCGTTCCGGAAAAAAAGAACACTAATTTGCTGGTTCACCAGTTCTTTTATATTATACTAAAGTTAATTCATCTAAGATGATGCAAACAAATAATCAGTGCTTAAGAATAAAACGAATAAACTATATTGTATTATTAATCCTTACTCGAGGGAACTGATCACTAAATGACTTAACTAAGATTATTAAAAAATACAATTCACACCATAACAGTATTTTTTTTTTATAAAATTTATGCCTAGATTGATATTGTGTCATTCATATAATAGCGTGATAGTCCGTAACAGTAGGCAACAATTCACGCCCTCGATGGGTATGGTTGATGCAATGTTTTTTTTGTTTTTTTTTTTTTGCTTTTTCTCAAAAGTTCTTAGAATTAGTCTGAAATATATGGCATTCGATAATAATGAATATACCACTCCTTCAGAGAGACTTGTATATCAACACTATAACTCTTTTGTATTATACAATTGTAAAATAAATGGTTAATTTGTAAAATAACTTTTCAGTCAGATCTCCTGGATGAACAAAATTACGTTCTCGTATTAATGCTAATACATGAAATCGACTTATCAAGAGTTGAGGTAAAAATATTTTCAGTAGATAGATATACAAGTTTTACCAAAAGAACCTGACCTCGAGGATAATCTGTATCATAATATCGAAATATTAAAGTTATTATGAATTTTTTTTAAAGTAAACTTTATATATGGGATAAATCCTGTATCATTGCATAGTTTTCATTTGGCTTGTGTGAAATGTGTTAATAATGTTAGGAAACTTTTCAATCGTAAACGAAAGCTTATAAGTAAAGGAAGAATAAAGAGTTATATTCTGAAAAACTAAAATAAAAATATAAAGTACAATAAATCAAGGCTTAGCAGGATACATGAGAAAATGATAGTTTTAGTTCCATTATTTTTTGGTATATATATATACCAGAACTGTTTCGGGGCTGTGTAAAAAACAAGCAAACACACAGGAGTATGTTTACGTATAACATTATGAAACAACAATGGATTCAATTTGAAAAGTTTATTAGAGTATGTGTGTATTTTATATCACTCGTGGATTATTTCTCTTTTTCCATAAAATTACGCATAAAAATTCACAATTAATTATAAATTTACTTTATTTACTACTTGTGTTGTAACTTATAATGCAAGAGTTCGAATATTCAAAACTACATCGGAAATCATAAAAGAAAAGTAAAATAAGAAAACACACACAGCTATATATATATATATATATGTTACGTATTTTTTTAATGTTTTAAGTTCTTCGTAGATTAAACGCAACAGAAAAACGCAGATAACAGCTTGTATAATTTATTACACTAAACTACTAACAAATATAACAGATATAACATAAATTATATGATAACAGTGACAGATATTAAGTTACGACATTCGAAATTAATTACAAAACAAAATAATATTAGTTTCAAACTTCAAAATAAATCACAATACAAAACGGTACTGGCCTGTATCTAATGTAATGATCTAAAATTAAAGTCTCAAATTCCAGTCTAGGGTGTGAATTTGGTCCCACGAAGTAATTCCGAAACAGTTCACAGTTCAATGAATTCGCCGACTCTCAGCACAAGCAGTAATTCAGATGTATCGTAGAGATTGACGAAGTAATATCACAGCTTCCGTAGATCTAACTTCAATCACAAATCCAAGTTGAATATTCACAGCAAACACTTAATCTTTCTCAAATAACTAACTCTCTTCTTTTGAAATGAAACTGGTGTTTGAATCTCACTCTTTGTCTTCGAATAAAACTAATGACTGAATCTCTCTCTCTCGAATAAAGCTGATGACTGAAGATTCTGACTATCTCTCACGTCACCGTCTTTTTTATACCGATAGGCCTATTTCTCGAACAATCTCGCAATTTCCATACAACTCCAGAGCTATACACGCATATCCGTTCTTGCACGAGACTACACTTCTAGACAGGAAGTCACCAGCACTCATTTACAAACATGTGATTGGTCTACTTAATTCGAGAAAGTTCTAAAACGTTACCCTAAATAAATAACATATTTTAGTTTAAACTTCGAAACAATAATATCAATATGGAAAAATGAATAATACAAATGAAAATTCAAACACAATACGACATGTTGTCGTTTACAAAATATTTATACATATACATAACTATATATATATATATATCGTAAGACAAATTGTCATCCAATTAAATGAATTAGGGTTTATAGAGTGCTTACTAATTCTTTTAATATCAGTTTTAACTTGTGAAGAATTTTATTTATTTATCATTGTGAAGTATTGAACAATAATTGTTGTGAGTTTTCTCCTTATTCGAATAATGTAAATGCTCTCTTCCAGTAATGACAAATTTTATAAAATTATCGAAATTAACAACGATCGACAGTGATATATCTTTGCTTAACTATAAACTAACCAAAAACTTTCAAAGTTTTTCTCAGTAAATATTTTTTCATAATTGAAATATAATACGTTTCAAATGTGGTAGTTCGATTTTTAAGATAAAATAAGTTGACGTTGAAGACAAGAATTAAAAAAACGTCCTGTGTTTGAAAACTATATCCGTATACGTATGAAAATATAATTTCCTCAAACTCTACCGTTTTATTAAACGAGTAAACATTTAATTTTGTTATCAAAGTTTAAATATTGTATCGTTGAAATAGTCTTTCAATGGCATCTTATATTCTGTTGTTGTTGGTGTTTGTTTTTATTCGCATCTTGAAGACATTACGTGAAAAATACTCAATCTCCAGCTGTAAGAATGCTTCTACTGAGTTCAAAAATCATAGTTTTCAAAAACTTTGAAAAGGAGTAAGAAATTATGTGATACAAACACCTACGTTTATACACGTCTTAACGTATAGAAAACTTAAAGCTGGGTTTAGTTACTTCACTAACTTTTCACTTGTCTTCTAGATTATGTACTTTCCCACATATTTCCTTAATCACAGCTGTACTTGTCGATGATTTAATTAAAATGTAATTATTTTCCTGTATAAATGCCAGCCTTACTATGAAGTTCGTTATCTTAACAACGTGATGAACTCGTATAACGGGTATCTATAAAGAGATACGAAAAACGTAAGCAAAAACTAAAGAATTGTTTAAAATTATATAATCAAAAGCAAGTTGAATTTTAATTAAGGTGTCTAGTAGTCTAGTAAGAAAAGAATAATGAGTGTAATACTGACTATTTTGAAATAGCAAGATTGTATCACTGTCTTCATATTAGCATCATTTGGAGGCTTCTCGATACTTGGTGAAGAGACATCGCTTATCAAATTACGCGGAAATACATTTTTCATCGGCTAATTGAACTGCCAACGATGGTTAAACGAGCGACACTTTGGTTCATTAAAACGTAGGAATTTGGCCTTGCGAAGCGCGTGGGTCGTCTTTGAGAGTTTTATTGGAGGATACGGGAAGGAACAGTGATCGTTGGTAGCATTTTTGTGCAATCAACCGTCACAAATGGCAGGAAATTTGTCAGGATGCTAACTTTCAAAGCTTGGCTAATGAGATGCGTGGAAACTATACTATCCAAACAGGTCTTTTCCCGGCTGCTGACAAATTTACCCGTCTCTATTCGTATTTTTTCTTGTGTAGTTTTTAAGGGCTTTTCACGGTAAAGTTTCATTTAGTTAATCTTTACTTCTTTCTGTCACGAAAATTAATTAGTTCTTCTTTCACCTTCTTGGACTGGAACTAATAATTTGAAGAAGACATATAGATTTGGAAAGGCTTTTTTTACGTTCATGAAACCGCTTGATGCAGCGGAATACCAATATGTTTCCTTTCTTTATAACATAACTAAAACTAAATTATTTGCGTGTGTATTCCCGCAAAACATATTCCCAAGTGCAAATAATAGTATTTTAACATGATAAGAACTGTTGGCAATTATAATAACAAACAACACCTGATAAAACTCAGTATCAAAACGTTTTTATAACTAAAAACGGATGATCATGGATGGACTGAGCATAACGCAAAATAGAACTGTTCTCTGAAGTAACAATGAGCGTGTTTTGTTGTAATTATTATTCATTAAAGAACTAATTGACTAATAGTAGGGCAATAGAACTTTTACTAAAGTTGACGAAGTAGATATTCTGTTCGTTAAGATTGGTCATTAATGGACTAGTTCAGTGTAATCAAAACAGAACTACCCTCTGAAGTAGCACTAAAAATGCAGAGATGCCAACTATTTCAAATGACTGAACTTGATGATTGTAGACAGAGCCCTTTATCATTTGCGGCTACTAGGCCTGACCAATGTCTCTAAGCTTTTTATTATTATATTATTATTACAACTATTATTATTTATTTCTACTATAGATTGGTCATTTATGGCTATGTTTTGTGTATTTAATAAATAAATTTAAAATTATTTTGAAATTCTTTTTCATATTCTGAATTCTTATTCATAAATGTTGTTATCTGCATTGTTTTTGTCTTCGCCTCAGCCTTTTGTTCATGAGATGCTGATTTTGTATTCTGGAACAATCGTTTATCCCGCCATGCGCCACAGAAAAATCAATATGACAAACTGTACAAAACGCATGACTGTCACTGACTTTTAATGCAATGACAGGATATTTTGCACTATACTTTTTCCTAAACTTTTTATTCAAGTTTTAGTCCTTTTAGATTTGCCAGAAATAAGACAATCTGGTAAACGAGGCCTAATTTTTTTTCCATCTTCTGAACGATCGCATTGGTGTTTCTATGCCACTTAGAAAACAAGAAATACCCGTCCACGCGAGCGCTGATTGGCTGACAAGCACTGATGACGTAACTATGAATTCCCTCACGTACCCAGTTTGGAGAAGCACCGCACTGAACTATTGGTAGACGTGGGAGATACAAATATTTATTATTATTTCAAGCACAAACATGATTATCGTAAGTAGCCATTTAGACTATATCTTTTATTTATTATCAAAATTTATTTGTATCTCACTAGAAATTTTCTTTTCACCCCTTTCAAGCTCTGAGGAATAATTTATCACTTTATATAGACCTATATAATATATAATAATTTGAGAGTTTCAACAAGTCGTAATATTTGTCTATATAAGCGCATAGTCATAATGTATACACAAAAATTGTAATGATTACGCTCAAATTGTAATGATTGGCATCTCTGACAATGTTCATTTTGCTGTGATTACTCATTAATGGACTAGTTCAGTGCTATCAAAACAGAACTACTCTCTGAAGAAGCACTAACTATGTTCTGGTTGTTACGATTTGTCTTTAATGGATTAGTTGAGTAATCCATATTCTATGAGGAATACAGATATACTTCTGTAATCCTTAGTAAGTAGATTAAATCATTAGGAGGGTTTTATATTTTAACAATCGAAGTTTATTGTTTCAAGACACTAAAGTATATATATCTTCTTTTAGTGGACATCGATCAAGAAAATGCGAAGTTGAGAGTTTCCGGAACCAAAAGTGACCAACCTGATAAGAGTAACGACAACAGGTCAAACAGTCATCGCCAATCGCAAGGAGAAAAAGACGTAGTAAAATCTAGCAGCAAGAAGAAGTCCGTGAACGAAAACAAGGTGGGGAAACCTCGCCGGGCTAGGACGGCTTTTACATACGAACAATTGGTAGCTCTCGACACTATCTATGTCATGATGGAACTACTCTCTGACATACGAAGTTCGCGCTTTAAAAAGCATGCTATAACTTGTGTTTTAAGATTATTACTTTTCCGTAGTTAACTGAGAAATATGTCTCTTAACATAAATATAAAATCAAGGATACACTACATTTATGAAAAGTAAAGTAAAACATGTGATTAGTAAAACATTAGTGCGTTTTAAATTAGTTATGTTGAATGGAATTTAAATATAATAGCCTCTCCTTACATCATGTGTTATTAAGATAAGTTTTAAAGTCGTCTGTAACCAAGACATTCCTCAAATAGATATGCGAACAACTTACGAGATTTTTATGTTTCATCTTAAGTATTGGCATAGAAAATAACTTAAGGAAGACTTTAAGAAGTTTTTGTGAAACTGGGCCAGTTGCTAATTATTACGACTAACTCAAGCAAAATGTATCACTATTGTAACGATTCAATCAATTTAAATTAGTACTGTGAAACAAAACTTTCTTATCTAGGTGGATATAAGAGTACTAATTAAATAATCAGCAGTTTAAATCATAATTGTCGCGCTTGGAAATATAGTTTTTTAACTGATGTGTAGTAGTTCAAACAGAATTTTTTTGTCATTATACGTTAAACAATTAATAATGTTTTACACACTTATTGATGGTACTTTTTCAGTGTTTATTGTTTCTCTGCTCGATTACTACAACTTGTCTTTTAATTCTAATACATCAAAAATAGAACTCTTAGCGTTTTGTGATTGAGTCGGATGTTTTTAATTAATGTGAAATGTTTATTATAATTTTCCCTAATCTCGTATTAACTTCAAAGCAGTTTCTCTTCACTACAATAAATAAACTGTTCAAATTCCATTGAAAATACAAATTTGTACTTAAGTAATTCATTGCTGGTTCCACGATACATCCATTGTTCTAATGTAACCTTTTCTCAATTTGATTTCGTTTGTTTTGAATTTCGCGTAAAGCTACACGAATACTACGTGCGCTAGTCACCCCTAATTTTTGCAGTGTATGAATAGAGGAAAAGTAACTAGTCATCACCACCCACCACCAACTCTTGGGCTACTCTTTTACCAACGAGTAGTGGGATTGACCGTAACATTATAATGCCCCCACGGATGAAA
This sequence comes from Carcinoscorpius rotundicauda, assembly GCA_011833715.1. Lineage (NCBI taxonomy): Eukaryota > Metazoa > Arthropoda > Merostomata > Xiphosura > Limulidae > Carcinoscorpius > Carcinoscorpius rotundicauda. The sequence goes on from CM022393.1 coordinate 34,646,591, forward strand.
GAGCAAGCATGTATGGTGCGCCAGGGATTCGAACCCTCAACCTTCAGATTACGAGTCGAGCGTCCTAACCACTTGGCCATGCCGGGGCCGATGTTTTCTTGTAAATGGATTTAATTTTGCATTTTTTCTTGAAGCGTTAAGTTTATTTTTCTCTCAACACCTCCTTGTTCTATGTTTTAATACACAGCACATGCAAGTATGTAATCATTTGTGAAGATAGAGGACAATTCAAACCAAAAAGTATGCATATTTTGGTTTCTGCCCTTATCTGGTATTCATAATCTCAGTTGGTAGCGCATTAGTTTTAAGGTATGCTGTCATAGTTAGTGGTTTGATCTGTTTACTTTTATAATATGGCCTGTTGGTTAGATCGCTAGGCTCACAGTATGCGTGCCGTGGGTTGGAAGCCTCGTTACCGAACATGTTGCCTTTGCAGCCGTGGAGGTGTTATAATGTCACGGTTAATTCCTTGATAAAGAATAGCCTAAGAGCTGACAATGGGTGGTGTTGATTAGCTGTCTTCCCTCTTATCTATCAGAACTAAATTAGGTACAACTATTGCAGGTATCTCTCGTGTAGCTTTGCACGAAATTAAAAAAACAAACAAACCTTTTCTCAAAACTTTTATTCTTCTTATACCATATGTCAAGGTAAAAGTTTAAATTGACTTGAAATGTACAGCTTCTTATTTCTTCTTCCTTCTCATAGACATGATATACATATAACAGAAATATATCATTAACCTCACTTGAAGGCTTTATAACATAAGTATACCACATGTAAGTTTCAGTCTCTTTCTTTATCTTTATAGTTCTTTGCACCCTGCTTAAGTTATTGTTACCTTTGAATAAAATATATCTTAACTTAATGTTCATGGATATGACGCCTTTAATTCCAAGTCAAGAGAACGGCAAGTAAGGATATGAAATTAACTTCTTTTCTCTTGGCGTTATCTAAAAACGTTAAGTACATTTAGTGATTCTAAATTATCCTTAGATTTGAGATATTCCATTGGAAATCTATTGACAGATATGTAGCTGGTTGGGAAAACACAGTTTTACTACTGCTCATTTCTCAGGGATCCCCTTGGCTCGACTTTAAGCCCATTTTACAGGGCTACTTTCACTCGGATATTTTATTTTCAAATTACGAAGTACTCTGAGCCAATTAACGACCTTGCAGTTCCGGGTTTTGGAGACAAATTGCGTGAAATTACTGGGGTTAGAAAAGCGTTGAGCTTAGAAATGAAAGGCTGTTCGGAGCTCGCAAGCGAATAAGCCAATCATTTTGAGCGCAGAGCCCGTGTCAGATTGCGAGGCGTGCGTGTGATACACTAGCCAATTTGTTCTCAATGACTATTCATCAAGGCGATTATTGGACTCTCACTATTGACTGGTGCTTGACTTGGCAGATGTTGCTAGCGATGTGAGATACCCGATGAGAATCAAAGTTTAGATATGTAGAATAGATCATTCTTCTCTACCTCTTTCCTTCCAGGAAGTTAGAAATAGAGAGATATTTATGGATAAACAGATAGGAAGTTTAATAATAAATAAATTACAGATATATGTAAAGACTGTTTAGAAAGTTGAGTAGGAGAGTGTACAAAGAGAGAGAGTCTGAATGTAACATTAAGAAAAAAAAGCGCAAGTGGAAACACAGATAACATGTCAAAGATAAAATGTTAACAAATTGTGTAGTGTAGTCGTCCTAAACTACTTATTGACATAGATTACAAGTATTTTACCTCTTATTAGAATAAACCTGATAAAGCATTTGTTACAAATCTTTTGTTGTTTTGTTTATCCATGTTTGTTATTGGAAACCTGTTTAGGACCAGTAAAAAAATACTTATAAATAAATTATCAGTCTTAATAGCTTTGTGTGAAATTCCAAAACAAACAAACAAACAATTCTCCGCTTTTAAAGGCTCATATCACTTCAAATGTAACCTGGGAGTAAAGAATACAGCATATTAACATTGCTTAATAGCAACCAAAATTTTAAAATTAGACTGCTAGGGCTAATATACATAGTTAGCCTTTTTCATTTTTTTGCGAAAATTCTAAATGAACAACCTAGTTAACACAAAGGCACATGAACTTTGTGAAATGCATGTAAGTGAACAAAACATATGTTCATACATCTATATACAAGGAAGTAACATTGTCGTTTTTGTTTTAATTAAATAGCGTATTTCCACCTTCTTCCGTTTATAGCATTTACCAAATATATATGAAGATTATAAAAAGCAAATAGCCCAATATCAAAATTATATTAGCTTGAGTAAAATAATCAGTTTTTCACTTTAATTAATATAGTTTTCAATTTTATAAAAACAAAAAATTATTTTTAAACACAAGTAAATTATTCTTGAAATCTCGAACAAGTAACGTTTGATCCTGAAGATCCTAATGAAAGAAGCTTAAACCCAGAATTTTCTTTACTCTATAGCTCTATTCAATATTTGAACGACTGTTGGATATTGTATAACATTAATTCGTTATAAGAATCGTGTAGTTCCGTATTTGTAGAGTTTTACTTATATCATTCGTTATTTATACGAACAGATACATATAGATATGTAGCATTTTAGAACACTTTCTGAAATGAACTGTTACTAGATGCTTATTATAGAATACAAATCAAAAATTTTCTTTCCATTTCATGAGGTTTCTTTCTGTTACATATGTAACTTTAGCGGCACGAATAATGAAACGACTTTCACTATAACAGTGTATGTTTTAGTGAATACGAAAAGAGCAGATGCGTCATGATCTTCCTAGGGTACGGTTACTAAACACTACCTATTGCTCAGTATAAACTAAGCTCTATAAGATCCCAAGTGGCCAGCAGTTTTAACAGCCTTCAGCCGTCACCCTTCATTAAGACTGATTGGGCATCCCATTGACAGTGCAAGCTGGTAATTGGTTCTCCACCTCTGCAGTCGGTGCTGCCCTGAGGGACAGCTCTCTTGCTAGTAATAGCCACTATTTTTCACACACGACGCGCGAGATGTCATACAAAATCGTATGTATTGTCCAAATAAGATCCCCAAGCACATAATACAACGTAACGCCCGCTTCAAACAGCCTCATTGTGCGGTAGCTTCGGATAGCTGGACGCAAGTCACGTGACTGGTAGACTTCTCCCCACCAGTTGCCCTCGCTACATCTGACCGCACACATTCACTTAGTGTGTAACTCGATGAGCTAACAAAATACTGTTATCCGCCAAATGGCCTCAATTACTGCATAATTCATGTCCAATAACATCGACTGTTGTAATGGCCTCTTTTGGCACCGTCAACTTCGTTTCTTTATGTTGGTGAATAACGCTATTTGGAAGATAACACATAGCTGACTCAAGTATCACATTTTCTTTCTCTTTATGTTCGTTATCAAAGCTTCTGTCACTCCTGGACGTTTCTTCAATGATTTATTTCTATTTATAACACTATACAAAATGATAGTAAAGACATTTTAAAGATCCCATCATCTTATTTATAAAATGACAAAGTTATTAGCTGTAAACACACCACAGTTTTGTACATATAAAACTACAACAAGCACGTATAAAATGACGACTGTTACTTTTTTTTATCTTTTAACTGTATTTACGTAAGGATGAAAATCATTGGCTTGAGTTTGTATAAAATAACCACCTTGAAGATTAATTTTGTCTCATGAATAATTCACTTAAAATAAATTTCCAGGCAACAGAAGTAGGCAGAAGAGGTTAAGTGAAAATAAGAAAGCACAAGCAATTCACTGCTATATAATTTTCCTAGTTAAACATAACTGCTTTTGTTAGATCGTGTTGCTTAGTTGTACCAGACTTTATGGATTAAACTTTGCTACACCTATTTGTAGCATTACAGAGCAACAAACAAGCAAACAAAACATGAGAACTTAATGCAACATTTTTATTTTTCCAAGACTTATCTCTTGTATCTGTCTATCCAAAACGAAACTGAAATCCTGATTTATACCATATGAAAAGAATTAACAAATTAACCGATAGTTAAATGTTTTACCTACTCATTAATGTCAGTTAAATCAGGAAAAGGTTTAATGTAATAAAAACTTAAATTTCTAAAGTAGGCCTCTCTTCTAACGACTTCTAAACAGAATACATTTTTCTAAAGCGAAAAAAATATCTATAATATATATCTGGAAGTCAGGTTTATTTAATTCAATCACTTTAAATTAAAACTTTTATTATACTCCTATATTTTTAATGTTTTTCATTGTGTTTATTTTATAATTTAACACTTTGAAGTTTCAAATATATTTTTCTTGGATTAACAACAGTTTGGTTTCTATTTTAAAATATTACGATATTTATGTATTTGTAGTAAAATGAAGTTATCAAATATATATATCAAATTACGCAATACAATGTTTGCAGATTATTGCTTCACAATTATAATATAATTAATTAATCAATAATCATTTATAATAATGAATTTAAGAATGTAATCTCTGCCAAGATAAACTTAAAAACAATTTTGCTTTAAATAAAAAAAATTAAAACACGGTAAAGGAATATGGTAAATAAAAAATGTATTTCATTTTGTATTTAAATTCATTTTAATTCAAGGATATGCTTACAGTTATCAAAAAGAAACGATAATCGTTGCTCTCACATAGTTTTTCATAAAACGTAAATACAAAATAAAATAATCATTCTCTCTTTTTTCCTTGCTTCATTTTCGGTTATTTTATTATAGGTCAAAACGTGTAGTGTTGTTTGCTTTCTCTTCAAGTTGTAAAGGTTTATAACAAATTTTTTTCTTCACTTTGCGAAAACTATACGAGACAACGTTAGCCCGTTTATTTATTTCTTCTACTTCTTTTTTGACGCCTTGTGTGGTAATTATAACTTTAAAATACGTATAGTTAATTGACGTTTGTACTAGCGACTAAAACAAATTATTGTGCGCAGCTGTTTGAGCAGTGTGACACTATTATTAATTACGTATGCTGAGAGAAGGTTAAAATTCGCGTTTTTATATTTCGTCTGAGTACACGATGATCGCTTCATCTACATTAGAAACCGTTGAATATAAAGAGATCAGAGATGTACTATCGCTTTGTTTTGAAGTGAGACTCACGATTAATTTCTCAATATGTATTTTAACTTCTGCACAGTCATTTTTTTCGCCTGTTATTAAACTGCAAGTAACATCTACAAGATAATTGTAAATAAACAGTTAACACTTAAATTACTGTTATCTTATTAATCCCATAGATCTACCGATTGTGTTCAAACCCTATTGGCTTTCTAAACCCAATTTTCTGTGTTTAGAAATTGTTTAGGAGTCCATGCTTTTATTATCCACATGGTCCCTAATGACTTATGAATTGACAACTAAATGTAACAAAAAAATCAACAATATACAATATTGGTATCAATCCCATTAATTATCGCTGCGTATTTACATATACAATAAATAATTTTATCCAATTTATCTGGTCAAGTCTTTATTCTTATACAATCAAGTAAAAGCGTAAAATTACTAAATATCAAAGCAATGTGTGGATGCCACAGTATTGTAAAAAACAAGACAGTAATTTCAGGTTTGACTCTAATCATTACAGATAAACGATTTATTTCTTAATAAGTAAACTTAGTACTCCGAAAACTGTTTAATCTCGAGTTCTAAGTTCAATGAATGTCCAGTTCAATTTATTCTTAGATCAACATGTGTTATTGGATTCTACAAGTTTCGCAGACTTCCACTCCTCATCAGTAACCCTGAACACAAGTTAACCAAAAAGCAGAGCAGAGAATGTGGCGGTTATTTTGGCTTAGTTATCTGACCCCAAACCAAAGCCTAGGAGCAGATATAACCGGGAAGCTCTAAAATTTTCTTTCTCTTTGTCACGCTCATGGTGGTTTTAAATTCGGCCTTGTGAAAAACAGATAAATAGAATAACTAACACAAAAATTAAAAAAAAATAAAACCCGCACGACATTTTTGATACCTGGTTCAATTAAATTAGTAAGCAAGCAAGCAGCAGGCGAAAAAAAAACGGCATGCACTGAGTGATGAGTATCGCAAAGTTAATGGCCGATGCGGGACGTAGGGTCTTTCAAAGTGGCAGGGAATCTATAGAAATAAACCAAAGCGAAATAGCTTGGATCACAGTATCAAACATTGTGTTGGTGTCAACATGCTTCATAGTCACGATGAGAAAACCTACACACTGGAAAAATGAAGTGTAATTGGTTACTATTCAGTTATTCAGATTATTAAGCCGTATAATATAAAGAACTGAATAGTGACGAATGACACCTTTTGTCCACTTCATCTATCCACTGTGTTTTTCTCATAGTGACTATAAAACATGTCCCCATCAACAATATGCTTTTTGTTTCTTCTAAAGAAAATCACATTATCTGACCAGTTATTAACACACTTCTGTGTAAAGAATGGACATACTTACGGGTAAAATATAATTGTCTAAAATAGCAAAAATGGACAAACCTTCATTAAACATTTTAGAATTTTTACAGAATTGTTATTTATACCAAGATTTTTTCTCGCTTCATTAAAGAAAAACATCACATAGTACTTTTCAAGGTCGCCTTTTTATAAAGTTCAGAAATACAACACAAGGTATAAGCTTGACTTAACAGTGTAATTTAACATGTAAAGGTGTTGTTATAAGAAATTATTGTAACATCGTGAAGGAGAATCTTAAAACCACAGTTGTCTCTCACCTTTTTTTCACACACACAGAAACACAAACGATATAAATAACAAAAAGAATGACATTTTTTGACGTGCCTATAGATGAAACTTTAATTTCCTTCGGAAGTAGATTGTTTTCAGTGTATGACAAATCGAGCTTTATCGATTTTGTTTTGTCGAGTGGATGGTGCACATTGGTCGGAAACTCTAATAAAAGAAAGGCTGGTATTTTTGTACATCTGGGGACCATGTTTACAGGCGTTATCCCTAATTGCCGTAAATAAGAAGATAATGCTTCTCAAGCTGCTGTCTTAGAGAAAACCATCAGGTTCATCCAGCCGAGGAATCAAAAAGCTAGAAAATCGACGGCTATAGTAGTGTAAGATCCCAGACCTCTCGGAATCTACAACTATTCTGTTGGTCATCTCCCGGAAATTGATCGGTATGTTAGAATATAGATTTTCATGGTGGTGGGTTAAGTGATTTGCTTGAAGTCCGTAGTCCCTTAGCGAAAATGTACATGAAAAGAAAACTGTAGATTTGAGGGTTATTAGGTGGAGTTAAATATACGTGTAAACAATACTAATCTGGCCAATGACAGTAATGTAGATCTCACGTCTGCATCTGTATCTATCTTAAATTGAGTTGTTTCTGTGATTTAAGCAACATAAATAACATTAACTATATTGAAAAATATCTTAAAATGTACATTCATCTTAATTCTGACCGTTTTACTTTCGGTAACTTTCGAATCATGTCATTTTAAAATGTCGTTTAGATAACTAAAATGTTCACATTATTTGTTGTTTCAGCCATATTAACTATAATGTTGTTGAAATAAAAACCCTGTTTAACTTCTAGCTGTAGTTTTGTAAAATATATTTTCTTCTAATTTAACTCCTTTAAGATTATTCTCTTACATCAAAATTATTTATGTTACTTTTAACGTTACTTAAAATAGACTTACCTTGATAGAAAAGGGATTTCCTCTCATCTAACACACTTTTATAATGTAAAACATGTTACAAACGTGCGCAAAGCGCACTAAAAGAAGAATACAAGTAACTCATCAAAACACGTAGTTGCGTCTCATTAAGAACTCTTGTCAGTATACATTTGATGAAATTTGATATTTAAAAGCAGAAAACAAATACTATTTTATTTATTTTACTATATAGACATCTTTGGTTTGGTGTTTTATGGCGCAAAGCAATTAGGCTATCTGCGCTATAGACATCTTACTGACTACACAGCGTACATACTAACATGTTTTTAAGCTACGTATACTTTATTAAAATCGAAAAACCAAACATGTTTACTAAATACAGGGTGCTTAAAAAATGTTAACACTTATACGGGAGTAAAAGTGAATATGGAGAGTCGATCGTAGTTGAAATAATTACTGTATTTGTTGTGAACCCCTGGGGGTGACTGAAAGACGTCCATCCATGCAGCAGCTTTTCTTCTTTGCTTCAAAGTCAGTGTTGTTGTCATTCCCATCAAATGTAAGAAAAAGAAAAAAAAATTCTCAGAAGCGTTAACATTTTTATTGAAGCATCTTGTATAACAAATATCTCAATTATTTGAAAATATTGTAACGGAGTTACGTGTCTATAGTGCGAGTCATTTTTACTGATTTGGTAGAGCAACTCGTATGATAACACTATCATGAACAGAAGATGCAAGTTCCAAACATAAGATGACGAGAAACCCATTTGACCACAAGACGGCTGGTATTGGTATTAAAATGTTAATTAAAATTAAATTGTTAAATGATTTAATTATTTTAATTAAAGTTTTAATTCTCGTTCTTGCCATCATGAATTGCTTCTCCACGACGAGTATACGAGAAGAGTAAGTCTATACTTTTACTTTGTGTACTGTATTATGTATTTAAACTCCATTATGCCTGAACCTACCTACATTATATTACACCATTGTTAACACAAGCGCGCACTATCCTAACGAAACTGAGAAACTTAAATAAAAAATCTTAAATACAAGAAATTACATTTCTTTCATCCAAAAATTCTAAAAGAAAGAACTAATTCCTAATTTTGTGAGGGTAAAAGTAATCAAGAATTTTATTCAGTGTACAAACATTATCCATAACTCACCTAAAAACTACTAAAAACTATGCTAAACTCAAAATACAAAGAACTAAATAACTTTCAGAAACAAAATATTATCCTAGACCATCAACAGTTGCAAACTCTTTTTGTTAACATGAAGATTAACTAAAAAGATCGAAACGTTGTTCTGTACGTTATTTAATTAAAGTTTTATTACCTTTACCAGCCGTCGTGAGAATACAAATTCTAAATTTGGGTATACGCAAATCTTATAAGTTAGTGAGTTGTAATAAAATAACTATGTTTACTGGAAACCAAAATAGTTGCATTTACATATTTTATATTGGTCCATATTTTTATTTAAAGATATAAAGTTAGTCGTTTTGTTTGGATTACCATGTAAAAACAGTATCACTATGCTACTACAAAAATCCGAAAGTGAAGGACCATTCTTAAAGAATACATCAATAAAAACTTTTTCAAACAAACTCAGGTTTCAAGGTTAAAGTGTTCTAAATGCAGAACTTACCTTAAAATAAGATGTTATTAGATAATATGAACTTGCAGAGGAGAATGGATAGAGTAAAGATATGTTTCTTTTAAAGTTGATGTAAACTATAATATAACATGATTTGCTTACTAATTCTAAACAGTATACTAGTTTTTCATGAGATAATGACAAATTGTATCGGTGATATGAAGCAAGGTATTTTTCTTCTTTCTGTGATTTGCACGAATTAGTGAGGACAAAATAGTTTTATTTTTCACACTGTTTTGTCGGTAGATGAATAACACTTCCGATAACCAAGATATTCATTTCATTTCTGTGTCTTTCATTGTATACTAGAGCTTTGAATTTATGAAATTGACTCAAAACAGCTTACCTTTTTCTTTTCTACTGTTTAAGGTATGCTGACACTAATCAAGGTGTTTATTTTTAAGATATACTGACGTTAATCAGGGTGTTTATTTTTTAAGATATGCTGACACTAATCAAGGTGTTTATTGTCTTTCTGTAACTTATATGTTTGTTACTAAATTGAAACACTATATTTTTATTATTCTTTCTGTTTTAAGTGAAATAATGATGTTTCATGTATTATACTGACAATAAACAGATATTCTTTCCCTCGTTTTCATCTGATGCTGACTGTTTATATTTATTGAACCGACTTTGTATAAGATTTTTTATCTTTTTTCTTTTCATAAGATAGTGATACATGAAACTTGGGTTAAACACGACAGTATTCCGTGGTTTTCAAAAGGTACTGGTGGTTTATATGTAAAATAATGACTCTAATAAAGAAGTTAGTGTTTATATAAATTATTTCTCTGTACTTGTACTCTAAATATAAAAATAACTTTTTTCCTGTTAAAGCATAATAATATTCCATTATAAGAATAATCAATTTTTCTCTGTCCTGATAGCTTAGCCTCACCTTTTTATTTAAATGTGCATACACGTCTTCATTCCCATGAGTATAATAAAGGAATGCAAGTAAACGTTGGTAGACATTTTCTACAATAACATATTAATAGCTTATGTAAGTCTAACGTGGTATTTGAATAACATTGTCAGTTTGTTTGTTGATGTATTACGTCAGAGTTTAGCTGAAACTATATATATATCTTATTTCAGACATAAACTAGTCTACAGTGTAATGCATTTTTTTTATCTGTACTGATCATAAGTTTAGTGGTACTGTTTGTTCGTTTCGTTTTGTATATACGTATATGCATAATATCAGTTTAACCCAACAGGAATACAACTGTGCTTATTAATAACAAGAAATTCCAAAGATTTCAATTTAATTGATAAACAACGGTAATAAAATTTCAAACTGAAATCCTATAGATTTTATCTTTTTAACAACAATTTGGCTTTCATATTTAATTCTTACTTTTAGAATACGATACGTTAATATATTGCTGACCAAAATCTTAAGGCCAATGAGCATAAAGAAAAAATTTTCATTTTGCGTTGTTAGACTCAACCACTTATTTGAGTAGAGCTTCGAAAGATAAAATAAGAAAAGGGAAAATAAAAATATTTTTTCTAGCATTTAATAGGGAAAATGTGAACACTATGAACAATATTAGCTGGTCAAAAGTTTAAGACCATACTGAAACAAAGCGTTAATCGGTAAACACATAACGAAATTTAGTTATCTGTGTTCAAGCATTAGCGTTATTAACATCTCCCACTGACATCTCCTGTGTTACATTGGGTAAAAACATGGAAAAGGCTAAATATTTGACAGAGTTTGAACATGGCAGAATTGTCGAGCTGCAAAAGCAAGGTCTCTTTCAACGTGCCATCGCTGGTGAGATTGGGCGTAGTAAAACTGCTGTTGCAAATTTCTTAAAAGACCCTGAGGTATACGGAACAAAAATTTCACGTGGTCGGCCCAAAAAAAATTTCGCCAGCGTTGAGCAGGTGGATTCGACGAGTTGTCCGGCAAGACCCAAGCCGATCATTGAACCAGCTCAAGAACAAAAGACGGCATCTACGAGAGAAAGACTTTAAAAACCGTAAACGTCTTCAAAAGCCACACCTCCTCGTGCTTCACGAAAGAGCTCGGTTAAACTTTGCTGAGAAGAACCAAAAATGGGGCGTAGAAAAATGGTTTTGTTCTCTGATGAGAAAAAAATTAACCTGGATGATCCAGATGGCTTCCAACATTACTGGCACGATAAGGATATTCCACCAGAGACATTTTTTACACGACACAGTGAAAGAGTTTCTTTCTATGGAACAATGTAGCTTCAGGTTATACAAGAGCGTCAAACAGCAGCTGGTTACATTGGCATGTTGGAGGGGGCATCCTTATTGACTGAAGGCCCTTGCTTGTATGGAAATGACTGGATCTTTCAACAAGACAATGTTGCAATCCACAATGTTCGCAGGACAAATAACTTTTTCATGGCGAATAACGTGATTCTTTTGGACCATCCAGCTTGTTCGTCCGAACTGAACCCTATTGAAAATGTTTGTGGGTGGATGGCAAGGGAAGTTTATAGAAATGGATGTTAATTCCAAACAGTGCATAATCTTCGTGAAGCCATCTTCACTACTTGGAATACATTCCAGTAGTCTTCTTCAAAAACTTATATCAATCATGTCAAAGCGAATATTTGCAGTTATTCGCAATAACGGCCGTGCAAGTCACTACTGAGACCTCTTGTTACACATTTCTTACCCTGTTTAGGACTTCTTTTTGATATGGTCTTAAACCAGTGGTTCCACCCTTTTTTATGCCCCGCACCCCAAAACAATTTTAATATGTTCTCGCACCCCTCACAGTAATTATTTATTTAAGAATAAAGATAAAGGTAGCCAAAACAAATGTTATCTCGCACCCTGGGTTGGGAACCACTGTCTTATACTTTTGACCAGTTAGTAATTAGGCTAATTTCATAGTGTTCACATTTTCCCTATTAAATGCTAAAAAGCTTTTAATTTTTATTTTCCTTTTTCTTATTTTCATCTTTCAAACCTCTACTTAAATAAGTGGTTGAGTCTAAAAACGCAAAATGCATAATTTTTCTTTATGTTCATTGGCCTTAAGATTTTGGTTAGCAGTGTAAATATTTAATATCACTCGCTTTATAAATCGAAGTGTAAAATACATAAACATTTTTAAAGTAAACATTTTCTCTTACTAATTAGTTAAAGTATACTAATCCAGGAAAATTTATTTTTTTCTGGTCTACTATTTGTAAAGGTTGACATAAAATATGTATTATTATTTATGAATCCTTATTTAAACGGCTACCTGCGCAACTTATCCTGAATACACACTAAATTTTTTGACGAAGATCTACGATAGCAATACAAAACAAAGCTTCCAGAAAAAGAAAATAGATAAAGCATGTTACGTTGACAGATGTGGGTTGCAATCTTCCATATAATACTTGTTTTCAATACTACTTTTGTACGACATGGATTATGATTTGTTGCAAGACAAATTGTAACCTTTTTTTGAGGTCAGAAACTGAACCTCAGAGAAGTGTATTTTCTAACAAAATGTAGGTTATAACATAATAAATAATTGATAAGCTGAAACGACATTGCATTCCTCTTGCTGATTCATGTATTTAACGATACTATTTAAGTTGCAATAAATCTTGTATTAGGAAATCATTTCAGCAGAAGCAGTTCGTGTCTTTAAAAAAATGATAGCGAATCAGCTGTGGAAAGTCGCACGGTGGCGTTCAATAGTTACTAGGGTTAGAGCTCTTCCCTTTTCTGTTTGCTAGATTCTGCAGTGAGTGGAATTTCTGCATACTTTACCGTTATTTCGCTGAGACCGTTTTAACAGCCAGGCTGGAAGACAAGGAAGGATGCACTATAGCAACTCAGGGGTGGTACAAAACCATTTAGAGGTTGGCGATCATCAGAGACGTCAAGTACAGTAGATTATTTCTTCGGCCAACTTAGGTTTGTTTTTCCATTTTATATGATGATGTTAAACAAACAGGGTTATTCCTTGTCTGTTTTGGGAATAAGCAGTTACTTAAATTCTTATTCCTCACCCAATCCTACGTATATGAAGAAAAATAATAAGTCCCCTTCACTGTATATTAGGAAAAGGAATTTTAATTTGCTCACGTATTCACATTCTTCAGTAATGTAGCGTATATATTGTGTTAATATAAGCATAGGGAAGTGATCTATTTCGGGAAAACATGTAGTATGTCTCCTTTTATAATTTGCTTTATTATACTTATAAATTGTTGTTCGTTAACTTATTATTATGTGCTAGTGTTATTCTAATTAAAATCGTTTTTGCAGATATGTTTTAGTTTTAAAGAAAATTTGACATATATTTAATAGAACAAGTTACAAAAACAAACATTTTACAATCCTTGGCATGTATAAATGATTATCAATCTATAATTACTGAACTGTGTTTCTAAATCACTTATTACTTTCTCAAATGCGTATTTTTTGTGCACAAGAAGATCAACGTAGTTTTTGTTTCTTGACGTTCTTTTTTAGTGTATTCAGTTTTTATTATGAAGAATAAAAGTGTTTTAAAGTGGAGATTTTGATATATAACATGCACATTTAAAATAGATGTTAAATATATTTATTTATTTACTATTAAGTAACCTATTATTTTAAGCAACTTAGAACAATGTAATTAATATGGTTTAGAGACTGTTATTGTTCTCTTATTTAAGAGAAATCTTATAGCAGTTTGTTTATGAATCAATAGCACAAGCGTTATTTTTAACGATTTCGCTGTTCTTATTTCCATGATAATAACCTTGTTTACTGACATCAAATCGAAACGTTTATTGGAAATCAACTTTGTGTCATTGTTGCTCAGTTATATGTAACCAAATTGAATTATTTACATAATTATTACAATAGTATGTGATATATATATATACTAATCTTGTAACGCTAAATATTCGAGGATCAATCTCCTGTGCAACCACATTGTGTAGTTATGTACTAAAAAATGATAAGTTTCTATTCCCTCCAATTGCAAATTGTCAGCTACTGAAATAAAGTAATTTGCATATTAAGAAAGTATTATAAACGAGTTACGTGTAGTCGTAAGTTTTATATCGTATTACAAGTAATGAATAAACAATTATGTATGAAATCATTACGTCAGTCCCTCAAGTTATAGTAAGTTTTATAACTTTTTGGCCCCTAGCTAGTACAGCGGTAAGTCTACGGATTTATAACGCTAAAAATTAGGGGCTCGATTCTCCGCGGTAGGCTCAGCAGATAGCCTGATGTGGCTTTGCTATAAGAAAACACACACACGCTATAACTTTTTGATTATTTATAAAAATATTTTGAGAAAAAGAGATGAGTTGTCATTAATTTAAACTCTTCAAACAAGTTCTTTCTGGACTAAATTAGGCAAATAAGGATAAGATACGGAAACAAAATCATTTATTCTACCCGTTAGCCAAAAGATATAAACATAACTTAATCACAAGGGTTAAGGAAATGCCAAATTTTAACAGGAATCTTTTTGTAAATTCGTTTGCCATTTTATTGTCTAAGAATTTTTGTATAGTATGTAACTTTAAACTACAAATCAATATTCACTTAGTAAAATATATTTTTCATATCAAATTATTTTATTAATATCAAGTTTCTCTTTATACCCTAAGTCGTATTTAATGTTGTATATGCAATGTTTTATGCGATTAAACTATACCTTTTAATATTGATGCCTGAGACTACCGTGTATACTCCTTACAATCATCTTATTTTCACTCAGTTGGAGTACATTATGGTTTTTAAATACTTCAGTTGGAAATATTAAAACATTCAGTTGCATCTCTAGTAGCTAAGATAAGCCCCTCAGAGACACGGTGTTATATTTGCGGATTCACACTACTAGATAGCTCGTTGTGTAGCTTTGTGCTTGATTTCAAACAACCAATTAATTGAGACAAACTTAGTCTAAGAATTTCGCTAATTAAACTGCTAATAACACAAAAGGTTATCCTATACTTATGCATGTTTTTTTTTACCTTAAAGTCTGTTGTTGTATGTGTGTTAAGTGAGTGTGCGTGATCTCTTTGGTATAAGCATTTGTATGTGAGTTTCGTGCTGAATCTTTATAGTATAAACATTCGTATGTGAATTTTGTGCTGGGACTTTATGGTATAAATATATGTGTGTGTGAATCTTGTGCTGGGTATTTATGGTATAAATATTTGTGTGTGTAAATCTCGGGCTGGGTATTTATGGTATAAATATTTGTGTTAAATCTCGTGCTAGGTCTCTGCAATAACCTTTAGTGTTTGGATTGGATGCTGAATCAATCTGATATAAACTGTTATGTATGAATTTGATATTAAAACTATTTGTGTAAGCTTTTATGTGTTGATCAAGTACTAGTTCTCTCCGGTATGTTGTAGTGTATAGGTTTTGTGCTAGGTTATATATGCTGTACGCTTATTTCTCTTTGTCGTGAGCTGTTGCATATTTATGAATTTAGTGCTGTGTTTTTCGAGCCACCAGTAAATCTAATTAAATGACCTTTTCTTATATTTTTACTTATAATGATTAGAATGTACTGTTTTATCTGTTGCATGCCCTCGTTGTTGAGGACATCTGCCGTAATCCACATAATATTAAATGCGATTATGCTAGCTTAGTAAATTAAGTTTGATCCTAAAAACAAATCCTGAGCTGACAATGCTATACAGTCTTTAAAATAAAATTATAGTAATAAATAGTAACTCGGAATAACATCTAATGACATTGGATATACGAAATAGTATAATAACTATATTGTTAATGAAAGCGACAACAGATAAAAATATATTTTACTCAGGGAACACATAAACAATAGCTGTTGTCATGTCGCATATTTCATTTGTGTATACCTTAATAAAGCTTTAATTTAGAATTCACTGGGTGTTTCTTCTATTCTGGAATTTCTTCACTTGTACGAACTTATCACGTAACAAAAATATGAGAACGAAGTTGTTGTTTTTTCTTTTTACTTCAGGAACCAGAAGAGTTAATTAGAAACAACAAATGAGTTATTAAAGCGTGTCCCAACCAGCCATATGTGTCAGGAAAAGTGTGAAAAATTATGTCAAATCTTAAGCAGGCGTTTTTCACACGTGACTCAGGATAGGAGAGAACACAGCTGCACGGCTGTCAGTCCAAATTAACATGGTTAGCTAAAAGTCTTCTTTAGAATAATAACACTCTACTTCACCGTATAAGTTGTTCATGCATTTGAAAGAAACGTTCTTTGCTGAGCGTGAACATTTCACATAACCAAATGTCATTCTATTTGACAACCATCAATATATTTGGCTAAAATAAGTTAAACAAATAGGTTTAGCAGGCTTAGTCACGAGTCACACATCTCATAAAAGCGAGAATCTATAAAATTAAGAATGATTCGATTTTAAAATCCGTAAATATCTCTGTAACTCATTGAGAAAAACAGGTATGAATACTTTAATAATGAGTTTAAAATAGGTATGAATACTTTAATAATGAGCTTTAGTTTGAAAAAATTAAAGGGATTGAATCAAACTGTATGTGTATATGAGTGTTAGATCTTAATACACAGTATAGTAGACATATTTACACCAAGGCATTAACGACCACGCTATAGTATTTATAACATGGTTCTAATTAAACTCTTGACAGGACGTGAAGGTCAAGCTTCATCTTCACGCCAGAAACTGACTTTTTCTAAATAATCTTGATTTGTTAATCTCAAACGTAGTTCACTTTCTTCTTTCCTGACAGACAACACTGCAGTGAAGGTCATTAGAAAATAATTGAAATGTGAGTATGTCTTCCTAATTTCAGTTGTATGGAGACAAAAGGACGCTACGATTGTAAAACGTTATAATCCGATATGCAGAGTCAAAAAGAAAGGAACTTGTTTGTTGTAGGTTGGAGAATAAAATGCAAATGCAAGGAGTTCAGCGAAAAAATGTTTGAGAGATATGTGAGAGAGAGAGCTAAGAAACCGAAGGAAGAAAGTAATATGTCAACAATAAAAATAAAAATCTAGTTCTAAGTCCATGTGTTATTTATTACAGGAAGTTGTTATGTTTACACTGGTGTGAGTTAATTCCTGATAATAAAGTTCATAGAGGTAAGAAAATAAAGCGAATTGGTAGAGTAGCACAACTGTAAGAAAGTGGTGTTACAGAGGTAGTAATGAAATGGTAACAGGTTCATCAGTCTGTCAGGAATCGACACTCAACAACAACAACAAAAGTTTTAAACTGGAACCACATCAATAAAAACGAAGGAGGAAGGTTGAATGAATGAAGCAGTCAAGTTTGAAAAAAAAGAATACGTTTCCGTTTCGTATTAATTTTACCTGTTTTGGTTTTGACAGTGATTTAGTTACGCTTTCTTATCGGTTATAAATTGTATGGTTTGCTGTTTAAGGGTAGAGAATCAACACCATCTTGGATGAGAGATAAAAATTGCTGACAGAAAGTTACTTGGTAAATAAATGTAGAGAACTGAGAATTGCATGTCGTAGTAGCTGGATGAGAATTACAGAATTGAAGTTTTACTTTAGGCAGAAGTCACAATAGATATTTCTTGCCTTGAGCTCAGTAAAAATTCTGGAATTGCGAGTGATATTTACAAGGATTATGACAGTAGCGATTTTGAACTTCCTAAGATGCAGTTAGAAATGAAACTCTAAGAATTTTTGAATCTCAAAAGTATAAACTGAAAACAGATGTTAAAAGATAGGCGTAATTACAGAAAATTCTAAGTGATGATGAATACAAGGTAGATTAATTCTGTAGATGGGTTAGTTTGTATGAAAGAAGTACCCATGTCCAGTTGATAAATTTTATGAAAGTAATACAGGTATATTTTGCGTGTACTTTTGAAGAAATAGCGAGATAAGAAGAACGACAGCTGTAAGAGATGGTGATGAAATTACTAACTGTTTTAGCTGAAAAACTGTTTACAACATAAAATGGGATTGGGAGCATAGAAAAATCAAACTATTAAAATCAGGCTTATCAAAAGATGTTCAGATAGTTACAAAAACTGTAAATGAGACATTTAAATGGTGTATGATTTTCTAGTTAACTGCATCTTACTGTACTGAGGACGCAGACAAGACTGTAGATTTCATATTTCAAAAGCAAATTTTAACAAAGGCACCAACAGCATTAATAATGTAGTTAAAATGTGGGAAGCTAGCGAATGCACTTGAGACAGTGATGTTAGCAGATGAATACGTATTGACGAGGAAACAGTTTGTTGAAGGAAGATGAAAATAAGGCCATCTGAACATTGGAAGGAGAGCCTTTTTGCAAAGTGATTTGCTGAAATGTAGAGCATGTTTATTGTGACGGGTAATTGAATGTGTAAATGTGTAACTCTCAAATTACGAGTCGAGAACACTAACCACTTTGCCATGCCAGGGCTGTAGAATGAAAAAAGAATATACTGTTGTGCATTGAAGCTGGAGAAAAAAATATATATATTTAGAAGAATTGATGAAATACTCTAAGGGTCCAGGTTTCGAATCCTTCTCGCACCAAACATGCTATAATGTTACGGTTAATCCCACTATTCGTTGGTAAAAGAGTAACTCAAGAGTTGACGGTGGGTGATGATGACTAGGCTGTCTTCCCTCCAGTGTTATATTGCTAAATTAGGGGCGGCAAGTACAAATAGCCCTTATGTAGCTTTGCGTGAAATACAAAAACAACAACAACAAAGGATGTCTTTGTATGTATGTGTGTAGGGTGTTAATACAAACAAAGGAATGTTTTTGTGTGTCAATGTTTTGGGTGTTAATACAAATAAAGGAATGTTTTTGTGTTGTTTTGAATTAAGCACAAAGCTACACAATGGGCTATCTGTGCTCTGCCCACCACGGGTATCGAAACCCGGATTTTAGCGTGTAAGTCCGCAGACATACAGCTGAGCCACTACGGGGCATGTTTTTGTGTGTCAGTGTGTTGGGTGTTAATACAAACAAATGAATGTTTTTGTATGTCAGTGTGTTGGGTGTCAATTTTTTATATCTTTCACCTCATACAACCCTTGAAAAAAACCTTTAAATGAAAAGTTAAGAATGTCAATACGTGGATTTATTAATGCTAAGCGTAAATAATGTCATTCTAGGATTTATTAATACTGGGTGTAAATAATATCATTCAAGGATTTATTAATGCTAGATGTAAATATTTTTATTTTAAGATTTACTAATACTAGGTGTAAATAATGTCATTCTAGAATTTATTAATACTAGCTGTAAATAATGTCATTCTAGGAGACATAAAAACATAAATATGCATCTGTAAACTAGATGCACTTGGCGGCTTGAAATACGAGCATTATACTCGACGTTTGTTTTGTGATACATACCACTCCCTTGAACTGGAATTCTGGTTTTTAATTTTATGCTTAAAGATGGGTGATTTGTGTACGAAAAGTCACGTAAAACTAGAAACTTACTCCGCCTTAATTGCGTCACTGACGTGGAACAAGAATCAAAAGTCGGTCACTCAGACGGCCTTGATATTGGTTAAAGCAACCACTTTGTCGGCCTCTTATCGCAGGAAAGAGTTCGACCAAATCGCTTTCGATTGACCTCACATCAGTTCCTACCCCTAAACTAATGTTTAGCCGCCATATTGAAAGCCAACAGCTAGCCCTCCAACCAAGGTGTATCTTGCACTTCTTTAATAACCCTGAAACAATCGCTGGTGTTGTTTCAACCGAAGACAACTTTACTGTTTCAATCGCGTTAGAGAAAAACATAAAAAACATACCGTTTATTTTCACTAATTGATTAAATCATTAGTTATGAAGAAATATTTAGTTTTAAAAAACACAACATTCTTTATTTCCATCTCAAAATATAGTTTTATTGACAACGAGATAGTTTTATTAACAACAAATGAAAGCCCTGTGCTGTTCAAAAATGTTGAAACTTTAAATAGCACCTGGAGTTCTGTATTTGTCTTTAAAACCTAAAGTAATGACTTCAAGCACAAAAACGGCTGTAGTGTTTTCCTTTGAAAATATCTATATGGGCTAATTACATAACTTGGTTTTAGAATTATCTGTGTACATTCATAAACATAACACAGCGGTTAATTTAACATTAAGAAAAAGTAAAATCAGCGTCTCATACTCCAATACTATATGTATAATTATACATGTACAATAACGTATTTTTATGTATGTGTATAATAGATTATTTATGGTTCATGTATATGGATGATGTTTTACTCATCACACTTTCATATCGAAGAGTTCTAAAACTATTTTATTAAAATTATCATTGTTTCTTTAATCTTTAAACAATATTTTATTGTTGTTGTTTGTTATTAAGCAAAAACCCATCACTGGTATCGAAACCCAGTTTATAGCACTTTTAGTCTTCATTTATGCTCCTGTGCCACTTGAAAGGGGGTATTGCACTACTGACCACTGCAAAAAGAAAAAAATAAATGGTAAATTCTGTTTATTATTAGAAAACATATTAGATCAGCATTATTCCTAATAACTTTTATAAGGCCAGTGACACCAAACTAACAGGCGATGGCATGGCCTAGCGCGTTAAGGCGTGCGCTTTGTAATCTGAGGGTCGCGGGTTCGCTCCCCGAGTCGCGCCAAACATACTTGCCCTCCCAGACTTGGGGCGTATAATTTGACGATCAATCCCACTTTTCGTTGATAAAGGAGTAGCCCAAGACTTAGCGGTGGGTGGTGATGACAAACAAACCAAACTAGCAAAAAGACCTTCGTGATATATTTGTAGTAAAAAGACCGTTTTCACATGTATACGAATGAAAACGTTCATAAAACCTAAACAAAAGTGGATTACAATTATCAAGCAAGGTAAAATAAATCATTTATTTCACAATAACACAAAATATTTCGATTAGACGTCTTTATTAGAATCTGTGGTTTTTATTGTTTTCGAATTAAGAATTACACGTACTTGCTGTGGATGGACAACTCTCAGTTTGAGTATTTCTGTAGAAAAAGTCTAGTTTTTATTAGGAGTCGCGAAGAGATAGATAGATGGAAAAGTGAAAGAATAAATAAAAAGACAGATAAGCTAGTTTTATGAATATTTTCACCTTAAGGTTTTACAGTTAGAAAATTATTAATAGAGCTATTAATTCAATGTATTATTTTGTGAGGGGAAATATCAGTGAAAGGTTTTCGTGAGCTAATGAAGCTTCATGAACTATTAATATATCAGTTTAAAACACGAACGTAAATTAGTTTCATGTTATTTAAAACGTTCAAACTAAATTGTTATATTTCATTAAGAGACCACATATGTATAAAGAAATATTTTTCTCATATTTCTATTACAGACGAAAATAGAGCTTCAACAAATTTTCTGTGGGTATTTGTAACAATATAATCTATATTTCAAACATCTGTATTACCAACATTTTAGAACACAAGTGCTGCGATTACAAGCTGGATAAAAATAATGAACTAATCCGTGAAAGATAATTAAATGTAAAATTTCTTTTTGTCTAAACGCAGTGGCGCTTAATCCGATTTGTCGGGGACATTTAAGGTTCATAAAGAATCTCGAGGAGAGCGATAATACGTAGGCGCACGGGTTGTGTTTCACTTCACCACATCCCTTTGTTCAACGACCACAAACCGCTGAAAATGGATTTCTGAATAAGGTTTGCAGTTAGTGTATGATTCGCGCCAGATAATAATCAGAGGCAAGGAAAAGTCCCAGCTAAAACTATTATAACGAAATGGAGAAAGTGTCTACTCGTGTAGTAAGCTCTGTAAATCCCTTGTGTGGGAAGAGTTTCGTACAATTGTTATATAGTGGATTTTGTGTCAAATCTTACCCTCTTCAAGAGCCTTTCGTTTCACAGACGGATGCCCTAATTACAATCCGACAGTATTTACTCTAGTAACACGGTAAAGATTATTACATAAAGCAGGTATAGTCCGCCACCACTTGGTGAAGGAGAGAACTGAAGCATTGACCGATGGGTCTCTCTCGGAATCTCGGCGCGCATCCTGTGATTAAGTGATGTGTGGTCTATAATTTTCTCAAACGGATCAGTCTCACTTAGTTCTCAGATTGACAAGCATGGGTCTTAAATTTTACAGTTTCTACGTAATGAGTTCCAGCTTCCGGGCTTTTAAAGTATCATTTCTTACGCTTCAGAAGGTTGAAACTCTGGATCCCTAATGGTGAGACTATATAGAATTCTATGAACCGTGGTTTCATTTAAAATAATTTACTTAAAAAACTGGAGCCTCAGCATCAATTGGTAGGGTAAGCTAGTTAAATTGAAGTTTAAAAAGTGATGAAAGATGGAAAAGCTAGTAATAGACATTATACAAATTACACGAAGGCATTAGAAAAGGAAGGTAAAAAGTAAATATTAGGAGAATGTTTCTGGGAGGGAAATGGATGTTTGGCTAGATTACTTAGTTATTAAAAAATGTTTTGCCTAGATTACAGTTTTTGTATATACTATAAATGCGCTCGTACATATGTTTAATGTTGTGAAGAAAGTGTTTCAATGATAACTAATAATCACAACACATTTCTATAATGTAGAGTAAAAGAGTTTAACTATTTGTACTTGTTATTCCTGTGTTTTATGTGAGAATAAAAAAACTGCTATTCACATATTTTATTCTACACTTTTCATAGAAATATTTCATGTAACAATCTATAACAAGACAGTGTGGTTTATGTGCACTCTCGCAGGGACAATGCTTGGAACACATTAGTTTTACTGTACGATACCATAACGATTATTTTAACTACAAAGAATATTCTTCCCTTTATATTAAGAAAACTTTCTCCTTTTAATCAGTTAAGTTTCGTCTTGTTGTTTGCTCTCCCATGCAAAGCCAGTCAACCAACATGCTAGTTTCAAAACAAGACACAACAGCCTGCAGGACACACTCTGTGTCATTGACAAAAGTGATAGTTTAGCAATATTCTATTTTCTGTAACTTGAACTTTGGTAATCCAAATTGACACATCGTTTTTTTTGTAAATATGATTTACTGGACTTTTACTTCACAAACCAAATTCCAGTGCAATCTATTAAAAATTACCTGAGAAATAAAATGTTCAGTTATTTTTTAATTTCCTATTTATTTTATTCGTAACAACAGTATGTAAAATTTATTTAGCATAAAAACATACTTAACTTTGTCGATTAAGGCCAAATTTTATACATTAATAGATCTATACAGCTTGTAGTTATTTGTGACATTTAGTGTAAATAAAAACCACATGCTCAAAGTTATTGAATAAAACCTCTTAATTTTGACTAAAGTTTTTACTATAGCTTCACCTTGAAAGTTTTTTGTCATTTTAATTAAAGAGTGTTGCTTAACACACCAAAACTATAACGTGAAAGCAGTGCGGATGGGTGAGCATTGGTTAGTCCAAGCAAACTCGATTAGCAGTTTCGAGCTCAAGTTTTTAAGAGAATCATATGGGTGGGCAGTTATTATTAATCATTCATTACCAACTTTTAAAAAAAAAAGTTACTAAATTTTATAAAATTCACCCGATTAAACAATTTTTAGTGTTACGTTTTTTATGCGGACTGAACGCAACAGAAAGACACAGATAGCAGCTTGTTTAATTTATTATAATGATCTACTTATGTGATAGACACAAAATAAATTATCCAATGGCAATAACAGATATCCAGTTTCAACCTTCAAAACAACATATAATACAGAAAGATACTGGCCTGTGCTTAATAATATGATCCACAATGAGTGTCCAAATCCGAAATCCAAAGTTCCAATCTAGGCGGTGAATTTAGTCCCACGGAGAAATTTTCGAAGTTTGAATGGGTAATTTCAAACAAAAATTCACAGTCCAATTCGTATTGACTTTCGGTATAATCCGTAATCCGACTGAATTGTAAAGATTGACGGAATAAAAATTTCACCGCTTTAGTCGATCTAGCTCTATTCACAAATTCAATTTGAATAATCACACGGTAAACATTTAAACTTTCTTAAACGAGATAAACTTCTTGATCCGAGTAAAAATGGATGACTTCCCTCGCATCGCCGTCTGTTTATATACTAATCGCGTAACTTCCCAGAATTCCACAGTACAAACACCAGGCCAATACAAGTGATCAATCTACCTAGTTTTAAAAATTTCTACATGAATAATTCTAAATGAATTTTAATTAATTCTAAAATGTTATTTTAAATGAATAACATATTTTTTGGTTTAAACTCCAAAATAATATAAATATGGAAATATAATAGATATGGGAATGCAAACACGACATGACATAGTTGTCGTTTACACAACATTTACATAACACATTTAAAAGATATTTACATAACACTCTCCCCCTTAAAAGCAAAAAAAAAGTTTGAACTCATGAAGACTTTTTTTTCTTTTTTGTTTTTTTAAACCAACTCAAAAGGGTTAAATCCAGTAGGTTCTTGAACAGCTTCACGAACTGATAGCAATAACAAGGGAACACCCTCATCCCAGTCCTTTGAGTGTTCGTGGCAGTAATTTGGTGGAAACGTTCAAGGGCACCTTGTGATTCAGGATGGAATGCACTGGATGAAACTTGATGGATGTTTAGTTCATGCATGGCTCATTGAAATAGCTTGGACATAAAATTTAAGCCTTGATCTGATTGCACAACTTTTGGAATCCCGAACATGGTAAAGAATTTGACAAGAGCCTCGACAATGTTGGGAGCAGTGATTTTCCTCAAAGGGATAGCCTCAGGGAAACGTGTAGAAGCACACATGATTGTCAAGAGATATTCATTTCCTGCTTTGCTTTTTGGCATTGGGCCAACACAGTCGATAATGACCCTTGAGAACGGTTCTTCAAAGGCAGGAATAGGCTGCAGTGGTGCTTTGGGAATCCCCTGATTTGGTTTTCCAGTCATTTGGCAAGAATGGCATGTCTTACAAAAGTCAACAACATCTTGGCGCATCTTTGGCCAATAAAAATGTCGTTGGATACAATCTAGGGTCTTTCTTACACATAAGTGTCCCGACAACACATGATCATGAGCAAGACTAAGAATATCATTCCGATAGCATTTTGGAATGACGATTTGGTGAATAACATTCCACTCTTCATCAGCAGCAACGTCAGGAGGTCTGTATTTTCTCATTAACACACCTGACTTCTGGAAGTAACAAATAGGGACAGTTCCTATTTCAGTTTCATCAACAGCCAGTTGTAGAAGAGAACGAGTTTCAGGATCATTGTCCTGTTCCTCAACAAGTTTGTTACGATGAAGAGAGTCGAAAAATGTCTTAGAGTCATCAGTAGAACTTAAAGTTGAGTCAGAAATCTCATCGATGTGAGACATGAACGTATCAGATAAAGAGAAATCCTCTTTGGACTCCTGAGAACGTGTTTGAGAACGAGTAACAGCACAGGCGGGGAAACATCAGGAAATTCTTCAACGAGTTGCTCTGTACTGGGACTAACAACAGGTGCTTCAACAACACGAACCTCTGGTACCACCTTACTACCAGCCAAATCATTCCCCAAAAGCATAGACACACCTTCAACAAGCAATGAAGATTTAATACCCACAGTCACTGGGCCCGAAACTAAGTCCGAATGCAAATCCAATCTATGAAGAGGAATAGAAACGACGCCACCTTCTACACCAGAAACGAGCACATTGGCCCCAACGGATGACTTTTCAGAAAACGGAAGTACACTTTCCAAAATCAAACTCTGAAAAGCTCCAGTATCCCGCAGGATTTTAATTGGTTGTAGACGTGAATCGCCAACAAAAGAAACAAAACCTTCAGTGATGAAAGGCTTAAATTTGTCCTCAACAAGATCTTCAGGTACATCAAGAATATTGGACTTGGAATCCACAGTGGACTAAACAGGGTCAAAATCATTGGGAACCAATGATGTATCCAACGAGGGTGAAATGAAACTATGGGGTGATGGCTTGTTTTTGATCTTATAGCACTCAGAAATCAGATGACCAGGTTTCTTACAATAAGCACATGTTTTGGATGAGAAATACACGTTTTTGGTAGATGACGAGCTTTGAGAATAAGATGAAGTCTTTGTTTGAGAATCAGAAGTTTGCTCTTTTCTGTCTTTGTTGACATTTGCATAATGTTTTAATGAGTCATTGAGTTTCTTTGCTGTGTGATTTGTTTTGCTTTTGTACGAGAAATCTTTGTGAGTCAAAGCATACTCGTCTGCCAAGACAGCAGCATCATAATTTTTGGAAGCTTTTTGTTCATCAATATAAGTTTTGAGCTCTACGGGAATACATCTTTTAAACTCTTCAACTAACATGAGTTCTCTGAGTTTTGTGTAATCATCTTTGATTTCTTTGGAATCACACCACCTGTCGAACAGAGTTTCTTTTTCACGAGCAAATTCGACATAAGTTTGGCTGTCAAACTTTTTGTAACCACGAAATTTTTGTCTGTATGCCTCTGGCACCAATTCATAAGCATTCAAAATGCATTTTTTGACGTGCTCGTAATCATAACTTTGCTCGGCCGTGAGTTTGGAAAATACTTCCTGAGCTTTACCTTTGAGAACACTCTGAAGTAATACTGTCCAATATTCGGTAGGCCATTTTAGCCTAAGGGCCAATTTTTCAAATTGCTGAAAATATTTATCTACAGCCTTTTCATTGAATGGAGGCACTAAACGAATTTGTTTGGAAGCATCAAAATTATCCAACCGCATTTGGACAACCTTTTCTTCTGTCTGTGCCTTTCTCATACTGATTTCCTTATCAGCTTTAATGCGTTCTGTTTGTATTTCGGCATGAAGGCGTTTGTTTTCTTGTTCTGCCTCAAGAACAAGGCGTTTGTTTTCCTGTTCTGCCTCAAGACGTTTGCTTTCAATTTCTAAACGAAATTTCATTTCCATTTCCATTCTTTTTAATTCAAAATCTGGGTCAAAATGAGCGGCGGGCAATTGTTGTGCAACTTTTTGAGGTAAAACTTTTTGGCTGACCAAATGTTCAACAATAATTCGTTTAATATCTGCTTTCTTCATTGCTTGCTTCACTTCTAAATTGAAATGTTTTCCAACATCAAGCAATTCAGATTTTTTTAATTTACTGATCAATTCGAAAGAGGGATTCTGATTAAATTTGTCTATAAAATCTTCGAGTTGGAATGCCATTTTGAATATACAAGCTGTCTATCTGTATATAATATAAATCTAATTTTATAATAGAATTAAATTGTTTGTTCGATATCCCGGACGGGCCCCCCAATTTTCTGTTACGTTTTTTTATATTTTATGTTTTTCGTAGACCAAACGCAACAAAAAGACACAGATTGTTGTTGTTTAGAATTAAGCACAAAGCAACACACTGGGCCACTGGGGCGCTAAACCCAACATAAACCAATATAAAGGAACGCCTTTATACCTAAATTAAATATAATGAAATAAATATTATAAAATTATATATTCAAACATCTAACACCGCCCTCTACATTCCGAGACTCAGTTACACAACCCCTTTCAAACATGTGGTCAGCTTCCGGCCAGTTACCTCTTTCTTTTTTTGTGAACCTGACGATGACCGAAGAAGGTCGAACATTGTTCGCTCTTCTACATAAAATATTTTCTCAACCCAAACGAACTGTTTTTGTATAAATATTTCTCTACAAGTGGGTTTTCTCGACATCACTGAGATATTTAAATTATTCACTACATTTAATATAAGTAATTTAGTCAATTTGCATAGTTAATACTATTACATTTCACGCTTTTTTAATTATAAACTAGTTTCATGGCACTGATATTGACATAAATAATTCTTACGCAACACTAACGAACTTATTTATATCAGTATTTGTTGGAAATAAATGAATGTTTGGAACACAATTTGAGAAATAAGTATACGTTTCAAATTTTAAACATTTTATATTAATTTTATTTGGTGAAAATATTCTTGCACTTCACACACTTTCGTCCCCGCTAGTACAGTCGTATGTCTACGGATTTACAACGCTGTAATGAGCAGTTCGATTCCCCTGGGTGGGCTCAACAAATAGCCACATGTGGCTTTGCAATAAGAAAACATGTACAATCACTTTTAATTAGCCAATCAGATGTTATTTGTTTTATCAGAAAGGTTACATAAAAAGCTATTTGTGTTATTACCACAGCGGGAAATTTAATCCCGAATTTTAACGTTCTGTGTGTGTGTTTTGATATCAAAGCAAAAATAGAGAGAAATCGACTCCTGATTTTAGCGTTGTAAATTTTTAGATTTGCCGCTGTCCCAGTGGGAGTCTTTTTATGTTGTAAATCCGTAAACTTATCGATGATACGCCAGATATATTTTTAGCCTGAAAAAATGTGTTTAAAGGCTTCTTTAGTGTACTTTTTCTGATGATATTTCACATTTTGTATCCTTTATACCTGCTTAACAGTGCTCTAATATACATAGCGTAATTTTTTTAACCTCTGTGTATAATGTTATAGAATCAAAAATAAAAAAATGACCGGTATTCTTTGCATTCGGAGAAGTGAAATGAAACATTATTACAGGAACATCGGTAGCTAAATATAGTTCTGTATTATATTAAAGGTAATATTATAAATATACACTTCATTTTGCTTAAAAAATTCTACAGATTGTGAGGAAGTCTTAAGTTTTCAAATGTAGTTATCACTGAAATTTCCAATAAGTAAAAATTGCGGCCGTTGTAGACAAACTAGAAAATGGGCTCTCCCGGAAGTTAAACCGCTGTTTATATATTTTTCAAAAGTTTTGGAAAAACCCAATACTGTATCGATGAAATGTATATGCGTTTAACTCAAACAGTGTAAATGTTATGCTTTGTCTTATCAACCTGGAAAAAAATATCTATAATATAATATGTTAAAAATATGCGTTTAAATAAGTCTAACATTTATATATCAATAATTAGTTAATTCGTATGACACCGCAATGAAAAAAGATATTATGTCAAATTAAAAAAAATGAATACCTACAATAAGCAAGTTGTGACAAATTAGGCTGGGAAAAGTCAATTATCAATAGATTTTTTATAAAAATCGTCACTAACCCAACTTCCTGTAGAATGGAGTCTGATTTGGATTATTGTAGTCTTAGTTGTACATGTATTACTGAAAAAAAAGATCAAATCATAGAGAGCTGGAAATATCGATTATTCACTGAAATTTTGTTACGACTAATTTGAGATATATGAATTTGAAACCACCCAATTGTAAGCAAATAAATTTGGAACACATGTTAATGAAGAAACACAATGTTATGTTCACCCAAACAACATATGTCTGGAAATCCAGACCCGTGAACAAACATTAAATGTTGTAATTAGTATAACACATATAAATCTTAAAACATGCGCTCACAAACAAATTACTAACATATATTAACATGAGATGCTCCTGTTATATCCTCTCTGAATTGTAACCTGAGATAATTTGCAGAGTTACAAGTTTCTATACTGTAATATTTTGAATTACTGCATTATATAAAAGAAATAAACCCTGTGTTGAAAAAGAATATAATATATTTAATCCTCTGATACCACTTGAAATTCCAATGAAACCATTTATGTAAAATAATGCAGATAACCGTAAGCTTTTGAAATAAAAGCCAGGAGCCTTCACCACGTTCTAGAAAAGTCGTGGTTATTGTTTGTCTCCTTTATCTAATCAGAATATTGAAAGTTAAACAGGCATTCGTTTGCATTTTTATCACAATACACATACACGAACGATTTGGCAAACATACTAGTAATAATATAATGAAAATCAGCCTGTGTAAACACGTTTTTACCCCTTATATTTTCATAGTATACAATCTCAACATATTAATTACATTAACAGCCTGAGGTACACTAACTTTAGCTTGTGTACTAGAGGGATCAGATATATCATGAATTAAAAAAAAATGAGTTTAAAGTGATTGTTTGCTTTACCTAAATATTTAGATAATCCTATAATATTGTATAGAATGAAATGGTATTGAAAGATACTTTGATTGAAAATTAATTGTACCTTCATTTCCTTGAGTTACGTAAACTTTAAGGTAAAATCACTTTATTTGAAATTCAAGCTCAAACACAGAACATAAAAATTATACTGCACGTTCTTAGCTGTGACTGTGAACACGTTATAAAAGTGACAGTAGATTTGGTTATTTGAATAGAGAAACTAGACTAAACTTTTGTTGTTTTTGAAGATTATAGACATAACCCAATAATAAGTGGTAGCTAAATCGGGATTCTGTATATTACACATTCCGGTTGAGAATTCCAATTCCGCAGTAGCAACAGCACCAACAAATACTCTAAGTGATCAGTCACTTAGATTTCTTACGCAGGTATAGTTTAAAATAATGAAATAAAATATGTGAATCCTACAAACGTTTCTTATCAATGCTGTTTATAAGGATAAAATAAGTAAAGATTATTACACACATAAAAATATATAGTATTTCACCAGCGTTTCATCAGAAACTCTAATGATACTGTACGACCATTATTTTAAAACCCTAAAAAGCAATCACGATATGGAAATACGTGGGTTAAAATTGGAAGGTTTATCAATGTGATAAAGAGGGATGACCACGTGGGTGTTTACGTAATAAAGGCTCATAAAGTGGTATTAATGAAGGTCATTTACATTTTATATATGTTTATCGTCTACTGTCTTACAAATATTGAAAACATAAACCTCGTGTTATTTATGTGTACAAACATATCTGTATAAGAATATAAACGTTCTTGTGTCTACTATTTACTTCAACATCTGTTGGTTTTTTCTGAACCACGTCAACTAGTGTATTTACTTTACTCAGGAGAACAAAATCGTAACAAACTTGCCATGGTTCATGTTTTAGTCCTTAAAAATAATGAAGGTATGAAAAAAACTTGATTATATCATGGATTTTCCTTCATGAAACTTCTGTTATTTTAGACATGGTCATAAGATACGCATTCATTGAAACTATTTAGTCTTACTGTATATCTTATTGTCTTGAATGTGACATTGACACCTGTGTTTACAATTATGTCATAAGAAGTGTTTCCACTGATTTGCTCTGTTTCATCTAAAGAACATCCCTGAATTTTTTCACATCCTCTCTGAGGGGTTTGGTCCGCATCTATTAACCAACAGTACTAAATTCACATGCCAACTAGTGGCACAGCAAAATATTAACGGACTCACATCGCTAAACAGCTGGTTTCGATACCCGTGGTGGGCAAGAGCACAAATAACCCATTGTGTATCATTGTGTTGAATTCCAAACAAAACTAAATTCACGTAACTTCTTCACAAATTCTATATGACACTTACTGAAGCATGAAAAGTTTCCTAAACGTACTGTATAGATTAACCTTCATTAATAACCTTTATTATGTGGCATTTCTGACCTGGGAGCTATGAATACATCGTCACACTGGTAATACTTTATTGTCTACACGTTTATAATAATTATGTTTTTGACACTGGCTAACTTTGGTTGGATGATAATCGCTCACAGTGTAAGTAGTACGGTTTAGTTTACTTTCATACAACAGAGGAGGGAACAATCCCATAGTTTTACATTTGTATACCTATTTTGTTCATTATTTTCACAATTATCTAAATTAATGTATTGATTAAGAGAACACTGAAGACAAAATTTTATATTATGTGGGTTAACTCAATTATGATGATGTTATCAGCAAAAACTATTTCTCCAAAGGGTCTTGTCAGTCAGTATACACTAAAATGACATCAAATACTTGACACTTAACGTTTCAATTCGTACTGTCGTGACGACAACGAAACATGCGTATAC
This sequence comes from Carcinoscorpius rotundicauda, assembly GCA_011833715.1. NCBI lineage: Eukaryota > Metazoa > Arthropoda > Merostomata > Xiphosura > Limulidae > Carcinoscorpius > Carcinoscorpius rotundicauda. The sequence continues at coordinate 34,678,658 of CM022393.1, forward strand.
CATGAATCACGAGAAAAATAATTCAATCCGTAGGCTATAACACATGACAAAGGTTCTTCAAAACCAAGAAATAGAAATATTTGGGACTCTTAACTTTGGTTTTATTTACTTTGAAACAGGACATTTCCGAGAATCTTGTCGAAGTACACCTCGTATGCATGTTTTATATACAAGTAGGCAGTATCTTATGTTTATAGACTTTTGTTTGTTAATTTATTTTTTACTTGACAAAGTCTTAAAATTGTATACACGTGAGTTAATAATGAGCACCTTTTAGAATCAGAGGATAATGTTATTCTTAAACAAAATTTCCAGTTAACGTTTTCCATTAAATGAAATGGAACTGGGCGAGCAGAAAAATGGGCTTTTAATGGCCTGTGCTAAAAGGTGAGGAGGAGGCGGCCAGTGGAGCGTAGTGCTTCGGCGCTGGGTCCCGTGATAAAGTAATCCTGCAGCGGTCAAGTAAATTGATCGTCACTTCACGCTAATCATCTTCAAGAGAAGCAAACACTCTGTGAGGAACAAATTCGTTTACAGGATTTCCTTGAGGATTATACTTGAACCTTGTCGGAAACTGCAGTCAACCATAAAAATAGATAAGAGGGTTTTCTTTGTTGAGGTTTCGAATCACAACTAATACTGTTTCTGCTCAAATTTCAGGTTTGTTGTACTTTCTCAAAAACCAATGTTTACATGTATTTAAATACAGAGTATAAAGAGTGGATAACATTATACAGTTGTTAATATCCTTTGTCACTTCAAGTTATACATTCGATACTGTCTGTTCGCAATATGATTATATAAAGTCTCCTGAGATCTTCATCATTGATACCACAAAAAACAGAACACATTATCGAGACAGATTATTAAGGTAGTTTACCTAATAGGGTGTTCAGTTGTTAACTTTTAGCTCTCTATAGCAAACATTTCATAAATACAAAAAGGACTAAACCTTCATAACTGATGACGCCTCAGAGAGTATCAACATGATTGGTCAATAACAGCAGTTATATGTTCGTACACAAAGAAACACTTTTGATACAGACACAAAGTTCGATTTCATAACAATAGACGTTAACGTGAAAGAAATAAAGCAAAGGTAAATACCGATATTAATCACCTAGAAGTATGTAACCATTTACATATTGACAATAATCACCTAGTAGTATCTAACGGCTTAAATATCGATAATAATCACCAAGAGTTATACAGTGTGTTCGGAAAGTTACTTTGCAGTTTTGAAAATAGTGATAACAGCATTCATTCAGTCTATTTCACGCCAGCAACTGATAGCGGTGTTTAGAAACAAAATAAGAAGGATCCAGGCCTGTATTGATGCCAACGAGGGTTACTTTCAACATTGTTTATAATTGCCATTCATATTTACCTCCTGTATTCTATATTGAAACATGTCTGTTACACGTACACAGTGACTTTCCGAACGCCCTGTATAACCATTTATGTATCGATAATAATCATCTAGAGGTAGGTAAACATACAAATATCGATAAAAATCACTTAGAGGTACGTAATAATTTAATATATATAATGATAATCACTTACAGGTATCTAACCACTTAAATTTCTATAATAATCACATAGATATATGTAACGATTTAAACATCTATAACAATCACCTTGAAAAATGTAACCATTTAAATATCCATAATAATCACTTAGAGGTATATAACCACTTAAATATCGATAATAATAACCTAGAGGTATGTAAGCATTTAAATATCGATAATAATCAACTAGAGGTATGTAACCATATAAATATCGATAAAAATTACCTAATTGTGTGTAACCATTTAAATATCGATAATAACAACCTAGAGGAATGTAAATATCTAAACATCTATAACAATCACCTACACGAATGTAACCACTTAAACACTTATAACAATCACCTACAGCTAGAAAAATATTTAAATATCGATAACAATCACCTAGACGTAGGTACTCATTTAAACATCTATAATGATCATCTAAAGGTATGTAACCATTTAAATATCAATGATAATCACCTAGAGGTAGGTAAATATTAAAAAAACATATCTATAACAATCACCTAAAAGAATTTAACTATTTAAATATCCTTAATAATAATTACCTAGACGTATGTAACTATTTAAATACCGAATATAATCATCTAGATGTAACCTTTTAAATATCTATAATAAACAAATCGAGGAAAGTAACGTATTAAACATAGAAAATAGCCTCCTAGAGATATCAAACCATTTAAATATCGATAATAACAACCTAGAATAATGTAACCACTTAAATATCGATAATAATCACAGAGGTATGTAACCTCTAAATTAACGATAATAATCACATAGAGGTAAGTAACGTATTAAATATCGAAAATAATCACCTAGAGAGATGTAAACACTTAATTATCGATAATAATCACCAAGTTGTAGTCAACCATTTAAATATCGAAAATATAATCAAGTAAAAGTATGTAACCATTAAAATATCGATAATAATTACCTAGAGGTATGTAACCGTTTAGATAACTATAATAATCATCTGGAGGTAAGTAAAATCTTAAATATCGAAAATAATCACCTAGAGATATGTAACCACTTAAATATCGATAATAATTGACTAGAGGTGCGTACCATTTAAATATTTATAATAAAAGACACGAGGTGTATAACAATTGAAATATCGATAATAATAACCTCAAGATATGTAACCATTCAAACATCAGTAATAATCACTTAGAGTTATGTGGCTATGTAGACCTCTCTAATAATCACCGAAAGACGTGTAACGATTCAAATATTGATCATAATCTCCTAAATGTAGGTAACCATTTGAAAACATATATTAATCACCCAGAGGTATGAAACCACTTTAATGTCAATAACAATCATATAGAGTTATCTATCCACTTAAAATATCGATAATTATCACCTATAGGTATATAATCATTTAAATATCCCCAATAATAATCACCTAGAGGTATGTAACCATTTAAATATCGATAGTAATGATCTAGAGGTATGTAGCAATTTAGATATCTACAAAAGTCACCTACAGGGACACACTTTAATAATCACCTAGAGAAAGATAACCACTTATATATCGATAATAATCACCTAAAGGCACGTAACCATTTAGATATCAATAATAATCAACTAGAGATATGTAATCATTTAAATATCAATAGTAATCATCGAGAGGTATATAGCATTTTAAATATCGATAATAACCATCTAAAGGTATGTTACTATTTAAATATCGATAATAATCACCTAGAAGTATGTAACCATTTAAATATCGATAGTAATCGTGCAGAGATATGTGATCATTTAAATATTTAAAATCATCACCTAGAGATATCTAACCATTTAAATATCGATAATAATCACTTAACTGTTTGCAATTATTAAATATCGATAATAATCACCCAGAGATATGTTACCTCTCATATCGATCGTAATCACCTAGAAGTATGTAACCATTTAAACATCTATAACAATCACCTAGGGGTAGGTAACACTTTAAATATTGATAGTGAGCATCTAGAGATATGTAACCGTCTAAATATCCTTTATAACCGCCTTGTGGCATGTAATCATTTAAATATCTATAGTAATCATCTACAGTGATGTAACCATTTAAATATCGATAATAATCACCATGAGATATGAAACCACTTACATGTCGATAATTATAATAATCATCTAGAGGTATGTAACCACTTAAATATCGATAATAATCATCATGAGTTATGTAATCACTTACATGTCGATAATAGTTATCTAATGGTATGGAGCCATTTAAATATCGATGACAATCATATACAGGTATGCAAATAGGTTAATATCAATAATAATCACCTTGGGATATGTAACATTTTAAATATCCATAATAATCACTTAATTGTATGTAACCACTTAAATATCTATAATAATCGTCTAGAAGTATATTACCATTTAAATATCGATAATAATTAGTTAGAAGCATTTTATGTAAATATCGATAGTAATCACCTACGGGTATGTAACCATTTAAATACCAATAATAATCACCTGGAGGTGTGTAATCATTTAAATATCGATAAAAATCACCTAGAGGTATGTAACCACTTTAATATCGATAATAATCGCCTAGAGTTATGTGACCCTTTAAATCACTTGGAAGAAAATAATCATTTAAATATTGATAATAATTATCTGAAAGTATGTTGCCATTTAAATATCCATAATAATCGCCGAGAAGTATTTAACCATTTATATATAGAGATAGTAATCAGCTAGAGGTATGTAAACACTTAAATATCTATATAATCACCTTGAGGTAAGTAACCATTTGAACATCTCTAACATTCACATATAAATATGTAACTATTAAAATATCTATAATTATCACCTATTGCTATGTAACCTCTTAGTTATCGATAATAAATACCTTAAGGTATGTAACTATTTTAATATCAATAATAATCATCTGTAGGTGTGTATCTGTTTCAATATTGATATTAATCACCTAGAAGTATGTAACCATTATTTTGCGGAAGAGAAATAATGGTAAATTTGATGACGAGGAGCTCACTTTTCAGAAAATAAAAGTACGCAGTCGGTTTGAATGGAAAATGAAGAAAACTTTATTACCTATTGAAATTTTCTCTAAACTTTTGAAAGTAATGATGAATTGTTTTATTACCCACCAACACAAACAAAATAAAACTGAAAAATATAATTGTCAGTTTGTTAAATCTTTATTTCTGCAACACTTGAAGTCAGCAGTCGTAAACGATACAACTGCTTTTGTATGAAAACAATAATTATTTTAGGTAACTACAAATATAGTAAATATTGAAGCCCTATAATAGTTTTATTTAAATGTTGTGAAGTGTGTTTTTAGCTGCAATTCCACACGCAATTTTAGTTTAATTTAACTAAGATGTTTATACCAAACTGATAAAATCAGTTATATTCAAGTTATTTATGTATTTGTACATTTCGACGCAAAAAAAGTATTCACGTATGACATAAATAGTTTCATATAAATTACTGTTTGGCCTATACATTTTAACAGAATATTCTAAAAGACTCGAAATACCTTAAATTTGATAGCTAATTGTGTACTACAACAGAATCGTAATATTGTAAGATAAAGAAAATGGAGTAAAACACGCTTATAAAGGACTATGATGTCAATAGCAAATTAAAAATATTAATGTAAAAAACAAGTAATATAAATGTAATAACATATCATATATTTTACAGGCATGATGATGAACAAAAACACTGTGGTTGATGCAGTCAGCAGACCAATTCTTCAACAAACGAACACTGTGGTTGACGCAGTTTTTTGACACAGTGGTGAACAAAAGAACACTGTGCTCAAGAACATCAACATTGTATGAAAAATGTGTAGCTTATGTTTTAACATGAGTTAAAAGTAGATGAGCAAGAAGCGACTATAGTATCTACAGGTAACTGATTTTATATTAAGGCTGAAAATCGGAAGGCTAGAGCCCTAACTTCCAAATACTCCCTTTCTACACCCAATGTAGATGATCCAATTCATAAAAATGTTGGTGAAGAAAAACACTTCTATAAGGCTTATAGAAATGTTGAACAACAGAACACTGCGGTTTAGGGACATGTTGATAAATAAAGGAACACCGTGATTTACAAACAGATTGATGAATAAAGGATATGTTGCTGAATAAAGAAACAGTATGGCTTTAAGTCATATTGATGAATAAAAGAACACTGTGACTTATAGACAGGTTGATGATAAAGGAAAGCTGTCGCTTATAGACAGGTTGATGAATAAAGGGCACTGTGACTTAAAGACAGGTTGATGAATAAAGGAACACTATGACTTATACACATTTTGATGAAAAAGGTAACACTGTAATTGATAGATACGTTGATGAGTAAAGGAACACTATGGCTTATAGTCATGTTGATGAACAAAAGAACACTGTGACTTATTGACAGGTTGTTGAATAAAGGGACACTGTGACTTAAAAACAAGTTGATAAATAAAGGGACAGTATCACTTATAGACAGGTTGATGATAAAGGAACGCTGTCGCTTATAGACAGGTTGATGAATAAAGGGACAGTATCACTTATAGACAGGTTGATGATAAAGGAACACTGTCGCTTATAGACAGGTTGATGAATAAAGGGACACTGTGACTTAAAGAAGAATGATTAATAAATGAACACAAATAAAAATAAAAACTTTTTAGCATTTAATAGGAAAAATGTGGTTATAGACGTCTTAGTGAACAAAGGAACACTAATTTATATACACGTTTTTGAATAAAGGAGCACTTGACTTACAGACATGTTGATAAATAAAGGAACACTGTAGGTTATAAATGTGTTACTAAGTAAAGGAACACTGTAAATTATATACATGTTGATGGATAAAGGAACACCGTGGTTTATAGATGTGTTGGTGAATAAAAGAATAATGTTGTTGTGTTTTTATACATCTTTCTTGTATTATTTAAATAAACAAACACTTTATGTTTACGAGAATTTGAAGAAGAATCAAAAACCGCTAATCAATTTGTGTTTAATCAAAAACCGCTAATCAATTTGTGTTTAACCAAAAACCGCTAATCAATTTGTGTTTAGTTTTAAAATAAATTCTTAAGTGAAAAAAAAACTGAATAACTGATGGAAAATATATCAATAACTCAAGTTTGGATGGGCACAGAAAAAAGGAGGTAAATTCATAGATTGGTATTCCAATTATATTTATAAAATCAATAAATTATTACTGTAAGTTATGAGCAATAACCTCTAAAACAGCTAGGCCTTTTACCTTGAAAAGTAAGGAGAACCGACAATATTATCCAGTAACCATTAATAATGTAGCATGGTAATATTGTTTGTAGTCATAGGAAGATTTGTGTTTCTAATTTTATCCGGCCAAGCAATATAGAATTAGAATATTGAAGTCGTTTCTTTAGAGTAGATGATTTTCATTATGCTCCATTTTGTTGGCTCATAAAGATCTAAATACATTGGGTGATGGCAGTCAGGTGTCTTAATGTTTAGCTGTTTGATTAGACGTCAGAAATATTTTATAAGGTCACTGTTTGTTCACAACAGTTAATAATTTGGAAAACATGACATCAGTACGATTAATTTGATACTCTAGTCGTACTTTATTTTGTATAAATGAATAAAAATTAAGTTGACTTCATATACAAGTTATTAGGCGGAGAAACGACGAAATATATCTGCTTTTCTTATGCTATTTATAATCACTTGGTCATAAATATAGTGGCTTTGTATGTGACGCCACTGATCACGTAGTTGCAATGCTGACGCCATATTGGTGAGCAACATCACCAGTCAGCGCAATCGACTGTATGTATGGATGTATACATTGTGAACTGTGACCGCGTTGTGTAAATGTTGTCATTAGTCATATCAGGTCGATCTTCAATATGAATGGACCAATATGTTTATCTGATTATGAAAAGGCTTGAGTTATAATCATCGGGATCGTTATATTGATAAAATCAGTACCATCAAAGTCAACCCATATCTGATATCACCTGAAAATTTCACCAGTTTCATTGATGCCCATCCAAAACCTGACATTCAAAACAATGACATTTCTCATTACTTTATTAACACCATATCATCATACACTGGAAAGAGACTGAAGTCCTACAAGAACCTGGAAGCCTACAAGTTTTTTACAGCTGGGTGGGTGCATGAAATATATCTGCTTTTGTTATACTACAAGTATTTATAACCACTTGGTCATAAATATAGTGGCTTTGTATGTGACGCCACTGAAGCACGGATAGTCACAGATGCACAACCTCTCTTTGTTATCAAAGGCAAGATAAATGTTTTTCACTTACCTGAGCACCAACTTAGTTACCCACAATGGTTTGTTGGAACTTTTTTAATGAGATAACTGTCAACAAAACAGAGTTAACATGTGTTAAATATATATATGTTTAGTTTAAATACAATTTAATGCCTCCTCATAAATAAAGGAACACTGTGGCTTATAGATATGTTTCTGAATAAAGGAACAGTATGGCTTAAAGTCATATTGATGAATAAAATTGATTCACGGAGAGCAATATTTTCAGTTCTCAGTTGCTGACACTCTGTCTGTAAAGCTTCAGTATCAGTCATACTAAGATCAGTCTGTTGGAGATCTCTCTAGCTATGTCTGAAATTTGAGGTCCATTTTCCTATTCATCAGCAGCTTCCACATAGTACTCTGCAGGAGCAGAAACAGACATGGACACCAGAGACTATTCAGTTTCACTCTGGGACACCACTGAAACAAAATTAAACTATTGTGATTGATTTATATACACTCTTGTGCAAATTAATTGAAACAAGACGGAATATTACGATTTTTTTCAATTTTTGCGTTTTATTTCTGAGAATCCAAAAATTACTCACAAATTAATACATGACATGACCGCCTTTATTTTTCAGAAGATCATTAATCCGCTTTGGCATCGAGTCCATGAGTTGACTTCAATCTTTACTAATTTTGGGATCGCGGTACCACACCTCAATTATGGCCTTAATTAGCTTGTCTTTAGTAGTACAGTCTTTTCCCCGAAGTCTTTCTTTACAAATCGCCCAAAGATTTTCAATAGGACTTAAGTCCGGAGAGTTTCCTGACCAGTTCAGCACTTTTATTCGCGTTGTTGTTATAAAATTGTTCACAAGTTTCGATGTGTGGCACTGAGCCAGATTCATCTGCAGATCTCTTTTTCAATTCTGGAACGACTCTTCTCTGCAAAACTTCGATGTACTGTGGTCCTCGTATCATATCTTATACGATATGTAAGTCTCCGATGTCATAGTAGCTGAAAAAGCCCCCAAAACATCTTCTTCAAAGGATGTTTTACAAACTTATTGATGTGAGATTCTTAAAGTTTTTCACATGGATATCTGCGAACATGCAGACTTCTTTGATCCTGTACGAAGAAATGAATAACACCTTCCTCCATTATTCTTGCGTCCAGTTCTCGTATTTTAGACCCCATTTATACCGTTTCTTCTTCATTGAATTGGTAAGAAGTTTTTTGACTGGTCTCCTTGCCCTTCTAACGCAATTTCGAATAACGTAATATTCCTCAAAATTTCGTCATATATATCCCAAAAAAAGATCGACCGTACTGCAAAACACAGCTAATGACGCTGTTTGTGTGAAAAAATGACTATTAAAGGAAATCAGCGGATCCAACGAGCCTACACCGGCCGCCATTCTGAAGATATTGTAAAATGATCATTTTTTAAAATTAATTCATGTTTATTAAATGATTATCAGAAACCTAAACATAAAGTTACAAAGGACATACTTATATTAAAAAATACTCAAAAATCAAACACATCATGGGTTACTGAAATAAACATTTTTTATGGTTTTAATAGAAATTTAACAATGAAAACCCACCACATCTTCTTAGCTTTCTGGAGGCTGATCTTCTGTTGAATGATTCTAGAGCGACTTTTGACTTTTTCTTCTGTGGAGAAGACACATATTGGAACTGTGAAGGATTTGTTTTTTTGAATTTCGTAAAAAGCTACTCGAGGGCTATCTGTGCTAGCCGTCCCTAATTTAGCAGCGTAAGACTAGAAGGAAGGCAGCTAGTCATCACTACTCACCGCTAACTCTTGGTCTACTCTTTTACCAACGAATAGTGAGATTGACCGTCACATTATAACGCCCCCACGGCTGAAAGGGCGAGCATATTTGGCTCGAGGGGTATGCGAACCCGCGACCCTCAGATTACGAGTCGCACGCCTTAACACGGTTGGCCATGCCGGGCCTAACTGTGAAGGTTGTTGTTTTTGAATTAAGCACAAAGCTACACAATGGGCTATCTGTGCTCTGCCCACCACGGGTATCGAAACCCGGATTTTAGCGTGTAAGTCCGCAGACATACCGCTGAGCCACTGGGGGGCAACTGTGAAGGAACGTAGTCTGGAGAAAGGGAGTTATCACTCTTACCTGTAATACAAAAATAAACATACAACATAATTTTGTAACAATTAGCTCTTTTCATATATATAAGTTAACGAACACAAGTACCAGTATATAATAATATATGTAAATAACTTGCAGCCTGAATTTTTTTTTTATTTAAATAGAAGTGAATCATTAACTGTTATTGCTTAAACAAGAAGACTGTAATCCAAGAAACAAGAGTAACCGAGTTGTTTATGTATCGTTCTTTTAAATGAAAAGTAAATTTTATACAATACACTGTCGTGATGCATGTTAAGCAAAAAAACAATACAGGAATAGAATTTTATAATTGTATTTTGTGACCTGTCACATTTTGTTTATGACTGTTTATGCAGCCCCCTTTTCCCCCTCTTTATAAAAGTAAAAGAATATAATATTATATTTGTACAGCCTCAATACAACTATTGAACGACTGAATTTCGTTTCTGGTTTCAGAGCCCTCCTATATTTGTAATCTAAACTATATATTTATTATCTCCTGCATAAATGGTGGTTACTTACTCAGAATGAAATGGTTGCTGTAGACACGACTCGCGCTGTACTGTAGCGATCCATCGAGATCTTCGCTCAGGATCTGCCAGAAAACGGTAAAAGCCCTTTCCTGGATCTCGGTCTTGTCTGTTCTGACAACCAATAGCTACGCATGTAGTCACCATGGTCAAAATAATTTAGAACTATTATGAGAAACGTACTGCTGACCAGTTAACTGAGGCGCACTGATGCGGCGTCTAGCCTACCATCATGGCGCCATAAGTTTATATCACGTGATTGCGTGACGTAACTGCAACTTGTTTATACTGGATTGGGAATGACCTTGCTAAGTTTTAAATCCTATTATGCCCCCCAGTGATACAGCGGCATGTCTGTGGACTTGCAAAACTAGAAACCTGCTTTCGATACCCCTAGTGAGCAGAGTACAGATAGCCCATGTGGCTTTGTGCTTAATGTAAAACAATCTGAATCGTGATTTGAAACCTACCAACTACGGCTGACCTCCTATATACGACGATCATGCGGGTATTCATGGGTAATTGTTGTTTCTTTGTTAAAATCTAAAGAATTATTAGAATGACAATTTAGGTACTGTTGTGGTGATGTAGTGATTATAACCGTTCGCTAATAATATGATTAGGTACAAGTGATGTGATGGGTGAGGATGATAATCGTTCGCTAATGATATGATTAGTTACAAGTGATGTGATGGGTAAGGGAGGGCAGTAATATCTCACCTGAAACACTGCAACTTCGCGGCGAGAACATTCAACTCCATCCTACCCTCGCCTCAGGTCATTCAATAGTGATAGGGAGGAAGAGGTCTACCCTGAAACAGGTCCTCCTTGGTCCAGACACGGCCCAAATCCCGACGAGGGCATATAAAATGACATATAAAAGGTTATATCTGTAAAACTTTATTTACCCTTCTTACATTTCTCAATTCAAGTGTATTACGTTAGCGGAGCATAAAATTCAGATGGTATCTCTGTATTTTAATTATTTTACGTGTTAAATAGATGAGTTAATTAAAAATAAAAAACAGTAACAAAGGTTAAGCGCCTTATTGTAAATGAGTTCCCCCAGTGGCACAGCAGTATGTCTGTAGACTTGCAACACTAGAAACCTGGTTTCGATACCCATGCTAGATAGAGCACTGTTAGTGTATTGTGTGGTTTTTATACTTAAACTACAAGCAATCCAAAACATTCGAAATGATGTATACTAAAAGTTTGGCAAGGAATTACGTCAGTTATTGCGTTGACATAAATATATTTATAAATAAAAAAATCATAATATTTGGAAAACGAAATACAAAGAGCTTCCTGCACCAAGTTGTCCCTTATTTTAAATTGACAGACTAGAGGGAAGGGGCAACAGTCGGCAGTGCTATGGCTATTCCTGTGTGACTGAGTAGTACAAGTTGACGGCTCTAAATTGCATGAAGCGTTTTTACTGAAAAAGCCTGTTAATAGAAAATAATAGAAGATATTTTTTTCAAAATCACAAACAACACTGTAAAGACCACACATTCACATATAGAACTCCGAAATACTCGTGTATATCTGAAAAGCAATAATAATCGTGACTTCAACCTTCCCGCGTACTTGTTTTATTTCTCAAAGATTAGATGCACTAATATCGATTTTACATAAAAATTAAACAATAATAATAATAAACGTGGTGAATTCATTATTCTTACGCGAACGTATTCGATTTACACACTGCACTATATGCTTAATGATAGCAGTAATTGCAATTAAAAATATTATTACCGTCTCCTTGAAGTTCCACATGTTCCAAAACTAATAATGCAAATAAACATTCCTTAATGACACAAAATCACTTACTTAATGAAACTGATTGCGATTTTTCCCACGGTGGGTACAGCAGCTAGCCTAACGTGGCTTTGTACACAAACATAAAATTACCTATTACAGTAGTGTGCGTTATTAACTTCCTCTGAAAGTGCTTAATGTTTCAAAATTAACAATACACATAAATACTAGCAAAGACAAATAACCACTTAATTAGTATATTAAATTGCAAGTATTAATGAACATTATTTACTTCTTATAATGTTGGAACTTTCTATTTTGATATTCAGAGTGAAACTTCTTCAGAATCATGTAAAATTATTTGATTAATGTAAGTGATTTGCACTTTGCTGGTACAAAATTCTGATTTTCTCAACAATTATTAGCTTGGGTGTTTGTCTAAAGTAAAATCATAAAGCTGGATTTCCATTGTGGATTTCAAAACAATATTTAAATTATGAATCCTGAAGCTACATTCAAATTAAGATTCCTAAAACTACATATAAACTATAAATCATAAAGCAAAAGTTGAACAAGGAATCCTAAAGCCATATTTAAATTATGAATCCTAAAGTCGCATTTAAATGATTATTCTTAATTCTAAATGGTGCATTACTTGTTCTTGGAACCTTATGATACAAATAAAGAAAACATTTTCAAAACAGGAATTAAATGTAAGTATGGCTAATATCAATCCTTCAGAATTAATGCAAATAAAACAGTGGAGATGGCACTCGCATCATCTCTACAAAACGCAAATGCTATCCTTACACTTGTTCTATCTTAATTCTTGTATGCACTATTATGTATGGATGATACATGTGCAGTATTTACTATATTGTTTGTATTGTTTTTGTAGGATTCATATTGGCCATCCTTACATTTACTTCATTATTTTCAAAATTGTTTACTTTTCGCTTGGTTATTAATGCAGTGGTTCAATATATATTTATAGGAGTTTATTTGTTTTTGAATATCGCGCAAAGCTACTCGAGGGCTATCTACGCATATATAGGAGAGTTGTGTTTCTAACCAAGGTCTAAATGCAATGAGATTCTAACTATAATATTTTTTGTTTATCTAGTACTGGCTGATAATTCTTGTTTCAACCTGTCCGTAAACTGTTTTCAAAGAGAAACCAAGTTTCTGTAAGAAAGTTTACTTCAAGGAATAATGATACGATCATTTACACTAGAATTATGATTTTTTTTAAATTACTACTAGTTGGTAATACTTATAAAAGTAGATACTGCGTTTGTAACCATGTAATTTTGTTAATTTGGCTGATAGCATTTTTCTAGTTTTTTAGTTATCAAATAATAAAAAAGATTGATTTTTTGTTTGATGCTGAGCAGAAAGCAACGCAATGGGCTATCTGTGTTTTGCCCATTACGAGTGTCGAAACCCGGATTTTAACGTTGTAAGTCCGCAGAGGGCAACAAAAAAGTATGAGAAAGAACAACAAGCATTGACACCTTTTACTATGATATTTACAGACATTCTTAGAACTTGTGACTTAGTCATTATATAGATGTTGTTATAAAAGGAAACACTCTTTAATATTTTAAAGTTTGGATGATCTATTGAGGAGATATTTCATTTCGATGAACAATCCGAGTCATTCCTACATAGGCAATGCTACCGCCTACCTGATAATAGGAACAAACAATACATTTAAAATCAAAATTTAATTACAAGTTAAGAAGAAAAATGAAAACCAAATACTTTGTTAAAAATAACATTAAGATTAGTGACCTATACATTCATAGCAACAGATGAATTTTAACTTTTAAATTTTCATTAGTTTTTGTCATAACGACTTATACACACTAATGCATTTTTATTATGAAGCGATTTATAAGATCCTGTGAAATTTTGGTAAAACAACGTAGAAAGTAAGAGATACGCTTTATCTTGAGTGTAAGTTGTTTAATTCACAAGGTAATCACTCGTATGTGCTCAGGTAATTTGGATTATTTTTCAAAATGTTGATAAACCTAAAGTTCAGGGTGATTTGCAACTTTCAGTGTAAACGGTGGCAAACAATTTGTTTTTAACTATCGAAGTTTAAATTTTCAATGTTTCTAACAAATATCGTCAAACAATAATGTAAGTTAGTTTTTGAAAAGGCATAAGATAGAAAAATAAATAAACATTTACAAGTTTAGTTGTTTGTTTCGGTGTAAAGCTATACAATGAACTCTGTCACTCATGAGGAATCGATCTCCTAATTTTAGCATTGTTAGTCCATAGAGTTATGCCTGATCCACCGAGAAACAATATTTATAAGACTTACAAATAGAAAGCAAAACAAAAAATGATTTTATTACATAATATAATCTGATCCCAAAGAAGATGCAAATATGGATAGCAGCCAACGTAAATGAAAAGTTTCAGAAGACCATAAAATAAACGAAAAACTACATATTTGAATGAATAGTTTGTTAATCTGAAAACATTACAAATATGAATAGAAAAATAGTGACCAAGATAAAATAATTAGATTCATGAGGCCAGAAAATGCATGGAATATATATTTTTAAGCGCAAACGTTATTATGGGAAAATATACATATAAGGATAAAAAATAAAAATTAATATAAAAAATATACACATATGGACAGAAAATAGGAGTCGAAATAAAAATAAAAAATTAGTATAAAAACTGAGTAACGGACGAAAAACTACGGAGTGCACAGTTTGTCCTTGTATGTACTTGGAAAAGATGAAAACATGGATACCAAATAATATAGTGTAATACTGTGAAACGGATGAAAAACTATGGAGTGTACAGTTTGCCCTTGTATGTATCTGGAAAGGATGCAAAAACGATACAGAATAATGGTGTTATTCATACATAATATTGGTGTTAATTTTTACAAAAAAAGAATAAGTTCAACTGGTAGGTAAATACGAGCAAACACATGTGATTGCAAATTACGCAATGTTTTAGTGAAACATTTGAAAACCAAAACTGCAAAAATCACATAACGCTAGTTAAATTATTTTGAGATTTTCATAATTATTTATTACCATACTTTCTGTATTTCTTTGTAGAATAAAAGGTCCGTAAACTAATTGTGTGGTAAAATTATAACAAAACTATTGTTGCATTTTCATAAAAGACATTATTTATATTTATATTTAAAAAGTTTTCTATAATATATGTCTTAAATATAAAACGCAAAACAGAAATTTCAAGCGCACCGCAAACAACTAATGCTAACTATTTTTGTTCATTATATTTTATGGTTAATACCTTTGTTGTTGTTTTATTCTGGAGTTATGGGTAGTTGTTTGCAAGTGGTCAAATATATTGAATATTTTATAAAGTATAAAAGACTCTCTGAATCACACAAGTTATAAACGTAAAGAAAACAACGGATGAGCTTATATTATTCAATTATTCATATAAAAATATAGATTCATCCTCAAAAATCATAAATCTTGTGAACACAGTTAGAAAAGAACTCGAAAAGTTTTTATCTTTTGCTGTTTTGTGAACCTCATTTCTTTAGTGTCGTAAAAATGTTTGAAAAACAATCTTGGGTTATAATTAAGTAAAACAAAATATATTACAAATCTTTATTAGCAATAGCCTGACTACTTTTGTTTGTTTTGGAATTTCACGCAAAGCTACACGAGAGCTATCTGCACTAGCCACCCCTAATTTAACAGTATAAGACTAGAGCGAAGGCAGCTAGGCATCATCACCCACCGCCAACTCTTGGGCTACTCTTTTACCAATGAATTGTGGGATTGACCTAAGTTTATAACGCCCCCACGGCTGAGAGGGCGAGCAAGTTTAGTGTGACTGGGATTTTAACTCACGACCCTCAGATCACGAGTCGAACGCTTTAACCCACCTGATGATGTTGGGCCTGCCTGCCTTAATAATTTAAGACTGAATATATAGTAAGCATTCTACATTTTAATACTAGCAAATTTATGTTCTGACAGTTGTTTGTTTTTGGATATCCACAAAAAGATTTTAAGCGGCTAAGTGCGAAAGTCGCTCCTAATTGTGAACTGATAGACTAGTGGAATGGTAATTAGTTAAAGACACCCACAGCTAATTCGTGATTATTATTTAATTGATTTATGGAATTTTAGCTAACTCTTATAACAAACTCACGGCCTTATATAAAAGTAACGATTTTTTGTTTCTTAATTATTTGTAGGAAGGAACACGATTCGTGAATCCTCGTGTCTACAGTCTGAGACACTAATCAGTAAGACAAGCCTGGCCCATGGTATAATAGCAAGGTGATTTACTTCCCTCATGAGTATTAACTTTTTTAATAACTATGACCAGATAATAGCACAAAAAAGTTAGGTTTTCATTTAACTACTCTACAAGTACCGATAAATCTATAAGCTAACGTTATTAGTAGTTTCAAGCATACGTTGTGTTCGTTTGAAATCAAAAATAAAAGTTGATAGTTTTGTTCTCTTTTTTGTATGTCCCCTGGTGGGATAGGGGTAAATATTCGAACTTACAACGATAAAATCCAAGATTCGATTCCTTGCTGCGGACGGACACAGTAGATTACGTGTCTTTGCTCTTAACAAACAACCCCTTTGATATGCGTATTGTTAAAATTAGTACCTGATATTGAAAAGGTGTTATTCCACCCATTACTCTTATATGTCTAAAGATGTATCTAACCAGGCAGCTGTTTAAGAAAGTTGGGGTCTCTTTAGATAGAAGCAGAAAATTGTGGGCAAATTTAGATTTTAACGTTGTAATTATGAGATAACGTGGCCCAAGTTCTACTAATCTTAATTTTAACGTTACAACCCTGAGATAACTTGGCCCAAGTTCTGCTGATCTAAAACTTAACACTGCAACTATGAAATCACTTAGCCCAAACCCGCCAGTAGCACAGTAGTATGTCTGTGGATTTATACTACTAGAAACGGGGTTTCGATACCCCTAGTGGCGGAGCAAAGAAAGCCCTTTGTGTAGTTTTGTCCATAATACCAAAACAGACAAACTTGGCTGAAACTCTACTTATCTGAATCTTAGTGTTTCACATATGAGATAACTTGGCCCAAAATTGTGAGCTATTTCGAGGAAGATAGAGCAAAACTGTACAAATTAACAGTGAAGTACGTAACTTGACTGATGTGGAAGTAAAAAAATAGCTGGTGAAAGCATGTTCCAACTGCTCGTTATAAAATAATTTAAATGCAAGTCAGTTTTTAAGATATTTTAACCCCATTTATTGAGAAATTAAGCCTTTATTCAAAATATTTATATTAGAACATTACAAAAAGAATGCTCTAAAAATAACCAATTTTACATATGTACTAAGTATTCGAATCAATGTAACACGAGTTTGACAGGATTTCTTTTTTTTCATTATTATTGCAAAAATACGTCTTCTGGACAGTGAACTGTGACAAACTCTAGGCCTAAAATGCTATTGTAATGCAGTTAAGATTTGAAATATGTAATAAATAAATAAAGAGAAACGCGAGAAAAGTGTATGGCGTCTAGGGTAATTTTTATAACGAGTAAAGACAGTGTTTTCAAATAGCAAAGTGTCTGTCTTTGAAACTGGCACAACAAAAATTCTGTTAAATCACACGTTTCTTAGCAAAGTATCTTCTAACTAAATTTACAGAACTACCCACTTGGTAGTGATTTGTCGAAGGCCACAAAACAGATTGTATTCCAAATAAGTCTTGCAGGAAATGATCATCTATTAATATTTAAGTAACCAGTGTAGAAGAGAAAGAACTGGGCGCCAGCATGCAATAACTATCGCCATTTCTGAGGTTTCCTCTAATTCTGCTTCTTCATCACTTCCCTAAAGAAAATGAGGGAGGTTATCAATATTTAATCGCTACTTGCTCTGAAATGCGGACTCAATTACCACATTCTTGATGATAAACGGCCCATTGTTGACATGATATTACAAAGGAACCCTCCTTCATCAACCAGTAAATATTTAATGTGCTCAGAGAACTCATTGCCGCTTTTCGCTTTGTCTGGATGTATGAAAACTTAAATATTACCGGGTGAGCTGGAGGAAGCTGAAATTTAACTTCATCTTTACTAACTGTTATATATCGTTGTTCAGGTGAAAGGTGAGTGTTTATAAGTCTAACGGTGGAGTTGGAAACGACAGCTTTACAACAGATATAATGACCTCACCAACTTACGTCCATAAAGGAGAAGATAGTTGTTTAGCCACATAGCAGAAACTACTGACTGTCACTCCAAGAAGTCTATATACAACAGCAAAAGAGAAACAATAAGAAATTAAAGTTGGATGAGCTTCACATACGATGAATGTTCATGAAGTCAACAAAGGGAACTATCAGGGAACTATCATTTAATCTAAGATGATTGATGCTAATCTCTTACATTAGTAGTTTAAACCGTTCCATTCCTCATTTATCTTTATAACTATCTCCAAGAACACGATAAAACAAATCTCACGCTCCTCTAAATCCATGTGTTGTGCATATACAGATGATTTAGGAGATGATGTTCATGACATGTTATCATCATATTAGTTTATATTATACATTTATTAATGAACTTGTGGTCATGTGACAATGGTCTCAAGCTAATGAATAATAAAATATGGTGTAATAAATGAAAATAATAATATTATATTATATACAATGCAAAAGCTATTGTGTTTTATAACCAAATACACATAATTTTATTTAAATATGAAGACGGGAAAATCATTAATAACGGTCTTAATTGTTTTTGAGAAAATTTGAGAAGAATACTATTAGAAAATCAGAGAAGAGTAAAACTAAAACATACTATTTTACTTGTTTGGGTACATTGCTAGATACCCTTTGAGTTATTTGCGATATTTTCAACGCTTAGAACATATCCTGTTTTCTAGTGCTATAACCCATCATTTTTATCGTTGATTCACTAGGAAATCACTTTTTTTTTGCTGTAATTATACCCTAACTCGATTAGTTTACTTTCTCTGTCATTTGCACTTGTCGTATCAAAATAACGAACAACGTCACATTTTTTACAATACTTAAGCTAATTCATAGCGCACAAACAAATTTTACTTTTTTTCAATATGTTTTACCATATCAGCAGCTACAATTATTAATAAACCAAGAAAGGGACGAAGAAAAATAACTTTAATCTCTGAATACCTCTGGGTTATTACATCTAAATGCCTATCAAGATTTGATAGGATTTAGTGTCATGTAAATTCTCGGTATTTCTGGTGAAATTACATGACTCTGTATATTTATAACTACTGAAAAGGTCAACGTAAATATGTACTAGGTCACATAGCAGAATCACATATAATTTAGCCACACAGAGTCTAACGGTTAGAGAGTAACCAGGTTGTACGCCGAGGATCTGTAGTTCTGGGCACGTTGCCACAGAATCATATTTCTTACTTTGAGGCCATGAATGCTGTATATCAGCGACGGTCTAAACTCACCATCCGGTAAGATTTAAGTAATCCAGAGATTACCACTCATCGCCAACTCTTGGGCTACTCTTTTATCAATGAATTAGCTGTCACATTATAAAGTCCCCACGGTTGAAAGGACGAGCATGTTTGGTGCAACGGGGATTCGAATTTATAGATGTTCGTGCAATGGAGAGGTTTTAAGAAACAACGCAACGCAAAATTCTCCCTTCGCAACTCTGTAAAATCATAAATGAATAAAACTGAAAACAGCAACTGTTTTGTTTGACTTACGCAATAAAAGTGATTTTTAAGTAAAATCAATTTTATTGTTTTATTGTAGATCAAGCGTTATGATTTACAGTTTTAAATATATTATACATACTTGGACAACACATCATCTTCCGGATCAGTCTAATATAAAATGATTTTTATTGTTTAACTTAAAAAGCAAAGTTATTCTCAATTTCATTTCTGTAAATACACAAATTAACGGGCCCGACATGGCCAGGTGGATTAAGGTGTTCGACTCGTAATTTGAGGGTTGCTGGTTCGAATCTCCGTTGCACTAAACATCTCACCCTTTCAGCCGTGGGGACGTTATAGTGTGACAGTCAATCTCACTATTAGTTGATAAAATAGTAGCCCAAGGGTTAGCAGGTGGGTGGAGATAACTAGCTGCCATCCATAATTTATCAGTATAAGACTATTGGGAAGGCGAAATTCAACAAACCTAATTTTGAATAAATAATTCAGTATCAAACCCAGCAGCTTATTATTGAGATAGGTAGAATTAGAAGTTCGAATGGTCTGCAGAACAAATTTATTCTGTAAATAAACCTGACGACATAATTTGTAAAGTTTTTATGGTTTGTGAAAAAATTGGTTTTCTCTAAATCACTTTTTAAAACAAAGTTTCCCGGATCGTGTTTATTCATATCACTGGTTATATAGAAATACATAAATGTAAGTGCGTACCTTTATACGAAACATAAAAAGTCGGTACGTATGGAAAAATATTGCTAACGCACCTGCTAAAACACGAGACACGCTTCATAAACAAAATTGTTTTAAGAATTAATTTACTCTTAGCACAAAGTCCTTCAACAGTTTTTCATTATAACTCAAGCGTTATGACATCAGTTTAACATTACATTTAAAAGAAGTGAAAGTCTGGCTTTACAAAGAAAATAATATAATTTTCCAGAACAGTTTTTAATTCATTAACTTTGTTTCTTTTTAAAATAATAGTCATACAGTTATCCAACATAAACTAAATTAATCATTATTGTAGTATAATACACATACATGTCACCCATTTTAATACTTTTGTGAAAATTCCCCGATTATTTTTCAACATAATTTATAAATACATTCTATTTGCTGACATAATGTATTAATGTTGAAACATTTTATCTTTAAAATTATACAGTACAACGTCTGACCGTAGCAGTTAAATGTTAATATTGAAATGTGATAGCTTTTTTTGTCTTGCCATGAGAGACCAAATATAGAAAACATGCAGATTTTTGGTAGAGTGAATTTTTTAATGAAACAAAAATATAGAATTTTTTTATTTCATCAAGATTAGATATTTTTAAGCATTTTATTTTATTCAAATTAATCCAGAAAACTATATTTTACTGATTACTTTTTCTTTTATATGCAAAAACGGCTCGTTTGGGTTCAGAAAATATTTTAAATAGAAGAGCGAACAACGTTTCGACCTTCTATTTAAAATATTTTCTGAACCCAAACGAGCCGTTTTTGCATATAAAATTCTCAACAAGTGGGTTTCTCGACATCACTGATGATTACTTTTTCGTTCATTGTTTGAAGGAGTTTTTACGTCACTGTTAGTTCGATCAATGTATACTGTTAAGCAGCGGATTTAAAAAACCAAGAAAGTCTGTCAAAATCGTTTTTTATTGTTGTAACAATAAAGGTGATAACAAGAAAAAAGACACCTTTGGAAGCTGACTTCATTCATTATCTTATCATATACAAATATTACCATGTCTGTTCCTGAGAATGGGTGTTTGAGTTGGAAACTTTAATACTGTGTTAATTGTTGTTGTTTAGAATTGAGCACAAAGCTACACAATGGGCTATCTGTGCTCTGCCCCCCCCACGGGTATCGAAACCCGGATTTTAGCGTGTAAGTCCGCAGACATACCGCTGAGCCACTGGGGGGGCCACTGTGTTAATAGAAGATGCATTCCTATCAAACTCCAGTTACATTTGTTCATTATTTTATCATAGATTTGCAAGTAATATAGTTGCTATATATTGGTAAATAGTCTGGTAGGTTGAACGATAGTAGTGACACTATTTGAGAAGGATTTGATTAACCCGGTACAATGGAGTTTCGTTTCAGATTTCACTGAGTACCATATGTTTAACATCTACATATTGGGTATACGGCGAAGTCATGATCATTCCACAATAAAATAGAACCAGGATAAACTTATAGTTTGAAGCAATATAATCAGTTTTCCCGTGTACACATTTTGACATAGCAAGATTTTTAGACGATATAGAAAGAAAATGACATTTCGGATAATTAAGATGAACGAAAGTCTCATAAAAGATATAACAGGATTAACACGATTTTAATACTACACCCTATCTATAATAGTACTTCCATCCTACATAGAGGAAAAGCAGCAGCTGCAAAAATGAACTCTCTGAACCAAAACTTCATCGAAATGAAGCTGCTCATGTAGTTAACAAAATAATATATGAAAGCTAAAACAGAGATCACAAGCTTCAACTACAACTCAAAATCACTATTCACTGTCATGAAAACTAGAATCGGAGTAATCTCATCCAACTACATGTCTTTCAAATCTTCCATTTCAGTTTATTTAAACTTTGTGCAGTTAAATATGCTAGTTAAAGTTGATGTCACATAAAATCTAAGGGCCTAACAAAAGTTTGAATTAAAATAGATTGACAGACACGCAATACCGATCAACCTTGTGCAGTCTATCACGTCAGAGAAGATGACGATAAGATGAAATGAAATAATGGTAAAATAATAAGATATGAACTTCAAAAGAGAAAGGAAAATATTCTTCATCCGCCTAACTAATAAAGTAAAATACTGAAATCAAGAAAATCTGTATATCTCTTACAAAATGGTTTGTGTAATTAGTTAAGTCCTGTCAGGGAGATCACGAAGAACAGAAAATACACCAGTAAGAAACCGTAGGATCAAACCTCGGCATCCATTGAATAGAGAACCCTTCTCAAGAATATTCACTGAATGTGGCAGGAGATTACCAGCTGCAACGTACGCTAATTAAAATTTAGTGTCTACTAATAAAATAATGTAATTAATCAATAAATAGGCATAAGGGATCAATCATGACATTGTTTATCGGTTTAAATGAAAAAGTTCACTTATTTTACTGTGACAAAAACTGTAAGAACCAGAATCAATTGATCAGGTGTGGCCCAGTGGTTAACATATGTAGCTGCTCATCGAGAGATCCAGGATTCGAAAAGGGATGCAACTGAAGACGTTTCACGGGCTCTTCGGTTTAGATGTCACTGGTGCCGGCTGCTTTAAGCTAGAGAGAATGTTATAACAAACCCTGGTCTTTTATCAGGCGAGTTGGCTCACGATTTGCGTGCAATACCGTTCAGGCTCAAATACAAGGAACTGTTATTTATTTACCGCACGCTTTTTACTGGTGTTTCTACCATTCCAGCAAAAAGAGCTTTTTAGAGACTTTGGTTACAAATTAATAGAAGTATTTATTTAATGAAACAATAAATTATACTCGCACTGTTCAACTACAGACTTCAGGGAAGAAAACACTCTTCTAAAAATGTTGTTATCATATCGTGTCGTAAACATGGACATTTCCACGAAACCTCTCTCACTTGATTTTAATGTTATTAAAGAACAAATTTCGGCCTCTTTGCTCAAGCTCTCGTCGTCGTGTAACAAAGTTCAAAGGAAGGCACGTGAAGTCCATTTAATCTGTCCAGACAAATACAATCATTTACTGTAGCTATTATTTATGCTTGTAGAACACGCCATGTTAAAACATGGTTTATTACTCCACAGTTGTTCAGAAACGTTCATTATTGAAGACATCGGTAAGAAGTTATTAGAATTTTTTGTGCTATTTATCTATATCTACGTTTACTTCTTACTCAAACACCTTCGAATTTTCATATCCGGCTAGAATTATAGTATATTTCTCTGAGATCATACAATTTTTTGTTTTATATAAGTAGTTTTCTAAGATATAGATATTTGTGTTAAATAAATGTATGAATCCTATTTCCATAGCAGGTGGTTTTCATATGGTCGATTCCTTGCAGAACTAAGTTGTCATTTGTACCTATTATATGATTAAGTTAATCCAATTATTTTCCATTAAACCTTAATGCCAATTCGTTGTCGTACTGCCTCTAAGGGGAATACACAGCGGTGGCAAGAAAGGTTAGGCGGCCGAGTCGAGATGCGAACCTCTAGTGAATGTTTGACGAAGTCGCGATTGTTTGCGGTAACTTTGATGCGTCTCCCCGATTGAAAGTCATCCCTACAGTTCAGCCGTCAAGCGTAGTTTAATATGCAGAGCAAACATGTCTAGTTCCGTATCTACTGAACCGGAACAAATGTAATCTCTGTCCTCTTAAGCTGTGCGGTTTTACTAAAGAGCCAAGGTAATTGACAGTCGCCTCAAATGGCAGTAAACTCGACAGGCTTGTACCTATTCCACATCTCCATCCTGTCTTTTGATCATACGGTATTTACAGTATACTGTGTAAGTATTTAACTAGATGTAAATCTGTGTCGTAAGTAATATCACACCGAAGAAAAAACATCTCTGTCACAATATACACACTTCACTTGAATATTTCATACTTGTTGTTTCGTATGTTAGATCCACATTCATTCAAGTAATCTAAAAAAACAGAATAAAAAATTCATTGCAAAAATAAATTTATGAACTTGTATAACGTTAGTATGGTCTAGTTTAACGTTTTTAAATGCTAAAATAATAACCAAGAGAAATTTAGCGGAGAAGAAACGAAAGAAGTATTATGTCAAGTATTTCCCTAAGATACAATAAAAAACATTACTTCGAAAAAAAACCAAAAAAAACTCAGTTTCCAAACTATTGTTAAGTCGAAATGAATATATTTTTGTCACTGTATATAACAGAACAGGGTTAACCTGGAAGCCAAATTGTTGGCGTAGGCAACAGAACAGAGTTCTACTGAAAACTACGTGTTAGCACACATAACAGTTCAACTATAAACTAACTGCTTGTGTAAATACCAGAAAAAAATGACTAAAACAATATCAGTAAAAATGAAAGGAATATAATATAATAAGGCTGAACTCTACTACAAAATAAAAAATTCGTGGAAGCTGTAAATAAGAAACCAATTTGAAAAATATTTTAACACTAAGTATTATTTTATCAGACTTTGAATTCTTAGTTCCCCCCCCCGCTAGTATAGCGGTATGTCTCCGGATTTACAACGCTAAAATCAGGGGTTCGATTCCCCTCGGTGGGCTGCGCAAATAGCCCGTTGTAGTTTTGCTATACGAAAAACATACACACACACTCTTATTTGCGGAATGTTTCTTAGCACAGGTACAACATGACAAAAAAAACATTTTTAATTACGTAAAGAAAATGTAATCATACTTAATTAACAGTTACGAGTAATCAATCCTGATACAATTTATTTTTACTCTCAAATGTAGCAATAATCATTTTGGAAACTATCTTTTTTTTTTATAAGAAGAAACAAGCAGGAATAGTGTTGTTTGGGTGTGACAATGTTGGCATAACTCCATTTACTTCGTCTTATTCAGCATATCCATAAGGTTACACTACTCCATTACTGTTTATGTGTACTTTTTCATCCTTCTATGATGTGCAAGCAACGTGGAATATACAGGTGTGTAATGTAAGACATTCGTTATAGTCTGAGTCTAGAATTAGAGTGTCTAAGCCTAAAAGTTCTTTAATAATGCCAACAAGTAGATTTTTGTTTGTTTTTAAGAGTCCTCCTCAAAAATGCATGAAACTATTTTACTTCTCTCAATGTCATCATGAATCACCACTTGTAAGTTGAATATAAATGATATTTAAATTTCTGTACATTTTTCGTAGGGTAGTTTCAGTCAAACTCTAGATCATCATTTTCATTCAGGTGCAATACCATTTGTAACATAATGTGCGTCTCATTGTGACAATTAAATGTTTGAAACGCGTCTCCATGTTCTGCACCAAGGCTCAGTAGGTGTAGAATGTTTTGTTTCAATTTGATCACATTATGTTCACGCTTGCTAGATTATTTTGAATTTCAAGCAAAGCTACATGAGGGCTATTTGCACAAGCTGTCCACAATTTAACAATGAAAGACTAGAGGTTAGGCATTTAGTCATCATCATCCATCGAAAATGGGAGTGAACGTCACATCAAAACACCCTTATGACTGAAAGGACGAGCATGTTTAGTGGGACAAGGATTCAAACCCGCGACTCTTAGTTTAAATTCTTGCTTTTCTCGATTTCCTAATTTAACTGTTTTGAATTTGTATATTGCCCAAAATTTCATCAAATGTATGATTCTGTTCTATTTCTGCATTGATAACAATCAAGTATAGTCATATGAAGATACAATTACAAGGTAATTTCAAGTAGTAAATAATTGTTTCCTAAAAACACATAAGATTTCAAAAAGCATTATATCCTACAGGAGACCGAATGTTTTGAAAATAGAGGTATTTTGTATTTCAAAATATTTTCTTTCCCCTTAATAACTCGTAGCAAACACGGTATAGAACAGGATATCTTTTTTTCGTAATTGTTAATAATTTTTATGGCAGAGAAAAAAAGCCATTTGTGACTCAGTCATTAGAAAGTTATTGTTATAACAGGAAACACCGAATAGTATTGTGAGGTTTTTATGTGTTGTTTGTTTTTTAATTTCGCGCAAAGCTACATAAGAGCTATCTGCGCTAGCCATTCCTAAATTTGTAGTCATCACTACCCACCGCCAAATCTTGAACTACTCTTTTATCAACGAATAATAAGATTGATCGTAACATTATAACGCCCCACAGCTGAAAGAACGAGCATGTTTGGTGTGACATGGATTCGAACCTGCGACCCTCAAATTACGAGCCACATGCCTTAACCACTTTACCGTGCCTGGTCAGGTTTTGATGTGACGGCCTATTGAGAAGATACTTCATTTCGATTAACAATCCGAGCCGTTCCTATAGAGTCAGTTCTATCATCTGCCTGATAACTAAAAGTGGAATTCAAGATTAAGAACTGTTTATCAGTAAACAAACAAATATCTAGTGTTGATTTTAAGTCACAGGCAAAATAAAATAAAATAAACTGGATTCGTAAGAACACATACGATCCAACCAAAAATAGCTAATTAATGAGAAGTAATATTATCAATTTTCCCCAGAATTATATAATTCAAGTTTAAAATTATTTCAAGCATTTCCAAGATTTCAAATGCCTACATCAACACTCCAACATAGTATATAACGTCTTTGTTTAGGCCTAGATTTTCGTATGCTTGCAATTAGTAGCGAAAATAAAAACGGTTAAATATTTCTTAAACTGTAAATAGTATTTTATATGCGTATACGAGAACATCCTACATTTACGATTTAAAAGTCTAATTGCTAAACATGTGTTGAAAATGTTAAGAAGGAATAATAGTAAAAGTACTAATTAATTTTGTCCAATACTGTTATTTGTAGTCTCACATGCATTTTTCCGTCTGGTTTCGGCTTCTCATGATGAACTGTGTATAAACATATTCGTGTATAGATGGATATTTTCCATAAATATTTGTTTATTCTAGAATTTGGTATTTGTGCTGTGGCTTTTGTTGATTTATCAACCCTTCAGCCTTAATTTGGCTTATTTTATTATTATCAAAATACTTTTGGAATGCCTGAAGTTAAAGAAGCAGCTTCCCTTCATATTTTTTTCATTTCTTCGCTGCTACATCGACTTTCGATTGTTTGGCGCAACCTGAGAAAGGCTCACTCGGACCTTTTCCTCCTTTTCTCATTTAAAGGCTAAAGAAGCAACATTTTAGAATATATCGCGCCACGAAAGAGAAGTCTGTGACGAGATGAAAACTAGTCTATAATTGGATGAAAATTTGTGTGGATATTAACAGCAGCGGTTTAATTTCTTTCCCTGCACTTACACAAACAATAGGCGCTGCCTTAGATATTCCGTGATGACGAGAAATCCATTTGAAATTAAAATGTATCTCAAGAAGACTGGTATTGGTATTAACACTTACTAATAAAGCAAACAACAACGTTTTGACTTTCCTAGGTCATATTCTGGTCTTGACATTGTTCTTTGCTTTATTAGTAAGTATTAATACTCATATTAGCTCCCTTAGATAATAATTTACTAAATTGATTATATTTAAAACACTAAATGTACTGCCATCTATTGACAAAGTTAAATAGTAACTTAACATATTAGTATATTTTTCCAACAAAAGTGTGGAGAATACATTTTCTCGTAATCAGTTAAAAATATATTGTCTATTCAATAAAAATATATATGTTAGTTACCCCCTTTAATAGACTTGAGAGTAAGATAAATTAATACTGTTATAGTAAGAACATGATTTATTAATAAATTCAAGAACGAAATTCTAATAAAGCTTATGAGTTAGACAAATTTCAAATCTATATTAACAAACTTTGTTAATTTTTCAAACATAAATTTTGTATTTCTTACTAAATAACACCAAAGTTAAGAAGAGTTTCACAAGCTATTAACGCAGTCTCTCACATACGCAAGCATTACTTTTGCAATATTTTGTCCACCATTCATCAAATTAAATCGATTGTTTTCCACTGCAACAAATATTTTCATAATAACCACAAAGTTAAAAATATTATTCGTAAAGGTATGTCACTGATTCACAAGTGTTCCATCATAAAGCTGTTTGAAGTATGTCTAAAACTCTGAATTATCTCAGTGTGAATTAGTACTTAGAAAGTTGCAATTCAACCCTTATGTACAAAATATTTCGCGTTTATCATTTTATCCTCTCCAAGAATTGTTGTGCTTTGGTTTTGCCATCTGTTATCAACATTTGTAACATTATTCTTACAAAAAAAAGATTGAAAAATGACATTTGAGTAAAAAGATTTATTTTTGATCGATAAATAACAGCTACAAGAAGCATCATTAAGATACTTACTTTTTGCTAGCTTTATATAACATAGATGATAAAAATAAACGTTTAATGGC
This sequence comes from Carcinoscorpius rotundicauda, assembly GCA_011833715.1. Classification (NCBI taxonomy): domain Eukaryota; kingdom Metazoa; phylum Arthropoda; class Merostomata; order Xiphosura; family Limulidae; genus Carcinoscorpius; species Carcinoscorpius rotundicauda. The sequence continues at coordinate 34,707,683 of CM022393.1, forward strand.
ACGCAATAAATATTTAATTTTTCTTTAAAATTAAGATACAAATTTATAAAAAGAAAGCGTTTTACCTGTGGGTCTCTATTTTCACCTTTATTGTGCAATTTTTCAAAGACACTTTATAAACTGAAACATCACATAAACCAGAAATTGGGATATAGTATCTTAATGACACGTTGTTGATATGATGGCATGATAACATAAAATATCAACAGACTTTACTAACTAATTTAATAACGATGACATATTTAACAAAACTTATTAGGAAGACATTTTTCAGGTCTGTATCAATGCACTTTATTCTCGCCCATCACATTTTTCATACCTACCAAATAATGTCAGGTATTAGCATAGTATTACTTGTTAAATAGTTATTGACATTAAGTTAAAAAGGTTATTTGTAAATAAATAACTTACTTGAATAAATCAGAAGTTGTTGTTAATAAAAACCATGTTTGGTAATCATGTCATCACAGCAATTATGATGTCAATAAATTTCAAAAAAAATTAATTTTTATTCTTATATAGCGTTTTTTTGGTTTGTTTTTGGAATTTCGCACAAAGCTACTCGAGGGCTATCTGTGCTAGCCGTCCCTAATTTTGCAGTGTAAGACTAGAGGGAAGGCAGCTTGTCATCACCACCCACCGCCAACTCTTGGGCTACTCTTTTACAAACGAATAGTGGGATTGACCGTCACATTATACACCCCCACGGCTGGGAGGGCGAGCATATTTAGCGCGAAGGGGGCGCGAACCCGCGACCCTCGGATTACGAGTGCACGCCTTAACGCGCTCGGCCATGCCAGGCCATTTATGTTGTAAGCATCACGTTATTGTCAATCCAGTAAGTATCAGTAGAAATAGGTTTTAATCTTGATATTATTTACAGAACTATCAAAATCATTTTTAAAACGGAAGATAAAAAGTATTACTTTAAAACCACTCACTGAATAAATTAAGAAAAAAGGGTTTGTGTTATCATTATTCCTTGGCCTGTCTTGTCAAATAATATAATTAAGAAAAACATAATATCTTTCCGATGTATTGATTGGTGAGCAAGGAGAACCTGATTATTAACTTAACAAAAACAAAATCGATTTGTTTGGAAAAACTGGTATAAATAAAATAACGAATACATTTGAAATACGGAATTAATTAACACAAAATAAATGTTAAAAAGCATAACACAGATATCTCACCCTTAACCGAACTTATTAATGAATCTAAACATACGACTCAATGGAAGAACTGCCATGATGGCACAATATACGAATACTAAGAATAATAATATCTGTGAATCTACTCAAACAATTAAAGATAATATTACAACTAAAGTTGAGTAAGAATAAAGAACCACAGAGACTTACTGTTCACAGATGGCGCGAAATTCACTGCGTTAAATCGACATTTAATCCATCATTCAGGAATAATCGTTTGTTTGTTTTTTGAATTTCGGGTAAAGTTACTCCAAGGTTATTTGCAATGGTGAGGATGTTTTGGGCCATTGGGATTCGAACCTGCGATTCTCGAATTACGAGTCGAATGCTTCAACATACTTTGCTATACCGGGCCGTTAATGGAGACCTCAACTCTAGCAAAATATTCCATTGCATATGACGATATCGAAATATGTAGAATGTTCGTGATTACGTTCATTCTTAAGGTTTTGTAATCTTTATACAGTTAATTACTAAGTAAGCGTTTTATTGTATTTTGAGATTGGTTAAGGGTTTTATAAATATTTATGTTGCGCTATTGAACATTGATATTTCTTTTAACATCTGTATTATTTACAACTAACGTAAGCGTCTTCTTAGCCTTATTAAACTTTAATAGTTTATTAAATTAAGAATTAAATACAAAATCCAGTTATATTATCCGTTTGTTACCACCAACTATGTTATTATACCTATACACTGCTGGCCAAAATCTTAAGGCCAATGAACATAAAGAAAAAATATGCATTTTGCTTTCTTAGACTCAGCCACTTATTTGAAAACAGCTTCGAAAGATCAAAATAAGAAAAGGGAAAATAAAAAAACTTTTTTTAGCATTTAATAGGGAAAATAAAAAACCTTTTTTAGCATTTAATAGGGAAAATGTGAACATCATAAAATCAGCCTGAATATTACCTGGACAAAAATTTAAAACCATACCAAAACAGGGTAAGAAATGCCTAACAAGAAGTCTAAGTAGTAAGTTGCACAGCCGTAATTGCGAAAAACTGCAAACATTTGCTTTGGTGTGGTCGATATAAGCGTTCGCAGAAGGCTGGCTGGAATGTTATTCAGAGTGGTGAAGATGGCTTCACGAAGATCATGCACTGTTTAGAATTGACGACCATTACTATAGACTTTCCTTGCCATCCACCTCAAACATTTTCAATGGGATTGAGTTTGGGCAAACTCGCTGGATGATCAAAAGAATCACGTTATTCGCCATGATAAAATCCTCTGTCCTGCGGGCATTGTGGATTGCAGTGTTGTCCTGCTGAAAGATCCTATCATTTCCATACAAGCAATGGCCTTCAGTCAATAAGGATGCTCTCTCCAACATGCCAATGTAGCCAGCTGCTCTTTGACGCTCCTCTATAACTTGAAGCTCCATTGTTCCATGGAAGGAGAAAACACCCCTGATCATGATGAAACCTCCTCCATTGTGTTGGGTAGAAAATGTCTCCAGTGGAATATCCTTATCGTACCAGTACCTTTGGAAGCCATCTGGATCATCCACGTTAATTTTTTCTCATCAGAGAACAAAATCTTCCACTTTTCTACGCTCCATGTTCGGTGCTCCTCTCAAAGTTTAACCGAGCTGTTTCGTGTTGTGGAAGGAGGCGTGGCCTTTGAAGACGGTTATGGTTTTTAAAACCTTTCTCTCGTAGATACCGTCTTATTGTTCTTGAGCTACATTCTGCGTCCGTAAGAACCTTAATCTGGTTCGACGATCGGCTGGCGTCTTGCCGGACAACTCGTCGAATCCTCCTGCTCAACGCCGGCGAAATTTTTTTGGGGCGACCACGTGAAATTTTCCTTCCGTATTCCTCAGGGTCTTTTAAGAAATTTGCAACAGCAGTTTTACTACGCCCAATCTCACCAACGATGGCACGTTGAGAGAGACCTTGCTTTTGCAGCTCGACAATTCTGCCAAGTTCAAACTCTGTCAACTTTTTAGCCTTCGCCGTGTTTTTACCAAATGTAACGCAGGAGATATAAATAAAGATGCTGACAACGCTAATACTTGAACACAAATGACTAAATTTCGTCACGTGTTTACCGATTAATGCTTCGTTTCAGTATGGCCTTAAACTTTTGACCAGCTAGTATTTAGGCTAATTTCATAGTGTTCACATTTTCCCTATTAAATGCTAAAAAGTTTTTATTTTTATTTTCCCTGTTCTTATTTTCATCTTTCGAAACTCTACTCAAGTAAGTGGTTGAGTCTGACAACGCAAAATGCATATTTTTTCTTTACTTTCATTGATCTTAAGATTTTGGCCCCCAGTGTATAAAAAACGTTTAGATCATCCTTACTTGATCTCTTCTTAATGTAAGTTTTGGTATTGTTTCTAAGCGATTGACAACAAGAACAAAAATAAACGTAAAATTTACCATAACGTGTTTTCTCATTATCATAAGGTTTAAAGAAAACTATTAACAATAAATTACTAATAATACAGTTTCTCATGCAGAATTGTGAAAACAAAGTTTTACGTTTGACTATATTTGGTTTTTGCCATCAGATACAATTTGAACTATCTGAAGTAACTTCTACACTCACCGTGACGTACATAGGATGGGCAGGAGCTTAGGTTGACTCGATTGTTTATAACTTTATATATGCAAAAACGGTTCGTTTGGGTCGAGAAAGTATTTTACATAGAAGGGCGAACAACGTTTCGACCTTCTTTGGACATTCGGTTAAACAACCCCTTCCAAACATGTGGTCAGCTTCCGGTCAGTTACCTTTTCCTTTGTGAACCTACAAAGTGGGTTTTCTCGACATCACTGATGTTTATAACTCTGTCTGGATTCGTATTTAAACTTCTCTAATATTTGATTATTACAGCTTATTTAATTATTTATCCTTTTCACAGATATAAACTTTTTAAAGATTTTTTCATTGTTGGTTTTCATAAGGTGTGATGAAAAATTTGAATTCATTTTCCCCAATTTTCAGCGTTTGTAATTGTTCTTTAATTCTATTTCTATGAGTCATCCTGTTTGACCTATACATACACTATTGAAGTTTTGACAGTTAATTTCTAAACACCATCGTGACTTTATTATTATTTTGATTTCTTTGTTTCACAGAATTAGTCCAAGGTTGTTTGTACGAAAGAAAGTGAGTATACAGAAGTTTTTGTTACGTGTGTTGTATAGTTTGTATGTTAGCTTATTTTATTCCGTTTGACATTTTGCGTAGCATGTGAGTTCATTAATTTTAAGTTAATGATCTTTTACTTTTCAAACAAAAATGTAACAATTAATTTAATTGTATCGCTGTTATCGACAGAATTTGTTTTAGTTTTTAAGTCTTTTTCACAACGTCCAGGCCCCCCGCTAATACAGCGGTATGTCTCCGGATTTTTAACGCTAAAATCGGGGGTTCGATTCCCCTAGGTGGGCTGAGCAGATACTCCGATGTGGCTTTGCTATAAGAAAAACACACAAACACATAATATCCAGATGGCAATAGTACAGTGATAAGTTTACGTGATAGACGGTGAGTTTGGAGACATCGAGTGTTGGGAAGAAGTATGTATGGTGTCGCTATTATTCTACTGTTTTCGTAAAATTTCGAAGAAACGTTATTTATGTCAATATTTAAATGGAAACTGTTAATGTGTTTGTTTTCGACATATGTCCTGGCAAATTTAATAGGTTTATTTTGTGAATTTAAAAGAGTTAAGAAATCGTCAAGTTGACATTTGGAGCTCGACCAAAGATAAATCATTTTACCAACATATCTATACCTATATTTTACACGGTGTGTATTACTTTCATCACTAAATAATTTACTCTGTAAATTATACATTAAAACTTCGGCAAGGTGATTGGTAATGGCCCGTAATCGTTCTGTTTATATATTTTCATTAAGTTTGAAGTAGTTCTAATCTAAGTAAGTTGTTGCTGTTGTTAAGAGATTCGGAAATGTTACAGGATTCACTCTTTTTTTCGTGCAGTAAATTACTAACAATCTGTTTACACTCTTTATCGAATATACTGATGAGAAAAATATAAACATCAAACGAAATAATTTTGATGTTATTTGATGTCCCCACATTTTTATTTTTTCTATATGTTCCAAGGACTTTTTACACTGTACTTATGTTTGAAACCACTCTGGTATTTGAAAATATTCAGTGATTCCTGTTCACGTTTCTACAAAGAAGTATTAAAAAAATCCAGAAAAAGTTTAAAATGATCAAATGAACGTAATTCCTCCCAAATTGCCGTAGGATGAATGTCAATGTTACTTCCTGTTCTTTGGGGTAAACTGATACTGTTATGTATAAAGCGTTTGGAATGCCATGTTGTTGTTTATATTATTGTTTTAAAGTTCAAACCAATAAAATATGTTGTTGTTCATGTAGAAATTTCTAGAATCAGGTAGGTCAATCATTTGTTTATAAATAGAATGTATGTCGGCCTGGTGTCTAGACGAGCCTCTTGCAAAAGCAGACATGCGCAGATTACTGTGGAATTCTGTGGAAGTTACGCAATTGTTCGAGAACACAGTAGGTCTACTAATATATAAACAGACGGCGATGTGACGAGGGTCAGTGAGTCAGTCATTCGTTTTTATTCGATTAAATAGATGTATCTTCGTTTGAGAAATTTTCAACGTTTGCTGTGTGATTATTCAACTTGAATTTGTGACTGGAGCTAGATCTACAAAAGCTGTGATTTTATTTCGTCAATCTTTACGATTCATTCAAATTACTGGTTATGCTGAAAGTCAACACGTATAGGACTGTTTAGCGGAGACCGGAGCAAGTTGGAAAACAACAAATTTAAGATATTCATCGAAAACATCGTAAAAAGAACTTCGTCAAATTTATTGGACTGTGAATTGTGTCTGGACTTCTCCATTCAAACTTCGAAATTTCTTCGTGGGACCAAATTCACACCCTAGACTGGAATTTTGGATTTCTGATCTGGACTTTTGGACTTTCATTCTGAATCATTATATTGGACACAGGCCAGTACCATTTTATATTGTAATTAATTTTAAACTGAATATCTGTCATTGTTATTATATAATTTATTTTATATCTGTCATATATATAATAGTTTATTGTAATAAATTATATAAGCTGTTATCTGTGTCTTTCTGTTGCGTTCAGTCCACATAAAAAAAAAACGTAACAGATACATATTTGTTTTTAAGGGGAACCCATTTAGCTTACAAACGATACGTAAAACAGCTATTTGTGGTACAATATGCTAATTTCTATAAGTGAGAAATATTCAGGTAGAACGCGTTACGTACAAGTACCTTAAATATTGTATGAGATCATGTCAGCATTTAAGGTGGCCATTGGGAGCTATAAGTAAACAAACATGACATTGACCCAATTTTGTGAACGTCTTATAAATGTAATTACGTACTGAGGGAATTGACCTAATTTCTATCTCATTCATAGGTCATCAACCCTAGGGTGCACGTTCTTATTTACGCATCGCCAAATTGTATAACAGAAGAATGTTATAAATAACAAGGACACATTGATGGGTGCAAAGCTATGTCACATTATATTATTAAGTCATTATCATCAGACGGTGTATGCTTAATATTGATTTGTTTTCATATTATTTCATTAGACTTATAGTTTTATAATTAATATTCAATGAGACTTTCTGGGATACTGTAGATAACTTTATTCAATTCTTATCAGAATAATGTGTATGTGTCCTATTTTTGAAGTTTTTAACAACAAACAAAATATGTAAAATAACTGTTGTCACAACATGATGCCTAAACATGCATTGCCCAAAGGCATGACCCACTTTCTAAAAGTAGTATAAATAAAGCGGACACACTTCAATATTTTAAAACGCCCTCTATTGTATGTAAATACAAGTTTCAAGGTGTAAAAAGCATCTGTATAGGATACTAATTATTGGCGTGGTTTAACGAAACAACCATATCTAAATATAGAGCAGAAAAGAACAATTGCATGAGTGTGACCTAAAAATTAAATTGCTAAATGTCGTATAAAGTATACATTTAGACATTTAAATATGGAACTTGAAAATCCACTTCATTTCAATTTATGTATTGAAAGTGAAAGAGTGCATAAACAACAGACAGTTTCCGAGGGATGTAACACATGTTTAACAATAGTGAAGCTGGCATAAGTATACGTCTAATGCTAACATATAGCTGTATTAATTTGACATATTTAAATCAATAATTCTATTTTTATTTTTATTCACAGACAACTAGTAAATATCCCAGAGCCAAAACATGCATTATTCATTGGACCTTATTAGGCACTATCTACCAGACATTGAAATAATCTGTCAGTGTTGTCTGCAGTTCGAATATGAGTTTATAGCCACTTGTAGTACTGACTCTTTCAGGTACATGATTACTACTTTTGTATGGATACCCATACAGAAGTAAAGTTGATGTTGTTGTTTTTTAATTAAGCACAAAGCTACACAATGGGCTATCTGTGCTCTGCCCACCACTGGTATCGAAGCCCGGATTTTAACGTGTAACTCCGCAGACATACCACTGAGCCACTGGGGGGCTGAAGTAAAATTACAATATTCAAGTCTATAGCTCTTCTACCCATCCACAGATACAACTAACAGTCAGCTAAGTAGACAGTGTTTAACTACGTGCAACAGCATGAAAGTGTTAATGGTGGTGAGGTTAAAATCTTAAATTATAGTGTTGATGGTTTCTGGAAGGTGCATAACACTATATATGAATTTCATGGGTGTTTCTATCATAGGTGTAATTTAAGCTACAATGCTGACACAATAAATACTGTTCTAAATAGACAAATGTGGTCTGTTCGAAAAAGGTACATTGTACAGGGAACATAAACTGAAAGCTCAGGGGTATCAGTATTTCGATGTAGGAATATGAATTTAATCATATGAAATCCTCTGATACAAATTTAATTAGTTTTCCCAATTAAGAATCACACAGTAGTGTGGATATATAAGGCAGTTTTTGTGATGTTAAAGTTGATGATATCACCCTTCTGTACAATGTGGAGGAAAGTGAAAAGATAAAATGCTTTGACTTTACATCTCCATATCTATAGATAAATAAGTACTGTTAGTATCCATTTGGTCATCTTATTGGGCCTGGCATGGCCAAGCGCGTAAGGCGTGCGACTCGTAATCCGAGGGTCGCGGGTTCGCGCCCACGTCGCGCTTAACATGCTCGCCCTCCCAGCCGTGGGGGTGTATAATGTAACGATCAATCCCACTATTCGTTGGTAAAAGAGTAGCCCAAGAGTTGGCGGTGGGTGGTGATGACTAGCTGCCTTCCCTCTAGTCTTACACTGCTAAATTAGGGACGGCTAGCACAGATAGCCCTCGAGTAGCTTTGTGCGAAATTCCAAAACAAGTCATCTTATTATCATCACAATAAAGTTTTCAGACGTACATAATTATTTCAGTTTCATTATCCCTGAGAAAACTCTACCATCCTGTTTTACCCTAAGTAGTAACAGCAAATCATGCATCCTTCATTGTAACATGTATGTCAGTTTAAGAATACTGCCCCAAGTAGTTGTTGTTGTTTTGAATCAAGCACAAAGCTACACAATGGGCTATTTGTGCTCTGCCCACCACGGATATCGAAACCCGGTTTTTAGCGTTGTGAGTCCGTAAACATACCGCTGAGCCACTGGGTGGCCTGCCCCAATTAATCATTCAAGTGATAAAAGAGTTTTATTGGCACATGGGATACTGAAAAGATGCGAAAAGCAATGGAATGTGATTATAAGATAATTCAAAGTTATGGAATTTACCATATCTCTAACAGATTCACGCAACTGTTTAAAAGTTATATAGAAACATTTTTAAAAATAAAAGAGGAAAGTTCAGAATTACCCTTTCACTGAGTTACATCAGTGGTAAAACAGAAATTTATTGAATAGTATGATAAAAATGAAGGTGTGCAACTGATACCTGAAAACATAGAGTTTAATCCAGGTAGAAGATCAGTTGAAAAACTTTGTCTTAACTATTTCTTAGGTCATTGGAGTATGTGTGAAGCCGAATTGTAACTGGACTACATAATATCTGTTAAACAGTATTACACTTTAATGAATTATAACAAAAGAATTGTAACAAATATTACACTAGTTAATGACAAAATTGTTGCTCATCATTGTCGACGCAAGAAGTGTGTCTGCCTCAAAAAGATCGAATTGAGACTGTAGAATACGTGCCTAAGTGATATATATAGATGCATCGGGATGACTTCGACCATGATAAAAACTGAAGGATTTTATTTAAAATATTCCCCACACATTATTAAAGAACTAGCATTCAAATATTTATTTAGCAGTAATATAGGAGTGTTTTTCTTTACACAACCGTTTTTGAAATGTAGTGAACTTTTGAAGTTTCTCTGAAGGCTTCGTAAAGTTTATTTGAAAAAAAATAATGTTATATTTTCAAATAATAAAGCAAAGTTACCATCTGATGAGTATCAGTGGAAGAAACCACAAGTCTCCAAGTCAAATGGAAAAGAGCTTTGTACAGGTATTACACCACAGTTACAAAGTAGATTAAGCACAAAGGTGTAGTGAAAATTTAACTCAGAAGAAGAGAAAAGTGAAATGGCCTGCTATAAATAAGAGAAAGATGTTATTGAATTCAGTAGGGACGTCATCAGAGAAATATTAAACAGCTTTTACTAATTCTTTTGCTGAAAGTGGAAGATTATATCATGTTTGGGATAACAGCAGAAAGGCTGTTATTTTTTCTTGTAGGAAATGACCTACTTAACATTTATTCTCAGAAAGCAGGGATACCAGGATTTCTGGGGTATGTGTAGCATACAAGCGTGATGTGGCATATCATTCAGGAAGCAAAAAAAACAGCAATGATATATGAGTGTGCATATACATCTGTACGATATATGGTGATTGTACACCTAAAGTCATAAAAACGCACCGAGTGATTGTTGATGCAGTCAAACAAAGTTTGTTTGGTTTTTAAATTTCGCGTAAAGCTACTCGAGGGCTGTCTGTGCTAGTCGTCCCTAATTTAGCTGAAAGGGCGAGCACATTTGATGCAACCGGGATTCGAACCCGCGAACTTCAGATTACGAGTCGAACGCCTTAACCCACCTGGCCATGCCGGGCCCGTCAAAAAAAGAGTGCAGAAAGCTAATGAAGAAGAGGTAGCAAACTGGTTCCATACAGCTCATCATCTTCATTAAAGAGAATCTTGGGCCAGGTAGTTATGGCAGCAATCCATGAAGACACAGCATACTCTCCTGTGCAAATACCTCGAATACATCAGCATATCATATTCAATATTTTTACTCTAATTATTAAAAGTGGATTAGGTGGGTTAACAGTGGCCGAGATATTAGTCTGTAATATAATAATTCTAACTTGCTGATAAGGCGTTAAAAGGTTTATTTCCTCTAGTAACTTCTTTGCAGTTATCAAATAATTTTTAACCAATTTGATCCCCTTCACGTGATCCAGAATCATTATATTACTTAGTATTCAACATTGTTTTTAAAAAATAATTCATAGATGAAACCTATAAATCAAATTTGGTGTTTTGTTTGTTTATTTTTTTAATTTCGCGCAAAGTTACACGATGGCTACCTGCTCTAGTCGTCCTTAATTTAGCAGTGTAAGACTAGAGAGAAGGCAGCTAGTCATCACCACCCACCCCAAACTCTTTTACCAACGAATAGTGGGATTGACCATAACATTATAATGACCCCACGGTTGAAAGGGCAATGGTATTTGGTGTAACTGTTATTCAAACATGCGATCATCAGATTACGAGTCGAGTGCCTCAACCAGTTGGCCATAGCGGACCATTAAAGATATAGTGTTTGAATTTACTTATAGTCTCTGCAGGTATAATAGAATCATCTGGTAATAGTTCGGTTTACAAAAAGTTAATATATTTATATCCATCATCTTTAAATTTTTGAGCAGGAAATTGTTATCTAGTGTTAACATTGATAGTAACAATAGGTTTAGGAGATAGTTTACTGACGTCCAAACCTAGAATTTATTTTGGGAGGTCTATAGGATGTCTTGTAAGGGATCAAGTAATTGGTTCTCTTTTCATTTTCTGTGAAGTATTTCAAATGTTAAGTCTTGAAATTTTAATGACAAATGCATGAGATTACCAGTTAACTTTAGATGTTGTTGTTGTTTTGAATTAAACACAAAGCTGCACAATGGGCCACAGGTATCAAAACCCTGTTTTTAGCGTTATAAGTCCGCAGATATACCGCTGAGCCACTGGGGGCGCTAACTTCAGAGTTGTCTGTAACAAGTTCAATACAGCGTGGTTAGTTATAAGTGTAAATTCTTCTCAATCTGGATATATCTTAACTTTTTATCTAGCCATAGTGTAGTTTTTTTTGTTTTATTTTGCAAAGTTCAGTCAAAGGAATGCTCTTAATCCAACATTGAAAAAAATGTAAGTATGCAAAAACAAAACAAAACAGTTTTCTCTTTTTCATGGAAGTTGCAAGATAGGGAATTCACAAACAACCTGCTATAGTCTCTGAAATGCATCTTCAAACTCTAGAGTCTCTTTTCACCTGACGTAATTCCTTCGTAACTTATATAAATGTTTCCGCAACTGTAGCAAGTTATGGATAAACTTATTATAACAGGCAATTACTTAACACTTTGCAGTTTCTTGGAGCTAGGAAGTCTGTAACATAGTTTACTTGGTCATCACTTGTGTATATTCCCTCAGAAGAGAATTTAAATGCTACGTATGTTACTTTTAATTGGCAAAATTTGGTTTGAGAAACTTTCGCAGAATGATTAGCTTCACATAACTTGTATAAAACTAATACAAGATATTTTTATGTTGTTATAATATAAGTGAATACGGTATATCATTAACAGAAGTCTTGGAACGTCCAATTCCTTCTGTTAAAGCCATATCGATAAGTCTTTGAAAAGTGGCAGATGAGTTTTTAAGACAAAAGGGACATTACTTTACATTGATAAAGTTCGTTACCAGTTAAGAAGGCAAGCTTATGTATCTTAATAGTTATTTGCCAATATCTGTTTGATACGTTTAATGTACTGATACAGACAAAGCATTCAATATATCACTTATATAAGGCAATAAATAGTGATCAATTTAACTACCTGTAGTCCACATAAAACCTATAGCCATTAGTGTTCTTGACACTAACTACTGGATGAACTGCCTGGTTTAATTAATCAGTCACAAAGAACTTCATCCTCTTAATATGTAGCACTTGTAATTTAGTAGGAGGATAATAAACACTGTTTGTTTTTTCTTTTGTGGTTACAATACCGTTTTCAGAAAAATCTGAAAGGCAATGTTTCATCTTTAAAATATCGGCATATTTCAACACAAGTTGCTTTAATTATTCAGTTTTTAGTTTTTAAATGTGAATAACGTACTTCTCACATCGATATTTTTTCAGTCTCAGACTTATGCGGAGGAAATACCACATTAAAAACATTTGTGAACAAGTTTAGAGCTGCTTTGCTTTGCTGGATGAAATCTAATTAAATTAAAATATAATAAGGCACATCTTTCATGGCAACAATATACTGATCCACAATCATATTTTTCATCAATAGTTTTGCTTCAAAATATTCTAACAGTTGACAGTTAGCGATCCAATGTGTAAGACGCAGGTTACCTTTACTGCAAGTTTTTAGTTAAAGTATAGGATCATTTCTCTTGATTTGTTTTCATATATTTTCATTTACTACAACTTACTACTTTTGCGTCATTAATGTTTAGAGTTAGATTTGGTAAATCTATTATTGCTGTTATTATACAGTAAATGTGGGATTTTACTTTCACAGAACTCAAAACCTCCTTCTTTGATCCCTGCTGTCCTTTGTTTGTGTTTACTGTTTACGTGTTTTATTTTCTTGGGACGATGCATATAGAAGTGCCCTATTTGATTACAAGTATAGCATTGTACAGCTCTATTACCGCGCACAATTTTAATCACATCACTATTAAAACGAAGTTGTTGTTTGTTATTAAGCACAAAGCTAAACAAAGAGCTACCGATGCTCTGTCCGTCAAGGATATCGAAACCAAGTTTCAAGCAGTATAAAGTCCACAGACAAGGGAGCTTATTTATTGTTCTGGCAGTGCTCGTATTATTTTGTAATTTTAGCATATCAGTAACAGATGTAACAAAATGACATTCTAATATTTCTCATAAAGAATTGTGAAATTGTAATATAATACACTTCATAATTTCTTTCTGTAACTTCAGGGTTTCATAATTTATATATTTTCATTATTTTCCAAATAAGCCTCTCAAACGAAACCCCTGCATTAGTATGGTCTTTCCTACTAAAGTGTTCTTTGAACAATTAAATATTATCTAACACTGCTGGGTACAAATTGGTCAATGTTTTTCTAAATTCTCCCCAATGTTCAGAAGCAGTTTCTGATCTGAGATTCTTTCACCACTCTAGTGGTCCTCCCTTCAAACAAAAAGTCGCGGTTTCCACCGATTTAATATCAGGTATTTGATACATATAAAGATATCTTTCTAAACTTTGGAAAATTCTAAAATATTAAAATCCCGCTTACCACCGAATTTCTCATCAGGAAGAAGTGGTGGGTTGACTGTGAAGTCTGTAAGAAGAATGAACTTTCGACGTTTGTGGTTGAAGCTAAGAGGAGAGACATTTAGGCTCTTTCGGTAGTAGTCAGTCACCGACCATATAAGCATTTCTCAACCTTTTTTTTTTTCAATAACACTTAGAATTAAATTTAACACTCACAAAAACACAGTTAATAAACAGTGTGCCTCGCCAGAACTTGACACTATTATTAATGAAAAATATATCATATTAATCAAAAATACATCAATATAGTTTTTGTAATGAACAGAATCAGAAAAAAGAGCTAGAAAAAACAAACCTAGTTCCAAAATATATACACCAACAAAACAAACACCTTTCAATATCAATAACAATATCGAGTGATAAACAACTACAGTTAAATAACTGTTGCACTTGTTACCTTCCTCTCTCTATTTTCATACCTCTGAGCACAGACAGTCCCTTGTGCAGCTTTCTACTTAATAACAAACAAAGATAACTTAGCAATAATATCATTATTATATTATTAAATTATTTTAATTGATATGTTACTTTAGAGTGAGATTTCTTGAATAGTTTATTGAAATAATAACATATATCATTATCAACGAATTTCCAATATTTGATATATTCCACGTACCCCTAGTGTTATCTCTCCTTTTTCATCAAATGTTTCAAAAACTCACCATTCCATTGATAAATTCTAAAATTATATTATCTTAATAAAATGTTTCTAAAAATAAATGGAATAATTTAAAAAAGACGGACTTATATTTAAAAAAATGTGTTAGTGTTCATTATCATGAAACTAATAATAAAAAAGTAGAATATAGATGTGGAGTGAAAGTCATTAAAATACATTTGGAAAAGCACAAGGCTACACAATAGGCTATCTTTGTTCTTCTCACTACGAGTGTCAAAATCCGTTTTCTTGTATCATGAGTTTGCAAATGGAAGGCAATCAACTGAATAAAGTTAAAAAGTTTAATACAGTGGTTCCCAAACTGGGGGTAATTTAACAATTTATCGGGGTAATGGAGGGGTGAAGAAGTTAAAATTCTGAAAATCAAGAAAACATTGAGGTAGCTGGTATTAGGATTAATGTTAACTTAGTCTTAGCATGTAAAGTTGTAAATTAAACCTATTATGTAATAAAGTTAAACCAAATAACAATAAACATCAAAAACTAATATACAGTAGTACAAAAGAAAAAAATATGTATCTAAGTATGTGGTAACCTAAAAGTATTTTGACAAGTATGCTTCAGAACACACGTCACTCAGTAACCCTGATGACTCCTCGACGTGTCCAGTGCGCGTCACTCACTGCCTGAGGTTGCCTCTATTTCACACTGTCAGTTTCTATGTGAGCATCAGCCGAGGTAGACAAAACCTATACTACCCTGTGCAGTATAATTAGTATTTACCTATTATTACACCATTCCTATGCTGCATAAGCTCTTTTATTGCTATCTGGAATGGCATGAAAAAATAAATAATAAGTTCACATTGTTCACACTTTTTCATGCAGTTTTGCTTTTTCTTTTTCTGCATATTAAACAATAAAATGTCTAAAAATCGCACCTACTCTGACGCCTTTCTTCGCTATGGCTTTGTGAATTTACCTTCTGGTGAAGAGGATAGACCCCAATGTGTAGTATGTCACAAAGTGTTGACAAATGAAAGCCTCAAGCCATCAAAACTCTCAGCTCACCTCCAGAAGTGCCATCCTCATTTTGAAATGAGGATCAGGCTTATTTTCAGTGCCGGGCTGTAGCACTGAAGAATATCCAGTTCGGTTCATCTGGAATTCAAGCCCCAAAGCTTCAAGCTGCAGTCGAAGCATCCTACTTTGTTGCATATAAAGTTGCCAAACAACAAAAATTCCACACCATTGCAGAGAATCTGATTAAGCCTTGTGCATACGAGATGGTAAGCAAGGTATGTGGGGAGGATCAAGCGAAGAAACTGAGTGTCATATCTCTATCAAACAACACAATCCACCGACGAGTCTATGACATGGCATCAGATATTCTGTCTCAAGTTACAACAGAGATCAAAGAAAACTCATATAACAAATTATCCTTGCAATTTGATGAATCGTGTGACGTAGCCAGTTGTTCTGTTCTCATTGGGTTCGTTCGTTACGTCCACCAAGTCAAGATCAAAGAAGAGTTCCTATTATGCGAAGATCTGCTGGCAACCTGCCCCCCAGTGGCTCAGCGGTACGTCTGCGGACTTACACGCTAAATCCGGGTTTCGATACCCGTGGTGGGCAGAGCACAGATAGCCCATTGTGTAGCTTTGTGCTTAAATCAAAACAACAACAACAACAACTGCTGACAACCACGAAGGGAGAAGATATCTTCAATATCATCAACAGTTTTTTTACCACGAATGGATTGGATTGGAACAGCATTCAACAGGTTGGGAGAGATGTTTATATAAAGTCTAGATTAGTATAAATACAATGAATTACATGGCATATAGTCATATAGTTTTATTTATTATATACAAGTAGCTGTAGTGTAGCTAATATTTTATGCATAATTCTGAAAAACAGTATCGTACCTGTCGTACTGAAGTACCAAAATAAATTAAATTAAATTAAAACCATATAATTATAACGCAAAAGATAAGTAAGAATGACTAACTGACGCAATCTATGATAGTTTTTTTTTTAATCTAGGTCTCCGTCGATGATGGGTTGTAATGGTGCATTACGGAGCCTCATACAAGCTGTGAATCCAGAAATTTCTGTAGATCATTGCATCATTCATCGGTACTCCCTTGGATCAAAAAGCCTGCCTGGTAACCTTTAATTAGTGTTTAAAGATGTGTTGAAAATCGTAAATTTCATCAAGTCCAGGGATTTGAATTCGCGCATATTCAGGGAACTATGCAAGGAAATGGGAGAGCAGTATCAAGTTCTGCTCTACCACACCGATGTTCGCTGGTTGTCATGAGGGAAGGTTGTACGTCGAGTCATTGAGTTCCGAACGGCTCTTCAGGAATTTCTGAAACAAGAAGAATCTCCTTTTGCTACCAAGTTCACTGACAAGGAGTGCCTTGCTCGACTTTGTTACTTAGCTGACATATTTGCGGAGCTGAACAGTGATAATCTGCAACTCCAGGGCCAAAACACGACTGTCATTGATGCCCATCACACTGTGACTGCATTTCTGGGAAAACTGAGACTCTGGATTCGACGCTTGGAGAAAGGAGTGATCGCTCAGTTTCCCACCATAGACCAGTTTGTTGAGGAGAATAGTTATGATACTGGATCACTTTTACAGACCATCAACAAAGAGATGAGCGACCATTTGAAGGGGCTTGAAACAAGCAATGCAGCACTACTTTCCAGAGAGTGACCTAAAAACAGCCAGTCTTCAGTGGATCATTCATCTCTTTTCTGTACCTGATGAGGCCATTCATGATGATGATTTCCCTGCAAAGGAGGAGTGGATCACAATGCGAGCAAATGAAGCCTTGAAAGTCAAATTTCAAAACCAAATTGCAGATTCCTTTTGAATTTCACAACTAGCTGACTCGCCAACTCTGTCCAAGAGAGCCTTGAAGTTGTTGGTATCATTCTCAACAACGTATCTGTGCGATAAGGGGTTCTCAACCATGCTGGGGTGAAAACAAAAAAGAGGACTCGCTTGAATGTTGCAAACGATGCCAGGCTGGCACTTTCAACCACAAAACCAAGAATTCCTAAACTATCTTCAAGTATGCAACTCCATCCATCCCACTGATGTTCTTGACATCTTTGGCAATATTCATTAGAAATGCACAATGATCAAATGCAACAATTAAAAGTGTAATTCAGTGTAAATAAATCATATAAATAAATTGTAAATAAATAAAGTGCAATACATCTCTAGTTTAATTCAGCCATATATATCAATGTTGAAAACATTTTGTGAAAGAGGTAACATGCTTAATGTGGCATGTTAAATTGGGTAACAAGCTGAAAAAGTTTGGGAACCACTGGTTTAGTATATGTAAGGAAGAGAAGCCACTTGGTGATTTCTATGAAACCAAATACAGCAGTGATGGTTATTATTTTGAATATACATAATGTTAATGATTATAATAGAAAAACTAAAAATAAAATGTCAATGCGAGTTAAAAGTTATCAAATTATGTCATGTAAAACACACAAACATGTCCTGCACGTATTAAAAAAATTAAGACAAACAATAAGGACTATATTAACAAATTAATAGTAACAAATTTAAAATATGTATTATTAATAATAAAATGGATCATTTAAGTGAAAAATAATTTAAAAACAATGATATCTGTGATAAACCAATAGGTGTTGAAAAGAGACTTCATGACCAGAATCATTTAACTGAATTATATAAAGGACTGCAATAGTTTTAGTCTATTATTTACAAATTGTTCATTCACTCCAATATTTATTCAGAGTATAACAGTATATATAATAGTCACCGGTTTATCAAAGAATTACAGTGGAATGATAAAAACGTTACTCTAATTCCAAACAACGAAAAAAAAAATCATTAAGTAAATATATCGGTAACTGAAACTATGATTCTTAGACTCATTTAAGTTTATGGCTCGCAGCTAAGATAGACAAAGTAGTGTTTCCCAGAAGATAAGTGTTACGTGTTTTATGTGGACTGAACGCAACAGAAAGACACAGATAGCAGCTTGTATAATTTTATTACGATGATATACTTATATGTGATAGACACAAAATAAATTATCCAATAGCAA
Organism: Carcinoscorpius rotundicauda; assembly: GCA_011833715.1. Taxonomy (NCBI): domain Eukaryota; kingdom Metazoa; phylum Arthropoda; class Merostomata; order Xiphosura; family Limulidae; genus Carcinoscorpius; species Carcinoscorpius rotundicauda. The sequence continues at coordinate 34,726,229 of CM022393.1, forward strand.
TAACAGATATCCAGTTTCAACCTTCAAAACCACTTATAATACAAAAAGGTACTGGCCTGTGCTTAATAATATGATCCACAATGAGTGTCCAAATCCGAAATCCAAAGTTCCAATCTAGGCGGGGAATTTAGTCCTACGGAGAAATTTATGAAGTTTGAATGGGTATTTTCAAAAAAATTCACAGTCCAATACGTGTTGGCTTTCGGTATAATCGGTAATTCGACTGAATCATAAAGATTGACGCTATAAAATAAATTCACCGCTTTAGTTGATCTAGCTCTATTCAGAAATTCAATTTGAATAATCACACGGCAAACGTTTAAACTTTCTCAAACGAGACAAACTTCTTGATCCGAGTGAAAACGGATGACTTCCTTCCCTCGCATCGCCGTCTGTTTATATACTAATCGCGTAACTTCCCAGAATTCTAGAGTACAGACACCAGGCCAATACAAATGATTAATCTATCTATTTCTAGAAATTTTTACATAAATAATTCTAAATGAATTTTAATTAATTCTAAAATGTTATTTTAAATTTCACTGGTTTAAACCTCGAAACAATAATATAAATATGGAAATTCAAACATGACATAACATGATTGTCGTTTACATAACATTTACATAACATAAGCTTTATCATATAATAAAGAAAGGAGTTTATCCTTATGATTATATGAATTCGTTTGATAAAGGTAATGAGACATAGTTATCACCAAAAAAAATTTACAGTATAATGAACGAATTTGATATTTCAGATGCTACAACCATGTGATAAACGTTTAAAGAGAGTTTAATATACAAAACATGGGAAAATATTCTGATTTCTATATAAGATTCATGTTATGTACTCGTAGATATTTTTGAAAACTATAGAGATGCTTGTTTGAATACGTATAGATAAGACCCTGCTTGGTATTACGAAACTGAATTAGAATTATTGACTGAATAGAATATGATATGATCCTAAAGTGTGAGAAAGATATTCATGGAAGTACATCACTGCGTTTTAATAAATATTTCAAAGCAAATAATAAATACATAAAAGGATATGCTCGTAATAACACTTCTAATTATTTATCTTACCTGTATGCGGATGGTCAGTAAGACAAAATTTATCCTATTGAAGATTTAATTAGAGTGATACAAATATTAATGTAATGAAAGTAAGTGGTGATTTTAAAATATGTTTTACGTAGACAGTACTGTAATAAAATATGCTAATTTAAGCCTAACTCCCCATATAGTGTTACAACAAAATCATTTGTTGATTTTTCATTAGATGGTTATGGATGTTACATGAACAATCATGTATAAGCTACATTTCATGAACAACTGATTCCAAATTTAAATTATATTAACTATTTTCTACATTTTTTGTGGGTGGGGCATTCTCCCCCCTAGCAATAGGTGCTGTTTTTTGATCTTACATATTAGATCCCTCCTTTTAAACATTCGAATTACAGATATGAGTTGCCTTTAAAATACTATTATTATTACTATTTTACAGTAGAGTAACATTTTACAATTGTATGTCTAGTTCTGCTTATTTTTTCATGGTGGATTAGTTTGGTTTGTTTTCGATTTCGCGCAAAGCTACACAAAGGCTATCTGTGCTAGCCGTCCTACATTTTGCAGTGTAAGACTAGAGGGACGGCAGCTAGTCATCACCACCCACCGCCAACTCTAGGGCTACTCTTTTACCAACGAATAGTGGAATTGACCATCACATTATAACGACCCCACAGATGAAAGGGCGAGCATGTTTGGTATGAGGGGGATTTAAACCCGCGACACTCGGATTACGAGTCGAGTGCCTTAATCACCTGGCATGCCTGGCCGGTCATGGATGAAGTCAATAATGTAGGAATTAGAGACGGCTCAGGATGCTAGATGATCATTAGCTGAGTCAAGTGATGTGTCCACTTCCATTTCTTTCGCATTTGGATCATTCTTTTCAAGTTCATTAGCCATCCGTACATAGACTTTTTATTTGACGACATTTTTATCCTAATACTTGTTTGTCTATAATAGGGCGTGCGGGAGTTATTAGGTTATAGAGTGTATGATAAAGTTTTATAACTTTTGCATATAATAATAATAATAGGTAGTAAAAGATCGTGAAAACCTTTTTGCTTTTTTAAATGATGATACAGTTATAGTTACCGCTAAAGCTACGTTGATGCAAAGCCTGTTGAGGAAAGATGATGGTGAACGAAAATCAGAAATCACAGTTTTTACTGTCTGTCGATTTTCGACTTTGGGACGTTCTGGATAGCTATAAAGCGGCATATACATCATAAATAGAGCGACTATGCCAAATAGCTCTTCTTATTTAGCTAATGATGACCTGTAGAGAAGAAAATCACGATAACTTGCACCACCTGTCTCGGGGTGGAGATATATGAGCAAATAATACAGTTTGCGTATTTGTCTATCTCCTCAAACCATATACGTTGTAGTTTATGCCCGCTTCGTCTATCTCGAATACTATTCTCTTCCTCTTGAAATATACTATGTTCTAAGGAACTTATCGAAAAGGGTGGATAGTAAAGGGATATGTTATATTCAGTTGCAAATATTAGACCTTCTACTTACTTTCTTTAAAATAAAAAGAATGAAAACACGTTAACAGATAATTTAGTTAAAAATAACTCATACATCAGATTTTAGCTCTAACTATTAATTGCGTATTTGCTGAATTTTGCCCAAAGCTACTTTAGAGTTACCCGCGCCAGAGTGATAGACCGGATGAAAAGCAGCTGGTCAACATTAGCTACCGCTAAAACTTAAGCTACATTTGACAGCGAAAAGTGGAATTAACTACACATTAAACGAAAAGTGGAATTAACTATAGCCCACTGCTTCTATTTTTGTAATACTAAATATATGGATAAATATTAGAAATAAACACGGGTGTTTATCCAGAGTTTACTTTAATTAAAAAATACTTATTTAAAATATCTTTTTCAGCTTCCTTTTCAATAAGCAATAACCCATTAGTTACCGTAAATATCTCAGTTTATTTTTCCTTTCCTAATGCTTGTTCAGATTGAAATAACAAACTAAGCACCAAAACAGAAACTAATTCCTTATTTAAGGCTCTTTCCTTTAATCCACGAAAATTGCTTGTTAGCTCTTTAAAGGTTTGAGAATTCTACAGGTTATCCTGAAGCAGCGATGATTCTTAGAAACATGTATTGTTTGTTTTTGAAATTCGCACAAAGCTACTCGAGGGCTATCTGTGCTAGCCGTCCCTAATTTAGCAGTGTAAGATTAGAGGGAAGGCAGCTAGTCATCACCACCCACCGCCAACTCTTCGGCTACTCTTTTACCAACAAAAAGTGGGTTTGACCGTAACATTATAACGCCTCAACGGCTGGGAGGGCGAGCATGTTTAGCACGACTGGAATACGAACCCGCGACCCTAAGATTACGAGCGGATGCCTTAACGCACTCGGCCATGCCAGGCCACAGAAACATGTAAAAAATAAATAAATAAACATAAGTGTGTGTGTGTGCGTTTCTGTTTTCTTAGAGAAAAGCCACATCGGGCTATATGCTGAGCCCACGGAGGGGAACCGAACCAAGTAAACGTAAGAACATGGGATCAGTAAAATCGAAACTGTTGAAGTTCTCTTAAATATTAATGCAGATAAACGTGTATTATAAACATAAACCAATTCAAATGATGAAAGAGCTTATACGGTAAACTCAAGCAGCTAAAAAAAACACACATGTAACCATACATTTAAAAATTACGAAAACAAACACAGAACTTTCTTCCGGTAGCCAATGACGACCATATAAGTGACGTAAACCTTGAAGCACAAAATACGTTTGTGGTAATTAAGGAAATATAAAGAATACAACCACATAAGAAGTATACAATTATGTTAAATGTAACTATAAGATAAAGGAAAATAAAACGAATGAAACACGAAGTTTAATGTTTTATATTTGGTTTTGTAGGACAAGCTATGAACTCGTTACCTGTATAAATTAATTCGGCAGAAAATCATTGTCTGAGTGTCAGTGATGTCGAGAAAACCCACTTGTAGAGAAATATACATGCAAAAACGGCTCGTTTGGGTTAATATTTTACGTAGAAGAGCGAACAACGTTTCGACCTTCTTCGGTCATCGTCAGGTTCACACACACAAAAAAAACTCTTCTACGCTCTTCTACGTAAAATATTCTCTCAACCCAAACGAGCCGTTTTTGCATACATATTGTCTCAATGTAGTGGAATTACTTGTTCATGTTAAATAAACACTTTTTTTTAAATAGAAAAACTTTTCTACGTACAAAACTCTAAAAATACAACACACATATGAATAAAAAAGTTTCATTTTTTCTTATAAACACATTTTTTTCGATTTTTAGTATAAGCACACTAAACTAAACAACCGTAACTGATGTTTTTACCATCAACTAACTGTGGAATATTTTGAGTAATTTATTACGCTTAATTTCGCAAGAAAATAAACGAGGCGTATCTGCACAATCTGTTCGAACCTTGAAGTACTAAATTAGAGGGAAATCATCTAATTAATACCACTCAACACATATGCTATTCTCCACCAACAAAGAGTGGAATTGAGTGTTACTCTATATCGCCTTCACAGATCGAAGAGAGAGTTTGATAGATGATGGGATTCGAACCCACGGCCCGTGGAAAGAGAATTGATCTCCTTAGCCGCTAAGTCATGTTAAGCCCGAATAAATGTTTTTATATACACTTCAAAACCTATTATTAAAATAGAAAGAGTCACTAGAGACAGGCGGATATTAATTGTAACACCTCAACTATTTGGATAATAACAATGAACTGTTAGAAAGGATCTTAAGCCCACAGTCGATAAAATAAATCGCAAAAGAGAGAGAGACAGTCTGCGCATTTCACTACACGATTAACATACATTGCTGGTCAAAATCTTAAGGCCAATGAACATGGAAAAAAAATATGCATTTTCCGTTGTTAGACTCAACCACTTACTTGAGTAGAGCTTCAAAAGATGAAAATAAGAAAAGGGAAAGTAGAAATAAAAATAAAAACTTTTTAGCATTTAATGGGGAAAATGTGAACACTATGAAATTAGCCTAAATATTAGCTGGTCAAAAGTTTAAGACCATACTGAAACAAAGCGTTAATCGATAAACACATAATGAAATTTAGTAATTTTGTTCAAGTATTAGCGTTGTTAACATCTCCCACTGACATCTCCTGTGTTACATTGGGTAAAATCAGGGCAAAGGCTAAAAAGTTGACACAGTTTGAACGAGGCAGAATTGTCGAGCTGCAAAAGCAAGGTCTCTCTCAACGTGCCATCGCTGGTGAGATTGGACGTAGTAAAACTGCTGTTGCAAATTTCTTAAAAGATCCTCATAAATACGGAACGAGAATTTCAATTGGTCTTCCCAAGAAAATTTCGTCGGCATTAAGCAGGAGGATTTGATGAGAGGTCCGGCAAGACACCAGCTGATCGTTGAACCTGATTAAGGCCCTTACGAAAGCAGAATGCAACTCAAGAACAGTAAGACGGCATCTACGAGGGAAAGGCATTAAAAACCGTAAACATCTTCAAAGACCACGCCTCCTTCCACACCTCAAAACAGCTCGGTTAAATTTTGCTGAGTAACACCAAACATGGGACGTAGAAAAGTGGAAGAAGGTTTTGTTCTCTGATGAGAAAAAATTTAACCTGGATGGTCCAGATGGCTTCCAACGTTACTGGCACGATAAGCATATCCCACCGAAGACATTTTCTACCACTCAGTTGGGGAGGTTTCATCATGATCTGGGTGTTTTCTCCTTCCATGGAACAATGGAGCTTCGGGTTATACAGGTGCGTCAAACAGCGACTGGCTAAGCTTCATTGACATGTTGGAGGAAGCATCCTCATTGATTGAAAGCTCTCACTTGTGTGGAAATAACTGGATATTTTAGCAGGACAACGCTGCAATCCACAATGCCCGCAGCATAAGGACTTTTTCATGGCGAATAACGTGATTCTTTTGAACCATCAGCGTGTTCGCCTGAACTGAATTCCATTGAAAATGTTTGGGGGTGGATGGCAAGGGAAGTCTATAGAAATGGACATCAATTCCAAACAGTGCATGATCTTAGTGAAGCCATCTTCACAATTTGGAATAACATTCCAGCCAGCCCAAGTTGGCAGTGGGTAGTGAAGACTAGCTGCCTTCCCTCTAATTTTATTTTATTAAATTAGGGACGGCTAGCGCAGATAGTCGTCATGTAACTTTGCGTGAAACTCAAAAACAAACAAACTTTTTTATCGTTGTAAGTCCGTAAACCACAGCTACCAAGAAACCAGTATTTACGTATTTTTTAAACGATCACATAAATAACATTTTTTCTTTATTTTAAATTAGTTAATTTTATCAATATTATTGATCATTATAGTCGTAAAAATTGTGTGTAATTATTATTGATTTTGTACTTTTCAAAATTCCATTTTTAGTTTAGCAACTGAATTTCGGAGTAAAGTTAACCACCTAAGCTAGCTGAAATTTATGAAGTACTGTTATATTTACGACTGCAAATATCTTTAACATTTAGAGTACCCAACTGATGGTAAATGATCTTTAGTTATTATAGAGTCTGTTTTGTGTATATGTGTGTATTGGTTCATGATATTAGATACTTCTAGTTAGTTTGTTGTACAGGTTTAGCTTTATTAATTGGCATGTCACTTCTTTAGTTCTGGTAAAGTTGGTTTGCTGAGTAATTGGAATTAATAATAATGTAAAGGCAATAGGAAATGAGACTTGATTGGTATATAAACCATAAAATGTGTATAAAAAGAAAAACAACGTATAGAGCTGATATTATAACAATAAAGTGGGTGTAATGAAAAAACAATAACGTTTTTGATTAATGTGGATGTAACAGTAGGTGTGACTAATAAAGCAGCAACAACTCATGTGATTAAGTTCCCCTTTTTTCTTCCCGATGGTGTTTGGGTATTTGCCCTGGAGGGTCAGGTTCACTTTGACCTCTTCCTCCTTCCTTAACATATTTTCCCTAACTCGTGATGTTATGTTAGGTCCTTTTCAGGGCAATGTCCATTTATAGTCTCTTATTCACAGTAGTCAAGCTTGCTGGTGGCATTTTTTTTTTAATCTTATTATTATTTTAAAATACATAAGTATGTAAATTATAAATACAAGATTTAAAATTTATACACATACATATTTTAATTTAATTTATTTTTTTTTCTTTATATTTAATATATATGTTAATTGGGGAGAGGTATTTAGGAATATCTTCATCATGTATAAGGTACCTATCTAGTTCGCATAACAAATCATTTTTCTTCCAATTTTTGTTAAAATACCTAATTGTAATATTTAGGAGTCTATCTGATATTATTGGTATGTTCGAGTAATTATGGATGAATTTAGATGATGTTGCTCTCGGAACTCTGTATGCTGTTGTGAGAAGTGCATTTTGTATTTTTTGTAGTTTGGTTTTGATTGTTACATTACTTACAGTTACCCATGCTGGAGCTGCATAGTCTATTACTGGTCTAATATATGTTTTGTATATTTTCAAAATATTATCTGTGGATGCTCCACTGTGTTTACCAGTTAGACTCCTAACATAGTTGGTTCTTCGCCAAATTTTATTTTTAATTTCGTTGACATGTTTGATCCAAGTTAATTTTGAATCATAAGTCAGACCTAAAAATTTTGCTGATTGGGCAATCTGGAGCAGCGTGCCATTCATATATATTTCTAACTGTTGTTTTCTGTGTTTTGGCGATTTCGTAAAGAGTACGAGCTGAGTTTTTGCTGTGTTTATTTTAATTCTATATTTTTCACAGTATTCACTAATTCTATTTAATTGTGGTTGTATGTTTGTAGCTGCTATCGTGGGTGTTGCAGCACTTTTCCAGATTGCCACATCATCTGCGAACTGTGATGAGAATCTATGATTTGGATCCTTCAATGGCATATTGTTAACATACATGATGAAGAGTATAGGGCTAACCACCCCTCCCTGCGGGACACCAGCTAGTGGAGTAAAGTATTCGGAAAAAGTTCCTTCTACATTTACTCTACATTTTCTGTTTTCCAGAAAGTTAGATAACCAGCGAATAATTCCTCGCGGTAGTTCCATTTCATTCATTCGGAACCTTAGACCATCGTGCCAAACGGTGTCGAATGCTTTCTCGATATCGAGGAAACAAGCGACTGTACATTCTTTTTTGTTGAAACTATCTATAATGGTTTCGGTTAATCTTATTAAATGATCTGTCGTTTGTCTAAATTTTCTGAATCCATTCTGTTCTTCTGGTAATTTTGATGTTACCTCCAGGAATGTGGAGAGTCTATTACTTATTATTCTTTCGAGAATTTTGCCTACACAGCTGGTCAGACTGATTGGTCGATAGCTATTTGGTTTATTCGCTGGTTTTCCTTCCTTATGGAACATTAAAATATTTGCTAGCTTCCAAGAAACTGGGATATATCCTGAGGATAGCGATAAGTTAAATAGAGAATTTAGATGGTCAAACAATTTCGGAGTGCCGTTTTTTAGGAGAATAGCTTGTATTTCGTCTTCTCCTGGCGCTTTGTTTTTGGTGTTTTTTATTGCTTCTAGTATTTCATGTAGGGATATTTCCTTTGTTAGTAATGTGCTTTCAAAATCAGTGTTAGAACTTGTATTTGTATCAGTTATGTTTACTGGAAATATTGGTTCATATTGATGTTTATTGTTTGCTATGTGATTAGTGACTTTATTGTAGAAGTGTGTATTCATTTCTGGATCTGTGTGAGTTTTAAATGTATTTTGGAGTTGATCCTTGAAAGCTTCGGCTATTTCTTTATTTGTACGTGTTTGGATAATGTTTGTTTGTGTTTTGAATTTCGCGCAAAGCTACTCGAGGGCTATCTGCACTTCGTTGGATAAAGAGTGATTTTTCAAACTGTCAGTGCTAGAATCCTGGTTTCGACTTTATACTATAGACAAAGCTTGAATAGCTTATTGTATACCTTCATGCTAAAATAAACAAAAATATGTGAATAGCCTAGAACCAAAAAACAACGTGTACAACACACGGGTAAAACACTCGATAGACTTCACTTGTGCACAAGGTATTACTAAGGAAAACTGTACATAGAGTACTTGATAATGGAAGTTTAAAAAACACGTGATTTTTGATAACAAAACAAGAGTATAGGTTGCAGCATACATCTAGTAACAGATGGTGTTTTAAACAGAATATATAATGTATCCATGGTATATGGGTAAAGGTGATTTATAAGGCAGCATGAACACAATGTACGGCAACAAAAACTTATAAAACAATTGGAATGCTGCAAACTATGTATGTTAAGTAAAGATGTATTGGTTACTGTACCCTTGGTGTTTGGTAAGAGACATATATAAAACACTGTGGATATAATACATATTTACTGTCGATGTATGTAGTTGCTGCATACAAGGTGGACAGCAACAGAAGATGTGAAAGATAATGTAGAGACTGTAAACGAGCTGTATTTTGGTATCATACAAAGAATGTGTGGTAACACGTCATAAAAATCGTATAGATAAAATACTTTTAAGACGACTTGTAGTAATAACGAGTTTTTTAAATTAGTGTAAGTATTCTATACCGGATAAACGGTAACCAAAGAAATACGATACAATGTACAAGTAGGCTGTACAGATGGTACTTGGTATAAAATAATTGAAAAAGATTTTTTAAAATTGTACAAAAGTACACGAAACAAAAGGCTTTTATTAAAAGTGCTTAGAGCAAAGAAACGTCTTAGTTACTGCATTATATATAAAAAATTGTTTTCTTTTATCCATTAAAGTAAATATAGCTTATAGTTAAAGTCAATGAATTAGATTACATTTAATATATTTGAAAAACGTGCATATCTATCCTACGTAAAGGAAATTTAATCTTTTTATAATTTTTATTTTCGTGCCTTCATTTATAACATTTTGTCACTTTAATCTTTCTAAGTCATCTTTTCTTGTCAAGTTCAGTTCTGTCATCGTCCGAGTTAAAAAAGAAATTCACCGCCAGCAATTTTTCTTCCACAATTATTAACTAATCCCATTATTTCAAAACTATTTCTCTTTCATATGCTGTAGAAGTATTTAAAAAACACAACAGATGGTGCTTGAAATAGTTCTCTAAAATTTCTACTGGGCAAATATGCTAAAGGCGTTTGTACGTAAGTGTTGTTTATCAGTCATTGAAAAGGTTAAGAGTGTGTTTAGGTTTCTTGACTGTTTGCTTAAAAGGCAATAGAGGCTTTGTAGTACCGCAATATGTCAAGAGCAGACGATAATTCTGTGCCCAGAATAACAGAGAAAATGGTAAGTTTTCGAATTACTCGTTACTTCACGTTAACTGGATGCTTTGATTACGATCGTTAGGATCTGTCTTCCGCATTTTACCTCTTTTGGGTTTGACCCTCGTGCATGTACGTTATAGAGCTGTCTGGGGTGGAGGATGCATATCGTATAAAATCACTCAGTCATATCCAAAAACAACTTTTAAATATATTTTTCGTCATTTCGAAGCAATATCAATATTAATTCCCTCATTAACATTGAGAGAAACTTGTGTCGAATTTTACAAGGGTTTATTTTCTTCCATGTCATATCTTTACCGTCGTACTAATAAAAAAGTGCTATCACAAATCATAAGAAAAACCCATCTCTATATATATCTGTATCCATATATATATCTTTTTTCATTATATATTTATGAACTATATTTAATTATTTTTCTCTACACCATAAAAAATATGGTTGTTCTCAAGTGATCTTATTTTTTAAACAACAGAATAGATGTTTTCCTGTCAAGTAATTAATCCCAGGAAATTACTCTTTATCTCAATTTTCATTTTTGTTACAACAACCTTGTTTTAAACATATAACAGTCTAAAAAAGATAATTGAACTAAACCAATCTACAATACGTCTTCGATTTTTTTTTTTACATTTCTACGTCAATGTCGACGTTTTAGGTCTCAACAGAACATAGAAATTTATTATTATATTTGTAAAGTGTTTATTGTTCCTTGTCATTATTCCTACAATTACAGATTATTTTGGTGTTTTTGTACATTTAATTTCATAGGTTAAGCAACACGGTACGATGTGAACTAATAAAATATATTAACTTTAGATTAATTAATCTTCTTTTTCTATCATTAATACTAGCAAAGTTTGTTGTCCAATTTTTATATTTGTAATTTTATTCATGTTAGAGCTCTATATGTAGTTCTGGATTAACTTTTATGTCTGGGTATCATTTAAAATTATATATAGAATATCAACTTTGAGATTCAAATTTGACGTCCTCAGATCGTAGAGAAAAGCACACAAATGTCGCCTTGGAAGTTTTGTTATACTTACAGCTGTATTATATCAAAACCTTTCCCAATCTGTTCAAACTGCCTGAAATTAAATTCTAATATCCTGTCGACTTTCAAATCAATCAAAATATACTTATCTGAATTAAACCTCATAATGCGAAAAATTTATTATTTTTAGTATGTTCATTTGGTTCAAAATTTCCCTTTTTATAATTTTTATTTGTTTACTAACATCATCATATTAAAAGCATTATAATTATAAGAAAAATCTAAATCAGCAAATCAGTATCGAGACATATACCCCTAAGAAGATATTAAACTTCAGAGAACCTTTACCGGTATCACTACAAAGATTAGGAGAATATTTTTAAACGAAACAAAAATTCGAACTTTCCTAATTCCAGTTAAAGCACATGTAGAATCAATTAACATGACAACATGCAGAGAGTAACAGTCTTGCTGTACTTTCTCGATTTATTTTTAACTTATTTCTGTGGCTGTAATGATTGCAGGAAAACATTAGGAACGCTATACAAGTGATACTAATACAAATAGGAAGGTAGAATAACTGAGTACCAAACCAAAACTGAAAGAAGGGTAACTAAAGATTGATAACTTGTTGGATGATGGATAGTTTGAGGAAATGAGTATTTATACGTAACCAGAGTATGACTTACTGAAAATTGATAAATAAACAGAAGAGGGTAACTGAGTTTTGATGTATAGCCAGAAAAAGAGTAGCTACGTATTGATAAAGAGACGATACATAAAAAATGACCATTAGAAAGTAGTTGACGAAGGCTTGTTTCGTGATGTTTGATCTTCAGAAAACAAAATTTTATGGTTTTCAAATATATAAAAAGTAATAACTTGAAAATCTTAGTTTAAGACAGAATGTTTGTATTCTTCAGTTCTTTAAAAAACGAAGGTTAAAAACCAAATGGTTTTTTTATAAGTTTTAAATGCATTTTTGTTGTCTGTATTGAGCACAAAACTGTACAAGGAGCTACATGTCTTCTGCCCAGCACGGGTATCAAAACCCGGTTTCTAGTGGTATAAGTCAGTAGAACTATCGTGTGTTCCTGGGAGGTACTTTGAAGCGACAGTTAACGATCATAGCAAGGACGAAAATTGTCTACTGAGAGAAAACATCCAACTAGCAAAAAACTAAGAAAGATTTTTTAAATGTTTTGTAAGTAACTTGCCAAATTGAAATGCCTATGATATCAGATAAAACGCAAACTACAACTATATTATAAAATAAAAGCTACTCAACAAAGATTTTCTCTTCAGTCTCATTCTTTCTTTCTAAAACGATACTATAATGTGTAGACATAAGTAAGTAGCTGCTTGTGTTATAGCATTCAGCACGTGTTGTAACTTAAATAACTCTCAGCATACTAGGGCTTATATAAAAAAGTATTCGTTCTTTCTTTGCTACTAACATACGTATGTGAATGTCAAAGGTAGTGGGGTTTAAACGCATGGTACACTGTTTAAAAATGGCTTTTGTACGTTCTACTAATTTCAACAAAGTTAAACCTTTACCAAATTCATCGTGCAAAAGATTGAGTAAGAAAAGCAATATTTTCGACAGGTAAATAAAACAGTAAAGTTTTAAAATATATTTTTGCTACTTTACTCTCAAACATAAAACCAGTATCGCGTTACCTTTGTATAAAATGTTTATCTGTACCAGTTATTGTAAATACCACTAAGGACTTTTTTTACACAGTGAAAGCTTATTCAGTTTACAAAAAAAATAATAATATCGAAATTTACCATATTTCTTTAGCTGCTTAGATGCACTTATTTTAAATAACTGTAACATAACAGTTGACTAACGTTGTTGTCTTCTCAAACAATTATTTTGAGAAAATTGTTTTTTACGGTCTTTCGCTTGTTGTGTTTCATATTTCTGTATTTCCGTTTTAGTAGAATAATAAGTATGCAAACACTTAAATTCTGAAGTTTCTGTTACAAAACGAGATAATCTAAACCTTGTCCGACTAAAGTTATCAACAACATAATGTACGATAGTGTAGCTCTGGCCTTAGTTGTCTATAATATGATGTATGATTGTGTAGCTCTGACTTTAGTTATCTTTAATAAATTACACAAAATAGTCTAGCTCTAATCTATATTTAATTATCTATAATAAAAACTGCACTAAATAATCTAGGTCCGGCATAGCCAGGTGGGTAAAGGCGTTCGACTCGTAATCTGAGTTTCGCGGATTCGAATCCTGATCGCACCAAAACATGCTCGCCCTTTCAAGTGTGGGGGCGTTATAATGTTACGGTCAATCCCACTATTCGTTGGTAAAAGAGTAGCCCAAGAGTTGGCGGTGGGTGGTGATGAGTAGCTGCCTTCCGTCTAGTTTTACACTGCTAAATTAGAAAAGGGCTAGTGCGGATAGCCCTCGTGTAGCTTTGCGCGAAATTCAAAAACAAACAAATAAAAACCAACTAATTAATCTAAATATCTTGATTTATCTATAATAAAATGCACAAGATAGCATACAATAAACAACACCAGACAGTTTAGTTGTGGGTATCTTGAGTTACTTATAATACAAGTGCTACCTAGATAGCTTATCTTGGGTTATCTATAATAAAATACACGAGATAATTTAGCTATTACCTATTTTGAGTTGCGTACTATAAAACGCACGAGAGAGTCTATTTTTTACCCATCTTGAGTTACCTACAATAAACTACACGAGATAGTTTAGCTCTGACCTATCCTCAGCTATCTATAATACTCTACACGAAATAGTCTCGCTCCTGGAATTACACAAATTAAAAAAGTTACCTGTAATAGAATCATTATAATTATGTCACTTGTCTACAGTTAGTTTTCCACATTTTCTGTATTGTTGTTGATTGTTCATATGTTTATCTCATAATAATCACTAAACATTTTGAGTTTACAAAACGTTTAAGAAAATCAGAAAAATCTGGCTGGAAAATATTACTATATAATTACAAAAACAAAACAAAAAGTATTTAGTAGCGTAGTTTTTATTTCTTTTTTCTTGTTTTTTGAGTACACAAGTCATTTTGTAAAGACGACTTTTGCGTTTTTTATTAAAAACATAATATTTGTATTGTATTTAACTTTATTAGTGACAATACTATCTAATGGAAAACTGTAAAAGCTATAGCACATTGAATAAAATTCAAACGTAATAAATAGGCATTCACTGAGATTTTATCCCGGGAATCATAGCAGTCAATCTGAGGTATGAAGTTTTTATTTTTATACATAATTGTATCACTTATATGAATAAAATATTTAGTCTTGATATAGCGTATACCCGGTATCATATCAAAATCGGATACAATTTTCTCCGATATGACTAATCACAAAAAAGGAGCTTGATAATCCGAGTGTTTTTAGAAAATAGGCCTTTTAAATGGTTAAACGAAAAAGTTTCCAATTCTATCTGATGAAAAATTTTGCATTTAGAAATTGGGATGTATTCTTTTGTGATTTATCTACTTTTTAGCTTTACTATCCAATGTAGAACTGGACATGGTCTACTGTTACCGTACTGGATTTCAATCCCTATAGCTCATATTTCACGTCTTTTTCTTGTAAAACTTAAATGGCTATTTGGAACGCGGACGATATATATATATATATTGAAAATTCTGAAATCCAGTTATGCATTTAGGTGTAAAACTTGCTGAAGATCTAATACATGTTATATAGGGTGAAAAATAATTTAGTTATAGCTGATTTGATACTCTTTCAGTTTTATCATTTCCTTCAACTCTCCAAATTAGAGTGAAAATCTAAAAGTATTTTTAAGCAAGAGATATTGTTTACAAATAAATGAGTTGTATTAAAAGCAAGAGTTGATATTACTATATATTGTCATGTAAACTGCATGTTTTAAATAGTTTTTGATATTTCTACATAGCAGAAACACAATGATGATAAGTGTAAATGTTATGCTGAGGAATATCTAATGTGTTAATTTTCTTATTAAAATAACACAGGGATACTTTAACAAGTTAATAATCAACATTGTTGAAATAAATTTATTGTGACATATCATTCATAATCCTATATTAATTTACATTGTGTGTTTGTTGGTAGTTAGCTTCTTTTAATATTTTTGAAACTAACGAGATGAGAAATAAGACCAAACTTGGCAGGTGGATTCGAGATGGCTTGGGAGAGTGACCTTATCTTTATATCGTAGATCATTAACAAGGGGTATCAAAGGTGTCTAAGACGCACCCTCACGGCCACTCAAGCATGACTAGATCTAGAAATAAGTTTTTATTAGCGCTGAACTTGAACCTAGTACCGTATTTTGTGTTCCTGGTTCATAGAATCATTTCTATAGTATGATAGTCGAGTTCTTGAAACTAAACTCGAACCCACACTCTGCTTTCTCGATATTGAGAAAGCTTTTGATACAGTGGGGCATAATGATTTACGTCATAGGTTACAGGAAATGGCTTTACCCCAGGAAACTATTCGCTGGCTGTCCAACTTCCTGGAAAACAGAATGTGCAAAGTAAATGTGGATGGGGCCCACTCAGAGTCCTTTTCACCCGAAGCAGGAGTCCCGCAGGGAGGGGTTGTTAGCCCTATATTATTTATCATGTATGTGAGTAATATGCCTCTGTCGGACCTAAATTTAGGTTTTGCATCACTGTTCGCTGACGATGTAGCAGTCTGGAAAAGTAACCCCACTCCGTCAATAGCAGCCACGAACCTACAATCAGTACTAAATAACATCAAAGAATACAGCCAGAAATACAGAATCAAAATCAATATTCCGAAAATCCAAGTGATATTATTCACCAGACTGAATAAGCTAAAAAAAGATCCACCAAACCTCTACATGAGTGAATTCAAAATTAAAGTGGTTACAGCACACTAAAAATATAATGAAACGAATCTGGAAAAGAGCAAACTATGCAAGAAGTCTTTCAAGTAAAATCCAAGGGACATCACCAGACAATATACTCAAAATCTACAAAACGTACATAAGACCCGTAATAGAATATGTATCACCTGCCTGGATTAACATAGCACCCAAACACTTACAGAAACTTCAATGAATACAAAATTCAGTTCTAACTTCGGCATATAAAGTACCACGAAGCACATCATCCACTTTCATGCACAAGTATGCAAACAGACACAATATCTGAAATACTCTTGCATAATTCTCTAAAATATTTAAATAAGAATTGGCATAAGAATAACTTAACGTGTAATCTCGACAGATACCACGTACATGATGTAAATAGTCCTAAATACCTCTCCCCTTTTAACTTGTATTTAAGAAATGTTACACAAGCTGGCCACCTTTCACTAGACAATTAATTTTATTTATTTATTTATTTTTATCATTATTTTTAATTTTCTTATTTATTTTATTATTTTATTTCTATTGTTACCACAAGAAGTAGTAGCATTTTCTCCATGGATAAAAACAATATAAGAAGAAAAAGGAGAAAAGTACAAAAAAACTTATATGAAAAATACAAAAAAATATATATATAAAGAAAAAAATTACAAGAAAAATAGTTAAAATAGGAAAACAAAAAACAAAAACTTGTGCGTCCATGCATGGATTGTGCCCTGAAATGGGTCTGAATACGATGTTATACTTTTGCTCAGGTCCTAAGCTTTAAAAAATATATA
Organism: Carcinoscorpius rotundicauda; assembly: GCA_011833715.1. NCBI lineage: Eukaryota > Metazoa > Arthropoda > Merostomata > Xiphosura > Limulidae > Carcinoscorpius > Carcinoscorpius rotundicauda. The sequence continues at coordinate 34,743,270 of CM022393.1, forward strand.
TCCCTAACGACAGACGCTATCAACGTTCGGGAGGGAGGAAGAGGTCTAATGTACCTGACCCTCCTGGGAATTTAACGACATCAATACCCAAATACTCACACGGAGAAACTCCTGGTCAACCTCGGGAATCGACATATCATGTGCTCAGGTACCATGGGTGAGTGTTCTCATTGAGTTTTTCTTTAGATGCAGTATCTCAGAATAATTTATATTCATGACTATTAATAACAAAACAGCTTGATAAGTACGTTTGGACATCTGAGAATGATGATGGGCCTCTTTCCAACAGAGAGTGGAGTGAAGATATTTTATGGTATTTTCACAAGATTTGCCGAACACATTTATAAAGATGAGATAATGTTACCGGATTAAGTTTTACTTACAAGACTATTATTACTGACTAAGGATATTAGGTAAACTGAAACTTAAAACCAGATCTAGAACTGAAACGATAAGGTCATTTTTGAACACATTTCTGAGTTCTAGTGTGATCGAGGTTCTTTATCCCGTTATCAAAAAACTTTCAAGCAATGACAGCGATAAAGATACATATACCTTTTTTATTTTCTGTTATAATGTCCTGTTGACAATATATAATGGTAGCACTCGGTTTTCAGCAAAATAGGCTCTCTAAATTGGCTTGTGTTATATTCTCACTATACATTTTACTTCTGCTAAGCCTAACAGTTACAATGCAGTATACTACTTTGTATTTACTTATTTCCATTCAAATTATTTACAAAATTAAGAACCTTCCAATCACAATACATTTATCTAATTCTTTTTATAATTTGTAGACATATAAATTCTTAATGCTGGAAAGTGGTTTTCGAATAATTCATAACCCCCAAAAAATTACAATTTAAAGTTTATCTTTTAGAATTATTTTAAGGAAGGCTATGCGTTTTAAAAGTAACCTGTATTTTTTTATTGTTAATCCTTCTTCTAATGTATTAGAATTTTTAATAATGAGTAGTTTAAAGGTTTGAGTGCGCTTTAAAAATTGTAATATGTAATATGCAAGTTATCAAATCACGTAACAACCTCAACTGATATAAAGTCGTAGTGAAACAGAAGATATCAGAACTGTATAATTGCATAGTTTAGCTGTTTGTACGAGACGTAATGCCATCAAAAACTGAAAGTTTTGGGCAGTATATATAACAGCCTTTTCCTATGCCAAATACCCATACAATTCAATCGTAAAACTGTTCACAAATCAGATAGTTAGAGTTTTTAAGACACTTACTTGATTTAGAAAACAAAGGAGCATGGCTCAATTTGAATGGCAAACCAAGAACATAAATATTACCATAGTGACGGTTTGCATTATAATGGAAAAGTGCTACAAGTCTGCGCACACAAGTTGCTTCTACGACATATCTATTCCACTGGTGCATACCTTAAGAAGCTAGAAATGAATCGAGTATCCCTGCTATTCCATATGAAAATACGATTGTCAAGCCTCTAGACACAGTGGCCATAGAAATCTTTGTAATCAGGGTGTTAGAAAGAGTGCTGTGAATCGTCTTCCTTGCACATTAGATCCATTACAGAAATCAACAAGAAGGGGTGTGCATCTAACATAAACATCTATCGACAGGGAATTTTATAAATAACTGAATCAATCTAGAAGGTTTCTCAAGATGCATAGTTGTCAAATAAGGCATACTGAATGAAGCGAAATGGACTATATCAACATGGTAAGGCTCCAAGAGTGTTTTAATATAACCTACTCAACCTTTGTATATAAAACTGTCTAAGTGATACAGCTGACTGGTAGTGATGCTACTGTCACGTAATATTTCAATATAATCACGTTACTGGAGCAGAATCTTCAGTTTTATTATTTGTTTTCCAGCACAAAGTTACACAATGAGCAATCTCAGCTGTACTCGCCACAGGTTTTGAACCAAAATTTTTAATGTTATATGTCTGAAAGATTACCAAAACGATAAGAGGTCCTTCAGTTCGAACAACTTCTTTCTACCTCAAAACTAACAACGAATGAACCTGAAAAAAAAGATTAATATTGATAGAAGTTGTAAGTAATAGTTTGAGACGTTTTAAAATGAGAATGTGTACTTACAAATATATTTCTTAAAATTAATTGAATATATAAAACTATTTATTGTTTTTGTTACCTTTCAGTTAAAAAAGTTAGGCTCTTTCAGTAGTTGTGCTCTACTTATTATTTTTTCATGCTAACAGTGAAACTTGCATTATAAAGCAATATTAACAAATCATGTAAATATTCAGTTCTTGCTATAAATGCGTTGAAACTTTAAATAACCATGTTATAATGGTGTATTTTAATCTGTACATATTTTATTATTACAGATTTTGGGTCAACAACATATTCATCGCTCTATTCACTGTATAATTTTTAGAGCCTCTGTAACATAGACCCAAAATTATATTGATTTTTTTGCATTAAAATCAAGTATCAAGGAGTGTGTCAAATCAAATTTTTTTCATGTGCCAACATGATACAACAGAGTTAATGTGTAATGCACTTGAGAAGGTAAAATTAGTATAGCTTTCTCTTGAGGATTGCTGTTTGAAGGTTCATTAAACAAAGGAGGTCAATGTAAGTTACTTACTAACTCGTAACTCATAAAAAGTGTTTCTGCTTTCAGAAGTGATAACAATTTTGAAGTTTACAGTCACTCTAATAAGATCCGTTTATGTTGCAGAATATAAATGGTTCGATCGAGTCTTCTATCACATGACAAGCACCCCTCAACTTGGCCAAGCGCCAGTAGAATTGCTTGATCTACCCCAAAAACAAAAGAGACACGTGCTTGCTAGTAATTACGTATGCTCAGGGCGTCTTCACATTTCGTCTTTCCTTTCTGTGAACTGGACTGTTATATGTTCTTAATCATAAGTAAGAGACTATGCATAAAATATAATATTTTGTTTGTTTTTTAACAGTAAAATAAATCATATTACTGAAAGCACAGAAAACTCTTCTCTCTGTTTTTTTCTTTTTATAATTATTTATATATATTTAACTATGTAAACTACATTCGTAAAATCTGTATGAGAGGGAATAGCTTTTGTTTTTTTGTGTTTGTTTTGAATCTCGCACAAAGCTACTCCAGGGCTATCTGTGCTAGCCGTCCCTAATTTAGCAGTGTAAGACTAGAGGGAAGGCAGCTAATCATTATCACCCACCCCCAGCTCTTGGGCTACTCTTTTACCAACAAATAGTGGGATTGACAGTCACCTTATAACGCTCCCATGAATAAAATGGAGAGCATGTTTGGTGTGACGGGGACTCGAACCCACGACCCTCGGATTACGAGTCGAGTGCCTTAACACGCTTGGCCATGCCGGGCCAAGAGAGGGAATAGCACATTCTTGGAGATCAAGGAGTCTAAAATCTTGGAATTTTATAAAATGAAAACGAAATAGTTTTTGACCTTTATTGTAGTTTCACAGTAAAATGTGCTAAACTGGTACGTTATGGCGATGTTATTTTAATCTTCTTGAGAGGAGTAATTTTTTCTTCACACTTCATTATATTTGGAGTTCATATTTTGTAAATTAATCGAGAAGTTCTGTTGACCAAAACAAATTAATGTTATTCTTAGGTATCAATAAACTAAGATTGTTCTCATTTTCAAATTTTTAACAGTAATATCCTGCTCTTTTATTTTGGATTTCTGAATAACATTTTTATTTGTTTTTAAAGATGGTGTTCTAATATATATAAAGATACACTACATGGCCAAAAGTATGTGAACACCTGATCATCACACCCATATGTGCTTGTTAAACATCTCACTCCCAAACGTTGGGCATCAATATGGAGTTGGTTCCCCCTTTACTGCTATGATAGCTTGCACTCTTCTGGGAAAGCTTTTCTCTAGATTTTGGAACACGACTGCGGGTATTCGCTCCTATTCAGCTACAAGAGCATTAGTGAGGTTGGGTACTGATGTCGAGAGAGAAGGCCTGGCTCGCAGTCGGCATTCCAATTCATCCCAAAGGTGCTCAATGAGGTTGAGTTCAAGGCTCTGTGCAGGCTAGTCAAGTTCTTCCACACCAACCTCGGACCTCGCTTTGTGCACATGGGCATTATCATGTTGAAACCAAAAAACTATTGCCACAAAGTTGAGAACACACAATTCTCTAAAATATCTTTGTATGCTGTAGCTTAAAGATTTCCCTTCACTGTAATTAAAAATCCTAGCCCAAACCATGAAAAATAGCCCCAGACCATTATTTCTCCTCCACAGTTGGCACTATGCATTCAGGCAGGTAGCGTTCTCCTGGCATTTGTCAAATATACATTCGTCCGTCAGTCTACCAGATAGAGAAGCGTGATTTATCACTCCAGAGAATGCATTTCTACTGCTCCATAGTCCAATGGCTGTGTGCTTTACACCACTCCGGCCGACGCTTGGCATTGCGCATGGTGATCTTAGGCTTGTGTGGCTGCTTACCCATGGAAACCCATTTCATGAAGCTCCTGACAAACAGTCTTGTGCCAACATTGCTTTCAGGGGCAGGTTGGAACTCAGTGATGAGTGTTTCAGCCGTGGACAGATGATATTTACGCGCTTTAGCACTCGACAGTTCTGTTCTGTAAACTTGTGTGGCCTACCACTTCGTGGCTGAGCTGTTGGTGTTCTTAGACATTTTCACTTCACAATGACAGCACTCCCAGTTGATCGGAGCAGCTCTAGTAGACAAATATTTGACGATCTGATTTGTGGGAAAGGTGGCGTCCTATAACAGTGCCACATTTAAAATCACTTAACTCTTTAGTACGGATCATTCTACTGCCAGTGTTTTTCAATGGCTGTCTGCTTAGTTTTATGCACCTGTTATGATTCTGTTAGGTTCAAGTGACGAAGTATCAAATTTAAGCTTTAAGACTACATAACCTTGCCCACAGATGTGAGATTATTAGGAGTGTTGTGTTTGTTTTATTCATTACGTATGTTTTTATACTTCTTACCATTGATTAAACACTGTGGATTACATTTAAAATTAAGTCTGTTATACACTGACAAAAGATGGAAAATATTATTGAAGGTTTTACCATTTTTATAGGTTAAGAAAACAAATTTTTATGTTGTACTAAGATTTACGTTAACAACATAATAATAATGAGTGTGTGCAATCTATTAAAAGAAGAGATTCAGTGAGTAGCACATTTGTAACGTTCAGAAGATCAATTGTGGGCGACAGGCCACTAACGGTTTCTTATGTAAACTGAATGATAAAACGATCGATCCTCTGCTTCTTCGATAGTGGACATTTCAAGGATTATTACAGTTTACTAAATCAAACGTTTCATAAATTTTCAGTAGCTACAATAACAAGCTTATTTAGCAGGAAAGCTGAACGCCAAAAGTATTATCTCCGTCTTAGTTACAAGCTGGGAATTTTAAGACTATTCAGAATGTTTTAACCTGATGGTAGGACTAATGGTAATTCAACCAAACCGTTCAGAAGAAGTCCAGTCGGATTATAAGGCTAGTCGCCATACAACCAAATCCTTCAGATTTCAAACCAAGAATAGGACTGCTCGCCAAATAATCAACCATTCAGAAGATTGTGGTCCGATAATAGGAGTAGTTTTCATACAACAAAACCTATCAGAAGACTTGTAGTCCGATGATGTAACTGATCGCCTTGAAACTAAACCATTCAGATGATAGGACTGATAGCTAAACAATCGAATTTTTTACTGGTTTGTTTGTTTGTAACTAAGCACAAAGCTACGTAATGGTTTGTCTGTCTATGTTTTGCGTTGTAAGTCCGCAGACATAATACCGTTGTGCTAATGAGGAATACGTTCATCGGACTGAAGTTCAGTGATGGGACTCGTGTACACACCAACAACTTGTAATGTTTCGGTGCAAGAGTAGTAAGTTGATTTACGCAAAGATTTAAGGATGATCTTAATTTTGTGAATTTATTGTTTGATTAAGAAAGGAAAATAAGATTAATTTAAGTTTACGTCAATCTACTAGCTACTGTCCTTCTTCGTTTCCATCAGAATATTAGTTAATAAAAGAAATTTATTAAAATATAAATATATCACAAAAGTTGTAAAAACTGTATTTCAACTTCATCCTGTTCAGTTTAAAAAGGCATGGTCAGGTGGTTAAGGCACTCAACTCCTAACCCGAGGGTCACGGGTTCAAATCATCGTCACACCAAACAAGTTCGCCCTTTTAGCCGTGGGGCCGTTATAATGTGACGTTCAGTCCCACTTTTCGTTGGTAAAAGAGTAGTCCAAGAGTTTGCAGGGAAAGGTGTTGACAAGCTGCCTTCACTCTTTTCTTAAGTTGCTGAATAAGGGACGGCTGGCGCAGATAACCCTCTTGTAGCTTTGCGCAAAATTCAAAACAAACAAACACTTTGACAATTGTACTTTCCTGAATTTTTTATTATATTATAATAGTTCTTGTTTACGCCACCAAATCTTTTTCTAACTACTATTCGTATGAATGGGATTTAAATGTTCTTTATTTTTATACATACGTAACTGATCATGACTGGGGGGGAAGCAGCACCTGCCTTACTCTTCTTATTAGGCTGTAAATATATTAGATAACATGTGAACAGTTGTACCTGTATGCTAGTGAGGAGCTCGTGGCTTGTTTATTTTTAATCAGACTAATGCTGTGGTAGATTGATTTAGTTTTTGTGTACAACTTCAAACTGAAAACCTTGAGCCCTAGCTAACTGGTCGTTTTTGTGTGTTGATTTAAAAAGAAATTGTCGTTGTCTGATAATTTCTGTTTATTGTTCTAATAAAAAATCTTTTGTTTTCGAGACGCTAAAGAGGCTTTCGTATTTATGAGCTGTTTTGTAGAATGTTCCCTGAGCTTAACAAAATAGTTGCACCTGATCTTATTATAAATGTCTTTTTGTGACCCATGAGTAGAATAGTGAATTATTATAATATAAATCCATATTACTGAGACTTTAACCTCGTCCCTCGGTAGGACGGCGGTGAGTCTATGAGCTTGTAACGTTGAGATCCAATGTTAAATTCCTACAATTTGTTTTTTTCTCTAAAACAAACTTAAAGTCCTAGTGATGAATAGCAAAAGTTACTTCTTATAGACGAGTGAATATTTCCTTCTTTAAGTTACAAAATTGTCATCTTAAAAGAGTAAGAAAAATCCATAAATCCCTCATATAAGAAAATATGGTTAATTATACTTCTAACAGGTCATCCGGATTTACAAAGCTAAAATTAGGAGTTCAATTCCCGTCGGTGAACACAGCAAAAAACCTTATGTGGCTTTGTTATAAGAAAACACACACTTGTAACAGATATCGTTTATATATTTCAACTGGTAATTCCCGATAGTGATGAAACGTTTTACTGGTCATGCTAAATACTTTTAAATGTATAATTTAATTATCTTACTTCAAATTGCACTTCACCAGTGTAACTGACATCTTGATTTTTGTGCGAAATTATTTTGTCTCTTGTACTGGCTCAGAGTTGATATTTTAGGTTCTATGGTTCCTCCTTTCTTTCAGGTCAGTATCGACTAACTTAATTTTTGTCTCGCAGGCATTTTAACTGATAAATCTATCTTTCTAGCTACGACGACATTTAAATGAGAGTCATAGGTCATGAAATGTTCTGTACCTTTCTACATTTAGTAGATTTAAACACAGAATCTATATTTCTAAAATAAGTTCGTTACTGTTCCTCTTATTTTAGTATGCTTGTGAAGTCGTGTCAGTGTAATGTTATAAATAACAGTCCTATATATTAACTGCTAAAAACGATTCACTTCAAATAGTCGGAAAAACTTTTGGCGGTTACTGTTGGCTTGTTGCTTTCCTTCTGGTCATTATATCAAAGAGAAACAGTTATACCCTAATCAAAGGGGTTTTTAATGTTTCCATTTTGTTTATTTGTTCTTAATATTTGAACAAGCTAAAAAGTTTAGTTCCATTCCGTCCTTTCTGGTACAAAATAATTTTTCTAGATAATATTTCAGTTATTAAAAAAAGATTGATAGATCTGTTACAATATGCTTCTGATGTCATCTTCAGTCATGGTACCTTAAATAACAAATGCTAAAGAAAGTACGGATTTTATATTTGCTATGGAAAGGTCATATAAGTAACAGAACTTCTCTTAAAAGATGTACGTTTAATGTATGTCGGTTCGTTTCAGAGCACTTGATATAATAGCTTCATGTGAATGTTAAGTCGTGTAAATAGCTTTAAACCATGCTCATGACATGATTGGCCCCCACTCTGTGACACAGCTGTAAGTCTCAAGGTTTATAGAGCTAAAAACTGGGTTTTGATATCAGTCGTGGGCACAGCATAGATTTGTACTCAGAAATAAATGAACAAATACCTTACGTTAATAATTTAAAACAAATTTATAAATGTTATATTGTGTCAGTGCGCATGATCGAGCTAGTAAATGCTAAACAGAGTAACTTCCTGTAATTTTTCTCCATAATAAAATTTATATTACAGAAAATACTTTAAATAAAGTGATTTTAATTATCCAAAAAAAGCAAAAACAATGTAGAGTGTATCTTCTAAAACTTCTTCGTTGGTAAAAGAGTAGCTCAAGAGTTGGCGGTGGGTGGTGATGACTAGTTGCCTTCCCTCTAGTCTTGTTTTAAATTTCGCGCAAAGCTAACGAGGACTATCTACGCTAGTCGTCTTTAATTTAGCAGAGTGAGCTAGAGGGAAAGCAGCTATTCATCACCACCCACTGCTAACTCTTGGGTTACTCTTTTACCAATGAGTAATTGGATTGACCGTCACATTATAACGCCCCCACGGTTAAAAAGACGAGCATGTTTGGTGTGATGGGAATTCGAGCACACGACCCTTGGATTATGAGTTTAGTGTCTTAACCACCTGACCATGCCGGGCCGATACCGACAGCGATGCAGAAGTTGTATGATTTACAAATAAACGAAAACGAAACTAATAAAGTGTTATACTTAACTCTATCAGTTCGCTAAAACAAAAATAAAACATGTAAAATGGACGTCATTAATTAGACAGAAATATGTATTGCTACTTTTAATATTTGAAGATTATTTTACATTACTAAAGGCTGCTTTTACGATTGCTCACAAAAATGGAAAGCATTATGAATCAGAATTCGATAAATATTCAACAAATACAGATCGTATAAGAGTATCATTTTACTTTACAGTTTAACCAACACAACCTTTGTCAAGAAGCACATATAAGAATAATCATCTTTACATATCAAGGCAAATATAAAAATATTTTTATGAAATTCTAGCTCATTCTAATTTTAGACTAGAATACTTATGGTATTTGATACTTAAAACTCACAAAGACATAACACTCCTCTTGTTTCACATAGTCTACAAAAATATCACTAACTCTTATATAAAGTATCATATTTAGCAAATCTTTCAGTTGTTACGTGTATTAAATGTTTACACTTCCTCTCTTCCTTCAGCTACAAATGTTTCCACTTCGTCTCTTCTTTTAACTTTAACATTTTTGTAACTCTACATGATGTTTTCATTCAGTTTCTTTATCCATTATACCCTGTATGTCTTTCAGCTAATATATGAATTGTCTATGGATGATAATTTTAGTTCTCTAGTTGCATTTTTGTATTTATTTGGACTTGAATTTTCGTCCATATAAAAAATTAATAAGAAACATTATAACAAAGCTTTATACATTAACCGCTTTCGTAGATTAGCACTGTAATACTGTAAAAAAATATTTTATACCTTAAAACAAGCGTTATATTATTTAACGACAACCTAACTTATATTAATCAAAAGTAGACTTTTATACAATACCCTGATCAGGTCATCTTTAATGTTCTGACAAGCATTTTAAGTGAAGTGGAGAGAGAAATGATGTCTAAAGGTTTACAACTTAGGTTACCTCCATATAACCTTAAAAAGTAACATCTGAAGGTTCAATTTCGGTTATCAGCAGATAATAATAAGAAACAATGTCTAGAGGTTCACAGGTTTTGAGTTACCATCTGAAACACTTTAATAAACTAATATCTAAATATTTACGTTTTGGATTACCGTCTAACAAAACTTAAGGTGTAATTATTATAATCAGTACACTTTTGAAACATTTTTATATAAACTTAATACAATTTATATTTGATTAGGTATTAATAAATCATTTACAAGTGACATAAGTTGCTTTCACGTATTCTCATAAATACAATAAAAAATAAAATCACTTAATTTGTGGTGACGAGAAACCCAATTGAAGTAAAAATGTATTCTCGAGATAAAGTACAGAACAACGTTGCCATCTTCTTAGATCATCTTCAGAAAATCACTTAAATAAGTCTAGAAGGATTAAAGGGACTTCACCATTTAAAAATGTTAAAGATATATTTATAACGAAAACAGACAAATTAGATTAAAGTGTATTATTAGATTAAATATATTTTATTAACGAAGTTCAAGATAATTTAAAAGATTGAACTAAGTTTAAGAAAAAGGTATTTATAAAGATATTAAATAACTTTAAATAATTTTAGATTAATAAATGATAAAGAATATAACAATATACAAGAAAGTATGTTCGATAAGATTAACATTATTTAACAGAAATATTTATGATCATGAATGGACAGGTTTCATTGTAAAACACAGAGTCGTTTAGTATTAACGTATTACTATTTCAGACATGTTACGAATGTTAAATTTTGCAAATAGTATTTACTGTGCAACTGATATTGAATTATTATCCAAAATAACTATTTCTGGATGAAACACTTTAGTCGTTAATATAATTTATAACAAATAAAAACATTGTAGATTATCTTAAGAATTATTTAGAAAATTAAACACTTTGTGTTTAGTCAAGGGATATATGATCAGACAGGTAGGATCTAGATTAGCACCAGTATTTTCCAATGTGTTACCTTATGACAAACATCAGATGGATGAGTGTTCTAAATAAATTAAACCTATTTATTATTAAAAGTATTTAGACCACACTTTTGTTGTTTTTTAAACAGAAAGAACATATTCAAAGATTGTTGGGTTATTTAAATAGTAAACATTAAAAAAATGATTTCCAGTAGAATATCAAGAAAAATGTAAACTATCATTTTTATACATTTTAATTGAAAATAAAAACTGAATTTTCAAATGGAAGCATAAAAAGGATTTTTCCAGGTTTGTATTTTAAATATGATGCTTTTATTCCTACGGTACATAAGATTAATTTTATTATGAAATTAGTACATAGAATGTATAAGCTAAATAGTACCGCTATTACATTATTAAAAATGTTAATAAATTAAAAACATTTTGATAAAACATGAGCGTCTAGGGAAACTTTTTGAATATTTTAAAGACAACCATATTTGTCCTCAGAGATGAAGATTACAGCTAATAAACAGAAGATGCTTATTTCTTTATATTTTATAAGAGTACTATTTTTAATATTTAGAAAAAACAACTTCAGTTACTATTTGTATTGAAACCGACGTATAGAATTAAACATTTCTTTAATGTAAAAGATAAAATACCAAATATGCTAAACTCTAAGATTTTGTAACAATAAAGATGTTCTATATGCAATTCTAAGTATATATGCAATACAATGAAGGTATAAGAATTCAAAATTAATGAGCATAACAATTTAAAGAACACAGACTCTTACGAATATAAGATAGTTAATTATTGTAGCGGTAAAACCACACGTTTTATGTATCTTCTAGCAACAGGAATTACGATCAGTTCTCAATTCAAAATTGTATTTATTTAAACAAATCTTCAAATTGTTACTAGTATTAAGTTTGCATGATAATTTCACTCTTAAAATATCTGTTTTATGAACAGTAGCTGAAAGATGATTCGTCTCGTTTTTATTTATATCTATCCTTCTCTCAACTATAATTTGTATTAAACTTACTATAATATTCCCACTTTGCCTCTTTATCAAATATAACTCACAGTAAATTTATGCTTCGACCCAGTTTCGTTTTTAACAGTAATTGATACTAATGTCAAATGTTTTCATATGTTTGCTTAGTTATTTTAACTGTGGACTGTAGTACACTGACCTAACATGTCACTCCTTTCAAATGCAGATGATTATAATTATTCATTACAGAAGAATTCCTCTTCTTGTCTTATTTAAATGAATGTAACGTGCAATAAAATTACTTAAGGCTTTAACTCCTTTCCTTCTTCTTTTAAATGTAACGAGACTTACATGTTACAATTTATGATAACACACATAGCGTTAGATCTCCGCGCAATATCTTTTTGCAGCTTGTATTAAACTTCGTTGATATTCTCATTCCGTCATTTTTCTTATCTTTTCTTAATTGTAAGTTTTCAGCACTTTTACACCATGCTCTCATTCCAACTCTTCTGTGAACTGTAGCTTAAATATAATTTACATAAAATACTCTGTGAACTGTAGCTTATAGAAAATGTAGATAACATCTGTGAACTGTAACTTATAGAAATTGTACAAAACATCTGTGAATTGTAGCTTATAGAAATTGTACATAGCATCTGTGAACTGTAGCTTATAGATAATGTTCATAAAATATATTTCCAGGTCCTTCTTTCAGCTTCGCTTATGGTAACTTTAACTCATAATTTCAGGTTTACACCGATCGTGTTTTAAACCCTAAAATTAAAATTTTCTACCATTATAACTTAGTAAGAAATAAAAAAACTGTATTCTTTGTTTACCTAAAAGCTGTTATTTGTTGTGTTTTCTTATAACAGGCCAAATTGTCTAAACATTCTACCAGATTTATGAGTATTAAACAAAGTCCGATATGAAAAAGGTATATCATATAGTATTTTGAGAAATATCTCATTCAATTATTCCTTCAAGTTGTTTCCCGAATGAGTTGAGAAGACACATATATGTTGATCATACATATCTTGAACGTATCGATTTAAAAAACGCTCTAAGCCTCGATAAGCATAAATCAGAAAAGCTGAACAGATATGATAAGAAGTCAGAATGTAAGCCAAAATCTTAAGTGCTTTTCAAGAATGGCTTGTTCTTCATCAGGCACATTGCAGAAGAAAGATGTGTTTATTTCGTCAATAAAAAGAAATTACAAATGACAGTAAAATAGTTAATATAAATATAAGGCTCTAATGCAATTACACACTTAGATCATTAATACTGTTTTAAATATTTAAAGCAGTAACTGAAAAACAACTGTACTAACCTTCCTATACTTTTTAAAAATTATTTTTTGAGGAATACAATTAATCGCACATGTATATATTAAAATTCTAACTATTCAACATTTTATTGTTTAAAACATGAACGTTAAAACACTGACTGTTTTCTTCTTTTTGTAGTAACCGTTTTCGCTAAGTGCTTACACATCTTTTTATTGCAGAAATATGAAAAAGACACTCATAACTGTGGAAAGTTGAATGTTTTTGTACAGGTAAGTGAAACTTCCTAATTGATTACAATGACGTAGCTCATTAATTTAAACAGAGGCACATAACTCTTTCAAAAGACATTGAATAGACAAGTCATATTATATACAAAACTAGAATGTCCTTGTCCACGACATTCCGAAACAAGTTATAGTATATCTTATTGATAATTTTATACTTCTTAGCGCTAAGTGCATCTCTTTACCTCTATTAGTACAATATAACAACATGTTCACTACGTGTTCTGAATTTTTAACCACGTTAACTTTCATATCATTTCAAAGACATATTTTAATTTATTTCGTTAGATAAAATCTCGTCCATAAAACACAGTAAAGAAATGTTTTTTGTTTTATTCTAATGTGATACGGGGCCTGGCATGGCCTAGCGCGTTAAGGCGTGCGCTTTGTGATCTGAGGGTTGCGGGTTCGCGCCCGAGTCGCGCCAAACATGCTCGCCTTCCCAGCCGTGGGGGCGTTATAATGTGACGGGCAATTCCACTATTCGTTGGTAAAAGAGTAGCCCAAAAGTTGGCGGTGAGTGGTGATGACTAGCTGCCTTCCCTCTAGTCTTACACTGCTAAATTAGGGACGGCTAGCACAGATAGCCCTCGAGTAGCTTTGTGCGAAATTCCAAAACAAACAAACTAATGTGATTCAAAATGTTTCGCAACTTTTATCTTTGAATTTTCTGAGCATATACTTTCTGTTCGCTATTTTCTCTAAAATTGACAAATTTTGCAAGTTTTCTAAGACAAATACTTGCGTCACTTCTGTTTGTGATTTCCCTCAGTGATGTTCGTGACACTCGATGTATAGTTCTTAATGTGTGTTGATATGACTTCACACTCGCATAAATTGTAAACATTCCTTGAAAGTAATTCGTAGCATTTTATTCTATTATTTCAAAACAAATGTTCTGCAAGAGGAACAATAACATTTAATAAATCAACCCTGCTCTGTTTGATATTTTTTGAAGAATGAAACTGCAAGAATTGTCGAAGATTTTATTTTTTCCCAAATGCCCAAATAAATTAACGGATAAAGTTGTAAGCGAACCTTACTGAATAATCGATCTAAAAAAATAGCTTTCTGCAAATAATGTAAAGGTACTATTTCGTTGTGTTAAATATGCTTGAATTTCTGATTATAGTAATTGTTAGAAAACTGAAATTATTGAGCTAATATTGCTTTATAGCCAAGTAGATCAATTAACTTGATATGTTTCCTTAACACGATGTCACATTTTACCGTTTGATGGAAAAAGTTGTGGATGTTTTTGAAATTACCTGCCTTTTCTCTCTATTTTTTCTAACCTACACAAAACGTTGTGTGTGAAGAGTTTATTAACATAGCATTCAAGAATTTCTTGTACCCTTGAAATGGTTTAATTAATTAAGATAGCACCTCACTTCAAGAGAAAGTGATAAATTTCAAAAATATGAGATTTTAAAAAAATGTTGAGGAGGAACATGTACCAGTTATCTTTGTGTTTATGATATTTATTTCTGTTAACACGATGATTGGCTATTTTTGCGAGCGCCTGAGTAACAATACATAGTTTTCTAATTATATCTGATGTGTTTGCATTTTTAAGCTCACTGTAAATATTACATGTTTCAATTGTAGCCATAACAGAAAGTTAAAGTGTAAACCATAGTTCATCTATGGATGTATACATTTTTCTGTACTTTAAGCTTTTGTAGTTGTTTTGTTTGTCTGTTTTTGAATTTCGCTTAAAACTACACGAGTGCTATCTTCAACAGCTGTCCCTAATTTAGCAGTGTAAGACTAAAGAGAAGGCAACGAGTCAATACAACCCGCCACCAACTCTTAAGCTACTCTTTTTACCAACGAATAAAGAGATCGACAGTCACTCTATAATGCCCCCAGGCTGAAAGAACTGGCCACCTGGACATGCTAAAAGGGCTAACCATCTTGACATGTGAATCATAATGTTTTGTTATCAGAATGTTTTATAAAGTTATTTTTAATAAGTATGTCATATATAATCGATGATAGTAATCGATATGAAGTATTCTAGTAATAAAATAAATATCTGAATTAGTTAAATAAGAAGAAAATAAAAATTAACAATTAAAAAATGCATGAAACGGAAGGCCCCCCAGTGGCTCAGCGGTATGTCTGCGGACTTAACGTTAAAATCCGGGTTTCGATACCCGTGGTAGGCAGAGCACAGATAGTCCATTGTGTAGGTTTGAATTAATCAAAACTACAACAAAAATGAAACGGAAGACTAAAAACGGCTCAGAATACAACTGATGTTACGTTTGTCTATAACTTAAATAATTATTTCGCCTCTCCAAATGGCTCTGCAGTATATTTCAGGAGTTATAACACTAAACTTCGGAGTGTGACACCCACTGTTGGCAGAGTGCGTAGCTTTGCGATTAAAAACTGAAATTATTGTTAATTCTACATACAATCAACCCCTATACTAATAATGTGTTTGAAACAGCAAAACATTATTTAAAACAAGGCTTCACAAAATGAAACAATAACTATAGAAGATACATTAGTTGCAGTTAGCAGAGAAATAAAATTGAGCAATAACTCAATTTATTAAATCTTTCACGCCTTCCTGTAGCTCAGCTGTATGTTTGCGGACTTACAACGCTAAAATCTGGGTTTCGATACCCATGGTGGGCAGAGCACCGATAGCTTATTGTGTAGCTTTGTGCATAATTAAAAAAACAAAACAAAACCAAATCTTTCAGATATAAAAAATCAACATCTTAAAGCGACTGAGTTCCGTTTTTATTTATAAAAGTAATCAACGTGTAGAGAGAATCGTTTAGGCTTGTTCAATCTTTCTGAAAAAAGGGAATATTGATAAAATCAACTTGGATGCTCAAAATATCCGCACGCAACTATCCAAACCGCATATGCTTAACCGCTATAAAGCATTATTCTTTCATGAATCAGTCGGAGTAAAGTGTAATAATCTCTAATAAATTCATCGATTAAATAATTATAGTGCCATTACACTCATGAGTATCTCGCATGTGGTTCACAAAGAGATACTAGCACCAGATGTACTCCCGCATGGTACCCGAAAGCGCTCTTTTTAAGAGTAAATAAAACCAAAATTAAGAGTACTAAAAACGTTTAATTTTTTCTTTTGAAGTTTATATGTCATGCTGTGTTGTAACCTATGGAGTGCATAATTTTACTCGTGATCCATGGCATGCATATGTTTTAGTGCCGTCACGACAGTACAAATTGCAACGTTCAACATCTCTAATGGGACGTTATTTAGTATCTACTGACTGTCAGTGAATTGTTAAAGCAGGTAACTCTTCAAGCGGCCTCAGATCCACTTTCGTGGAAATTTTGAATTTTGGTTGCATATAAAATTCAGTAGATCTCTATCAATAGATTTAAAAGCAGTTGAACATATAAAGTTTATGTTTATGCTATTTGCAGATAGTTTTAAATCAGTTTCCACTACTGTGTAATTTCAAATCATTTTTACTAAGATACTGTGTATAGAAAATCCAACAAACTAGATAATTATTAGTCTGAAGTGAAAATTTTAAGCAAAACAATATAAATTTTATTTCTTTTGTAATTATATTCCTTATAACTTTATATTTTTATTCATATTGCTTCATTAGATGGCTTTAACATTAGATAATTCATTCTACGCCAAGTACCACTCATTTTTATAAACGTTTTAATCTACGATCAACCTGAAACCATTTCGACCAAGTTTTACACCTGTAAAACAACTATGTCTATCAACGAAAATAACATTTGTATCTGATCTTCCAACATTGTCGTGAAAGATGCAAACATAGGGCGTAAAACAATCATTAAAACATTCATACTGTATAACTTTATTTTATTCAATAATATTTTCGTTGCTTCAGTTTAATGCAACATTTTCGATAATTTACCTTTTTTTGGAATAAATGGCCCCAGTGAATCAGTGATAAGATTGAGTGATTGTCATAATAAATAGTGTTTGAATATTCTCGGTGGGCACAACACAAACATTCCATTGTGCAGATTTGTGTTTAACACCAAAACACAAACTTTGAAACAATGTAACATTTTGCCACAGAATTATGAAGATCCATGAAAACGTCGAGAAAAAATTATACTCAACATTCCTTAAAATAAACATAAGTCGTTTTTCTTCTTTTAAAAAGTACACTAAAACACTAGTTTTTAATTCTCAGTATATAAAATTAATGTTCGTTACAATGTTCTCGTTAAACTTAAATGACGCATAATAAACTGCTTAGCAACCAAAACCAAAGAATAAACTTCCTTCCCGCCTGTTTGCTTTTTGTATTTTATGGCCTGTATAGTGTCGTACACGTTTAATTCAAGTATGCATTTACTAAGAACAGTGATTTGATCACGCCAAAAGATAGATTTTGTATTTCTCAATACATTCCATAAACCGATTATGTTAATTTGTTCGTTATGATCAACTATCTGAAAAAAATTACCTTAAGTACTTATCTTTTTTTTTAACTCTGTTGAATATATTGTTAAGCATCAAATTTTAACTTAATCATCTAACGTGAAAATTCGCGAAATTTGTTTTTATACTGCAAACTATAATTAGTAACTTTCATTTCATGCATATTAAAGTCAGTTACCTCAGAATTGTCAATATAAAACTCCAAATACACTGTAAGTACATGTGTAAAATTTAGGTTTTATAGAAGTATCTAACATTTTAATAATTAATAATTTATGAATAAGTTGACTGCTAATTTTGTGTTTATGTTTGTATGAAATTTCTGTGTATTACACCATCAGAGTTACAAACACATATCCTTTTCGTTATAATTTTCGAGTTCAGGAAAGTTCAGCCATTTCCTTATTATGTGAAGAGTTGAATTCGACAAACGGCCAATTTAGTTTTCGATATATATCAACTTTCAATGATTAATAGCAAAAAAATCTCGTACAAAATAACAATTTCCATCTCACAATATTTTCTCAACTACTTACTAGTAACCTAAGGAAACTAATTTAGGTTTTACAAACAAGATAGTTAGTGTCATCTAAAATATTTTCTTTTCTATGCAGTATTTTAAGTACTTCATCTTTACAATATTTTTGTGTTTTATTGTTTGTTTGCTACCCGACAGCTTAGCAGTAAGAGTTTAATGTGATGAAATTCATGGCTCAGTTCTTAAAGTGGATCTCAGTGCAGATAGTCCATTGTACATTTTAAATAAATAGACATCCTTTTTCCATCTCTAATAGCGAAGCTGGAAGCTCATACAGAGGTCGACCTTTCATAGAGGGCCCGGGATGGCCAGGTGGTTAAGACATTCGACTCTTAATATAAGGGTCGCGGGTTTGAATCTCCGTCACACCAAACATGCTAGTCTTTTCAGCCGTGAGAGCGTTATAATGTGACGGCCAATCCTACCATTCGTTGGTAAAAGCGTAGTCCAAGAGTTGGCGGTGGGTGGTATTGCCTTCCCTCTAATCTTATACTGCTAAATTATGGATGCCTAGCGCTGATAGCCCTCGTACAGCTTTGCGTAAAATTTAAAACAAACGAACTTTCATAGAGACAGAATCTGCAGAGATGACTATTAAATTGATTACATAAAATGTTTAGTTATGCTTGCTAATCTTACTCTGTTTTGATACACGAAATTCAAGCAACGATACGAAACATATCCTCTTAAGCTTAACATTCGGAATCACTGTTATTGTTTTAAATACTCTGAAGAACGAATATTCTTTAATATCCTAAATAATTGATAATATTTGTTTTCTGTTTAGCTGCAATTAAAACCGGATTAACGAAAGTCAAATCACCTTTGTCTGGTATCTTAGAATAGTTTCATGAGATTTTATAATTCGTTTTAATTATTTGGGTATTCGTAGCACATATTTCAGTGTAGAAAGTATGCGGTAAAGTAAGACTTGCGATTACGCTTATGTTAATTGATTTCTGCAAAGAATGTGAGGTATGTCCGCTTTGTAACTGGAGATTCGATCAGAAAAACTCCAGAGTAAAGATCTCAATCCACTAAGTTTCAAACTTAGTAAATAAAAAGTCTGCACAACTTAATTGAACTGAAAAATTGTGGTTATTTATGTTATAGGAAAATTCAAATGTTCATATTTGAATTGGGCACACGACTGTCTCTTTTTGTAGGATCATTTAATTATTCAACAGATTTTCGAAAAGGTTTCCTGTAAACTGCCTAGTGTTATAAGCCAAGAAAAAATAGTGAAAATCAAATGCTCCTTCCTTCACAGAAAACGTTAGATTAACCAATAATGGTTAGTGGTCTCACATGACTGGTCGTTCTTATTCAACATAGTAAAGGCCATACTGTAAATATCATCTACTCAGCCAGCAAAAGACTTGCTTTTATCATTGACCTTCTTGTCCAATATGGTATGTTATATCAATATCTTCACGGGCAGAGTTCGTTATATCTATAAGAGAATAACAAAGGAATAAAGGTAAAGATAATTAAACCAGCTTAATGGTTTTTTGGATCACGTGTTTTGCAAAAACTGTTTGTATTCAAAATAACTACAAATATTACAAATGTCTATATTAAAATAGAAAGGTATAAAATGAATAACATGTCTGCATATCACAGTTCTATCTATATTAATATTTTCCTTTCTACAAGTTTGAAAAACTTATATAGAGTTGTTATCATGTCTACATCTTCATTGTTTTGTTTGGTATCAGTTTTCCAATATTTACTGATTTTATTGATGTTGGACAATATTTTACACGTAAGCTTTATATAACTCAAACATTCCAATCAACTTTAAACAGTAAAATTGTTAGAACAGTTTACAAAGGGAGCAGAAAACATTGCAAAGTTAAAAGCATCCAGACATTAAAAATCTTGTTGAAACCGCTTATGACTCTATGTATAACAATGTTGTTTTTTTTAATAAAGATTCAAATCGTTTTGATCTGTAGCGAAGACGTAAAGCGTTGGACAAGAAAACAGTTGTGTTCACTTATTGCTATATCAAGACTCACATTAGTGAATTGCGCGGCCTAGGAAAATTATGCAGGCGCACCAAAAAAATATGGCCACTACTAAGAGTCTTTTACACAACATGATGTGTACAAAATCGACCCCTCTGGACCTCACCTATTGGAAAAGCTACATCTTAGATATTCGAGTTTGTAAACCATCAAGTCATCAAGAGTCAGCAAATTAAAAATGAAACAAATCCTTGGAACCATTGGCGAGCCAAATCTTATCATATTTTTCGTTTGTTTTTTTTCTCTCTCTCTTTGTTTAGAAATATCTATTTTTTGTGTAATTTTCAAACATAATCTCAATCTTGGTCCAGTAGATTTGAAATTAACACCATTACTTCTTCTGTCTTCACTTTATCAGCAATATCGTTTATTGCTTAAAACAATAAGTTTTGTAGTTCACGTAGCTGGTTTTAGCTAAAACGAACTCTAGATTTTAAATTTTCTTTTAAAACTACCATTACTTTTTCTTCGTGCTAAATATCAAAATGTTATGCAATTCTGACGAATAGTTTTCTTGTAAAGTGGTTGGCTTTTTATTTCTCGTGTGAACCAGCATAACCAGGTGGTTATGGCACTCGACTCGCAATCAGAAGGTTGTGGGTTTGAATTCCTGTGTCATCTAATATGCTCGTTCTTTCAGCCGCGAGGACGTTATAACGTCGATAATAGAGTTGGCGGTGAGTAATGATAACCAGGTGCCTTCCCTCAAGTCTTATACTGCTAAATTAGGGACGGCTATTGCAGGTAGCCCTCGTGTAGCTTTGAGCAAAATTCAAACAAACCAATTACACTGGGGAACACTTTTTCAGTAACTTTGAGTTGCATTGGATATTTTAACTGATTCTGAAGGAGTTTTAGGCGCTGATTTCAAATCTGAAATTAGTTTTTCTCTACAAGCTCTAGTTTGTATGCAATTTGAGGTTAATGAAATTGTACAAATGTGAACTTGCGTAAACCATGTATAAGCATTTTCACGTCCATATATATAGATAGCTTCTAATATTTTGATCATTCTTCTTTTGTTTCAGATCAAACATGGCTTCCAAAAATAGATATCATTGCAGAAACAAGCCTGATGCCTTCTGCTACATATGTGGATGCTACACACTCAATCGTCAGAGACGTAACATATCCTCGTTCGTCAAGCGTGCCTACAAGGCATATTTTGAAGTTCATCTTGGTGATCAAGACAAGCAATGGGCTCCTCATGTTGTGTGCCACAATTGTGAAGAAATGCTTCGAGACTGGACCACTGAAAACGCAATGGTCTGCCTTTTGGTGTTCCAATGATTTGGCGCGAACCCACCAACCATGTAACTGACTGTTATTTCTGCATGGTAAACACAACGGGTGTTGGGAAGAAAAATCGACATAAGATTACGTATCCGAACATTCCCTTAGTTATTCGGCCTGCTCCGCACTCTGAAGAAGTTCCCGTTCCAGTTTTCAAAGGTTTGCCTTCATTGGACGATAAAGACATTGGACATGATACAAGCGAACAAGACAGTTGTGACAGTGAATTGTCAGAAAAGTGTACACAATCGGAGAACTGTTCTTCAGCACTGAACCTTTCCCCGTCCCCAAGCCTCTTCCCCAGGCTGAACTGAATGATTTAGTGCGGGATTTAGGTCTTTCAAAGAAAGCAGCAGAGCTTTTGGCATCAAGATTACAAGGCAGAAGTCTTGTTGATCACTCTGTTAAAGTATCATATTTCAGAAAGCTTGACCAGCTTTTTGTGACCTTCTATTCAGAAGACAGACAGTTTGTTTACTGCCATGACATCCAAGGGCTTCTCAAAGAACTGGGTGTACCTTACTATAGTCCTGCTGAATGGAGACTCTTTTTAGACAGTTCAAAACGCAGTCTAAAGTGTAACCTTTTACATAATGGGAATGTTTATGGAGCAGTACCTGTCGGTCACTCAGTGCATTTGCGGGAAGACTATGATGATATGAGAATGGTCATGGACTTATTAAAATATCATCAGCACAATTGGATCATTTGTGTAGACTTAAAGATGGTCAACTTTCTTCTTGGACAACAGAAAGGTTTCAGCAAGTTTCCATGATTCCTCTGACATTGGGTCCAGAAGGACTGGCCTATTCGTGACACCCTTGAAGCAGGCATGCCAAATATCATACAAGACCCAATTGTAAGCAGAGATAAGATCATCTTTCCTCCTCTTCACATCAAATTAGGTTTGATGAAGCAATTTGTCAAGGCACTGGAAACCGAAGGTGAATGTTTCCAACACATCATCACAGCTTTACCAGGGTTATCATTTGAGAAGATCAAAGCAGGCGTGTTTGATAGCACACAGATTCGAACCTTAATTCGTGATGATCAGTTTGTTGCTAGGATGACCGCTTTAGAAAAGGCAGCATGGTTATCCTTTGTGGCAGTCGTTCAGAACTTCCTTGGAAACAATAAGGCGGAGAACTACAGTAAACTTGTGAACAGAATGCTCCTCGCTTTTCGTGATCTCGGGTGCAACATGAGCATCAAGCTTCATTTTTTGAACAGCCACCTTGATAAGTTCCCTGACAACCTGGGGGCTGTGAGTGACGAACAAGGGGAACGATTCCACCAAGACCTAAAGGTCATGGAAGAACGCTACCAAGGGCGCTGGGACAAAAGTATGATGGCTGACTACTGCTGGAGCATTAAACGAGATTGTCCAGATGAAGTGTACAAACGCAAATTCCTACCTGAATAAAATACACAAACAAATTGATAAGCTATTCCTATAATTTCCTATAATAACGAAAAATTAAAAAATAAATAAAAATGTCAAATTGCATAAAATCTGTAGCTTGCAGACAAAACCGACTTCAGATTTGAAATCAACACACTCAAATTGACTATAGAAAGGTCTTTTTTTAAATGTAACAAAATGAGTGTTCCCCAGTGTTATTACTTGTTCACACACCACCCATGAAAAAATCCAAATCGCCCACCCCAGTGAGTGGAATTTAGACTGGCTGAAAGTGTAAAATTGAAAAACTCGCGAGTTTTAATTATTTAGTGGCAGCCAACACTTTTTTATCCAACTTAATAGAGTTGTTTGTAAGTTACATTTTCAAACCAATATTCGTACTCTACCCACTGCAGTTCGCGCTAGCTATAGAATCATAGGATTTGTTTGTTTTCCAATATTATTCACTATAAGAAGGTTGTGTTTACTGTCCACAGTTTATTAAAATATATCTATTAAAATAAAAGTTTTGTAAGTAGCTTTGACTAGCTGTTAGGTTTTGGCCAAAAAGGTCCAAGTTTTGACTGTTAATCACTGTTGAACTGTGGTATTAAATTGTTGTGTATGTGTAGTGGTAACTTTATCAAGGATTTTTGTTGTTAAATAAATGTATAACAAAGGTATACGTGTATTGTTAGTTATACAGATGTTTAGAACATGTATTTGCAGCTGTCACATTATGGAAGGATTGTTCATATTGAACAATGGTAGACTGCCTTTGGAAGTTTTAAATGTCCTTAAATTTTATGCTTAACAAACATGATAATATGACTGCTGATCGTCATTGTATCCCACCCACATGGCGAAGTGCGTGGAATATTATAGCAGCGAGTGCTTTATTGGTGGTGCTATTACTTGTTACGTTGCTTCTTTGTTGTGAGAACATTGAAAATAACTCTAGCCCAGGTCTTTATACAGTTTGTCCTTATTGGTAAGGCAAAATTCATCTTATGTGCAAAAACGCTCGTTTGGGTTGAGAAAATATTTTACATAGAAGAGCGAACAAAATTCATCTTAAACAACTAGTATGTTCGTGTGAATATGTTGTTTGAAAATAAAATTGTAGAAAAATATATAGCAACAAAAATGTACCTGCCAATTTTACTTTACAATGCCTTCCGGATGTCCAGCTGGTAGAGGGAAAAATTGTTGTTTTAAAGCTGAAAGACCTGTTGACACAATATGTGAATCCCAAGGCTGTAACACGTTAAGTGGACATCCAATTGTTAATGCATACGATAATGCAGCATTTGAACATCTAGTTGCCACAGCTTAGCGTAACTTTGATGCATATCCTTGTCAAAATGGTAAAACCAAACAAACACGAGCATACTTCAAGTAAACCTGTTTAAACATCTTTTAAGTGGGCTAATAGTAGTGCAGTAGTGAACAATAGTAGGAAGCATAATTATAAAGCAAACTTCGAGAAAAAAAGGCTTAGCTTATTTCAATACCATTACTCTTAGCCTCATATAAAATTACTAGACGTAAGTGTTATAAGAGTAATTCCAGCTCAATATTAAATCGTGTACAAGCAAGATATCATGGTAATCCATCTCCGATAAAAAGAAAAGTTATGCTTTGGATAAGTGGTATAGTGATCTATCTCTGGTAGAACGTCGGGGGCAGGATAACTATTACACTAATCTATCAGCTGTGAAGCATTTGCTAAACATAGGTGCGATACTAATCCTGAACCTTTACGTGCAAGGATGAATTTAGCCAATCATGGAGATACAACTGTAAGAATTCACAAGTGAAATAATTATGCTGCCAACTCTGATCGTTATCATTTAAGAGCTAAATTCTGTTATGAAAAGAAGTACAATCAGAAGAAACAAAATATTATGAGCCTATTATAAACATCATGAGGTTCGTAAAGGCAAGAAAAGAGAAGCATGTGCAAAATCAAATAAAAATTAACAGACAAGCCTTGAATCACAAGATTACTTGTAAATATAATTTGTAAGAAATATAATAGGATGTGCAATACTTTCCCTTTAAACACAACAGGCTATGTAGCAAAGAGTTAGTTTTAAAGAAGGCTGAGCACACAATTTGATAGAATCTTCATTGCATTATCGATAGACTTACCAGCGTGAATTCATTAAAAATCTTTAATATTTGAGAAGCGAAGTGTGTGCATCATTGTGCAAGGCATCTGAAGCAAATTTTAACAGATAAATACACAAACTTTTGTATAGAAAAAGTTAAGACACTTTAAATATCGAGTTTTTTTTTCAGAAACTTCTTATTTCAATGCTGCTTTTGATGAAGATGGAAATGTCCTTCAAAGTACATTTTCTTTATACAACAAAGGTTCTAATGACAGTGTGGCTGCTACATGGATGTATTTC
The DNA here is from genome assembly GCA_011833715.1 of Carcinoscorpius rotundicauda. Taxonomy (NCBI): domain Eukaryota; kingdom Metazoa; phylum Arthropoda; class Merostomata; order Xiphosura; family Limulidae; genus Carcinoscorpius; species Carcinoscorpius rotundicauda. The sequence continues at coordinate 34,768,823 of CM022393.1, forward strand.
GAGTTGTGCAAAGTTTCTGTGTTGAAGTAATTGAAGATTTCGTCACGAAATTCACCAATATTGGTAAATGTATTGCACTAAAAGCCAGGCGATATTTTCAGCAGATGGATGATTACAACAGTCAGATATGCATGATCCACATCTACAAGAGTGCAAAAAGAAATACCTTGATTCAAATTCTTGTGGTTCTAAATTGATATGTTTATATCGCCTTGCAACTAATTATCCTAAAATTAGAGATATACCCAATATATTAAATGGTATCGAAAGGGCTGGTTGAAAAATTAGTTGTATTGACTACGCACAACATAGAAGTATGTACACTGCATGATATTATAAAAGAACAGAAGGAAATAAAAAATAATGTTGCGGTATTTGTCGCGTGAAGCTTTGAATGAAAGTAACCTTCTTAAAACCTTCAAAACAGTTTTTATATTGCATCACTAGAAGTGTTTAAAAATACTGAGATATCCTTGCATGTCATGCAATAAATTATGTTACAAAAGTGAATGGGTACAACTGGATCGACCAGTCACTGACGATGCTTAGAAATGGTTGCTAGGGTATACAGAACATCCTGCTCCTGATGATGGGTTGCCAACATGATATACTTATAGGTATTGGGTATAGAAATACCGTACAGGAATATGTCCATCGTGCTGCATGTTAAACTCTAATAGTTGACTCAGTTCCTTCAGAAATTCTCCAACTGAATCAGTAAAGGTATTGATCCAGTGAGCAAAATCCTTGCAGAATATAACCCAAATAAGGATGGTGGCTGGAAAACGATTACCTCCAATTCATACAGTCAGAATAGTGCAAGTTTCAAATTTTTTTCTGCCTTTTGTGTTGTAACAGACATTTAAAAGGCTATCCAAGCCTGAAAATCCGACTTCAGAGAACGGAGAGCTATTGTTATTGTTGCACAATATATCTAGTCTCATACATGTAGTTTAGCAGCACATAACTCTCATGCATAAAGCATATTTGGCTCTTTGCTTGTTGAAAGAAATTAAGTAATTGTATGATAACGTTAATTTGCCTACATCAAACATCGCAGTGAGGATTAAACCAAAGAATATCTAAAATAGTTACCCAACATTGATATAATAAAGCTAAAATTACTGTAGTCCAGAAGAATAATGCTTGCTGACATGATCAGAAGAATAAAGAATTGCACAAGAAGAGGAAGCAGAGATATATCAAAAACTGTATTATACAGGGCTGTGTCCACTACGGGTATTGAAACCCAGTTTTTAACGATATACGTCTTCAGAATTACCGATGAACCAATGGGAGCCAACATAACCTTTAAAGCATTCTTGATAACTTTTATAATAAACAGCAACCTTTTGGAATTTGATTTTTTTAATGAAATTCCATAAAAAACCATAAACCTAACTTTCGATTACTGCCGGATTTAGTTTTACAGTTAAACCATAACCATGGAAATTACGATTCCTCAAATATGGAGGCTAATGTTGGTTATCATAGAGTATCACTGTCTTACTTTCTTTCGTTTGTGGTGTGCATGGACAAACAAAATTATGATATCTAATCAAAAACACCTTAATTAGTGAAATAAGTGCAGCCAAAAAAATGATTGTGCCTGAGACTTAAAGGAATAAAATCAAAACTGATGGCCAGACTGGTAACTACACTTACATCATTGAATAGAGGTTTACAGTAAATATCCATTCAATAATTGGCTAATTTAGCCAAAATTGAATAAAAAATGTTCCCTTGCAAATTAATGAATGAATACCTACTGTAAATTTATTACAAATGCTATAATTAATGAGCTTCTTTACGTCCAAAAATTTTGCTCTCGCTATTCAAATGCACCATATATACCATCCCTACATTTTTTGTATCTATTTATTGTTAAGAACAATTATACATAATAGGCTATAAATGTTATGCCAACCACAGGAATTGAATCCAAATGTTAACATTTTTCTTCCTTAAACTTAACCACTGATTCCCCGCATAGACTTCATTGTTCTTAAAATAAATGGATAAAAAACTAAACGTTTGAAGTGTATCAGTGTTATGCATGAATTTATAAACCTGAAAGTAATAATATAATTTGGTTACAACATTGTAAATGCTGTCTTCCTTGATCTGTCTTTTCAACATAAATCTTCATAACGGGCTATGATCTGTCCACTATGGGTTTTGAAAGCAGATTTTTAGTGTCGTAATCCCGCATGTTTAATGCCAAGCCACCTGGAGCCCCCTGATTACTTCAAACAAAAGGATCTGAAGAGTTTTACACGTAGTATTTATATATATGTGTATATGTATCATTCTTTTATACATTTGGTATTTAGAAAATGTTCTTGTTTTTGAATTTCGCAAAGCTACACGTAATTTAGCAGTGTAAGACTAGAGGAAAGGCAACTAGTCATCACCACTCACCGCCAACTCTTGAGCTACTCTTTTACGAAAGAATAGAGAGACTGACCGTAACATTATAACTCTCTCACAGCTGAAAGGGCGAGCATGTTTGGTGAGACGGGGATTCAAACCCGCATCCTTCAGATTACGAGTCGAACGCCTTAATCCACCTGGCCATACCGTGCCTATTTAGAAAATGTTATATATATATATTATTTCTTTGATTCTTTTACTGAGGTATAATTACAACATATATTTAAAAAGGTAACCTAAAGGGTGTCTATACTCGACATCTAGCTTCCCATCTGTATCAACATAGAAAATAATTATAGATAAAATAATATGAAAATAACTTTTCGTTATTACTCTGTAGCAATTAACGAAGTATTTGATACTGATAAATTAAATGCTTTTTATTTATTGATATAAATACCTATACTGTATTTTACGAGCTTTCTGTATGCCTACAAGTATTACTCTATGACCTTTGGTTTAGTAAATTTTGTAAATACTATATGCCTTAGCAGAAGAGTTTTACTCTACAGCTGTATTACTGAGCAAAGAAATAAACCAACCTCATGAGGCAATACTCAATAACATGTTAATAGCCGCGGGACGCTTAAAACACATTGTTTAATAAAAAAACAAAAATACGAGAATATAGAAATGCGATCAGAAACAGAAGGAAACCAGATCAATACATTGATATTTTTCGTTATAGAAAAGAAATTTCGGAAAAACACACAGTATTGTATAACGCATTGAACAAACTTTTCCTTAAATATTTTCTCTTCATGATAATAAAAAACAATCAGAAGATACAAAATTAGTTAACCAATAACCCAAGCGCTTTCGTAAGGGACGTCACCACTGAAACAAGGAGGTTTATCTTCCGAAAGCATATGGATTATTGAATTTTCGTTTTGTACTTTCCTTCAGTATTCTGAAAGTTCTTAAATAGACAATGTATTGTCTAGTAGTTTATGTAAACCTTGTCACGTTGTCTGTAAAAAAATGAAATTAAAAAATTATGCTGGATGTATGAGTAGATGTATATTGTAACTGCATTCAACAAAAAAATCTTCACTAGAGAGTGAGAATATAACATTTGTTTAGTAATAAAACAATACTGATTCCGCACTTTTATTTCGCTACAATGTTACTCTGCTACAAAGTTTGTAACTTATTTTTGTTGTTGTTTTGTTTTTAGTCCGTCTGGGTTACAATTCAGAAATTGTTGTTGTTTAGAATTAAGCACAAACCTACACAATGGGCTATCTGTGCTCTGCCCACCACGGGTATCGAAACCCGGATTTTAGCTTGTACGTCCGCAGACATACCGCTGAGCCACTGGGGGCTAATTCAGAAATAACTTATAGCTGGTATGTTATATTGGTTACGTGCCACCCGCTATGCTTTACATCTGCACACATATAATTATAACACTGATTTTGTTTTTAACTTTCAACATCCAAGAATCCTGTCACTATTAAAACAAGTATGCGTCATTAATTGTTGTTTCATGCTTAATGATAATAATAATAATACGACATAAAGCTTATTCATATTAAAAATAAATAAAGAGTAACATACAACACAATAGTATTAAAAAGGTTTAACGATGAGATAACCTTTACTTAGCTGATAACGAGTAAACAAATGTTGTTTAATTAATAATTTTAAAGTAACTGATACCTCGGAAAATAAATTCGATACAGACAAGCGTTTTCGTATCATTAAGTGGGTTCTTCTGAAATTTAATTCTGTGGTATAGATACTTATGAGATAAACCTTTACTCGAAATCTAAAATCAAACATTACTAAAATAATTCACTAATATGCATCACAATAAGTTACGAACCCTGCATCAAAGAAAAATAGTAATGTCGCACAAAACACTAGTATACTGATTACAAATAAATACTACAATCACAACGAATTTTTGCTGTCACAAATGGATTTTAAGTATTTGTTTGTTTGTTTGTTTTGGAATTTCGTACAAAGCTACTCGAGGGCTATCTGTGCTAGCCGTCCCTAATTTAGCAGTGTAAGACTAGAGGGAAGGCAGCTAGTCATCACCACTCACCGCCAACTTTTGGGCTACTCTTTTACCAACGAATAGTGGAATTGCCCGTCACATTATAACGCCCCCACGGCTGGGAAGGCGAGCATGTTTGGCGCGACTCGGGCGCGAACCCGCAACCCTCAGATTACGAAGCGCACGCCTTAACGCGCTAGGCCATGCCAGACCCGATTCTAAGCAACATGAGTGTTTAATACATGGGAAACTAAGAACACGTATTCCCAACTATACTTTTTACTTTTATTATATATACGCTATTATTAACAACTATGTTGAATTAATTTAGTTTTTTAGCACACACACACACACCAGTTTTCCACGAGTTGTTCAGTCATGCTAGATAATACAGAATATCACATTTCTTTATAACAAATGCATGGGATGAATAAGAACCAACACTAGAAACACTTCTGGATCGACTACATACAATATATGATAACTGAATAGTATGGATATATTGGGCGTTAGTATCTGCAACATTATATCTTAATGAATCAAATATTTTATTTGTAATAGATATATTATTTAACCTTGTTCTATAATTTTACATAAAGTTTCAATACAAATGCTTATTTCCTTTTTCAGGGTGATTTCGGGAAGGTGGAGAATAAAGCTGTTTTTCTCACAGTATATGACCTTGGAAGCAATCGTAGGTTCTCTTTTTCTACATAGTTTTGAAGCGGATAATCGTGGATTATCACGAACTTTATAAAACATGGACTAATCAACTTATTAAGCTAAGTGCAATTGTAAACATGCACAGCTTTGTCTGAGAATATGTTTATAACAGAGTTTGAATTTATCAATAAAAATAAGTTACTATTAGTTAAAGGTTCCGAGAGCTAAACACAAATAAAACAAGAACTTTGTATTTTGCCGACATATTGGACGAAAACCTTAATTACTTTCAGTTTCAAAAAGTTTTATATGATGGCGCTTCACGAGTCGTATTTGTTTTCTTCCATGCTCAGTTTACAACTTTAAAATTAATTAAATACATTTATTATATCTACGCAGATTGTACATTTGAATTAAATTATGAAGATCTTATAAATATATTTGTAAAGCTACTTAAATATTTTAAACACTTTGTTTTTGGAATTTCGCACAAAGCTACTCGAGGGCTATCTGTGCGAGCCGTCCCTAATTTAGCAGTGTAAGACTAGAGGGAAGGCAGCTAGTCATCACCACCCACCGCCAACTCTTGGGCTACTCTTTTACCAACGAATAGTGGGATTGACCGTCACATTATACACACTCACGGCTGGGAGGGCGACCATGTTTAGCGCGACGCGGGCGCGAACCCGTGACCCTCGGATTACGAGCGCACGCCTTAACGCGCTCGGCCATGCCAGGCCTCATTTTAAACACAAAACATAAGAGGGAAAATAAACTTACGTGTTTGAAATTCTTTTATCCTTCTTTATTGGTCCGGCATGACCAGGTGGGTTAAGGAGTTCAACTCCTAATCTGAAGGTCACGGTTTCAATCCTCGTCACACCAAAAAATGCTCGTCCTTTCAGCCGTGGGGGCTTTATAATGTTTCGCTCAATCCCACTATTCGTTGGTAAAAGAGTAGCTCAAGAGTTGGCGATGGGTGGCAATGACTAGCTGCCTATCCTCTGGTCTTACAGTGCTAAATTAGGAACGGTTAGCGCAGATAGCCCTCGAGTAGCTTTGCACGAAATTCAAATACAAACAAACATCCTTCTTTATATGCTAAACAAAGTTTTAATTCAGGTATTAAAGATAAGATACATCGTGTAACTTAGTGAGTATCTTTCTGGTTCTGTGACAATGAATATTGAAGAAAATGGTACGAAAATGTTTTATCATAAAACGTAAAACAAGATTAATCACCAATACTTAATGTAGATGACGATTAGAAAGAAAGGGCACCAAAACGGATTTCTTGACAAAGGTTAAGGTTGTATACAGACTTGTTTTCCATGTATGTCGTTTGAATTCTTATGTTTTGTAGTTTTATTCTGAAGATTCAGACCAGGTTTAAAAAGAGTACGTGTTTCAGTTTTACTCAATCTTATTATCTGAAGACGTTAACTCGAGTTTATATATATATATGCTTAGTAATGTTATATTAGAACATTTATAAGATAATTAGAACATTACAGCATGACTTCGGTTTCTCTTTCTCTTAGATTTTATAACAGAAAAGAAAATATTTTTAGTTGTTTGTTGTTGTTTTTGAATTTAGCAAAAAAGCTACACAATGGGCTATCTGTGCTCTGCCCACCACGGGTATCGAAACCCAGATTTTAGCGTGTAAGTCCGCAGACATACCGCTGAGCCACTGGGGGCAAAAATATTTTTAATAAAGACCACTAATAAGCCAAATAAACTCTTGTTCAGTTTATGCGAGTACACGTTCGGTTTTAATTTCCACTTAATACCTTGACTCAGTTACACGTGATTTTAATGGTTTATTTTATTCTTAATGTTTAACAAAGTACTCAGTATTCATGTACTCAGTCCATTTACTCGCTCTCGGAGTAATGTATATTTTGGCCTCCATTCTTTTAAACATTGTTTCATTTCCATTCGCACGAAGTATATTTTTATTCATTTTTTACAGGTGCAAATAAACAGGCATACGAAACATTATCATATACCAATATGTTTCAAAAATTGATGTAGGCCTTAAACCAGCTTATAATGTTGTTTAAGGTGCGAAAAAGTTGAAAGAAATAACTATACAACTCCTATGTCAGAAAATAAGTGTTATACAATATATCACTGTTTTTCAAATGCTTATCGTCTTGCCTGCTGAATGGATTTACGTAAATCTTAGTAAATGCTATTGAAACACGAGTGGAATATAAGGCCATGAGTTTCAGCTCACATTCAGTTGCTCTTTAACATTATATGAAGTAAGTCTCATATAATTTAGAAGTTCACGATTTAATTAAAAATGTTAGAGCTAAAATTTTAAAAAAATTGAAATAGTACAAAATGGGAAAAGCCTGTCTTATATTAGACTTGAAAAATATAATAAAGTTTCTTCTTAATCACAAAATTGTTTTTCATAAAATGTCACTCAAAGGTCGGAGTCAAAGTTCTGTTACTCTTTTAAATTTTCACAACTGAAGAGGAACTGATTGCACGTTCGTCATCTGGTTAAGAGCTGTTTTTTATCAGGTTAATGGTAAGAAAAACGTGATAATGTGCCTATCTCCATTGTTTCAGCACCATTCTCCATTCTTGAGAATAATTTCATCTTAAAACACTATAATGATTCATTATTAAGCTAAGAAAATTAGCTCTTAACCAGAATATCAGTGCGTTACCACTGCATCTTTCATTGTAAAAATATAAAGGAAATAAATGAACATGAATTGCGATCGTTGAATATGAACTACAATGTTACTGGTAAGTGGAAAATCTTTACTGGAAAACTGTTTACGCATGATATTAGTTAATGGTAATTGACTGTAATTTTTGTACAAAATTGCAGCTTGGATTTCTGAAACGTATTCAGAGTAATCCAACTATAACGGATCATACAAAAATTTGTAACGAATTTAATATCGTATGTATATATTTTAATATCGATGTTAAATTTATATTTAGAAATTTACATTACTTATACTGTCACATCTGTATTGCGAAATGCCCGCCTATTCACTAAAACTGTAGAAGATTCTCGAGTGTAAGAATCAACAACATATGTGTATACTTAAACACTGATGTATTGTCTGTATTTCTGTGCAAGATGAAAATTGTAGAAACTCTTCTCATACCTATAAATGTAACTAACACTACGCGCCAAAAGACAGTATGTATTGCTTGTTTGCTGTAGTGGGGGTGCTATAAACTTCGAAAGCTATAACTGTGATTTAACAACTATTAAGGAACTGATCAGGAACGTTTATAAATTTTAAATATTACAAACCACTTTAATTCAGCGGATTCAGACCGGACATTCGCATATTTATAGAAGACATTATATAACCTCAACGGCGAAAAACTCAACGTGTGATCAAGGAAAAACGTAGAGCTAGATAGCACTTCGTCAAGTCAGCTTAATTTGCTCATCATGGCCTTCGATAAGATTCCAAGGAAGTTGCAGACCAGAAAAAAAACTCAATATTGTTTGTAAGTTAGTAAAACTTTTGTATATAGAACATGATTTGTAAAAACTATCATTGTAAACTGTGTTATTGTTTGTATATTAAAATATATTTGTATTAAAATCAGTGGATATCAATCTTGTTAGCATGTATCATAAATTGAATACATATCAACATTTATTTAGCTTCTAAATTAAAATTATCATTTACCACGGTTTAAGAATATATGAAATTGTAATGCATAATATAATAAAATGAGGATTAGTGGCCAAAATATGAATCAGAAACAAAAGCTAATGCAAATTAAAATCGTAGTTCATTTGATATTTATCAGTGCAAGTAAGATTTTTTCGATCTGTTTATTCTGATTTTCAAGATTTTCTTCAATTACCTTCCCTCGATCAAATAGAAATAAATAACAAAATCAAATTGCTCGAAATTGCCGATGTTTTAGAACCAGAGGTTAAGAAATCAATGAAAAAATGAACTAAAATATGTTTTATAAAAACAATTGGTTGGTTGTTTAGAATTAAGCACAAAGTTACACAATGTGCTATCTGTGCTCTGCCCACCACGGGTATCGAAACCCCGATTTTAGCGTGTAAGTCCGCAGACATATCGCTGAGCCACTGGGGGGCAATATAAAAACACTAGTCGATAATGATTTGTTTCCTGAGGAAGCATTAATGGACTGTTCTAATATCGCCACTGGCTAATTGGCGTTGAATGATAAAAATAAGCTAGAAACCCAGCAAATCGAGCTTGAAGAAGATCGTATCAAAGCCGAGAAAGAATAAGCTGGTATAGAAAATGAAAAAGAAAATAAATATTTCGAGGCCAAGAAAGCTCGCATTGAAGCCGGAAAAGAAATTAAACTGATAAGATAGAAATTAGACTCACCTCTAATCGACCAAGGCAAAATGACAACTTTAGACTTAATCGATCTGTTAAAGTACCATCATTCAATGAAAATGAGCATTTTGCTCTTGAGAGATTAATTTTATCTTGAAAAATATGATGTGAACGTTTTGTTTTAATAATGAGAAGGATTAGGATGAAGGAGTTAATTTGCTATTATTTGCTGTTTGTAAGTTGGTTCAGAAACCGCTCGAATTTAGCCCGTTTGAATTGGTTTTGAGCCATTCAGTGTGTGGTCTTTTAAAGTTGCTAAAGGAAAAATGGGTGAAGGACAACCCAAAAGAAATGCACTTATTGGATAACGTTTCAAGTTTCGGTCCAGACTTTGACGCACTTATGAATTGGCTAGAGAAAATTTGATCTTAAATTGAAATAAAAAATATTTCAATATTTCAGTAATATTTATTACTGCAAGACTGAAGAGCGTAAGTTCGGTCCTAATATAATGGCTTTGTATTGCTACCTACCCAGTGTGAGACATTCACTCAAAACTAGATATTATGGTCTCTATGAAGTTATTTGAAGAATAAATTATACGAACTATATTGTAAAAACACCTGATCGTCGAAAGGATACTTAGCTGTGCTGTGTCAATGTGTTGAAACCCTATGAGATTGGAGATTCATCTGAAAATGTTACTGTTGAATGTTCCCCTGACACTGATGACAGTCACTTTGACTCAGACACCCGTAAGCTTCAACATGTCACAGATGAATGCAACGTCAAACTGGATAATTCTGACATTCAAACCAAAGTTGATTGTATTGTGAATTATCCAAATCCTACCAACAAGAAAAGTTAGATGATATTTTTGAAAATTTCTGGTTATTGAAGAAAGTTTTATAAACTTTTTCATTACATCACTGTACCATTAACAAAGCTACGGAAAAAATAAAAAGTTCAAGTGATCTGAAATATGTCAATCTGCTTTTGATTCTTATTTGCAATAACCGTTATTTTAAATTGTGTTATTGTTTGTATATTGAAATATGTATTGTATTATAAATGAAAACTGTGTTTATCAATCTTGTCGGTAAATATCATACATTAGATACATATCGACAGGTCATATATCTATCAAGTCATACCCATAAGTAATGTCTGAAAATTTAATACAGAAAGTGCATCATCATTTTCGTCTTTGTAGAAGGCCTTAATGACTAAAATATGTAGTAGAGCTCGTATAAAAATGCTCAGACAAATAGAGGAAACTAATCCAACTCCACCTTTTAAGATCATTAATCAAATAAATCCTATGAAGATGGATGTGTCTGAGGAGCACATTAGGCATATAATGCTTTATGAGTTTAAAACAGGCAATAGTGCAGCAGAAACTACACAAAACATTCAAGGTATTTTTGCTGCGTAGTCATTCTATGAAAGAAAATGTCGAAAGTGGTTTCAGAAGTTCAGATCAGGTGACTATAGCGTAGGTGATGTGCCACGTTCAAGTCGTCATGTTGTGTTTAATGATGACTTGTTTCTGGCTACACTTGATGAACATTGTGCTGTAACAGTTGAAGAGCTGGTACAAAGCTTATTTCATTCTATTCAACAGTTCACCGTCATCTGCAACAGCTTAGAAAATGGGTCCTTCATGGTTTGACAGAAGCAAACCTTAGAGCAAGAGTGGACATTTGCACTTCTCTGCATTGTCATTAACGTAACTTACATTTTTAGACAGGTTAGTGACTGGAGATGAAAAAATTGACATATTATAAAAATATTAAGCGCCACAGACAACGGCTCAGTGCAGGTAAACTGACTAAAGCACAGTTAGAGCGTTTGAATGTCGCACTGAAAGAAAAGAGGCCTACTTTGATCAATCGTGAAGGACAATGCACGGCCCCGTACAGCATGGACAATCTGCAGAGATTGAAGAACTATACTTGGAAAATCTTCACCATCCTTCTTATTCTCCAGACCTTGCCCCATATGATTATCATCTATTCCGAAATATATAGAACTATCTTGATGTAAAAGAGCTTGGAACACATAAAGATGTCAAAACTACCCTCTCTACATTCTTTTCTTCCAAACCCCACAAATGTTATAAAAGTGGCATTCAGAAGCTTATGAATCGTTGGCAGGAAGTAATTAATAATAATGGAACATACATTATTGATTAAATAATTTTAAAAGCGTTTGAAGTATTTTCTTTTTCTCTGAACCTAAAATCGGACATAACTAAAGAGTGACTTGACATTTAAGTTATAAATTTAAATTATTATTTAACCCAGTTTAAGACTATTTAAAATTGTAATACATAGCATAATAGCCTACATGTGTGGCACGTTTATCAAAGTAACTTATCGTTGATTTTCATTTAAAACAATCTATCGTTTCTTTTCGCCTTGATGTTATGAAATTTTTTATTGTATCTCACAAGCAAAACATGCGCTACTTTTCAATATTTCTTGAAAAGAACCCTGAAATGTGACGGATAGAGTTAAGTATACGTAATGTTTTTTTCTTAAAAAAAAACTTGTTTATTTGTTTATTGTAAAGTACAGAATCAGTGATCTCTGTAGAAGTCCAATTTTTAGCATTCATCATCAGATTTATTGCTGAGCCACTAAACAAAAAAGGTAAAAAAAACTAAAATATATGCATTTTCCGCAACGTTTTTTCCATAGGAATCTTAAAGAAAAGAAAACAGATGAGAACAAAATAAAGCTGACGAAAATAGTACACAAAGTTCATTTTTTTATTTTCATTAACATTTAAGTCACTAACCTAAACAACGTAATAGATGTTTGAAACTGAGAAAGTAAATGATTAACGAAAACATTTTCCATGTTTCTGATAGATTTGATAGCATTTTTACGGTTGGTAATTACTATTAATATTAATAAGTGTTTAACGGTGACGTGGCGAATCTCATCATGCAGGGTATTTTATGACATATATAAACGAGGAGCATAACTGACGTTATTTGAAAGTTATGTTCACATTAAAAATTTGTCTTTTTAATGATTTGAAATGTTATTTTAATGTAATAGAAAATTGTTATAAGTTTAAATATTCAACGTTTGACAGTTCATTTTTATTCAATTTATAACAAGAATGTATACTATCTATATTCGATAGCTCCGGCAGAGAACTTATTTTTAAAAATTAAAAAACAACAACATATATTTGCATAAAATCGCTGAGGAAGGTTTGGAAGGTAAAACAAAAAATCACTATACAACATGCTAACAAACAAAATAGAATTTAACTCCACTTACGCCTTATTTGTATTTTTAATGTGTTGTTTTAAGTTTATAGAAGTATTTCCTAATTTTGGTGTAATATACATTTTGCAGTAAAGTTTTAATTCATATTACATAAGTTACAGGTTTTTAATATTGTGTGTCAATAGAGTAAATGACTATCGTATATATGTCGTAGCAATATCAAAAACAATTTTGTATAGAATTATCGAATAATCCTAAAATACTCATAGGTTTCATTTTCATTTTTCAATGAAACAAAATACATCCTTTAGCTATGGAATTTTAGATATTTTTGAAATATGTTGATTGTTACTTTGTGTAGCACATTTTTTCTTATTTGACTTAAAGGTGAAAAATATATCCGAAATAATTACCGTTATACTGATCATAGAAAACTCTACTATTTAAACAGCATATGAACGAAATGTCACATTCCTCTGATTATTTATAATTGTTAGCATAATTCTGGCAATAAAGCGAGAAAAAACATTAAACCCTCTTGTATGCTCTATAAATTCGAAAAAAAAATTCTGGCCTAACTTTGGTTTTGTATAACAGCTGGTTTTGATTCTTTATCACTTATAAATTTATATTTGAAACATTTTATATGTAAAATCTAAGGCTTTTATACAAGTAGAAATCCCTTCTTTGTTGTGCATATCTTTTCAAGTATATAATACGTTGCGACGAAAAATAAAAAAGTGTTTTTTCATAAATGCTATAAATATTTTTTTTATAATTTTACTTTTCTAAATTAACCTACTCAATTATCGATCTATATTTCACTGTGTATTTAGTCACGTAGGTTTCTCTAAAAAGGATGTCTAATGTAGGGTTAATTATGTAATTAAGTTCAAAGCAGCCATGCCTTTCATATATCGCAAGATATTTCCAAAATTGCGTTGTATTAGTAACGTTTCATTTGCACGAGTTTCGAATAACATCTAGATTCAACATTGTATATAAGTAGCTTTCATTTGTGTTTAGGCCTGGCATGGCCGAGCGGGTTAAGGCGTGCACTCGTAATCCGAGGGTCGCGGGTTCGCGCCCGCTTCGCGCTAAACATGCTCGCCCTCCCAGCCGTGGGGGTGTATAATGTGACGGTCAATCCCACTATTCGTTGGTAAAAGAGTAGCCCAAGAGTTGGCGGTGGGTGGTGATGACTAGCTGCCTTCCCTCTAGTCTTACACTGCAAAATTAGGGACGGCTAGCACAGATAGCCCTCGAGTAGCTTTGTGCGAATTTCCAAAACAAACATTTGTGTTTTGCACTTTTGTTTCCCGCTCTCCTGTTGCTGAGCGGTAAGTTTCAAAACTTTTAGCAGTCCATTATGTAATTCTGAGTATAATGTCACACATTAAAGGCTTGTTAAACAATCAATAACAGCTGCAGCGTACACATATTACACGATTAACTATAAAGGCCAATAAGTTAAAAAAAGTCGAAGTAGTTAAAAAGGAGAGAAGAGGAAAAAGGGTTGGTCTGCACAATAAATAATATATCAAATTCAAAATAAATAATATGAGCTCCTGTATAGCATGTTTCCAAAAAGCTTGCCTCACTACGTGTTATGATATGTTGTACTCAACAAAGACCTTTCTGACATGGCTATTTTTCTTTCTTTCAATTTATCCTGAAGTTTTCATCTATTATTTTGTTTTAATTCATATACCTGAAGTTAAGTTTATCATTTTTGATAACTAACAAAATTATTTTTAACATTTCATTTATACCATTCAACTTTGTCATTTCGTACAAGTATGTTATTCCTGTTATGGGAAACTAATGTGACCTAATGATTAGTGTGCCAAGATGAGTGTAACGTCTCCGCCAAGGTGCTGTTGAGTATATTTTGCACTTTCAACTGTAAGTACATTATGAGATTAACAGTGCATTCAAAGCAGAACAGAACGCTTGTGGTGGATGCTTTTGACTGATTGCGTTTTGTTTTCATCATTAGATAAAGTTATACATGACTCTTTCATGTCTCTGACTTGGCATAGATTACTCGACTACACATAAAATGCCACTCAAATTCAAAAAAACAAATGTTTCCTCGTTATATAGAAGTCAGTTGTTTTCATTATTTAAAAAATACCTTAATACAAAATATAATTTTTCAAGTATTATAGATTATAATTCTGTAATAATTCTTATAACTCTATTTAATTTCTTTTGCAGATAATTCCTTTAAGAATTTTGTGGATCATGAAAGAATGGCTGAAATCAAACAGCGATCGGTGTTCATTCATGTCGATGTTCCTGGACAAGAAGAAAAAACTCCTAACTGGCCGACGGAGTAGGTGTTATTATTACTTAAAATTACAGGGGCAGTACTAGCACTCGATCCTCTTCAATAGCATTAGGAAAAAATTATAGGTTTCTCATATGTGTACTGAATACCATGTTGTATAAAAATAATAAAATTTTAACGTGTTTACACGTAAAACCAATCTTTGATAAAATCTCTGACACGATGAAGGGAAATTAAGGTTGAATTTAAAAATAACTTTACTAAATCTAGAAAATACACTAATTTTATGTAAAAAGTAAAAATAAGATGCTAATTCAGCTACCGAACTTGCAACCACAGTTAAAGTTACAACATACTAATACCTACCTTTTGGGAAATTCCGCGCAAATAGTCCAAAATGTTGCAGATTCTAGATTTTTTTGCCTAACACATACAGCACTGTGCAAAAGTATTAGGACAAAAGAAGATCTTGTTATTCTTTCCATTTTATAGGACTGATTCTTCCATGCCTTTACAGAATGTAGATTTCAACACTATGGTAATACTTGACTGATCCCTGTTGACAACTGAATGAGCTAGGGTGAATATACTTATCACTTTTTAGAATTATAATTTCCATATGACAAGAGCATATCACAATGGTTCTGCTTGAATGAACATACTGACCAAATTTAGGGTCTGAAATAATCATTATCATATCTCATGTAGCGACTTAACTATATAAAAAGAAACCACCAAGGAGCTGGCATAAACTAATTTAACAGCACTAGACAAATAAACCTTGATAAATACAATGTTTAACATTATATATTAAGTTTTATTGTCATGTCACAGCCCACAAAACTTCGAGAATTATCAGTGCAGTTGAGAGCTGCATAAAAGTTTTGCGTGATGCTGGTTGGACTCTCCGAAAAATTACAGTAGACTTGAAATGTTTCTTAAACACTGTCAAGTACAATCTCGATCATGAGACCGAATCAGGTAAATTTAAAAATAGGAAAGAAGAATACAGATCACCTAATATCAACGATACTGAGGTCAAGTATCTTTGCTCATTCAGCCTTCGAGACAGAAGGAAACTGTCACTGATCTGAAGCATGAAATAAACAATCATATACTAAATGACAAAAGAGTGTCCAGATCTACGATATCAATAAGACTCAACGGAAAAGAAAATTTGGTCGTGTAGTAGTTTTTAAAAAAAAAAAACTTTACTTCGATCATCAAATATTGTCAATAGACTGAAATTTGCTTTAAAAAAGTATGAAAACTGGTCTGTTGATAGTTGGAAAAGAATGTTGTGGACAGATGAGTTGAAGTTTAAAATATTTGGTTCAAAGTATAAGATGTATATCCGGCAAAAGAAGTGTGAAACGTACTTACTTCAATGCATAGCACCTACCACGAAGCATGTTGGAAGCAGTGTGATCGTTTGAGGTGATTTTTCCTAAGGTAAGAGGAGATATTTATAAAACATATGAATAATGTACCAAGGCAAGTACCATCAGATACTGATTTGTCATGGTATACTGTTACGTATTTTTAATGTTTTATGTTCTTGGTAGACTAAACGCAACAGAAAAACGCAGATAACAGCTTGTATAATTTATTACACTAAACTATTAACAAATATAACAGATATAACATAAATTATATAATAACAGTGACAGATATTAAGTTACAACATTTGAAATTAATTACAAAACAAAATAATACTAGTTTTAAACTTCAAAATTAATCACAATACAAAATGGTACTGGCCTGTATCTAATATAATGATCTAAAATGAAAGTTTCAAATTCCAGTCTAGGGTGTGAATTCGGTCCCACGAAGAAATTCCGAAACAGTTCACAGTTCAATAAATTCGCCGTCTCTCAGCACAAGCGGTAATTCGGATGTATCGTAGAGATTGACGAAATAAAATCACAGCTTCCGTAGATCTAACTTCAGTCACAAATCCAAGTTGAATAATCACAGCAAACACTTAATCTTTCTCAAATAACTAACTCTCTTCTTTTGAAATAAAACTGATGTCTGAATCTCACTCTTATTCTTCGAATAAAACTAATGACTGAATCTATCTTCTTTTTTCGAATAAAAACTGATGACTGAATCTATCTCTCGTCACCGTCTTTTATACCGGTAGGCCTATTTCTCGAACAATCTTGCAATTTCCATACAACTCTAGAGCAATCGGCGCGTGTCCGTTCTTGCACGAGACTACACGTCTAGACACGAAGTCACCAGCACTCATTTACAAACATATGATTGGTCTACTTAATTCAAGAAAATTCTAAATGTTACCCTAAATAAATAACAAAATATTAGTTTAAACTTCGAAACAATAACATCAATATGGAAAAATGAATAATAGAAATGAAAATTTAAACACAACACGACATGTTGTCGCTTACAAAATATTTACACGTTTACATAACAATACCCAATGGTTTACATATTATTAGTTAAGGTTTGTTTGTTTGTTTTGGAATTTCGCACAAAGCTACTCGAGGGCTATCTGTGCTAGCCGTCCCTAATTTAGCAGTGTAAGACTAGAGGGAAGGCAGTTAGTCATCACCACCCACCGCTAACTCTTGGGCTACTCTTTTACCAACGAAGAGTTGGATTGATCGTAACATTATAACGCCCCCACGGCTGAAAGGGCGAGCATGTTTGGCGCGACTGGGATGCGAACCGCGACCCTTGGATTACGAGTCGCTCGCCTTAACACGCTTGGCCATGCTGGGCCTATTGGTTAAGGATTCTACTACTAAGTTAATGACTTCAAACATTCATCCAACCTATGCAGAAATTACTTAACTATGAAAGAAGCTGTTGGAGTCATTCAAGTGATACAAGAGTCCATAGTGCCCAAAACTCAACCCAGATGAGCAGATCTGGGATTTGATACATCACAAACATGACAAATAAAAAGTTACTTCTGAAAACGCTTTATGGAAACATATTAGAGACATTTTGAGTATAATCCCAAGCACTTCCACTAAGTTTCTGTTGTACTAAATATGAAGAGTAATAAATGTTTGATGTTTCACCTGTAATTTACATTCCGTTATTTTTTGTGAGTAGTCTAAAATGTAATTATTGACTTCTTCCTAACACTTTTTCACAGTACAGTACAAGCCCTTCAAGAAGAAGTTTTCTTTTCCGTTATCAAACTATAGAATGAAGTATACAAAACAAACCAAATGCAAAACCAGCCGCCTGACAAAGACCAAATGATACGACTTGCTGCTTATGATTACCTTAAAACTAGAGTATTCGCGCAAGTACATGAGGATGTGATACAACTAACCTTTATTTAAAACATTTACTTATTTCAGAGCCATTTGTAAGGCAGAATTTCTCAACATTTGGATTTCTTCTATCTAGAAATGAGGATATTGTTCGTGGGGAGATTCTATCGTGTTGGTGATTCTGTCCACGGGGGAGAGGAGGGATATTGTCCTGGTACAGGGTAGTTTGAAAACATGCACTGTTTATCATAATCAACATGTACTCTTTTTATAAAGAAGTTATAACATCGATTGTCCCTTAGGAATGTCGAAGAAAGACGTTAAAACATGTAGAGTGCATAACACTATATCCAGTCTCTTGTGTTATCTTTATATAGTACATTGTTGAGTGAATGTTTAATAGTATTTTGAATGTAGGGGCAATCTCATTTTCAGACATCTATTGTGTATCATTTGACGTTTGTCATTTGAAATTTATCCAAGAGTCGTTTTAACTTTATTTAAAAACATGATTACAATGCTTCCACCATTTTCAAAGATTTTCCGAGGAGCTATTAAAGACGAATCTCTAAAATTACTTCGTAGTAGCCATAAACAATTCTACTTTTCAACAGGGTCAGTCAAGTCAGTGGCCTGAATTTCATCAAACTCTGAATTTAATCAACCGCTGAACGCTGAACATTTATGAACAAAATCTAAGCAAAATTGGTTTAATTAATGGCCTGAGCTTAATCACCACTTAAAGTTAAACATTAATCCGCAATAATTAGAAACTCGTAACTCTAGAGTAGTTGAATAATAATAAAAAGGCACATGCCAAATTACATTACAGTAACTCAAGAACTGAGAGAAAATTTTCATTACTGTATCGGTATTTTTCGAATTCTCTAGAAGTTATTTGTGTAAACTTTTTAGTCATATTGCTTTTATACGATTATTTTTTAAAAAATACTCTTCTGCAACCATTCCCAGAAGTTTTCCGAAACGCTTTTAATAGGATGGGCTAGTAATAAACATGTAATGTGGTGAATACTTTGACTAGTCTTGTTCCTATTTTTTCTCCACCAGCGTGCCCTATCCTGCAATCCAGATGATGGGAGAAGACTTGGTTGAGGTTTTAGATTATCTAGAATTAGTAACGTCTTTTATTTATTACTTCTTATGGAAGTTCTGCTTGCAATATACAAGATCCATATTAGACATCTTTCATTTGTTAAAAAATCAGATTATTTCATGGCCCAGATTTCAGAATAAATTATAGAGCTTCCATATACCATGTTATTGTTGTTTTCTTATACAGATTATAAAATTGATAAAACGAACTTAATATTAAAATGTATGCAGACTGAGTGTATGCTTTTAATTTTTTTTGTTATTAATACACCAGGTTACTGGTGAAATGACGAAATGACTGCATTAATGTTTTAAAAAAACTAACATTAGTAAACATTTAAGTTTGACAAATTTCATTACCCTAACAAGATTGATTTCAGTGCTAATTTTTAAATAAATTGAAAAAAAGAAGGCTCGACCATGTCCTAGTGGTAATGAGCTAGGGTGCGAATCGAATGTTTCAGGATTCGAATCATTTAACACATTCAGCATTATCAGCTGTGGGGGCATGATCAGAAGTACAATCAGTCCCAGTATTTGGTTTAAAGTCGGAGTAAACCGTTGTGACAGCAAGTAGTACTGACTGGCTAGCACACCTTTGGTTAGTAGTTGAAAATTAGAAAAGACTATACATGAACTCTGTAGAGATCTCTTGTCTGGTCGATTAACCCATGATCAAAGTGAGATATCGTTCAGGATGAAGATCTCGATTTTTGGAAAGAGAAATATAATAAATTTTTAACTTGCTTTATAAACAAGATTTACGATATGATTGTTATTCCTGTTATGAAAGATATAAATTAGTAAATTTCGTTTTGTAATCGCGAAATTCATGTAGTCGCGTTTCAGAATGTGGATATGTGCAACTGTGGGACTGAAGCAAGCCTTCTATACCTTAAACCAGACTGGTGATTTTTTTTTTATTATTCGTCATTAGGTCGCCCATGTTGCTTTTGTGAAAGAAATATTAATAAATGAGCTATGCTCTGTAGGTAGTGGTCATTAGATGGAGTAATTTACGTTTGGTCAGAATGTCTAGCTTACAAGTTTCGACTTCTATAATGTTTACATGGTTTTCAAAATGCATATGTTTGTATTCATGTGTAATGTACTCACATACTGAGTTGGAAATAATAACCAACATTGAAGAGATAAACAAAATAATAAATAAACAATTATAAAGGCGAGATGGGCATGTAAGGTCTCTTGGCAATAACACGAGCAAGATGCACCAAAACAGTAGTGCACTCCAATACCAGCAAGAGAGAGACCTGCTTATAAGCTCATAACACGTACGCCACACCATCTTTAATTCCTACCACTAAAATGAAAATGGAAACGGATCGAAACGTGTCTCAAATCTAACCTGTTTAAATACTATTTAGACGAAACTGAGAAACAGATCGTAGCTGAGGTAAAGTGAAATGTGTTGATTGATTACGTTTTCTCTCTTCCTGTATTAGAGGATCAAGTAAATCGTAGGGTTCGGAGAAGGGGCCGGAGCCAATATTCTTGTTAGATTTGCTGTAAGTGAAACATAAATTGATGCTTTCTTGAAACACAATATTTTTTAATTCTTTTCATATGAATTACATATACATATATATATATTCGAAATATAACACTTAAGTAGCAGTTAATAGGTTTTCAAATTTTACTTTATTTTGATGAAATATCTGTTTCATATATTACATTCTTTCTTTGAATATCTTTTACGTTTTTAAACCTTACTTATACAATAGCAGAATTGAAATGCGTATTTAAGTAAGTTAAACAAGATAAATATAATGAGCGATATACAAATGTACACATATGCTCGAAACACTATGGTTGTTATTATTTTGGTGTGCAATGACACTATTTACCAAAGATAGAATCATTTAATTTCATGAGAACACCAGGATCTTAAGCATTATTTCTTGCTTTATCAAATAATATGTATATAGTTATAAATAAACATGCAGTAATTGATAATTTCTGTAAATGCATGTAAAACTACAAGCCCTTATACTCACCACTTTACATCATTAAATTTTGAGATTTTTAAAGAAATATGTTTTATATTTTCTTATTCAAGGACTTCTGTTATGTATATGTGTAAATATTTTGTAAACGACAACATGTCGTGTTGTGTTTGAATTTTCATTTGTTTTATTCATTTTTCCATATTGATATTATTGTTTCGAAGTTTAAGCTAATATTTTGTTATTCATTTAGGGTAACATTTTAGAATTTTCTTGAATTAAGTAGACCAATCATATGTTTGTAAATGAGTGCTGGTGACTTCGTGTCTAGACGTGTAGACTCGTGCAAGAACGGACACGCGCCGATTGCTCTAGAGTTGTATGGAAATTGCAAGATTGTTCGAGAAATAGGCCTACCGCTATAAAAGACGGTGACGAGAGATAGATTCAGTCATCAGTTTTTATTCGAAAAAAGAAGAAAGATTCAGTCATTAGTTTTATTCGAAGAATAAGAGTGAGATTCAGGCATCAGTTTTAGTTATTTGAGAAAGATTAAGTGTTTGCTGTGATTATTCAACTTGGATTTGTGACAAAAGTTAGATCTACGGAAGCTGTGATTTTATTTCGTCAATCTCTACGATACATCTGAATTACTGCTTGTGCTGAGAGTCGGCGAATTTATTGAACTGTGAACTGTTTTGGAATTTCTTCGTGGGACCAAATTCACACCCTAGACTGGAATTTGAGACTTTCATTTTAGATCATTGTATTAGATACATGCCAGTACCGTTTTGTATTGTGATTAATTTTGAAGTTTGAAACTAGTATTATTTTGTTTTGTAATTAATTTCGAATGTTATAACTTAATATCTGTCACTGTTATTATATATAATTTATGTTATATCTGTTATATTTGTTAATAGTTTAGTGTAATAAATTATACAAGCTGTTATCTGTGTTTTTCTGTTGCGTTTAATCTACGAAGAACTTAAAACGTCAAAATACGTAACAACTTCTTAACATTTTAAACCACAGTAGCTTATTGGAAACATCTAAAACATTTTATTTTCTAAACGTTAAGAAACAGAAAGAGGTAAAAGAGTTGATCTGTAGAAATATATGTGGTAGCTTTAATTCTTCCATTATACGACAGCATCGTTTGAATTTCTTTCAAGTAACTTTATGCGTTTTTAAAACAAAGGTCATATTCATAATCATTTTAATAAGAAAACCCGTTCCTTTATTTCTTCCATGAAATGTCAGGCTTCAACAATAAAAACATTAATAAAAAAATTAAGGGAGAAAAATCCCCATGGAAAAATTGTTTTAATCTACGATTTTTCTAACCCACTTTAGTACAAGAAACAAACTTATTCATTAATAAGATTTAAACTATCAAATCATCCTAAGTTCTCGATTTTTGTTTAAAAATATCTTCTACGGTTACATGATATAGCCTGCTAGATAAACCTGCTTTTATTATATTCATCCTGAAAAATCTAATGTTTCTTCTTTAAATGCACAACTCTTCTAAAAATATGTCGTTCACATTTAATGTTTACATATACAAGTTGTTCTTCTAGCACGCATTCCTTTGCTGTCAAAATACTCTCACTAAGTGTTGTTGTTGTTTGTTTTCTTTTCGCAACAGCACTTTATATCTATTAATACAAATCTATAGTTTGTAATTTTTTTTTAATTTTGAGTTTCGTTTGCTTGTGTCAGAGTAAAGCTATATTTGGCTGTCTGATGTGTTCAACGCGGTGAATTCAATCCTGGATTTTATCAGTTTGTATCTTTAATGCTGTCCCACTGAAGGACTTTTAGTTTGGATTAAATAAAACTGAAAATTGAGGTATCTTACAAACCCATTATTTTCCATCGTTATCTTTGTGTTCTTGAGATTACTCCAAATGAAGTTAACTAATTCAATTACTTTCCTCGAAATCGTATTCCAGTCATATATATTGAAAGGAGATATTATATTAGAATCATAATATTTTTATTATCATTATCCGATTAAAAAATGAAAATAAATTGTAATATTGTTAGATTTTAGTTTCTTTGATGTTGAACACAAAGCTACATAATGGTCTACCTGTGCTTTGCCCACCCCCGATACAGAAGCCCGATACAGAGTTTTACAAACCCTCAGACCTGCAGCTGAATCACTGGAGATATATATATATAGTCGAATCTTGTTCTGTAGCTTTCTGAATGCTGCAAGTTTTGCATGTTTTTGTTAATTTATTTCTTTATTTTTACTTAATGCTAAGGAATAAATACTAAATAATACTAAACTGAAGTGTGTCGTCGCGGAAATGCTCCACTTCATGAGTGCGCTATAAGATTTACAACAAAAATTCATTATTCAATCAACAAGAGTAGTTCAAGTGTTATATTAGGTGATGTTGACTTGAGCATTCCCTCTTGTCTAAAGTTTGAAATTAGAAAGAGCTATATGCAGATTGTCCATTCTGTTGCTTTACACGAAATTTATTTAAAAAAAATAAATAAATAAATATTGTCGAACATGCTTTTTAATAAGACAAGTTAAGGACTCGTTTAAATTACTCTCCAGTTACTAATATAAAGCTAAGAAATCAAAATAAAACGTCCTTCCGTATCTTATAATACTTACTTTTTCAAATCGATTACATTCAGTTAGGCAAGTGGTTTCTAGTGCCTGTGACAAATAATCTTTTTTATGTAAATTCTAAATTTGCTTTAATGTAAGAAATGTAGTGTATTTTTTATCATATGCTGAATGTAATAAACTTTATATTAATGAGACAAATTATTGTTAAAGGATAAATTGCCTAAATATGTAGTCAGATATCCCATTCTAAATCCAATTTCCATGCATTATCGTTTTCATGGTTCTTTAAATGATTCTTTAGGATCTTTAAAGTAACTGCATTTAAAGATATACTTTTTGATATTTTAAGACGTATGCTTTTTTCATTATATGTATAACGTTATTTGTAACCTCGAATTTTTCCTCCAACATTTCGTTAGATTCATAAATAATCATGATATTAAATAAAGTTTGGATGGCTCATAATTTTTAAGAGACTTCTAAAGTTACAATGAGTTTCCTTGTTTGTTTACCTGTTTTCTTTTGTTGTTCTTAGAATACATACATTTTACCTCCTTGTTTTGTTAGGATTATTTTTTACCAATTTTAGATTATTAAAAGGGCCTTCATAAAAGCTTTTCTTAT
The DNA here is from genome assembly GCA_011833715.1 of Carcinoscorpius rotundicauda. Classification (NCBI taxonomy): domain Eukaryota; kingdom Metazoa; phylum Arthropoda; class Merostomata; order Xiphosura; family Limulidae; genus Carcinoscorpius; species Carcinoscorpius rotundicauda. The sequence continues at coordinate 34,793,338 of CM022393.1, forward strand.
CTTTAGTAACTCTAAAATCCGTTTTAATTTTCTTGTGCTCGTTTATCCTTTCTTGTTTGTTTGTTTTAAATTTCGCGCAAAGCTACACAAGGGCTATCTGCGCTAGCCGTCCTTAATTTAAAAGTGTAAGCTAGATGGAAGTCAGCTAGTCATCATCACCCACTGCTAACTTTTGGGTTACTCTTTTACCAATGAGTAGTGGGATTAACTGTCAGATCATAAAATCTGCACGGCTGAAAGGACAAGCATGTTTAGTATGATAGGGATTTGAACTTGCAACCCTCAGGTTACGAGTGGAGTGACTTAACCACCTGGCCATGCTGGGCCTTACTCTTTCTTACTGTGAATAAATATATTTACATGTTTGATACATATCAAGGAATAGTTTTTTACCAGGTTTTTTTCTTATTCTTTGTGGTGAAACCTAAATAGAATCTATTTCTGTTTTCTTCTCCACCTTAGTTACTAGAAAACTTAGGTCTTCAATTTTAAGTTTTCATAACTGTCTTGGATATACTGATTAGGATATCTTAGTATTTCAGAAAACACAAATCCAACTATTCTTTATTGATTTTTTGCAAGATGAAGTGCACTACCTTTCACATCTATGTATTTCAAGTATTGTGTCTTTAACATTGACTAATAAAGATAATTTTTCACAATGCTCAAAACATACAGCTACCTATGTGTAATCATGTGAACCTAATTAAGATATTAAGACCTTTTGTTCCTAATTTTTCTGTTATGGAATGCAAAAATTAACAAGCAAAACCGAATTATTGAATATGACAAATTTGTTCATCGTCGTAAAGTCCTGTGACTGAATACTAAATATAACAAACTGATAAAAATATCTCATTTGATGCTTTTATGTATGTTGAGACTCTTCAACAAGAAAAAACTGAACATCATCTCATCAGTACCAAAGATAAGCGACATTTGAAGGAATTAAACGAACCAAACGTAAGTTTTTCTTTTTCGTTAGAAAAAATTACTCTTTAAACTTTTTAATATTTCTGAGACTTGCAACATTTCAGAAGATCTTCGGATAATGAAATTTGTTTTTGAGAACAATTTTATTGTGAACGTTTTTTGAAAGCTGTAGCTTATGATGCAGACTTGTATTCACATTTGTGAAGCTCAAATTCTGTAGGTTTGGCATGGCCAGATTGTTAAAGTGTTCAACTTGTAATATGATGGTCGCTGGTTCAAATCTCCGTCACACCAAACGTGCTCGCCATTTCAGCTGTGGGGGCGTTATTAGGTGACAGTTAATCATACTATTCGTTGGTAAAATACTAGCCCAAGAATGAGTTGTGATGACAAGCTGTCTTCGTTTTAGTCTTATACTGCAAAATTAGTGACGACTAACGCAGTTAGCTCTCGTGTAGCTTGGCGCGAAAATTCAAAACAAAAACAAATTCTGTATATAAAAAAAAATTAGACCAGATTATCTTTATTCCAGCTGAATTGCTAGAAGGCTTCTTAGACCGCGTAAATGGTTAGTTAATTTCAACTAAATTAACAGTTATTATTCATCAATGTGAATTGGCTTTGGAGCCCGAAGCCATGACAACTTATATATAATTCATTGTTGAAACTTCTCCTGTCTTTTGGCAGTAGTAACTGAATCAATAGTTTTTGCACTACGAATTGTTTGACCAGTCTCCACACATCACCCTGGCTGACTGTTATGTAAATATCATGTAAATGTTGTGTAAACGACAACCATGTCGAGAGTGTTATGTAAATGTTGTGTAAACGACAACCATGTCGAGAGTGTTATGTAAATGTTATGTAAACGACAATCATGTTATGTCGTGTTTGAATTTCCATATTTATATTATTGTTTCGAGGTTTAAACTAGTGAAATTTAAAATAACATTTTAGAATTATTTATGTAAAAATTTCTAGAAATAGATAGATTAGTCATTTGTATTGGCCTGGTGTCTGTACTCTAGAATTCTGGGAAGTTACGCGATTAGTATATAAACAGACGGCGATGCGAGGGAAGTAAGTCATCAGTTTTTACTCGGATCAAAAAGTTTGTCTCGTTTGAGAAAGTTTAAACGTTTGCCGTGTGATTATTCAAATTGAATTTGTGAATAGAGCTAGATCAACTAAAGCGGTGAATTTATTTTATTGCGTCAATCTTTATAATTCAGTCGAATTACCGATTATACCGAAAGCCAACACGTATTGGACTGTGAATTTTTTTGAAAATACCCATTCAAACTTCATAAATTTCTCCGTGGGACTAAATTCCCCGCCTAGATTGGAACTTTGGATTTCGGATTTGGACACTCATTGTGGATCATATTATTAAGCACAGGCCAGTACCTTTTTGTATTATAAGTGGTTTTGAAGGTTGAAACTGGATATCTGTTATTGCTATTGGATAATTTATTTTGTGTCTATCACATATAAGTATATCATCGTAATAAAATTATACAACCTGCTATCTGTATCTTTCTGTTGCGTTCAGTCCACATAAAAGACGTAACACTGACACTGGTGTTGCTATTTCATTATTTCTATACGTTGAGAGTGTTTTTTGTTTGTTAGTTTGCCTACTCGAGAAAATTTCATTGATTCAAACTAAAGAAGTTAAAAGTTATATTAAAATTTATTCACATGTTTTGATGCCTGATGAAACACAAGTTTGTCTCTGATTAAATTTACACATACGTTTTGATCTTCCTCTGAGCGTTTTTATTTGTTGTCCACCATCGTGGAATAATTACATGTATACATGCAAATGACTCTTTTGACATGAAATCTGCAAGGACAACTTCTGCATTTTACACTTGTCATCTCAATACGTCCAAAGTCTATTATTTTTCTACTAACTCTGCAACCTTTATCGTTCAATCAACTGGTATATTCCTCTCTCCACGTTGCACTTTTTCGAAAACCTCTTCTGTAGAGAAGAACGCGACTAGGTTCTTAGGCATATAGGAATAACTTATTATTACTACATGAAACATCTCAGAAAATATAATAAAATGCAGTTATTGACATTTCATCTCACATATGTCTTGTAGATACTCAAAACTTTGCTCTACCTCAAATACACTGCTTTTGAAATCAACAATGGGCTTCTACACAGAGAAAATATTATGTGTATAGTGTCATTCCTTTTTATTTCTTCACAAATATTTTTATTTACCTAATAAAAAAGTCTGATACTTAAGTAAGTCACGAATTTGTCTTAGTGCTAGATGTTAAATGTTACCCATTCCTTAAAGAGTGAGGCATAGACTCAATAACAATCTTGAATGTTTATTTTCTTGGGTATGCTAGTTATTCTACCTACGGAAACATCCATTATTATTGTTATGTATATGTGTAAATATTTTGTAAACGACAACATGTCGTGTTGTGTTTGAATTTTCATTTGTATTATTCATTTTTCCATATTTATATTATTGTTTCGAAGTTTAAACTAATATTTTGTTATTTATTTAGGGTAACATTTAGAACTTTCTTGAATTAAGTAAACCAATCATATGTTTATAAATGAGTGCTGGTGACTTCGTGTCTAGACGCGTAGTCTCGTGCAAGAACGGATACGCGTGGATAGCTCTGGAGTTGTATGGAAATTTCAAGATTGTTCGAGAAGTAGGCCTATCGGTATAAAAGACGGTGACAAGAGAGAGTCAATCATCAGTTTTATTCGAAGAAAAAGAGAGAGATTCAGTCATCAGTTTTATTCGAAGAATAAGAGTGAGATTCAGTCATCAGTTTTATTCGAAGAATAAGAGTGAGATTCAGGCATCAGTTTTAGTTATTTGAGAAAGATTAAGTGTTTGCTGTGAATATTCAACTTGGATTTGTGATTGAAGTTAGATCTACGGAAGCTGTGATTTTATTTCGTCAATCTCTACGATACATCTGAATTACTGCTTGAGCTGAGAGACGGCGATTTCATTGAACTGTGAACTGTTTCGGAATTTCTTCGTGGGACCAAATTCACACCCTAGACTGGAATTTGAGACTTTAATTTTAGATCATTACATTAGATACAGGCCAGTACCGTTTTGTATTGTGATTTATTTTGAAGTTTGAAACTAATATTATTTTGTTTTGTAATTACTTTCGAATGTTGTAACTTAATATCTGTCACTATTATTATATAATTCATGTTATATCTGTTATATTTGTTAATAGTTTAGTGTAATAAATTATACAAGCTGTTATCTGCGTTTTTCTGTTGCGTTTAGTCTACGAAGAACTTAAAACATCAAAAAATACGTAACAATTATACCTTGTTGAAACTCCATATAGTGTCCTTCAAAAACTCTCTTTTGGGCACTAATACATAAAACCATATTCAACGGAACAGGATTGAAAAAAAATAAGCGACAACTTTTTAATTTTATTTGTGTTTCTTATGTTTTTAATCTAGTTCACTTTTACCTCTCTAACTTCTCAATCAGGACATGCGTTTTCAGTTTTGAACTTTAAAATTGTATAAATAACAAGTGTAAAAACTTTGGTTGTGTTGTGGAACATTAAAAGTTTTTCATAATTAAAAAGATACTTAGATGTTCTTAATTCTGTTTTTCTCTTTCCGTACTTTGTATTTTATAATATTTAAGCTCCAAATGTTATTTAATTTCTTTTAATTTTTTATAGTTTTTGTCTCTATTTTTAAGTTGGTTAGTTGGTTGGTTTCTTGGTATAAAGTTTCACACTTGGCTGTCTCCACTCTGTCCACTTCGGGGAATTGAATCCCAGATTTTATTGTTTGAAACGTTAAACATAGCGCTGACCCACGAGTGAACCCTATTTTTAAGTTTGTGAATTACTAAGGAATAACATCTAGATCATAAAATCGGTACATCTTTAGTATATGTTTAAACGACTAAAATTAATTATTTCGAGTGGTTAACAAGACCTGCTAGTTAGGGCACTTAACCAGCAATTGGGGGGTCGCAGGATCGAAACCTATCGCTGAACATTTTTGCCCTTTCAGCCGTAGCGGCCTTATAACATAATAGTGAAATCTGCCATTCGTTCGTTAGTAGAGATTAATCTCGGAGTTGGCAATGGATGATATCGACCATATGCTTTACCTTTATTCGGCAGTTCAAAGTTTGAGAGAGCAGCAGATAGGCATGGTAATTTTGCCATAAAGAAACAAACAAAATGTTTATTGTAATTAAAGAAAATTAGTGAAGTTACAAACATACATTTATGAACATAGGTGTGTGTATGTGTGTGCTTACATATAAAATAAGTTTTATTCTCTTCAAGTGAAACATTAAACGCCTAAAAATTATATATGTTTTGTCATATGTAGATTTCAAACGATTTTTAGTTTAGTTATTTATCTTCTAAATTGAAACATATGCGAAGATATGTGGAACCATTCTTTGCTTCTTATCATTAGTATTTATGTTTAATATCCAATTGAAATATCGCTCATGCATGTTTTTAGAAAAGAGTTTTCTCTATAGTAATTGTATTTTCTGTGTCTTTATAAACTTTACATTAACAAATAATTCCAGTTATCATGTTTTCTTTTACTTTAATTTTAGATTGCCAACCCTACTCGTGTTCTTGGACTGATACTGATCCACTGTGTTTCTACAGGAATTGGAATGATGGAATATTTCAAAGATAAGGTAAGACAGGTTTATAAAAACTATTACCCTCAAGATACATCACTTCTATTTTCAGTATTATTACTGAGTATTCATATCATTGTACATGATTCTTCTCTCCTATTCCTGGCGCTAAACATTACTTTACTATCTGTGAAAATTAAACTTGTATTGTTCCCGTTTCGATGGATGGATGGATCTCTCTTGAAACTAGCTCAAATATACTCTCATAAATACAAACATACTTTCGTTCGTTTCAGTAAAGTTTGTCCTCAGCAAAAGTAAACAGCTTTATAAAACACTATTATTACGATTTTTTTTTAAACTAAGTGTTTAAAGAATCTAAATGTGACTTAATTATTTAGAATTTATCTAAAATTATAAAAAAAAGTATGAGAAACAGCCATCTCAACTCTCAAAGCTCTTTAAGCTTCTGGCATTTTCAAGAGTCACGTCAACTCTTGACTAGAACATTAAGATCGCACAAAACTTTCATGTTGTTCTCATAGTCTTGCTCTTACAGATTCTGAATTGGTAACTTCAAACGGTTGGCAATAATCCTTCAGCAGAGTAGTTTCTTGTTCTTCACAAATTTGGACCGGTAAGTTTGACAAATATATAAATGTTTGGCGCTGCCTGCATGTTTGTTTCTTAACGTTGTCAGTATCATGTCAAAGTGTGATCTTTTTTTTTCATATAGTGATCGAATAAAAATACACAATCTCTGACAAAACATTAAATATTTATATTGATGCATTGTCGTTTGTAAAGTCACTTATTGAAAAATATAATATTGTTACATGTTTATCATTTAAACAACACTTAACAAAGAAGCATGTTGAGTTATCAATGTAGATGTATATATATGAATATATATGAGTGGTCGTAAAAATAATTTGATATAAGGTGTTTTTTTTATAATTTAATGTGCTTCCGAATTGTAGCAACAATCACGAATCAACTAGTTCTTATTAAGGGAGTAACATACACTGCTTGCCAAAATCTTCAGGCCACTAAACATAAAGAAAAAAATGTGCAATTTCCGTTTTTAGACTCAACCATGTATTTGAGTAGAGCTTCGAAAGATGAAAATAAGAAAAGGCAAAATAAAAATAAAGTTTTTTAGCATAAAATTAGACTAAATACTAGCTGGTCAAAAGTTTAAGACCATACCAAAAAGAAGTCCTAAACAGGGTAGGAAATGCCCAACAAAAGGTCTTAGTAGTAAGTTGCATGGCCGTCATTGCGAATAACTTCAAACATTCGTTTTGGTGTGGTCGATATAAGCGTTTGCATAGGCTGGCTGGAATGTTATTCCAAGTGGTGAAGATGGCTTCACAAAGATCACCCACTGTTTGGAATTGATGTCCATTTCTATAGACTTCCCTTGCCATCCACCCCAGACATTTTCAATGGGGTTCAGTTCGGGCGAACACGCTAGATGGTCCAAAAAAATCACGTATATGGTTATTCGCCATGAAAAAATCCTTGTCCTGCGGGCATTGTGGATTACAGTGTTGTCCTGCTGAAAGATCCAATTATTTTTACACAAGCGAGGGCCTTCAGTCAATAAGAATGCTCTCTCCAACATGCCAATGTAGCCAGCTGCTGTTTGACGCCCTTGTATAACCTGAAGCTCCATTATTCCATGAAAGGTTAAACACACCACTGATCTTGATGGAACTTCTTCCACTGTGTCATGTAAAAATTATCTCCAGTGGGATTTTCTTATCGTGCCAGTAATGTTGGAAGCCATCTGGATCATCAAGATTAAATATTTTCTCATCAGACAACAAAATCTTCTTTCAATTTTTTACGTCCCATGTTTTGTGCTTCTCAGCAAAGTTTAATCGAACTGTTTCCTGGTTTGGAAGGAGACGTGACCTTTGAAGACGCCGTCTTATTGTTCTTGAGCTGCATTCTACGTCCTTAAGGGCTTTAATCTGGTTCGACAATCGGCTGGTGTCTTGCTGAACAACCCGTTAAATCCACCTGCTCAACACAGGCGAAATTTTCTTGGGCCGTTCATTTGAAATTCTAGTTCCGTATCCCTCAGGGTCTTTTAAGAAATTTGCAACAACAGTTTTACTACGCCCATTCTCACCAGCGATGGCATGTTGAGAGACCTTGCTTTTGCAGCTCGACAATTCTGCCATGTTCAAACTCTGTCAGCTTTTTAGCCTTTGACGTGTTTTTACCAAATGTAACACAGGAGATATCAATAAAGATGCTGACAACGCTGATGCTTGAATACATATGACTAAATTTCGTTACGTGTTTACCGATTAATGCTTCGTTTCAGTGTGGCCTTAAACTTTTGGCCAGCAATATATATCCTAAAATATTTTGGGTCAAAGTCCAATTATTTTATCTGTACGAAACAAAAAATCAATGTAACGCATGTTTACAACTATAGCTGCCCCCCAGTGGCTTAGCGGTATGTCTGCGGATTTATACGCTAAAATCTGGATTTCGATACCCGTGGTAGGCAGAGCACAGATAGCCCATTGTGTAGCTTTGTGCTTAATTCTAAACAACCAACCAAACTAATTACAACTATAGCAAAATATTACACATAACAGGAAGCATTAACTATCCATTATATATGTTGAGAATGTTCAAGTACCCTTAAAAATGTCTAATGTGAGTGGTTAGTATTCAAACAGCTACGAGTTTATTGGTTAATCATTCCCAAGGATATTTTGATGTCCTTTACCAGTAATTCTCGCCCAAGTTGTGACATAATTGGAAAATTATTTCAATAAATAGAACAAACAATGATTCTTTTTTATATATTTGGTACATAATCTGCCATTGCTTTTCAGTAACGCTGAAGATTAAAACTTGGAAACGGTTGTTATTGGTTGTTTTTTGTATTAAACTTAGACAAAAGTAGTATCATTTGTGAAAGTAACACACATTGAATGGTAAATCTGATTAGAATGAACCTTTAGACTCCCTCCATAAATTAAGTTTCTTTATTATTCTGAAGTTATTTTATCAGTACTACTCTAAAACAAACGTTCTTTCCTGACAATAAACGGCACATCGAAACATCGAGTAAAGTAAAATCAAAAAGCTGTTTACTTGAGAAAAGTTCTCCGCTAGTATAACGATATGTCTATGGGGTTCGATACCCCTCGGTGGGCTCAGCCGACAGCCTTATCTGGTTTTGTTGTAAGAAATCACACACACATACACTCCTTTAGATAAGCAGTACGTTTTATTCCTGAGATAAAGATCATTAACAATTTATGAAAATTGATATTGTTTGAGGTATAGCAAAACCAAGCTCATACAAAATTCACACTCACACGACATTCGAAGTATGGTTTCTACTTCTGTAAATAAAACAAAAGAGTTGTTCGAAACAAAATTATCTTAATTCCCATCAAACGTATTTTTGACTTAAGCCTTACATTTTAATGTCTTGCAATAATTTTTTAAAAATAATTTCAAGATAATCTAGTTAAATTTAAAAAAAATCACGTTTATGAAGCGAGTTTTGTCGATAAAATCAAGCAGTGGTCACTAAGGATTTGGCACTTCTCCGTCACAAATATTCTTTTGTCTCACGCAAGACATTGTCACATATATTATTTGTATATGAAATGTTATCTATTACTAGTATTAATACAAATGAAACTTGTTAGAAGTTTTGCAAAATGACTGCTATTTCATTGCATTATTCTGTATCTTTTTATTGCTACTTGTGTGTAATGCTGACTTACTAAATTTGTGGTGTTCATTTCATCTCCTTCTGTATATATATATATATATATCATCTATATGTGTGTTCCGATGTCTGCTGCTTTCATTCGATGACAACGTTCCTGCAGGAGGTAACGTGAATTGTTTGAAGTAACTGTTGTTTTTTCTAGCTTACTTTTATAACATTATTTTTTTCGTGAAAACATACATAAATTTCAACTAGGTGCAAATACTTCTGTTGATTGTTTTATTGTCTAGCATTTGTAGAGTTTGTGTCTGCATGTATTGCTCAAACACGCGAAATCTTGTAACACAAACGCATGGTTCTCGCACTTTAAGAAGTTGGTTGTTTTCATTTTTTGGCACTCTACATGTTGTAATAATGTTGGTGTTTCTTGAACCCACTTGTGTGCAAATAAATTATAACTGAAAGAAATACTATACACTTGATCATATTGAGCAGTTATTTAAAGTTTTATAGATTAATCGCGTAAAATTTGAAACTTGAAAAATATAAAAGTTCATAAAGTCATGTGTATCAAAACCAACCATTGGCTGTTAAATAATTTTATTCACTAGTTAATATGTGTGGCGAATCTTCAAACTATAAACCAACAAGGTGTTATCGTTTTCAAAGAAGATCGAAACTTTTAATACTTTTAATTTCCAAATTGTAACATTATCTAAAATTAAAATTTGTCGAAATCATCGTTATACTTCAACAAATTTAAAGTTTTAATATCTGAATATATGACAAAAACATTTCAATTCCATTACTCCCTGGCCAGGAATGGCTGTGTGTTAAGGCGTTCGACTCCTAATCTGAAGGTTGCGAGTTCGAATCCCCGTCGCACGCAAACGTGCTCGTCTTTTCAGTCGTGGGGGCATTATAATGTGACGGTTAATTGTACTACTTGTTGGTAAAATAGTAGCCCAAGAGTTAACTGTGGGTGGTGATGACTAGCTGTCTTTCCTCTAGTCTTATACTGCTAAATTAGGGTCGAAACGTTGTTCGCTCTTCTATTTAAAATATTTTCTGAACCCAAAAGAGCCGTTTTTGCATATAAATAAGGGATGGCTACGGCAGATAGCCCTTAAGTAGCTTTGTGCGAAATTCAAAAACAAATAACTTATTACTAATTAGAGCAGAAGCCTGTTAACATTCCTACGAAAATTGGGGCCTAATAGGCCCCAGAGCAACTTGAAAGGTTATTGATATTAGGCCAATAATTTAGTATTTAAATGAAATTGCCATTAACTGACCATATCCCTTTATATTTTAAGGAGCAATAATATTTTAACTTTTCAGAAATTTGCGAAATAATATGAAAATTTTTTTTAAAACATTCACTAAGGGTATTTCGGGGCCTATTAGGCTCCGGATCAAAAAACATAAAAATAACTTTATTTATTTCCTGAATAATTTTAGAACAGGCCTGGGCAACCGAAAAAAGCAAATTATAGTAAAAATATATTAATTTTACAACTTCTTTTCAAAAGATGGATATTTAGGATAATAACTCTACTCCAACAATAATTTTAGACGGTCCTGATTATTGCCTAGTTTGCCCATGCCTGTTCTAGAACATTCTAGAAACTTTACAGAAGTATTTAGAATAATCTAGAATATTCTAGAAGAATCCACAAATCATATATATATAGGAGCTGAAATCTTCAAACCGTGTCAAAAACGATATCTCTTGATGAAGCTGTACATTTACTGATAAAACCATCCGACGATGAAAGTGAACATGATAATGTCGAAGACTGCTCTGGAAGTTGTGATGATGATCCTTCTAAAGCCGAAAATGATCAACAAATCGCGCCGTACCCTTCTGAAAGTGAAGAAAGTTATCAAGAAGATCTTACTACGATGCCAGTGAACGAACTTTTGTCCAAGGATAAGAATTTTAGTTATTCAACAACACCTTCAATGATCAACAGGAGAACCGCAGCTCTCAATATATTCAATGGGAACCCGGGCATTACAAGGTAAGCTGCTCCAAGAGTCTCTACACCATTCGAAACATTCAAAATGTTTATTTTTGATAATATAATGGAACAGATCATTCACTCAGCAAACACCGTCATGAAAGAACCAATTTTTGAAGAAGACCTCTGGAAATGGATTGCAGCTAATATTTTCCTTGTAATAAGCAAATCCAAAAATGCATCGATAGACGAAATGTTTTCAACCGAATTCGGTTTGCCATTTTTGCTAAAACTGATTACACAAGACAAATTCAAAAAAATGTGCTCAAAAATCAGATTTGACATCCACTCTCAAAGAAATAGAGAAATCAAAGATGCCGCCATCTCTGGAGTCTTGAACTTTTTTCATTGAAAATTGCAAAAACAGTTACAACCCAAGCGAATACCTGACAGTGGATGAACAACTATGTAACTTCAAACGAAGAGTTGGCCTCAGAACATACATTCCGACAAAGCCAGGCAAATACGGAATAAAGATTTGGTGCCTAACAGATGCAAAGACAAGTTACCTCCTCAACGCTCAAATTTATACTGGAAAGGTTGGAAATACGACAGAAACAAATTAAGGAGAAAGAATAGTCAGAGAACTGAATCAGCCATTTCTTGGAAAAGGAAGGACAATAACGACAGATAATTTCTTCACAACAATGACATTTGCCAAGTACCTACGAACAAAAAGAACAGGACTTTTTGGAACCATACGGAAATCAAGAACCTCCCTGCCTCCTGAAATAAATGCAAAATCTAGAGAGTTATCACCAAAGTTTTTCTACCAAGACGACATCACTCTTCTCAGGCACTCAGACAAACCAGGAAAATATGTGCTACTACTGAGTTCTCAGCATCAGTCTGGTGAAGTAGAAGAGAATGGAAAGCCCGAAATCGTCAATCTTTACAATGCAACGAAGGCAGGTGTCGACACTCTCGATCAACTGGTGAGATATTATACAACAAAGAGGCGATCAAAGCGTTGGTCGGTCTGCATATTCTATAACATTCTAGATCTTGCTGCATACAATGCTTTCGTTCTATACTCGACAAAACATCCAGAATTTCTTCGTCAACATAAATCAAGAGCCAGAAGAGAATTTATACGGCAATTGGTGCTTGAAATCAAAGAAATTTACTGCAAAGATAATGACAAAACAACCACATGTGAATCGCCTGCAAAGAGGGCAAAAAGAGGACGATGCCATTTGTGCGGCAGATCAAAAGATAGACACTCGAAAATTGTTTGCTCAAATTGTAAAAAATTTTTTGTTGTAATAGTTTTTATCGCTATACGAGTTATTTTATATTTTTCATTAAATACATTAATAATTTCATTTAATTAATAATAGCGTTTTATTTCCTCATCTTTAACGGTTAGCGTAACCAACGTTCACTAATAGTAATCGACCGAAATCCACAGATAAAATACGTGTAACACCAATAGAAATTCCTTTTGTTTGTTAATTTCCATTTCTTTGTCAAAACACAAACTCAATATTTACAGTATTGAATTAACTAACTAGCTGATAGGCTGTTTTGAGTTCGCGATCTTAGAAATGTCATCTTTCTTTAAATAAAAATATAAGAACTGGCGATTGTTCAATGTATTCTTTTATTTCGATGTCTTTCTTGCCTATGCGGCTTTAACTATATACTTTTTTGTAACGCAGAAAATACCTAAATCATGCACAATTTAAGCATTAATTGATTAACAAACTCGCCAAAATACACATTAGCGTAACTTGCTTCTTTAATACGGTTCAAATTCTTTCCTAAAGTTTGGTGAAAATCTAGACATTAGGGCAATCTCCATAACTTACATTAAACTCTTTCTAACTGAAAAACAATACAAATGTCGAAGATAAATTAGATTAAAAACATGAGCTACAACATCGAGACAAAAAGTAATCACTTAATATGTTTGTTCCTTTTAAAAATTGTTTTTTTAACTACAATTTGAGGTGCGAAATGAAATAAACAATATCTCAATCTTTGTATTTGCAAGAACCTAGTTTAAAAATTTTAGACCATTAACTGAGAATGTCAAGGAGCGGTCAAAATGTAATTTTTATTGGATGGAGAACACTTTCTTTAAACTTATATTATAAAGAATTTGATCCTTTTAAATTTATTTTGGATTTTAGTTGTTCTGGGAAAAATTAAGTTTTAAAATTACCGATCGAGTCCCTCTTTGATCTTATAAATACATTTTATTAAACTATCTATGCACCAAGTTATCTGTGACTGTATGAATTTATTGGTTGCAAGAAATCTCTAGTAGCAACATTTCATTCAATATTTGACCAGTTGTAACACCGGTAACAGATAATACAAAATTATAGAATATGATGCAATGAACAGTCAAAAACGAGTGGGCAATTTGGATATTAACGAACTAAATTATTAACTTCAAAAATAGAACAACGTTTCAATTTATACCTATTATTAATGAAAGAAGCCCCTCTTAATTAGGCTTGTATTTGGATTTTATTGTGTGATACATTTTCTTTAAGTATTGAGAAATTTTCATAAAAATTCAAATAAATTGTTTTGTAGTCTGTATAAGTGTATTACACCTGACGTTTTATTCTTAGTTTTCTATAGTATTACCATTTGAATAAATTAGCTCTTCTTAATACATCAATTCTAAATGTCTGAACATCGGTTTTAGAAAAGTAATTCATTTCTTTTAATATAATCTCCAACAGCCGAAAGGATATAACCGCTTCAATTGAATCCAGCCTTGCGTAAGTTTACATTTTACTTAATTTTTTTTACAATATCTACTTTGAAAGTATTTTGATCTCAAGTTTCAAAATTCAAAACAACTCTTTGTTTCTGTTTTGCTACATTTTGAAGCGAGTTTGTTTTGTTAATTTAAATACAAAAACTAGGGTAGCCTTAATTATTTACCAATGTTAATGCGACGAATGGTATGTTCTTGTTTTAGTAATTGCTTTTATTGAACCATTAATTATTTCAAGTGCAAATTTATTGCTATGATGCTAGTTATCGAATAACAAACAAAAACGTATAATGGTATCAGGCGTTAAGGTAGTGTTTGTCAGTTGGTAATTAAAGACTTTTACTACTTCTTGATAATATAAATATATACTTCGTTGTTATTGGTCTTAGGATTCTCCTACAATTAGTGTCTGTGACTTGTTGGCGGTGAACTGGAAAAAATAAAAGAAAATAATATTATTTACATGTATATTCAGAACTAGTTAAACATGTGTACAACAAATTATTTACACTATATAGTTCTCTTTTTCTTATCAGAAGGCAACTTAGACCTATTCAGTTGCTTTAGAATTGCAAATGACAAGCCAAACATTTTTCTCTGTTACTATTGCCAGACTCTCAGAGTATAGTTCATTAACGTGTTATCGAGTTACAACAATTGTATTTTATACTTCTAAAATCATCTGATCCTTTTTCGTATTTAGGCCTACTTCCAATAAGCTTCTACATTTTTGTCAAACTCCACACAGGCAGTTTCAATTACTTTAGAACTCTGACGAAATAAATGTTTCTTCTTATCTCTTTCAACACCGTCGGTCTTACTCTAATAATATTTAAACCGTTCGGTGTATATTAATTTTTAGGCCTTTCTTCTCTGAATAAACGCTTCGTTTACTTAACTGTAAGTTGTTTTCGTCTGCTCTGTATTTGTCTGTCTGTTTGTTTTTTATTCATTTTTAACGATGTAAAAGTAGGTGGCGATACAAAATACCAACTCTTTTGTTACTATCATAAATTATGTTTAATGTATCCGTGTGTTTTGTAAAGTGAAATGGATTAATTAAGTTCGAATAATTGTTTTATACACCACAATATAATTAGTAAATTATTTTTCTTTTTATTATATTAAATTGTTTGATTTAACTGGAGTTTCTATGCTTTTACTATTTATTGCAATATATTGTTATTCCTCCAATAGACCCGGCATGATCGGGTGGGTTAAGGTGTTCGACTTGTAATCTAAGGGCCGCGGGTTCAAATCCCCGTTGTATCAAACATATTCGCCCTTTCTGCTGTTGGAGCGTTAATATATGACAGTCGTTGGTAAAAGAGTAGCCCAAGAGTTCGCGGTGAGTGGTGATGACTAACTGCCTTCTCTCTAGTCTTACACTGCTATATTAGAGACGGCTAGCACAGATATCCCTCGTGTAGCTTTGCGCGAAATTCAAAAAACAATCCTCTAAGTGGGTTTTATCGACATCATTGAATCCTCCAATATGTTATTTGTTTCTTCGTGACATTCGATGTTCCTGTTGGCCAGTAGGCATTGTTAGGAAAGTTTGTTGTCAGGTTTTATTTTTACAAGTGTCACACTTTCTAAAAAAACAGGAACTTAGTGACAGTGCTTGAAAGAAACGTTCAGTTTTTACTTTTTATGTGTTTTGCAGGTAAGTTACAGAGTTATTCAAAAGTGTTAGGACAAGAGAATTTATTATCATTCTTTTCATTTTATATGACTACGTCTTCCATGCCATTTCAGAATATAAATTTCAAAACTATGATAATGTTTCACTGATCCCTTTTGTCAATTGAGAGAGCCAAAGTGAGAATACGTATCATTCTTTAAAATTTTTGTATACTTGTACCAAGAGAATGTGACAAGGGTTATTCTTGAATGAACATACTAATCAAATTTAAGGACTAAAATAATTGTAATGTTATCCCATGTAGTATCTTAACTATCAGGTCATCCATTAAATAATGTCCTATTTTAGGTTCAGAAAAAGAGGAGGAATTTCAAACGCTCTTAATCTCATTTAATCAATAATGTATGTTCCATTATTAATAATAACTTCCTGCCAACAATTCACAAGCTTCTGAATGCCACTTCTATAAAATTCTTGGGGTTTGGAGTAAAAGAATGTAGAGAGAGTAGTTTTGACACATTTATGTGTTCCAAGCATTTTTCATCAAGATAGTTGTGCAAACTTTGGAATAAATAATGTTCAGATGGGATAAAGTCTGGAGAATAAGGAGGATGTGGAAGTTTTTCCGTCTAGCTCTTCAATTTTTGCAGATGTGATCTTTGCTGCATTAGGCCGTGCATTACCCTGGTGTAACACAACACCTTTATGATTGATCAAAGCAGGCTTTTTTTTCAGTGTAACATTCAAGCGTTCTAGCTGTTTACAATAGGGTTGTTTCTTCTATTTGTCTGAATTTTTTATACACATCCTACTACATATTTTAGTCATTAAAGCCTTCTACAAACACAGAAATGATGATGCACTTTCTGTATTAAATTTTCGGACATTACTCATGGAATGAGCTGATGTGTAGAAAAAAACAATTAATAAGGAGTTAGCATATGGCGCAGGTATATGCTAGAAGAAATCAGTTTAATGGCACTTCACAAATAAACCTTGATAAATGCATTGTTCAATATTATATATTGAGTTTTGTTGTAATACCACGGGCCCAAAAGAGCGTATAGAATTATCAGTAGAGCAGAGAGTTCACACAAAAGTTTTACGTAATGCTGGTTGAACTCTCCGATAAATTGCTGCAGACTAGAAATGCTCCCCAAACATTATCAAGGACATCCTAGATCGTGAGACTGAAACAGGTAAATTTGAAAATAGGAAAGAAAGAGTCAGAACACCTAAACTCAATAACACTGGTGTTAAATATTCGTGCAGTCTTCAGGGCAGAAGGAAGAATGTCACTAAACTCCAGTAAACTTAATAAACTAAGCACAAGATAAACATCCATGTACCAAATGACAGAAAAAGTGTTCAGATCTACAATATAGAAAATACTTTATAATTAAATATTTGGTCGTGTAGCGGTTAGAAAACCTTTATTTCGATCTCCAAATATTGTCAAGAGACTGAAATTAGCTAAAAAGTTCAAAAACTGGTTTGTTATTGAATTATTTTGCATTGTTGCTTAGTATATAAACTCCCTAGGCTGATTAAATTTCTTGTGATATTGTTGAGATTGCAGCTATAAATATCGGTGTCAAAGTATTCTAATAAGTCAGGACAGATTATTAAATTAGTTACATTAATTGCAAGTTCAATGTTTTGTTGTTACCTACGTAAGTTGCCTGCTTTGGTCAGTCGGCCAGCAGAAAAGCTTTCAAAGAAGAAAAACAAACTTTGTCTGTTGTATAGGATTTTTTAAAATATCTTTATTTTAGATACTGTTAACGTGACTTTTATGGAAGCTAGCAGTCTTCTTGTGACGTTCTAAAGAGTAGCTATATAATTAATAATCTTACGAGCCACGCGGGGAGGGCGCTCGACTCGCAATCTGAGGGTCGTTGGTTGGAATTTCCGTCCCACCAAACATACTCGCTCTTTCAGCAGTGGGGACGTTATAATGATTCGGTGAACCCCACTATTCGTTGATAAAAGAGTAGTCCAAGAATTTTCGGTGGGTGGTGATGACTGGCTGTCTCTTTTGTTTTACATTGCTAAATTGGAAAAGGCTAGCGCGGATAGCTCTTTTGGAACTTTGCAAAAAGAAAAAAATTATGAACAATTTTATTTTTTCTCAATCTTCCATTTACACATTTCTGCAGATCCACAGACGTGATGATGGTGACTGGAGCCAAAGCAATTCACATGCAAGCGGTGGAGAACATGGTTATGAGAATGAACAAGCAAAAAACCACATTATTAAAAATTGACAGTGTGGGTGATGTCTTTCAAGAAGTAGTGAGGAAATGTGCAGTGCCAAAGCATTATATACGAAAATATATGTATAGTTCTTATTTTAGCTTTCTAGCGTTACCTATATGTTTAAATATTTTTGTTTGTACTTCCATTTATAGTTATTAGACAGACAGTACCTGATTTCAATTTTAAAAAAATTAACCGAATCTCTTCTTACGAATGTGAGGAAATTATGAGTTTTTGAAAATAACAGCTTCAAAGTTATTTAGACTAGTATTTGATATCATGCTTGTAATTAACATATCATAAAGGTCTCCCCGGGTAACTAAGGGGACACAGGATCCACACAAATATTGTTTGAGTTTTTATATTTATTCTTTCCACGCAACTTCTTCCGTAAATCACTTTAGAAGCTAATCCAATGAAAAGGTTTTATGCCACTTTATTATTTAATGTGTGACTAAATTCAGTTTCTGAATTCTTTAAGTATAAGTACATATAAAATATTACATGTTATTGTGTTCTGATCGATGACATTCATTGACAAAAGCTTAAAAATAATCCACAACACAAAGGATTGTCATCTTATTAATACATTTTTCTTATTTCTATTTCTTTTTAGCCTGAAAAGCTTGCACAAAATCTACTTTCTTTTGTGAAAGGATTAGGATACTGTAAGAACCCTTTAATATTTATTAAGATTTATAAATATATTTCAAATTGGGAGAATATTCTTGGTATTCTTTTATCTGAAGCCGAAAAATTTTCCAGGTTTCGTTTTTAAAGAGGTCTGGAATTTCGTAATTACCTTTTAAACTACAGTCTTTAAAGATTATTGTTACTACCTTTTAGTATTACGAATGTCTAGTTTTAAAAATTATTGTTAATACCTTTCAGTTTTACGAATGTGTTAGTTTTAAAGATCATTGTTATTACCTTTTAGACTTTGGACTTAGAAGATAGCCCGATGTGGCTTTGCAAAAAGAAAACACCTACGCATAATTCTACCTTTAAGACTAACGAATATGTTGGTTTTAAAGAGCATTGTTTACACAATCGATAAGTAGGAAGTGCCTTTCACTATTTAAAAATTTATTATTTGCATTTCATAATCGTTAAAATTCATTTCATAAATATCTCTTGATTGTTATAAAATAATTCTATTGTTATCTTTAAAATGTTGTTGAAACATTTTGGTGTTTATAAAGTAGTTTAAATTTGTTCTTTATCTTAAAGATTGTTTCAGTGCTTTTTAATAGCCCCCCAGTAGCTCAGCGGGATGTCTACGGACTTATACGCTACAATCCGGGTTTCGATACCCATGGTGGGCAGAGCACAGATAGCTCATTGTGTAGCTTTGTACTTAATTCTAAACAACAAAGCTTTTTAATATGTAGTTTATCTTTAAAGTGTGTAATTAGATTCCTTTTACTTTTAGCATAAAACTTAATAACATTTTTAACTCTGAGTATATTTTATTACCTTTGAAAATTTAAGAAATAATTAGCTAAAAGCTATTGGGAAAATTATTCTACTCCTATGCATTATAGGACGTTCTTTAGTTACTAAGTTAGCTCTACAAGATATCTGGAGAATTTGTGTTATTAAAAATACATTTGTAATTCCCTTCAAAAATAATAACAACACATGAATGTAACTATTCCGTACCATATAGACTTGCTTTTGTCATCCATTCTACACTTCAGAGTTTTAAAATGTGAGTAAAATTAAAAACACATTCACGGAGAAACGTCAAATTTACAAATTAAAATTACTTTTTTCATATTTCTGTGACAGTTAAATACGATGATACTGTAGGAAAAAAATAAAAATCTTCGAAAGTAAAATGAATATTTAAAATAGATTGATAGAAATAACAGAAATAATTGTTCTATCTATTATTAAACTAATAATGCTTTCAAACTCACGAGTAGCTGGTCATGTCGTGGGATATGTAAAAGCTTAACCCTCAAGGTAATTTGTGATTAATTATTTGTAATTGTAAGAGCTAAATACAAACTGAACAATTTTTTTTTTTCGATGGTGAACGTCTAGACATAAATTTCACTTAACGTAACTTCAGTGCACTGTAATTTATTTTTGAACTGCAGCAATGACTACTTAATAACGAGAAATTCCGTAAATCGTGTAATTCATGCAAATTCTGTTTAATTGATGTTCATTATGTCATTAATGATGTACAATAAGTAAAGCAATCCTTACAATATTTACCGGCATGACCAAGTGGGTTAAGACGTTCGACTCGTAATCTGAAGGTCGCGGGTTCGAATTCCGGTTGCATCAAACATGCTCACCCTTTCAGCCGTGGGGGTGTTATAATGTGTAGGTCAATCCAACTATTTGTTGGGAAAAGAGTAGCCCAAGAGTTGGCGGTGGGTGGTAATGATTAGCTGCCTTTCCTCTAGTCTTAAACTGCTAAATTAGGGACGGCTAGCATAGATAACCATCGAATAGCTTTGTGCGAAATTCAAAAACAAACGAAGACTATATGTCTGAAATTATTATCCGATGTAATATTATTTTGCTTCTTGTTTTACCTAAAAATGAAAAACAACCAAAAGTTTTATAACATAATTAAATAAACCTGCCTGTGGAAAAAAAAAATAACACCAGCGCTGTGCAACATTCTATGTTGCAAAGTATGACATACTTTGTTACATAACACTAGAAACAAAACTTTCAGACTGAAGTTTTAACAAAAGCCCTCATATCTTTATACAATAAAGTCAAAATATCACCTGTGAAACTCAAATCATTTGACCTCCCTTTTCTATGCAAGTCACAAAAACTCTGCACTTCCAAAACTGATTCCTCAATGACTTACTGGTAAAATTAACAGACTGACAGCTCATTTTTATCATACCTTCCTTGACTAGTGACTCTACCCGGAGTGGAAAAACAACGAACCTTCTCTGGAGGAGACCGGGCAGCACTAGGAGCAGGTGAAAGATGACGAACACTGTCGATGGAAGATTACGACACACCTTGGCCAAGAAGAACCTCCATAATCACTTTACACAAATGAAGCTAACCATACTGGTTATCTGTACATCTCTGGTGGAGTCAAGTAAAATCGACCTTCTCATCAATGTGTTCAGTACTGTTCTGTTGGAACAAATAAGAAAAAATACCGCTACCTAACAGTTTGTACTTTGTTTTATGAGTTTATTGAAATATATTAGTTTTCTAAGAGAGTGAAATCGTGTAATGAACATTTTGTGACCAGTACAACTGTATACGATTTAGTTAGGGATAAACGTGCGTAGTAACAAAACAAGAAAATGTAACCACATATTGTCTAATCAACGTTCATGTCGAGAATTTTATACATTAAAAGAACATCAACATATACTTTTATCATCGTTTTCCCGAAGTGGTACGTTATCTCGGCTTTTCCCCAATTTCTTTTGTGCCTAAAACTAAATAGTCATTCAAACTAGGTTCGTTTCAATTGGATTTCATGTTTTAACAAATTGAAGCCAATTAATCTGATAAAATTTAACGTACTCTCGAAATGGAGAATATTGATTTCCTTATGAAGAGCTTAAGTATGCGATGCATGTGAATCGACCACAATTAGTTATATGAAATTAATAAATCAGAAATGTTTTTCGTCAAACTATGATCATTCTCTTAGAAAACTTTGAGTTTCTGAGAAAAACGCACTCAGCCGCAAAGCTTTTACATTTGTAAATATATATGTAGAAAAATTGTATTCCATTAGAACATCGATGTGAACAGCTAGCATTTAAAACTGAATTTGGTTTTGATTATTTAATTAATCGTTTGTGAGATCTCTCATAGTAATTTATCTTATACTGGATCTAAGTTCTTAGAGTGTCGTTATTCTTTGCTTCTTTATTGTAAAAGCTTTTCATGTCGAAGTGGACAAAGCACCAGCTTTACACTTAGATATTGTGGTATATTTACTCTGTAGAAAAATCTATTATATAGAGAGAGTTAATTCTAAGAGAGACCAATTTCGTAATGTAATATTGAACCGGTTGAGCAATGCGCACACAACATTCGGTGCAAACAAACTATAAAAACAGCTTAACGAGGTTTTATAATTGACGTTTAGTGCAAATAAGCTTGTAAATATAAATAAAATTGAATTTTTAGCCATTGACCTTTAAATTGAACCTTGAAAATGTAACTGTTATTGAAGGTAAAACATAGACAATGACTTATCATCATCGTTTTATAATCCCCTTATTTTGGAAACATCCTGTTAGAACTCTTAACTCCTGCAAGTACAAAATGCATATGACACGTGATGATAAAAGAATTTCAATATTTTAAATCCAGGAAATTTGGTATAAGGTATTAATTGTTATATTTTTACAAATGTGGTAATTCTATAGGACTTTTTTTACAAAACTTATTTCTATTAAATGAGACAGAGAAGACTAGCAGGGATTTTTTAGCATCTATTGGTACAATTATTTTAGTGCGTAAGTGAATAGAGAAAATAAGCCCTTCATGGACCATTAAACAAATGTTTTTTTTATTATTGTTTCATTTTAGTTTGAAAAATGATGCCATCATAAATCCCATTTATGTATTATTTTGGCATATCCAGTAAACAATCTAACATTTACTTGACGCTAGTTTTTTATTTGAATAGTACAAATTACATTGGAGTTCACGTGTTTTCAAAATCTCAAATCGTTAGAGTAATTTCATCGTTTGTGTATTTAAAAAATGTCAGTAATAACTGGTAATAAATAGTAACGAGAAGAATACGTTATGGCATAAATATTTCGCTTAAAACTTTAAAGAAAACATTATTTGAGAAATATAAATTTGTTTTATGAGAGCTGACGTAATAAATTATTCTACCATTACTTGCAGTTTAAATACATAAATATTTACATATATATTTTACTTAATTGGCCAATCAACCGTTGAACTTCCACAAAACAAAATCATTCTTACAAACCATTCACAATGCTTAAATATTTGACAGTTTTCAAACTAAACCAATTTTAATAGTCTACATACAGTTGCAAAGAATAACTAATCGATTTCCAGCAGAATGAAAGAACTGTCGAATTTAATGATACGAATATTATTCTCAAAACTCAAAACCTAAAATGGCATTGAAGCAGTGAGAAATCGCATCATAAGATTACAGAACAAACTGCTCAGCGGTATGTCTGCGGACTTACACGCTAAAATCCGGGTTTCGATACCCGTGGTGGGCAGAGCACAGATAGCCCATTGTGTAGCTTTGTGCTTAATTCAAAAACAAACAAACTTTATAAAAACTCTTCTTCAAGACAAGTCGGTTTTGAAACACAAATGGCAGTTGAGTTAGGCTTAACTGTTTTTAAACATTTGGGATCATGACATCTATCACTCTTATTTCAAAGAACTAAATTACTACTGAGTTTATGCAAATACACTTTGAAATTAATTTCAATGTAATTTTTAAAACTATAACTTGAATTTAAAGCTCAGATTATTTTCAATATAAATGTGACTTTGTACAATAATTAAAGATTTTAGAAGAAATAACTAAACCCTTTACCTATATACTTTCTAAAAATGATAAAAACATAAAGAAGTACTTAATTGTTGTTTAGATATGTTGAAGTATTTATAGTTTTAGTTATTTTTGTAACGTAGAGTACATCCTTTCTATATAATGAAACAATATATATTATTTAGGTTTATAACTTAGCATATATTGTAGCAAGTATTAGAATTTTGAATCATTTGAGACTATTTGTAAACTGCAGTAATGTTCCTTAGCCACTTTAATCCAATTATTATGTACTATTTCGTAAGCTGAATGTAAATCTAATTTTTCTAATGCCAAATAAAGAACTCAACTTAATGTTTTATGTTGTTAACTTCAAATAATAGTAATTTATTTTTACAAGCATTTAGCAATTTTGATACATCAGTACTAGAAAGAAAAGAGAAAAACACATTAAAGTTAAAAATAACTTGTATTTCAGTTTACTAGCTTATATAGGACTTTTTTCAATTGGAAGAACTTCACTGTTGTTGTCAACAAACTTATTGGAATTACCAGTTTCTTAAAATAGACATTGATATATTTAGATCGTTACACAAACACAATAATTTTTTGTTCTCAATAGTTCATAAGTATATTATAGTTCAATACATACTGTATAAAGAAGTAGAAGGACTGACATTCCTGAGTTTAACTAATAACTATCGCTTCTTTATGTAAAACTATGCCAGATCTTGAAGAAGTTGATAAGTTGTTTCTTTTAACTTCTCGGAATACAACTTATAAAGAGTGACTGATAAAGAAACAGAATAACAATTTTAAAATGGGCAAAACGATTAAATATTTGTAAACTGGAAGAAGCTTATATGCACCTAGTAGGTTAAATATAGTGAAGTATAGTTGTATGTTAGTAATAGTTTGACAAACTAGAATTTTGGAGTCAGAAGAAAGTGAAACACAGATGATGTTTTTGTCATTTATCACATCTTCTGCATAGCAGAGAAGTAAATGAATTTCTTTTTTAAAAGCCTGAAAGATAAACCCTATAAACTAAGATAATCATATCAACTCTTCCTTTGAGAAGTACCATGACAGTTTAAAACACAAAGGAAAAAAATCAAGGAAAACGTGATCCATACAGGAAAAAGCTTACCTCGCTTGCTCTGATTCCCGAAAAGTTATTTTAAGTAAAATGTTTGGTGAACGTTTTCAGTATTTAAAAAGAAACGTATCTCAGGACGACTGGTATAAGTATTAATACTTTTACTAATAAAGCAGAGAACAACGTTTCGTGGCCCAACAGAGCCAAGCGTGTTGGGGCGTTGGACTCGTAATCCGAGGATCGCGGGTTCGAATCTCGGTCGCACCAAAATGCTCGCCCTTTCAGCTATGGGGGCGTTATAAAGTTGGTAAAAGAGTAGCCCAAGAGTTGGCGGTGTGTGGTGATGACTAGCTGCCTTCCCTCTAGTCTTACACTGCTCAATTAGAGACGGCTAGCACAGATATCCCTCGAGTAGCTTTGCGCGAAATTTAAAACAAACCAGTTTCAAATACAAAGGAACTTTTCATGTCCTTTGTTAGTGATGAAAGAAATACTGGAATCATCATCGAAACGTTTATGGTTTTAATGGTTAATAAAAGCTCAATCTATGATACGAAATGTTAGAACCCTTAAATGCCACTACATTCTTTAAGTAATTAACTTCATTTTGTATGTCCTTTTCTTTAAAGCCCTCGCTAGTAAAGTTTTGTTTTGTTTTTTTGGGAATTCGCACAAAGCTACTCGAGGGCTATCTGTGCTAGCCGTCCCTAATTTTGCAGTTTAAGACTAGAGGGAAGGCAGCTAGTCATCACCACCCACCGCCAACTATTGGGCTACTCTTTTACCAACGAATAGTGGGATTGACCGTCACATTATACACCCCCACGGCTGGGAGGGCGAGTATGTTTAGCGCGACACGGGCGCGAACCCGCGACCCTCGGATTACGAATGCACGCCTTAACGCGCTCGGCCATGCCAGGCCCCGCTAGTAAAGCGAGTACAGTCTAGCGATTTATAATGCTAAAATCAAGGGTTTGTTTTCCCTTGGTGGTCTCAGCAGATAATCTGATGTGGCTTTGCAATAAGAAAAACACACCTTTTCTTGAATAAAGAGGTGTATAGCTTAGTCTCCTATTGTAAAATAGGTAAAATGTTTTGTAACATTTCATGATTTGATTTTATATGCTACGGCATGACAACAAAATACTGTTTTTTCTATACGCTCGCAACAAGGTTATCATTTGCTTTATTTACAGCAATATATAAAAAGGAGAGTAAACTTTAAGATTCTGCTTTTCAAATGAAAATTATAATATTCATTCTCATACTATTTGATAATTCCAAAAGTAAACACATCATTTCTTTCACGTCGCCAGGCACCATAGATATATCAATGTATCGTAACCAGACGTTTGACTATTAGTGTATGTAAAATTACATTCAAAAACTACGTCGAAAAAAGATACTCAGAAATAACTAGATAGAGTGAAATGCAAGATCCTATAGTTAATGTACCGTGAATATGTTAAGAATAAAGTATTGAAAAATAAATTAAGGTATTGACTTTGTTTCCAGTAATTGTCTAATTCTATTAAAGTGTGGTTTGTAGTTCAGCCCATGGTTTTTTCAAACTATGCTCCGCGGAGCTGTTAGGCTCCGCCGTAGTTATTTGGGGCTCCAACAAGGAAATTTTAGAATGTTGATATTTTCTCCTACAATTATGAAATTAAATCAGAATCAAAAATGTAAAAAGTAAAATATATCTTTAATATAACATATTTATCACGTATTGCGCATTTTAATATTGTATTCCTCCTAACACCAGACGATTTTATTTAGCTTAGGAGAAGTGCTCGCGGTGAAAGTGTTAATACATTCTTAATTGACAGTGTCACCACTAGGTGCTAGTAGATATGGAACCGAAACCATCTCAAGATCGCATACAAGATAGCCTAGTAATTTTCGTATTAAAAATCGGTTAACCCTAGGTAGTGATGCCAACTACCTAGATCTGGATTAGCGGCCAAATCCCGAACGAAATGAAACATGACATCATAGCTGAAACTTGTCCAAATTTGAAAAATTGTTATGCAATTAGATGCAGTATTAATTGTTTCAATTTCCAAGTATATTTATGACAATTATAATTGGTAATTGTTAGGTTAGGTTAGATTCGTTTTCGTTTAATTAGACAAACTTGGTACCAATGAGCTCGCATGACGTCATATTTCTTTTTTTTTTATTTCGTTCGATATTTAGACGCAGATCAGATGTGGCTTAATATTTGTTATTTGGCTTAAAATTTTCTGTTAAAAATTTTTAAAAATAATAGGTTACACTCTTCCTTTAGAAAAATATATTATTTTAACAGCCTAGTCGTTATGACAACACTAATCTTAGGTCAGCATGTCATTATTTGATGATAAAACCCAAGTGCTTGAACAAGTTTTCATGAAGAAGCTAATTTGTGTCCGTGAAAATACTTTTGAAGTGCCAAAGATATAAGAATACCTTTTTAGATAAATTAACAATTAATTGTCACCTGAATATCAGTAATAAATCTGATACAATTAAAATTTTTCCTGGGCCTAGGCCTAATACAAATTCATTGGCATTATCGTTGTGTGCCAGCACTTCAACACAGGATAATGCAAGAAATATTGAAAAAAAGAAAGTATGATGAAAGTTTTATTGAATATGGTTTCACATGGTCAAGTAATGATGATAGACCTAGTGGGTTGTGCGTCGAATGTGAAACAGTGTTCAGTAACAGTAGTTTGCATTCAGCAAAGTTAAAACGGCATTTAGAAACCAAACCCCCAATTAAGAAATCCAACTTCCGAGTATTTCAAAAGAAAGTGTTTGCATTTAAATGCCAGCAAAGCTATATTTCGTTCGTTTGTCCATTAGAACAATAGCGGTACTCTTATTGCTTTTATATCGTGTTAGTTACCATATTGCAAAAGCAGGTGAAGCTCATACAATTGCAGAATATTTGATAAAACTATATGCAAAAGATTTGGTAGATTGTACGATTGATGAGAAATTTCTTAAAAACATTAACTCTGTGCCCCTTGCTGACAATTTGGTTTCTCGAAGAATCAAGGATATGTCAGCAAGTTGCTTAACGGAGTTAATAAAGTGAATAAAAGCGATCCCTACTTTTTCGCTTTAGATGGATGAATCAATAGGTGTCGCAGGTTATGCGATGATGCTTGTATTTGTTGTCGATATTCACGAAGCTAGTTTTCAAAAAGATATACTGTTTTCCAAACCTTTGCCTACTCAAACAACAAGCGAAGAAATATTTAAGCTGATCGATTTATTTATGGAAGAACACGAGATCCAGTGGCAACTTTGCTCAAGTATTTACACTGATGGGGTTGCAGTTACGAATGGAAAAATTTCAGGTGCAGTGGCACGCATAAAAAAGAAAAATCTGGACATCGAGAATATCTTTTGTCGTCTTTATTGTCATACACTTGCAATGAAACGAATGCCAGAAGACTTAAAAGAGATATTAGATGATGTCATAAAAATAATTAATTTTATAAAAGCAAGACCACTCAATGCGAGGATCTTCAGTTTACTCTGTGAGGATATGGCAAGTTTCCATAAAAATTTGTTGTTTCATACTGAAATTCGATGGCTTTTCAGGCAAAAGTTCTTACTCTGTTTTACTAATTGTGTGAGAAGATAGGTTTCTTTTTAGCTGAATGCCATTTTGAAGTTACATACAAATGGAGAGACAAATGTTGTGTACAGAAAGTAGCTTACCTTTTGAACTTATTTGCCCATTTAAATGAAATGAATGCTGCAATGCAGGGTATCAAGGTAACGTACTTCAAAGCTAAAACTTTATGGTGAATGTATTGTTATGAAAGAACTTGATTGCTTCGAAAATCTCAGTGGTTTTTACTTGTGAATGAAATTCCCTAAAGTGAAGATGCAAAAGTTTCAGTCTTTTAGCACATATCTGATTTGTATACATCTATTGGGGAGTATTTCCTTATTTAGAAAAATTTTTGTGGATTGTTTGTTTGTTGTGGAATTTCGCGCAAAGCTACTCGAGGGCTATCTGCGCTAGCTATCCCTACTTTAGCAGTGTAAGATTAGAGAGAAAGCAGCTAGTCATCACCGTCCACCACCAACTATTGGGCTACTCTTTTACTAACGAATAGTGGGATTTACTATAACATTATAACACCCCCACGGCTGAAAACGCGAGCATATTTGGTGTGAGGAGAATTCGAACCCGCGACCCTCGGATTACGAGTCAAGTGCCTTATCCACCTAGCTATGGGCCAATCAAAAAAATTCTATCATACATTTCTGAAAAAATGATACAGTTTAAACGTATCCAAAAATCTTATTTTATTAGAATTTCTTATTGCCTTACAGAATTCCTACAGGCAAATCAGTTCAGTTATCTTAAATCTCTGGCCACTTTAAATTTAATGTTATTCCATGTTTTCTATGTTGTAAACAGCGACAATTTGTCAATAAAACTAATATATTAACTGTAAACAGTGAACAAATGGTGCTCCTAAAATCAATCAAAATTATTTTAGGAGCATCATTCATATTATGAATTAATTCATTCTTCAGAACATGGATGAAATTTCGTAGTAATAAATATATGTATTAACATAAAAAAGCGAGACTTTGTTTAATGTTTTTTATTTTTATTTCACTCATAAGTATTTGAAGGCATATATAGCATTCCGTGAATAGGCGTGATAAAAACGAGCTGTACAGTAAGTAAACTTTTTTTAATCCTTTGTTACAGATTGTAATCTGATTCCAATGTTTTCCGGTGAATAGGTAATAAGTTTAAAGACTTAAAACTGGGATGTTAATCCCTAGGATGGATAGAACACATGGAGCTCATTGAATAGCTTTGTACAAAAAACACAATCAAATAAATTTATCCTACTTTTTGCTCTTTATTCTGTTATACCAAACTCGACTATTTCCAGTATATTCGCTCTTAATTAAAATCAAACTTAATTTGACCTGAAACATTTTTGTAGAAAGGGCACTCATATGATATTTACTGCACACACATGTATAAAAGAGAGTTTGTTTGTTTTTGAATTAAGCACAAAGCTACACAATGGGCTACCTGTGCTCTGCCCACCACGGGTATCGAAACCCGGATTTTAGCGTGTAAGTCCGCAGACATACCGCTGAGCCACTGGGGGTCATGAAAGAGAGACTAAATTAGAAAAATAATATAAAGAATTGATATTTGTAAATATGTATGTATACATATATTTCTATATTCATGATGACCCTTAATCGTTGCAATATCAGTGGGCTCTGCTATTTTATCTACGCTAATTTTGTATTTTTTCGCTGTTTGATCTAATTCTTTACATTTATGTATTTACTTTATATGTAAGTAATCTTCGACATTGTGAAATATTGACAGAAAGTTCAACCCATTAAAATATCAACAGCTCTGATAACTTAAGTTTCATGCCATAAGTAAACAACAATAAATTATGTTTCGATAACGAGTAACTTAATTTTAGTTGAATTATTTTTTTAATTCCAACTCCTATTAAGATAAAGGACTAATTACATGTCGTATAAGTTTCAACTTATTTTAGTAAAATAATTTAACTTAGTAATATTTTCAATATAAATTTATGATGCGACATTGAGTAACGAAAAGTTCTATATTTTGGTCAGGTTCTATTCCTGTTATTACCAACCCATTATATTAATTGCTGTAGTGATATTAATTCCATGATAACGAACTGTAAAATATATGTCTTAAAATAAACATTCACTAAAAATTGTGCGATTTTTACTACACTGTAAGCAACAGATTTTGTTAGTTCCAATTCAGATTATTGTATATCTAAAAAGAACAATAAATGAGATGTAAACAATCAGTTGTTTTAAATATGTAGATTTATTCTTTTATATATATATATTTCAAAAATCCTTTCATAAATGGGTCAGTAGTAGTTTACAGACATACGACACCAAATATAGACTCGATTTACCGCGATAAATAGAGCTCAAAAAGCCTACTGTGTAGCTTTGTTCATAAACAAACAAAATTAAACTTTATAACATTACACAAATCCAACCAATCAACATCTTTACTGCATATTTAGAACCAACAAAATTGTGTCAGTTTTAGTATTATAAGATTTTTTATTTGTAGAAAAATTCATGAGCTGAAACAAAATACACCCACATTTTACATATATAATTTAATGTTACAAAATTTTGCAAAATTGTATCAGGTTACCCCATAAGTGATGTCTGAAAATTTAATACAAAAAGTGGATCATCATTTCTGTCGTTGTAGTAGGTTTAACAAACTAAAATATGTAGTAGGACATACATAAAAGAGTTCAGACAAACAAAAGAAACTAACCCAACTCCACTTTTAAAATCATTAATCAAATAAACCCTTATAAAGATGGATGTTTCTAAAGAGCACATTAGGTATATAATGCTTTATGAGTTTTAAAAAAAGCAATAGTGCAGCAGAAACTACACGAATCATTCAAGGTGTTTATGGTACGGAGTCTCTTAATGAAACAAAATGTCGAAAGTGGTTTCAGAAGTTCAGATCAGATGACTTGAGTTTAATGATGACTTGTTGCTAGTTGTACTTGATGAAGATTGTGCTGTAACAGTTGAAGAGCAAATACAGAAGCTTAATTCAACCCATTCAACAGTTCACCGTCATTTGCAACAGCTTGGAGAGGTACCAAAACTTTAAAAATGGATCCCCCATGATTTGACATAAACCAATCTTAAAGCAAGAGTATAAATTTACACTTTTCCGCACTCTCGTGAACGTAACTTACCTTTTTTGACAGGTTACTGAATGGAGATGAACAATGAATATTTTATAAAATTGTTAAGCGCCGCAGACAATGGCTCAGTGCAGATAAACTGGCTAAAGCACAGCCTAAAATGGATCTTTACCCTAGTTTTGTTAAGCGTTTGATAGAGTATTGTTGGTGCGATTCACTTTGAGTTGTTGCTACTGATTACATCAGACTTCTGTGGTCAAAAGTTAGAGCGCTTGAATGTTGCATTGAAAGAAAAGAGGTCTGCTTTGATCAATCGTACAGGTGTTACATCAGGATAATGCACGGCCCCATACAGCAAAGCTTACATCTACAAAGATTGAAGAGGTAGACTGCGAAAAACTTCTACACCCTCCTTATTCTCCAAACCTTGCTCCATCTGATTACAATCTATTCCAAAGTTTGCAGAACTATATGGATGAAAAATAACTTAGAACACATGAAGATATCAAAAATACCCTCTTTACATTATTTTCCTTCAAACCCAAAGAATTTTACAGAAATAGCGCTTAGAAGCTAGTGAATAGTTGGCAGAAAGTAATTAATAATAATGAAATATACAATAAAGCGCTTGAAATCCTTTCTCTTTTTCTGAACCTAAAAGCTGGCATTACTTAATTGATAACCTGATATAAATACGAATTAATTTCTCAAAAAGCAAAAAACTTGTTTGTTTGTTTGTTTTGTTTTTTGGAATTTCGCACAAAGCTACTCGAGGGCTATCTGTACTAGCCGTCCCTAATTTAGCAGTGTAAGACTAGAGGGAAGGCAGCTAGTCATCACCACCCACCGCCAACTCTTGGGCTACTCTTTTTCAAACGAATAGTGGGATTGACCGTGACATTATACACCCCCACGGCTGGGAGGGCGAGCATGTTTAGCGCGACTCGGGCGCGAACCCGCGACCCTCGGATTACGAGTGCACGCCTTAACGCGCTCGGCCATGCCAGGCCAGCAAAAAACAAAAAACTATAAACATTTTTTTTTTGATGTGTTATCTCTCGTTTTGAACTTTTCACTTCTTCCTTAGTTCAGTTTACATGCTTTTTATTTTTCATTTATTAAATTACTTGTTCATTTTTATTGCGGTTGTGACTGTTTATTTCTGTTAAGTATCTTCTTTATTTATATTTTCCATTAATTTAATATGAATTTAATGCCAATACAACACATTATATGTAAATTGTTATTATTTCCATTTTTTATTTTCTTTTACTATTACTTCTTTAAAACGCTATTCCTTTTCACGTTTCTTGTGGTATTTGTACATACAACCTGCCATCTATTGGAGTAAAATATGTTACATAATGGTAATTATTTTCAAAGATTGAAGTTGAATTTTAATTTTAAAGAGTTTAGTTGTATTTATTTGTGAAAGAATTTCACTTCAATTTATGAAATGTATATGGCAATAAATTAATTAATTATTAAAGCAGCGAAAAGGTCAAATGGTTGGTGCAGGTTCAAGTCCACAAGGTTATGTGTATATTTTATTTTTAATCTAACTTTGTTTAGCACTAACTCAATCGTGAGTTCTTACGATTTTTAATATTAGTACTATTACTACTCTAAACCCTTTTTAACTTTAGTCTTACTGTTGTGTAACTTATTGCAGTCTTATTTTTAAATAACTGATAGTACAAGTACAGTAGGAATGAAGTTTGTATTTTGACTTCTGATATTTTTAAAAAGGAAAGTTACATATAATTTATAAATATAATTGCTTTGATATTTACATTGTTCAATTTTTTGCATTTTATTACTTTATTGAGTGAAATATCACTCTTGAGTTTAAATTATTTATTTACTTGTCTATAGGTACTAATTTCACTCGGCCTTTTCTTTACTTCTCTTAAAGTTTTAAACCTTTGGTTGTATTATGAGGACGATAAAGTTTGGGAAATTTTCTCTTGAACTAGATAGTGTTGGAAAAGATATAAATTTTTGTTACTAAGACAGTTAAGGAAACTGATAGTGTTAATGCATCTTGGTTTTTGTACTTAATTATAGACTGGTAGGGGTAGGACAACAGTGCATAAATAGAAATTTTTGCAGAGTAGCATTAACCAAGAAGACTTTCCTTTGCTAACAGAATGGTTAACTTTCAGAATAGGATGTCGTAAATTTTTATATGTTTAAGAAAACTTTTGCTAAATTTGTGAATGATAATGGTGGTTTTAAATGTTTTATTTTCATTTTAACATTTAGTTTATTCAATGAAATGTACTGAGATGGACAAACAGGTCCCTTGTCCTTAAATCAAATATGTTGATGAGAATTCATATGTGAAAAAGACCATATGGGCCCACCAAAGGAAAAACTTTCTTTACTAACTTAACTATTTTAGAATGTGTCGTAAATTACCTTGATCATTGAAAAGGTATAAACAGTAGTGGTTGGACAAGATTAATATTTTGATGAGTGTCCTGCTTCCCCCTCCACAGCCATTTTTGCATCTGTTCATAAATACATCCCTTCAGGGATGGTATGGATAGGTCAACCACTGAGTGGCTTCATGTAGTTGGTGTGTGGAGGAATGTCTCTTCATATGTACATCTGCAAACTCCTTGCTGTTCTTCAGGCTTTGAATAACTTTTTTGTTATCTCGAGGGGTCAGTTGGTCATGATCCATCTCAACAATTTAACAATGGTGGTTCATATCAATTACAAAGGGGGCATCCAGTCAAGAAACCTGTGTTGTTTTTTTTTACCTAGGATCTTCTGTTTAAGGCCCATCATCATCACATTCAGTTGTTGGTGTGTCATGTACTAGGTACTTTCAACCTTGTGACTGATCGTCTTTCCCAACTAGACCAGGTTTACCAGACAGTGGTCCCTTAATCCTCATATTGATGTATTTGCTACCTCCCTAAATCACCAGTTAATTTTGTTTTGGTCTCCTGTTGCCAATCCTTGAGCTTTGACAACAGATGCCTACAGGCAAGATTGGTTGAACAAGTTCCTTTAGGTTTATTTTCCTGTCCAGTTACTTCCTTAGGCATTCTCCCTCATCCATACCACTGTGTGCAAAGTCCTTCTGATTCCTTTTTACTGGCTGCTTTACTACCATGTTTACTCTGACTACATTTGTACCCTCCAGTTCCTATCCTCTTATTCTCTGATCTTTTTTGTCAACTGCAGTCCATCTTCATGTCTGGCTTTTGTCTGGTCCCTGGTGAGAAGTTTGAGGTTCTCGTGATGGATGGTGTTTCATTTAGCTCACTAATTCCATTTATCCTTTATCCATGGCTATGTAACAGTGGAAATGGAATGTTTTTCTTATCTGGGCCCTGGCTCAAGAGGGCTCCAGTTTTTATTTCAATGGTTTATTGTGTCTCAGAGTTTTATCATGATTTTTTGAGAAGGGATCTTTGGTCTCCTTGATATATGGATATGAGACAGACCTATCCCATGCTTTTCATTTCTCACATTATCACAGGGTATTTCTTTTACCTTTTTTATTATTTTGATCCATTCCTTCTGCATACATCAGCCATCTAGGCATCCAGTACTTCCAGAATGTGACATGAATGTTGTACTCTATTTTGTTAACTACCTCTATCTAAACCCATTGCCTTGTGTCCTTTGGTTTACCTATTCTTTAAGGCATATTTCCTTCTCCTCTTGATCTGTTGTTCAAATATATTTGCTATCATTCTCACATTGTATTACCCAACATATTTTCTCTTTTGTCCATATTGTTCCCTACTTTCAAAGTTTTCAGCAGTTTTTAAGGGTAACTTCTTTTCGTCCATTTCCCATCCTTCTATTTCTAATCTTTACCCTTGTCTTGCTCCAGATAGACTTCTATGTCCAATGCATACCATTTGTTGCTACACTGACCACGCTACTTCCTTCAGGGGTTCCCCTTCTAATTTATTTATTCCTTGGCAACCCTGTACTTTTGAAATTTTTCTCCCTTTTCTTTTACCTGTTGGATTGATCAATTAGTCCATTTGGTTTGTTCATCTTTGTCTCCTTTCCAACATCATTATTTTACGTTACCTTCCATCAAATTTGTCACTTCACCATTTCCCTTGCTTTTCATCTTGGTCAGTTTTTGGAAAAGATTCTGCAGTTGCATATGCAACCACTCCTCAGACATTCATCTCCCATTATCTCCATCACATCACAGTTTCTACATCCTGTAGCTCTTATTCTGATTCAGGCGTGGCTTTGATAGGTCTACTAATGCCATCTTTTTTTTCAAAGGCCCCTGCTTCAGATTCATTTTGGATCCTATTCTGTGGCTAATTGTGCCAGACCAGGTATTCTGTCTCTACTCTGAACAGGTTCCACTCAGATGGCTGCAAATGGTTACAGCCATCTTTTTATAAAATATGCCCATATTGATTCCATTATTTTCATGGTTATATATACTCTTGAGATTGGGTGTTTCACAAAATCACTCTAATGTAAATCCTTCATGATACTAGTATCATGACGTGCTCATCACAGATCGCACTGCATGTGGACACCTCAGGTAAAGCAGAAAATAATAGTTATCCATCTGTGCTTTGTCTTGATTGAATAAAGCAGTATGGTTTGTTTATTTAAAATAGGGTTTTTGTGATCACCCATTGCACTGTCTTGCATGTATCAGTATCTCTGGACTCTCCAACATTCTTTTGTTTTTCCTTCCTTTTCTTCCAATGGAGTATGGGAGTCCTAACCACTTATTAGTTCCAAGCTACTAGGGTCTGTGACCAAGAAAGCATCTCGCTGAATGTTCTACAGAGATGGCTATAATCATTCAGTTCAGAGTAGGGTACTGATGTTCTGATGGTGTAGAACATGTTTCGTCCTCTAGATTTAATGACACATACAAAAGAGTGAGACTTCTCAATGCAGTTTACATCTAAGATTGGGTGCCCTCATTCTGTTTCTGTACAAATGTTGGTACCCCTTGAGCTGATTTTGGATATCAAGTGAACCAAATGACATATAGTCATGGGAAAAAGCTAGGACACCCTATGAAAGCTTGTGTATTTGTGTAACATGTTTGGATATATAGATATTTAATCTCAATTTCACCAATACTGAAAGGTTATAGGAATATAACTAAACAATTAAAACTGAAGAAAAGACTTTTCAAGTTCTTCTGTAAATGTAATTCTACAAAAATGCATATTCTAACTGAGGAAAAAGTCAGAACACCCTACCCCCTAATAGCTAGTGTTACCCCCTTTGGCTGAAATAACTGCAGTGAGACACTTTTTGAAGCCATCTACCAGTCTTTGACATTGGTATGAAGCAAGTTTTCCCTGCTACTCAATGCAGAATTCTGTCAGCTGTGAGATGTTTGAGGGAATTTTTGCAAATACAATCTGTTTCAAGTCACCCCATAGCATCTCAATAGGATTAAGATCTGGGCTTTGATTTGGTCATTCCAGGACTCTTCATTTCTTATTTTTCAGCCAGTCCTTGGTGGATTTACTGATATGTTTTGGGTCATTGTCATGTTGCAGGTTCCAGTTCTGCTTCAGCTTTAATTTTTGTACTGATGGTCTCACATGATCCTTAAGCACCCTCTGATACACAGCAGAGTTCATGGTGGATTCTATGATTGTGAGCTGTCCAGGTCCTGCTGCAGCAAAGCAGCTCCAAACCATGACACTTCCACCTCCATGCTTCACAGTTGGTATGAGGTTCTTTTCCTGGAATGCTGTATTTGGTTTATGCCAAATATGTTCTCTGTTCTGGTGTCCAAATAATTCAATTTTGGACTCATCTGTCCAAAGAATTATTCCAGAAATTCTGGTCTTTGTCTACATTCTTTCTGGCAAACTACAGTCTGGCCTTGATATTTCTCTTAGAGAGGAAAGGTTTCCTTCTTGCACACCTCCCATGCAAGTTAAACTTTTGCAGTCTCTTTCTGATTGTAGAGGCATGTACTTTCACATCAACAGTTGCCAGAGCCTGCTGTAGGTCCCGTGATGACATGTTAGGGTGTTTGGAGACCTCTTTTAGCATCTTGCAGTCTGCTCTTGGAGAGAACTTGCTTTGACAACCAGACCTGGGCATGTTGGCAGTTGTTTTGAAAGCCCTTCACTTGTTGACTGTTTTCCAGACAGTGGAATGGCTGATTTCAAAATCTTTTTGGATCTTTTTAAATCCCTTATCAGACTCATAAGCTGCTATAGTTTTCTTTCTGAAGGCCTTAGACAGATCTTTACTCTCACCATGGTGCTCACTCTCACTTCAACAGTCAGGAGCACACCAAACTAAATGTCTGAGGTTTAAATAGGGCAAGCTTCATTTAAAATTCCAAGTAACGATTTTCTAATCATGTGCACCTGGTGTGATACACTTTTGTGTGAATTGAGCTATTTTAAGTGGGAATAAATGTGGGGATGTCGTAACTTTTTCCTGAGTTAGAGTGTGCATTTTTATAGAATTACATTTACAGAAGATCATGAAAAGTCTTTTCTTCAGGTTTAATTTTTTAGTTATATTCTTATAATCTCTCAGTATTGATAAAATTGAGATTAAATATTTGTATATCCAAAAATACACAGGCTTTCATAGGGTGTCCTAACTTTTTCACATGACTGTAAATACTCACCCAGGTTTGGGGTTGACTGTCTTCCTCTTTCATTTCTTCCCTCTGTGTTGTGAGTCATGATAGACATACGTGTGTTGTTTCCCTTCTTTCCTGGGCATTCTCTTCTTTTCTCTTGAGATAGTGATATTATTGACCTTTGGATCTTTCAGACCAAGCTCACTGTCATGAGAGTTGATTGCAAGTGGTGGACTTCCCTCAATACCAGGTGCCACACACCTAGATCCCCAGCTCAACACCATATCTTTGTCATGTCCTGGAGCTGGTCATTTCCTCACATCAACAGAAGACAATATGATCCTCAACCTACCTTTCTCATGGATGTCAGTAACCAGCAAGGTAGTTTTGGATGTAGTTGAATTATTGAGCATGGTCCACTGTAACCTAATCATTCTATACCATGGGACACATTCTCCTCTATCCATTTTCATTATGTGGGACTAAGTTATTTATTTATCTAATCAGGATCACTTTCTTGACTTAACCTCTTTCCTGCCATGTTTGTTCATGGCTAGAAGATACCTGGTTTAGAAGTAGTGTGATATATCACTCTTCATATTAATTGATCTGTTTTTCTCATGTACAGAAATATCCTTAAAGTTGCCTTTGGGGATGTGTCTATTCTTCCCTAACACCTGTCCCTTCTCCTTTTCAATGTGGAATTTTAGCCAATATTGAGTGGAAGGAATTACCATGTTGAAAGTTATAATTTTCCTAAACTGAAAATGTATTCTTCTTGCCCCCAATTTTATGGTGCTTACTTCTTTGCCAGATTTCAAAGTAATGGTTCAGTAGTATTACTTTATAGGGTATCACATGCATTATGTGATGGTAATGCTTTCTTGTTGATGGAGTAGAATGCATGTTGATTTAGATGTAAAACATGTTGGAAGATGATTCCAATAGTATTGTGCAGAAGGTTTGTGGCATGTATTATAAAAAAAGATGGCTTACAGGGAGCAGCACAAAATGGAAAAAGCTAAACTTGTGAA
Source organism: Carcinoscorpius rotundicauda (assembly GCA_011833715.1). Lineage (NCBI taxonomy): Eukaryota > Metazoa > Arthropoda > Merostomata > Xiphosura > Limulidae > Carcinoscorpius > Carcinoscorpius rotundicauda. Next base: position 34,832,229 of record CM022393.1, read on the forward strand.
AAGAGGAACATACCTATCAGAAATACATTCTCAGTTCAGGAAAATTACAACTTTTGGTTATTATAATTTGGATCACACACTCAATTAGGTAGTAATTAAGGTTCTGCAAAGCTTTTGGGATTTGATTTGATTGTGAATTAGGACTGGAGATTAATTTCATTAGCTTGGGCCTCATTTTGATATTTTTGAATCTACATCACCTCCAGTAGACTTTAGAATTTAACTTTTAATTCATACAATACACTGGAACCTATTTTATTGTAAGAGCACTTTTATTATGATGTTGTACCATTCTTCTTTCAATTATATAAATATTTGTTTTCAGAAATATTTACTTTAGTTTTCACTGTTTTATACTCATTACTAATTGTGTGTAGAAGTATTCCAGATAAATAAAAAAAAAACATTCTATTTGATTTTTTTTCAACTTGTATACTTTGTGATCTGTTTACATATCCCCAAATGATTTGATTAAAATCAGTAGAAACCCATTTGATAGCATGATTTGGCATAGTGGTGAATAAGTTCCTTAAGGTAGTACTGTGTTGTTAGTAGCAAAGCTTACAGAATTTTATAGTATACTCATAGATTTACTGATTATTAATATCATTATCCAGAAATTACTTTATAAGCTTTTCTGGGAATACTTATTGAAAGAAAACAACTGAGATGATTCTTTGAATGGAAGGATTATATTGTGAGAATAAGTTTAAAAGTTACTTTATTTTGGAAAGGAAGGATCAAAAGTTCATAAAATTACCTGGAGGACTGATTGGCCAAAGGCATTCATATCTTTCTTCATGCTCTATGCTGAAAACAATAGGATGTAATTACACAAGCTTAAAGATTGGAAAGAACATTTATATTTTTCTAACAGGATGATTGACGTACAGAATGAGTTGCTGTCAAAGGAGTGAAAACCAACATTTTACAATAGTTTAAAAGTATAATCAATAATATCCTAAAAATAGAGCATTTGTTTATGTTTTTACTTTTTCTCAAGGGTGAGTGTGTAGAACCAACTGTAAAAGATCAAAATATCCATTGTAATCATGAGCTACAATTGAAATTTTATCATTTAGTGAAGTGGTTAATATAATACTGCAGCTCTTCAACCCTAGGTCTGATTGGATGTGAGATATTATACTAAGATATATAAGCACTTTTATTTTTTTCTTGCTTTTACAGTACATGGCTATTTCCAGCCTAAAAATTTAAATTACAAGTTTTTACATTTAAAATTTGTATATACAAATCAGCTTTACAAGTTACAGCCTTAACAAATGGTTTGAAAGTTAAGGTTTGACAGTTGTATTAACTGTGTTTAAAATTTGCTATACCATAAAGTTGTTGGCAAACTACGTTTATTTCACTTTTTTTTAAAAATACACTAAAATGTTACTTAGATATTACTTCTTCTGATGTAGGTCTGAAAATTTATAGTTATTCTATTTAAACATCAAACAATCTAATATTATTGTACAATGTAATGCCATCTAAAGAGTGAGTACCATATATTGTCACCAAGTCTGTAAAATTTCAGTATCAAGTAATTTTACAAACAACAAGGTATCGATAAGATCTTGCAATATACAGGATGGCTCATAAGTCCTTACCCATCAATATATCTTATGTATTCAGTGTATCTGTGTAGTGTCACCAGTATCCTTGCACTCATGTACCCACATACTTGTCACAATACACTATTCAAGTGTAAATGGGCTTACATCGGCCATATTTCTCTGAGAAAATCAAATTTGTAATACATGTATAATTGAATATAACATAACATATGGATAAGTAGGAACTTACAGGCCACCCTGTAATTGTCAAGACTATATTTTGGCTAGATTTTATAAAATTAGATTATTTCTGAGTTTTATGAAATGCAATATATTGATTCTTTAATTCATATACATTATTCAGAAATGCAGATTGAATTTTTTTTCAGGTTTCATTGTGATAAAATTGTTGATTTTATCAGGAATATTGAGATATGATTTTGCAAGTGTTACAGATGATAGCCAAGCTCTCTGTACTAAGGATATTTTGCAGAAATGTGCAGACTGTCCAGTAGGAACATTTGGAAATTTGAGTGAGTGGAGCTTACACAACAAAATATGTATATAATGGCAAGTAGAGATCATTGGTTATTCATAGAATTGCTGTAAGAAATAGTCAGAATAAATGCTGCAATAAAAAAAAAAAGTACAGAAACATATAAAGTGATACTAGTTGAATATATTTTAGAACAATTTTCAATCCCTACTTTGTTTGGCATTGAAATTAATATGTATATTTTTTATTGCAACAATTATTTTGTTTTGGGTATTTAAAGTAATTCTACAAATAACCAGTGATCTCTAATTTTTGTTAAATTTAATATATTTTTCCTGTTTATTTGTTTAGTTTTTATATATCCAAGGAATATACGAGGTCTGTTAAAAAAGATATGCAGACTGTTTGAATTGCACAGCTCCAGTTGGTTTCAGGGGAATCTCTTTGGTGTCGCTAAGTTTGCACAGATCAGCTGATTACGACGCCATTTCCCAATTGCAGATATCTTCATTTAGTATTAGCTCCGCAGTTTTAAGTGAACTGCGATTTTTTTCGTTTGGTAGATTTCAGAATGAATGACCTGAAGGAGCAACGATTTGCTGTAAAATTTTGTCTTAAACTTGGAAAATCTGCAACTGAAACTTTTGCTATGCTTAACACAGCTTATGGTGATGTTGCTATGAAGCGTAGGCATGTTTCAAGTGGCTTGAATGTTTTAAGGATGGTCAACAGTCCATTGAAGATAATGAGCATCCTGGACATCCTTCCACGTCAACTGACAACCCATACTTTGACAAAATGAACACCCTGGTGTAGGCAAATCGACATCTGACTGTCAGGGAGCTTGCTGAAGAGTGTGGGATATCAGTTGGATCTTGTTTCGAGATTTTGACTGAAAATTGAAGATGAACCGCATTGCTGCGAAATTTGTGCCTCAGAACTCGTGAGTTTTTGGCCAAACACTCGATCATTGTTCTTCCCCACCCCCCCAACTCACCTGACCTTGCTCCTTGCAATTTTTTCTTGTTCCTCAAACTCAAAAGACCCTTGAAAGGAAGAAGATTTGAGAGGATTCCCGAGATTAAGGCAAATGCGACGAAGGAGCTGGAGGACATTACAAAAGAAGCATACCAGGACTGTTTCAACAAGTGGAAACACCATTGGGATAAGTGTGTGCACTGGGGAGGAGAGTACTTTGAAGGGGCTCCAGACTTGTAACTTCTAAATAAAGTACATTTTGTTTTGTAATGTCAGTCTGCGTATTTTTAGAACAGCCCTCATATACAACATCACTAACTTTCAGTCTAGCCATGTCACAGAACTAAAATCACAATCACAAATTTATAAAATATAATCCTTACTTTGGCCTACAGATAAGTGTATAAAGCTGCCAAAGTATAGATTAAATTTTACAAATTTCTGTATGTGGTTTTAATACTTTTTTTATTACATTTTGTAGCAGGATCTTGATTTCATTTTAATATTCACAATTTTTTAATACTCTTGTTTATTTATTTTTTATGTTATATCTGTATAAAATATATACTTTATCTTTAAAAACTGTCATGATTCTATTTGTTGGATATGTAGTGTTGTCTGTTGGGTTGAAAAGATATTTAAGTATGTACATGATATGTTTAGAATTCATAAAAAGTCTGGACATATATATTTGAATATCAAAAGTGTATACCCACAGCCTAGTCAAGAAAGGTAGAGAAATCCTGTAGCTAAGCTTTTTAGGGCCTAGCTCCACTGATGTAATCAGGTAGGTAAATATGGATAAAAAAAAATTGCTATTTTAGAATTTGTTGAATTGTTATACTGGGAATGTTAGCAACCTTTTTTAACATCATATTAATGTATATACACATAATATATCATAGCCAATACTTTAAATGATTGGTTTTTCATGTAGGAATTCCGTAGTGTTTTTATGGCATGTGTATTATTTGAAAACCTTGTCAATCCCTACTATTAATTACTGTCATCTTACTAATGACATTTGAAAAATATATTTATTTACAGGGCATTTTGGGCAAGATGCTCTTCCTTTAGTGCATCTTTTATCTACATGCAGGTTTTATAACAGCAGTAATTTGTAACTGATTTAAATTTCTCTATATAAGAGTAAAATGATAAAATTAAGATAAGACTAATCTAAAGAATATCATTGTTTAGGAAATGTAGCTTTTAAAATAAACTGATCACTTCATTTGTCTTTCTTAGCAACACTGGAAATGATATACTTTGATTTATTAAATGTGGACTTAATCTAGATATCTCATCATTCTAAATATCCTCTTCATACCATATTTGTTAAATATCTAATATTTTATTTTTTTCTTAGTTGATGGATTCATCTGTCAGTGATATATACTCAGCTACAGAAGATTCCATTGGTGATTGAAACATTGGGCTTGCATATTTTATAAATTTTATATGTTTTTCAATAATTTTCTTTTAAATGTTAATCTTTTCTTTTTAATTAATTTGTATTTCTGTCTTTAGCATTGGATATATGTGGGTGCTGTCCATTTGATGGCCAATGTGCTGGAATAGAATACTGTACAAGATGTCCAGCTGGTCTGTTCCAAAATGAAACAAAATCAACCTTTTGTATTCCTTGTCCTACAGGGACTGCTTGCAAGTGAGTAAACTAGAGTCATAAAAAGAGTTAACAATGCCTCTGCATTGTTATTCTGTACACACTATGCTTTTCCATTATCACATAACATACAAACATTGAGGGACTTTTTTGTCTGTTTTTACTCATCCATATTTTATTTTTTTATGAGATCATAGGTTTCCTTCTTAAATCTTATATAAAATGTCAGCCCTCCACTACTTCTAGTATAAACTCATTCCATTATCCAGCCCTTAACAAAATTACACTCTGTCTTAACCTTAACTTACCTTGTCTTTGCTTAACCTCATGATTGTCTTATTCAGTCATCCTCAGAATACAGCTCAAGTTCAAGACCTCTGGATGGTCCTGTAAATTTCAGTAAGAACACCTCTTACTCTTCCTTTTTTATATTTTCAAATGAAAATAAGGACTTTACTTACCCCTGTAAGATATCTCTTTCATCCCCCAGAATCATCTTAACAGCCCTCTGAACTCCTTCCAATGAGTTAATATCATTTAATAGATCAGGAAATTAAAACTATATACAATATTCCAAATGAGGTCTAAGTAGTGATATTTGGAGATTTACTTACAGTTTTCGACTTGTAATCAATATTATTACAAATACTCCTTAAAAGTCTTTTAGCTTTATTACTAGAAACCGTACCTCATGTTTAAGCATTCTTAATCAGATTTTCCATTTAAAATATTGACCATAATACAGCTTGCGTAGATTAAAATGCCATAAAGCAGCTATGAAATTTCAAATATCATTATTTAAAATCTCTTTCAGTAATTCAAAATGTATTGAAAACATGATTTCATGATATTTTGGCACGCAAAAAAACAGGCAACCACCTTTATAAACATAATTAGATGTGAGTTATATCTAAGTTTGACTGGCTTATACTAAATAACTTTTGTGACTTATTTTATGCATGAGGTAACCAGTATAAGTGCGTCTTTATATGTATGTTTTCCAGGATTAAAGTTTGCATTTTATTTAATGTGTTTGTGTGTATGTACAGTAAACACTGAATACAGAGGTTTAAAACAACATAAGTAAGAACTTGTGCTGCATTATGGAAGACACAATTTCAAAATAGTTTAGAGCTAGGCCTGGAGTGGCTTGAGTGACTTACCCACTACTATGCTAATATACTTTTCTTCAGTTACACACTTCATATATTTTAAAACATAATCCAAATTATGAAAACCCAAGTGCATTGCTATGAACTTGTTATAATCAGTCATTTGTCAAATATTTGTTCAACTGACAAGTTGATTAGAGTCATTCTATAAAACCCCAAGATCCTCGATTCATCTAGGAATCCCCATTTGGTTTTTTACCATACAATAATGTAAACTAAGAAAATCACATCAAATAATAGAATTTGTATCAGAAAATGTTACTATTTCACTAATTCTGTTCATATCAGCATTTTTCATACAAATAAAAAAACAGCTAAAGTCCTGAGCACTTACCCCTGAAGTACTCCATTTAGTAACTGAAGCCTATTAATAACAGACTTTTATCTTTTTCTCAACATTCTAATTAACTAGTCCTTCCCTAACCCTTTATGATGGGATTTTCTAAGCTAATCTTATTAAAATATTTTGAAAAATATATGTCTACTAAGCCTTTTCTTCATCCAGACAACAAGTAAAATCCTTAAAAAAAGATGCAGATTAGTAAGACATGAATTTCTTTGCTGAATTCATGCTGACTCCTATTTTTATGATATTGTATTTCACTGAATGATAGGCCTGATGGTTAGGTTGCATGATTCACAGTTTGCAGGTCACAGGTTCAACTTCTACAAGTGGACATGCCCATCCTTTCAATCAAGAGGACACTAACATGATGGTGAATCCATCCCACTTTCATTTGTAAAAAAGTACCCCAGGATTTGGTGGTGGGTACTGTCTTCTCTTTACTCCAGTAGTATTCACTAGGAAATTGACAGAGATTAATTCAGATGTATGCAGTGTTTAATTATGTCTAGATAATGCTTTATTTTTAAATGTACCTTAACATTGCAATGCAATTTTTAAAATGCAAGTGAAAAGTGGTTAAAATACAAAATAATAACATATACTATAATGAGCATATTCCTTGTATAATAGCTTACCATGTTAGCCTTTTTTTGTCTTGACTGACATCTATATGCAAATTTTCCCTTGCTATTAGCCTTGAAGCTCCCACCTACTCTCACATGCTATTACTTGAGGCAGCTGTGTGATAGCATGAAAATGAGAATGCAGCAACCTTACATCAATGGGAGTGTGCAACACAACTAGCACAACTGATTTCCTCTGCAGCTTATCTCCACTTCTTGCTTGGCACTTGTGATGTCAAGATGTGTTTTTGTTCAAGCTTCATGGAAATTTTATTCAGTTACTTGTTTTTGTTTTTTTATATACTACAGTCCCACAAATTTTACTTGCACATGTTAAGATTTTGTCTTCAGTTTTCTTGTGCATTTTTGAAACTTCCTGTGTGGATTTTTTTTCAAATTCCACCTATAGTTATTATGAATCCTGAGTTTAACAATATAACTACTACCACTGCTGCTCCTACTGCAGGTAAACTTACTTCATCTACAATGGCTTCAGGTCTGCAGTTATCAACAGAAAACATCATGACCTGGGTATGCTGGAAGTTGGCCACCTTTGTATAGGCTTCAGTTTTGATCAGGGAGTACCTGAACAAGAGGATGGTAAATGTGAAAGTCTGTTTCCTTCTCCATCTTATGCCACACAGTCATGTTTCAGTTTAGTGAATGTGCATAGGTCTTCACCTCAGTTCCTGGAGTTGATCAGCCAGGTTTGTTATAATTTTATTTTAACTGAGATGCTTTTTGGCTAATTTCTTGTTACACCCTCTCCTCATTGGATATTTGGGTTCATCCCATAGGTCTGTGGACCAATTACACTATGGGGTTAGTATGTTTCAACCCCCATAAAATATGGGAGCTCATTCTTTGGCATTTCTTTTTTTGAACTTGCAGCATTTGGGTTTTTTTTCTGCCTCTGTGATTTGGATCCTGATACTTTGGCTACCTTTTCCCAACCTCAACCACTTTTTTCTTCCTTCTTCATTTCTCTTCCATAATTCATCGTTTGTCTGAGACTTTTTACTGTCATCTGATGGGTTTTTAGTGAAGACTTGTGCTATGATTTTTTTCCATTCTTGCACAACTGTCCTCTTCTGCCTTTTCATTCCAAACATGGCTTCTCTATTGTGATCTTTTGAATCTGAACATCCTTTTGTCACATCTGTTTGTCTCCAACTTCCTTAAAGGCTCATAAATTTTTAAAAAATCTGGGTTAAAACTTGTCTGCTACTGATGATTTATCCATTTTTAGCTTCTAAATCTTCCTTTAGAATGTTGATGGTAAGGAGTATTATTAATCTTCTTTTGTGTAAAACAGAACATGAAGAGAAGATAACCTTTTAAAAGTTTAGCATTCTCATTCTTTAACATCTTTTAAGGTCTCAAAACCCATTTCAATGTTTCACTTGTCTTTAACAGATTTGTACTTGTAACATTACTGATCAGCTGTTTGAGATGCACATTTTTAATTGTTTCTTTTTTATTACAAGATCATTAGCTTTCTTCTACTTTTAAACAACTTCCTTAATATTTGGTTATATATATATACTTTTTTAAACTTACTGAGATTGCCCCTGATGTTATTGTTTATATCATCATTAAACCAGTTATATTTGATATTTCCCTGTTATATTTTTCCATATCTAAAGTTAAAAGCAATTTAGTTTTGAAAATGTGCCAAATCTGTCCTACATCATCTTTTAACTCATGAATTAATCTCAATCTTGTCTCATGATCTCAGTACTGGCTTTCTGCAAATTAGAAACTAAAACTTTTTTTTTTTTAACTTGAAATTATTTCAGAAGTTATATAAACAGGTTTTCTAATCATGTAATACACCAAAAGGTAGGCACTCTAAGAAAAAAAAAAACTACTAAATTTAGCATACACTATACATACTACAGAAAACATTGATAAAGTTACACACTTGACTCATTGCTTTACTGACATGGACCATTTTCCTTTTACAATAGTTACATAAACTATCAATGAATTTAAAAAACACAGACAAGACACATTTAATAAACAAACTAAAAAAACATCCATAAAACAGAAAAAAACTAATCACTTGCACTGTCCCATACCTAAAAAAATGTTAACACACTTGTAAAAGACTAGTACCTAAATGTAATGTTAACCTAATAACTATATTTATTTTCAACCCTGAAATGAAAATCAAACGTTAAAAAATTATACAAGAACCCACCCAAGCAGGAAACATTTACAAAAGAAAGCGTAACAACAAAAGTGAAACAAGATATAATTTGAGCACCAAGTTAAAAAACCAGAAACCTCCTTCTTGAAACCATGAACATATGAACAAAACAAATCAGTTTTCTGAACAGAATGTCATAACACTAAACCTAAACATATAGTTAGTAATTTAGTTTGTGTCAAGCTTCACTGACATAACTATACTGACATTAGTTTTATTTACTTTATAAAAATGTTAATTCTGTTTTCATTATTTATATTATGTTCAGTTATTTTTTTAGAAATATGTTGAAATACTTGTATGGGTGAATATAATAATCTATATAATGTTTACAAGGAAACGTCAATGTAATCAGTCAAATGATGGAAAAGCATTTATACAGTGACTTTTCCTAGTTTCAGAATTATGAAAATTTTGTGGTAAATGCAAAGACACGTGGTATATTCACAGGATATGAATTTTGTTTTTGTTTTTTATCTCCTTCATGTAGCTCTACAGGATGTACAAGCTGTGATACTTGCTCTTCAGGATCATATAGTTCTGTTCCTGGATCATCAGTTTGTGTTCCCTGTTCTCTTGGTAAGCTTCTTTTATTACTTGAATACAATCTGTTAAAATTGATTGCTGAAATACTTTGGTAGTGTAGTTCTTGATACAAACTCATTTCATTAATGGACAGCCAGCATATTTACAGATGGCTTGTTTAAAATATTTTTGAAAACTGTATGGCAAAAAAATATTAAAAATGCAAGTTTCTTTTTTTTAGGTTTAATTTGAAATTGTTTTAGAATACATGTAGATTTGACACACTGTTGCTAGACAGAGAAATTGGATCTTGACTACAAAATTACAAACATCAGTTGAGAGTTTTTTTTCATTTATGCTTGTAGAATTTATAAAATGACTAAAGAAGTACTATAATTTAATGTCACGTAAAATTATTGAGCTTCAAGAATGTTTATGCCAGCAACAACTATAAAATTAAGAAAACCTTAATCCCTTAGTACTAATAAGTTGAAATAGACCTTAGTTTTGTAAATAAAATTAAATAAAGCAGAAGCACAAATATTTAAAGTTTGTTTTTTTTCAACTTCCAGTAAAACAAGTAAGTAATGATTACTACGTGGTTCCTCAAATCAGAATGTCTCAAGCTTCCTTATTTTGTCTGAACTCTTTTATAATATAAATAGTTGAACCAACATTTAGAATAGTTGTTGCAAAATTAGACCTGATTACAAAAAACATCTCATTTTGGGAACTAACTGGTGCATCAAAAGTAGTATAAAGGACTTGCTTTCTATGAAAACATTGTCTAGTTTCTATTAAACTTTATCACAGCAGTTTACCAACAGTTATGAGCAACCAAACTCTACTTTGTTTAATTTCTTGATTCAAAATGCAAAAATGTTTCTAATAATATGTACATAATCAAGGCAAGGAAACCTGAAAAGAGTAAAATTTATTTTAACAATAAGAAGCAACAATAAAATCAAGCTAAAAATATTTACTTTTATATAATTAGGAATTTATTTGGTTTACAGTAAGTTGTCCTCCAACCAATATATTTTTGTGTAGAAAAAAAAAAAAAAAGCTAAATCATGGAAAATCAAATATATCTGATATATTTCTTGCTGTTAGGTTTTTACCAACCAGAAGAAGGTTCTTCAGAGTGTGTGAAATGTCCTTTAGGAAAAGAAACTTCGTGAGTTCTATTAATCTGTAATTTTGACTGATGCTTTGGAGGGAAATTTGTATTCTTGATGCCTTTGCAATTTTTGTAGCTTATGAAAGGTTAATCTGTTTTGGCTACTCATGTCATTTTTGTAATTTTCAGCTTTTCATATATTCTCCTATGCAAGTAGTGCACTCTGACAACTTGATTTTTCACACATTTTCCCAAGTCTACAACATGCTAAATCTCTCTTTAAGCTTATTAATCACTATTTGTTTAATAATTCATATTTCAGTATTTCAAGAATTTAATTACCTGAAATACTTTTAATAAAGTGTTAACCAATTTATACTTTAAATAGTGTCATCAATATTGTATTAGAAATTTGTATTCATTGCACTGTTAAAACATGGCAGTGTTTAATCATATAAAAAAGTCATTAAACTTATCTTAAAATTTCATTTGTTATGAGATTGTATTTTGCCAGTTTTTCTGTTGAAATGATGTTAATATATTGTTAGTCAATCAAGTCTTAGTCAGTAAATAGAAAAATTTATTGGGTTATTATGTTTAATGAAACAGAGAAATGGATAGTCATGGACAATGTGAATGAGGTTCTCAATAGTAAATAGTGGTGGCACTTGAAATTCTTTCAGGTAGGGTTAGAATAAATTAATCTGAGACCTGCTTTTCCTTTTTATCAGCTATATTTTTGTGCAGTAACAATACCAAGTGTGGGCATGCATATAAACGATTGTATTGTATTGCTTCTCAGGACCTTTACCATCCAACCCTCAAATTAAATTATGTTAGGCAAGAGTAGAAGAAATTGATCTATGAAACTTTGAGTTTCATCAAACACATCAATCGAAACGGTTTGACATCCTGAGTCCAAAGTTGTAATTAGATCTCAAACTGGTCATGAGATGGAGACATGAGCTTAAAGTTTGTACATGAAAACTCAGAGCCATTCTGTGAGCTGCTATGCTGTGGCTAATAGCTTTTTTATATTAAGATAATTATTATCACAAGTTTGTCCAAAAATTATTGAAAAATATGCTTTTAGTTTTTCCATCATTTGTGAATTTTTCTTTACTTCCATTTATTAATACAACTTAATGTTCAGTTTAAAATGTGTTAAGTGTGTGTATATTAAACCATTTAATAACTGATATTATTGGTGACTTATTTATAGTCTACTTTAATACATACATACATATATAATTTGAGCCTTCAGTATAAAACATTATCAGCTTGTGCTGATATAGTTTCTAATCCAAATACAATAATTGATAATTTAGTGTTACATATTATTTTTGTAACAGAAATTTGAGATTTTAGATTACTTCAAAGATTTGTATCTTTAAATAACCAAATAACGTATTCCACAATTTATTTTTCTGCAAAAATAGTATCATTGAATAACTATTTTACACACAAGCTCCCTGTAATATTTTATATAATATTCTTGAAATCATGAAAAAGTTGTACACCTTTTGTATTTGAGATGTTAAGCTAATATTTACCTGTTGTCAGCTAAAGGCTTTTAATTGCAATTCTTAATAGTATAAATATATAGTGTGTTGTTGTTGGGCTAAGGATTCTTCTACAGTAAGTGATTGTGATTTGTTGGTGATAAATAAGCAAAAAAATAAACAAACAGCACTCATTTCATTTATATTTACAAAATAATATATATATTCAAAACTAACTAAACATATGTACAACAAATTTTTTATCAGTGATCGTAGACATATCACAAATACCATATAGTTCCCTTCTTTTTATCAAAAGTCAACTTTTAAACCTATTTAACTGCATAATTTAACTTTGCAAGCAGAATTATTTTTCTCTATTACTATCACCAGACTATCCAAGCATGATTCACTTTTGTCATCAACTTACCACAACTATATCTTGTACTTCTGAAATCATGTGCTCATTTGTTTTGACTATCTCTTTGACTATAATTGTCCCTTTACACTGGTGTAACTGAAACTTCATTGGTCTGGCAGTACATCTGTTGGATTAGATCATGTACACTATGACATGTTTCACCATCTGTCTCGTGCTTCTCTTGATATTCTTCTAATTGTTTTTAACCAGATCTGGCAGGAGAATGTCTTTCCTAATGCCTGGTGCCAGGCTATTATCTTACCTTTTTCTAAGCCTGGGAAAGATCCCAAGATTCCTTCAAACTACCATCCAATTGCATTGAGTTGTCTCTTCAAGACCTTAGAGAGGATGGTTAATGCTCGTCTTGTTTGGTTCCTCGAATCAAACAACCTTTTCTAGCTCGCCTGTTCCGGCGACAGCACTCTACTATGGACCATCTAATTAGACTAAAAACATCAAACAGAGAAGCCGTTCTCAAATGACAACATCTTGTATCAATATTCTTTGGCATTGAGAAGGCTTATGACACAACCTGGATGTATGGGATTTTGCAAGACCTCCATACATATGGGTTACGTGGCCATTTACCTATGTTTATTATAAATTTGTTAATGGACAGGAGATTCCAAGCTCATGTGGGTTCGACACTTTCCCGTTCTTTTCTACAAGAACTTGGGGTCCCTCAGGGCTGTGTTTTGAGTGTCACACTTTTCAGTATAAAGATTAATGCCATCACTGAACAACTTCTTCTCACTGTTGCAAACGGGCTCTATGTCGACGACTTTCACATCTTGTGTCAGTTGTTGAACATGAGATATATTGAATGGCAACTACAAACTGCCCTCGATCGTGTACTTAAATGGACCAAGGCAAAGAGCTTTAATTTCATTCTTTCTCTAAAACCGTTTGCATGCACTTTTGCCACCAATGGGGTACTCACCCTAATCCTGAACTCCATATCGGTGAAGTTTTGCTGCCTGTGGTCTCTGAAACAAAGTTCTTGGGGCTTTTAAGCTGATCTTAAAACCACACATCAAGCATTGAACATCTTCCATGTTCTCTCTACCACCAGTTGGGGAATGGATTGATGTTCTGTGTTAAAGATATATCGTACTCTTTTTCAGTTGAAACTCTACCATGGCTCTGCCAGAGCCTCGGCCTGAAAGATGCTGATTCATCATCAAGCACATTGACTCTGCACTGGGGCTTTCTGCACCTCCCCAGTTCAGAGCTTGTACGTAGAATCTTATGAACCTTCTCTGCACCTTTGCCATTTGCAACTGTCTTTACTATATTCTTCAAAACTTCATTCCTTACCAAAGAATCCCACATGGGGGATATGTTTTCCTTCCTTGGTGGGTCATACTTTTTCAGAACAGACAATCTGCCATTAATACCTTTGGCCTTCACATCCAGGTGCAATTGGATAAATTGGGTTTGTCCTTGAATAACATCGCAGAATCCACTGGTCAATCCATTCCACCATAGCTCATTACAGTCCCCAAATGTGACCTTTCTTTAAGTCATCTGAGAAAGGCAGATATTCCCGATTGCAAGTACCATCTTTTATTTACTGAACATCTTTCAAACAATCTTTCCATTCCAATTTATATGGAAGTTTCCAAATCATGTGACTCTGTGGGCTCTGCCATGGTTTGTTGAGGCTCAGTGGTTGCGCACAGAATCCCCTCTACAGCTTCATTGTTCACTACGCCATTTCTCTTGTCCTGGATCATATTGAAGTTAAGCAGTACTCCAACTGCACTATTTATACTGACTTGCTTAGTTCTCTACTGGCCCTGGAATTGCTTCACATTGGTTTACACCCTGTTTTTGCTGATATTTAAAACTAACTGGCCCATTTCTCATTAACATCTACTTCTATCCAGTTTTTCTGGATATCAGGCCATGTTGGTATTCGCAGGAATGAGCTTGCAGACACGGCAGCTAAATCTATCTGCTCTTGCATTATCACTGCTGTGCCTATTCCATACATGGACTATGATCTTGTCTTCAAGGCTCGGCTCTGTGCCAGCTGGGAATTAACTTGGAGTGAGCAGTGCAACAACAAGCTTTTCCAAATAAAACCCTGTATTGGACTTTGGCCGTCTAACTTCTGTAAGGTTCTGAAGGAGGAAGTTGTTCTTACTAGACTACACATTGGTCACAGTTTTTTAACTCGTCATTTTCTTTTATCTGGAACTGATGCACCAGTGTGTAGTTTGTGTAACATTCAGATCACTGTAAGCCACATTTTACTTTCTTGCCATCGTTACGACTATCAAAGATGGCACTATTTTAAACGTGTTCTGTCCCAATGTTTATCCATTACAATAGACAGTGTTATTGGTGACAGTGACACCATCTACCTTGTTAAAGTTTTTATTTTTTAATGGCCATTAATCTTTTTAATGTCATTTAAGTGTTTTGTATTTATTCATTACACCTTTTTAATTGTGATTCCCTTTTAAGAGTCACATTCTCTCTAGTTTAATTTGAAATTGGAAAATGGCCATAACATTAAATAACTTGATAGCAGGACTGGAAAAGCCAACTTCAGGTAACTAACACTGCTGTTTGAACTACCTGTTAGTCGTCCTGGCGAGTTATTATTACAACTTTTCTGCATGTCTTTTAGCACTTTTAATACTTTTTGATACTTGCCATAAGGACACACAACCCATAACCAGGACTGGAAAGGCCAACTTCAGGAGACTGACAGTGGTGCTTGTACTAATCTGTTAGTCTTTTTTGTGGGTTATGATAATTACCATTATGCTACAGAAAGTCTTTTACAACTTCTCTTACTCTGGTTTCTCTCTTAACATTGTAGACTAGATGTCAGCATTGGTTTTATGCTTTTTATATTTTTCAATGCTGTTTTGTTTTACCTTCATTTCCTTTTATGAATTTTACTACATTTACTTTATTTTTACCTTTTTACTGGATGTTTGGCACAGAAAAAAGTCTAGCTACTTTGTGCCATAAACACTTAATCAACCAACCAACCAACCAAAACATGCTCACCCTTTCAGATGTTGGAGCATTATAATATTATAGGCAATCCCTCTTTTCAAGTAGGCAGTGGGTGGTGATGACAAGCAGCTTCCTCACTAGTCTTACACTGCTAAATTCATGTATGGCTATTGCAGATAGGCCTCCTGTAGCTTCGTACAAAATTTTAAGTCATGTTATCCCATATAATTATATAAAGCATATTTTTATAATTATTGAAGATGAATATTGTTAATTGTCCCTGAAAACATTGATTTTTATCATATTAAACTTTAAGCAATGGTAATTTTACCAACGTCTGTGAATTAAAATTATTCCTGATTGTTTATAAGTTTTAACATTCCATTTTTTGTAATTTATATTATGAATAAAATTTGAGTCTGCCTAGCCTAACCATTTAAAAGAGTATGTCCGCTTTAACTGTTTACCACTGCATAAAACAAATTGGTTCTCTTTCTGCCAATCCATGTGGATTTACATTTTTCCAAGTTTAATTTCAAACTTGACCAAGTACCAGGTTATTTGACAATTGAAAGTAGTTAATAAGAATATTATGACCTTGGGAAAGCTTATGATTCTGTGTGGAGGTATGGCATCCTGCAAGACCTCCTCTCATATAGGTTGCATGGCCATTTGCCTATTTTTATCAAACATTTTTCAATGAACCAGCAATTCTAAGTCTGTGGGTTCAACACTTTCCCATTCTTTCCTGCAGAACTTGGAGTCCCTCAGAACTGTGTTTCGAGTGTCACACCTTTAATTATAAGGAATAATGCCATCAGTAGGCATCTCCCCCTTACAGTTGCAAGTTGTCTCTATGTCAATGACTTCCACATCTGATGTCAATCATCAAGCATTAAGTGTATTGAACAGCAGTTACAGACTGCTCTCAATCATTTACTGAAATGAATCACAGCAAATGGTTTTACCTTTTCTCACTCCAAATCCATTTGCATGCACTTCTGCCACCAACGGGGTATTCACTCTGATCCCTTTCTCATCAGTGAAGTTGTGCTTTCCATGGTCTCTGAAGGAAAGTTCTTGGGGCTTACCTTTGACCATAAGCTGACCTTTATTCCACACATCAAACACCTGTGTGTCAAATGTACAAGGACACTGAGCATCCTCTGTGTCCTCTCTTCCATCTCTTGGGGAGTGGATTGATGTTTTATGCAAGAAATATATCATGCCTTCATTCAATCAACACTGGACTGTAGGTATTTGGTCTGTGGCTCTACCAGGACCTCACCATTGAAGATGCTTAGACCCCTTTCACCATCAGTGGCTTCACTTCTGCATTTCCCCAGTTCATAGTTTGTACACACAGTCTCTTGAAACTTGTCTGCTGTTTGCAACTGTCTTTAATGAATGCTTCAAAACTTTAATACTTACCACAGCATCCCACCTGGGGTTGTGTTTTCCTTCGTCATTGGGCAATGCAGATTGTCTGCCATTGTTCCTTTTGGCCTTCATATCCAGTTACAGTTGGATATGTTGGGTCTGTCCTTGGATACACATTCAATGATGTCGAGAAACCCACTTGTTGAGAAATTTATATGCAAAATGACGATGACCAAAGAAGGTCGAAATGTTGTTCGCTCTTTTATGTAAAAAATATTTTCTCAACCCAAACAAGCCGTTTTTGCATATAAATTTGGATACACTTTGCTGTATCCACTGGTCAGCCCATCCCACCACAGCCTATTACCATTCCCAAATGTGGCCTTTCATTGAGTCAACTGGTTCTTACACAAGCAGATTGGGAGGTGGAATTTTATCCTGTGACCTACCAAATAACCTCAGCTGT
Organism: Carcinoscorpius rotundicauda; assembly: GCA_011833715.1. Taxonomy (NCBI): domain Eukaryota; kingdom Metazoa; phylum Arthropoda; class Merostomata; order Xiphosura; family Limulidae; genus Carcinoscorpius; species Carcinoscorpius rotundicauda. The sequence goes on from CM022393.1 coordinate 34,849,635, forward strand.
TTGGGAAGTATCTTTATAAATACCCACATCCATTGGTACTATCCATTCTCCTCAAATATATTTGATGGATTTTATATTATTTACATCATTACAATTCACTATATTACAACATGTTGAGGAATGTGGCATCTTATGGAAACGCTTCTCTCTTTGAGTATGTCACTTTTTGGTCTTTTCAGGAGATGCTGCATGATCCATGGTCTCCTGCTAGGATTCATCTTCAACAATATCACCATAAGTGGTTTAATGCATCACCCAAGTTGTTGGTTTTACCAGTTCCTTACCCTCATCCAGATTTATTTCTCTTTCCTGTTACTCATCTCTAGTGTTGGTATAGGTCGAGCATCAGCAGGCTTCATGACAATGGTCTACAGATGAAAGTTTTAGCACACTAACACCCTGGTATTTTTGACAGTTCAACATACTTTAGCTCATTTTGTTTCTCTTGCACGTATTTGACTAGTTATGTTTTATTTTGGCTATTCAATGATGGTGGCTCATATCACTTGCCAAGGGGGAATTCATTCTTGTTCCCTTTGTGATAAACAATGGATCTCCCTTTTGAAACCCACACAATTGACATACGTCTTCAGGTGTTTTCTTCCTCACTACAGATTGCCCTTCCTGTCCAAACACACTTTCTCCCAAGGAGTGGCTTCTTGATTTTTCAATTTTCAGTTGCTCTGCCTCTTATAGGGTACTCTCTACGAGAAGCATTTAACTCCTTTCTAATTTCAAAGTTACCTCTTTTTTTTGGTTTATCATTCATTATCCACTCACTGACACATTCAGACAAGATCAGATTTATATGCAAAAACGGCTCTTCTGGGCCCAGAAAACACTTCAAATAGAAGAGCGAACAACGTTTCGACCTTCTTCGGTCATCGTCAGGTTCACAAAGAAAGGGTTACTGGTCGGAAGCTGACCACATGTTTGGGAGGGGTTGTATAATTGAGTGTTGCAATGTAGAGGGCGCGGTTTGAATATATAATTTTGTCTATAATATTAATATAGGTATAATGGTGTTCCTTTATATTGGTTTATTTTGGGTTTGAGTTGTTGTATAAGTAAGGCTTCTTTAATTTTTCGTTTGTTTATGTTTGTTTCTTTATTTAGTATTTTAGTGTTTTCTATGGTTATGTTGTGTCCATTTGACTTGCAGTGTTCGAAAACGTGTGAAGGTGACTTTTTATGTTCTTTGAATCTGGTTTCCATTTTTCTACTTGTTTCTCCTATATAGAAGTCGTGGCAGTTATCACATTGTATTTTATAAATAATGTTGGTGTGGTGTTTGTCAGTGTAGTTCTTACATAGTATAGACCTTAGTTTTGTGCCTGGTTTTTGAATAAATTTAGTGTTAACTGGAATGTTGTATTTTGTTACTAGTTTTTGCCAAATGTTGGTTATTTGTTTGCTGATGTCAGGAATATATGGTATACAGCAGTATATGGTTTCGTGATTTTTTGATTCGTGAGATATATTTACTTTTGTTGGTTGATTTTGCTTTCTGTCTAGGTGTGTGCGTATAATGTTTTCTACGGTTTGTGGAGGAAACTTATTAATGTTGATGAAGTGTTGTTTTATTTTATCTAATTCATCGTTAATTTTATCTGGTGAGCATAGTTTTATGGCTGTGTTTATCTGGTTTCTTAGTATGTTGAGTTTTTGTTTTGTTTCATGTGCTGAGTCCCAAGGAATGTATAGTCCAGTATGGGTGATTTTTCGGTGGATTTCTGTTTTGAATTGTGTGTCGGTTCTTATAATTTTGAGGTTAAGAAATGATATTTGATTGCTTTCTTCCTGTTCACATGTGAAGTTAATGTTGGGATGTATAGAGTTAATGTGAGTGAAAAAGTTAAGTATGTGTTCTGTAGATTCGAATCCCGCAATCGTGTCATCTACATATCTGTACCAGTATAGTGGTGGATGTAATGCTGTATTAATTGCTTGTGTGTCATAAAAATATTGGCTAGAACTGGCGATACTGGGTTGCCCATGCTTAGGCCATTTGTTTGTATATAGTTTTGGTTGTTGAACATGAAGTTTGTCTTTATTGTGGTGAATTCTATGAGGGTTGCTAACTGGTTACTGGGAATGTCTATGATCGGGTTAGGGTCTCGAATATAGAGTTCTAAGGCTATCTTGCAGGCTTCTGTTGTTGGAACTTCTGTGAAGGGGGATATAACATCGAAACTGGCCATTAAGGCTTTATGATTAAGTTGATTTAGATTGGACTTGAAATTAAAAGAGTCTTTGATGAATGAGCTGGCTGATGTTGCATATTTGGAGAATGCCCATGCTATGTATTTACCAAGATTGTAGTTAAACGATTCATATGTTGACATTATTGGTCGTAATGGACAATCTGGTTTATGAGGTTTGGGGATGCCGTATATTTGCGGTGTGCGTGAGTCGGTTTTACGTAGGTAGGAATAAAGTGTTTGTGAAATTGTGTTGGCTTTTTTTATTTGTAGTAGTAATTTGTTTAGTTGCGTCTCATGTGTCTTTGTTGGATTTGTGTGTATTGGTTTAAATTTGTTCGTGTCTGATAGGATGTTATTCATTTTTTGTATGTATTCATTCGTGTTCATTATTACTATAGCGTTACCTTTATCAGCTTTTAGAATTTTTATGTTTCTGTCTTGTTTTAGGTTTCTAATGGAATTAATGTCTCTTTTTGTAAGGTTGTTTTTTAGTTTTCTGTCTTGTGAAATTATGTTGATAGTTTTGTAAGAAAATTCTTTGAAAAAATCGTTTAAGATAATGTTTTTAGGTGGTTCTGGAAAATATAAATTTGTAATTTTACCTGGGAAGTTTGGCTGTTGGATGTCAATAAAGTTATCTAAGTTGTCTTCTTTCTGTTTGTTGTTTTTGTTTTCTGTAGAAAGTCTCCTGGCTAGGTCTTCTAAACATGTTTTGATTTCATTGGTTGGAATGTACCTTGGTGCTATTGCGAAGTTGAGTCCTTTGTTAAGTCCTTGACTTTGTAGTGCATCCCCTTGCAGGGCTCCATGGTAGGTGGGGTCAGTGGGTACCGAAACTTTTCCTCTTTCCTATGGATCCTCCAAAAAATTTAAATAAAATTGTGAAATAACAGTCAATGGGTAAGCGACCATGACTTGAAGACTCTGAACAGCAATCTTCAAAATCTGTAACACACGTACCTCATTTTCTTATATTACATTCTCTTTCATAAAAACCTTTAGGGCAAATGTCCCCTTTTTTTATTCAAAAGGGACTAGAGGGACTTGCTGGCTCTCCAAAGTCAGTAAAGAAACTTCAATCTGGTGACATATTGGTTGAAACATCCACATCCCAACACAGTGAACTCCTCTTGAATTCAAAGGCAATTGGGGATATACCTATTGAAGTTACACCTCATGCTACTTTGAATTCTTCAGGAGGAGTTATTGTTGAAAGGGATTTGAAGAACGTTCCCGAGTAAGAGATTCTCGTTGGTCTATCCACTCAAGGAGTTTCTGCAGTAAGATGCATCTCCACTCGCAAAGATGGAGTTACACTGCCAACAAATACCCTCGTTTTAACATTTACTTCACCACATGCACCTGCCTCCATCAAGGCAGGTTGTCTCATTTGCAGGGTTCAGCTATACATTCCAAACCCTCTTCAATATTTCCAATGTCAGAGATGCAACCACTCAGACATCTTGTCGTGGTTCCCTTACATGTGCTCATTGTGGAGGCAAGGACCACAATGCCTATGACTGTGACATGAACCCACATTGCATCAGTTGCAATGGTTCTCATCCCTCTTACTTTAATTCTTGCCCAAAATGGTTGGAGTAAAAAGAGGTGCAGCATTTGAAAACGATACATAACATTAATTATCCTGAGGCTCGGAAATTGCTGTCCACAACTCCATCTCAGACATATGCTGCTGCATTTCATTCCACAACTACAGTAGGAGTGCAAACAGATCTCTCTGTGCCTTCAAGAGAATCGTTTTCAAAACAAATGAAAAGCCTTTTGACCTCCGTGGTTAAAAAGGTTGATGAATCGACTTCCACACCCATCTCTGTTCCTCCCATGCCTTCCAACAAAGCTCAAGATCCACATCCTTCAGTTTCAAATACATTCATTTCTTCTGATACATCGTTTTCTCCTACCACAGGAGACAAAACAATTATTCGTTCGCATCCCCAGTCACTGGATTCCTCTTCCAATAATCCTGCCCACTCGACCCAAGGCAGGATCCATGGAGGTTGATAGACCTCTTCCGACTAAAGACAGTAAAGAAAAAAGATGTGGTGATAAACCGAAGGGTTCTCCAGCCACTTCACCTACCCGTTCTTAAAAATGGCCACCTTGATACAATGGAACTGTCGAGGTTTACGTTCTAATCTGGATGATATCAAAACGCTGATTGCTTCCTACCATCCTGTTTGTCTTTCTTTACAAGAAACATTTCTCAAATCTGCTGATACAGTCTCCGTTCAGCAGTTTTCTCTGTACAGAAATGACAGGTTGTGTGATGGTTGAGTACATGGAGGGGTGGCACAATTGGTTGATCAGCATGTGCCCACCCTGTCTATGTCACTCAACACACCCTTGGAGGCCGTAGCCATCCGTGTTTCCTTGGGTCATACCATCACTGTTTGTTCTCTGTACCTGTCCCCTGGAGAGACATATGATCAATCAGACCTTTATGCTCTCATTGAACAGTTGCCATCTCCATTTCTAATCCTGGGGGATTTTAATGGACATCATCCCATCTGGGAAAGTGCTGTAGGGTCGATCTGTAGAGCGTATGCTCTCTGATCACAATCTTTCTTTTTTCAATGCTGGTTTTTCCACTTACTTTCATGCACCTAGTCAGTCCTTTACCACTATTGACCTCTCTGTTTGCTCCCCTTCATTATTCTCCCATTTTTCATGAAGGGTTAACAGTAATCTACTAGGCAGTGATCATTTTCTGATCCTTTTGAGAGAGACTGGCCGTGGTTGATGCCACCCTACTCGCGTGCCCCGGTGGAAGCTAAATCAGGCAGACTATTCCATTTTCACTGCTCCCGCAGAACTTGATCCTGCCATCGTAAATCAGCTATCAATAGACGACTGTGTAGCAGCAGTAACTGACTGTATTTATACAAGCAGCTGCTCAGTGTATTCCTAAAACCTCGACATGTTTTCCACGATATCCTCATCCATGGTGGAATCCTGTTTGCCACTTAGCACGGAAGGCTCAAAAACGGGCCTGGGACACTTTTCGCAGATATCCCACACTTTCAAATCGGGTTGCTTTTCAGCGGGCCCGAGCACATGCTAGGTGGGTACGACGTCAAAGCCAGAAGGAATCTTGGATTAAGTTCACAACCAGCATATCTTCTACCACCAGTTCTAAGATCGTATGGGACAAGATTCAAAAGGTTAATGGGCACCACAATTTTGTCCCCCTCTCGATCTTACTCTCTGATAGACAGGAGGTGACTGATGTCCGGAGCATCGCTGATGCTCTGGGTGAAAGCTTTTGCTGGGTATCTAGCACTTCTGCTTGTTCCTCCACCTTCCTGGCCATCAAGACTTGGGCAGAGCAATCACCTCTTTCCTTTCAAACTGACTGTTTCTTTGATTATAATTGTTTTTTTACCCTGGTGGAACTGATAATAGCCTTTCATTGGTCTGCCAGTACGTCAATTGGACCTGATGATATTCATTATGACATGCTGCACCATCTATTTCCTGCTTCTCTTGATGTCCTTCTGATTGTCTTCATCCAGATCTGGCAGGAGAATGTTTTTCCTGATACCTGGCACTAGGCTATTATATTACCTTTCTCTAAGCCAGGGAAAGATCCCAAGATTCCTTCAAACTACCGTCCAATTGCTTTGACGAGCTGTCTCTGTAAGACCTTAGAAAGGATGGTTAATGCTCGTCTTAATAGTTCCTTGAATCAAACAACCTCTTCTTGCCCACCCAGTGTGGGTTCCATCAACAGCACTCCACCACAGATCACCTAATTCATCTTGAAACATCTATCAGAAAAGCCTTTCTCAACTGCCAACATCTTGTATCAATATTTTTTGAGACAGAGAAGGCTTACATAATATGGAGGTATGGAGTTTTGCGAGACCTCCATACATATGGGTTACGTGTTAATTAAAAATGTTTTAATGGACAGGAGATTCCAAGTTTGTGTGGGTTTGACACTTTCCCGTTCTTTTGTACAGGAACTTGGTGTCCCTCAAGGCTGTGTATTGAGTGTCACACTTTTCAGTGCAAACATAAATGCCATCACTGAAGAACTCCCTCTCACTGTTGCGAATGGGCTGTACGTCGACGACTTTCACATCTCATGTCAGTCGTGAAACATGAGATATATTGAGCGGCAACTACAAACTGCCTTCAATCGTGTACGGAAGTGGACTCTGGCGAACGGCTTTCATTTCTCTCTCTCTAAAACCATATGCATGCACTTTTGCCGTTGACGAGGTATTCACCCTGATCCTGAACTTCATATCGGTGAAGTTTTGCTGCCAGTGGTCCCGGAGAAGTTCTTGGGGCTTATCTTTGATCATAAACTGACCTTTATACCACACTTAAAGCAGCTTGGGGTCAAATGCACAAGAGCACTGAACATCCTCCATGCCCTCTCTTCTACCAGTTGGGGGCAGATCGCTGTTCAGTGTTAAAGGTATATCGTGCTCTTATTCGATCGAAACTCGACTATGGATCAATGGTCTATGGCTCTGCCAGAAACTTGGTCTTAAAGATGCTGGACCCTATTCATCACCAAGGACTTTGACTCTGCACTGGGGCTTTATGTACCTCTTCAGTTCAAAGCATATACATTGAATCTCATGAACCTTCTCTACACTTTTTTTACTTGCAACTATCTTTACAATATACTTCCAAACTTCGTTCCTTACCAAAACATCCCACCTGGGAATGTGTTTTCCTTCCTCAGTGGGCAATCTGTCATTGCTCCATTTGGCTTTCACATCCGGGCGCAGTTGGATGAATTGGGTCTGTCCTTGGATAACATTGCAGATTTCACAGGTCAGCCCATCCCACCATGGCTTATTACAATCCCCAAATGTGACTTTTCTTTCAGTCACCTAAAAAAGGCAGATACTCCAGATTGGAAGTACTGTCTTTTATTATATAAATATCTTTCAACAATCATTCAGTTCCCATTTATACAGATGGTTCCAAATCAGGTAATTCAGTGGGCTCTGCTATGGTTTGCTGTGGTTCAGTAGTTGCATGCAGAATCTCCTCTACAGCTTCTGTGTTCACTACTGAACTGTATGCCATATTTCTTTCCCAGGATCATATTGCAGCTGAGCAGTACTCCAACTGCACTGTTCATACTGATTTGCTTAGTTCTATACTGGCCCTGGAATTGCTACACATTGGCTCACATCCTGTTCTCGCTGATATTCAAAACTGACTGGCCCACTTCTCATTAACAACTACTTCTGTCCAGTTTTTCTAGATACCAGGCCATGTTGGTATTTGCATGAACAAGCTTGCAGATATGGCAGCTAAATCTGTCTGCTCCAGCACCATCTCCCCTATGCCTATTCCGTACATGGACTATGGTGTTGTCTTCAAGGCTCGGCTCCATGCCAGCTGGCAGTCCGCTTGGAGTGAGCAATGCGACAACAAACTTTTTCAAATCAAACCCTATATTGGACTTTGGCCATCTAGCTTCCATAAAGTTTGGAAGGAGGAAGTTGTTCTAACTAGATTATGCATTGATCACAGTTTTTTAACTCATCATTTTCTTTTATCTGGAACTGATGCACCAATGTGTAGTTTGTGTGACACTCAAATCACTATCAGCCATGTTTTACTTTCTTGCTTTCGTTACAATTCTGAACGATAGCAATATTTTAAACATATTTTTTCCCAGGGTCTATCTGTAACATTAGACAGTGTTATTGGTGATGGTGACACTGTCCACCTTGATAAAGTTTTTAACTTTTTAATGGCCATTAATCTTTTTCATCTCATTTAAGTGTTGCATATTTATTCATTACACCTTTTTAATTGTGGTTTCTTTTTTACAGTTTTAATCTCTCTCATTCAATTTGATGTTGGGCAATGGCCAGAACATTAAATAATGCGACAGCAGGACTGGATAGGCCAACTTTGGGTGACTAATGCTACTGTTTGAACTACTCGTTAGTCGTCCTGGCGAGTTGTTATTATATTTTTGCTACATATCATTTCACACTTTTACTACTTTATCTTTGAGTACTGGCCATATTGACTCATAACCCGGAACCAGGACTGGAAAGACCAACAGTAGTTTTTATACTTACCTGTTAGTCTTCCTGGCGGGTTATGATCATTACCATTTTGCTAGAGTAAATACTTTACAACTTTGTAGACTGGATATCACCATTGGTTTTTACGCCATTTTCTGTTTTAATTTCTGTTTTGTTTTTACATTCATTTACTTTTACAAATTTTACTCCATTTACTTGACTTTTATCTTTTTACTGGACATTTAGCTACTCATTATTGAGATTTTGCTATGTGTCTTTAATACTTTTGTTCTTTTACATTTTGATGCTGGCTGCTATGACACATAACCTGGAACCAGGACTGGGAAGGCCAACTTCAGGTGACTGATGGTGGTGGTTGAACTTATCTGTTAGTCTTCTTGTTAGGTTATGATCATTACCATTTTGCTAGAGTAAATACCTTACAACTTCTTATACTGTGCTTTCTCTCTTAATGTTGTAGACTAGGTGTCAACATTGGTTTTATGCTTTTTTGTTTTATCTTCATTTCCTTTTATGTCTTTTACTACATTTACTTTATTTTTACATTTTTACTGAATGTTTGGTGCAGATGACCTCACTGCTTTGTGCCCTGAAACACTAAATCAATCAATCAATCCTGGCAATTTAGTTTTGGATTTAGAGCTGAACCTCTCAACATCATATCCTCATACAGGAAGTACAGTTGGGATCCTTGAATCTACCTCTGCATGGATGTTAATTTCCAGCAATTGAATTTTGGATTTTTTTTGTTGGGCATTCAACACAAGTTTTCACACATGTATTCAGTGTTGCTCATTCAGTTCACTACCCTATTGTTGTGAGTCACAATAGGTGCACTTGTTGGCTGCTCCACTTCTTTCTCTTGCTCTACACCTCAATATCTTTATGCTAAGGATGTTATTGCATTTGAGTTTGTTCCAGTTGGTATGAGTTGAATGGGATATTTGTGGTGGGATTTCTTCCTCTGCTTGGCTGAACTTTAGATGAAAATGGTATGACCCTTTTCCTACTCCTGTATGGATGTCAGTTCATGGAAGTTGAGTTTTGGATTATAGTTGACTTACCAATGGTATGATCGACATCATACCCCTACCTGGATGATTGTTTATGGTGGTCAATTTTTTGATGTAGTTGATTTTCATGTATGGTCCATTGTGTCACAGCCTCTTTACACCTTAGGGCACATCCTTTATTTTATCCACATTCTTTTCATCAAGGAGATTGAAATTACATTATGGTTAGGATCACTGTCCAACTGTTTTTTTTTTTCCATTCGAATGTGTTCTTTTCAATTTTCCACCCAAATTTGTTGTACCTTTTCCACATTTGGGAAAAGAGTAAAATTGGTACAGAAATGGTGTGGTTCCTTATTAGAGGGTTATCTCATTGGGGTATCCTTCAGACACTTTCAAAGGATACTTTTGCTTTCTCTTTCACACTGCTCCCTCTTCCTTTTCAATGTGAGATTCTAGGTGTGTGTATGTGAATGGAAACAAAATACCTAATTGGAAGTTTTAACTTTCCTTCATTAAAAATGCATTTTTGACAGGTACTTACTTTCTCACATATTTTCCACACTTCCTCCCCACTTTTAACCAATACTTATGTTTTTCCCTAAGCTCAAAATGATTGTACAAGTCATGGGTATGTGGCACTACTGTTCATGAAGGTTTGTTGCATGATAATTTGCATATAAGAATTCATTAAACCATGTTAATTGAGGGGTATATTGGAGAGAAAGGCTTATGGCATGTGAAAATATTTTTGCAAATGGGGATCAGCACTGAATAGTTATGTATGTGATCAGAAGTACTTGTCCAAAATACATTTTCAGCATAGGAAAATTGTAACTTTTTATTATGTTCTGATTAGATTTATAATTATTCACTGAAAGTGATGATTATATTTTTATCAAACTTTTGTTAAAGTTAAACAACAGTCAAACGTTTTTATTGAAGTGAAACAGCTTTTTAAATATTTTTAAAGATATATCTAAAATCTACTCCTAACTTTTTATTTAGTCTTTGTTATCTATGCTTAAACATGAGATACATTTTGGCTGATTTTGGTAAGGAGCCAGTTTCTGTAAATTGTTTTTTAAGTGTCAATTAAAATTTGTATTTAAACTGATTCTAGATACACATGTCCTGAAATTAAACGGCAGTAAAATGCATTCCATTGTTTAAGTATTTTATTGGTTTCACTCATAAGTGTTTTGCAGAAATTTAAAAAAATATAAAATATCAGTTATAATGGATTTGTTAAACATGTTAAATTTAAACATCTTCATCAACGTTATAATTATGAAGTTAAAATTTTTTTTGTGCATGTTCAAACACTCGTTATTACAATTGGAAGAAGAATATTGTCATTAGCTTAAGAATTCTGATACGTTCTTTAAAGAAAATATATAAATCATTTTATTAAGATGCTAGATTTTAAGATCTTGGGACATATTTAACTGAATTTTTATACTTGTCTCTGAGATTCATATACTTTTCAGAATATTTTAGTAATTTACTTACCACTTAATTATAGTATCAGTGGAGTAAATAATCAGATGAATATAAGGATTTTGCACTACATATGCTTTTTTTTTATATAAAAAATCCCCTGGTGGCACTGTGGAAATTCTACAGATTTAAAATGCAAAAATCCTGCATTCAGTTCCCTTTAGTAGACACAGCAGATAGTCCAGTGTGATTTTGCTCTAAAAATCAAACTAACATTTATAAAATATCAAAAGGCTATTATAATTTGTCTTTGAAAAGCCTGCATCGTAAATTTTAAAATTCTCACATAACATACTACAATTTAGAATATCAAATATGTTACTTGCATGTTCATTTGCAGTTATCATCACAAAGGTTAAATGGTTATAAGCTGCTAACTGTGAGCTGTATGGAATTTCTGGTTTATTATTTTAGCTCTTTAAAGGAGAAGCATCATTTTATGTTCAAATAGTGTATTAATACAAGATACATTTCATTCAGCAACTAAGGTAATAATCCTAAACTTGGATCATGAGTCTGATAACAAAATTTGGAAATTCTTATTTTGTATAATAAGAAAACATATTGTGTGGTGAACAAAGAAGCATATTTTTATTTCCAAAATATACATACCATCTACTGACAATATAGCTATTTTTCAACATTGGCTTTGCCTATCTAATCTTTGGTATTGCACACTCCAATCTTTTTATGCTCTATTTAAATGCTCTTGGCTATATCTAATTTGCAAATTTCTCCACCCTCATCAATGCATCCCCTGACATTGTAAATAACAATCTTGCCTTTACAACAAAGTATTAATCACAGTTTTCTTTAACAAGCTGTTGTGTTTGGTTCTGTTATGAACTGCAAGTTTTGAGCCACCCTGTGAACTTCTTTATAATTTTAGAAAAAATTAATAAAAATAGACACAGTATTTGTGGATGTCCTAATCTGGCCTTCCCAGTTCCTCATTTACCATCTGATGTCTCTATGATCAGGGAAGGCATCACTTTTGGTTGAGGCTGTCTATGTTTTTATCGGCTGAGAGATGGAAATATTCATTTGGCTTGGTATATTTTTTCTTAGGCCAGTAGGCCTTCAGTAGAAGTTGCCTTTTTTATATTGATCCTGGGGAAAGTATGGATTCTGTTTTCTGACACTTTTCTTTCCTCGGTGAACTTTCCAGGAATATGATTTGAATCCTATTCCTTTTATTCAATTAATATTTTAGATTTATGAGGTTCTGAGATTTTCTTTGTCCTGTTTCAGTCTACTCCTCCCTTGTTAGTGATGGTGGGGACTATTTAGTTTTTCCTTCTTGAATTTCTTGTTCATGATGGTAAATTTTGTTTTATTACATGATAGGATAGATAGACATTGTATCTTCTTTTCTCTGTTTGCCTGCCTTGGTTTTCTATCTCCTGGTGGTAGTATATTTTTAGCTACACACATGTTAGTGTCATAAATTGGAGTTAGTATGTTCAGAGAATTTATCACCTAAAGTCCTGTTATGTCATGATTGGTCCTTTCCTTCTAAGTTTCTGATAATTATGGAAGGGAATACACACATCTTTGCAATTATTTTGGCATCTATTTCTTACCTCAGCAATCAGTTGTAATCTGATAATTTGTTTCAGCCAGTCAGGCACGGGAGTGTTATGCGATCCTCTTTGCTTCCTTTTGTGGTGATTGTCTCAATATTGTATTCATTGGAATTCTTAAGTTTTCTTTGATTTCCTCCATTTCCTTAGAGATGGTTTCCCAAATATCCATTTTGCAATTTTTTATCTTTACAGGTGAGGTATCTCGTCAGATTCAGCATCTTTGTGTTTGCTTTCCATTTCTTTTTCTAGTTAAGGACATTTTAAAGGCTTGTGTTCAGACTTCTCCAAATGCTTTTCTCTTACATTCTTTATATGCTTGGGCAGCTTTCTTCTAGGAGTTTTCTGCTACTCCACAGCCATTTTTAACATCTCCTGGATTATAAGGATACTTTTTTGCAATCTTGTCTCTCTATTTTCCAAGATCCTTTATGTCTACCTTTCACTGGAGCTTATTTTCTGGCAAGTGTTGCCCATGCATGTGTGTTTTTCTCAATCAATTTCTACACTAGCAACTATTTTGGTTATTCTTACCACTGGTGACAATCAGCTGCATAGAAATGAAATGTTACTTAAGACCATCTAGACACTTATCAGATGGTATTGCCATATTATTATGAGTAAACTCAAAGGGATTTTGCCTGTTCTTGTTGATCATTAAATTGAATAAATTAAAATAAGTTTTTTTCAAAAAGCTTAGGGAAATCAATTCACATATTGCACTGTTCCCCAGGACTCCCTAAATTCTACTAGTAGAGCTTGAGAGTCTTTATAATGCCATTTTTCAGTCACTGGGGTGGTGAACAGAGGCTTTTCCTCCAGTTTCAGTGTGTGTTCTTCCACTCTTGAAGAAGACAGTGAAGATGTTTTTCTCACATGTCAGTAGGAGTGGCACTGGCTTCATTGGGAACTGACTGGTAATTTCAGTTCAGATTTGACACAATGCTATCATGTTGGGATGTGCATGGTTTTTCTCTTTGATCAATGTCAGTTTTTTTTTGTATTGTTTGTGAAAGGAGGACCTCTGTCTCCTCGTAATTCCAAACAGGTAGTGTTCCCATCCTAGGCTCTTAGTTATGCATAGGTTCCACATGCTCTTCATAATCCCAAGTAATACTCCTTTCCCAGTTGGTGAGGGAGTGAGTATAAATTCATAATTCCAGCCCGTATAATTTCTGTTTTGGTTGAATATGGCATACACAGCTCAATCATTTCAAGTCTGGGATGTTTTTTTTACTTTTTCAAATGGAGGAGAAAGTTTGTCTTCTGTGTTGCTTCTTTTTCATTGTGACTATGGTAGTGTGATATGTATTCCTGTGTCCAATATTCCTAGCTATAAACATGGAATATTGCAACTAAAACCCCTTCATTTCAACCCTGAGTGGTGGAACCTGAGCTATCTGGTTAGGGCTGGCATATAACAATGATTACTTGTATCTTTCCACCCATAAGAAGTATTAGGTTCCTCAACTTGTGTGCTACTTTTATCTTGGTACATCTATGCAGATGCTTTCTTTATGGATCATGTCATTGTGGGATTATAGCTATGTCATCAGCAGATGGTAAATATGTTTTGGAAATTAACATTTTCCTAACTAAAAATGTATTTCAAATAATACTTACCTCCACTAACACACTCCCACTCTACCTCCCTACTAAGTCTTGAAAAAGTGATAACATTATATAACTCAGGTGCTCACCTACAGTATCAGATATTGCCAAGGAGATTTTAAGTGAGGTATAAAAGACTGGAACTTGTTAGACCAAATACTTAGATTGGTAAAACCTATGATGTTAGCTGAAATAAGTGTTACTGAAATACAATTTCAGTTTAGGGAAATGTTAATTTAAATGTATTATACTAAAAGTAAGTTGACAGTGAAGGTTTTGTTTTGATCTCAGTAATATAGGTCAGAGAGATTGTATGGATTGTCCTAGAGGTCATTTCAAGAATGATAGCATGACTTTATGTTACCCTTGTCCTGCAGGTCAAGAAACAAAGGAGGAAGGAAGATATAACTGTACATTGTGTTGCCCAGGTGAATTATTCTAATATTCAGTTTCTTACTTGGAAAACAAATCTTTCAACAGTGTTTAATATTAATTGTTTTGGACATTTTTGTGTCAATAACAAATAGTTGTAATGATATCAAATAATAAATATATTATCATTTTATGATGTTGGTAGTTACATCAACTTGAATTTCATTTTTATGCTGTAACAAATTATATGTTGTTTAGTGTATTAGTCATTTCTTATGAATGGCTGAAATATAAAACAATAATTTATACTGCTTGTATATCTTTTAAATTACTAATTATTCTTTTCATAATTGAAATCTTATGATGTTTGACATAATTAAACACTTTTAATTAAAAATAATAATAATTCTGATGTTATCATTAAAATATTATAAAATATTCTTTACTTACATGTTTATAACTTTTTTGAATTATGGGATATAGAGTTACTGAGCACATGATGTTTTAATAGGCTTTTGTAATTTTACTCTGTATTGGTAATTATACAGTTTGATAAATATACATCCTACAGCATATGACTGTTTAGCCTATTTGTGTTTATGTAGGATATTACAAAGAGGAAGGAGGAGATTATATATGCTATCCATGTGATATAGGAACTTACACTCTACTTCATGGTTCCACTGGCTGTACATCTTGTCCTTCAGGCTTTTATTGTCCTGTAAGAACTTTCTCATCCAGTTTTTTGCAATGTCAGTTTAAAACAGTGCCAGTATCTTGTTGATAAACACAATTTATTGCTCAGATGGAATTTTTAAATTTTGAAGTCAAACTATATAATGTTATAATTGACATTTTCTCTGTAAAGGAAGTGTTACTGTGTAGTTTATAAATGAGTACACTATTTTATCCTGAACATTTTTTGAGACATCACTGTTTTTGAGATGCTGTTCAATTTTACAATTAAAAGAGCATTCTGAATGGGAGACTATGAACACCATATCTTTTTCTTAATGTTTATTTTAAGATTGATTTATGCTTATTTGGAAGAAATAACAACTAGAATAACATTTTTCCCTTTTAAGTTGTAAATCAAATCTTTTTGTTGAAATTCAGTGGTATATTTTTGTGAGTAACCCAGATTTGTTCCTACGTATATACACACACACACACACACATATTAAATATTATAAGTATTAAACAAAATAATACACTATACAAGAAAAAAATTACAATCACGTACAGTGGACATTTGGTAATTAGATTTTCTTTTAAACATTTTGTTAGTGTATTCGTTGTGCTCCTGCTCCTTGCCCTGAAGATGCAGTGTGTCCACAAGGAAGTTATAAGCCTACATTTTGTAGTAGTCCTTTCTTTGTTCGCCAAGGTTATGAATGTTTTATGGCTGATGCGTTGGTGGGAATTATCATTAGTGCTACATTGCGTAAGTAGATTGATACTGAAATGTGCAGATACTTAGTTGATAAATATTCTATTGTAAGGTAGTTTACTCATTTTATCTGCATTGGTGTTAAATGTTACTAAACGAGTTCTTGTGCTTATTCTGTTGGGGTTAAATATTATAAAGTCATCCCAAAATCTTTAAAGAAAATATTGTATTTTTCTTGTGTGGTTTTGTGGAATTTTTATCACCCCCTGTAAGTATTATTGAAAATACTTTTTATATTTAAGAAAAATGTTAACTTACTCTTTCTATATTGCAGTTAAATGTTCCAACATTTTTATATATAAGAATAATATAAAGCAGTTTCTTTAATATTATAATCAATATCACCAAACATTTCTCTTTGCAGTTGTGGTTCTTTCAATAGTTATAATTTCAGCTAAGTTTTACGCAAGACAACTAAGAAGGAGAGGTATGACTGATGATGGCTCTCTTGTGCAAGATACTAGTACAGAGCCTGTGTATACAGGATTATGACATAACTATGTAAAAGTACTGTTTATGTAAAGAATCCATTATTCTGTATCTGGGCAAAATTAACATATGTCTTATGTCATTAACTGTATACTGTGTCTTTGCTACTAATAAGCAAGATTCAAACATGGAGCCAAAAGAAGAGTATTATATTTATTTTCTTTGTTAGTGTTGTTACACAAGTATAATTAAGTACAGTTTAGTGAATTACATAATTATATAAATAAATTTAATGAACAGAAAAATATTTGATAAAAAAAAAAAATCAACCTAATTACATGTTTAAAATAAGTTCTCTAAGCATTCTTCATAAATTACTTAGGTGTTAAAAGAAGGTAATATTAATTAGTAACTAATACTTCCTTTTTCAAATACTATATCCTGTTATTATTCTTGCATTTAAATTTCACTAGCTTGTTGAAAATAATTTTGTGTTTATTCTCTGATGTTGATCATATTTAATATAAAGAATTAAGTTCAATTTTGAAAGATGATTGGATGCTCTTGTGGTACTGATGATTATTTGTGATTGGTTGATCAGGAAATTAATATTAGTGTATTTTACTCTCAAGGTCTTACTTTGTTCCAGTCATGTTGCTGGTTATTTATTATGAGTTTCCATTGTTTGTTAATTAAATATTTATAGTTTACGCCTTTTGAATATTAATTACATAAAAAGTTATTGAAATGTTAAGTATCTAAACTGTGTTGTTTTTTCAGTTCTTTGTTCTTGTTTCCATGCTTTTTTTTTGTAATCTTTGGTATTGACCAATAACATTAGAACAGAGATTTAAGCTACTTTTCGTTATTGTTGAAAAATTTAGGTTTTTGAGTTTGGATAATATTTTTTTCCACACCTGCTTTGGTTGTCATTAATATAGTGAATATCATGATGGAAAAGAAACTTAAGTATTTCAGCTATTATACTTATATTCAAATATGTAAATACCAACTGGACAATTATTTAAAGTGTATACTCATACACACATTTTAATGTGATTAGTGGTCAGATACAGCAAAAATTAGTACTTATGGAGCATTCTACAAACACTTTATGATTTCAAAGTAGAGCTCAGATTAAATAAGAAATTATTAACTTGTGTAGCTGAATAATTTAAAATTTCATTATTTTTAAACTAAAAAAGTGCAAATAAATGACCTATTATTTTGCTATAGAAATCAGAACTTTTTATAAAATAGCCTTATTTTTTTGGTATCATTCATCCCTAAGTAAAGAAATCTTAGCATTAAGTTGTGCCTAAACATACATCCTGTAAATTTTTAATAACATACTGAGTTACCTTTAGAAATATAGAAATAAATGATATAGGTTGTGCTCTTACTATTTGAGAGGAAAAATACTGTCAGAAACACGTACATATATAAAAAAAAGTACCAATGTCAATCACCCTTTTTTCTTTCTTTTTTTCCTCCTCCTTTCAAGGAGGGAACATTTCAAACATTTGCTGTTTGGCTTCACAGATCTATTAAAGAGAAAATTATAATTCAAGAAATAGAAAACAAGTTATATATCATTTTCTACTATGGTTTTGAGTGTGTTAGAGAGAGAGAGAGAGAGACTATCTTTACATAGTTGTGTATACATTTAATTGATTAAAAAGATGCTGGTCACAGTCTGAAAGCAGATATATAAAGAATAAACTTAATCAATACAGATTATAGGTTTAAGTTGTAAACATAAAAGTATATATTGTTGGTTGGTTCTTTTGTCTCTCAAGTCTGATTTGATTCTGAGTATATCTGATTTTGAAGTTACTGCCCTTTACAAAAATATACATTATTAGACACAGGTGCATTAATTAATTATTTATTGGTAAAGTGTCTGTGTAAATTAACAAAATTTATTCTTAAAGAGAGAAGTTTCTCGTAAAATTGTGAACTCTTACTTTGTGTACTGCAATTAATGTTTGTTTGTAAAATGTTTGTAGAAAATTCAAAGTAGTGTTACTTAATATTTATTGCTAGTCATAAGTATCTTTGTGATAATACCTTCTAAAATTTTGCTTAAATATTTTAGAGTTTTACAATTTCAACATCAGACCAGTTGTTTTTTTAATATCAATCTTGAAGTATTAATGTTTTTTTTTGTAGCACTTGATTTTCCTGCAGGAAAAATACTTGATATTTTATTTATTAGAGTTATGTGTGAATGTTTACATGAAACATATCCTTTTCTTCAGGGATAAAAACTGTGAAATATGTTGTTTATATAATCAGAATTTAATTTGTTTTTGTTAAGAATCAAACAGAATTCAAATTATCTAATACAGATGGGGTCAAATTTGAATCTGACACACAACAGTTTTATGTATAGTAACTTTAAAGTAACATCTGGCTTAAGATTATAAAAAAAATCTTTCACCCAACATAATTCAGTATAATCTAATCAATTATTGATTCAAAAACTGAAGGTGTGTAAGAAAATTATTGATAAATATATGTATATATGTCTCATAAACTGTGGAGTTCCATGAGAGGGCATTTTAATACCCAGTAGTTAATGTATGTATATTACATACGTGAGGTTAAGAAAAAAAGCAGTAAGGTAAAAAATAAGAAATCCTAATGTATATAACAATAATCAAGATTTTGCAAATGAACAAAAGATTAATCTTTGATTTACATTTCAATATTTGTCATTTTCTTTTCTCTCTTTTGACTTAACAGTTTATAAATGAACAGAGGCTTAAATGATTCCATATCAATAGTGGGTAATGGCGTGCTTCACAGTTCCACCATGAATAATTTAGCATAATTAAATATTCTCATACAAAACACTATTTTAGGGTGTTGTTTTTTGTCACATACCAACATTTTTCAATTATATAAGCATATTACATATCACAAAAATAGTGGTATTTCTTAATGATTTTGTTGTTTCTTTACATATGTTAGAATAAGATAATATTTTTGTGATATATATTAATGTTGTTTTTAAGTGGACACAAAGACTAGTGTATTTTTTGTTAGAATGTAGGATACCATAAATTATCCACATGCATGAGATTATTTTTAACAGTAACTTTTGCATTTTTAATCAAATTATGAATAGCAATGTGTGAATAAAATAATGTGATAGAAGTTACAAAATCTTATGCCAAGGAGGCAGTGTGTGAAGACTTTCACACATTTTCTTCAACATGTATGTAATCTCTCACTATAATTTGCTGGAAGTTACAATTGTTATTTGTTTCAAAATACCAATTTCTGAGAGCTTAAATGTGACTGAGTGATTTTCAATATAAATTTTGATATTGGAAGGTTTGGAGCATTATAACTGCTTCTTGAAATGCTGAATAAATTAAAGATTGAAGATACTGAAATTGACTTGTTGGACTTAACTGCATATAATTTAATATAGTTCCTGGAAACTTAAAACACCATTCACCAAATTTACCATTGATAAACCTTCTGAATTCAGCAATGAGTTCACTGTTTGAGAACTTAAATCTTTCATTGACTTCCTTTTTTCCTTCTATATTAAAAGTTATTTTTGTTGTTGTTTATTCCAACAATAATCCAAATATAATTTTATCTTAAAATACATTTTTTATAGAAAATTTAAAAACAAATTCTCAATAGTTCTTTTTTTCTTTCATACATTAACATTTAAATTGACATAGATGTATGCATACCCCTTTATTATTTCAAAATATTAAAGCATAAACTAATCAAGGATGGTTTAATATCCAGAATAATCACAATGTTTTGATTCTATGTATCTTCAGAATTTTTATGATTAAACAGTTAATCTGTATTTTATACAAATGCAATTTCTCAAAAAAATTGTTTTACTGCCTTATGCTTTATAAAACATTTCAGTAATTTGTGTCTATAGAGGTGAATAGCCATTTAATAATTGTTTTTTACACTAAAATAAGTGCTAGATTGAAAATATAGTTTTAAATTAGATAAAAATACTATGAATGTGATTTTCTAATTGTGATTTAACAAAACCCATGTGTTTATTAAACATGTTAAACTTCACTGTTGTTGTTATTACTGAATCTCTAATCATGAATCACAAGTCTATGTACTCCTGAGTAAAACATAGAAGACTAGAAATCTGTTGGTTAAACTATTCTTAGAAAAAGTTTAAATTGTTAAAAGGATGCAAGTTTAATGTACAAATATTTTAGTAATTAATTATCAATATTCTGTATTACATTTTCAATATTATATAATTCTGTTGCAGAGAAATTGAGAGAACATTAAGCATGTGTTTTAAAACTGTATAAGCTCATTCCCAAACTAATGGCTTAATATGTAAAAATTAAATATTTCAGTTGTTTTATTAAATTAATGTATTAAAAACTGTCCTGCTGAAATTGTTAGAAAACTGCTGTATATCGAACAAGAAATTTTTAAGGATTTCAATAAAAATGAAACTTATATTAAGATACTGAAAACTCAGGAGAAAAATATTTCTACTTTATGGAATAAGACCTGAAGTAGAAGTCTCAATCAATTCTTCCATGTACTCAGATAATACCATAAAGACTTAGAATTCTAGAGAAATTATTTTCAGTTTTGGGAGAAAAATGTTTTTTCAGCTTTTGTAGTATGAAAAAGAACAACTCTCTAATAATGTCGTTCACAAAGAATAATAATATTGTATATGTGATAACTATTTTATTAACACTATTGATGAAGGAAAACTGATGTTACGTAAATTGGTTAACGTGATAGCAAACGTATATTTGTTATATCACAATATAAAGTCTTTCTCTTAAATTGATAGTAAGTATTAAAATCCATAAATAAACAATATTTTATAATACACAATTTAAATAAAGATTTTAATTGTGTATTATAAAACAGTTTGTTCATGGGTGTTAATAAATTAAATATATTTACACAATTTTCTTGAATTTTACACTTTTAACATAATATATTTGTATATTAAGCAGCACTTAGAGTAAAAAGCTGTTCTGTTTTCTGACATTTATTGTACATTTCACTTGTAGTATATAAACTGATTATTTTTAAAATTACCTGTTTCAGTATATTATATACATTACACACACACATACAACAGTAATTTGGGTGGTAATAATATACTCAAAAATATGTATATTAGTAACATTTTGTTAGCTTTCAAATTATTTGCAAATGGCAACAATTGATAGTTTTTGTGTATGTTTAAATTAGTACTGCTTAAAATCATTATCAAGCTGAAAGATAAAAAATAATATCAAGATAAAATATAA
Organism: Carcinoscorpius rotundicauda; assembly: GCA_011833715.1. Lineage (NCBI taxonomy): Eukaryota > Metazoa > Arthropoda > Merostomata > Xiphosura > Limulidae > Carcinoscorpius > Carcinoscorpius rotundicauda. Next base: position 34,871,138 of record CM022393.1, read on the forward strand.
ATGTTTAGTCAGAATAATGTTTATTGTGATCATATCCCCATTTACACTTAACTCCAATGAATTGTTAGGATGTATTTGAATGTCTTGGGTGTAAAAACAATCTCACAAATAGCTGGGAATGCTAGTTGTTGTTTTTCTTAATTGTACCACCTTACATATCTATTAAATATTTCTGCAATGATATATTTTAATAAACATTTTATGTAAAATACATAAACTCTCTCACTTAGTTTCTGAACTTTGAAAAACTAGACATGGTAAACTCAAGCATTATGTCAAAATAGTACAATAGTGTATCTGAACTCAGCTGGAGAAAGTATTTTATTCTCTCTCTTGTAAGGTGTGATTGTGTTATAAGAGTGGCAGTCAGTCTCTTAATATGCCTGAACTGGGAAAGAGATATTACGGACTAGCTGTCCTTCCTGTGGTCAGTAGTTCAAAAAATAGTTATTTCCACAAATGGCCTTAGTGACTTTGCTATAAATAGAAAAAACATACTGAGACACCACAGTTAATGTTTTTACCTTTAGTAGGACTCAGTGTTATAATTCCTTATCTGATGCTTATTATCTTCATTCATCAAAGAGGATGGAAAGTACCCTGATATTAAAATAAAGAACACTAATATGGTTATGCATTGTTGCCTATTATCAAACAAACCATTTCTAGTTCACAAAAATATATACATTTTTCAAGAAATAAACTTTACTAGTCAGCATGAAACAAATCAGTCTTGGCAACTACCACATGTTATTTTCTATCATCATCATTAATATTTAGAAATACTCTTTTTTTTTTAATTAGATAAAATTTCACTTGTTAGAGCTATGTAAATCTACTCAGTGTTTTATTTTTTAAATCTAACTGCTCTAAGATATTCTTTATCAGACACTTGTTGATGCTACTGTTTTGAAGTTCTTATCACTGCTAAAAGAGAGAATTAAATGATCAATTAAATTTAAATGCAAATGACCATCCCAGCTTGCAGATGAATAACCATTCAGAATTGCAGGATAACACAAGAACTTCCTCACCACCTTCATTTAACTGCCAAAACTAATGTTGCTTGCATTCTGAAAAAGAATTATTTAATGCTACATAGATGCACTAGGAGTATGACTTGTTACCTGGGTGTATTGTAATTTCCATTCTCCCATACAGTCCACAGTTAATGAAGTTAATCTGGCTTGCATAAGATAACTCTGCTACTGAACTGACCAAGGATACCGTTGCCAGAGATGAGGTTGGTGATATCATCACCTCTCTACTTACATAAAGCCATCTCTGTTGACCGGAACAAAGCTTGTAACGACTGGCCCAAGTGGTTGTTTTCCTCAGAATACCCAATACACCATGAGACATACCACTCGTATATCAACAAGGAATTATTAATTCTTTCTCTTGTATTTCAACAGGCAATACCAAGATATATCTAACCTCATAAAAGCTAGGTTGACCACTACATTTTTTGATACAAATTGTTCACTGCACTCCTCCAAATTGACAGCCAGATCTGACTTGTGCTCTTTTAGCTCATGGAGCTGTAGCAATAGAAATCAGTGCCTGCTGTTAGTTTTCCTGCATCTGTTGTATTATTAGTTAAAACCGATAGCACTGACTATTTTGCTGTTCAGCAAGAGATGGACAGTTCATTCAAAAGTAACCCAACATTCTGCATGCAAAACAAAAACTTTTCCATTTCAGGCTAACACCCTGATGAAAGCAACTGTGATGTGTTCTGTGGCATATTAACTACTGAAAGACTGGTATAACTCTGTTTAGTCACTAGATATGAGTGTGTTGCATCACAATGTCAGAATGTGTGTGCAGTTGTTGGACCCTTTGCTTGTTTCAAACCTGTTACCATGTGAATGGTTTGTTCAAGATAAAGTTTCTGTAATTGCCACAGTTCTTCCTCTCTTGTGACCATCTTAAAGTTATCATTTCATACTGCATTGTGAAAAATACTGCTTAAGTAAAGATAAGATAATCTCACACTTCCAGGTGATGTCACACTGTCTCATTGGACAATCCTTCTGCAAACTTTTCACAAGGTTAACTTTGTGATCCATCATATAGTTAGTCTTACAAAGTAAATGATGTAAATCATCTGCAAAAGTGTCAAGTTTATCATGGTATCCCTCTTTCATCTTAGCCTTAAATTCATCTGATGGATTACTCTATTTCTTTTGAGTCTAAATACCTGTTAGAAATCAGTAATGAATTTATCACAGTCTGATAATTGCTCCTAATTCAAATGCTTGATGAAGGCTAGGGTTGAACCATTTAAACTCAGAGCAAGGCTTTGTGTGAGCTGTTTCTGAATTTAGCCATTTCAGGCAGTTATCTGCTTGAATGCTTCAGTAAATTGTCCACATTCTCTGTTAATACACCTTTGAATGTCATCAGAGTAATATGTTTTACTTTGTCCAAAAGAAATCATAATCATTGTCAGATTATCTACTTTCAAACTTTCCTCTCCCATCACCTGGCTAAAATTTTCTCAATATCTTAGGCACAATGTTGTAGGTGATGGCAGGAATCATAGCACTTTGAAGAGAAGAGTAAAATATTCCTCTTCTAGTACAGCAGAATAATGTAAATTGTATTTACCATGAAACTTGCTCATCGATTCTGCTTTATATTAAATTTATCAGTAGTATACATTCAGCTTGATTAGGCTCACATTGCCCCATAATTCACTTGCTTTGTCATTGGATCCAGATTGTCTCACCTGTTGGTGAAATAAATCAGGTTATCAAACGACACCTCTGTTTTTTCTTTGATGTTTCTTGTAATTTCAGGAAAAATTAGTTTTATTTTACTCTAAATGTCTAAGTTTTGGAGTCCAACATATATCACACCATCTAGACTGAGATTCACCAGATTCATTCAAGTCTGACAATCCTAAGTTGTTTCTAGTTCCCTCACAGTAAGTACATTTCCCAGGGAAAGAGCATGGATAGCTATTCTGGGTGTACCAGATTCGGATGATTTTTCTTTACGAGGCTATTTGTATCGATATAGAAGTCTTGAATTTTTACACCATCGCAAGTCCTACATAGAGGAGAGAACCTAACAACTCTTTCTTGGTTATAAATATTTCTAGATGAAGAAAACGTCATTTCGTGTTACGTTTTTTATGTGGACTGAACGCAACAGAAAGACACAGATAACAGCTTATATAATTTATTACAATAAACTATTAGATATGTGACAGATAAAATAAATTATATAATAACAATGACAGATGTTCAGTTTCAACCTTCAAAATTAATTACAATACAAAATGATACTGGCCTGTGTCCAATAGAATGATCCAGAATAAAAGTCCAGATCAGAAATCCAAAATTCCAGTCTAGGGGGTGAATTTAGTCCCACGAAGAAATTCCGAAGTTTCAATGGAGAAGTCTAGAAACAATTCACAGTCCAATAAATTTGACGAAGTTCTTTTTACGATGTTTTTGATGAATGTCTCAAATTTGTCGTTTTCCAACTTGCCCCGGTCTCCCCTAAACAGTCCTATACCTGTTGACCTTCAGTATAACCAGTAATTCGAATGAATCGTAAATATTGACGAAATAAAAATCCCAGCTTTTATAGATCTAGCTCCAGTCACAAATCCAAGTTGAATAAACACACAGTAAACGTTGAAAAATTCTCAAACGACGACAACATCTCTTGAATCGAATAAAAACGAATGACTAACTGACTCTCCTCGCATCGCCGTCTGTTTACATACTAGTAGGCCTACTGTATTATCGAACAATCGCGTAACTTCCGCAGAATTTCAGAGTAATCTGGATTCGTCTCGTACAAACACCAGGCCAAAATACATTTTATTTATAGATAAATGATCGATCTACCTAATTCTAGAAATTTTTACATGAATAACAACATATTTTATTGATTTGAACTTCGAAACAATAATATAAACAACAACAACAAATTTCGATCGATAGATATGGAAATCCAAACACAACACGACATAGCATTCCAAACGCTTTATACATAACATCGTTACAGATGAGACCCTCTTTAACTTATCAGATAAGATTTGTTTTTTGTTTGGTTATGGAATTTTCGCGCAAAGCTACACAAGGACTATTCTGCGCTAGCCGTCCCTAATTTAGCAGAGACTAGAGGGAAAACACCTAATCATCACCACCAACTCACGGGCTACTCTTTTATCAACGAATAGTGAGATTGACCGTCGTTTTATAACGCCCACACGGCTGAAAGGGCGAGCGTGTTTGGTGTGACGAGAATTCGAACCCGCGACCCTCGGATTAAGACTTGAGTAACTTAACCATTTGGCTATGCCGGGCCATCACATAAAGAAAAGCGTGAAAGACAATATATTTATATCAGGTCATCCATTAAGTAATATCCGATCTTAGGTTCAAAAAAGAGAGAGAATTTCAAACGCTTTTGATGTTATTTAATCAATAACGTATGTTCCATTATTATTAATTACTTCCTATCAACGACTTGCAAGTTTCTGAATGCCACTTCTATAAAATTATTGGGGTTTGGAAGAAAAGATGTGGAAATGGTAGTTTTGACAACTTCATATGTTCCAAGCTCTTTTTTTCCATCAAGATAGTTCTGTAAACTTCGTAATATATGATAATCAGATTGGTCAAGCTCTGGAGAATAAGAAGGATGTGGAAGTTTTTCCACACTATTTCTTCAATCTCTTCAGATTGCCCATGCTTTATTGGGCCGTGCATTATCCTTCACCATTGATCAAAGCAGACCTCTTTTCTTTTAGTGAGACATTCAAACGCTCTAACTGTTTACAATAGAAGTCTAATGTAATCTTTGAGTGGCAGCATCTCAAAGTGGATAACACTGATAATGTCCCACCAAATGTTTAACAAGAATTTCCTAGAGTGGAGGTCCATTTTCGGATGTTCTTTAGTTAGTTTACCTGCACTGAGCCATTGTCTGCGGCACGTAATATGTTTATAAAACATCCATTTTTTTTTCATTTTCATTCACTAACCTGTCAAAAAAAAACGTAAGATACGTTAACGACAGTGCAGAGAAGTGCAAATGTCCACTCTTGCTTTAAGGTTGGCTTCTGTCAAATCATGCGGGACCCATTTTTTAAGTTTTGACACTTTTCCAAGCTGTTGTAGATGACGGTGAATTGTTGAATTAAGCTTCTGTACTAGTTCTTCAACTGTTACAGTGCAATTTTCATCAAGTACAGCCAGCAGAAAGTCATCATTAAACTCAACAGGACGACCTGAATGTGGAGCATCACTTAAGCTGTAGTCACCTGATCTGGACTTCTGAAACCACTTTCGACATTTTCTTTTATTGAGAGACGCTGCATCATAAACACTTTGAATGTTTCGTATAGTTTTGGCTACACTATTGTGTTTTTTTAACTCATAAAGCCCTTTATGCCTAATGTGCTCCGAAGACACATCCATTTTCATAAGAGTTCATTTGATTAACGATCTGAAAAAGTGGAGTTAGGTTGTTTTCTCTTATTTTTCTGAACATTTTTATATGCGTCTTACTACATATTTTAGTCATTAAAGCTTTCTACAAAGACAAAAATGATAATTCATTTTCTGTATTAAATTTTCGGACATTACTTATGGGATGACCTGATATATACCTCAACAGATATAACAAACCCTGCAATAACAGAGATTTGAATCCTGGTCACAACACAAAAAAATACCCTCCTTCATATCCACTCTGAGATGTGTTTGGATAAAACTGAGTTTCTTGTTGATCAGTTGAGTACAGTTACAACAAAAAGTGTTCGTACCCCTGCGTCCCGAGTAGTTTTTGTTCATAACATAAAAAGTATCACAATTAGGCTAATAAATATATAATATATTATTAATATCATATTAATACACATCTATGCAAATTTTTATGTAAATTAAACGACAACTAAACTGTTTATAAACAAATAACCAAAAATAGACGGAGCAGAAAGTGTTCGTACATTTAAGAACGCGGGAAAAACTGATATTCCCGTAAAAATTTTGTTTAGTTTGGTGAATAAACTACATTATACCATTCCAGAACTAGACACTTGGTTTATAATTATTTATTCAGCAAAAAATTTACTTCCGGCAATTTATCACCGTCTCCGTCATTATTTGCTTGGTCATCATGGCGAACAGGAAACAACTGTCCAGTGATTTAAAAAACCGAATTATTGTAAAATACAAGTCTCATTTGTTTCTTTCTGGTATTGCTATACAACTTAATGTGCCAAAATCTACTGTTTAAAGCATAATTGCTAAGTTTAAGCTCACAGGATCAACTGCTAACCTCCCTCGTTCCGGACGCCCCACTAAAAATTCCAGAGAGAACCAAGACGAATGCTCCAAGAGAAGTTAGTAGGAACCCTCGTTTAACACGTAATGACATACAGAAACTGGTAATGGAAACTGGGGCTGAAGTAAGCACCTTTACAGTTACGAACATGTTACGCTCTTCTGGGTTCAAAGCATGCCGTCCTCGTAGAACTCCGTATTTAAAGCCTGTTCATTTAGAAGCACGATTAAGATATCCAAGAAAACATGTAGATAAACTCTTTATCTATTGAAAGAGCATTCTTTGGTCAGACAAGACTAAAATCGAGCTTTTGGGGCACAATGATGTTTGCAATATTTTCCGTAAGAAGGGGGAACGATATCTTCCAAAGAACATCGTCCCTACAGTTAAACACGGGGGTGGCTCGATCGTGCTATGGGGTTCCTTCAGCTCTTCTGGCGTAGGCAGCCTTCACCGCGTCAACGGAATCATGAAAACAAAATAAGAGTATGTTGATATATTAGGCACTTATATCAAGAATGATGCTCGGAACTTGCGGCTTGGGCGTTGTTGGATCTTCCAGCACGACAATGACACTAAGCACACATCAAAATATGTGCAATCCTGGTTGCAGAGGAACTATATAAGCGTTCTGGAGGGACCATCGCAGTCACCTGATCTCAACCCAATTGAAAACGTTTGGCATGAGTTGAAGACCAGGGTTCATCGGCGCCATCCGAAAAACTTACAAGAGATGGAGACCTTGTGAAAAGAATAATGGAAGAAAATACCAGTCGAGTATTGTCAAACGATCATGGAGGGCTATGAAGAGAGATTACGCCAAGTAATTCTCCTGAAAGGCTACACAACTGACCATTACTGTGGACGCTTGTTTTGTTTTGAATTTGGTGCAAAGCTACTCGAGGGCTATCTGCGCTAGCCGTCCCTAATTTAGCAGTGTAAGACTAGAGGGTTTATTTGTTTTGAATTTCGCACAAAGCTACTCGAGGACTATCTGTGCTAGCCGTTTCTAATTTTGCAGTGTAAGACTAGAGGAAAGGCAGCTAGTCATCACCACCCACCGCCAACTCTTGGGCTACTCTTTTACCAACGAATAGTGGGATTGACCGTCACATTATAACGCCCCTACGGCTGAAAGGATGAGCATGTTTGGTGCGATCTGGATTCGAACCCGCGACCATCGGATTACAAGTCGAACTCAACACGCTTGGCCATGCCGGGCCCTAAAGTGGACTCACTAACACTTTCTGCGCCTTCTTTGTTTGGTTATTTGTTTATAACAGTTTCTTTGTCGTTCAATTTACATAAAAAATTATGTTAATGTGTGTTAGTATGATATTTATGATATACTATACTTTCGTTATCCTAGTTTTCTTACTTTTTAAGTTATAAGGACAAAACTACTCACGACGCAGGGGTATGAACACTTTCTTTCGTAACTGTATGTTCACATAACTGTAAAATTATTATGATACCAACAAGTGAATGTTGAATATCTTACCAAGTTGTGATCTTAAATTGGAATAAATGAATAATATTATAACAAAATGTAATAACAATACAGTGTGTGGGCGGATGTATAGTATGAAAAACTATCGTTTTTAATAGGTTCACTCAACTGCTTCCCTTTCAATATTTTTTTCCAGATTTTCTAGATCTATCATTTCAAGTTTTAAAAAAATGTCCCACTTACTCTGTATATCACCTGAACGATCACAGAATAACATTGTTACAGCAGTATCACTGTAGGTGAGAGAAATATTATCCACCTGGGTGTTTTATATATGAAAGAGGGGCTGGTTCACCACCAGAGGAAGGGCAACTCTTGTTACATTTTCTGAGTAGTGGGTGTAATTAGTAAACACTTTTAGTAGTGAGCTGTAGTAAGTTTATGTAACGCAATTTGTACTGGTACTATTTTTACTTCATCGCCAGTAGGAGAATTCTCAGGATAGCGTTTGACTCCAGTAAGCTTTGTGTTGGGAGATTGTATGAGTTTCATGTTGATATTAGTTACATAAAATATAAATTAATAGGTTTAACATATTTTTATTACATTTATTTCATGCTGTTCATTTAACGATTTATTTAACCTTTTGGTAATTAAAGTTTTAAAACGCGTTAAAGGATATAAAATATCAAACAAACTTCTGAAGCAATGATGGTAAGTTCGTATTATATTTTGAGCGTTATTGATGTCAGTATATTAATTATAGTTTATATTGTTACTAATATTATGAATATGAGCCTTACTAACGTTTAATTCGTCTTTAAAATCAACATATGGCTTAGTCCAAAGTAGATTACTACCAAGCCTGGTTCTAGATATATGTAAATTATGATTTGTCAGTAAAATATTATTTAATTATCACTGTACTGGAAATTGTATGAAATATTATGATGTATGTGCCACTGTTAATTTAGTGTCGTAGATACGTTAAACCGTAAACTCTCCTCAGCACATCTGCAGTTTACAGAAATTTCAGTGATTTTCCCAGTTGTATTTAATCATTACAAATTTTTATCTATTCATGTAATTGTTAAGTGCAAGCCCTAGATTAATATAACATTTCTGTTTTTGTCATATTGCTATAATCTAATACTTATTTTGGGTTCACTTGAACTGCATATTATCATTTACCATCATTATACATGCAGTTTGCCCTCCAGCATATGAACCAAGTTTTTAAATATTTGTTTCTCTATGTGGGCTATTCTAGAGAATAATTTATCAAAGTAGTACAGTGTTGTGTCATTTGTTTGCTTATAACATTACTGTGGTAAGCAAGTATGTGGATCTCATTTTTGAACATTTTTTTTCTGTGATGACTGCCTACAATGCTCTATTTATTGAAACCATGTTGACAATTGTTCATAACCTGTTTATTGCTGGGGTCTAGTTCAACTCAGGTTAAGTCACAACATACACTTTCAGTTTTCTTTGAGTTGAATATTTGCAGTATTGTGATAATCTCCATATATTTGTTGATAATGACTTGAATATATGAATATAATAAAACTTTGACATTTTTTTGACACACTGTATAAAGAATGAACCAATACATTTGTACACTTAGAACAATGTCATTTTGTAATTTATTGATTTGTCAAAATATTTCCTCTAGAAATATATTGTAATATTATTCACCCTAATAAAAGTTGTAATGCAATATATTTTTGTAATTTCACTTATCTTACTATATTGGTAATTTTGTGCTGGGATCTAGTTGTTTTCAGTTATTCTCTTCCCCTGAAAGTATAGCGTGTATGTATGTATGTATTATATATATATATGTCCTTGTACTATTCAAGTTCACAGGTTGTATCTTCCATTTCCAAGATCATTCATGTTTTCTAATGCTATATTTTTTTATTTCTCTCATTTGAACAGGAAAAAGTGTAATACAGTGCAAATGTCTTTCATTAAAAAAGTAAATACCAGCCAAAGGAGCTTTAGAGTTTTTTGTAAGAAAGGCTTAGTTGCAGGATGTGTGGCTTTTCTTATTGGGTGAGTTTTTGTTTGATATTCTACCTACAATATCTTTTTATATTATTTAGTAACTTAGTGTCTTTTTGTTTTATTTTATTTATTGTTTCTTTTATATACATTCATTATTTACAATTTTCATTCTGAGTATCACATATACAAATGCAAATTCTATTATTTTATGTGGATCTTACATCAGTATTGCACTTTTTTGTAAATGCTTGTCAAATGAAATTGTTTCTGTGAGCATGCTGACTTTTGTTTGTTTTTAACCGTTAAAGACAATTATCATTAATTGATGTTCCTACCTACATCATTTCTGCTGTTTAAGGGTTAAATGCAAAACTACAGAATGGATTACAGCTATTCCTACTGTGTGTATCAAACTCCAAGCTAGCATAAAAGCCCTCAAACTTATCTCTGGTCCATTACATTCCAAGGGTCATTTTGGTTCCTAGGTGCTTCCTTTCCAACTCTTGAGGTTTGCTGTATCTACCAGCAGCAGCATACTTATCACAACTATAAACAAGACCTGAGCCATGAGGTACCCCCACTTATGATATTTATCCAGTTTGATTGAATTTATAAAAACCCACTCCCTTTTCCCCTCCAAGCACTTTTGTAAGACTTTTATGTGACTCCTTGTTATATGCTTTCTGAAAATTCAAATACACTTACTGTATATTTCTATCCTCATCAGTGTAAGCAGTTGCTTCTTCAAAGAATGCCAGAAGAATAGTAAAGCAAGACTTCTCCCCTAATGAAACCATTTTGACTACACTGCACAACAATTTTTTTGAAAAGTTTTGCTTGCTGAAATATTTTTGTTGATTGTGACAAGTACCTGGTTGGTATGCACAAATATAATTTTTATTTTGCTTCACCATGTAGGATTTCTGAGAAATAGACAGTTAACTGTTTACCAGCAATAATGTATTTAATGGCATTTATGTTTCTGATGTGCTATTAAGTTCAACATAATTAAAAGTAATTTGCTCCTGATTTTCATTTGTATTCAATGTCTGGTGCATCACATTGCAGTATCCAACAGTAGTCAGCAAGCCTTGACAGATTCCAATTGCCCTGATATCGTTTTTCCATTGTAACAATGTCCTGACAAAATTGAAGATTTTGATGAAACAGTACGTGATTTTTGTGATCAGCAGCCAGAATTCTAATAGGAACACCCACCAGTGTTCAAAAAACAAAAACTTTGTTGTGCAGTGCTATCAAACAAAATTTTTAACTTTGATAAAATGTGCTTCATAAATTAATTTAACATTCTTTTCGAAACTTCACCACTAATGTAAAACTGATAAGCGTACAGTTACCTCGACAATTTTTATCACGGTTCTTAAAAATAAGAGGATTGTCATCAAACTTCTAATCCTCTACCTCTTGGCCAATACTCAAGGACTTGTGTGGGTTTCATATTCAGTCATTAACTTCCATCAAGCTACTACATGGTTCATGAGCTTTGTTTTTCTTTAAACTTCCCAATATTTACTTAAGTTCAGAATTAATGTGATTATCTTGTTTATCAGTCATGTTTTCTTCTAGCAACTATTCAGAATGAGGAATACTTTTTAAACTTCATTAATAAAACTGGATAAAATAAGGAAAAAACTTAAAATCAGTTGCCGAACTATTTCATAATCTTGATAAATGAGCTTCAAAGGCTTTACTTCCATTCCAATGTTTTGATTACTCTAAATATATTAAAAGAAATCATTATTGTTCATTTTTCATTTTCAGCCAGTAAATTTTTTTTTCATATTTCATTTTTGATTGCCTAATATCCTATATGTACAGCACTCTTGATCTTGTAAAATTCTTCTTAGTCCCCCAAATTCAAATTTTAAAATTCTAATGTTTTTTTTATTAACCATATTGCAACAGGTCAAATTTCATCTCATTGCATTTGTTGACTTGTATTCAAAATTTTATTTAACTACTATTTCATGAATTCCTTCAGTGTGGATTCCTATACATGGTGAGGGGACCTCCCAGGGAAGGTTCTGTTCTCTCAGTTTACCTCCTCTGGGATCTGAACATCCACCCATATGTTTGCTGTAAGTGGCAACCTTTAAAAGGGAGGAAAGGACCCTGGTAGCTGAAGGGTCCAACCTCTTGGCCAATACTCAAGGACTTGTGTGGCTCTCATATTCAGTCATTAACTTCCATCAAACTACTACCTGGTTCATGAGCTTTGTCTTTCTTTAAACTTCCCAATATTTACTTAAGTTCAGAATTAATGTGATTATCTTGTTTATTGCTGATATGTGGAGCATCACCAATACTCTTGGTGAAAGCTTTTGCTGGGTATCTAGCACTTCTTCTTCCTCAACCTTCTTAGCCATCAAGACTTGGGCAGAGCGATCACCTCTATCCTTTCAAGCTGATTGTTTCTATGACTATAATCATCCTTTTACATTGGTGGAACTGAAATTGGCCCTTCATCAGTCTGGCAATACATCAGTTGGACCTGTTGAAGTATGCTATGAAATGCTGTGCCATTTATTTTCTGCTTCTCTTGCTTTTCTTCTGAATGTTCATAACTGAATCTGGCAGGAGAATGTTTTTCCTGATGCCTGGCACCAGGCTGTTGTCTTACCTTTCTCTAAGACTGGGAAGGATCCCCAAGATTTCTAAAAATTACCATCTAATTGCTTTGATAAGCTGTCTCTGTAAGACCATAGAGAGGATAATTAATGCTCATCTTGTTTGGCTCCTTGAATCAAACAACGTCCTCTCGCAAATCCAGTGTGGGTTCCAATGATAGCACTCCACTGTAAACCACCGTATTCTACTTGAAACGTCAATCAGAGAAGCCTTTCTCAAATGACAACATCTTGTATCAATATTCTTTAATATTGAAAAGGCTTGTGATACAACATAGAGGTATGGTATTTTGCGAGACCTCCATATATATGCATTATGTGGCCATTTGCCCATTTTTATTAAAAATTTTTTAATGGACAAGAGATTCTAAGTTCATGTGGATTTGACGCTTTTCCGTTCTTTTCTACAGGAACTTCGAGTCCCCCAGGGCTGTTTTGAGTGTCACACTTTTCAGTATAAAGATTAATGCCATCACTGAACAACTCACTCTTACTGTTGCAAATGGGCTCTATGTCAACAACTTTCACATCTCATGTTACTTGTTAAATATGAGGTATATTGAGCAGCAACTACAGACTGCCCTCTGTTAAAGCAAACGGCTTTAACTAATCTCTCTCTAAAACCATTTGCATGCACTTTTGCTGCCAGTGAGGTATTCACCCTGATCCTGTATTCCATATTGGTGAAGTTGTGCAACCTGTGGTCTCTGAGACAAAGTTTTTGGGGCTTATCTTTGACTGTAAGCTGATGTTAAAACCACACATTAAGCATTTATAGGTCAGATGTACAAGAGCACTGAACATCCTCCATGGCCTCTGTTACACCACTTGGGGAGCAGATCGATGTTCTATGCTAAAGATATATCATGCTCTTATTTGATAGAAACTTGACTATGGATCACTGGTTTATGACTCTGCTAGAACCTTGGCCTTAAAAATACTAGACCCCATTCATCATCAAGGACTTCAGCTCTGCACTGGGCTTTCTGCACATCCCCAATTCAGAGCTTCTATATAGTTTCATGAACCTCCTTTCTACCTCTGCCATTTGAAATTCTCTTTGCTATGTGCTTTGAAACTTTGTTCCTTACCAAAGTCTTCACCTGGGGTTATATTCTCGTTCCTTGGTGGGCCATGCTTTTTCAAAACAGATGATCTACCATTGCTCCTTTTGGCCTTTGTATCCGGGTGCAGTTGGATGAATTGGGTCTGTCCTTGGATAATATTGCTGTATTCACTAGTCAGTCCATCCCACCATGGCTTATTACAGTCCCCAAATATGACCTATCTTTAAGTCATTTGAGAAAAGCAGACACTCCCAAGTGGAAATACTGTCTGTTATTTGCAGAAAATGTTTTGAACCATCCTTCCTTTCCCATTTGTACATATGATTTGAAATCAGGTGACTCTGTAGGCTCTGCCATTGTTTGTTATGATTCGATGGTGGCACACAGAATCTCCTCTACAGTTTCTGTGTTCACTGCTGAACTTTATGCCATTTCTCTTGCCCTGGATCACATAGAAGTTAAGTAGTACTCAAATAGCACTATTTATACTCTACTTAGTTCTCTACTGGCCCTGGAATCGCTTCACATTAGTTCTCACCCTGTTCTTGCCGATATTCAAAACAGACTGGCCAATTTCTCTTTAGCATCTACTTCTATCTAGTTTTTCTGGATACTGGGCCACATTGGTATTTATGGGAATGACCTCTCTGACATAGTAGCTAAATCTGTTTGCTCTGGCACTATCACTGCTATGCCTGTTCCATACATGGACTATGGTACTATGTTCAAGGCTTGGTTCCATGCAAATTGGCAGTCAACTTGGAATGAGCAACATGAAAACAAGCTTTTCCAAATAAAACACTATATTGAACTTTGGCCATCTTGCTTCTGTAAGAATCGGAAAGAGGAAGTTGTTCTAACTGGACTATGCATTGGTCAGTTTTTTAATTCATCATTTTCTTTTATCTGGGACTCATGCACTAATGTGTTCTCTGTGTAACACTTGGGTCAGAATAAGCCACATTTTACTGTCTTGCTATCATTACGACTCTCAGCAATGGCACCATTTTAAACATGTTTTGTCACAAAGTTTATCTGTAATGCTAGACAGTATTATTGATGATGGTGATACTGTCCACCTTAAATGTTTTTAGTTTTTCAAAGGCCATTAATCTTTTCAATGCTATTTAAGTTTTTTTAATTTATACATTAAATCTTTTTTCACGTGATTCCATTTTAAGAATCAAAGTACATCCAGTTCAGTCTGAAATTAGAAAATGGCAGGAACATCAAATAACTCTAAACCAGGACTGGAAAGTTTGAACTACCTGTTAGTCATCTTGGCAAGTTATAACACTATTAACTACATTTCTACTTTTTCTTGCTTCCTGACAGAAAGTGTTATTTTACAATTGCTTATGCCTAAAGTAAATCGAAAAGACCTGTTTTTCTCTTTAAACTTTGCTTTTGTGACCTGGGTAATGAAATTTTCAAATTGACCCATCTTCCAGAACATTCCAGGTAGACTCAGTTCCAAGTAGCTGATAGAGAATTTTCTCAAACTTACAAAATTTTCAAGAACTTTCCATGGTTATATATATACAGAGACTCACTGCTCACCACATCAGTTTAGTTCTAGTTGCCTATGTGAACACATAGACCTGTCTGATTTTATCAGAAATGGCATCAAGAAACTGCAAAGATTCTGCTGTATGTGTGGTCAATTTATCAAGACAAGAGTGAAAAAGTACTCTGACAGCATCTGCTAAAATGTGTGAAGCTTACAAGGCATATTTTGGCATGCCTGATGGGGATCAAGACAAACCCTGGGCACCTTATTTTACCTGCAAGCACTGCAAAAAAAACTCCAGAAGGTGAGATGGACAATTTTTGCTTGCTTGAATAGTAAGATTTTATATTATAAAAATTTTAGACCTTCTAAAATTTGGTGAACCTCAAAGAGGAATACAATAGTGTCAAGATAATGCTAGAAGCCTTTGAGTATGATAAGTATGGTTGGTAGGTTATCAGAGAATTCAAAATGGTGGCATTCCTGATGGGTCTTCAAAGATGCTTTACCAATTTTTCCTGTTATCTTTGCTTTTGGGACAGCAGTGATGTTGTAGTGCACTACAACAGGAAGCACTGGCCACAACAGACCAAGTTCTTTGTGGGGAGGCACAATGTCATCTGTGAGCCACAAGCAGACGTTCAGAAGGTGTTGTTCCCACTATTGTGCATACAAATTGGGCCTTATGAAACAATTTGTCACAGCTCTTGATAAAGAGTCTGCAGTCTTCAAATACCTTCAAGTCTTCTTCCCTAAGCTATTTGAGGCAAAGGTCAAAGCTGTGTCTTCATTAAACCACAAATAAAGAAGATCCTAGAGTGCACAAAATTCCCCAAGAAGCTCAGTAGGAAGGGAGAAAAGAGCTTTGGTTAGCTTTGTTGTAGTGGTTTGGGGCTTCTTGGGCAATTATAAGGCTGAAAATTATGTAGAACTGGTTGAGGCCATGGTGAAGAACTACAGCAAAATAGACTGTACAATGCCCTTGAAAGTCCATATCCTTGATGCTCATTTTGATAAATTCAAGGAGAACATGGGAGCATATTCAGAAGAGCAAGGTGAGCACTTCCACCAAGATATACTGGACTTTGAACGCTGCTACAAAAGAGTGTATAGTGAAAATATGATGGGAGTCTATATTTGGGGGCTAAATACATGAAAGTGGTTTATGTTACAGTTGCAGATTTCAAAAAACTGCTCACTTCTAAACATTTTTATACATTTTGTATAACTTCAATACAAATACATGTAAATCTTGATTTACATGTTGTTTTATACAGATCTTATGTAAATGAAAATGTGCAAATTTGCCTGTTTTTACATAGAAAATAGTTTAATTTCTAAATTTTATTATCCAGGTCACAAAAGCATAGTTTGAAGGGAATAATGGCCTGTTATGTATGTGTGTAAATATTTTGTAAACGACAACATGTCGTATTGTGTTTGAATTTTCATTTGTATTATTCATTTTTTTTTTTTCATATTGATATTATTGTTTCGAAGTTTAAACTAAAATATGTTATTTATTTAGGGTAACGTTTTAGAACTTTCTCGAATTAGGTAGATCAAATATATGACTATAAATGGAAATGTTTGGCCTAGCGTCTAGACGTAGAGTCTCGTGCAAAAACATACATGCGCAGATTACTCTGTCGAATTTCCGGTGAATGTTCGAGAAAAAGATTCCTAATAATATATATAAACAGACGGAGATAAGAGGCGTGGAGTCAGTCATTAGTTTTATTCGAAGAACAAGTGAGGGATTCAGTCATCAGTTTTTATTTTAAAAAAAAAGAGAGAGTTAGTTATTTGAGAAAGATTAAGTGTTTGCTGTGAATATTCAACTTGGTTTTGTGATTGAAGTTAGATCTACGGAAGCTGTGATTTTATTCCGTCAATCTCTACGATACATCTGAATTACTGCTTGTGCTGAGAGACGGCGAATTTATTGAACTGTGAACTATTTCGGAATTACTTCGTGGGACCAAATTCACACTCTAGACAGGAATTTGAGACTTTAATTTTAGATCATTACATTAGATACAGGCCAGTACCGTTTTGTGTTGTGATTAATTTTGAAGTTTAAAACTAATATTTTGTTTTGTAATTAACTTCGAATATTGTATCTTAATATCTGTCACTGTTATCATATAATTTATATTATATCTGTTATATTTGTTAGTAGTTTAGTGTAATAAATTATACAAGCTGTTATCTGTGTTTTTCTGTTGCGTTTAATCCACGAAGAATATAAAACATTTAAAAAATACGTAACAGAAAATTGGGGGCTCGTCCGGGATATCGAACAAACAATTTAATTTTATTATAAAATAAGATTTATATTCTATACAGATAGACAGCTTGTATATTTAAAATGGCATTCGAACTTGAAGATTTTATTATCGAATTTAATCGGAATCCCTCTTTTGAATTAATCAGTGAATTAAAAAAATCTGAATTATTTGATGTTGGTAAACATTTTAATTTAGAAGTGAAGCAATCAATGAAGAAAGCAGATATTAAGCAAATTATTGTTGAACATTTGGTCAGCCAAAAAGTATTACCTCAAACACTTGCACAACAATTGCCTGTCGCTCATTTTGACCCAGATTTCGAATTAAAAAAAATGGAAATGGAAATGAGATTTCGTTTAGAAATTGAAAGCAAACGACTTGAGGCAGAACAGGAAAACAGATGCCTCGTTCTTGAGGCAGAACAAGAAAACAAACGCCTTGATGCCGAAATACAAATGGAACGCATTAAAGCTGATAAAGAAATCAATATGAAAAAGGCACAGACAGAAGAAAAGGTTGTCCAAATGCAGTTGGATAATTTTGATGCTTCCAAACAGATTCGTTTAGTACCTCCATTCAATGAAAAAGCTATAGATACATATTTTCAGCAATTTGAAAAATTGGCCCTTAGGCTAAAATGGCCTACCGAATATTGGACAGTATTACTTCAGAGTGTTCTCAAGGGTAAAGCTCAGGAAGTATTTTCCAAGCTCACAGCCGAGCAAAGTTATGATTACGAGCACGTCAAAAAATGCATTTTGAATGCATATGAATTGGTGCCAGAGGCATACAGACAAAAATTTCGTGGTTACAAAAAGTTTGACAGTCAAACTTATGTCGAATTTGCTCGTGAAAAAGAAACTCTGTTTGACAGGTGGTGTGATTCCAGAGAAATTAAAGATGATTATACGAAACTCAGAGAACTCATGTTAGTTGAAGAATTTAAAAGATGTATTCCCGTAGAGCTAAAAACTTATATTGATGAACAAAAAGCTTCCAAAATTCATGATGCCGCTGTCTTGGCAGATGAGTATGCTTTGACTCACAAAGATTTCTCATACAAAAGCAAAATAAATCACACAACAAAGAAACACAATGACTCATTCAAATATTATGCAAATGTCGACAGAGACAAAAAAGAGCAAATTTCTAATTCTCAAACGAAGACTCCATCTTATTCTATAAGCTCATCATCTACTAAAAACGTGTCATTCTCATCCAAAATATGTGCTTATTGTAGGAAACCTGGCCATCTGATTTCTGAGTGCTATAAGCTCAAAAACAAGCCATCACCCAATAGTTTCATTTCGCCCTTGTTTGATATATCATTGGTTCCCAATGATTTTGACCCTGTTCAGTCCACTGTGGATTCCAAGTCCAGTGTTATTGATGTACCTGAAGATATTGTTGAGGACAAATTTAAGCCTTTCATTACTGAAGGTTTTGTTTCTTTTGTTGGCGATTCACGTCTACAACCAATTAAAATCCTGCGGGATACTGGAGCTTTTCAGAGTTTGATTTTGGAAAGTGTACTTCCGTTTTCTGAAAAGTCATCCGTTGGGGCCAGTGTGCTCATTTCTGGTGTAGAAGGTGGCGTCGTTTCTATTCCTCTTCATAGATTAGATTTACATTCGGACTTAGTTTCAGGCCCAGTGACTGTGGGTATTAAAGCTTCATTGCCTGTTGAAGGTGTGTCTATGCTTTTGGGGAATGATTTGGCTGGTAGTAAGGTGGTACCAGAGGTTCGTGTTGTTGAAGCACCTGTTATTAGCCCCAGTACAGAGCAACTCGTTGAAGAGTTTCCTGATGTTTTTCCCGCCTGTGCTGTTACTCGTTCTCAGACATGTTCTCAGGAGTCCAAAGAGGATTTCTCTTTATCTGATACATTCATGTCTCACATCGATGAGATTTCTGACTCAACTTTAATTTCTACTGATGACTCTAAGACGTTTTTTGACTCTCTTCATCGAAACAAACTTATTGAGGAACAGGACAATGATCCTGAAACTCGTTCTCTTCTACAACTGGCTGTTGATGAAAATGAAATAGGAACTGTCCCTATTTGTTACTACCAGAAGTCAGGTGTGCTAATGAGAAAATACAGACCTCCTGACGTTGCTGCTGATGAAAAGTGTAATGTTATGCATCAAATCGTCATTCCAAAATACTATCGGAATGATATTCTTAGTCTTGCTCATGACCATGTATTGTCGGGATACTTAGGTGTAAGAAAGACCTTAGATCGTATCCGACGACATTTCTACTGGCCAAAGATGCGCCAAGATGTTGTTAGCTTTTGTAAGGCATGTCATTCTTGCCAAATCACTGGAAAACCAAATCAAGGGATTCCCAAAGCACCACTGCAGCCTATTCCTGCCTTTGAAGAACCATTCTCAAGGGTCATTATCTACTGTGTTGGCCCAATGCCAAAAAGCAAAGCAGGAAATGAATGCCTCTTGACGATCATGTGTGCTTCTACACGTTTCCCTGAGGCAATCCCTTTGAGAAAAATCACTACTCTTGTCAAATCCTTTACCATGTTCGGAATTCCAAAAGTTATGCAACCAGATCAAGACACAAATTTTATGTCCAAGCTATTTGAACAAGCCATACATGAATTAAACCTCCATCAAGTTTCATCCAGTGCATACCATCCTGAGTCACAAGGCATTCTTGATCGTTTCCACCAAATTACTGCCACAAACACTCAAAGAACTGGGTTGAGGGTGTTCCCTTGTTACTGCTTGAAGTTCGCGAGGTTATTTCAGAATCTGCTGGATTTAACCCTTTTAAGTTGGTTTAAAAAGACAAATAAGCAAAAAAAAAAAAAAAAAAAAAAAAATTCACAAGTTCAAACTTTTTTTTTACTTTTAAGGGGGAGAGTGTTATGTATGTGTGTAAATATTTTGTAAACGACAACATGTCGTATTGTGTTTGAATTTTCATTTGTATTATTCATTTTTTTTTTTTTCATATTGATATTATTGTTTCGAAGTTTAAACTAAAATATGTTATTTATTTAGGGTAACGTTTTAGAACTTTCTCGAATTAGGTAGATCAAATATATGACTATAAATGGAAATGTTTGGCCTAGCGTCTAGACGTAGAGTCTCGTGCAAAAACATACATGCGCAGATTACTCTGTCGAATTTCCGGTGAATGTTCGAGAAAAAGATTCCTAATAATATATATAAACAGACGGAGATAAGAGGCGCGGAGTCAGTCATTAGTTTTATTCGAAGAACAAGTGAGGGATTCAGTCATCAGTTTTTATTTTAAAAAAAAAGAGAGTTAGTTATTTGAGAAAGATTAAGTGTTTGCTGTGAATATTCAACTTGGTTTTGTGATTGAAGTTAGATCTACGGAAGCTGTGATTTTATTCCGTCAATCTCTACGATACATCTGAATTACTGCTTGTGCTGAGAGACGGCGAATTTATTGAACTGTGAACTATTTCGGAATTACTTCGTGGAACCAAATTCACACCCTAGACAGGAATTTGAGACTTTAATTTTAGATCATTACATTAGATACAGGCCAGTACCGTTTTGTGTTGTGATATTAATTTTGAAGTTTAAAACTAATATTTTGTTTTGTAATTAACTTCGAATATTGTAACTTAATATCTGTCACTGTTATCATATAATTTATATTATATCTGTTATATTTGTTAGTAGTTTAGTGTAATAAATTATACAAGCTGTTATCTGTGTTTTTCTGTTGCGTTTAATCCACGAAGAATATAAAACATTTAAAAAATACGTAACATGGCCATTTTCTGTACTTTTACAACATATGCAATTAAAAAATAACACATACTATCCATGAACAAAATTTGTGTTACATAGTATAATTATTAAAATTTGCTACAAGTCTTTTAAAACTTGTATTACTTTACTTTCTGAAAACAGCCATAATGTTAAGTAACTCAACCGGGACTGGAAAGCCCAACTTCAAGTGACTAATGCTATTTTTTTAACCTACCTGTTAGTCATCCTGGCAAGTTATACCTGTACATTTATGCTACAGATAGCCCTTTACAACTTGCATTACTGTAGTATTTCTCTCACTGCTTAAATTGGATTTAATGCTATTTATGTTTTTAATTCAAAAATTAAATTTTGTTTTGTTTTACCTTAATTTCCTTTTATGAATTTTAATAATTTGACTTTAATTGTAACTTTTTACCACATTTGATATAGATAGCCTAGTTACTTTGCACTGTAAAACATCAAACCAACTAACCAACCAATCTTTATTTACTGCTGTGTATTTAAGATAAGTTTAATAATTTATTTCTAAATAGTAACAATCAATGTACATTTACAATGTATACTAATTGAAATGTGACTTTATATTACAAAATACTACTAGACCACTGACACACAGCCAAGACAGGGTTGCTATGCAAAGACTAAAGGTTAGTTTTGTGTTATTGGATACGATAATGTGTATTTGCTTTATATAAATGCAAGTTGTGTAAACCAGGTACAGCTGGAAGGTCAGTATAATAAAAATAACAAATGTATATAAATATTTAACATTACAAGACTTAAGCTATTTAGTCTAAACATTTGTATTTTATATTATAATCTGTAGTCTTTCCAGAATGAACAAAGCATAATTTATATTTATTTTACTACATTTTTTATGGTGGTTACAAGGTTGATGAAATTGAAAGACTCCATATACTTGGAGAAAGTAAGATAAAATATGAAGTCTTACTGAAAACAAACATGTGAAATGTATTTAGCAAGTTTTAGAGATTATGCAAATAATATTTGAGATTTCTTAGACAAAAAATCATAACATGAAAATCACTTCACTCTCAGACTATTAACAAAACAGACTATTTCTCACAAACAAATCTTTAGTAAAAATACTTCATCAAGAAATCTTTTCCCTTGATTTTGTCATTGCTCTGGGTTCTGACTATGGCTTGTTCTACTCCCTGTCAAGTTTTTTTGGTTACACCTTATTGGCCAGAGTTTTGTTCCTTTGCAGTCCTTGTGCAAAAGGCTTGTTTTTACTCCATATGTGTCCTGCTTTACCATGATTAGTCTTTTTTTTTCCCCAGTTTCTGGCAACCAAGGAAGGGGAAAGATTTTTCTCGCCAGTTCATTTGCTGCCATTTCTCACCTTTTTGACTGCTCCTATCCTGATTGCTTGTTATGACTCTCAGGATCTTTAAGTGTTACATGGCTCGTAATGACTCATTTCAAGTTGTTCATTCATTAGGATCCTTCTGCTTCCTGTAACTT
The DNA here is from genome assembly GCA_011833715.1 of Carcinoscorpius rotundicauda. Lineage (NCBI taxonomy): Eukaryota > Metazoa > Arthropoda > Merostomata > Xiphosura > Limulidae > Carcinoscorpius > Carcinoscorpius rotundicauda. The sequence continues at coordinate 34,893,687 of CM022393.1, forward strand.
TTTTCTTCTTACCATTATAAGGTGACTTTTCAAATTAATTCATATGGCCAAAAATGGATTATCATTACAAAAGAGGAATCTTTTGCATGTCACATCTCACCAGATTCGTTGTATATGTCATTAGCCACCTGGTTGAATTGCCCTTTGAAAAACATTGATTAGGCTGGTACATGAACTATTCCTTATACTTTCTTATATTATTACTTTCAAGTTATGGTAGTGTCCTCTTAGTATTTTTGACTACCTTCTGCAGCTGTTTTAACCAGAGGTGAGTATTTTACACAATTGTATACTCTTTTTATTTTCAGGGTTCCTTTATTTTTCACTGGATCCCATTCTGTGGCAAATGTTGCCTAGGGGTCATTCCATGTCAACTCAGCGAGATTAGGGAAGATTGGTTGCCTGACCATCTCAGAATCTCTTGAAACTTTGTAGAAATGATCTTTGGCATCTGAAACTGACATCTGCCAATTTTTTAGCTGAAATTCCAACATTTTCATAATTTTTTGCCCAATGGAAATTTTCATTAAATCACTTGCAAGTTGTAAATGGAACAAGATCCCACTTTCAGGTGTTTATATCTCTTGAAATATAAGTCCTAGTGTTTTCAAATTTTCAGATGTTTCTGGTAATTGAAGAAATTGCAGCAAATGCTGGCAAACAAGCCTCAGTTCTTTGCCTATGACCTCACATGTTCAGGATTTGTTAAAAAATCACAAATATAGTGGATTTTCAAAAAATTAGGGAAAATGTATCTCTAATACATGGGATCTATTTGATCAATTTTATTGTAGGAATAATATCTGAGTTACATTACCAACGCTTAAAAAGCTGTAGTTCTGGAGTATAAAAGGGGGTTATGGCAAATCAAAATTGACATTGGTAAAAAAATTATTAATTTTCGAATGGCCAGATGGACCTCTTGAGTCATGGAAAGGAATGTGAAATTTATGGTAGTAAAAGATGGAAGTATAGTTTACTTGTGTGCCAAGTTTCTGTATCCTTCCATAATGCCTTCATGCTAAAGTTATTATATTGCTGACCCTACATATGCATCCACTCATTGTTGGGAGTATGGGGCCAGTGTTAAAAATATTTGTGTTCAGTCATAGAAAGAGACTATTATGACATCATCAGGTCATCACAGCAACTTCAAGAAAAACCTTAGTTTGCTTATGCACACGCTCTGGTGCAAAACAATATTTAACACATCCCATCTTAGTATGAACATGGATAAGGCTGATGTCATCCTACTTGCTTACCACAGCATGTTTCTTCTGACCCTTGCATTGCCATTGCTAGTGAAAGTATATAAAACTCAATCCAGGTTATGGTGCTTCATTCATTATGTTTCACTCACCATGGCTGCACTTCCACTTTACTCTGTTGGTATGAAATTGTCAAATGGAGAGCAGTGCCACAAAACAGTTCACTATTATACCTCAAAATTGACTCATCTACAAAATCTGAGACAAGAAGACACAGACCTTCTTAAACACAGAATTTGCCTTGATCCGAAATGTTGGAAGTGCGATACAAGTATGCACAGACAGTTCCAGGCACAAGAGACAACCACTCTCTCATTTCAGATGGAGGACGGCTCAAGATCAGCCGAGTGTCTGGACAAGATGAAGTATTTTACTCCTCGAGTGCAGTGACAGCCTCAGCTCTGAAGATGCATCTAGGCTAGTATTTAGCTTGCATTTATGATGGGAAGTGGTGGCTAGGGTTGGCATCTAAAACTCATCAGGAGCATGAAGACATAAAAATGAAGTTCATCTCAGTGGTCCATCTCCATCATTCAAGTGGCCTTATCCTGAGAACGTTTGTTGTGTTCAAATTGTTCATGTGCTTGCTGCATTGAACCACCGAGAACAACTCACACAGGTCGGCAGTATACACTGGATCCTGCAACGACTAAAGTAATTCACAGGTCATATGAAAAATTTCTGTCTAGTAACAAAAAACTTCCAACTTTTTTATCTGTTCTGAGCTTGTTGTTAGTAAATGCCTCTGTATGATTAATAAATCTTTCTCAATAAAGGTCTCAAGTTGCTTTGTCTTCAATCAGCAAGTTGAATTATTTGATTAAATTGATTATATATTTTAACATGAAGACATTATGGAAGGATATTGAAACTTGGCACATAAGTAGATTATACTACCATCTTTTACTACTATAAATTTCATCAACCTACCCATGACTCAAGATGTCCATCTGGCCATTAGAAAATTAATATTTTTACCTGTGTCAACTTTGATTGGCAGTGACTCCCATTAATACTCCAGAACTGCAGAGTTTTAGGCTTTTGTGATGTAACTCAGATATTATTTTTAAAATAAATTGATTAACTAGATCATATGTAGTAGAGATATGTTTTCCTAAGCTTTTGAAAATCTACTTTATTTGTGATTTTTGAACAAATCCTGAATTTGAGAGGTCTTAAGCAAAAAACTGAGGCTTGTTTACCAGCATTTGCTGCATTCTCTCCATTAACCAGAAATGTCTGAACATGTTCTGAAAATTTGAAGATACTAAGACTTATATTTCAAGAGATATAAGCACCTGAAAGTGGGCTCTCGATCAATTTCCAAGTTGCAAGTGATTTAATGAAAATTTCCATTGGGCAAAAAATTATGAAAATGTTATAGTTTCAGCTAAAAAATTGGCAGTTGTCAGTTTCAGATGCCAAAGATCATTTCTACAAAGTTTCAGGAGATTCTGAGATGGTCAAGCAACCACCTTTGCTGAGTTGACACGGAATGACCCCCAGGCAGTTATGCTTTCTCTTCTCAATTCCACACTAGCAACCACTTTGCTTTCACTATTCTTACTACAGTTTGAAAAAGGCTCAGTTGATATGGGATGTTCCATAAGACCATCTAGGTGCCTACCAGGTGGTAATACGTTATTATAGAATGCCACTTGTAGACAATCATCAGTAAAGCTCAAGGGGATCTTGTCTACCTCTGCTGATCTTTAGGTTGAGTGACTAAAAATCAGTGTGCTTTTTTAAAAATATAGGGAACTTTTTTACTTATCGCTCAGTTTTCAGAGCACTGCTCCTCAGAACTCCCCATCACATTTTAACTCCAAATAATTTCCAGTAATACTTACCTCTGCTGACACTCACCTGACCTACTTACTAACTTAAAGCTGATTTATGCCTTGAAAAAGTTATATTATTGGAATAAAGTATCTGTTTACAATACCTAGATAGAGAACACATTGAAAGTGATGGAGAAATTTGCAAATTAGAATTTTCCTAAGGCATTCAAGTGGGGTATAAAAGCATTCCTTAATGCTTAAATGGGCAAATAGTGAAAACTGCATAGATTGAGAAATAACTAGTGTTAGTGGAGTTAAGTACTATTGAAAATACATTTTTAGTCTAGGAAAGTGCTAACATTTATCAGTCTTATCTAGTGGTCTCAAAGAAGTTTTATCTTAAAACCTTCTATCCCTATACCCATTAGCAGAAACACAAATAGATTCAACCTCCTTGTTATTTGTTTTATATCTTGTATATAAAACCACTTCATTTTCTTAGTGTTCTATCCCTGTTCAGTAAAGTATAACATGGGTGAATTTACTGTAATCATTATATTTTAAAGCAAATTAATTTTTCAGAAATCTCAACCAATATATCTTTTTCACTGTAGTGGTGGTTATCTTGCTCATGAAGCTTATCAAACTGGGGGAAACTTGAGATTGTTGTTTGGCTCAGTCCACCCACAGTCTACATCTACTAAAGTGGGTACAGATGCTACAACAAACTATATATATCTTCCAGATGCCACAACAGGACCTGGTAAAGAACAAATGTTTACACTTATTAATACTATAATGTTTATTTTTAGTTATTACATGTTTTTCCTCTTTGTTACTGTAAATAAATCTCCGTATTCTCTTTATTAGGTTTTTATTTCATTCGTGTTCATTCATTGGAGGTTGAGGTTCAATTATCTGTACAGTATTTCAGTAGTCAAATAATTTTACTACATAATTGTATGTAAAGCATGAGTTTGTCTTCCAGTAAGAAATAATAAAAAAAATAATCAAGATGGTTATCATTAAGTCTTTCATGAATTATGAAGTTTTTTACTTGGAAAGACAAATTTGACTTGAAGGATTTTGTGAATATTTCAAATTAGAAAAAAGTATCAAATACAATATTGACTCTTCATTTTTAATAGAAACTTGTTATCAAAGAAAAGAACAAAGCCTAACTCTTTTTCTCAAAAGTCACTTAACACTGGTAAAATTCCTTACAGTGGGAAGACTAATAATGTAATTAATATTTGAAAAAAAAATGATTCAGGATGTGTTCAAGAGCCCAAGCTTGTTCTTTGTTTTGGATTTAGAACCTGTTGTCAGAAGTCACTTGGAAAGTTGGCATTTAACTTGTGACTCTCACCATGACTGAGAAAAAACTTCATGCATGGTCAGTTGTTGTTGTTTTTACGGACATCCCATTGAAAGTCGCATATTGTGATTTTAAAAAACAGTTGGAAAGTAAACCTTTTCCAAACAGGTTACAGATCAAAGGCCATTTGTTGATTAACATTCAGAATTTTACTGATGTACTATTCCTTGAATTTGTCAGTAAGTTTGGTATGAAATTGTGTATTATAATTCAGATTTTAGTATTGTACATAAATCAATTTTTTAATTTAAAAGTAAATGTAAAAAACCTAGTTAAATATCAATTTGTGTGTCTGCGTGTGTCATATAGTAGGTTAAATGCAGCTCTGATTCAAATTAGATTTTTGTGATTTCAGACTTTTAAGTTTGTAGTTTTGTATGAATTAAGAACTTAGATTATTAATATTGACAAGCAAGAATATAAAATAACCTTGTATCTTTTCTTTTTGCTAAGATATCACTTACGTACTGAAAACTCGGATCTCCATCTAGTTGTTTTCTCAGCCATTTTAATGTGTTTGGAGTCTACCTCATTCTTTTGTATGTTCAAAACTTTACATGGATTTTTATACCAAAGTGCAGCTTATTTATTATGCTTGATACATTAGTGGTATCAATATAGTAATTTATAATTGTTTTGGTTATTCAGTTGCATAAATAAAATCTTGAAGTCATTTCATATCCTTTATGTTTGAAATTTTAAAAGGTTTAGCAGCCAAGTACAAAGGTCATAGCTAGAAGAGAATTGTTTGTTTTACTTCTTTATTTACTGTTCTAAATTTTAAGACAAGTTTAACTTATTTCTAAATAATAACAATAAATGTATAACTGTGTAATAATTGAAATGTGACTCTGTGTTATAAAATATTACTGGGCCACTAAAACAGTCAAGACAGGGTTACTATGTAAAGACTAAAGGTCAGTTTCATACTATTGGATACAGTAACATGAGTGTACATGTGGCACTTTTTTGTAACCTCTGTATTGTTAATCAGGCATGGATAAAAGGTCAATACAATAAAAATAAATAAATATACAATTGTGGGTCTAAATAAATGTATAATGTTATGATATTTTAAGCTATTTAGTCTAAACATTTGTTTTTTTGTTCTGTTCATTCTGGAACTGTTTTTTATTTATTTCCTAATTTTTTTGTGGTGGATTCAAAATTGGTTAGTTTTACCACATCCATACAGACTTGTATAAAAATAACATCAAAATATAAAGTTATTTTTTTAAGAAATGTTTGATAACTATTTGGATATTTTAAAGATTTTTCATGTGAAATTTAAAACATTTTTTCATGAGTAAAAGTATATTTATTCATAAAATGAAAATTACTTTGCATTGGATAGGCAACATGCAAAAAGAAAAAAAGGCATACATATGATTAGTAATTTAAAGGCTATATTATGAAAACTATAACAAGCACAAAATGGTTACAAGGTGCTGAAGGAGTGAAATGGGGTGAAACAACTAATGTCAAAGGGTATTAGTAATAGAATGTGAAAAGTGATGAACAATGTAATTCATATTTTACTAATTATTAATTATTAGATATTACTAATGCAGCTCATGGGTTTGCTCAAGGACTGTTATTTGGATGAATTTTTGGATATGTTCAAACTGGCTAATGATATTGAAACAGAGAAAGGGGATTCAGTTACAAATAATTTTTTTATCCAAGTAGCTTGAAGATCAGTATTTAAATTGGAGTTAGTTTCTTAAGAGGGCTGCCCTTGTTAATGTCAGAAAGGACAGTAGTAATTAAATTGTTGTTTTATTTGTAACAAAATTTTAACATTTAAGTGTCAGTACCTTTTAATTCTACTAAGAGTGAATGTTAGAAATTTACTCAATATAAATTTTACTGTCTTTAATCATCAGCTAAAGATAACTCCAGTCTGAAGTGGCTACCGTGGAAAAAGTCTGACAAACGTTTACACTGGCGGTTACTGAAGTTAGCTCAGTCGAAAGACAAGCAAGTGAGACATATTGCTATCAGAGCTCTTGTGGAACTACCTGGATTACAAGGTAAAACATGAAGCTTTCTAGTATAGATGTATAGTTCATTTGATGAATGGTTTAATGCACATTATTGTTACTAAATAAGTTGTATTATCATGTTGTGTTCGTATTTTAGATGTACATTTAATAAAAATTGGACTGTATTAGAAAAATTTTTTAAAAAGTCCATTATCCGCTTCGGGTAGTTTGTATACATGTGGCTCCCATTTACGATTGTGTTTCTTTGCCATTTTAAGTTTTATTTTATCAAGTTTTTTTTTTACAATTTTGGATGCATATTTAACTGAAAGAATTTTAGAAATATAGTATTAAATAGTATTGAATAAAGTAAAGAAATATTTCTTGGATTGTTCATGTTTTTGAGTGTCACTAACCGTGTTCTAAACTTTGTTTAGATGTTTTTAGATTTTACAGTGAACTTGCATGTGATGTTATAAAATAAATGTATATGAATTGATTTTGTGGATGGAATTTCCTAAAGTATTAGCTATAGTGTGGGATGACTGCCTTGAAATAAAAAGAAATTTTGATTTTCTTTATTTATAGTTGTCAAATATAAATGCATCAATTGGTTAAAAAGTGCACATCACATACACACAGTGAAAGATGGATGTGCAATACCTAAATTTATGTTTAAATCATTTGAAAGATATTATTTAACCATTGTGGCCAATTACAACTGTGTAAAATATCAATTCTGAAAGAAGAGTTAGAACACAGTATCACACAGAAAAGGTGCCATGAATTTTTGAAAAAATACTTTAAAACATCTGTAACTTAAATGCTTTCAAATAGTTGACTGTTCATTATCCTCCCGGAGAAAAATAATCAGTTACTCGAAAGCACTTAAATGTTAGGTCTGTTTCATTTTTCTTTAAATTCACAACTGTGTGAAATTCATAGCACAGAATTTGTTTTTTTCTATATTATTTATTTATATGGATAGTATTTACATAATCAAAAACACCTGTAATGGTATTGTTTTTAACCCCTCTCATTGTGGATTCCTATACGTGGTGAGGGGACCTCCCAGGGAAGGCTCTAACCTTTCAGTTTACCTCCTTTTGGATCTAAACATCCACCCATGTGTTTGCTGTGCAAGGCAACATGGTGGATCATGGTGGTTGAGGGGTCCAACCCTAACACACCACATTGGCCTTGAATTCCTGTAGACGGGTAGCCTTTGGATGGGTACCCCTTGGGTCAGTCGGCTGGTCCACTTGGGCTAGAGTTAACCAAGTACCATTGTTGGAAGTTCTCAATGGATGTTGTGGACATTGTGTCTGATGCTGGTGTTTCGGTATAGTGGTCACAAAACCCTGGCATTGCTGCAGTGTCCTTGCATGACATTGTAATGCTTTCCCTCGTAGATCTCCATGGTGGATGGGGTCAGTGGGTACTGAAATTTTCCTTTTTTCCTATGGATTCTCCAACAAAAAATTTAAATAAAATAGTGAAAAAACAATCAATAGATAAACAACCATGTCATGAAGACTCTGAGCAGCAATCTTCAAACATCTGTACCACCAGTTGTATCTCATTTTCTCATCCTACATTCGATCTGGAGACATATTGGTTGAAACATCCACATCCCAACACAGTGAACTCCTTGAATTCAAAGGCAATTGGGGATGTACCTATTGAGGTTACCCCTCATGCTACCTTGAATTCATCACTATGAGTTAATGTTAAGAAGGATTTGAAGAATGTCTTTGAGTCAAAGATTCTCACTGGTCTCTCCACTCAAGGAGTTTCTGCAGTAAGGCACATCTCCACTTGCAAAGATGGCGTTACACTGTTGACAAATATCCTCATTTTGACATTTACATCACCACGTGCACCTGCCACCATCAAGGCAGGTTATCTAATTTGTAGGGTAAGACCATACATTTCAAACCCTCTTTGATGTTTCCAATGTCAGAGGTAGGGCCACTCAAAGATGTCCTGTGGTGGTTCTCTGTCATGTGCTCATTGTGTTGGCAAGGACCACAATGCCTATGAGTGTCACACAGACCCACATTGTGTCAACTTCCAACTTTTTTTCTTGCCCAAAATGGTTGGAGGAAAAAGAGGTGCAGCATTTGAAAATGACACATAACATTAGTTATCCTGAGGCTCGGAAAATTGCTGTCCGCCACTCCATCTTGGACATGTGCTGCTGCACTTCATTCCACAACTATAGTGGTAGTGCAGACAGATCTCTCTGTGCCTCCAAGAGAATCACTTTCAAAACAAATGAAAAACCTTTTCACCTCCGTGGTTAAAAAGGTTGAATTGACTTCTACATCCATCTCTGTTCCTCCCATACATTCCAACAAATCTTAAGATCCACATCTTTCGGTTTTAGATACAGGCATTTCTTCTCATACATCTTTTTCTCCCACCCCACGATGCAAAATAATCATTTATTCACGTCCTCAGTCACTGGAATCTCCATCGATCAACAAAGACCTGCCCAGTCGACCCAAGGCTGGATCCATGGAGGTCAATAGACCTCTGCCAAATAAAGAGAGTAAGGAAAAAAGATGTGGATGTAAGCTGAAAGGTTCTCCAGTAATTTTGCCCTCCCATCATTAAAAATGGCCACCTTGATACAATGGAACTGTCGAGGTTTACATTCTAATCTGGATGATATCAAAACACTGAGTGCTACCTACCATCCTTTGTCTTTCCTTACAAGAAACATTTCTAAAACCTGCTGATACAGTTACCATTTGGCAGTTTTCTCTGTACAGATGTGACAGGCTGTGAGATGGACGAGTACATGGAGGGATGGCACTGTTGGTTGATCAGCATGTGCCCACCCTGTCTTTGTCACTCAACACACCCTTGGATGCAATAGCCATACATGTTTCCTTGGGTCATACCATCACTGTTTGTTCTCTCTACCCACCCCTGGAGAGACATACGATCAATCAGAACTTGATGCTCTCGTTGAACAGTTGCCATCTCCATTTCTAATCCTGGGGGATTTTAATGGACACCATCCCCTCTGGGGAAGTGCTGTTGTTGATGGGAGGGGTCGATCTGTAGAGCAGATGCTCTCTGATCACAATCTTTCTCTTTTCAATACTGGTTCTTCCACTTATTTTTATGCACCTAGTCAATTCTTTACCACTATTGATCTCTAGGTTTGCTCCCCTTCATAATTTTCCCATTTTTCATGGAAGGTTGACAATAATCCACTAGGCAGTTATCATTTTTCTATACTTTTGAGAGACTGGCCGTGGTCGATGCCTCCCTACCCTTGTGCCCCGTTGAAAGCTTGATCAGGCAGACTGGTCCACTTTCACTGCTCTCGCAGAACGTGACCCTACCATCGTGTATCAGCCATCAATAGATGACTGTGTGGCAGCAGTAACTGACTGTATTATACAAGTAGCTGCTGCTCAGTGTATTCCTAAAACCTCAACACGTTTTCCACAATATCCTAGTCTATGGTGGAATCGTGCTTACCACATGTCATGGAAGGCTCAAAAATGGGCCTGGGATACTTTCCATAGATATCCCACACTTTTGAACTGCATCGCTTTCCAACGGGCCTGGGCACATGCTAGGTGGGCAAGAAGGAATCTTGGATTAAGTTCACAACTAGCATATCTTCTACCACCAGTTTCAAGGTGATATTGGGCATAGTTTGAAAGGTCAGTGGGCACTACAATTCTGTCCCCCTCTCCATCTTACTCTCTGATAGCCAAGAGGTAGTTGATGCAAGGAGTATAGCTAATTATCTAGGTGAAAGCTTTTGCTGGGTATCTAGCACTTCTACTTATTCCTCCACCTTCTTGGCCATCAAGACTCCAGCAGAGCATTCACCTCTTTCCTTACAAACTGACTGTCTCTTTGACTATAATTGTCTCTTTACACTGGTGGAAATGAAAATGTCCCTTCATCGCTCTGGCAGTACATCTGTTGGGCCTGATGATGTGCACTGTGACATGCTGCGCTATCTTTCTCCTGCTTCTCTTGATATTCTTCTAATTGTTTTTAACCACATCTGGCAGGAGAATGTTTTTCCTGATGTCTGGCACCAGGCTATTATTTTACTTTTCTCTAAACCTGGGAAAGATCCCAAGCTCCCTTCAAACTACCATCCAAATAACTTGACAGCAGGACTGGAAAAGCCAACTTCAGGTAACTAACACTGCTGTATGAACTACCCGTTAGTCGTTCTGGCGAGTTGTTATTACAACTTTTCTGCATGTCTTTTAGCACTTTTAATACTTTACTTTTTGATACTTGCCATTAGGACACACAACTCGTAACCAGGACTGGAAAGACCAACTTCAGTTGACTGATGGTGGTTCTTGTACTTACCTGTTAGTCTTCCTGGTGGGTTATGATTATTACCATTCTGCTACAGGAAGTCCTTTACAACTTTGTAGACTGGATGTCAACATTGGTTTTATGCCATTTTCTCTTTTTAATTGTTGTTTTGTTTTTACCTTTGTCTCATTTTACAAATTTTACTCCATTTACTTTACTTTTACCATTTTACAGGACATTTGGCTAATTTTTATTTCAATTTTGCTGTATGTCTTTTAACACTTTTCTTTTTTTTTTTTATAATGGCTGTTATGACAACATAACCCGGAACCAGGACTGGAAAGGCCAACTTCAGGTGACTGGTGGTTCTTTTACTTACCTGTTTGTCTTCCTGGCAGGTTATGATAATTTCCATCTTACTAGGGAAAGTCCTTTAGAACTTTTCTTACTCTGCTTTCTCTCTTAACAATATAGACTAGATGTCAGCATTGGTTTTATGCTTTTTCTGTTTTACAATGATGTTTTGTTTTACCTTCATTTCCTTTTATGTATTTTACTACATTTAATTTATTTTTACTTTTTTTACTGGATGTTTGGCACAGATAGCCTAGCTGCTTTGTGCCATAAAACTCTAAATCAATCAATCAATCATTGTTTGTAACCAGAAGATGCTACTTCTTTACCAGTAACAAAGTAGTAAGATTAAATTTAGATTTAGTAAAGCCCATTTTTTTTTGTGAGATGCTGACTACCAGGAAATAGCTCAGGCCTGTGATCTACAGACAGCAGTTGGTTTAGCCAGAACAAGGGGAGTGGATCTACGATTTTTTCTACCACCACCTCCATTACCTTCTGAGTTTACTAAAGTATGTATTAAAACAGTAACTCATTTACTACAATTTATGTGTTTGGATTATAGTGTTTGTGTGTGTGTGTGTATCCCTTCTCCTAATCAAAATTTTCAACTTTTTTACTGAAAACCAGGAAGAGATTATTTATACTCTTTTTTCTAGTAGCTTCATATTTTAGTCACGCTCTATACTTAAGTTTTTTTTCTATTCTTTTTATTTATTTTTTTACAGCTAGTTAGTCAGGTAATTGGTCCACACATACTGGTTTTGCAGTGTGTATTCAAAACATGGGTAATTTCAATAGTTTTCTCTTTCCTGCTCCAGTTGAATTGTAAGTTAGATATTGATTATTGGGTTATTTTCATAGCAATTTTTGTCAGTTTACGTGTTTGCTATAATTCAGTACTCTGTGGAATTGATAAATTTAGATGGTTTGTTGGTTCGATATTCATAATTATTTGTTAACTAGGTCTGTTCAGATAGCTTATATATAACATCACTGTTACTTTTAGCATATTAATTCATTTTTCCATTTGTATAAATTTCTTTTTGTAATTTATTAACTGTGCTTTTATTCTTGCTTTTCATCAGTTGTAGGATGTTTTTTTCTGCTTTCCTGTGCTACTGATGTGTGTGTTTCTTGTTTACTGGGCTGAGAATTTACTTTAACTCCTTTTCTTATGTTTTTATTTAATACAGAATTTTGAGTCTTTACTAAGTAAAACATTGTTAGGTTTCATTCAGCATCAGTGTACATTTCAATACTCACTCATGCCTCATTTTATTGTGACACTGTAGAATACCTATTTTTGTTAAGATTATTTAAAAATTAAAGCTAAAACTTGCTTATCTTTCTTGAGTTGCCTTTTTTCTGAAATCATATGGTGTATGTTAAACAAAGCTGAAGCTTCTAAAACAAAGATTGAAGAGTAATAGCAAACTGAAGTCAACATGAAACAAAATAACTGGATAAAGATGAAATTCAGATGAGGCTATCAATATATCTGCAAATATGAAAACTATAGAACATAAATATAAGATAGAGAAAATTCAGGTGAAACTCCACTGAAGGTATTTCATTGTGTAGTTGTAAGTCCATAGGTATGCCTTGGAAGTGATATGTAAAAACTGGAACTGTTATCACAGGTTTACAGCATTAAAGTATGTTAAATGTGAAAAGTAATATTCTGAAATGTTCATATTGTTAATACTCCTTCTATTTACACTTGCAAAGCATCCTTGTACACTTGTTGCTTTAGAATCACTACTTAGGTATTTGTATTTAATAAGCAAAGTTATGGAATATTTGCTGCATAAATGTTCTCTGTTGCAAACCTCTTGACAAATTAATCAAAGTCAAGTTAATGAACATTTTTGTTTAATGGTTGTTGCCTGGAAAAGACTTTTATTAAAGAATCAAATTTATGTAGTGAATGTCCAACAACATTCTTTATAAAATCCTTGTGTAGTTTTTTTTACAGAGTTGTTCAATTTAGCATTTTTTGTAGGTTTTTGTGGTTTTGCATTTAATTAACCACACATTAGAATCTTGATACGGAACTTCCAGTCATCTGAGCATTTGTTTGTTTTGTAATGTACTTAAAAATTCACACCAATTACCATCTAAAGGTTGCTGATTTTGAATGCACACGAGTCAGTTAAGTATTTGCTTGGACTGCTTGTATCAGTCTGAGTTGCATGAAAAATATGACAAGTCTTGTTTTTAGTGCCAAAAGTATGTGTATATCTCAATAGTGGCTACAAAAAAAGAAAGTGCATTCTTCTTTCCATTGAAGATAGACTAGAAAGTGTCAAGTGATTGAAAAAGGAGAAAAGTTTTGACCAATTTTAGCAAGAGGCTATTATGCTGAGTAATCAATGTTGAGCTAACAATTGATAGTATCAATTATTAGGCCATTTACATTTTTAAATGTTTATGCTCATTGGTGAAAAGTAATTTATTGAAAGCTTTATGTATAATTAACTCTTAATTAATAAATTTATAGTTTCTGGTAGCATCATTCCATTTTTAAAGACTTGATAAAATGATGTATTAAACATGTTTTTTGTGTGTTTTTTTTAATCTACATTGTTCAGTTTCATTCACCAAAATGAATAATACCTTAGTAAGCTTGTAGAATTGTAGTTACTCTTAATTGAGCAAGGTCCTTGTTGTTGCTTGTAGGTTTCTGCAGCTTTTGCTTTTAAACATTGTAGGAAAGACTGATGCAATGTGCACAGATTTGTGTAGTATTCAAGTTACTGTTCTGTTTTCAAGGTGGCTGTAAAAATTGAGACCCAAGCCAGTTAAATTGTATGATGGAATTCAGGCCCATTTCTCTCATTAGGAAGTTGCTGTATCAGAACTGAGCTATATTTTATTGAATGAAAAATAAGTTTATGAATATACTAGTGAATATGATTTCTGAACCTGTGTGTTTTTGTTGATTTGGCTTTAACTTCCTAAGTAGCTGAAACATCTAACTTTACATCCCAGTCAACCTTACATTATGTTACTTAGTGATGTCCAATAAATTATTTAATCCTTGATATTCATTTATATTACTTTGAAGAAGAGATGCTGAAGAAACTTGTATTGGATAGTGAGAAAGGGAACAAGAAATGCAAGGAGAAAGCAGTGATTAATACAACTGTAGATAATTTACATTTGATTTTTGCAGTGAAGGGACTTTAGCATTTTTGTTTGATCCTCTTTTTGATTAAAAGACTGGTTATGAATAAAAAAGAAATTAATGGTTTCTCACTAACAAGGAGATTGTGACTTCTGTTTAATGGAAAAGTAATTGTGGTCCAATGAGTGAGTATGAAGAATGTGAACCTGCTGTTGGTCCTTCAAATTTTAAAGCACCTAATGCTCAAGGGGTAGCTTTGAAAGGGTGTGGAACTATAATGTGCAGTTTGTGGGTTTGAAGCAACTGTGTGACCTAGCTGCTAAGAAATGATCTGACAGTTTGATATGCTAGACAAGCAGTTTCCATCTCAAACAGGACAATGGCCCATGGATTTGACCACATGAGTAAAACGGTAAGATGTGTATTGTAGCGAAAATATTCTTTTGTATTTACTTTTTTTCTAATACAGCTGAACTAAAAATTTTTTTTTTGTCTTTTTAATACTGAAATCCAGTGAGCCTGTTGTGTGTACCTACTCTTAAATACATGTAAAAATGTATTAAAATTCTTTAGTTATATAAATCTTTCAGTTCTTAGTTAGTTCAAATAATTATCATTTCTGTATCTTCCAATTGTATTAATTGTTTGTACTGAATATTAACAAGATTCCTTTGCACATTACTTACTAAGAAATATGCTACAGATGTATATTCAAAAATTGAACAGTTTTGTCGAGAAAACATTTTAAATATTCATTGTTATTAAGGAATAATCAATATTTTTGCCTCTCTACAACATGCAAATACTATTATTATTATGTTCACAGATGCACTTAACAGTAGGGATAAAATGTTTGAAGAGGAATTAACCTTGTAATTTTTGTCTTCCAGAACAGTGTGGAGTCAGACTTGAGAGTTTTACTTGCATCTTTGCCACAGAGTGGTGTTGGCCTTTGTGTTCAATACTTTACTCAATATGTTGTGAAACCCAAATACTATAAAATGGATTTGGATAGTGTGAGTGTATGATCTAACCAATATTTTATAGAACTAACCTTTTTTGAACTGGAAATCACACATGCAGCCTTATGCAAAATGTTTATTAACAGAGAAATTCCAATTTTCTTTTTGGTCATTAATTACTAATGTTCCCTGAAGCAGTTTACACAAAGAAAAACATGAACAATTTCTGTTGATGCAAAAGCCTTTATTATATTAAGCCTTAGTATTAAGAAAAATAGTTTTAAAACACATTGCCAAGTTCATCTTCTGATTTCTAAGTTTATTCTTCACGCTTGTTTTGTGCTTGGTGCTTCCCATATTCCCTGAGGAATTGAGATATGACTGTTTAAGTAATGATTACAACCTTATAAACAAATAAGTTAGAAACTTTTTAAAACAAAAAATAAAGTGTACTTTGCTACAGTGATAAATGATTTGTCTGAAAAATTCAGCTTTAAAGTGGGTTTAATTTTATTGATTTTTATGGGAGTTTAAGCATCATGTAAAAAGAAAGTAAATAACCGCTATGTTTCTGTTGATCTTGTTGTAGTGTGCAAATTTTTCATTCAATAGTTGGAATGGTTGCTTCTAATAAAGCTTTTTTTTTTAACATAAAATTTCTGTTTTTGAATTATCTTTGTTTATACATGTATTGTCCATGTATAGAGCTTTGTATTATTTATAGCAGACTCAAATATTTAATGCTTGAATTATTGCTTTCAGGGAGGTGAATGGTGTTTTGGTGGAGAGGGATTGGGTGAAGAAGTCCACCAGGCTGGTCAACACACACGAAGAGTTCCTGCAGAAACTGTGGAACGTTTCTGTCTTCAGGCACTTGTGAGTCATTCTACAGTTCCTAGTCACAGAAAAGCCATTGTTCAGAAAGGAGGTTTACAACTAATCCATCGTATTCGTCTCACAAGATCACAGAATCCTGAAATACAGAGTTTGATAGGACAAATTCTTGGGAATCTCTCTTTAGAAAAGGAAATACATAGACATCTTTTAGTTTCAGGTTAGGAATTAATAGATGCTTGTACATTCCTTTGTACTCCTTTTCAGAAAGTTTATTTACTTCATTATACTATGTAAGGAGTTGATCTTATTACTTAGTTTATTATTATCTGTGAGAACTCGTAACATTTTACTTAATTATACCATCAGAGTTGAACAGGCTACTGTGTTTGATTCAGTACATAAGCCATATCTCAGCAAAATGAAAAAAATGAGGTTGTTATTTTATATTCTGGCTTGCCCGTATTAGTGATTTGAGCTCCTAATTTGTACAAAATTCCATACTTAGTATTTTAATATCACAAATATTTAATTTTAGACACCACTGCATTCAACATATCAAAACTCACTAAAATCTGTATGTAAATGTTTTATTTTAATATTTACTTTAAATTAAGAAATTAACTTGCATATAATATTAAATTTGAATTATAATCTACAATTTATAAATTTATAAAATAGTACTTCAATAAAAGTTTGAATGCAAGTCAACAAATGCAGTGGCATGGCCTTTGAACCCTGACTTGTTGTGAAAGGGTTAAACTCGTGTTTTGTATTTGAGGCTTCTTTGGTGTTACTTTTAATATTATAGCAAGAATATAACAGTGTAATTGTACTCTTTAGAAGCTTAAAGTAGTTTGTGGTAAAACAGTCATGAGTATTTTAAACGTATGTCTATTACTGAAACTGAATGAAAATTACTGATAAAATCATAGAGGTACTCCAGAAGTTCTGTATGCACATGGAACAAAAAAAAAATTATTTACAACTGATTTACAACACCTTTCATTTAATTACATGGGTGAAAAGTGATTAAGAAACTACAAGAAAAGTAAATTACTGCATGTAGCTTAATGTATTACCTGCAGTGTCATTATGTGAATGGCTTGAAATGTTTGAAAACAAAACTCAATTTCAATAACATTTTAATAAGAATTAAAACTTATGGAAATTTGGTTATAATATTACTTATAAACTATTATTAAATAAAGGACTGTTTGTATGTGCTTGAACTAAAATATGTTAAATTCTATTTGCACAGTTTCATAAGGCTTTGACTAACATGATAGGGATAATACAGAAATTTTATATAGTGTTAGTTTTGTGTATAATGAAGTAAAAGTTAGTGAACAAAAATGTTGTTTTTCTTATGTGTACATATTGACAGCCATGTGCTTGTAAGTGTGAAAGATGAGTGGAAATGTCAGAAATATACTTAAATATTGAGTACATTTGACCTGGACATAAGTTGCATTGCTAATATAAAACTAGCTGATTTATTAAGGCATGTTGCATATATTTGTCTTGAAACACAAGTATTCTGCACCCTGTTATTTAATCCTGTGGAAAACTAGCACTTGGGTCCACTTGGCCCCTTCTTCACAAATAGTTCTTCCTGTAACTTACAAAATTTCATTTTAATTTTTGCTGTTATTTCCTACAGATGAATGAGCTAAAGTTAATTATATAAATTTACTTTTGCTATAAAGAAATAATTTGTTCTGTGAAAAACTACTGACTTGAGATTCTTGCACCATAACTGGAAAGGTCATTTTATCCAATGAATAGTGATTTAGGAAAGTAATCCCTGACATGTGGTGGTTTTTATGCTGTTCATTATGTTTTAGTTACAGCATTACTTTAGTACAGCATTAGTTTCCAAAGATTATTTCTTTTGTAGGCTGGATTGGTGTATTAGCCTCATGGATTAAATCTCCTAGAATTGAAGTTTCACTTCCAGCAAGCAGAGCATTAGCAAATATGGATAAAGACAAGATTCTTGATGTTTTATATGAGGACCAAGTTTACCTTTTATTCCCACAATTGAGAGAAAAGTATGTTTCTTTTTAAACTAGAAACCTGGTTTAATTGGTGTATCTGTATTCTTTAATCTTTTACCAAAAGAATGCATGTTTATTCCAATTGTAGTTGTGAGTGATTTTTTTTTTAACATTGTAACTAAACTTTAAAAGTTTTATATCATAATCAGATCTTCATACACAAGGAGAAAAAAATTAGTATTAGGCACCTACTTCAGGCTTTGTGATCACTTTACTTTTGCATCTTCCACTGTTTCACAGTGCAGAGCAAGGATTCTGGTATTCCATATCTTGTTTTGCCATCCTAATTTTATGGATAGGACATCTCAAGATTAAATGCATGAATTTTGGCCAAACAAGTATATCATATTATGTATGGTCTTCTACACCTGATTTTCTTTTGAATATCATGGGTAAAGGATTAAAATCTTACTGATACAGAGAAAATTCTCTCCACTCTTGTACATGTAATGTTCCAGTATGGAATGAATGGTTATTGACAAAACTTTGAGAGCCGTGGGTCAGAGATTAAAATTGATCAAATTCTATGGACTTAATCTTGTAGTATGACATTACTGGGGGCATAGATATATCTTGAATGCTTGTTGATAATGTATTTTACAATTATGCTAATCTCAACATTAAAATAGTCTTAAATTTTAATTCTATAACAGCATCTTTGGGCAAGATAATTCTTGACAAAAACTGTTTATCATATAAAGCCTTGTGACCAAAAACTATTTTATTGGTTATTTACTTTTATTTTTATATTTCTATAAACTTAAATTCAGTTGAGTACCAATTTGTAATAATAATTAAAAAAAAATACTTTCCTATCCTGTACAATATGATTTAAAGCTACACCTTGATTATGTAATTGTCTAATGTCAATAACTAGATTAAAAACTACTTGTAGCTCAACACAAGTTTTAGAATTGTTGTTCAAATTTGGTAAAATAGCAATGTTTTTTATATGAAACAGTCAGTGTGATTCTGTATTCAATACAAGGAAAGATGCAAAAAATCCAACTTAATGTGTTATTTAAAGTAATGGATAGAGAAAGGATAAAAATTAAATGTTATTTGTGTCTAAGCTTCAACATTTGATTACTGATAATTATGTATTATACTGTGTGCAAAACTGGTTTTTTTATTTATATAGAAAATAAAGAAACATTTTTTTAGATTTTCAAACTTTCTGTAATATTGATACAAGATTTGTTTATTTAAAATTCAACTTATAGGGCATTTCATTAATATTATACTTATTTATACATTACAATTTTAGATGTGTATGCCATTTATAAGTGATACATAATTTTAGTTCTGCAAATGTGAAGTATATTGTAAAATGTGATTTTATATAATACAGTTCCATACAGTTGAAGTAAGTATTACCTGTCTAGGTCCAAATGCAACTAAAATTTAAACCATCGGTATCACTTTTTAAAGTGTTGTTTATATAAAATAATGTATAAAGATAATTTTCTTTGTCTACAAAGAGAAGTATAACTAACTAAAAAGTAGAGCAAAAAAGTGATATAAATGAAGTGTAAAAATACTGTAAAAAAAGAAATAAGATTTTTAAAATTAATATTTTCAAGTTAAGATAGTTATGTTTTAATTTCACAGAAATAAACAGATTTATGCTGATATTGTCTTTATTCATGGTCTCCTTGGTGGAGCATTTAAGACGTGGCGACAGAATGACAGCAAAAATGTTACTTCTGAGAAAAATCAATCAAAGAAAATCTCTGTAAAATCTGCAGATGATTCTAACACATGGCAACACAAACCTGTTTTTCATGCCAGTTTTGGACTCCTTGATGATGCAATGAATTTTATTGACTACACACAGTGCTGGCCAAAGGTAAAGGTTCCAAAGTATTTTAATGTCTACAGAAGAATTTGAAATGAAGAATTTCAAATTTTATTATTTATTGTTCCTAGTTTCCAACATTGCTATTATCAAAAGTGTGTTTTAGTTTAATTTGTTCTGTAAGTTACAAATCTAACTAATATGTTGTACTGTAAAATTAGTTTGTAAAACAAGTATTAAACCTCTTATAAACTAAGTTAGAAAATTGGAAAATACAACATATCTCAAGTATAAATACATGTTTGTTTATTTGGTGAAAGCATTTGTTCTTTTTCATGGAGATACATTTGTAAGAGTGTTCTCTGTGGGGATGGTAATGAGTCTTTAAATTTACAGTGCTAAAATTTCCTGTTTGATTCCCTTTGGTGGGCATAGCAGATTACTCTGTGCAACTTTGTTATAAAAAACAAAACAAAAAATTTAACAAAAGTGTCAGTAACATCATAGAATACTGTAAATAATTACTTTGCAGGAAAATTTTTAAATGCTTACACTTTTTATGACTTTGTTTATTAAAAGTTTACATTGTGCAAGCTATCTCTTGTTAGTTTTTATTATGTTTTAAAGTTGTGTGTTGAAAAAAATACTTCATATCACTGGTTTGTTTACCTTTGGGAAGATTTATGAAAATAACAGTAATGTGCATTATGAAAGTGTAAATTGTAACTTATTTTAAAATTTAAAACAAGAATAGAGTGAAGTTTTAAATTGCTCCCTAAACCAGTGAGTGAAATTCTGGACACAGGACTGGTTATCCAGAGAATTTCCTCATTCAAGAATCTTGGCAGTTGACTATGTTTCCCACCTGAGTGACTGGCAAGCAAAATGTCCATTAGAAAAGGAAAAGTGAGTTTTGTTTAACAAATCATTTTCTGTGTAAGATGGCTTTAAAGTAATAATCATGAATAAATTGAAGTTATGATAGCTTGGCAGTGATGTTAGTTTTGTTCAGTTATTCTTCGTATATTGAGACTTACTATATTTCTTCAAGACTTTCATGCATGGATTACTATATACCAGAATGATAAGACTACCTTTTCAATTTTACCTGCTTCTACTTTAGGATGTGAACTGATATATTCTAAAAAATATTTACTTTGTGCTATGAATTTATTTATTACTTATTCCATTAAGTTTTTATACTTTCCTGTTCTTAACTTTATGTATAGAATTTATTAAATTTTACTTGGGTTGATTGGTCTTACTGAAATGTGTTATTGACTTGCAGATACTTCCCCTATAAACCATATTTTTCTTTTATAGCATGAATTAACTTTTTTTTTATTGTTGTTGTTGCTATACTTGACTTCAGTGAATATATTCAAAAGTATATTACTAACTCTTGAATCCTATGACTTGACATCTTTGTGTGAGTTCATCAAATATTTCATGAACAGGTAACATGTTCTGTAAAATCATGTAATTTCTTATGATTAAGTTTTTTGGTTTTTCTATATATAACTAAGATGCTCTCTGAACTGTTTATGTATATATAAAGTAACTTGAATATTGATTATTTGATGTTCCTTGCAAGATATTTCAAAATAAACTAAATCATATTACCTCGTGATATCAAAATGAAAACATCATATAACAATTAAACTGTCAAAAACTTATTGAAAATTCTGGCTAGTATTAATAAATGTTTTATATTTGGTCATTTCACAATGCAGCATGAAAGTAGGTTTGAATTAAGAGAAATTTTGTGTGTTTTCTATCCAGCAATAAAACAAGTATTTATCCCATCAAATAGTAATAGATATATATTTTGTAAAATTGTGCAATGTATATTTTTCCTGTTATCAAAATGTTATTACATTACAGTGTTCCCTTGTGTATCGCAGTAGATGCGTTCCAAAACCCCCCGCGAAAGGAGATTTTCCGCGAAGTGGGATCGCCGATTTTTATGTATATATTTATGTGCATTTAGACTTTTAAAACCCTCCCATTACAATATTGTTCATTATTGCTGAAATAATAAGAACAATTATTAAGATATTAAGCCTTAAAATTAAAAATTACATATCTTCAGCAGGTGGTGTCTTTTCGGGGGACACCACTTCCTCTTCTGTGAGAGGTGAATCGGCAATTTCTTCGTCGGTCGTTACAACTTCAGGAACAGTACTTGCCACCGGTACCCTTTCTTTCTTGCTCGGCTGGAAAAACATTATTATTGGCAGTTGTTTTCTCTACCTCTTTAGCCTATCAAAAATCATTTGATAAGGAGTCATCAGTTCTTCTATTTTATTGCAAAATTGTACTGATCGAACCATATCGTTGTCCCATTCCTGTGATCACTCCTTCATTTCGTTAATTAGTTTCATTAGTTTACTAACCACTCTAACGACCATCCACTTTGCTCGATTGTTTCCTCGGCTTCTTTCGGTGTTTCCTCTTCGTCATCTTCCTCGGCAGCAGACTTCGTCAGTGCTTCTAAGTCTTGGTCGGCGAGTGGTTCGGATTCTAAGTCAATCAGTTCATCTATGTCTTCCTTCGTCATATCGGCAAATCCTTTACCTTTGATTAACAAAGCTAATTGCACAGCTTTTTGAACAGCCGAGTGTTGGATTTCTTCAGGTGTGAATCCCTTGTCGTCGTGCACAACCTCAGGCCACAACTTCTTCCAGCTAGCATTAACGGTGCAGGGCTTCATCTCTTGCAATGCCTTATGAACATTTTGAAGACATCTAGCAATGGTGAAAAACTTCCAGTACTCCTTCAGGGTGAATGTGTTGTTTTCGGCTTCGGTGGCATTATCAAGGCTACGTACGAGGTTGGACATGGTAGTCCTTATGTATAAGGCCTTGAAAGCCCTGATAACTCCCTGGTCCATCGGTTGTATAAGAGACGTAGTGATGGCTGGCAGGAATTCAACCCTAACGCCTTCATTCGAAAGATTTCTTGCATGGCCACCAGCGTTATCCAAAAGAAGAAGGACATTGAATGGCAAGCCCTTCTCTAATAAATAAAGCTTAACTAGAGGAATGAAACTCTGATGGAACCAATCAGAGCTCAGAGGCTTCGTTATCCAGGCAGTAGGAGTGTGCATCCAATGGACCTGTAGCAAGTTCATGTTCTTATTCTTTAAAGCTCTCGGGTTTTTAGACTTGTAAATTAATGTCGGCTTCCACATAAAACCAGCAGCATTACCAGTCATTAAGAGGGTGAACCGGTCTTTATGAGCTTTGAAACCAGGGGCTTTTTTCTCATCTTTAAACAGGAACGTTCGGGAAGGCATCCTCTTCCAAAACAGGCCAGTCTCGTCCGTGTTGAATACCTGTTCAGGCCTATATTCCCCTTCAGCTATTATTTCTTTAACAGTGTCCCGAACGTAAGCTTCACCAGCCTCCTTGTTAGCCGAAGCAGCCTCTCCATGTAACGATACGTTTTTCAGGCCATATCGTTGCTGAAATTTCTGAAACCAGCCTTTGCTTGCAGAAAATGGTTTTTTAGGCTGGGAATCACTGGACGTTCCTGGCTGTGGGTTCTCTACGTCTTCTTCATCCTTTTCCGCGAAATTATCATACAGCATCTTAGCCTTCGTTGTGATAATGTTAGTATCCAAGGGAACACCTTTCTTACGGCAATCAGCTATCCATATGGCCAAAGCAGCTTCCATCCGAATGATACTCTTATTACGAGATGTTACAACCCTCTTAGCCGTTGTATTAAAAGTAATAGCAGCAGTCTTCCTAATATTAACTTCGTCCTTCTTGGTGTAGCGAATGGTGGATTCGTTCACTCCGTAATGGCGGGCTATGGATGCATAGGAGTTTTCTTCTTTTACCATATCTAATATCTTCACCTTTTCGGCGATGGTCATCATTTTTCGTGACCGTTTAGGCGTAGAAGCATCCTTAGAAGTATTAGCAAGTTTGGGAGCCATTGCAGGGGCTTTAAACACACACAAAAGTTCAAAGATGCTGCGGTGGATGAAATCACCAATCACAGGCCAGACATGAATATTGACAGCACCAATCACAGGCAACCAAAATGGGTAGCTGTCATTGGCCGTCTTTCATTTCTGCACCAATCATAGCCCGTCTTGCACATCGCTACGCCATGAAGCTGATCTCGCGTAGCCTTCGCAGACGCACAATGCATACATCTGTAGCCTTTCCAGTTGGTTCTGTTTCCATTTTTACGCTGTTATAAACTCAAATATATGTTTATATCTCAAAATATATGTTTTTTTTCTTTACACTATTAATTATTTTTAATATTTTAATGGTATTTAATGCTATATTTTAGATTTAATGTTTATTATTTTATATATACATGTATGTATATATACATATATATATATCCATGTGGGGGTCGGCCTAGCCTGCGAAGTGGTGAAGCCGCAAAAGAGGATCCACGAAGTGGCGAGGGAACACTGTATAGCCTACAGTACTAATTCTGATTGAAGATAAATGTAACCTAACATTTATAAAACTAAATTTGGTTAATTTATTTGTGATTTACCAGTGGTACAGTGATAAGTCTTCAAACTTACAATTCTAAAATCGGGGGTTTGATTCCCTTCAGTGGATACAGAAGATAGTCCCATGTAGCTTTGCTATAAGAAAAACACATTATTTGTGATTGTAATTTTTAATGAATTCAAAAAAGTTGTAGTAATACATTTCCACTTAAATACCTTGTGTATAGTAACTCGCAATGATTTACACTGTTAATTGTTCTAGTTTACATCTTTTGTTCTTTTATTTTATGATTTAATAACAATAGTTTAACCATTTTCATATCCTACCTATTTTGGTTAAAAGTGATGTGACACTTGAGTAAATGAAAGCGAGAGAGAGAGAGAAATTTAATAAAGTGTAAACAAATCTCTATTCCTGTTAACCACCCATTATTAATGCTTTTATTCTTTATGTTTGTAATTAACTGTATATATTAATATATACTTGTGTCAGTATCACTTATCTAAAAATGTTTATAAACACAAGTAAAATCAAACTGTTGTAACAGAGTACTTTTACAGTTGTATCTACTAGAAAATATCACAATAAGCTCTTGAATAGATGGTAAAACTGTTGATTACTTTATAAATGTATTTAAACACGTTTTGTTTTGAATTTAATCATATCCAAATCAAAACAGGCATTCACTGTTAGTGAGAAGTGAAGAGATTCTGAGAAACATGACACTTGCTGGAGTTGGGGATAGGCCATTAGTATGGGTTTCTCATTCAATGGGTGGTATGTAGTTTCAGTTTAAGACTATACTTTGCAAACTTTCAGCTTTTAAGTGTGTTTAATTTTTTTTAATTGAACTGAGTATAAATTGCATTCTAAAATTAATTTCTATTTAGGAATTGCTGTGCTCATAACTTTTGTGATCTTGTATGTAATCATTTTTAAATAACTGATTATCTTCTCATGTGCCTAAGTATGTGAACACAATCATTAGCTAAGAGTTATAACTTTTCTCGCGCATCTACAATGTTGGATTGATTATTTATTTGAACAAGTTTTATTTGTAATCTCTGTTTTGAGTTTATATGGACAAAAGTATTCTGCTGTTACTAGGCTTTGAACTATTAAATGCTTCTAAAAAGTTCTTAAATGCATCTAAGATATTTTAACTATCTTATACATCAGAGCTTGTATATGTCATAGAAAGTCATGAAACTCTAATATTTTATTTTCTAGACCTTGAAAGTCATAAAGAAAGTTTGAATAAAAAGGAAAATTTGTTGCCTAAATTATTTGTAACACACAATTAAAAATACATCTTAAACATTTATTTTCAAGCCACTGACTTTTCATTTTATTAAAACATTTCAAGTATGTTAATAATGCATTTGTATATAAACAAAACAATTCATTTATTCACACCAGTGCAGCTGTGTTGATCATGTGCATTTTGTGTGCAAGACAACTTATCTAATCAGTACAGTGGACCCATCAGAAGCCATAAATGAATTCTTGATACTTTTTTTAATCTTGTATACTTTTGCAGCATGTAAAAGTTACAAGATTTAAAATTTTTGTTAATCTAGGAAACAAATCAGGGCTAAATATTTCTCCAAATAAGTGTTCAAGAGGTACAAGAATAATTGGAAGATTTAGTAAATATGGGAATAATTTTGGATCATGGAAAGAGGGAAGGAAAAAGGAGAGGGATAAGGAAACAAATTGTAGACTGACAGTTAAAAGTTTTTTGCTGAAGCCATGCCACTACAGTGATGTTG
Organism: Carcinoscorpius rotundicauda; assembly: GCA_011833715.1. NCBI lineage: Eukaryota > Metazoa > Arthropoda > Merostomata > Xiphosura > Limulidae > Carcinoscorpius > Carcinoscorpius rotundicauda. The sequence goes on from CM022393.1 coordinate 34,919,804, forward strand.
TCAAACAGTCAGATGTAGTGAATAACTAGTTAACCAAATATGTAAGCAGCTTGATTGATATATTTTTGGAAGAATAGTTAACCTTAAAGGAAATTAAAACATTTTTTTGAAATGTAGGTTTATAAACTGTGAGATACTAACAACAGCTGAAAGTTAAATTTAACAATTCTTTTTTAATGTATAGATATGTAAAATACGTATGTGTTCATAAATAAGGAGAGTGATCTTCTGCATTATACTGGACACCTATTTGAATAATTTATAGTCAGAATATATTCCAATAGAATATGTGTATTGTCTTATCATTGACTTTTAGTGTTTTTGTAATATTTCAAACCAATAGTTAGGAAGCAAACTTGGTAGATTTGAATGAATGTAAATCTAAAAAAGATAAGTGAAATGAGCAGTTTTCCTAGTATTGTTCACAAGGTAAACTGGGACTTGAAGTTGACAGAAGCTGATAAGGTTCTACTTGCACTTTGAAATTAAGGTTTTTTTTTCGTGAGAAATGTGGTTGCAGAAACTGAAATCACAATATGAATTCATTTTTTATCATAATTTTGGATCACAACAATCTCATTGAATTGTATACTTCTAAAATCTCCTGATGCAATTCCAGCGGATTGTTTTCCTTTTTTGTCATGATTATTGGAGCTAACAGCCATTGATAATGGAGTATATGTTTCCAAAAATGTGTGGTTTGAGAATGACCTAATCATTCTCTGCAGAAGGTTGTGAGAAAGGAAGTTGCAATGTCAGGCAGTAGTGTATAATAATGGCCCTTACATAAAGCATGATTAATGATGAAGGAAGTCATTCCAAGGGCATTACAGGGACTAAAAATCGTTTTTATAATTTAGTGGTTAATCTCAGTAGAACTTGTTGTTTCATGGCTTTACTGTAGTTGAATTATCTGTACTTTACCAATAAAGCATAGTTATTCTGGTAATCTTGGTTAAAACTGATGTATGTATGAAATTCTTAATCATTATATTAATGGTAATTTGGAAATAATTTTTGTTGTTTTTTTCCCTCAGGTTTGTTGGTTAAGCAAATGTTACTTCTAGCTGCAAAGAGTGATGATCCTAGTCTGAAAAGCATCTTAAAAAATACAGTTGGTGTTGTATTCTTCAGTGTTCCACACAAAGGAACTGATATGGCTAGTCTCAAACCCAGTGTCCAGTTTTTATTTTTGCCATCTGTTGAAGTGCAAGAACTGAAGAAAAGTAAGAATTAAATATTTTATTATCGTTTACAGTTTTTTGCTAATTAAGCTATAAGGTGTTTCTTGTCATTATCATCACTGAACTTTTATATGCTACACATATGCCCATAAGTAATGCAGCTGGAGTAAGTATAAATTTTCAAGCCCTTTCTGGACCACTGAGCATCCATCTTGTGTTGAGAGCATATCAAATTGAAATAAAAAATTTAATTCTAATTATTTGAACAAGTTTTTACTTAGAAATATAAAGTCAATATATTATCATCTTTTTCTATTTATTTAGTCATTTATGAATATAAACAAACAAAATTCCATTTTTATTTCCGTGCAGCTCTAAGTAATCCTGTCAGATACACTTATAAATTTGTTTAAAATCTTCTGCTTATCCCAGAGTTTAGGATTATAGTTCCTGAGAAACTCTCCAACTTTGAAAGTATAATTATTGATGTTTTGTTTCTTATGATTTTTCTTCTCTGTTTGAGGTTTTATTGTTATATCCCTTCATTTCCACCATGATGTCAACACACTCTTTTAACAATAGATACAGAATAAAAAAAACTGTTTAAGTCAATAGAAACAATAAAAAAAATCAAACTAAATTTATCTGAATTTCTTTCTAAATTATATGGGTTTTTCATTGAGCTTTGTTTTTTATTTTGTTTGATTGATTGCAACCAGAAATGTGATCTGAGACTAAAATTTATATATGGTCATATTTTGATGCAATTTTATCTTTAATATCTTGATCAATAAGTTTCATCATTAGTCTAATAAATTTGTTCATGAAGTGTTAGGATTTGAAATTACTGTAGATAGAGTGACAAATAATTTTTATTAAAAAATTCAACACCCTTTTACATTTGACTAACTTACCTTCCATATCCCATGTCAGTTTCTACCTCTCTGATTTCACATCAAAGCATTTGCACTCCACAATAAAAGTAATAGTATTTTGTTGAAATTGCTTTATTTAATAATCTGATAGCAAAAAAGCTCTCAATACCCACAAACCTATTTTTGTTACAGTATTTTATTATAAATGTTGTAGAATCAAAGCTGTATTACCAAGAACTTGACTGTTGCTGTATCATGCTGTTGTATTATCTTCAGGTTATAGCACAAATTAAGTGTTGCTTTGTTCCTCTGGCTTTTCTTCAACTTGATAAACATAATTTTGTTTCTAATTCCATACTTTTATTTCTTTTAGCTATATTTTCTTCTCCCAACCTTAGGTAATACTTCTGTACTTCTATCCTGGCTCAATGATGTGTAACAGAATCAGCATTAGTAAAGTATACTCTTTACTTGGGTACTCTTTGGCTTCCATAATGTTCTCAATTTCCAGAATATTCTTTGGAAAGAGCACTAAAAATGTAAATGGAGCTCTACAACTTTCATGCACATTTCATGGAAATGTGTGTTTCGTAAGTATAAAACAGGATTGAATGCAAATGCACTTGAGGTGGTATAAGTAAATATAAACAGGAATAGGAATATTTATAACACAAATGTGGAGTTGGAATGATACAGACTTATAGTAGTTGCAAAGGGTTACAATAATTATAATGAAAATGTAGTGCGTCACAACCATTCTGGTTCAACGTTTGCAGAAAAATAAAAATTTGAAATAGATAGTGTAAGTACACACCAGGTGATAAACTGAGGTTAGATCGTCATAGATCTTATAATCATCATGGCTATATTATTTTATGGCTTTAGACTTGAATAAAATACTGTTTAGATATTTGTTGTGAGACTTCAGTAAATGTCAAAATTGTATTTAATCTAAGATTTTCAAAATAAGAAATACTGGCTTGTTAGTAGAAGTTGTAGTAGTTATTTAGTGGACATAGGTTAAATAATGTTCATTAATTGAAACAATTTTAGAACTTTTAATGTTTTGTTTTTAATAATGATAATAAATAAATAGAAAAATTTACACAGGGTGAAGTTTTACAAAGTTACATGTACGATTTCACTATTTCAACATGGGCTTGGTTGAATCAGTCAAGTTTATGACCCCAAATTAACCCTCTCAGTTTCCATACAACTTCTTATATGTTTTGTATATCTTCATAGAATTTTATAAGCTTTCAGAAGTTAAGAGTCATTTATAGCCTAAATATCAGAAGTTTTAATGAAGAATTTTCACTAAATATATCTCCATTAATATATGGAGTCATTGTTTTCACTGCTTCAAGAGCAAATTAATTTTCATGTTAAGATTAAAAATACTTTTCTTTATCTGAAAAATGTCAAATTTCAGCTGTATGATTTCTAAAACCATTTAAATAAATTTCAAGCATTTTTAATAACACTTTTCTTATTTTTATAGGTTATTTTTATATCCTAACTCAGTCAGCTCATAATCACCAAAAAATTGAAATAAATCTAAGTGACTTTTTTAGAATGATTTCATACTAGAATGATTCAGAATGATTTCATGAAACTACGATTGTTTATCTTAAATTGCTTTAAACTTGCAACAATATGTATCTGTATATTTAAATTTTATTGTTTTATTGCCCTTTGAACAGTACCTAAAACTTGCACCATAAGATTTCATAATCTCTTGGTGAATATGTAACACCAAGTTGCTTTATTGAATTAAATAATGTATGGACTACTTGTGAGTATACCTCATGAAAACTTGTTTATTTTATTCTCTCTAACCTTATCTCTTTTCAAAAGTTCCTAATTTTTGTTCTATATTATTTTATAAGAAATAAATAATACACACAAAAAACAAGAAGTGTGCACGTGGTCTTTTTTTTTGCTGTCACCTGTTCATGGCATTTAACCCTACTTTTTTTATACTAATAAAGTTTTAATTGGAAACAAAACAGACAATTCTATATTCTGGAAAGAACCCAGGATAATACATCATTTGATAGATTAAAACCTAAGCTTTTAATCAGTTAAACAATAATAAACATAAGAGAGAATTGTTAGCAATTTCTGAAAAACAAGGATGTGACACATGGACATGGCCTCATTTTTTATTTTATGACTGTGTAACTAATTGAAAACTGTAAAATTGTACTTTGCCTGAGCAATAAAACTATTACAGGGATTAATTTACATTAAATTTCATCCTTCCTTATTGATATTTATTTCAATATTTTCAGTAAGTAGTTCATTGTTTATAACTTAGTTTAGTATACTTTATGGGAAGTTGTTAATTTATTTCTTGCAGCTAGATTAAAGAAGAGGATGCCTAGAGAGAGAGAGATAATATCACAATTCTCATACTAAGGGAAATTGAGGATTTGCCTTATAAAATTAAGACCTTGAAACATATATAATGCTAAACTTTAGGCCCCCCAGTGGCTCAGCGGTATGTCTGCAGACTTGCACGCTAAAATTCGGGTTTCGATACTCATGGTGGGCAGAGCACAGATAGCCCATTGTGTAGCTTTGTGCTTAATTCACAAACAACAACAACAAGCTAAACTTTAGATTATTAGTTACGTTTCATGCAATACTTCTTTGTGTACCGTGATAAGAAAGCGGCTTAATTCAGTTTGGAATGTAACTCGTTAAAACCTTGTAACATGCTCATAAAAGATGCCCATAGCAAACATTTTAAGTTTACTAAGCACCTTAAATTTTTTAAGCCAAAACAAAACACATTAAAATTAAACAAAATGTGCTGCATTTTTAAAAAGGATCCCAGGATACAAGCTACAATGTGGGATATAAAGTGTATCCTAGGTTTTGGAGGTGACTGAAGAAGTAGGACCCATATTGTAGTGAAGATACACTGTCTAGCAGTTTTAACTTGCAATTAACTAGTCTTGCATAAGAACATTAGAAATTAGGAGAGTGAGATGTGGGTACTTGAGCCCACATTTGTATCACCCTTTACTGCCTGCAAACACTTGTGGGAAGTTGAATGCTCTTCCAAATTAAAATAAGAATAAGAAAAAGATTTTAAAAAATGAAAAAAAGGTACTACCATTTGGGAGTAAGTAAGATGAAACTTACCTCTTGAAGTTAGCATTTCCTGTCCCCAGTAATGGTAGAGGCACAAATTAATTTAACACGACATTGAGCCATATCAATATTCTAAGTTTACTGTAACTGTTGTGGTTACAGTTTGTGGTTTAAGTTGTACATCTGCATAAAGTAATGACAAGTTCTTAAATGACTTTATTTTTAACTTCTAATATCATTGTCATAATTAATCAGACGTTAGGATTTGCTGTTTATAATGCAGTCCTTTCTCATGACTTTGTTTACTTATTTAATTTCATTTAAATGCAATTATTTAATTCACTAAAATTTATTCAATGTACATGAACAGTCACTGTCACACCTTTCACTGCATTGTTCAAGCTTTATGAAATTAAGCATAATAGCCTTAAATTGTGACATATTAAATTAAAACTATAATTTAGACTAACAAACTTGTTATAGTAATTATATTGTTACAAATGCAAAAGATGTCTTGCATGTCCTGCTTTAAATACTTTTCACCCTATTACTTGCACTAATTCATGGCTTAAAACATTTATGGTTTTAATATAATTAATCAAAGGTTGGGATTTGCTCTTTTTAATGCAGTCCTTCCTCATAATTTTGTTTACTTATTTAACTTTGTTTAAATGTGGTAATTTAATTTCACTGTACATTCTTTGTTTATTTATTTGTAGATAGTCCTCAACTCTTGAAACTTCATGAAGATTTCTCAAAGCTTGCAGAAGAGAGAAAAATTGCTTGTCTGAGTTTTGGAGAAACTAAAAAGACTAGGTTGGGATTACGTTGGAGCAAAGTTTTGGTACCAGTAGAGGGTGCAGGTAAGTTTCATTTTCTATTCTTTAATGTTTTAGTATATGATGTGCCTTATTAATATCCAGGCTCATATGCAAACATGTTTGTGTGTGTGTGTGTGTGAGAGAGAGAGAGAGAGAGATCAAAAGCCAACACATATTGTGTTAAACACAATCAGCATGCTAATGCTACAAGGGGTATGGGGGCATGCCCCAGGAAATTTGTAAAAAAATATATGCTATGATATAAAATTTGGAAGTATTTGTGCAGGAAATAGAACATAAATAATTGCATGGCTGTTAACATTAAATCCACAAACATCTAATGACAAGAAATTACATCTGTTGTAACACTGCATAGAGGGCTAAGACTTAAATTAGTGTAATATATATATTTTATTACAGTAAGGTACAGTACTATCTGTGTGCTGCATAGTTATTAATTATTAAATAATCACTAATTAAAATAACTGTACAACAATAATATATCAGATATTTCAATAAGACTATCATTTATATACATGTATGGACTACTGAAATAACAAGTTAACATGCTTCGTTCTTCTGAGATGCTTTTCTTTAAACAACTTGCATACACTTTCAATGGTTGATAGCAGTATCATAATGACTGTATTAAAAGTAGAACACTAAAGTGTTGTTTTTTAAGTTTGTACATCTCAGGTAATTATTCAATTGCCAGAGAACAGGTGGCAAATATTCACATGAACTAATTAGCAGTGTGATAGTTTTGGTACATTCAAAGCATGCTTTTAAGCAGTCGGTGAGTGTCTGAAACCTGTCCTGGAGAGATATAAAAAGCCATTTTGTTTTTCAGTGATAAAGTTCTTCATTAGAAGTATTAGAATATAGTAAATCTTTCTTGTAAATCTATAAGTGTCTGATACAAGAGACTGGAAAATTCTTGCAAGTTTTGATAGCATAAGTTTCTGAATTGATGCTGTTTGCTTTACATGTGCAACAAACCTGAAAAAAAGAAATACTGATAATGAGGTCAAGAAAAGGAATGATTACTGTATTTTCAAAGTAATATTTCATGGAAGTATATTCTTCCTTTGCATGTTGGGCTTGTGGTTCACTAACTCATATGCTAACATTTGTTAGATTTTTTCAATATTTATGCTGTGCATGAATACAAGTGTGAATATTCATCTATATTTATTCTTAGTGAAGTCGGTTCTTTACAGATTCATTTTTTTAAGGAAACACCAGAAATAAAAATCTTCCTGAGTGATATCATATCTGAAAATCTAAATCTTAAAATTTATTGTCTTTATTACATTGTCTCCATGTAAATAGATCCAGGTTTTGGACAGTTCATCACAGTGGATGCCAGCCACTTAGACACCTGTAAGCCTGAAAGTCGTGATTCACCAACCTATATCTTGCTGGTAGAGTTTCTTCACAATTATCTGCCTCACACATTGTTGGAACAACTATTTGTAGAGCCTGTTCCATCTCCAAAAGAATTAGAAACAATGGTGATTATGGGATTAGTCCAGTAATGCTTTCAATAAACAGCCTGTGGTTCAACTATAAAATAGTAACTGTACTGCCTCAAGCGAAATAAATTTCAAACTCCTGTATTCAGTAAATTTATACTATCATATATGGATAATCCAATTGACAATAGTATAAAATATATATATATATATATATATATATATCTGTTATTTTTGTGTTTTGGTTGTTTTATATAGTATTCATAGTTTGTGTGTCTAGGTGATTCACAGTTTTTATGAAAGGTGGTAAAATGATCATGTGATTTTTTTATCATTCTCTGTAACAAAAATGGAAATAAGTAATTTCTGAACTGTCAGTTGTGGATGACATTTTGGTTTGTTATACCACCTATATGTCATATGCAACAACAAAATATTAAGATTCAAGAAAAGGAAATTAACCAGAAATGGTATATTTGTAAATAATTGCCAATCATTTTAGAGTTGTGTTTAAAAACATAGTTGACAAAAACAAAAGTTTAAGCCAGTGTATTTATGATCCACTTTTAATAGTCATATGAACTCAGTAAATCAGTCACCCTTACAATTTGACTGAAGCAACATACTTAACTATTACTTAATGATGGAACTTTTTCAAAATATTGTATCCAACTCGTGGGCTTTTAAACCATGTAGTGAAGGAATGGGGAAAATAAATAAATGAAATAGGACATGTAACAGAATCATAATTTCTTTATAAAAAATTTATTAGTTTAAAAGAAATGGACAGCAGAGGTCATTTTTTAGTTTAAGAAAGCATCAAAATGCTAGAGAAGCTCAGGTAGTTTTATTCAAGTGTCAAGAACAAGTTGAACTCATTATTAAACTATGGTTCAATAAAACTTTATAGAATAGAGACAATGATGTGGTAGTTTATTACAATTTAGTCCAGATCAGGTGACACAGGATTAGTGTCGCTCATCATCATTATAATTTTACTGTTTATAGAACTGGTGACTGAACTTAACCTCCAAAAATCAGATTTTCAGACAAACTGAAACTCAAGTCTGAAAAAAAAAGTAACTATTTTCATTAGTGCAGGACATGAATTGTTACATATTTTCTAGAACGGGTTGTTTACAATTTAAACTTGAATTGCCAGACTGAATTTTATTAGGTTTAGCTTGGATTGTTCTACTAAAAATTAAATTTCATCTTCTTTGTTTTATTACCATACATTGCACTTTTCAGTAGTGGCAGATGAACAAAGTAAAAATTTGCCATGTTTGTTAGGATGTGCAGATAAATATTTGCTAAATTGTTTCATGTTTTCATTAAATATCTAATTAATGCTAAATACATAATTCTATTTTCTGAAAGCTTCAGAGCTCTAAAAGATTTATGAAATACAGATGAAAATTACATTTCAGTGATGTTGAGAAACCCACTTGTTGAGTGCCAAACCAACATTTGGCAAAAACTAGTAACAAAATATGACATTCCAGTTAATACCAAATTTATTCAAAAACCAGGCACAAAACTGAAATCTATACTATGTAAGAACTACACTGACAAACACCACATCAACATTATTTATAAAATACAATGTGATAACTTTCACAACTTCTATATTGGAGAAACAAGTTGAAAAATGGAAACCAGATTCAAAGAACATAAAAAGTCACCTTCACACGTTTTTGAACACTGTAAGTCAAATAAACACAACATAACCATAGAAAACACTCAAATACTAAATAAAGAAACAAACATAAACAAAATTAAAGCCTTACTTATACAACTTGAACCCAAAATAAACCAATATAAAGGAATGCTATTATACCTATATTAATATTATAGATAAAATTATATATTCAAACATCTAACACTTCCCTCTACATTGCAACACTCAGTTACACAACCCCTTCCAAACATGTGGTCAGCTTCTAGTCAGTTACCTCTTTCTTTGTGAACCTGACAATGACTGAAGAAGGTCGAAACATTGTTTGCTCTTCTGCGTAAAATATTTTCTCAACCCAACCGAGCTGTTTTTGCATATAAAATGAAAATTAGATTTGAAAGTTAATTACCTAGAATTCTGTGATTTAGTGCAAATTTTGAATTATTCAATGTAGTTTCTATCAAATTATGTGTTTAAATGTTGTTGTTACAACTTGTGTTCAGTAACCTTAAGCCTTTGATATTCAAGCAACAATGTTTATGCTCTGTGTTGTGAAAAATGTTTGTAATAATCAATACTGATACTTTATAGTGATTTGTATTGATCCCTCTGGATGTATCACATCTTTCAGTAAATTATAAGTATGAATTGATTCTTATCCTTTTTATTTAAATTGAAAACAAAACTCTGAATTTTTAATACCTTTCTAGCATGTTGTATTTATTGAAAAGATTTATTTTTGTACTTGGTAATACTGTAAATACATTCAGCTTGCTAAAAATATATGGCACAGAACAGTTATTCTCCTCTTAGTTGTACTTTTTTGCCTTTAAATTTTGCATGCCATCAACTTTGTGAAACTTCCACATAAAATTCATGTGAAAACTTACTTATTTTTGGTGAGTGATGACATATCATATATTAATACTCCACCAATAGGAATGTGACATACTTCTTTGTACAAATGATCATTTTACATTCATTTGTAAATATCCTCATTATTTTTAGCACAGTTGTGCTTAGACTTGATTATATTTGCTAAGACTTGTTGAAGTCTATTGCAGCAACTTTCTATTTTAAACCTTTCAGTTTGAATTCACACACTGATGTGAACTCTTTCTCCTTGCAGATACTGTTTAGTTGTAATTAAGTATTCCTTATGTACACATGGTAGATAATTCTTTGATATCTTTCCTTTTTATCTTCCATACACAGACATTTCACATTTAGTTTTTTTAATACCCCTTCAGTGTACATGTAAGAGATAATACTTCACTATAATTTATTATTATTTTACTTTAACAATGATGTTTCGAATTTGTTCAGTACTCCTTATTTCTTCTTAATGATCGATGTTTTGTTGTTTTACAACATAACGTGTACCTATTAGTGGTAATGTTTAATTGCTCGTCATTACTCTTTGACAGGTTATATAAAGACAGTAATGTTTTATTATGATGCATTACTTCTTACCATGTACACTTTGTTCTGGACATATGACATTCAAATGCACTCCTAGCTTATTATGTTCTGGAAGCACTGTGCATCAATGTGGGCTGTCTTTTCAACAAGACCACATCCTGCCCACTGATTGGTTCCTTACCCAGTGGCCTCCCATGTGCCTTTCTCACTGTTCCCCCTCCTTTTGTTGCCTTTCCACGTCTGTCTGTAATTACTTCCTCTTTTCTTGTTTACTGTGCCTCAGTTCTCAGCCAAACCTGTCTATACTTTCAGTCTGCTTTTTTCCATATATTTTATGATTCATGTTCTCCTTTCCATATCCTCCATCAGGTCCTTGCTCAGTTCAAGGATGCACATCATTTCCTCAACCTTTTGCATTTCCTGATTTTACAGTTTCTTTTCTTCTGTACTTATTTTCTGCCTTCCGTTCTTTCTATATTCACTAGTTCTCCCATCTTCTTATTGCCCAGTTGAATTATTATTGTGGTTCTCCATGCTCTTACCAAGGTCCCTATCGAACATCTAGCAAATAGCTGTTGTACACATATCTGTGCCCATGTTTCCTTATGCTTCATCATTAACACACTTCCCTTCTTTATTCTTTCCAGTCTTTCTTTCCATTATATTCTATAGCAGGGAAAAAAAGAGGTCCCATATGACCCTCCTTCAGTTTTTCTTGTTGGTGTTATTTTTGTTTTCACAGACACATTTGTCCTGTCTAGATTGGTCATTGTTTTTTCATACTCATCCTCTTTGTGGTTCTTCTTGCTATCCTTTTGCAACTGTGACACCTCCTTTATCTGGGACTTGCCCAATAATGGATTTGTTCCACCAGCTCATGCATCTTGTATATATGTCCCTCTGATGGCAGATGTTTGTATGCTCTCTTGAGTTTCATTTGTTGAGCTTTCCCCCTCTTTTCTCTGAACTAACATATGAACAACCCAGAATTATTTCTCTGATATTTAACTATCTCTACTTTTTGGCTATCTTGTCTCCTGTAGCATACAAACTTCCACTAATGTCCATTCTTCAATTAATCCTAAACTTGTAACAGATGTGAGTCTTCATTTACTTATTCCTTTCCTTCCTCCTCACTTTCCTGGTGCAATATTAAATGAAATTTTTCCTATGTTAATATAATTTCAGCATTTGTACAAGGAGCTACTTTACACTCCTACTGATGGAAAGTTTTACTGCATTATACATCATATCACACAGTATCATATATTCATGTGTTTTCACCTTTTTCTGTGGAAGTTTCTTAAGGTTGACAGCATGCAGTTCTCTGAGGCAAAGTAATGTCTTCAAGAGGAAAATAACTAATCTGTGCATGGTAGTATCTACTAGAAATTCATTTGCAAGGAAAGCGTTAACCTTATTAATTTAGTCAAAGACAACATGCAATTTTAGTTTAAATAAAATGATCTTCCACTTAAATATAGTAATTGAACAAAATTTGCAACATAGTATGTTTAGTTACAAATTAGAAATTGCACTATTTAACAAAATTGAAACATCTTGTAGTTTTGGAACAACGTTTTTGCCACATTGCTTACTAGATAATTTATAAGGCTCACACTGAAGTAGTTGTTATTACTGAGACATACATTCAGTCATGCAGAATGTACCATGCGAAGAGTGGATGCAAAGGGACAATACATGTTTTAGGAATATATGATGATAAAGTAAGGATAAACCTCAACAAAATAAAATGTACAAAAGATGGGATCATTTGCACCAACTGCTATCAAAAATAATATTCAAATGTTTTGTACCATATGATCCCCATCCAACTGACAATTGGAAAAGTTACCCAAACTATATTTTAGGTACATCCACAATCAAACCATATTGTATGAACCCAAAGCTTTTTAGGCTGAATATTGTATTAATGGGCAGCAGTCCTAAGGAATATGTTGTACACTCCAAAAGTGCTTGGGATTTTTGTTGGTTTTTTTTGTAGGTGTTATCTGATCAGAGTCAGCTGCAAAAGACATCTAGACACAAAAAACATATGTACAGGATTTCATGTTACTAACTGTAACAGAATAGCTGTGATAACAAGTGCATTAGCAAAAAGACCAATTGTAATTCTGAGAAGTTTCAAAAGCTAACTGATGGTAAATACTTTTACTTTGGTTGGACTTGGAAGTCTTTGTTTGATGACCTGTCTTTTAGGATATATCTGAAACTTCCCAAGTATGAATTCCAGATGCAAAATTATAGTGTGCACAACCATTTACGGTTCATTAAATTGTGTTAATTATTAACCAGAAGTCTTTCTTGACAGATTAAAGCTAGAAATTAATGAAATAAGTTCAACAATTGATTTGTTGGTACAAATATAACAAATTATCTACATTTACTATTGGTGTTTGTATCCTCTGCTGCGTATGTTGTATTGGCTTTTGCTCAATGGATGAAATGTAGTGATAACTCTTCATTATATTCTAAAGTGATGTTGAAAATATCTACCTCTGGGTACAATTATGGCATACCTATTGTGAATAATAGATTTATAGATGCATTAAATCTCTTTCACAAAATGTTTTGTGAAAAGCTCACAAGTCATTTATTCTACAAAAGGGGTGAAATCAAAGACCTACCAAGGAATCTTGAATTTCAATATTTTTTTGAAAAATGCAGTGTCATAAAAATGTCTACTTGGGTAAAATAGTAGATGCTACTTATAAACCTACAGTTTTCTTTTATTGAGAAGTGTTGGTGACTGTTAGCCTACTTTAAAATAGTTGATTCTGCTGTTGCACAATGCATGTTTGAACTTTGGAAGCAGCTAGACAAATTGTAAAATTCAATGACTGTTGTTTGGCTGTGAATATTATTTTACCCACCATACTGCTTAAATGGATCAATAAATGCAGCCTGGCTACCTAAGGAATGAATATTGGATGTAAAAGTCTTATTAATGCTATAAGGGTAACTACCAATTTTGGTTTCACTTCTTTGAGTCAAGTGGTCAATCCTTTCTTGGCTACACCTTTTTTCTCACCTAAAGTGTGTCTGGTAAGATAAATTTTTAACAGTGAGTCTAATTGTAGAAGAAGCAATGCTTAGCCTTGCATAAAAGATTATTCTGATTTTTTTGTCCAAAAAAAATATTTACAGTGCCAATAATAAGGAACTACTTTTTAATCTACAGAATGCGTTACTTACAAATATTCTTATAAGTTCAATTAGTTTGAATTGTGCATCAAAAACAGGTCAAGCAGATGATTAGTTGAAGCAGCAGAGACAGAGGCTCAAACTTCTAGTTAGAGAAAAAAGTTAAGCAGAACAGCAAACTCTTGAGGCCTTCATTGATCCAGTGGTAGGAAGGTTATCCAATGGAAAATAAATGCATTTGTAACAGATATAGCCATTGAGGATATTCTCCCTTTTATATGTTTTGAATTGTAAGCTTTGAAAAATCTTATTTAAATAAAAGTTTTCACTAAGAAAGCCCTAATATGTACAATTAATGACAAATTCGTCCAAAACAAAGATGAACTAAAAAAAAAATACTTAGCCTTGCAACCACAGACAACTTTTGGAGCTGCCTCAAAATATCTCTCATTCTATGGATAATACAAGTTGTTGCTCTTTCTGAAATTTAAAACATTTAATAACAGAATGAGACTTGAAAAAAAGCTTCAGCATAGCATAATGTATGATTTTGCATTCATTAATTTAGTTTGCTTTTACAGATTTTGTCTGGAAGTGACTATGCATTAGACTGGCCCAGAAAAGCCTGAAGAAGGCAGTGTTTGCTTGCCACTAATCTCTCATTGGCCAACACATATCTGACTTGTCAAGGTACTGGAAGCAGCAATTTATGATTATTACACATACCATAGAGAGAGACGATCACTCAAGGCAGAAGCCAAAAAAGTACTCAACATTCAGCGCCTCACCATTTTGAAAAATGGAATTGAATACGTGATTTCATCTTTTTAAGTATAATAGGGATTGTTATATCTTCAATGCTGTGTTAAGAGAAATGTTAAAGTAAAAAATTACACTTGGCTTTCAAGAATTGATTATCAGTGTATGATAACTTAAATGTAAGCCAAATAGTTTGCTTCTTTTCAGTTTTAAGTAACATTCACTTTTCAATGAGCTAATTATCTAGAACTTCATATGTCATGCATCTGATGTATAAACTTTTGTTTTCTTTTAATCATTTCTCAAAAGTGAAGCCATTGAATGCTGGTTTAACAAAAACTTCCTTTATTTTTACATATCTGCAGCAGAATATTCTAGTTTTTTTAATTCTGTCAGAGATAATAGACATATATGTACTTGACAGTAATTAATAGAGGTCGAGAACAACTACTCTGATATTTTGATGATTTTTGTTTCGCAAGGTAGTAAGAAAATTTTCTTGTTTTAACAATAATATACACAATTCTCGAACTAACTTCTTTTACATTTATTTTAAAAAATTGGAATTAAAGAACTTTGATAAAGAGTTGGCAAACAATGAGTGATGAGTATAATAAAATGATTCAGTTTTGGGGCAATATGCTATATATTTCAACAGAACATTAGTTTGTCTTCATCAGATATTAAATGTGTGACATGAATTCACCAAAAGTAATAATTTTACCATGTCTAAAAATTGTTGTTTGTTTGCCAACTGATTATTATATTATCATAATGCGCTTTCTTACTTAAGTTCAGAACTTTGAAAGAGAGGTGAAATGACGCAGTTGCGGAGTTCACTTAAATGTCTGTTTTTAAAATAGAAAGTAACTTATATTCAGCAAAACTGTACTAGATCATAATCATTACATGTTAGTTACACTAATTTCTAATTTCAAACGTATAAATCATTTCTAAGTACTGATACAGCAAAGCTTAGCTGCTGTTGGAAAAAAGATTAAGTTGAAAAAATACTGTTAAGTCTAGTGATTAATTGTAAGATGTTACGGAGTTTTTTTCTGTATTTCTATATTAATTTTTTAAAACCTCTACACGACTATCTATTATGAATACTGAATTCAATGGCATCCTTAAATAAAAGCTTAGGATTTCCGGAGAGTCTCATAAACTTACAACCCAGCTAGATCAAGTTCTTCACAAAACTTCTGTAATTGTGGAATATTGGAATTATTTTCTTTTAATAATGACACAGTTTCTATTAAATATATTGAAAAAATCTGAACCAACAAAATGATAAAGTGTTATAATTAACTTCTTAACAAATCTTTCTTAAATCAAAACTTGAAACGAATTCAGGTTTCATATTAAAGAAGACAGACTGTTTGTTCTTGGTACTAATAGTACTTGACCAGTCAAGTATTTGATTTCTATTCATTAATTTAACAGTCGTACTTAAGCCGTGATTAAATTATATTAATACTGAACATAGAATGACTGATTTATAGACTTTATACCTATGTGACATTTTCTGGTTTGCTAAATGACAATTAGTCGCCAACAGACACGTGATTATACCCTGATCCAGTTTATTTTAACATAGTTATGGGTGGCATTCCCGAAGTTTTTATACTATTTTTTCTTCACGGTTTCTGTAATTATTGCTTTATATTTATCTATATATGTACATATTCTTTAAAATTGAGAATATGCGATATTCCCGCAAAGTAGTCTTCCCTTAAAATGGTGGGATTTATATTTAGTAAGTGAAACCTACTTACGTTTCACTCGAACACAACTAAATAAAACCAAAACAACGTGTTTTAGAAGTAAATAATAATGATCAAATTATGGCACGTACACGATATAACAAGACAAAAACATTTTAAAAGCAAAACTAATAGTTTTGTAATTTGGTAAGTGGTTGGTTGATTTAGTATTTTATGGCACAAAGCAGCTAGGCTATTTGTAACTATTGTTGTATATCTGAATACAATATTCACATGAAAAATATAAACTTTGCTTTTAAACATGCTTAATCCTAAGTCCACAAGAACGCTCTAGAATATGCGTAAGTGTATACTTTCCTGATTTTCGCTTTAAGGTTACTTACTATGTCTACTGTAACAAAAATACGTAAGTTTTCAGCGGTGGTCTGCAAGATGCAAGCCAACTTTAGAATCTTATTACCTTTGGTGATATACACTGCTGGCCAAATCTTTCGAAGCTCTACTCAAATAAGTGGTTGAGTCTAACAACGCAAAATGCTTATTTTTTTCTTTATGCTCCTTGGCCTTAAAATTTTGGCCAGCAGTGTACGTTGCATTGTTGAACAAATTGTTCCTTGACATCATACAATAATGAAACTCTGGCTTATATGCACTGTGTAAAAAAACAAAAAAAAAAAAAAACTTTTTTATTACGCGATATGCAACCCCCAACTTTTAGAAGTTTTCATTTTCTATACATGTAGATTTGCAATAGGGGTCACGATTTTCCCGTTTGTACTCCGTTTCCTGTCACATTTGAATGTTACAAAACGATTAACAGCATCAGAAATAGTTCTATATTACTAGCTTACAAGTATCTATCGAGTGTTCAAGCGAGAAACTGTCATTTAAGAATAAACGTGGAAATATTTTGTCGAAGTGGTGCTATTTGTCATGAATACATCATCCGCAGATTTAATTGTTTTGCACGAATTACAAAGTTACAAAGCGATCAATAGCATCATTACCATTAATTTGCACGTTTCTCACCAATAGCTTAGTAAATGTCATTTGTCTTTGGACAAGAAAAAAAAAAAGAATTCAACAGAGATTATCTACAAGGCTGCAAATCGATCATCGACACCATTCACTCCTATCCCTCCAACTGGCTGGCACTACAAGTGCGCTTTAGCGTCACGGCTAATCTACTAGTATAAATTACGACAAAAAGAATAAATTTCAATACGATAGTATCGCACAATTAAAAGACACCCTTGTAATTCTTTGATTTAAAAGTGATTTGATACACATTTTCACCTGAACTAATTTTTAATATTATTCTTATAATCAACAGATACGTTTATGTTGTTGCTGTTTACAAAACTTCATAAAAATACCATTACTTTTTTTTTCGAAATCAATTTTGTGCAAATCCTTGTAAAACTTTTGAGATAAAACGTAGACAGTTTATGCTAAAAATTAAAATTCACAATTGATAGTTGAGAATATGGATAAAGAAGTATTAAAGTCTCAGAAATAAAAACCTCAAAGGTCCGGCATAAGCAAGTGATTAAGGGGTGCGACTCGTAATCTGAGGGTCGCGGGTTCGCATCCCAGTCGCACTAAACATGCTCGTATTTTCAGCTGTGGGGACGTTATAATGTGTCGGTAAATCCCACTATTCGTTGGTAAAAAAGTAACCCAAGAGTTGGCGGTAGGTGGTGATGACTAGCTGTCTTCTCTCTAGTCTTACACTGCTAAATTAGGGACGGCTAGCGCAGATAGCCCTCGAGTAGCTTTGCGCGAAATTCAAAAACAAACAAAAAACCTAAATGTGAAGAGACTGGCTACGCAACACAAATGATGTGATTGGGTTACTTTTTGGACAATTTGCACTAAAATCGTTTAAAGTCACTTTGGCATTACTACAGTTCACTTTTAAGATTGTTGTTGTTGTTTAGAATTAAGCACAAAGCTGCACAATGGGCTATCTGTGCTCTGCCCACCACGGGTATTGAAACCCGGATTTAAGCGTGTAAGTCCACAGACATACCGCTGAGCCACTGGGGGGCCACTTCTAAGAAGGAAAGTTTTTATTAATATTTGTTCTGTATTACTATACTTCGTTCTGAGGAGAAAAAGAGTGTTTTGTGTCACTACAGTTAATCTCTGAGATGGAAAAGCGTTGTTTTTGTTTTATATTACTGCAGTTAGTTTCGAAAAGAACAAGAACAAGAGAAAGAAGTGTTTTTCCTTTTGTATTACTACGGTTAGTTCCTGAGAGGAACGAGTGTTTCTATTTTGCATTACTACATTTAGTTTCCAAGAAGAACAAATGATTTTGTTTCGTCTTACTACAGTTAGTTTATAAGAGGGATTGGCGTTGATTTTCGTTAGGTATTAATACAGTTAGTTAGTTTTTATTTTGTCTTCTTACAGTTTGTTACTAAGAAGAAGTTTTCTTTTGAGTAACTACAGTTAGTTTCTATAAGGGCCAAAAGTTTCTGCTTTGTATTGCTACAGTTGTTTCTAAGAAGATCAAATATTTTTTGTGTTTCTACAGTTAGTTTCTTTGAGGAACAAGTGTTTTTGTTTTGTATTGCTGCAGTTAGTTTCTGAGAAAAACAAGTACTTGTGTTTTGTATTAATACAATTAATTTCGAAGAGGAAGAAGCATTCATTTTTTTAATCTATTATAGCAGTTAGTTTATAAGAGAAACAAATGCTTTTATTTTGTGTTACATTATTTACGTTATAAGAGAAACTAGTGTTTCTCTTTTTTATTACAACAGTAAGTTTCTAATAAGACTAAGTGTGTTTTATTTGTATTTTTACAGTTTTTTCTAAAAGGATAACTTTTTTTAATTCGTATTATTACATATAAGTTGGAGGAGAACAAAGGTTTTTGTCTTATTCCAATCAGGTTGCCCGTTGGTATAACGGTAAGTCTACGGTTTTATAACGCTAAAATCAGCGGTTCGATTCAGCACATAGCCCAATGTGCTAAACTACACACACTACATTTATTTGCAAAGATGAATAAGCGTTGATTTTCGTTATATATTAGTACAGTCATTTTATAAAAGAAACAAGTGTTTAAGTGTTCCTATAGTTATTTTCTATAAGTAAGAAATGTATTTTTGTTTTTCCGTTAGTTTCTAAGAAAATAATTTTTTTCCTCTTCCTTCAGTTAGTTTTTATGAGGGACAAGTGTTTTTGTTTTGTGTTACTACATTTAGATTCAAAGAAAAATAAGATTTTTGTTTTACTATAGTTAGTTTCTAATAAGAAGAAGTGTTTTTGTCTGTTTAACTCCAGTTAATTTTTATGAATGACGTTTTTGTTTTGTATTACTACAGCAATTTTATAAGAGGAGAAAGTGTTACTATTTTGTGCTACTGCAATTAGTTTCTTAGAGATATAAGCGTTGATTTTCATATTTATGAATACAGTAAGTTTCTAAGAGGAACGAGTCGTTTTGTTTTATATTAATAGAGTTTTTTCTATAAGGTACAACTGTTTTTGTTTTGTACACTGCAGTTAGTTTTTAAGAACAAGTATTTTCCTTTTGTATTACTACAGCAATTTTCTAAGAGAACAAAGATTTTGGTTTTGTGTTACTACAATTAGTTTAAAAGAGGGAAAAGCGTTTATTTTCGTTTTCCATTAATACAGTTAGTTTCTAATGGGAACAAGTGTTTTCTGTGTTTCTACAGTTAGTTTACATCAATAACTACATTCATTTTCGTAGAGTAACAAGCTCTTTGTTTTGCCCTACTACACTTAGTTTGTAAAAGAACGAGTGTTTTAATAATCTAGTTTGTAAAAGGAACAAGTGTTTTCTGTAACTACAGTTAGTTTCTAAGAGGAAGTAGTAATTTTTTGTTAATATAATTAGTTTCTAAGAGGGATAAGCGTTGATTTTCATTATGTATTGATACAGTTTCTTTTTAAGATAAACACGTGCTTTTGTTTTACGTCAATACAGTTTGTTTGCAAAAAGTATAACTGTTTTTGTTTCGTAAGCTCCAGTTAGTTTCTAAGAGAAACAAGTGTTTCTGTTTTGTATTACTACAGTTAGTTTGTATGAATAATGTGTTGTTTTTTTAATACAGCTATTTTCTAAGGGGAAAAAGAGGAATAATCGTTGATTTTTGTTATTTACTATTACAGTAACAAGTAAAGTAGCAAGTTTTATATGCAAAAAACGGCTCTTTTGGGCTCAGAAAACACTTCAAATAGAAGAGCGAACCTATTTGAAGTGTTTTCTGAGCCCAAAAGAGCCGTTTTTTGCATATAAAATTCTCAACAAGTGGGTTTCTCGACATCACTGATTAAAGTAGCAAGTGTTTTTTTTTCATTTTTTTAGTTTCTGTCAGTGTACTTCTTTTCCCGTAGGTAGTTTCTAAAAGGAACAAGTGTTTTGTTTCTTTTACTCCAGTTAGTTTCTATGAAAATATGTTTTTGATTTTTATTATTACTCACAATTCTAAGAGTACAAACTGTGTTTTTGGTGTTGCAGTTAGTTTTTAATAAGCGTTGATTTTCGTTTTATAAGAATACAGCTAAATTCTAAGAGGAACTAGTGTTTTTCTTATGTTTTACTACATTTGTTTTTATGACGGCTATGAGTTTTTTTTTGTATTACTACAGTTTTCTCTAAGAGGAATAAGTTTTTTGGGGGTCTACAGTTTGTTTCTATGAGGAACAAGTCTTTATGTTTTGTGTTACTACATTCAGTTTCGAAGATAAATAACTATTTTTCTTTTATGTTACTACAGTTAGTTTTCAAGCGAAAAAGTTATGTTTTGTATTACTACGGTTGAATTGTAATAGTAACAGACTTTTTGTTTTACTTTAGTTATTTTGTAAGAGAAATAAGTTTTTTTGTGTGTGTTACTACGGTTAGTTTCTTTAATTTCTAAGAGGAACAGGTGTTTCTGGTTTTTTTACTCTAGTTAGTTTTTGCGAAGGACATGTTTTTGATTTGTATTTCTATAGCCAGGAAAAAGTTCTTCTTTTGCATAACTAAAATTATTTTCAAAGAGTTGTAAGTGTTAATTTTTTGTTATGTATTGTACAAATAGGAACAAGTGTTGTTCGTGCTTCTACAGTTGGTTTCTGTGAGGAACAAGAGTTTTTGTTTTGTGTTTGTTGCTACATTCAGTTTTTAAGAGGAACAAATATGTTGTTTTAAGTTACTAGAATTAGTTTATAAAAGGAAAAAGCTATATTTTGTATAACTACAGTTTGTTTGTAAGAGAAGCAAGTAGTGAATTTTGTTTTACTAGAGTGCGTTTGTATGAGTAACAAGTATTGTTTTTGTTTTTACAGTTAGTTTATAAGAAGAACTGGTGTTTTTGTTTTGTGTTACTATAATTATTTTCTGAAAGGAATAAGCGTTGATTTTTGTTATGTACTAATACAGTTTGTCTGTAAGAGAAACAAGTGTTTTTATTTTCTGTTGATAAAGTTATTTTCCTAAAGAAACAAATGTTTTTGTGTTTTTCAGTTATTTTCTAAAAAAAAGCCTTTTTGTTTTATTTTACTAAAGTTAGTTTCTAAGAGTTTTTTTGTGTATCTATGGTTAGTTTATACGAAGAAAATGTTTTTTATTACTATATTTATTTTCGAAGAGAAAAAGTGTTTTCTTTTGTATTACTACACTTAGTTTTTAAAAAGAACAATTATTTTTTTCTACAGTTAGATTGTAAGAGAAATAGGTGTATTTGTTTTGAATTACTACAGTTAGTTTCAATGAGGATCAAGTATTTTTACTTTGTGTTACAACAGTTAATTTTTAAGCGGAAGTAATGTACTGCCTCCCCCAGTGGCTCAGCGGTATGTCTGCAGACTTACACGCTAAAATCCGGCTTTCGATACCCGTGGTGGGTAGAACACAGATAGCCCATTGAGTAGCTTTGTGCTTAATTCAAAACAACAATAACAAGTAATATATTTCTGCAGTTAATTTCTAAGAGAAACAAGTGTTTTTGTGTTGTTTTACAATGTTAGTTTTTAAGAGGCATGAGTGTATTAGTATCGTATTGCTACAGTTACTTTCTTTAAGGACTTGGATTTTTGTTTCATTTTACTACATTTACTTTCGAACATAAGAAAGTCTTTGTCTTACTACAGTAAATTTCCAAGATGAACAAGTTTTTGTACTGTTTTACTCTATTTAGTTTTTAAGAAGGTCTTGTATTTTTATTTGTATCACTGCACTACTGTTTTTAGTTGATCTATAATACATTTAGTATCTAAAAGGAACAAGTATTTTTCTTTTGTATTACTACTGTGAGTTTTTGAAGGGAAAAATATTTTATTTTATGTTCACAAAGTTGGTTTCTTAATGAAACAGTTGTTTTTCTTTTGTATTCTTACAGTTGGTTTCTAATGAAAATGTGTTTTGTTTTCCGTTCCTAAAATTAATTTCTAAGAAGATCAAGTGTTTTTATATTCTTTTACTCTAGTTCGTTGCCATGAAGGATATGAGATTTTGCTTTATATTACTACACCTAGTTTTTCCGAATTATAATTGTTTTTGTTTTATGTTACTACATTACTACAGTTAATTTAAAAAAACAAGCATCTTCATGTTGTATTATAATGTTAGTTTCTAATAGTCACAAGTGTTTTTGTTTTTATTACTACAGTTAGTTTCGATGAACTTGTCTTTTCGTTCGTATCGCCACATAAAAAGTAACTTCAGTAATACAAACCAAATAGACTTTTGACTCCTTGAAACTACCATTATAAAACAAAACACAAACGCTTGTTTCTCTAAGAAACTAACTTTAAGAACAGAAACTAAAACACTTGTTCCTGTAATAAACTAATTGTATAATACAAAACAAAAACGGTTGTTCCTCTTAGAAATTAATTGAAGTAAGACAAAACAATAACACATGTTCTTTACAGAAACTAACTGTAGATGCACAAAAAACATTCATTTCTCTTATAAACAGTCGTAGCAATACAAATAAAAATTTCTTGGCCCTCATAGAAACTAACTGTAGTTACACGAAAACAAAGCACTTGTTCCTCTTAGAAACTAGCTGCAGGAAGACAAAACCAAACATTTTTGTTTCTTAGAAACTAATTGTAAAAGCATGCAAAACACACTCATTTCTCTAAGAAACTAACTTTAAGAACAAAATAAAACAGTTCCTCTCAGAAACTATTGACTTTAATTGTGAACCTGACGATGACCGAAGAAGGTCGAAACGTTGTTCGATCTTCTATGTAAATTATTTTCTCAACCCAAACGAGCTGTTTTTGCATATATATTTGTTTTTATCAAAAAGTAACAGTAGCATGCAAAAGAAAAACAGTTGTACTTCTTACGAACAAACTGTAATAATATATATTGAAAATTAATGCTTATCACTCTGAGAAATTAATTGTAGTAACACAAAATAAATAATTATACCTCATAGAAAAGAAGTGTAGTGAATAAAATAAGACACTCGTTCTTTTTACGAATAAACTTTATTCATACAAAACTTTTCCTTTAAAAACTAATTGTACTAACTTAAGACAAAAATAATTGTTCCTCTTCAAAATGGAATGTACTAGAGGGATTTGTATTATTGTTTCGTGTTGTTAAGTTTAGTTTAGAAGAGAACAGAGGTTTTCCTTTTGTTTGACTATAATTAGTGTCTAATAGGAATAAGTTTTTGCTCTGTGTTACTGCATTCATTTTCGAAGACGAAGTACTTTATAATGTTTAATCGAGTTTGTTTCTATGAAGGGTATGTGTTTTTGTTTTGTATTACTATATCTAGTTTCTAAGATGTATAATTGTTTTTCTTTTGAGTAACTACAGTTGGTTTCTAAGAGGAATAAGTTTTTTTTCTTTTGTATTACTACAGTTAGTTTTTGAAAGAAAAAAAATTGTGTCCTTAAAGTTAGTTTCTTGGCGAAACGGGTGTTTTAATTTTGTCTACTTATAGTTAGTTTCTAATAAAGCAAAAGCTTTGTTTTGCGCTACTATAGTTGGTTTCTAAGAGGAAGAAATTTTTGTTTTTATGTAGAAGCAGTTTGTTTCTATGAGGTCCAAGAGGTTTTCTTTTGCATTACTACAGTTGTTTATAAGAAAAACAATTTTTCAATGTGACTGAATAAAATATGATTAAAAAACTGCACGGTGACTTTCTGAACATCCTGTTTATTGTTGCAGTTAGTTTCTATAAAGGAGGTGTTTTTCAATGTATTTTTATAGCTAGTCCAAAGAAGTAAATGCGTTAGATCCCACGAGAAACAAGTTTTAGTTTATTTTCCTACAATTAGTTTCTAAGAAGAACTACTGTTTATCTTTTGTGTTACCATAATTAATTTCTAGGAGGCAGGGGCATAGATCCTGGGGGGATGGAGATACATTCCCCCTTAATTTTAGGAGGGGGTATGGTGCATACAATCATCCCCTCTACAGTTCGGTTTGTTTGTTTGTTTTTCAATTTCGCAATTAGACCTGTGTTTGTGGCTCTCATTAATCCATGAAATTTCAGATTATCACCGCCCTATAGTAAAGTGCTAGTGCTTTATGGTAAAAGAACAATATATTCTCTTATCATAGATAGTAAAAAAAATAGTATTTGTGTAATTAGAACAGAAAAGGAGCTATTTTAACGGCCTGAAGTCTCTACTCGAATTGTATTCTTAGTTTTTGTTCAGGTATTTTTATTTAATAGACGTGCTTATAGACATTTTATCACAACGTGTTTGCCTTTTGATGAGCTTTAACAGGAATATAACATATTTGTGATTGTTTAAGTATTTTTCGAGAAACTTGCAATTACTTGTGTTGTAACTAACACACATTATTGTCCCAGCGATGCCCAAATAGTCACTGTGATATTCGCGCGTTCGACTTAAATACATTGTACAGGTTAGTCCTACTTCAATTCTGTTCAATCTTTGTTTGTTGTACGTTAGAGTTTTTTAATAAAGACTGTATTTTAGCCTGTTGAGTCATCTTGGAAACACATTCCAATTATGACAATCAAGTGTCTGAAACTTTCCGATATTAGATAGTTCTCCGAGCCAGTTACTAGTACTACAAGTGACAATGCAGATGCAGATAATCCAACAACCTCAAGCAAAGAAATAGAAACTTGCCATACAAAAGAAATACCATGTTCATCACAGGACAAATCTGAAAATGCTTGTGCAACTGTTGCACATCATGAACCACCAGATAGTTATGAAACAAGTTTCAGCAGTAATGAAAAGTCTGTCACTTCACAGATACAGTGTCTAAAGCCATATCATCCAGACGCACAACTAATACCATAACAGAAAGCAAAATTTTAAAATATCAACTTCAAGGGCAAGGCCCCCCCAGTGGCTCAGCGGTATGTCTGCGGACTTACACGCTAAAATCCTGGTTTCGATACCCGTGGTGGGCAGAGCACAGATAGCCCATTGTGCAGCTTTGTGCTTAATTCTAAACAACAACAACAAAAATCAAGGGCAAGTGGTTTGATGAGTTCCCATGGCTGCACTTCGACAATCAGACTCAAAAAGTCATATGCTTTCATTGTGCCAAGGCGAAAAATAGGGGCCTTTTTACAGGGAAATTGGAAAGACCAGTGGAGTATACCTTCATATCCACCGGTTTTTGCAACTGGAAAAAGGCAAACAGAGAAATTCAACAAACACCAATCTTCCTCTCAGCACAGATTCGCTATATATATAGAATGTTCACTTGATGTAACTCCAGTGAGTGTCCAGCTACATGGTGGAAAAAAGAAGCAGCAGGAAGAATGCAAAAGAAGTCCAGCCAAAATATTCAGAAGTTTACGTTTCTTGCTGTGTCAAGGTTTAGCATTACGTGGACATACTGGTACAGAGGGAAACTTCCTGCAGTTAATGAGGCTCCTGGAAGAGTAAGATCCTGAGTTGACGGCCTACTTGTCAAAGAAAACCACATTCACATCACCCCAGGCTCAGAATGAAATAATGGAGATGTTCATCCATCAAATATTGAGGAATATAGCACACGAAGTGCAGCAAAGTAAAATCTTTGCATTAATGGTTGATGGCACTCAAAATGTTACAGGTGACGAACAGGAAGCAATATGTGTACGATACGTAGATGAGAACCTTGACGTCCATGAGACATTTCTTGGTTTGTACAGTGTTTCCAATACAAATGATGAAACCATATCCTCGACTATACTTGATGTACTGACTAGACTCAATTTACCACTGTTAGGATTAAGAACACAAACTTATGATAGAGGCGCTGATGGTGCGTGCAGTGGATGCCAGGCAAAAGCAAAAGAAAAGCAACCGTCAACTTTGTTTTTTCACTGCGGAGCACACAAAGCTAGTTTAATAATGCAACATGCAGTTGAAGCTTGTGAATGTGTTCCAGATTCTATCCAGTGGGTACATGAATTTTGTGTCTTGCTTCAGAGGTCAGGAAAATACAAGACAATCTTTGAAAATATTGTGTCGTCAGACAGCCACAATGGTCAAGTTAAATACATCTGCTCACTGTGTCCAACACGCTGGTTGTGCTGCCTATCTGCAATTACATGTGCTAATGATCACTACAGTGAGATTGTTGATTCTTTGTCTGAATTAGCAAATGAAAAATCAGATGTGGCAGTGAAAGAACGAGGTCTGCTGAACAGATTTGACAAAGGAGAGACAGTTTTAGGATTTTTGATGGCTCAGCATCCATTAGCTGCATTAGAGGAACTAAACCGTGCATTCCAAGCAAAATCAGCGACAATTTCTGGCATGATTAAAGCATTTGCAATGACAGTTGAGCAATTGCGAGTATTGCGAACAAAGGAAAATTACAACAAGATATTTGATTAAGCTGAGAAAAAGGTAACTTCCCTAGATCTGGTGCCTATTGAACTACCACGCATTCGCAGACCCCTAGAAAGATCACAGGTGATGGCTCAGCACACCATTCTGCAACAGCTAGAGATTACTATAGAAGCCAATATTTTGAATTTGTGGACACAGTCAAAGAACATCTGACCACTAGATTCGATGCAGACAACAATGACTTGAGGCAATATCTTGCACTTTAGAACATGATCACATCTGGCCAAATTGACAACTTGGTTATAAACTTCTATCTAGAAATCTCTGCACAAAAGCTCGAGTTTCAGTTGTCCATGTTTAAAGGAACAAGAAAAGCAGTATCTCTAATAGGTGCGAAGGATGCTTACTGTAAAATGCATGAAACAAGCCATCAGATGTTTAGTGAAGTGTTTCTTCTCATAAAAATTTTGCTTGTATGTCCAGTATCCAGCTGCGAATGTGAATGCAGCTTTTCTGCATTAAGACGGTTGAAGACGTTGTTAAGGTTAACTATGTCTCAGTACTGCCTCAACCAATTTGCAAATTGAACAGTGCACATAAGTGGTTGCAAAAATCATCCCTTCCCATCGAATGTAAAAAATCTACGCCCCTGCTAGGAGGGATAAGAGTTAATTTTCGTTATGTATTAATACAGTTATTTTTAAGAGGAATAAGGGTTTTTAATGTTCCTACAATTGTTTCTAAAAGGAACAATTTTTGTGTGTGTTTCAACAGGTGCTTTCTTTAAGGAACTAGTATTTTTGTTTTGTGTTGCTACATTCAGTTTCGGCGAGAAAAAAGTAATGTTTTGTATAGTACAGTTAGTTACTAAGAGGAATAAGTTTGTATTCTGTATTTTTACACACAATTATAAACAGCTATGTATCGATCAAAGCTTCTTTTGATAACCTAGAATATACAACAGGTTAATGTGAGCTCGTGGCATCATCACGTGCTCTTACATGTTAGCAGTGTTTCCGCTTTGAGACTGTTACTACAGAAACCACTTGTGTAGATTTATATAAATATCCAAGCCAAGCCATATATGAACAAATACTTTTGACTTGTGGTTTCTGGACTAACTGTCTTCGATCTGGAATTTACAAATTAAATCAAAGGCAGCGAATCAAAGGATCTCATCGTTACTTCTTGGGCTACTGTAATTAAATAATGTAACGTCGAAATAAGGCTGATGGGTCATCGGTCGAAGGGTTTTAACGTAATATTAGTTAACACAATATGACTGATAATTTTTACTAATGTGTACAAATTGCCAATAACAGCATTTGACTGTATAATTATTATATTATTTTTACTTGAAACGCCAATACGACAAGCAGAAAAATATTTGTTAAAATATACTTTAAAATCCATTGAAATACGGTAGCAAGTTAGAAATTACGCTTTTAAAAATATTCATGCAAAGCTAGGTACGGACTATGTATTCTAAAGACAACTGATATGGGTATTAAAATGTTAATTACAACAAAGTACAGAACAACGTTTCGACTTTTTTAGGTCATCTTCAGGTTAATAAAGAGAGTTTGCAACCGGCAATTCCTGGGCACGTCTTAGGATCGGGAGCGTGAACGAGACTGTAGAGACAGTTAGATGTTAAGTAACTAATTACCATAGGTATAAAGGTGTCCTTTTATATTATTTTGAATTTTGGTGTCAGTAGATGTTTGTGTTTGTTTTCCCTACTTATTGTATTTGGTTTTTTTTCGTGGTTGTGTTGGGCGTATTTGATTTGCAGTGTTCAAAAATATGTAAAGTTTTTTTTTTGTTTGTTTTTCTCTTGTCTTCTTCCAATTTGTCTAGTTTCCATTTTTTAGCTTGTTTCTTAGAGAAAGAAGCCGTAGCAATTGTGGCATTGTATTTTGTAAATAATGTTAGTGTTATGTTTGTCAGCATAGTTTTACATTGTATGGGATGGCTGGGCATGGGCAGGTGGTTAAGACGTCCACTCATAATCTGAGGGTCGCGGATTCGCATCTCCGCCATATCAAACATGCTCGCCTTTTCGGCCGTGGAGACGGTATAATGTGCGTCCAATTCCACTATTCGTTGGTAAAAGAGTAGCCCAAGATTTGGCGGTGGGTGGTGATGACTAACTTCCTTCCCTCTAGTCTTACACTCCAAATTTAGGGATGGCTAAAGTAGATAGCCCTCGCGTAGCTTTGCGAGAATATCAAAACAAACCATAGTATGGAGCGTAGTTTTGTACCTGGTTTTTGAAAGAATTTATTGTATACTGGAATGTTATGTTTTGTTGAAAGTCTTTCCAAATGCTGGTTATTTTATCGTTAATATCGAAAATATATGGTATGCAAAGTTCTATAGTTAGTTGTTTCATTGAATTTATTATTGTTTGTTTGTTATTAACTGTATTTTTAGTCTGGGTGCGTATACGTGTGTGTATAATTTTTCAACGGTTTTTGAAGAACATTTGTTGTTGACGTTCATGAAGTGCTGTTTTATTTCTTTGATTTTATCATTAATTATATCGGTTAGGTATAGTTTTATGGTTTTGTTCATTTGGTCTCTTTAATATGTTGAGTTTTTGTTTTGTTTCATGTGCTGAGTCCCAGGGAATGTATAGGTAATATTTCTGTGGATTTTTGTTTTCAACTGTTTATCTGTTCTTGTAATCTTAAGGTTTCGAAATGTTATTTGGTTAGTTTTCTTGTGTTCACAGATGAATTTTATTGTTGAGGTGTATGGAGTTAACGTGGTTGAAAAACATAAGTGTGTGTTCTGTAGATGAGAGTCCAGTATGTGTATGATCAACATATCTGTACCAGTATTATGATGGGTGTAAGTCTGATTTGACCGCTGGAGATTCAATATCTGTGACGAAAATGTTGGCTAGAATTGGTTTTCCCCGGTTTGACAATATTTAAGCCATTTATATGCAAGTAATTTTGGTCAATGAACATAAAGTTTGATGTGGTGGTACTGAATGCTAAGAGTTGCCAACTGTTTGCTAGGATATGTATTGATAGGTTGGGGTCTTCGATATAAAGTTCTAAACCTACCTTACAAGCTTCAGTAGTTGGGACTTCTGTGAAGAAAGAAATTACATTAAAACTGGTGATTAACGTTTTATGGTTTAGTTGATCAAGAATAGATTTAAAGTTAAAAGAGTCTTTGAAAATGGAGTCTGCTAATGTTACATATTTAAAAAATACCCAAGTTATATATTTAAGAAAATTATAATTTAATGATTCATAGGTCGACATTATGGTTCATATTGAATAATCTAGTTTGCGAAGTTTGTGGGTGCTGTTTAGTTATACTGTTCGTGAATCGCTCTTGCGTATGTAGAAATAAAAATTTTTCTTAAATTGTGTTGTTTTTTTCATGTGTAGCAGCATTTTGTTAAGGTAGTTTTCATGTAATTTTGTTCGATGTGTATGTTTTGGCTTAAATTTGTTTGTACCTGACAATGTGTTATTCATTTTAGAATGTACTCATTCGTGTTTATTATTATAATTGCATTGTCTTTTTTCTGATTTAAGAATTTTGATGTTGTCCTCTTTTAGATTGTTTACAGAATTAAACTGTTTTTAGTATATTCGAAAAATTAATAACATCTTATCAGATACAAAGAAATTTAAGTAAATACACACAAATTCAACAAAACAAAACAAAAAATTGTCTCTCATAGAAATAAGCTCTAGTAAAGCAAAACAGATATTACTAGTGCCTTGTAAATACTAACTGTAGTATTACAAGACAAAAGCACTTGTCTCTCATAGAAAGTAACTGTAGTAATGCAAAACACTTTTCCTTCTTAGAAACTTACTGTAGTAATACAAAACAAAAACACCTTTCTTAGAAACTAATTGTAATAGCATAAAATAAGAATACTCGCTCCTCTTAGAAACTAACTGTAATAATACAAAAGGAAAAACAATTGTCCCTCTTGGAAACTAATTGTAGTAATACCAAACAAAAGCACTTGTCTCTCATTGAAAGTAACTGCAGTAACAATAAACAAAAGCAATTCTCCCTCATAGAAACTCACTGCAATAGCAGAACACGAAAACACTCGCTTCTCTTAGAAACCGACTGCAGTGATGCAAAATGAAAGATAACACTTGTCCCTCTTAGACTCACTGTAGTAACACTGAATACTATTTGTTTCTTTTAGAAACTAACTGCATTAGCATCAAACAATAATTAAAAAAAAACTTTCTTTCTTAAAATGAGTTACCATTATTTTAGTGCAAATTTTCCACAAAGTAAACCAATCACATCATTTGAATTACAGAACCAGTCTCTTCACAACTAGGTTTTCACTTCTAAGACTTTGATAATTCTTTCACCATGTTTCATTCTCTACCAATCAGGAGAGAGTAAATGTAGTTGTGAGGTTGCACAGGTTTTGTAAAAAACAAAAAACTTAGCTGTTTGTATCAGAATAATATTAATAGTTAGTGTAGATAAAAACGTGAATCAAATGGCTCTTAAATCAAGTATCTTTTAATGGTGTGATACCGTCTTATAGAAATTAATTTTGTTACAAAAGATACACTTTATCTAACAATACAACATATATATATGTATGACCTTCCGAACTTGATAGCTTAAAATTTATGTTTTGGCAAGAAGAAAGCCTGATACAGCCAACTGAAGGACAAATCAATGTATGCAATTGCTGATGGTTATAATTAGGTATTTGACTGCTGTGTTATTAGGTAGTGTAGAAATAGCCATGTACAATTAAAGATAATATAAACAGAAAACTTTATATATCGTCATTTCTTCTAGGAACGAAGCTGTACTACGTAGTACTACCTTGATATTCTGGTATTGTA
This sequence comes from Carcinoscorpius rotundicauda, assembly GCA_011833715.1. Taxonomy (NCBI): domain Eukaryota; kingdom Metazoa; phylum Arthropoda; class Merostomata; order Xiphosura; family Limulidae; genus Carcinoscorpius; species Carcinoscorpius rotundicauda. The sequence goes on from CM022393.1 coordinate 34,951,641, forward strand.
AATGAATAATGAAGTTTAACGTAATGTTATAAACTGAAATTAAATACTTCATAAACACGTTGACCTTTCTTATTTTTCTATCTCTTGTTGTTATCATTATAGTAGCAACATTCAATGTTTGGCGAGTCTGAGTCTATCATTTTCATTACAACTTATTTATTCATATTTTCTTGCAGCAATTTAGCCCCCAAAAGAATAACAATAGAAGACAACTCCGTGATGCAGCCAAAGTCATATTCAGTAACCATTACCCTTAATTCAAGTCCTAGTAAAAGACTGGCCCACCAGCAGGAATTTTGGATGAAAGAAGGCTCCACCTTAAAGAATAGAAAAGGAAGTGTTGAAACTAACTCGTTTCATTAGTAACCATTATGTACTTTGAAAAAGTCTAGTCAGTAGACTCACCACAATTTTTGGACTACTCTTCTCGAATATCGGGATATGAATGTCGCTTTCATAATGCACCCAGTTTTTCGATGTGTGGAGCACGTTTTGTCAACAAAGGGACAAATATCGCGAATCACTGGATTTAATGTCTGGCATGTTAATTATTAGTCTACACTAGGCCCAGAATTTGACATATATTTGCTGTTGTGTCTTAATTTTATATGTAAAATAAACCAGATATTTAGGAAGATACTTAAAAATGAGTTTTACAACAGTACTCTGGAAGATGTGTTCAAATCAAGGTAGTCTCACGTGAAATAATGATAAGAAGAAACTTAGCTTGACTACTTTTATCCTCAATTATTGTTCATATCAAATAATTATGTATCAGATTTAAATACAATGTAATAAAAAATGGATATTCAACTAAACTATGCACACAAAGCTTTATGGGTAGAGTTAGCCCTAGGACTTATATAATTTTGTTATATAAAATATCCCTTTATTCAATTATGGCAATACTTTAAGCCTAAGCCTTATATAAACCTAACTAGCTTCAAAACTCACAATTATTTTAAATCAACGATTTTTAATAAACGATTCCAAAATTAAGGCAATTTCAGTCCTAAAAGTACAATACAATATTACTAACTTACTGCCCCCCAGTGGCTCAGCGGTATGTCTGCGGACTTACACGCTAAAATCCGGGTTTCGATACCCGTGGTGGGCAGAGCACAGATAGCCCATTGTGCAGCTTCATGCTTAATTCTAAACAACAAATAAACAACTAACTTACTATACAACACTAAAATCAATAAAAAATCCGATGAGACTGGAATTAGTCTAATACACCACGTATTTCGACGTATCAATGCTTCATCTTCAAAAGAGCAATGTTTTGCAAAATATAACTGTATTTATACAATTACCAGAAGCATGGACAGGTGGTTAGGACGCATGACTTGCAATCTGAGAGTCGCGGGTTCGACTTCGGGTCACACCAAACATACTCGCCCTTTCAGCCGTGGGGGCGTTATAATCTATAGTCAATCCCACTATTCATTGACAAAAGAGTAGCTCAAGAGTTAGCGGCTGGTGGTGGTGACAAACTGCCTTCCCTCTAGTCTTACACTGCTAAATTAGATATGGCTAGCGCAGATCAGGGATGTATTAACGAATAGGCACACGAGGCACGTGCCTGGGGCGGCAGATTTTAGGGGGCAGCAAATTTTGACCCCCCCAAAAAAGAAAAAGAATGGACACCATTTTAAAATGTAGTCCCTGGTTATTAATTCCCCCTGCCATTTATGCCGCCCCAATAACCTCTTGAATCTGGACCCACCCCACACACACACACACTTACTATTCCACCACACCGTCGGGTCGGTCGCTTCAAGTTTAAAAGATTTCTAACCTTCTCTCCCTGAGTCCCACCTAATACGCCTCGCCCCCCCCCACATCATCAACCCATCCGCCCTCACCTCAGTTATTTATTTGTGTTTTTCAAAACCCCAAACATGTTTTTTACTCATGTTGACACACCAAACAATGAATTACCTGCTACTCAGTGTGCTACGCCTACACAAAAAAATATTTTATCATGGCCTAATAACGTATTTTGTTTTGTGAAATTGCGTATACGAAAATTTGGATTTTCGGTTGCTTCAGGCTATTATCTGAAAAAATATATTTTGAAATATTCTTCCTCATCATTCACAGTTTAGCTTAATTGATTATTTTTAATTGATTGATTGAATATGCGCTTGTCTAGATTTCAATGTAGTCCTTACAGAATGATCTGAGATGTGAAAGTAACAAATTCACTGTCAATACTCAATATACGATCAGTGGATTCTAGTGATATCGTCATGAGTAACATACGCCGAAAATTGAGTGAAGCATGTTATAGGAAGATAGCAAAGTTAAAAAATGAAAACACACATGATGTTTTGGATAAGACACCGACGATGGAGGCCTTTTTTGCTAAACAAAGGCAAGAACAGCCTACTAGCGATGATGTTCAAACCAACAGCGATGGAGGGAATACACATGACGGGCCTAGCAGTAGCAGTTTTGAACAATCTGAACGACCCGAACATATCGAACTGCAGCTTGAACAAGTGACGTCATCAGCAGCAGGCCTAATAAGATCTGCCGGTTGCGTGCCTGAAACGTCAATGGTTCCAGCAAGTTTTTCAGACAAAGTAAGTTCAGATCCAGCAGAGTGGATAATAGAAGATTACACAAAAGATTTTATTGCCACACATGCCATCCTTCAAAACGATGACTCGGATTTCAAGAACTCTGTGAAAAAGGACGGGGAGAAAATCAGATCTGTAACCAAAGGCATGTTTGAAAGAAAACTGCAAAATGGCGAAAAAGTAAGCGGACATATTTGGTTTATTCAGAGAGCAAAAGTAGACTGTTTTGTGCTCCTTGTCGTTTATTTGATTTTGGAAAAAAATCCAAACTGGCTGACGAAGGCTTTGATGACTGGAAAAATGCTACTGTCCGGCTGAATGAGCATGAAAACTCTCCTGAGCATCGGTCTTCAGTTTTATCTCTAGTAGCAAGGGGCAACATGTTGGGACGTGTAGATCTTCAGATGGCCAAACAGCTGCACGACGAAATCAAATACTGGAGAAATGTACTCACTCGTGTGGTAGCTGTAGCGAAAAGATTGGTTTCACGTGGGCTTCCGTTCAGAGGTTGGGATGATAAGTTTGGCTCAGTACACAACGGCAACTTTATGATGTCGTTAGAACTAGTTACGGAGTTTGACCCCTTCCTCGCTGATCACATTCACCGATATGGCAATGCTGGCAAGGGATCCACGTCTTACCTGTCTTTCAGTACTTGCGACGAATTCATCCAGCTTATGGCAGACCTTGTTCTAAAGAACATTTTAAAGGACGTCAAAACTGTAAAATATTTCTCAATCAGCGTGGACTCGACGCCAGATATATCCCATGTTGACCAGTTGGCATTCATCATCAGGAACATGAACAGTGATGGTTCACCTATGGAACGTTTCCTGACTTTTATACCCAATCCGGGCCACAAAGCTGAACAGCTGGCAGAAGTTGTACTTAGCCTGCTTCAGTCATATGAGCTTGACATTTCTGAATGTCGTGGACAGTCTTACGACAACGCCAGCAACATGTCTGGTCAGTACAGTGGTCTCCAGGCTCGTATCATGGAGAAAAATCCTTTAGCTGTGTTCAGCACATTAATTAAATCTTGTAGGAACGTGTGCTGCTGAATGTTGCAGAGAAGCATGTTCATTCTTCGAGTCTCTATGTTTTCTTCAATGCTTCAACCCATCTTTGGAAAATTCTACAAAAACACCTGTCCGCAAATAAAAAAAGTCTCTCTCTGAAGAAACTCAGTGACACTCGGTGGTCCGCTCGTGAAGATGCTTGTCAAAGCCTCAACAGAAACTGGCAACAAGTGTTTGATGCCCTCACCACCATGGAGGGAAATGCTATGGAAAAACCAGCCTCTAGGAATGAGGCCGCTGGACATCTTTCCAAATTAGGAACGCTAGAAACAGCTATTTTGTCCACAGTTTGGGGAACAATACTGGAAATATTCAATGCTGCCAGTAAAAAGGTACAAAGTGCTGATATGGACATCGGACTTGTAGTCGAGCTTTATGCTTCCTTGCTGCAGTTTGTGAAAGATTCAAGAGAACTGTTCGATCATTTTGAAGACAAGGCGATGTTGAAGTCCAGCATAAAGACGTACGAAATTAAGCGAAAAAGGAAGCAAAAATTTTCAGATGGTGACACCCAGGCAGGGAAGAAGGCAGAGAGGCATTTGGAGTAAATGTTTTCAATGTGATCATTGACAGACTTTGCTCAGAACTACAGCGAAGACAAACCGCTTATGTAAAAATCCACGCAAGGTTTGGATATTTGTTCAAGATAACAAATCTTGAACCCACTGATGTCATCAGTCAAGCTGGAACACTTTTGAAACTCTACCCCAATGATTTGGAAGTGAGCTTCGTAGATGAATGTCTACATTTCCGCGCACATCTTGTGAGTATGAAAGTGCAAAATGATAACTCTTCTGCGTTAGCAGTATACAGAAATCTGCGAGCTAAAGGACTTCAAACTGTATATCCAAACCTGGATATTGCTATGCGCATGTTTCTGTGCATTCCAGCAACTAACTGTACATCAGAGAGATCTTTCTCGGCTCTCAAACGTGTGAAAAATTACTTGAGATCAAGAATGGCAGAAGATAAACTAAATGCCCTGTCACTCCTCGCCATTGAAAGTGATATTGTTTGTAGAATAAACTATGACGATGCAATAAACATGTTTTCGGAACAGAAGGCCAGGAGAAAGCCTGTATATTCAGCCGCAGAATAATATTTAGTGATAATTGATTTTGATGTTTCATTTTTTATTGTGTTGGAAAATAAACGTTGTGTTGATTTTGAATGATAACAACTGTGTTTGTCTGTTGTTGTGATGGTGATGCTTGGTGCAAGTTGTGGCACGGAGGGGGGGGGCGGCAAAAGTATCAACCTAACCTTGTGCCTAGAGGCGCCGAAATCCTAAATACGTCTCTGGCGCAGATAGCTTTCATGTAGCTTTGTGCAAAATTCTAAACAAACTAGAAAACTAATTTACATGTTAGCGAATATTATGTTCTCTATTAAAAACATTTCCATGAGGTTCATCATCGTTATTTAGTGATTTAAATTTACATTTTTTATATTTAATTATCTCAATAGATTCATATATTTTCATATTAATTAACTAACAGGTTTTTTCTCATTGAATTGTACGTTTAGTTTTACTTATGTGCTCTACTAAAAGTGAAATAGTAATATTTGTAACATTTATTTTGTGTTCATTAATTCAGTCTTCCACTGATACAGCGGTAAGTCTACGGATTTACATCGTTAAAATCAAGGATTCGCTTGCACTCGGTGGACACAGCAGGTAGCCCAATGTGGCTTTGGTGTATGAAAACACACACATGCGCTTAATTAATTCAGAATATTAATTTTTTTCTAGTCTGTCCAATGTAAAATATCTTACATCGAACAGACTAGAACACAACAAAAGTGCCACAGAATTTTAAGTACTATCTAGCTTTTCTCAAGTATAGAAATACCATAGGTCTAGGCCTTATATAAGCCTAACTACGCTCAATTCAATTATATTTAGGTCTAATAATTTAAGGTAAATTCAAAGTTGGAGCTTACGTCACGGGAAACCTCAAACAAAATTCATAGTTAACGGTAATGATATGCTTGATTCTGATCTGAAGTTTAATCTTAGAAATGAAAGATGCACTTTTATAATTATTTTTGGTAGAACTGTTTGTCCATTTTTGAATTTGGTGCAAAGCAACATGAAGGCTTCTGCGCTAGCCATCCCTAATTTAGCAGTGTAAGACCAGATGGAAGGCAGCTAGTTATCACTGCCCACCCTTAGGTTACTATTTTACCAACGAATAGTAAAACTGACCGTCGCAATATAACGCCTCCACGGTTGAAATTCGAACGCGCGATCCTCAGATTACGAGTCGAGCACCTTGACCACCTGGCCATGTAGGGCCTTTTTAGTAGAAATAAATTATATTCGTTGCTAGGCTTCAATAGGATGTGATTCTTAATTAAGTTTTAAATAGTATGGCTAATAAAATATCATACATACAGGCGCGGATGAGACAAAGAATACTGTTGATCAGCTATAATTGTGATTAACGCCTATTAATCGGAAGAAGACTATAGAATTGGAGTAGGAACGTTTATAGATATTGAATAGGCCCAGGATGGCTAGGTGGGTTAAGACATGCGACTCGTAATCTAAAGGTCGCGGGTTCGCGTTTCTGTCGCACCAAACACGCTTGTCTTTTCAGTCGTGGGGGCGTTATAATGTAATGGTCAATTCCACTATTTGTTGGAAAAAGAGTAGCCCAAGAGTTGGCGATGGATGGTGATGACTAGTTGCCTTCCCTCTAGTCTTACATTGCTAAATTAGGGACGGCTAGCACAGATAGCCTTCGGGTAGCTTTGTGCGAAATTTAAAAACAAACAAACAAAGATATCGAATATTACAGACCGTTCAGCTTCAGTGAATTACTTTGTACTTTCGAATTTCTACGAGGACATCAGACATTGTCGGTAATGAAAACTTACCGGTGTTTCAAGCTTATACAACTTTAAAAAGAAGTGTACAGGTTTATCAACAGTGAATTAATTGTTTGTCATGGACTCGGATCGTCAATAACTTATCAAGTTCTATATTGGATATAAAACTCAGTATTGTTTGTAAGTTTGTAAACTCTTGTATATAAACCATTATTTGTAATAACTATTAGTAGTAATCTTATTGTAAATTGTATTTTTTATGTTTGTATATTAAAATATGTTTATGTTAAAAAAGAAATTGTGTGTTTCAATGTTGATGTCAAATAACATATTAACAGTTATTGGAAATAGCAATACGTTAGAAATTCAGTTAAAACTCAAACGAATCGAGTTTGAACAAGCCTGTATTGAAGAAGAAAGAGAAGGTAAATGTCTCGAGGCCAAAAATGCTCGTATTCAAGCCGAAAATGAAATTAGGCTGAAAAAAAAAATGGAAATTAGACTCAACTAAGATCGACTAAAACAAAATGATAACTTTGAACTCAATCGATATATTAGAGCACCACCATTAATGAAAATGAAGTTGATAAATATTTTCAATACTTTGAAAAAGTTGCCCAAACCATGGAATGGCCAACCGAAAATGGTCATTATTATTACAAAGTGTTTTGACTGGTAATGCACAAACAGTTTATGCCTCTCTCTTTCTAAAAGTTGACACCAATTACGATAAGGTTGAAGCAGCAATCCTCAAAGCATAAAGTTTGTGCCGGAAGCTTATCGCCAAAGTTTCGAGGTAATCGCAAACAAGACAACCAACCTTATATGCAATTCCACAAAAAAAAGTTTTATTTTGATCGATGGTGGAATTCTATGCGTATTGGTAACACTTTCGATAAATAAAGACAATTATGTCTAACTTAAGAATGTAAACGCTGTACGAATGACGACATCAACACTTATTTAGATGAAAAGCAAGTTGAAATACTACAAGAAGCAGTTTCTTTTTCTGATAATTACACTTTAACACAATAAACCACTTTTCATTAAAAAAATCTTGCTATCTCAGCAAAATTCAATATCTGTCCAATCCACTAAAGTTGAGGATAGTCAAGCTAAAACTTAATAAGATCATCAAGGCTTGTCTGCCATTTTTTGTAAAGGACCTAGTAATGTGATGTCCAATTGTTGGAGTTTAAAAAAGAAAAAAAAAGAAAAAGGAGGCAAAACCCAGTGTGCATGTATTTACATATGAACTTAGTTTCACCAAATCACCTAATGCTGTTGATTTGACTAGTGGTAAAAATTCTGAATAATTTATGGAGGATGTTAGACCTTTTGTGTCTGTTAGTTCTGTACCTTTGACAAATGACACTACTAATTTAATATCCATACGTATTTTGCATGATACTGGGGCGATTCAGTTATTGTTTGTAGAAGATGTATTGGTTTTAGATTCGAGTTCTGCCAGTGCTGAGTCTATTATGGCTCATGGTATTGAAAGTAGTTTAATTGATGTTCCTCTTCATAACGTTTGTTTAACATCAGACCTAGTTTCAGGATCACTTGTGGTTAGAGTAAGACATACTCTGCCAGTTAATGATGTATTATTATTGTTGGGAAACGATTTGGCTGGGGGAAAAGTTGTTGAAGAACCCAGAATGGGTAGCGAGCCAATCAGTGTTTCATCTGAAGATGTTGTTGAGAGGAATCCAGGAGTGTTTCCGTCGTGTAATGTAATTCGAGTTTAGGCGAAAAAAAAATAAACCAAAAGGAGATAATAGACACGAGTTCAGAAGATGAAATTACAGATTTGTCACATACATTTTTCAGGTCTAACATGGATCTTGCGAATGACTGAGTGACAGTGATGAATATGAGGGATCTGATTCACTTAGTGAAGTTTCGTTTGCTAAAAGCAAGCTAATCCATGAGCAAGAAAATGATTCACAAACCTCTTCACTATTTAAATGTACACTCTGAAAAAATGACCTGGAAGAGGTCACTTTTGCATAAATTCTGTGGTCATGAAAAAATGAAGATCACCAAATACACCAGCTTCAGAGGACGGAGCTGTACTTTATCAAATGTTGTTCCAAAAATATATCGTTCTGAAATATGAAAGTTGCTCATGAACTTTTAATGGAGGTCACTTAGGTATCAAAAAGACATTTAACAAAATTATGAGACATTTCTTTTGGCCTATAATCAGGCAAGATGTTTCTCATTTTTGTAAAACTTGTAATACATAACAATTGGCTGGAAAACAAAATCAGAAAATTCCTGTTACTACTTTAACCCATTGATTCTCTCAGACTGGCATTTTTATAATGTGCTCGTTTTTTTCCCTTTCTGCAGGAAAGTTCTAGATATTGCACTATCATTAGGTTATAATAATCTCCCTATAACAAACAAACATTAAAATTAAACTATAAACTAATAGCTTACACAAAATATAGTCTTTATTATAGCGATCAGATAAACGTGTGCTATATTTATATTTGAATTGCTTGAGAAAAATAATTAAAACTTTGATCTGATTAAGCGTATTCTAGAGAACAGCCTTAACAAAGTTGCAAACTTAATATGATGCAAACTGTGCATTATAGAAGAATAAAGTATCTGATATTTGCAAATACCTAAATCATTTATTTGCTGCTTTTTTGTTGTACACAACATTGACTTTTTCCTATTGATTTTATCTTGGTGATAAATCACAGAAAACAAATTGAAATAACGCATTGAAATTCAGTAATCATTTGATTTCATACACTTTTCTTAAGCTGTTTTTTAAATTATTAAAAATAAAGAAAATTTAAATTTCGCCCAGATAATTTACTTTTAGTTTTATTTTCTGTGCACCCCATCCCTTTTCCTTTTCGCAAATAATTATTTAAGTAACGACCCCTCATTGAATATTGCTTTAACAAGGTTTAACAGGGTATTTACTTCCGCTTGGTACATCGTAAGGTGTACACGTCAAGTATGGCTGGACGTGGCTTTGGATTAGGAAAAGACAACAATAAAAATGTTGCTTCTCTATTACTTCAACCTCCTGGAACTGGATTTTCGTGGGATCAAATGGCAGGGAGCGCTATTCTACTACCTGTGACACAATCGGGTATGCCATACTTCTCAAAAATATTAACAATAAAAGATCACTATATCTACTAACAGATGCGTATTTTAATAGTTGATTTATACTAATTTTTGCTTTATTGTATATAGTTTATACTGTACCATTCGTAACCTTAAAACTAAAAGGCTGTATAGCTCACTCAAAGTTGCTGTACGTTATAATTGGATGCATGCGTCACTGCATATCTATGGTTATATAACATGCAAGCACAAGCAATGTAATACTACAGTGTTGGCAATATGCAACTTCTAAGATTCATGAGTCATAAGGCTATTCAGAGTAAAACAATAGCAAAGTCATTCTTATTTGAATTTTATGTCTAGACCAACTTTTCACAAATGCTAATTTAAGTTATTTGGAAAGAGTGAAGGTAGGTCTTTCTGATGTTACTATTTTGTCATGTATATTAAATTTAAAATTGCTGTTCTGTAAAATGTAGACCATGAGCCTAAATTTTGCTTAGCACAGGCACCAATATTGGTAATTCCATGTAGTAACTTAAAATTAAATTAATACCCTTAATTTACATCAAGTTGATTCATTATTTCTCATCACATCAGAGCTTCAAGAGCATTTGGGCAGGTAGTTTATTATTTCTTATTTATTATTACCATAAGCCACTTAAGAACAATTGAAAGAGTAATTGCACAATGCAAAACACACCTATTACAATACGCTACAAACAGAACAGAATGGATAGTCACTTCTCTGCTGATGGCAGGTAGTGGGAGTATGGTTCATGGTATCAGATGATGTGTATACTGCTCAACTACACAGTACATGCATATTGGTTCAAAGTTTGTTGAGTAATATAGTTTTCAATGCTATTTGATTTTCACATCTTTGAATTCAGCTCTTCAAACTTGACACAAAAAGAATATGAATGATCATCCAAATGTCTTTGAAGTTAGAAAAATTTTGCAATACTGAGCTTTTGGTTTGAGTTAACAAGTCTCCGTATATTGCATTATTCACAGTGCACCATCAGGTATGAATATTTTGCATGTTGCACAGTAGCAAAAAAACAAAATTTATTTTGTTCACAGATGGTTTTCAAGGAAGATTGATGCTGTTCATTGCATCTGTTCATAGACTAGTTCAGATGAAAGGTGGTGTCCCTCTTTATCAGGTACAAAAAATAGAAGATGCTTAGTGTTTAGGTTTGAAACATATGAACAGGCTTACACAGCTTAATATGTCATTTCCATTTGAGAATATTAAATATGTAGTGGCCCATCTGGCAACATAGCTGAAGGAATTCTAGTGTATTTTTGTGTTCTTCAATGTTTGCCTTCACATAATTTTCACCATCGTTTAGGATGCTGTCCAAAGCTATGACTGCTGTTTATAATTCACTAATTTTCCAAAGTGTTTCTGAAATGTATATTTTAACTGGCTTTTCTTTCAGTTGCAAACATGCAAAAATTGGGCAGAGAAAGATCTTCACTGATGATAGGCTGTCTTTGATAGGTGCAACACTTTTGTCATTTTCTTTTTCCACAATTTTTCTCAGCTCAGCAAGACTGTTACATTTGGAAACCTTTTTCTCATAGTCATCTGACATTTTTTCTTTGTCTAACTTGCTGTTGACCAGCAAATAAAAAATCAAGATTGAGCTTGAGAAAAAGGCAAACCAATGATAATTGTAATGAAACACATGTGAGGTGATGGTCTGGCCTCCAATCAAAATATAAAAAGAGCCCTGATTTATTAAACAGTGCTGACTGCAGCACTTAGTACACCCTAAATGTGTGCCTAAATGGAGATGATGGTTCAAAGGTTGTCTTTAGGCAAAACATAAGAGTCAGAGTTTTTGTTAGGTAGGTCATTCACTAAAGTCTCAGTTGGCACAATCCCAAGCGAGATAAAATCATTATTCCCAACTGTCATAAAAAATATTGTAATGAACTGGAACTAATTTGTTTTAATCTACTGTTGCTACTGGGCAACTAGGTTCATCCATTTTGAGTTTATTGTCAAGACAGATCAATCTAAAGTAATAATGCAATAACAGGACATACGTATGCAACAAAATGCTGCTGCATAATGATGAGTCCCCCAGTAAGTCTTCAGATTTACACTGCTGATATTGGAGGTTCAGTTCCCCTCAGTGGACACAGCAGATGGTCCATGTGGCTTTGCTGTAAGAAAATATGCATAATGATGACATTGCTGAACCTTTAACTTTATGCTGAATCTTCTAGTATATTGATGAAGGGTATTCTTGGCAGTTTGAATGGGAGAATAAACATTGCAGAAACTTTTCGCTTGCACATCCAAATCCCAAAAAGAGACAGCATAAGCAAGGTGATTAATTTTACCATGCTACCAACTGTCAACAGTAACACCAAAATATGTCAAACTTTGTGGCTTGACTAGAGTTTAGTATTTGCAGATTTCTAACAATATCAGCATTTTCTATGTCAACAATATGTTGGATCCTCTTGTTTTCTTCTGCCTGATCATCCATTGCAGCTACTTACTGGTCTTCTGTTAAATTTCTGTAGGAGTAATGCAGGACAGAAAACTTTGTATAAGGTGAAATTTGGCCAAACATATGAAATAATGCAGCATACATTGTATATGTTTGATACTTGGGAAGCAGTATTTGACAAACTGATCACAAATAATCTTCTTTCTAAATCAGAAGATAGATCACTGTCAGTTGTAACTTTTAAAAGAAAGTGAAGTTTGCTAGTGTTACTCCCTGGAGAGTAAACAAGGAGTACAGAAGGAAACTGAAAACCAGTTATGGTCAGTTTCTACAGTGCAATGCTCATTGATTGGATTTGTTGGTGGCAAGTCAATAATTGAGCAGTATTCAAAATTGGTGTTTTAGTACATGTATTCCTAAATAGCAATCAAAGAAGATGGCATCACAGCGATGGTTGAAGTGGGAAAGAATTTCAATGAGAAGTTGCTTGACAGATCTCAAAGTGGTGTACATGAGGTTTGGTGAAACTTTACAACTTTATTCTTCTGAGTAAACGATGCAACTTCTTTCCAAGACAGAAGATAGATCTGACACAGATCACTGTGTAACATTGTTACATATCCATCTAAGGAATATGCAAGACCAACATCGAACTTGAAATCACACCAGTGTTCTCTTTCCCATGGATTGATTTGCAAAAGTGTTGATAGTTTGCTTGTAAACTGGTGCAGCTAATCTCTTGTGAGATTATTATTTTTCATACATTGCTTAGTCTATATAGCCTAAATTTTATAACATTTTTACTTTTATGTAATTTTATTATATTGACTTTTCAGCTGTGCTTGGCTAATATTACAGAAGATGTAAGGATGCTGTGTATGTGCACCTATTAATGTTACCATATCCAATAAAATAAAACTGACCTGTCTTGGTCAGCATCTTGGCTGTGCTTTAGTGGACTGGTATTTAATAAAATACACTCAAATTTCAATTATTATACATTAAATATGTATATTGATTATTACAGTTTACAAACAAGTTCTTTAATTCATTTTTCTTTAAACATAGAACAGTAAGTAGTTACAGAAAACAATTAAAATAATTAGTTGTTCACATGTTATATACTGAAGTAAGTGTACATAAAGGACCATTTCCAAAAGTGGAAAGAGGTAGTGGGGCCACTGCATTTGATTCAGTTCATAAGTGATGTCTCAACAAATGGAAAACATGAGGTTTTTATTTTACGTTCTAACTTGTCAATATTGGTAATTTGAGTTCCTAATTATACAAAACTATATATTTAGTATTTTGACATCACAAGCATCTAATTTGAACCATTGTTGCATTCAGCATACCATGTAGCTCACAAAAATCAGATAATATCAGTGATTGTATTATACAGGGTGTTCAGAAAGTTACTGTGCAGTTTTGTAATCATATGTTATTCAGTCTATTTCAAGCCAGCAACTGATAGCGGTGTTTAAAAACAAAATAAGAAGGATCCAGGCCTGTATTGATGCCAATGAGGGGTCACTTTTAATGTTGTTTATAATTGTCATTCATATTTACCTCCTGTATTCTATATTGAAATATGTCTGTTAATAAATATACAAGTGCACAGTGACTTTCCAAACACCCTGCAGTATTATAAAGATTTAAAATATTAAATATAGGATGTATATTTATAAGAATTATATAGCACAAGTTTCCCATGTAGAGCATAGTGGTTATTTTTTGGGCTCCTTACATTAACTCATTGTACATGGGCACGGTTCAGTGAACTGAGTCTGTATTAGAAAAGTAATGTAAAATATAATTCAAAATTTGCTGTGTGTACAGCAGACTTGTATGTTTTACTGAAATCATGCAATGTTATGAAGATACATGCAACATAGCAAATCCAAGATATTTCTGCCACATTGTTGTAGAGTTATTAAAATGTTTACAGGTACAGTTCATTTGTGATCTAAGATGTATCTGTCAGTAGTTGTTTCTTTCTTGCTACCCTGCAACACAAGACTTTTTTGTGTAAGGTATATGATATTGTTGAGGTGTGTATAGTAATTCCAGCTGCTGGTATTGAAGTCTGTAGTCCTTTCAGTGTAACTGTTGGCTTAACAGTTTTTTCTTTGATGATTTTTTTCTGCTTGTCAGGTGCAAACTTTCATAGGCAAGGTTGAAGTAGTAAGGCACATCTTCCACTTTTTCATAGCCTATTTTACAGTACTTAATGGAAGATTGAGAACTTTATATAGCCTTCTCCAGAACTGTTTCTAAACAATCTTCTCCCTTAGGTTTGTAGTTTTTGTTTCTTATTATTCTTTATGTAACAGTAAATCAAATTTTAACTTTCAAAATGCTATACTTGATTCAATATGGCTCTATATGATCCATATTTTTCACATGGCTCTATAATATACTTTTGTATCTGATAGAATTGTACAGAGTCACTTGTTTATGCTTTAGCAGAATAGTGACTAAGTTAAATCAACAATGGTGAAAGTTTTCAAGATTTTTTTGTGTTGTATCACTAGACAGGGTAACAATGTACCTTTTTATTTCTTTAATTTTTAGAAACTAGTATGAGATTAATATATAATAAATATTATTGGCCATTTGAGTTTGTCTTTCACAAGAAAATAGCTAAAATGTATTACCAACACAAAGGTGGGGGTGGGGATGAAGACTTGCAATCACTGTATATATATATATATATATATTATTTTTTCACACTGTATTTTAATCAAGGTTGAAGCTTTTGGTTTGTTAAAAACAACTTTCCATCTTATTTGATTAAGTTAATTGTATAAAATTTATGGGCATTGATTTGACACGCCACTTTGCATTGTGAAAAAAATGAAAAAAAGCTAGTGGGTGGAACAGTTTGAAACCTAAAAATAACTTTCTACAGATTATGTAGCTTTTGTAGATAAAATATTTTGTTATATTTATAAGAACTTGAAGCTTTGAAATTTGAAAAAGTGATTTTACTCTACTGTGTTTTCTAAAACAATTAAAATGCTTACATTTCTTGTAAAACTTAAATGCTATTTTTTATGTGTTGACAAGACTTTTTTTTGTGTGTGTAGAGGAAACAGATAGTTTTGTAGGACAGTCAATCCCAGCAACAGAACAACACATTGCATCTCCTCATAAAAGCATGATGCAGCCACTTGTACCTTCTCAGAGAAAGGATTCAGGTGGTGGTGGTGGAATCCTAAGTCAGCTACAGCAACCTTTGCGTCCACCCCAAGTGAAACCACAGCCAAAGTCACTGTCTCCTATATCTAGTGAAACTTCAACTCCAAGTGATTCCCCAAGACCATCTCCTGTTCCTACTCCCATATCAGATACCACAGTGATACCACCACCACCAAGTACAGTACCTTTGTATTCTGGACACACAAATATCCCAATGGGTAGTGTTTCTGATTTGTCAGGCCCACCTCCAACAGGTAATTGTATACAAAATTAAAGACTAGACAGTTTTTCACTGTACATATATTTGACCTTTTGATTAGTAGATGAACATATGTAGAATCCAACTCTTTAATTCTTGCAAATGTTTTTAAATCTGTGTAAACAATGCTTAATATAAGAACGACATATATACAAATGAAATTGTATTTTATACTGTGTTAAAGGGACTGAATTAATTTCTGAGTTATGTTGATTATTCAGCTTTATTTTTATTGTACTAGTAAATTTTATAAGACAACTGGATATAGCTTTCCCTCCATATTTTTAGATTTATCTAAACATACAGCAGTAGATAAATGTACTGAGTTTGTATGAAATTCATAACCATATTTATGTATTCAATCAAGTTTCATAATGTTTTGATTTCTTCCTATTTTATAATGTGAGAGTAGAATATGTGGAATGTTGACACGAGGTTTTCTTAAACTTGTAGTTTTTCACACCAAGTTTGTATTTTGGTGAATGTTTTCTGAAGACCTAAAAATGCCAATTGTGAGAGTTGCTATGTTGCAGAAGATTATTTTACTGAATGTTGCTTTTTATCCCTCCAGAATGTTGGTATTCTTGGAAACAGTTTGAAATGTATACTGGTTTTATTTTTTTTACTTTTCTTAGTTATAAAATAGACAAGAAGTTTTTAAACTCATTGTATAATTGTGTAATATTCTGCATTCTGTATGAAATTAAGTGAGTTTTGTGGAATATATTTTACAAAGTAAAAAGCATCACACTTTTTCATCAATTGATGTGAAAAATTTGATTTTATATTTACATTGGACATTTTGATCAGCAACATTTTGTTTCTTGTTAACTTCCTGTAATCTTTTGAAAGATTACTTGATGAACTTTATGCATGAAGATAGAAATTCAAATGGGTTAGCTATAATGGATTTTTCTTGAATGTTTCTTGTAGGCCCAGCCCAAAATTTTCGTCGTCAGTCACCAATGACATATGCACCTACACCAGGATTATATGGAAAGCCAAATGCAGTATCAGAAAATTTGGGACCACCTCCAGTAGTTGTTACTGCATCACCTCTGGTCCCATCATTAAACTCACAAGAGCAGAATATCTCTGTGACTACGTCACCAATCTCCCAGCCATCTAAAGTCTCACAGATGCCTTATGGAGCTCAGACACAACCATGGAACCTACCTGTAGGATTTATAACATACCAACCAGTCCAACCTCACTGGTTTTATGAAAAAGAAATTGAGAATAGAAAACTTTGGATACCTTTTAGTATTATTGATTCTCTTAATCTTGAGGAAGCATACAAAAAAGGTAAAATATATTTAGATAATGTTACTGAATATAAAGCAGATTTTTTTTTAACCCTCTTGCTGCATTTATATTCAAATGTACATATTGTGGCCTTTTACAGAGTTACTTTCAAACTTTAATTAAACAGTTTGATTATCAATAAAGTTAATACATACACTTGGAATCAAATGTAATTACTAGTTAAATTTGAATATTATACAAGTTTTAATTTCTTAGTTTTAAAGGGAATATTTAAAGAAATCCTTAATCAGGGATTTCCTTGTATTGTGGTCATGACTTTTGTTCTCTAGGTCTTCTTCACTCTAATTTATTTACCATCCCTTTCTGAATTATGGAATTTAACATATTTCTCAATATAATAAAAGTATTACTGAGGCATTGTCTAATTTGTATATTCAGTTTTTCTATGTTTATAGAGACAAACTAGAAAGTCAGACCCATTTACCATGTCCAACTGTTACATCTTTCATTCACAAATTTCCAGTAATTATCTGATGTTTACATTATATCCTGTGTAACCAAAAGAAATACAAAATTTTCATATGTAAAATTACGTATAATATTACATAGCTTTTGATGCAGTTTTATTTTGTTTTCAGATTGAGAAGCTTAGCCTCTTAAATTATGGTGAAAAAGCTAGTTAAATCATAATTGTTATGACTGTTTTGTGAGTGTTAATATTCTGTGTTTTTAGATCCACTAGTTAAATAAATAAAAAAAAATTGATGTATTTCTTGTATTTTATGTACATTTTTGAGTCATCATTATAAAAGTAACTAAAATATAAGAAAAAGAAACTTAGTAGATTAGATTAGGTAAAGATAATCCTTCATGAGTATCTCATGTTGTCATTTAGTATGGTAACTTTAGCTATGGATTTCCTGAGTCATTTACAACTTGTGAGGCCAGAATGTTAGATATGGTTCAAAGGACAATAAAATAAAATGAAAACAACTGAAAACTGTTATGAGTTTTAAGCTATTTAGGACAAGCATAGCTTCCTGTTACATTTTGCAGTTATTATAGAAAGAAAAGAAAAATTTTATTTTTTATTATTATTATGGTTACAAAGGTGAACACATTGATTGAGTTTATATAGAGTGGAGAAAATAACATGTAAGATTTAAAAATTCAAAAGAAAATATCTTATATTTATTTAGTAGGTTTTTTAGAATTTACACAGATGAAATAGAAAATTTTGAGATGAAAAGTATTTTTAATCTTAACATGAAATTCGTTTTGCACTAACAGACAATTCTTTAAAAAAGTATTTTGCATACAAAAAGATTTGTGATGTTTACTGAAAGTTTTCAGAATTTTATAAAAATACACATACCATATTGAAAGATATGGTATGAAACTGAGGTTATAATGCCAAGGTAACTCACTGACCATGTATGAAGAGTAAATGATTTTTTATATCCATGTTCTGACCATGTATGAAAAAAGTAAATGATTTTTTTTCATATCCATGTTCTAAAATAGTTTAAAACATTGCAAAATAATGCATTTTAAGACATTAAAATGAATATTTTAATATAATTAAACTTACAAGGGTTAATTACCCCCCTCACGGTTTATTCTTTAGATACAGGAATAACCTAAATCTGAGGTTTTAAGTCTTTGAAATTGTAATTACAGACAAACTTATTTTGAAAGGTAAGTTACATAACTCAGTTCCTTGTAATCATTATAG
Organism: Carcinoscorpius rotundicauda; assembly: GCA_011833715.1. Classification (NCBI taxonomy): domain Eukaryota; kingdom Metazoa; phylum Arthropoda; class Merostomata; order Xiphosura; family Limulidae; genus Carcinoscorpius; species Carcinoscorpius rotundicauda. Next base: position 34,970,177 of record CM022393.1, read on the forward strand.
TTAATTGACTTTTGATAAGATTTTAAATTCTTCTAAGCTTCATTCTTTCATGTTTTATTTATTGTGCAATAATAACATTACAGAGCTGGGCTTTGTCCATATGACTGATTTTGTATGTGTTCCTGAAAGTTTCTGAAAGGTTTCCTCTGGAATCTAGGACCTGAGGTGAAAATGGCATAGGTCCTCATCCTACCCTTATAAGGATTTCAGCACCTAATGGGTGAAGTGTTGGATGTAATTGACTTGCTGAGTGTGGTCTATTAGAACTTTGGATTCCAATAGAGGGAGGGTTGAAAGGTTGTGGCATGTGTTCAAAAATACATTTTCATTTAGAAAAATTATGTAACTTTCATACTAAAGAAAAATCTTCTTTTTCATCTTACAATTTTCATAACCCAAGTACCTCCAAAATGATTGTTTGCTCAAGGTGGATTTCTGTATGTGGTGAGGGGACCTTCCAGAGAAGGTTCTATAATTTCAGTTTACCTCCTCTGAGATATAAAACATCCACTGGCCCATTTCTCTGTATCATCTACTTCTATACAGATTTTCTGGATACCAGGTGATGTTGGTATTGATGGGAACAAGCTCGCTGACATTGTAGCTAAGTCTGTCTGCTCTGGTAATATCATCCCTACACCTGTCCCTAACATGGACTATGGTTATGTATTCAAGGCTCAGCTTCATGCCAGTTGGAAGTCAGCTTGAAGTGAGCAAGGTGATAACAAACTTTTCCAGATCAAACCTTCTACTGCTCTTTGGGCATCTTGTTTTTGTAAGGATTGGAAGGAGGAATTTATTCTGGCTAGGCTATGCATTGGTCATTGTTCTTTAACTGATAACTTTCTTTTATCTGGTACTGATGCACCAATGTGTAGTCTGTGCGATACTCAAACACAGTAGCCTACATTTTATTGTCATACCATCATCACAGTTGAGAGCAATAACACCATTTTAAACATATTTACCATGGGTTCATACTTGACATTAAACAGTGTCATTGGCAATGGTGACACTGTCCATTTCAGTTGTGTTTTCAAATTTTTAAGGGCCATTGGTCTTTTCAACTCTAAGGTTTTACTTTGAAAATTGGACTATGTTTTGTTTTAGCATGATTTCTTTTGCATATTTTAATCATTTTATTTCTTTACCAGTTGTTTGGCACAGATAGACCAATTGCTTTACACCATTAAACACTAAACAACCAACCAAAATGATTGTTAAAATCTTATCTTCTTCAATACTAAGTGTAATAGAACCATCTTCAGTGAAAGTTGAAAAGTCTTGTACATACTGCAAGCTATGCTTCTCATCTGAGCATTCATCTGTTTTGTGTTTGAAAAGTTGCACATGCAGGCAAAGCTGAGCATTTCAATTTTAACATGATGGAAGAACATGCATGAATAATGATGGTACCGAGTTTTATTTTGCATGGAGGATATTCTACACTAAATTGTTAGAGATTAATCGTGCTATCATTCACCTTTTAAAATGTGACATAACTGAAAGAATACAAGTGTAAATTTACTCTATGTTACTGCTGAGTGACTCTTGGCATAACTGAAATGTCCAACAGTTACATTTTGCATTTCGTAGTATAAATATCTTGGAGCTCTAGCAACACAGTCTTTTTAAAGTCCGTGATATAATTTAAATTGATTGATTACTTAAACTTTTATCATCACTGGAGATGAATACTTTTGCTTGTATAAAATCAAATTCAAAATATTTTTTTTTAATCAAAAGACTGTAGCAAACAGTTTGAGTCTGCTTTCGTTTCATTTTGTTATTTTATTACTCTTTTACCATTGCTAAATAGTCAAGCAATGTAATAAATAACCTAGCAGATGTTCAGGGTAAACAAATTATTGCATTATATCTATATCACACATAGGCAATCTGTATACATTCCTCGAAGTGATTTTTTTTTAATTTAAAAATTCTTCTTATCAAACATAAGAAGTTTCTAATTTTTACATTTTATTACTTTTGTGTGATAATAAATAAAGTGTACTGAAAATCCAAGGAATTTAGGACTTACTTTAGCCTTGAGGTCTTGTGCTTTCAGATGCATAGTTTTATAAGTTTTTTCTCTGTTAGTTGTCCAACATCATTATATTGCTTTCAGATTTCCATCTTAAAAAAGAAAGAATAAAATGTCTAACCACTGTAATTTATCCTTAAAGCAAAAGAATGTGTGTTGAAGAAGTAGAATTTTTTAGAAGAGCAAGAAGATGAGAGACCAAATTTTATATTCATACTTGTAAATGCCTATAGTATTTATTTCTCATTTATTCAACAATCTGAAATTTGTGTTGGAAGAGACACATCTGTAAGTGAGAAGTCAAAGTACTATCACATCGTATCACTCAAAGATGCAGGTTGAGAATTTATTGTTTAAATATTTCTTTTTGAAGTTTAGATTAAAAAATGTAAATTATAAATTGCATCTGCATGGAACTATAAAGAAAGTCATGACATGTGCAATTTAACCCTCTTGTTAAAGGTCAAGCTGTTAAAGCATGAGCCATCATATTTCTAACCACTTTGATGTATTCTTTTGGTTTATTGTTAATTTCTTATTGCAGATGAAACAAAAATATATAAATATTGTCTTGTCCTTTTGTCATTGAATCCATTGCTGAGGTAGATTTATTTTGTTCTTTTACTACAGCTAGAGACAAATGTAGTGGTAGTTTTTAAACTTTTAAGATAATTGTAGTTACAGTTGAAATATGCATGTAGTTATTATTCTCTTTTAGATTCTCAAAGTAGTGTTGTAGATACAGATGGAGGTAGATTTGATGTTTTTTTGGGAGAACGACTGAAAAAATCTGTATACTGGGAGGAAGAACCTCACTCAGTTAAGAGATGTACTTGGTTCTACAAACAAGAAGGACAGAACAAATTTGTCCCATATGAGGAAGACATTGCTAGTAAATTGGAGGTAGTTTTTTTATCAGCATGATGAAAATCTTATCAGTTTTTCTTCATTTATAATGCATTTAGTTTACAAAAAAAAATCAATCCTTTTAGTTATTGAGAGGAAATTTCAGTGATTATAACTCTTAAGTATAATTAAAGTTAACATACTTTAAAACAAATGGTGTATAATCTGTTATGTACATAACTTTACTGATCTTGACCTTAACTTCTGAAGGCAGTAGCAAATGGTTGCTAATTGTTGCTAATATCATTTTCTTCAAGATTAACTGCATCATAATTCATATTTAAATGTTAATAAATGTCTAATTCTTCTATGTTATGTTTTTTTCAAATATTCTACAATATCAAAACTCATTTTGATTATGGGTTATGTTGTTTTTATTTTAACTATATCACAGAAGTAAAAAGGTGTGCATAGAGATCTTTATACTTATCTCACATTTCCTGGTATGGGTGTTAAATCTCCAGTAAAATTTCTGTTACTGACAGTTTTCATCATGATATGATAATAAACAATCAGATCAGAGTTTCCCTAACATCATGTAAATTTAGCAGATAAGGAGTGTAGAAACAAAACTTTGTTTATGATGGTTAACACGTACAAAATTATTTCACATATGTATATATTTATTCTTGTCAAACATAAGTGAAATTGCCTTAAAGAAGAAGCTTTATTAACCACAGTAATAAGCATATCAACTAACAATATGGAAATTCTGTAAGTAAAGCCATGCTACAAACTTAAAGTATAAACCAAAAATATTAAGTAAAATAATAACTGTAGAGATAAACCCAGTGGTCAGACTTGTTGGATTATTGTAAATCTGTATACAACCTAGAATCATAAGTTATTGTGTATTGCTCAATAAATACAAACAAATGTCATGTATATAAGGACTCCCATTAAACAGAAATATGTATCTGTATTAATAAAATTATAACCTAATATTTATTTCATAAAAGAAGGATCTTGTATGAGAATTATTCTGTGTTTTAACAATGAAACTATTGCAACATACAAAATTACTTGGATATTGTTTGAAACGTATATTTCATTTTTACTCATTAAAATAAGAAAGATTAGACTAATATAGATGGCTTTCAGGAAGAGTTCAAATATGCAGTTTCCAACAACAGCTGGAATAGAAGGATTGATTTACCTGATTCTGAATTAATCATCATGTATAGCCCTAATTCTATTCTTCACACACTGCCCACCAACAAGCCTGATGAATGGGGAAATGTAATTGTAAGTTATGATAGTGCATGTATGAAAATCTCTAGTATTTTGTATTTGTAAAATCATCATGGTTTTAGATATTTTTAAAATAATGTTTAGAATGATTTTTGGAACAATTTATAAATTTGTTTTTGATTGTAAGTCATGATTAGAGGTATTCAAATATGAATTATTTATAAATGTTCACACAATTCTAAAAAATTTAAATATTATTTAAATACTTTGTCTTTTGGACTATTAAATATACACGTTTATATTAATAATATCAGTATTTTAAATGTTTCATATAGTTTTACCACTTCTGTTTGTTTTCATTAAATTCTTGTAGAAGAATGTCATGACAAAAAGTTGGGATGTGATTATTGTAAATATAAAAAATTTCAATAATTTGTATTTGTGAGTAGAACTATGAAAATGTTACTAATAGGGTTATTAACAAAGTATAATTACCAGGCTGTAGTTTTGTTTTGGAAAAATTGGATAACATGGATTTTACAATAAGAATAAATTAATTCATGGTTTCTTTCTAGAATTAGAAGCAGTGATTATCATTACATCATTACAGATATAAACATGTAAAAACAAAGTTACATATCAAAAATTATTAAAATATGATGTTTTACAGGAGATTCAACGACCTCGTGTTGTGAAAAGAGGAGCTGAGAATTTTGAACTTGTTGATTATGGAGAATCCACACAAATTGACCATCTGGTGTTTGTAATTCATGGAGTTGGAGCCATTTGTGACTTAAGATGTCGTTCTGTTGTAGAATGTGGTAAGGTCTGATGTTGAAGAGTGGACAGACTATTTAGTTTGACATGGTAGAAGCATATTGTGTGAAGAAACAATTGTATGATTATATATGCACACACACAAACATATATGTGAATTAAAATCATAATATTAAAAATATAATCCAATAAAATTGAAGGTAGAAGATAAATTGACGAATTTGTACAGCTTGAGGATTTTTTAAATAACCTTTTACTTTTTTGTTTTATTTTAAAAGTTTGTTGCCACAAACAGCACACATTAAAATGAAAAATCAGTGAAGATCCTTTGTTTCAACACTTCCTTAAGATTCTTGTGAAGTTCTCCTTGTGGTGGTCTCCTGTACATAATGAGGGGACCTTCAAGAGAAGGTTCTGTACTCTCAGCCTACATTCTCTGGAATCTGAACATCCGCCTGCTGCATGTTAACCTTGTGTTATGACCCTCAAAGGGGAGGAGGAGAGGATTGTGATGGTTGAGAAGTCCAACTCCAGCACATCACTTTGGCCATGAATTCCTGTAAATAGGTAGTGTTGGGATAGTTCCTCAAAGGTCAGTTGACTGGATCTGTTGGACTAGGATCAGCTGCAACTCACTGCATAAGCTGTAGTGGTTCTTATTTTTACTGCCATTCTTGCTCTACGTGGGTGGAAGAGAAAGAGGTATATCATTTAAAAACTGTTAATAACATTTCTTATCTGGAAGCTCGAAGTTGTTGTTCCCTACTCTGACTTAGATATATGCTATTGCACTACTTTCCACTGCTACTGTGGGTGAGAAGACAGACCTTTCTCTATCTTTTTCACATCATATGAAGAGTCTTTTGATGTCAATGGATAATCAAGCTGACAAGTAAACATCTGCTCTCAATATTTCTGTCCCAACCATTCCTTTCATCAACTGTTCAGGTCCATTTCCTTCAGCTCCAGCTTCTGGCTTCTGCTCCAATCCACCATTTTTAGCCCTGAGGTGTAGAATGATTATTTATTGATGCCTGTAGTTGCTGGAATCTCTGTATACTGACAAGGACCTGTCCACTTGATCCAGGGCAGGATCCATGGAGGTCAACAGACTTCATTCTAATAAAAATGGCATGGTTTTAACACTCCTACGGAAAAAATATTTACATCCACTAAGGGTACCACTTTAGTGAATGTTTAAAAAAATTTTTTAAATATTATTTCACAAATGTCTGAAAAGTCAAAATATTATTGCTCCTTAAAATATAAAAGGATAGGGTCAGTTAATGGTAATTTCATTTAAATACAAAATTATTAGCCTAATATTAATAACCTTTCAAGTTGCTCTGGGGCCTGTTAGGCCCCAATTTTCATAGGAGTGTTAAACTGAAGGATTCTCTACCCAGATCTGCTCCACCTAAGCAAAAATGGCCATTTTGATGCAGTGGAACCATCGAAGTTTCCATTACCCTATGTAACACAAATTTTGTACCTGGATTGTATGTATTATTTCTCAGTTGCTTATATTGTAAAAGTACAGAAAATGGCCATTATTCTCTTCAAACTTTGCTTTTGTGACCTGAATAATGAAATTTAGAAATTAACCTATTCTATATGTAAAATCAAATTTATATAAGGTCTAAATAAAGCAACATATGAATCAAGATTTACATGTATTTGTACCAAAGTTATACAAAAATGTTTAGAAGTGAGTAGTTTTTCAAGATTTGTGACTGTAATGTAAATCACTTTCACATATCAGCCACCAAATAGTCTCTCATCATGTTTTCGTTATACAGTCCCAGGTCACAAAAGCAAAGTTTAAAGAGAAAAATACGTCTTTTCCATTTATTTTAGGCATAAGCAATTGAAATATATAACACTTTCTGTCCAGTAACAAAAAAGTAAAAATTTTGTTACAAAGTTTATAATCTGGATGACAATAATGCCTTGATTGACTGCTATCATCCTGTGTGTCTTACCTTGCAGGAAATGTTTCTGAAACTTGCCAATACAATCATCTTTTGTCAGTTTTTTTTTATGCTTGAATAACAGATTGAGTGATGTAGAGGTTGCACTGCTAGTCTACCAGCATATGTCTGTTTTCCATTTGCCACTTGATACACTCTTGAAGACTGTAGCCATTTATGTTTCCATGGGTCACGTCATCACCATTTGTTTTATCTATCTGTATTCTGCAGAGACATATGATTAGTCAGACCTTGATGCTGTCTCTTTTTAATTCTGGGAAACTTTAATGGGCACAATCCTTTCAAAGGTTGTGCTGATATTCATGGGAGGGGTTCTTCTTTGGAGTATATGCTCTCGGATCACAACCCTTCTCTCTTCAATACTGATTTTTATACTTATTTTCATGTACTTAGTCATCTTTCACTGTCATTGATCTATCTATCTGCTCCCCTTCACTTTTCTTTTAGGGTTGACAGTGACTCACAGAGCAATGATCCTTTTCTTATTGTTTTATGTGAGATTAGTCATGGTTGATGCTACTCAACTTGTATGCCTTGGTGGAAGTTGGCCCAGGCCCATTAGATCTCTTTCACCACTTTGTCAGAACGTAATCCTGGTGTTGTCTCTCTATCATCAATAGATGACCTCATGGTAACAGTGAATGATTGTATTGTTTAGATAGCTCCTCAATCAGTTTTTAAGACTTCAACTTGTTTTTCACAGTATCTTTGTCTACAGTGGAAGAAGGCTCAGAAACAGGCCTGGGATACCTTCTGACAGTATCTGTCTCTTTCTAACCACATCATTTATCAGCATGCTGTAACCCTTGGCAGGTCAGATGTCAAAGCCAAAAGGAATCTTGAAGTAAGCTCACCACTAGCATCTCTTCTATCACCAGTTCCAAAATTACATGGGACAAGATTCAGAAGGTCAATGGGAGGTATGCCTCCTATCTGCTTTACATCTTGCTCTTTTATGGCCAGGAAGTTGCTGTTATACAAAACACTGCTGATACACCCAGTGAGAGGTTTCCTAATGTTCCCACCTTCTTGACCATCAAGTCTCAAGCAGAATGATTACCTCTTTCCTTTTGGGCTGATCATTTCTATGACTGTAATCACCCCTTTACACTTGTGAAAATCAAACATGCTCTTCATTGGTCTGGCAGTACATTGGTTGGACCTGATTATATCCACCATGAGATGCTGTTCCATCTCTCTCCTGCCTTTCTTGCTGTTGTTCAGGTTATTTTTAACCAGATTTGACAGGAAAATGCTTGGTGAAAGATTATCATCCTCCCTTTCTTTAAATCTGGGAAGGATCCCAGTATTCTTTCTAATTATTTTCTAGTTTCTCTGTGTAGCTATCTCTGTAAAGTCTTGGAGAGGATGATTAATGCTTATTTTGTTTGGGTCCTTGAATCAAACAACCTCACATCCACCCAGTGTGGGTTTCTTTACTAGTACTCCATTGTAGACCACATGATTCAACTTGAAATGTTGATCAGGGAAGCCTTTCTTAAGAGGGAATGTTATTTTTGTGTTCATTGACATTGAAAAGGCTTTGACACTACATAGAGGTAAGGCATTTTGTGGGACCTCCACCTTTATGGGTTACATGGCCATTTATCCTTTTACTTCTCTAAATTCAACACTTTCCCATTCTTTTTCACAGAAACTTGGAATCCCTTTTCAGTATCAGAATTAATTAAAGGATATTGCTTTATCAATGTGGCACGGTTAAGCTGACTCTGAATTTGCTGGAGAAAAAAAGATAAAAAAAATTTAATTTATTTTCATAAATTACTCGCATTATTGATACATCTTTCTAGTTATAAATTTAGTATGATAACAAACTGGGAAACTTGGTTTTGCATTAAGCATCAAGTCAGTATGTATAATCAATAAAAATAAACTTGATCTTTTGTTGATATTCAGTTGGTATTTGAATTTTTATTGATATTTAAACATTTAATGTTGCTAAAAGTGAGACAGCTGTATCAAAAGAGATAACTGAGCAGATAGGTATGTCCCAAAGTGATTTCATAAATATAATGAAGTGTTTCTGAGAATAGTTGTTTCATTCATAAGGTGGTAAACTTTTTTTTTTTTTCATGTATCACTTCCAAGTAACCCAAAATTGGGATATGCTCTAACTAATAAGCTCATTCACTTGATAGTGCATGAGAATAATCATGATGTAAACCTTGGTTGAAGAATCTTGATTATCACAAACTGGTAATTATTTTCAGGTCATAGTATAAAATGTTGTAAGCCTTTAAGACCACTCCTAACCTAAAACTAAACATTTTGGTGACACAATATTTATGAAAATATTTAGTTTATGTTGAAGACTCAATATCACATAAAATTATGCTTAAGTTTAAATGGTTGAATAAGGTTTTGAATGTAGAATAAACACAAAAATTAAAACTAAACAATTTGTTTGAATGAAACCTGCCAGTAAGGAGGCTAGTAATATTTAGAAAAAAACTGATCAGTTAAGAATTTAAGATTTGATACAGGGTACTGTGGTTTAAGGTGTATAAGTAAAAAAAAAGGAAGTTTTCTTTCCATTTTTTCACCGTAGCTCAGCATGAGACTAGTAAGCTCATTAATTATCTTGCAAGTCAGAGTGATATCTAATAAACATGAATACTTAAAGTAGTAAGGAAGCTGTGCAAACTATGCCCAGTTACCAAAATCAAATTTACTAGGCTTCAGTGACAATCCAGTCTGTCAAGGACAGAAATTTTTTTTATATTATTCATCACTTATAAATTTTGTAGTGATAAAAATAACAGCAAAAGCTGAAAGTTGATATAGAAAATATTTATGTATATTAGTAAATACATTTCTTAAAATTAAAGAAGTTTGTCTTTTCAACATTTGAACTGCTGAAAATTCATGCCTTAAACTTCATAGTTATATCCTTAATCTTAGGTTTGCACCTCATTACTGACATAACAGAATGTAGTTATGATCACATAAATGATGGTTTTGAGACAGGGAAAGCAAGCTACAACAGTAGTAATTGAGACTTTTGATTTATTTTTGTTGCAATAAAATATCTTCATGAATGCACATTTAATGATTTGTTTGTTTTTGTTATGTACTGAATTAAAATAATTACATCTCAATAGATAGCATTAGATAAAAACAGATGTATTAAAACCACATACTGTTCTAGCCAAATAATAAAATTTTTGTGGTTTCTATTTTGCATTTGTTTGATGTTGATAAATATAGTTTGGAGTGTTATCAACTCTTTCTACAGTGGATGACTTTCGAAGTCTTGCCATAAACCTCCTTCAGAGCCACTTTAAAGAACATGTAGATGAAGGTCATGTGGGAAGGGTGGAGTTTCTTCCAGTTTCTTGGCACTCAACTCTACATAGTGATGCAACAGGAATTGACAAGTATATAAACATATATATAATTTTACATTTTTTATATTAAAGAAAGAGAAATGTTTAGAAATTATATAAAGTACAAGGTGTAACTAACTTTTGTTATTGAAAATGTGTTTACATATGATATGTTTTCAGTATAAAAATGACATTTATTTTAAAAACCATTACAGTGTCAAATATTGACCTCTAATAGCACAGCAATATGTCTGCAGACTTACATCCCTAGAAACTGGGTTTTGATACCTATGATTGGCAGAACACAGTGGCTACACCCTTTGTGTAGCCTTGTGCTTAATGATGAACAGAAACTGTCATTTTACTCAATAAACCAATTAGCCTTTATTGAAGACTTTTGGATAATTTTGATATTTGGATATTCATATCCTTATATGTTTTATATATATGTGTGTGTTTGTGTGCATGCATACACATGTATGTTAAAGTAAATATGTGCCTTAAAACCAGATTCTAAAATGAAAGTCATAGATTTTACATCTGTGCTTTATTTTTGTAGACAAATGAAAACGATCACACTGCCTAGCATCCCCAAGCTCCGAAATTTTACCAATGACACACTACTTGACATACTCTTCTATACAAGCCCAGTTTACTGCCAGACCATAGTGGACACTGTTGGGTCTGAGTTGAATCGTCTATATCGTTTGTTTTGCAGTCGAAACCTGACCTTTCAAGGGAAAGTTTCTGTTTCTGGCCATAGTTTAGGTAAGGTCTTTTGGTAACTTCTATTGAAATATTTGTACCAAAGGTCTCAAAACATCAAATTTAGCAATTGACAATTGGTTTTCAATATACACTTTCAGTTTTAAGTAAATGTTTCACTAATTTATTGTTAAAGCTTAAAGATTGTTTGATCAGTGATCATGCCAGTAAAATATTTAACCTTTTTCACAGTTTACTATTGTCAAACACAATCTAGAAGCATAGAAAAACATGAGAATTTGAGTTAAATTGCAGAAAACTTTAATTAATAGGGGAAAAATTGCTCAGTCTTACTTTAATACTAAGTTTGAGGAATTATAGGAAATTATATGTGGGCTTCTGGCTTCTGTGTTTGTTGGAAAATATATTTAATGGAGTTAAGTATGCACTAAAAAAAAAATTGGAGTTGCCCACCTAGTACAATAGGTAATCCTGACAAGATATTCTTGTCATCATATATAAAATATGCTGTCGAAAAATTAAAGCTTCGCTAGGCTAATGCATTGTGCAGGTGTTTGCTTTTGACCCATGTTTTTTTTGCACATGGAAGTAATACATCTGTGGTTAATTTATAAAGTATTTACTTGCATCAATTCCTTATCTGTAATAATTGTTGAACATCATACTTCCATATGTAACAAGTAGTGCATTTTCCAGCATGCTGTAGGTCCATGGTATGACATAGGTAACTAATATCTGACGTTTAATTTCTTGGAGTGAAAACAGCAGATATCCCAATGTGGCTTTGCTCTAAAATAAATCAATCCAATATTTTATGGAATGTGAATGGAAAATTAAGTTCAAACAACAGGTGAAAGAGTATTAAGATTCAAAAAGGTCCTGACCATTAAAACTTTCATTGCTGACACAAACTTCATGAAGAACTCCTTCAATTTTTAATTAAAATATATTTTTAATATTTTAGATGACTAGAAAAAATGTTGCAGTTTCATTAGTGTTTATAATTTTATGTCTTGGCTGCTTATTAACATCGTTCATCAAAATGCCAAGCTGTGTGTTTCTGTTAAAACAAATTTATAATTTCATTAATACATTAATATATCCCTACATCTTAATATGAATGTATATATTATCAGTATCATATCCATAGTGTTTAGCTCACTGACAAGTGAAAAATGTTTTTTTTTTGCAGTTTCAAGCAACTTTTAAGTAGTCATTGGATTAAGTAATTACACCAATTTTGTTTTCAGTGTATTAGTAGAATAAGTTGTTTCAGCAGTGGCTTTTAGTCACAATACAAACTTGTAAAAGTTATAATAATCATTTTTGCTTTGAGAGTATGAGTGATCTTAGTTAATTAAAAGAAAATGGTTTTATTTGAACAAAAATTTAATGGGTGAGGTGGTGAGGCTGAATATAATTTAGTATAAGATAGTCATCAAGTCATTTTAGCTGGCATTTAACATTTTTTTATTTTGTTAGGTTCTTTGATCCTCTTTGACATTCTTGACCACCAGATAGACCAAAGTCCTTTGAAAGGTCAAAGTCTTCCTGGGGTATCAGTGATTACATCTACACACAGTGCTATTACAGAACAACAGCAATTACTCAGTGAGAATATTGCAGCTGACCAAGATGTGCCAGCAACATTAGAGTCAGTTTTTGAGAAGCTAGGTCTTCTAGAATATGTGAGCAAATTTGAAGAAGAAAAAATTGATTTAGAAACATTGGTATGCATAGCACAGCTTTTAAATCATTTCTATTTTAATAAAATAAAAATTAATTAATCAGTAAGAACAAAATGAAAATTAATTGGTAATATACAATTTCTTTTCACAATGTTCCAGATTTTTTCTTATTCTTTTATGTAAATATTAGGAATGGCCATATATTAAATCACATTTCAACCTATTATCTGTGACATTAATTATACATACTTGGTTTTAAAACAAGAAAATTTTTGTAGTTGATCAGTTCAAAGCATCAAATATGAGCTGTAGTTTGTTTTTGTAAGGCATAACTTTATAATATACTGGTAAATAAACTTTTTTGCAGGATCTGGTCTATGATTTAGTGCCATATATACACCATATAGTTCTGATAAACCAAAACATTTCAAAATGTGTAGACCCAGAAATAATTCCCTTATCCTCAGTTTCCAAGAGCCTATGTTATTGAGCAACTGTGGTTTTCATAATTTTACTTTTTGAAAAAAATAGGTATATTAGTTCAACAATGACTAGTTTTTGTCATATCTATGTACAAGTAAAATAACATTAATAAATAATAAATGGGAATTTTGTAATTTGTTCCCCTTCAAGAAAAATGTATAAGCTGGAAGTTTCAAATTTACCCTAAGCATGTAGAAATTGAGGGAAATTACAACATTATATTTATTTTGTGCCATAAGCTGAACTATTTAGTGAAGAAACCACAAAAAAATTTGAAGTGCAAATTCTGTAAAACGTTACCCAAAAAAATGTATTTCAATGATTTTTAGTTTTACTGAATTACATTTATTTAACCTTTTTATTAACAAACTAGTATTTGTAGTATTAGGTGATGATTACAGAATATTATTTGTCTAAAGTTCTCTTGATTGTCTGATTGAACTTTATTTTTTATTGGTATTCATAAGATACTTTGCATTTAAAATTGTTTTATTTTAAATTCTGTTATCTTTGGAATATGACCATTTCTTCTGGCTGAAACTTTAGACAGAAATAGTTGACTATTAATCAGTGATTTTTGGTATTTAAGTGAAGATTACATTTTGATATTGTATGTCTGAATTTAAAATTTTAGTTAGTTTCTTAACAAATAATCAAAGCCATTGTTATCCATGATGTACTTATTATTATCCAATATTTTAATCACAGGCTTTTTGTGAAGGTGTTCTGTAAAAGTTCTTTTCTTGCCCATGCATATGCAACTTTTTGCTTATTAAATTCAGCTCATTAGGAAAAAAGATTCTTGTTCCATATTGCTTACAAAGTAGGAGTAAGATAAACACTGTAAACTTAACTTAGCAGGCTATAGAAGTAATAATAAATTTGTTTTAATTGCTACTTGTGTGAGTACCTTTTTCTGAATTCTCACTTAGTCTTTCTCATAGCATATGTGCAGTGAAAATGATATTAAAGAAATGGGTCTTCCAATGGGACCACGGAAGAAACTCCTCTGTTATCTTCAGGAAAGGAAAGAAAAGAAAGTAATAAATTATTTGTTTCTGTAACTTTATGTTTTGTGTTTATTTTTTTAATTTATATAAACAGTATTAATATCTGAACTGTAATATATTATGTAGTGTATTAAAGTCAGGATAGTAATGTTTACTTTTATTAAAAGGTGAATTAAAATACATACTGTTTAAGTAATACAACAGAATATAAAATATGTTGCTTTGTTCAATGCCATTATAACTAAATTGGAACTGCTGTAATATTTATTTTTATTTAATGTGTTTTTTTTAGTTTTGTGTACCTTGTGAATGTAAATATAATGTTTAAAACGTTTTTTTCTTAAAGTAATAAGTGGAATACATTTTTAGTAATCAGAGTATTGTTTGACTGTTAGGAAATGATACAGGAGGAAGAAAAGCATACATCTATAAGCAAGCCAAGTGAACCCGTTCCAGTTTCACCTATAAGCATCAGTCAGACATTTGTTTCTCAAAGAAGGGAATCTGTAACTACAGTAAACTATCACATGGGTGTTGCTGGTACTGGACAACCTTCTGTAATCTATCCAAAGTGAGTTGTAAATTTTTGATTTAAGTTTTTGAAAGGTGAAATAGTATTCAACTATTTCTCAGCTAACAAGGGTAGGTTCTAACAAGTTTGGCATATCTTTTCACTGTTTATAAAGATGTACATTGAAATGTTAAAATCTTACTGGTGTATCATTGAAGTGGTATAGCAAACTGTTTGGTGTGCAAGTATGATTTAAGTACATTTCTGTTATTGTGGCTAGTAGTATGCTACATACAGTGTTGGAATAATCTTGTAAAGATTGAGTATTTTTGGTCTTTAGAAATTCGTTATCTTTTCAGCAACATAAATAAGTTCAGTTAAGTACAAAACATTTGAAGTAGGTGTCTTAAATATATGAAATAATCGTATTAGGTTTTTTATACGTACAGATTAAAATAGCCCAAAATCTTAAATTACTATACCAATACTATAAAACTGCAAAATAATTTATTAAGTTTGACTTCCAAATATTTCAGAAAGGTTGAGAAAGCCATTATGAGGATATTCTGAGCTTTCAGTTGGTTATTCACATATCATAGACAGAAGTGGATGCATTTAAGTAAGAGTTTGCAAAAAATGAAAAGATTCAATGTATATAAAAATATCTCAGCAAATAGAAAAGATAGGAGTTTCTTATTTCATATTCCAGCTTCTCAGTATCAGTAATTTGAGCTTCAAATTCATAAAAACTATAAACTTTGTATTTGGACATTACAATCATCTAACTTTAACCAAAGCTGCATTCAACATATCCATGTGACTTACAGAAATCAATATTTAAGATTCTGTTTTTAATATTTACTGTTTAAGTTAAGCAAAGTATACTACAACAATTTGATACCAAACTTATTCAAAGAGATAAGGATAAATATTTGCATTAGATGTCAGAACACACTAGGAATGAAAAGAGGATTTCATAGATAAGTTGTGCCCTTCTTTAAGTAATTTGTACTTGTTTGTTTGCATTTCAAGTTAAAAACAATGCAATAAACCAAGGCATCAATGAAGAAGTCATAAATAAATTTGATTTGTAACTTACAGAGCCAAATTGATGGTTGTAGGTTTTATTTGTTGATATTTAAAAGATTCATTTTTCAAAAAGTGAGAAAGATAAAATGCAATGTTTTTTTTGTCTTTTAGGCTAGATTTTGCCCCTTCTTGTTTTTTTGCTCTTGGATCTCCTATAGCTATGTTCTTAGCAGTTCGTGGGATTGAAACAATAGGGGAAGATTATAGGCTTCCAAGTTGCCCATGGTTTTTCAACATCTTCCATCCGGTAATAATATGAGGCTAATAAAATATATCACTAAATAATGTGCTTAATAATTTTAAGGAATTTATTTCTACATTTATTTTAGTTCAGATATGATAATTGTAATGTATAGTGAATAGTTCTAGTCTGTATTTGTCCATTTAATTCAAATTGCTATAACTGTACTGCAGTAGAACTTAACTGTTTTAAGTGTAACATTAAAGTTAAAATTGAAGTAATGTGTTCATGCTCACATGATAAGAGCAAAATATAAGTATATTAAAGTGTTTATTGTGGAGAAAAATAATACAAGTTTATTTAAGTTGCTGTCTTGTTTGTAATGTATAATAAACTAATTTTTCTTTACTGAAGTTAGCTCTGTATTTTAAATGTTCCAGTGCCCATACTTTAGAAAATTCAGAATGGTAACGTTTTAAATAAAAGTGTTCATAATTACTAACATAGAACTGTAAATGTTTCTTTTAGGTACTTTGGAATAATTCCATATTTATAGAGATAGCACTTGTATGTATTTTGTCATCTAACATCAGTATTTTTATCTGCACAGATTGCACTACAGTTTGCTTAGAATTAAATATAGTCACCCAAGATCTTTTATCTGCACTACATTTCAATCTTTGTTACAGTTGTGCTGATGAGAGCTCAGAAATTAACATGCTACAGTCATGACTCACAAGTATTGATTAATTTCACATAAAATAATCAAAATTCTAACTAATTTGGATACTGTCACAAAAATAATGAACTAATCAAAATTAATATTTTCTGTCGTTATTGTTTTTGACTATTCCAACTTTCCAAACATTTGAAGTATTACCATTATGATTTCTCATGATTCTTGATTGACTTGAAGGTGTTCAACTTAATTTTTAGTGTTACAACCCATGAAAACAATCAGTTAATTAAAATTAATGTTTCCAATTATTATTTTTGATTGTTCAAACTTTTCAAGTCTCATGTGAAAATACTTTATTAGTTATGTATAACTTAAGTTGTATATTTATTGAATGCTTTCCAGACTAACATCATTAATTACTAAGTATCCACCATGTTTAACCCCCTAGAGAACTGTAAACAGTTGAAAGTGCAAGCATAACAAATTTCACATTTACATTAATAATATTTTAAATGCAAAGTTTACAAAACTAGGAACAAGCCATGAACCTGTTTTTGTTTTCTTTCTTTGCAGTTTCTTTTGATAATTTTTTGGCATTATGTATTTTTTCAATTTACAGGAATATTCTTATATGAAAATACATAAAATATAAGGATATTTAGGGTTGGTGAGCATGGTAAGCTAGAAATTCTTCAATGGAAAACTATTGAAATGACAAGTTTTTTATTTGTATGTATTAGTAAATGTGTTATTACTAAAACAACACGAGTACAAGAACTTCTTAATTATTGGAAACAACTATAATTATTACAAAGAAATTAATGTAAATCAAATTTAATTGGAGAAATATTGCCTATATCTGTGTAGGACTTAGAATACAAGTAAGTTTGGTTTCTACTAGTTAATACTTATTGTTCATTGGTGCTTTGTTATTTTTGCAGTTGTTTTACTAACTAAGAATGAATAACAAATAAGTGAGAAAAATAAAACTACGTAGACTGAATTTAATGTATGAAATAAAACTATTTAAGAAATCTAGTTTTACTTCTTTTCATATTTCTTTAATGACTTCTTTGTTTACAAACAAACAAGGAAATAATTAAACCATTATTAGAAAAATACAGACATAGCAATTATAGTCATTGAAAAAGTAACTCTATTGGATATATTTACATTACTTTAGGCAAAGAGTGAAAAATTAACAGATTTTTAAAGATGAAAGGAAGTAATTTAATCTCTTTTGAAATCAGGGTCAAATCAAAATTTTCAAAAATTATATTTCCCAAATATGATACAAATACTTAACTAAGTATGAGGATAACCCAGTGATAAAATATCAGTCTGCTAGTCCTAATGAGGTTAATCAAGTTATTGAACAAATCCTTGTTACAAGAGAAAATTTATTCATCTCGTAAATGTATGTGTTCAAAATACATCTTAATATGGAAACACTGTAATGTTTTAATTTAGCTATTTTAAATACTTTGAAATTTTTAGTACTAGCAGAGGTATTCAGTTGATAAAATAATCTTAGTCAATATTGGAGAATAAATCATGCATGTATATAATACCAACAGGAAAACACACATAAACCAAAGAGTAAGAGTACCAAATATTTACTCAAACAAGTGACTGTTTTTTTCACAGTGGTCACTTCTATAAGAAATGTCAAAGTGGCGAAATTCTGTTGAAATCAAATCAATTTAGTCAAGATGGTAGAATAAAATTATGAATGTATATAATACTGGAAGGAAAATGTATAAACCAAAGAGTAGCAAATATTTACTCCAACGCTACTCTTTTTGTGCACCTTTTCCATTGATGCTTTTATCTTCAAAATATGCCAATCAATTAGTCAATGGTAGCAGTCTCATTTTCACCAGAATGACTTGCAAGAGTAAAAGTTCTTAAAGTTTTCTTTGGAATGAACACTCAGCACATATGAAGACTGATGGATCAATGTTGATATTGATTTGAGATTTTAGGAATTCCAAAAAAATAAATACTTTTCCTCTAATGTACTTTTGAAAAAAGGACACTGATAAACATTTGTTAATTGTTCAGGAGATACAGAGCATGCTAAACACACATTTGGCTGTTGTATAAAGTGGAGAGGTTGTTAAATGGAAACGTGACTTTATAAGTAATTGGGTTTCAGGTTTAGGCTTTACAAGAAAAGTAAATAAATAAGAATTAAAGTTAAAATATTTTTTCAGAACTGAAATTTATAACTGTTTCATAATGTTTTTATTCTTTGTTTCTGCTTTTTTTTTAAATATTTATGAATCATGGGTTATTTAAAAATTGTAAGTGTATAGAAGCACAACTTTTTACTGTGTTTATTCACTTTGTGTTTTAATATCTTTCTCTTTGCTTAACTTCATGAACCCTGATGGCCAACACAGTTTGACCCTGTGGTAAGTTAATTTTAATATTATTGTTAAAAGAAAATACCAGTGATAGTACTATATTATTAGTATTTACTATATTTATTACTCTTATTAGTTTTTATTGTACTGTGTTCATTGTCTTGCCACTCATGTATATTTAAACATTAACATGTGGTAATTTATCTCAAATGTACAGCTACCATAAAGTTACACTGCCAATGTACAGTGTACAGTACAGGCTCTCATCAATTAGATGGTTTGAGAGAAGATTATATTAAGTTTTTCATATACTGATTTGAAGTTATTTTAGGAATATCAAATTTAAGAAAGAGAGCAAATCACTAGTGTTTATGTTGCATAGATAACATATACTTTGTTCTTCAAAAATTGTTTATGTATCTGTTTTTATTATAACAATTATTTTTCATTGTCACCTCAGTATAATTTAGGACTAAAATCTGTTGAAGCTGACTGAACCTCATGAGAAGTTATTGAATTATGCAGGGGACAAAATATCTAGGTTCACATTGTAATATGCAAATCTAAACAACCTAGTTGCTAATCACTTTCCTCTCTACTTGACATAATTTGGAAATTATTCCTTTCTCTAATATGCTGTTTTTGAGGCTTCCCACAACAATGAAGGTGCCAAACATTTTAGTTTAATATACAGACTCAGTCCCAAGAACCAACAATTTTTACTTTTATATGGTTTTAATATAATAACTTTTAAGTAAACTTTACAAGTTTTGTACAGAAAATCAGTTTTTTTGACAAAGTGTGTGTACTAAAGATTTGTCTATGAATATATAGTGTCTTGTTTTTGATCAGTCCAAGTGCAAAATGATTTTCATGTTCAAATTAAAAATACTTTTTCATTTCAAAAATCTCAGATGTAATTTGCATAATCTTAAAACCTCCAAGGTAAATTTGAATTTTTTTAGTAAAAGTTTACATTGTGTCTATTATTTTTTCTACACTAACTCTATACAAGGTTGATCAGTTTTACTGCTTTTGTAACTCAAAAAAAAAAATTAAATCTACACCATCTTTTTTGCTTTTTAGAATGACTTCAAGTTGTAACATGAACTATATTTGTTTATTCAAAGTGACTTTAAACTCATAACAACAGATATCTACTTGTATTTAAATTTTACTGCCCTTTTAATAGTGTGTAGCACTATTCACACCATTATATGTTGTAAATCACTTGAGGAACATGTAGCTCATGTTATGCTGTCAAATTACATTATCCAAAAGCAACTTCATGCTGCTTGCTTGTGTGCCAAATTAAAAATTTATTATATCATTTGTTTTACCTAATCTAACCTTAACTTGTTTAAATTTTCCTACTTCTGCAAAGTAACCAAATGTAATTGAAGGTTTTGATGAAGAATTTGCTTTATCTGAGTGATAATAATAACTAATGTACATTAAATTTCGTACTTCTTGGAGGGATGATAAATTATAGAAGAAAGGATGTCTAGATAAAAAAAAAAAAAAAGTTTCTCACCCTAAAAAAATTCAAGATATTTTTTTTTAATATTGCCATATAAAATTAAAAGAAACTTCTATACTTGTAAAGTATGGATTATTGGCGACAATTTTATGCTGTACTAATTGATGTAACATAAAGAAACTAATTAACTTTTGAATATAACTCACTAAAAACTCATGAAATGCACAGTAAAGGAGTAATCACAAAAAAAAAGCTACCAGATATTTTCTTCTTCAGAAAGCCAAAAAGATCACATTGTTAAGAAAGTGATGAGATCTCCCTGGTAAAAAAAGAAATAAACTAGATTAATTTTTAAAAAAATTATTTGTGGCAACCTTATTCAGTTGTAATGTCTTTAAGTCACTTTGTTTTTAGGTTAATCAATTGTTGCATTATTATGTGAGGTGTTTGGTTTTTCTTGAGTTTTGAAATTGCGCTTTATATACTAGTAACTATTTTCGTCATGAAACTTCATGTGTGGTACAGTTAAATATTAGGGTTTGAAGCTAAATAGAAGTGTTATTAGAATAAAAACTACAGTATTTACCTCTTCCTGCCCATTACTGGATGTCTTTACCAAAAGTTTTGAGTGCTAAATTTAATTGTCATAATGTGTTAAAATGATAATGGTTAAAAAGATTCCAAACAATATTTACTAAATGCTAATCAGATTTGATATTATATACGCAGCTAGCTTTGCTCAGAAATCAACAATTGTTAATGGTATTTAACTACTTTTCATTTACATATAGTTATATGAATTTAGAACTTAACCTTATTAGATCCACTTTCTCACATAATCTAACTAACTGGAAACAAAAACCAAGGATGCTTATTGTGTTTCCAAAAGGCTAATCTGTGTACTTTATTGAGAGTAGGAAATTTCAAAGGACAGTATAGGTATAGTGCAGCCTGTTCTAGTCACCTGTTTAAGATAATGTTTAAAGCCAAAGAGATAAGTTTGGAGGTGGAGTTTTCGTCTTAGAAATACTGGGTGAACTGTGAGAAACAAGAAAGGTGGTTTCTTTTATTGTTATTATACATATAAATGACAAAATATTTGCTGCAGCTGTTTTATGACCTTGCATTAGTTAGTTCTCAGTAAAAATTTTCCATTGTCACTCTTTTGGAGCCAGAGCAAACCCTGTCATAAAATATTATTTAGAAATATTTAACTAATAGGTAATAATAAACTATTTTGGAAATAAAAACATTAATATAAAAATATTTTTATTTATTAATAATTAAATGACCATTTAATATTACAACTTGTTTCTTTTTTACCACCTACATTAAATGTAACAGTTTGACAGAAACAAGCCAAATACTGAAGTAACTAAGAACAACAAATATTTACACATTTCCATTTGTAGGTGCTGATGTTTGCAAAATATTTGTTGTCCATGAAGACCCCAGAAGACTAACATGGAGATAATGTGGCAACCATCATTTTGTTTTTCTCATTTATCATCCTCTTTTTATATCTTTGTTGCTGTTGACTATATGGCTGTATATAAACAGTTTTGTGATGCTGTTTTTATTGAAACACGTAGATAACACGATATATCATATTATACAATCCACATAATCTTAAATAGCTGGATTATGAATGGAGTATCACTGTATTCTGATGCATATTTGAGGATATCGTACACTACCACACATCATGGTAAACTGTTTTTCAACATGATCCATCAGTCTTTTTGAAATAGATCCTATGTATACTACAGAACAATTGAAGCATTTATACGTGTAGACAACGTTTGAGCAGTTTGTTTTTCCTGTTCTTTCTTTAAACACAAAATAGTTTTTTATTTTAATAATGGATTTAAGGATGAATTAAACCTTTGCTTGTGATGAACAATGCACAAAAACTGAACTTGTGCCTTGAAAATAAAAAGCAGTTCATTTACCAGTCAATGACAATGATATGTGAAGTGTTTTTTGGGAGGTACATTATTCATCCCTTCGTTGATGCCCTTGTGATTTTGTTAATTGTCATTGGAAATGTCTATCTTGGATAAAATTTGATGTTGTATACATATATGGATAGTTCTTTAGGAAGTTTATTGCAGAGATGTCCAAACAGCTATGAGTAACCTCAGTTGTGGACTGAACAAGAACTTTCAGATAACGATATAGGAGGGATTACGAATGAGAGAAGGCCATTTGGCTCATCTTGCTCATCCAAGAATCTCATTAGTTTTATGTGCGTGGATGACAGTTAAAATACACATTCTACAACCTTTTACAGAGCATTATTCATATTGTGCATTTGATGCGAGAAATATCAACTGTTTATTTTACAATGTGATACTGATTTGGTGAATTTTGTGCTAGAGGAGAGTAAATACCAGATGCAGTATACTATGATACTAAAAAAAAAGAAAGTTGCATTTAAGCAATTCTAGAAGTTTTTCAAATGCAATAAGCAAATTTTACAATGAAGAAAATTATTTTTTATTCTTTGCATGAATATCTGAGTAATCTGTCAGGCTTATGTGTACAAAAGACTTGCACATTTGACTAACAGTTTGCTGCATTTCATGTAGATACACATTAAATTCAGTCAACATTCCTTCTTCAGTATGGGGCTGGTCCAGCCATATTTACATTTGATTAAGTTATTTTTAGAAGAATTACAGAGACTCAGTTTCAACAGTTACTTTAATATCCATAATTTTGGGTATGAAAGAATGAATGCCTTCTGTTTTTAGTCCTAAATGTATCTGCTTTCAATTTCCAAATGGCTTCAATATAGACATTTTGGTTTTGGTTTGAAGGAAATAGGAATATAGGCTCTTGTTTCTAGCCTGTTTTTGTTTGGGAAATTTTTTAAATTTGTATTTGCATTTTTTTTTTAAATAAAAGTTGTTTGCTGTTATTATATATGTGTGTTTGTAAGTTGTTATGCATATTTTTTTTGTACTTACAGTGTACACATTTACTACTGTCAAAACATGAACTGATAAGAATTTTCAGTTTTGGCAAATTTGCTGTATTTCCACCCTTGCAAATTTTCTTTTAATTTTTTCTAAGATTTTTTTGTCTCTAAACAACCTTATTATGAATACATATATATATATCTGAATGTTTTAAAATAACTTATTGCCACCTCAGTTCTTGTTTTACCACAGTGTTAAGTCATAGATAGTAGGAGATATACCTGTCAATATCTTGAATTTGGCTTTATCAATGTCATACATACATAAAATACAGTTTGCAGACTTTCATTACAGGTTAGATAATTAATATACAATGTTATTAGAAATTATTCAGAATATCTCAAGTACATAAACTGTGTAGTAGAATCTTCCCACTGAAATAAAACTAAGTAGGAATATCATGAATGGTATCAACTGCAAAAAAGTTTGGTTTCAGAAGTTTTCCAAACCATAAGTAAAAATCAAATTCTAATGCTAAAGGTTTGAAATGAAAGCAAGGAAATTACATTCTGTTATGTTTTGTTACTCAGCAACTAAAAACTATTGTGTACAAGTCAGTATTATAACTCAAAATTAGTTTTTTGTTAGCCAATTACAAGAAACAGCATCAACAAATAAATTATAACTAGTTACAGATTTTAAGAACATTTTACCATTGTAAGAAATGCTAACTGTTATTTCAGAGTTTATAAATGATTGTTTGTGATGGTTGCAATTGTTTTTCTTATCATACCTGGTAAAATTACAGTAATTCTTTAATGTGTAATATTGAACAGCATTATTTATAGTATTGTTAATGAGTAAGATTAAGTGGAGGCAAGTGAAGAAACCTCGGTATCAAATGATGGAAATGGTGGTTAACTACGGTTACTGACTGTTATGTGTTATTTTTAAATATAAATTTATTTTTTATGTTTGAAATGCTATTTTTAATATATAGGAAAAAAATTAAAAGCATTATTTGGTACCTACTGATGAATATGTAAGTAGTTGATTTACAGGTTTTTCTTGCAGAATCAGAGCTAGAATGTAGACTTGTTTATCCAAGTTTTCCATTATCTTTAAGAGTTTGTGAGTGATACTGCTGAAGAAGGTTGGTAACTCTGTTAATGTAAGGTAACTTTGGTCAAAGACCCACATTGTCCATTTAGGTGTGATCCATATTAGAGGGTTTGGAGGCATAATTCTTTGAGAATGTCTTAAATCAATTTTGTTCCCTCTATTACTGTCATGTTGCTTATTATGTTTATCCCTTTTGCTACATCCATCTGTTTCTGTGCATGTCACAAAGGTTTAGTGTGTTGCATTCAAAATGTAATTAAACTACTACTTTTTATGGTATGTCAATAAATATTGTTAATAATTCATATTTTAATAAGATATAGGTCTTAAGTATTTACTTTTATTAGAAATACTTTTTAAAAAATCTAGAATTTTCTCTGATGTGAGAATAGTGATATTTGCTTTCTGGTACCCCTTCTCTAATTTATCTACCCCCCAAGGAATATCAAATGTAACATAAATTACTTATAATATCATCATCACTCAGGTAATGCATAACTATTATAGCCTTCAGTTTTATTTGGTTACAGAGCTATGAAATACAAAACCAGATCCCTTTTGCCATGCTTATTTCCCACATTCTCTTTTTCAGAAATTGACACAGTCTCTCTGATGTTCAGTACTATAGAACTTGTAACTAATAAATAGTCAAAGTGTTAAGCCATCAAATAACTTGTTATATTGTCTTATGTACAGATAATTGTTAGTTTCTCTTCCAGTTTAACTTTATTTCCCATGGGGAATACACTGATAAGTTCAAATTAATTCCGAGTAGCTTATGTCACAAAGTTAGAAAGCTATAAAAGTGTGATAGTTATGGGAAATTGTTTGCTTTTATGCATTATTTAATTAAATTTAAAAAAAAAATTAGTGCAGTACTACTATTGTTATGAAAAAGTAGGGTTAAGTATGATAAACAGTTGACAGAAAAAAAACAACTTGTATAAGTACTTTTATTCTTGTTTTTTATGTGTATTCTTTATTTATTATTATAAATAGTAAGTAACATATAAAAACAGGAAACCTTTTATGTTGGTAAATGTTAGATTAGGTGAAATAAATTGAAATGTAATGATTGTTTCATGAAGTACACTCTTAAGGAACTATTGTAATGAGAAGGGGTTCAGAATTTAAGTATAAGAAGATGTATACTGTCATAAGTTTAAAGAAATGTAGGATAAACAAATATTTCATGTTATGGTTCAGAGTCATGCTAGAAAGAAAAAGGGAATTTTTTGTTTTAGTGGTGGTGGTATAGGTTTAAAGTTGTGAAAATTCCACTTAAGATGTGTAATTTACTGTAAAAATTGTTTGAAATTTAGATATAAAGTTTTAAGAGATTATTCAAAAAATAAGATTTTTGAAATCAAGTAAAGTATCTTTAATCTTAACATAAATCACTAAACACTCAGACTAGTATCTAGCAATATCACCTATATTCTAAGACAGATCTTTAGTAAAAACACTTTATTAAAAATTCTAATTTTTGTAATGTTTACAAAAACTAATTTTATGAAGATAAGCCAAATGTATTAAAAGTTGTGTATGAAAACTATAACAGAACTAAAGAGGGCTTACAGTGTTGGTCAGTTTGACGAACTTTGTTCTGAGAGAGAGTTAAAAGTGGGGAGAGAAAACTGTAGAAAATAACTGGTGATTGAATAAGGTGAGAACTTTTTTCCCAAAAAGAAGTATATTCAAAGTGGTATAACATGTACCTTCCCTGTCTATGCTGCTGAAGTAAGCAAATCTAGTCTGCAAACTTGAAAATGTCTTTCCTTTGTATGCAGTTCAATTTATTAACTTAATCAGTGAGAGTACAATATTATTTCCTTACATGTACAAGCACACCAGTGACTGTCCAACAGGAATGTATGGTTTTATGATGTACATTATAATGTCCTTACTTCTCACTCATTGAAAGCATTTCATGTGAATTTAAAATGATTTTAAAACTTTTAAGACAAAGTGAAACTAACTGATGGCTATGTTACTCCAGGATAAAAATTATAAAGAAAACCTTGTAGAAAAAGTGTTTACAAAACCAGGGTATTTAAGTAGATGAAATTGAATTAACTGAAATAAGCAAACAATTTACTCAACACCAAGCATCTAATGGAAACTGCACGCTTGCAGAATGAAGACACTAATGGATGTTATATTACAGGCCTACAGAATGGAGACACTAATAGATCCAAACATGACCATAAAACCTATTCAGATTCCTCATCACAAAGGAAGGAAAAGAATGCATCTAGGTGAAGCATGTTTATTTTTATAAAACTAAACAATAACTTTAATATACTTAACTGTAAAAGTTTGAGTATGTAAGAATCTTGCTGTTAAAAATACCTATTGTTATACACATTTATAAGCTTTCAGCAAAAAAACTATTGTAGGAAAGCTACACATCATGTTAAGAATTGTATTTTTCATGGATTGTTTGTTTACATTATGGTTACTGTGTTGCATAAACATTAGATATTATTCCAGTTTTAAATTTAAAAATGAGTATGAAATCAATCAAGTAGATTGTTCTTAATAGTAATGTAATGATCATATTTAAACTTCTCTACTTTTTTAATTCTGCAGCTGAAAGTCACTTGGCAAAATTTGTGTAAAGTGGTTATGTTCAAAGTGTATTATTGAAGTTTGGTTTAAAACGTACATACACGTGTGTGGGTGTATTGATATTTGATAAAATAATTTGTATTAATTATTCATTTGTTTGTTTTATTTTTGTGTCAAAAGTGTTTCTTTTTATAATTAGACACAAAAACACTACAACTAGACCATAAAACGTAGTTGCATTAAGTTGACATAATTAAAATCTTAAGGACCTAGTTTTATTTTTTGTGACATTTCTAATCATTCATCTTCATACCTTTCCAACTTTATATTTTACATGATAATTGAAAAGAGTTAATATGAATTATCAATGGAAAAAAGTAAAACTTAAAAGTATCAGGATATTTCATCAGAATGGACTTATTTACCTGATTTTATTACAGAAATCAAAGATAGTCTTACCAAGCTTGGATATGACTTGAAGCAGAAACTGGTAGAATCTCTCCGTTACACCTGGAATAGTATTAATGAATTTGCAAGGGCTCATCGTTCAACACAATCCCAAGTAGAAGCTGTGATGGACCAGTTTGTACAGGAAGAAGTTGATCGACAAAGACAAGAAAGTGATGACTTAGAAAGTACTGGTGAGTGTTTTTGTCCATTTTAGACTTAGTACTTTTAAATGCAAATTTCTTTTTAAAAAGAAGTTGTATATTAAGAAAATTATGTAAATATAAATAATGGTGAAACAGATTGTGAAAAACATATTCAGATTTATTGCTCATTTTAGTCATGTACGAAAAACAGTAATTAAAAATACTTTAAAATGTACTGACGTGATGTCATGAACTCTTGGTTGACAAACTTAAGGTAGCTAATGTTATCCCATTTTGTAGGTGCTGGTTTTGGTTTCTTCGGGTATTTGAGAAAGTTTTAATATAGATATTGTTACGTGAGTGAACTTTATAGTTCACGAAATGTTGTTGATTTCTTATTTCATTAATAGATTTTGTTTGGCTATTATAAATATAAATTATTTACACAAATTATAATGAATTGAGAAATATATTTTTTTCAGTGTTTCTAAAACATTTTCAGTGCTGATTGAAGGATAGAGATCATTATGCAAAGATGGCATATAACTGCAGGAATGTTTAATTAGTTGTATCAAAGGTTTTGATTTACACCTTTATCAAGTGTTTGTGAACATTAAAAGTAACAAAATGATTTTTTATCTCAAGTTGTTTATTGTCTTTACATGGTAATATAATTTATTTTGTTGTAATTTTTTGGTAGAATTTTTGTTCACAAAATGTTAAAATTATTGTAATTCTAACTTGCAAGGATTTAGGAGGAACAATATGTTGCAACTTGATTTGAGAGTTGTAAGCTAAGTTTTAAGTATGTGGATGCAATGATTTACATACTTGGCATTGCATTTCTAATAGTGATGGAGATGTAGGTAAATTAGTAAGGGTGAAAAAAATGGAAGAATTTTTTAAATCACTGCATAATGTACTGTATAACCACTGCACAAAACAAATTTAAGATGCAGTGTCTTTTGTTTTAATTATCCTAGAGAATTGTTAGTTATATTCTTGAAACAGCATCTAGGAAATGTGATTAAGGCTTTTGAATAATGTAATGTCATATGAAGATGTATTAATTGTCATTTTTTATCAAATATATATGATACTTAAAATTCAGTGCTATGTTCTGTATTGTGTATGTCAGTCCTAGAAAAACGTTTTACTCAATTTTTGTGTGAGTGATATTTATCACAACTGTATAATGAATAATCATAGTACTAATTGAACAAGGAACTTGAAGGCTGAAGATATTGTACTACTGTTCACTGTCATCGTCATTATCATGTTAATCAGAAGCTCTGAATATATTTTAAATTGTGGTATAGAGAGGTGACATTTTTATGGCATGGATTTTAGGTTGGGATGCATACAATTTAAGGATGTATTAACTTCAATGAAAGATATAAATTATTGAATTCCTGCTTAGAAGACAGCTATCAAACATTTTACATCTAAGTAGATAGTTGTTTCAGTTTAAGGTATGTGATCTTTGTTTCTGTGTATCTAATTTTGTAAATGAAGTTATTTCCTAAACAACACTTTATCTTGCAGAAGTTTTGCATTAGATTTTTGTGTGTGATTAAACTATTCAGAATTTAAAATGCATTACAAAAAGAAATTCGTTCTTTTACTTACTGTTTGACCTCATTCTTTGTCTTGTTTTTATGAAATTATTTTGGTTATCTTTATAGATATAAGATAAAGAAACCAAACCATTTCAGTTGAGTCAGAGTTGCTTGATATCCTTCAGTTTGACTATAAGAGATGAACTTGTCCCACTAGATACAAAATGTATTTATTATTGTATATTTCTTGAATTTGTTAATGTATATTGGATATATTTAATCAGCTGTAATTTCAAGATACTTCATAACCTTGATTATTCTAACTAGATTGATACAGCTTTAGTGTTTGGTTGTCTTTTGTGTAGATTGTTCTTTATACAGATATTCTTGGGTATTACATGTTGAAAGAAAAGCTTTTGTCAGTGTAATTTGTTTCATTACAATGTAACTATAAAGGATGATATAGTCTTGCTAAATATAAGAAATACGTATTGGACAGTTTTGATGAAATGATAAGAGAGGTATCATAACTGGAAGTTGTAGATTAAAAATGGCTAATACAAGCAGAAGTACCCAATGATGGGAAAACTTTCAAGTTCATCTATCAATTCAAATAATTTCTTGGACTTTAAAAAGTTTAATTGTGTTACACTCTTGGTTTCGTTCAAAGCCACTCAATAACAATAACACAGTAAATCTACATTTTGATTCTTTAAGTTCACATCACATTTTGAAATGTGAATGATGGTGTGATTAATTTCTAACAATTTAGTGTAAAATATCATGCTTGGTAAATAAAACTTTGGCATCAACATTATTTTTGCCTATTCTTATGTTACTTTTAAAGTGAATGTAAAGCTTTGCCTGCATGTGTAGCTTATCAAACAGTAGACAAACAATGTTTGTTTGGATAGGCACCACAGTTCACAAAATACATATATATGAGATAGCAAATACATTGTGTTTAGTGGTTCAAGTTCATCTTGTGTCATTGCATAGCAATGTTAATAAGTCAAACAACTCTGGTTAGAATTAGTTCAGTGGTTTTTCTGTTCCTGCTTCATCTGCAGTTAAATTTTATCATTTTCCCTTCTGAGGTGCTTCTTAAATGTTGAAAAATATATAATTTTTTGTTATCTAATTTCAGTTTCTGCATCTGACATAACTTCAGAAGAAGTTCAAATAGGCCAGCTAAATGGTGGACGGCGTATAGATTATGTACTTCAAGAAAAGCCCATTGAGAGTTTTAATGAATATATTTTTGCTCTAGGAAGTCATGCTTGTTATTGGTGAGTGTTTTGAAAATATTGGATCCTGTTGATAAAGTAATTTCATGTTCATCTTCAACCTGCAACAGTTTATTTTGATTCCCAATCTAATTTTAAAATGAAGAAAATAATGTAAAACTGACATCAGTTTTTTTAGTTCTGTAGTTTTCTCAGAGCAAAATAAAACTTAAATTTTTAAAATAATTACCTTAGACATAAACTGCTACACATTTCAGCTGAAGAACCAACTATTACAATGAGTGAAAAAATTGTACCATTATTTTTTCTGCTTAACTGTGTGAGTTTAACACTTCGATATACATTTTAATTCTCTTGTTATGAATTGGTCACAGTTGGTGACCCAAAAGCAACTATCAGAAATTTCATACTATAAATTTTTAATGTTTTATGTAGCTTCAGATAAATATTACCTGTCTCTTGTGTGCAAAAAAAATCATATTTTTTAATTAATTATTTTTAGTAAAAATGTTTAAATTCATTTAGAAAATACAGTTGCTATTCATTCAGCTTGGTTTCATGATGAATACTCTGCCTAAACAATCTATCAAAGAAGAAATATAATACTTCCTAGCATTCGTCTTTTTTACTGGCAGTTGTTAATGAAACTTAAGCCTGCTTTCTTATAGTGCTACACCAAATAATTTTTAATTAAATAAAGTATTATAGAACTTAAAGTAAACAATGTCCTGTCTCTCTAACTAGCAACGTATCTTTTAAAGTTTAGTTAAACTTTTCAGTGTGAACACCGAGAAAAAGTTCCAAACTACTAAAGGCAAAATGAATAATGCTATGTACAGAAAATAACATAATATAATATATCAACTAACAGATTAAAACCTCAGCCTTCTTCTGATTATAATTACTATAGTATAAAACATCAGAGAGAACTATTAACAGTTTGTGTACAAAAGGAGGTGAGAAGTGAGCACCGTATGAGAGTTTAATTTTAAAATTTATGGTTTCATACATAAATAAGACTTGAGGCCATAAAAATTGTTTAGGTTGTGCAGTATTTTGAGTAATTTACATGAAGTTGTACATTTCAGATAGTAAATAGATTACAGAAAAGGAAGGACCCAGAGAACAAATGTTATAATTCTAAAAGTAAGGGAGATAGAGAATGTTTTTTTCAGAAATATTTCATTACAAAATTAAGAACTTGCATAATACTAACATTTAGTACACTAATTATGTTTGATGCTAAATTTCCCCTCGGTGTGGATTCCTGTACATGGTGAGGGGACCTCCCAAGGAAGGTTCAGTTCTGTCTGGTTACCTTCTCTGGGATCTAAACATCCACCCACGTGTTTGCCGTGCATGGCGACCCGTGAAGGGGAGGAGAGGATCCTGGTGGTTAAGGGGTCCAACCCTAACACACCACTTTGGCCTCGAATTCCTGTAGACGGGTGGCCCCCCTTGGGTCAAACGGCTGGTCCACTTGGGCTAGAGCCAACCAAGTACCAGTGTTGGAAGTTCTCAACAGGTGTTATGGACATTGTGCCTGATGCTGGTGTTTGGGTATAGTGCTCACGAAACCCTGGCGTTACTGCATTGTCCTTGCATGACTTTGTAGTGCGTCCCCTTGTAGGACTCCATGGTAGGTGGGGTCAGTGGGTACCGAAACTTTTCCTCTTTCCTATGGATCCTCCAAAAAATTTAAATAAAATTGTAAAAAAACAGTCAATGGGAAAGCAACCACGTCTTGAATACTCAGAACAGCAATCTTCAACATCAGTTACACACGTACTTCATTTTCTTATATTGCATTCTCTTTCAGAAAAACCTTTAGAGCAATTGTTCGCCTTTTTTATTCAAAAGGGACTAGAGGGACTTGCTGGCTCTCCATTCAAGGAGCTTCTGCAGTGAGGTCCATCTCCACTCGCAAAGATGGAGTTACACTGCCAACAAATACCCTCGTTTTAACATTTACATCACCACGTGCACCTCCACCATCAAAGCAGGTTATCTCATTTGCAGGGTTTGGCCATACATTCCAAACCCTCTTCGATGTTTCCAATGTCAGAGATTCGGCCACTCAAAGACTTCTTTTCGTGGTTCCCTGACATGTGCTCGTTGTGGAGGCAAGGACCACGATGCCTGTGACTGTAACATGAACCTGCATTATGTAAACTGCAATGGTTCTCACCCCTCTTACTTTCATTCTTGCCCAAAATGGTTGGAGGAAAAAGAGGTGCAGCATTTGAAAATGACACATAACATTAGTTATCCTGAGGCTCGGAAATTGCTGTCCACAACTCCATCTCGGACATATGCTGCTGCACTTCATTCCACAACTACAGTGGGAGTGCAGACAGATCTCTCTGTGCTTCCAAGAGAATCGTTTTCAAAACAAATGAAAAGCCTTTTGACCTCCATGGTTAAAAAGTTGATGAATCGACTTCCACTCCCATCTCTGTTCCTCCCATACCTTCCAATAAACCTCAAGATCCACGTCATTCAGTTTCAAATACAGGCATTTCTTCTGATACATCGTTTTCTCCAACCACAAGAGACAAAACAATTATTCGTTCGTGTCCTCAGTCACTGGATTCCTCTTCCAATAACAAAAACCTGCCCACTCGACCCAGAGCAGGTTCCATGGAGGTTGATAGACCTCCTCTGATTAAAGACAGTAAAGAAAAAAGACGCGGTCGTAAACCGAAGGGTTCTCCAGCCACTTCACCTACCCATTCTGAAAAATGGCTACCTTGATACAATGGAACTGTCGAGGTTTATGTTCTAATCTGGATGATATCAAAACGCTGATTGCTTCCTACCATCCTGTTTGTCTTTCTTTACAAGAAACATTTCTCAAATCTGCTGATACAGTCTCAATTCGGCAGTTTTCTCTGTACAGAAATGACAGGTTGTGTGATGGTCAAGTACAAGGAGGGGTGGCACTGCTGGTTGATCAACATGTGCCAACCCTGTCTTTGTCATTCAACACACCCTTGGAGACCGTAGCCATCCGTGTTTCCTTGGGTCATACCATCACTGTTTGTTCTCTGTACCTGTCCCCTGGAGAGACATACGATCAATCAGAACTTGATGCTCTCATTGAACACTTGCCATCTCCTTTTCTAATCCTGGGGGATTTTAATGGACACCATCCCCTCTGGGGAAGTGCTGTTGTTGATGGGAGGGGTCGATCTGTAGAGCGGATGCTCTATGATCACAATCTTTCTCTTTTCAATACTGGTTCTTCCACTTACTTTTATGTACCTAGTCAGTCCTTTACCGCTATTGATCTCTCAGTTTGCTCCCCTTCATTATTCTTCCATTTTTCATGGAAGGTTGACAGTAATCCACCAGGCAGTGATCATTTTCCGATCCTTTTGAGAGATACTGGCCGTGGTCGATGCTACCCTACCTGCGTGCCCTGGTGGAAGCTGGATCAGGCAGACTGGTCCACTTTCACTGCTCTCGCAGAACTTGATCCTGCCATTGTAAATCATCCATCAATAGACGACTGTGTAACAGCGGTAACTGACTGTATTATACATGCAGCTGCTCAGTGTATTCCTAAAACCTCGACACGTTTTCCACGATATCCTCGTCCATGGTGGAATTCTGCTTGCCACTTAGCATGGAAGGCTCAAAAACGGGCCTGGGATACTTTTCGTAGATATCCCACACTTTCAAATCGGGTTGCTTTCCAACGGGCCTGTGCACATGCTAGGTGGGTAAGACGTCAAAGCCAGAAGGAATCTTGGATTAAGTTCACAACCAGCATATCTTCTACCACCAGTTCCAAGATCATATGGGACAGGATTCAAAAGGTTAATGGGCACTACAATTCTGTACCCCTCTTGATCTTACTCTCTCATGGTCAGGAGGTGACTGATGTCCGGAACATCGCTAACACTCTAGGTGAAAGCTTTTGCCAGGTATCTAGCACTTCTGCTTGTTCCTCCACCTTCCTGGCCATCAAGACTCAGGCAGAGTGATCACCTCTTACCTTTCAAACTGACTATTTCTTTGACTGTAATTGTCCCTTTGCCCTGGTGGAACTAAAAATGGCCTTTCATTGGTCTGCCAGTACATCTGTTGGACCTGATGATATTCATTATGACATGCTGCACCATCTATCTCCTACTTCTCTTGATGTCCTTCTGATTGTCTTCAACCGGATTTGGCAGGAGAATGCTTTTCCTGATGCCTGGCACAAGGCTATTAGTTTACCTTTCTCTAAGCCAGGGAAAGATCCAAAGATTCCTTCAAACTATCGTTTAATTGCTTTGACGAGCTCTCTTTGTAAGACCTTAGAAAGGATGGTTAATGCTCGTCTTGTTTGGTTCCTTGAATCAAACAAACTCTTCTCGCCCACCCAGTGTGGGTTCCATCGACAGCACTCTACCACAGACCACCTAATTCGTCTTGAAACATCTATCTGAGAAGCCTTTCTCAACCGCCAACATCTTGTATCAATATTCTTTGACATAGAGAAGGCTTACGACACAACATGGAGGTATGGCGTTTTGCGAGACCTCCATACATATGGGTTATGTGGCCATCTACCCATGTTTATTAAAAATTTTTTAATGGACAGGAGATTCCAAGTTCGTGTGGGTTCGACACTTTCCCATTCTTTTGTACAGGAACTTGGAGTCCCTCAAGGCTGTGTATTGAGTGTCACACTCTTCAGTATAAAGATAAATACCATCACTGAACAACTCCCTCTCACTGTTGCGAATGGGCTGTATGTCGACGACTTTCACATCTCATGTCAGTCGTCAAACATGAGATATATTGAGCGGCAACTAGAAACTGCCCTCAATTGTGCACGGAAGTGGACTCTGGCAAACGGTTTTAATTTCTCTCTCTCCAAAACTGTATGCATGCACTTTTGCCATCAACGAGGTATTCACCCTGATCCTGAACTTCATATCGGTGAAGTTTTGCTGTCAGTGGTCCCGGAGAAAAGTTCTTGGGGCTTATCTTTGATCATAAACTGACCTTTATACCACACTTAAAGCAGCTTCAGGTCAAATGCACAAACTCTTCTACCAGTTGGGGGGCAGATCGCTGTTCAGTGTTGAAGATATATCGTGCTCTTATTAGATCGAAACTCGACTATGGATCAATGGTCTATGGCTCTGCCAGACCCTCGGCCTTAAAGATGCTGGATCCCATTCATCACCAAGGACTTCGACTCTGCACTGGGGCTTTCCGTACCTCTCCAGTTCAAAGCATATACATTGAATCTCATGAACCTTCTCTACACCTTTGCCTTTTGCAACTATCTTTACAATATACTTCGAAACTTTGTTCCTTACCAAAGCATCCCACCTGGGAATGTGTTTTCCTTCCTCGGTGGGCAGTACTTTTTCAGAACATCCGGACGCAATTGGATGAATTGCGTCTGTCCTTGGATAACATTGCAGATTCCACGGGTCAGCCCATCCCACCATGGCTAATTACAGCCCCCAAATGTGACCTTTCTTTCAGTCCCCTGAAAAAGGCAGATACTCCAGATTGGAAGTACCGTCTTTTATTCAATGAATATCTTTCAAACAATCATTCAGTTCCCATTTATACAGATGGTTCCAAATCAGGAACTGCTATGGGTCAGTAGTTGTGCACAGAATCCCCTCTACAGCTTCTGTGTTCACTGCTGATCTGTATGCCATATCTCTTGCCCTGGATCATATTGCAGCTGAGCAGTACTCCAACTGCACTATTTATACTGATTCACTTAGTTCTATACTTGCCTTGGAATCGCTACACGTTAGCTCACATCCTATTCTTGCTGATATTCGAAACCGACTGGCCCATTTCTCATTAGCAGCTACTTTAATCCAGTTTTTCTGGATACCCGGGCATGTTGGTATTCGCGGGAACGAGCTTGCAGACATGGCAGCTAAATATGTCTGCTTCAGCACTGTCACCCCTATGCCTATTCCGTACATGGACTATGGTGTTGTCTTCAAGGCTCGGCTCCGTGCCACCTGGCAGTCCACTTGGAGTGAGCAACGCAACAACAAACTTTTTGAAATCAAACCCAAAATTGGAGTTTAGCCATCCAGCTTCCGTAAAGCTTGGAGGGAGGAAGTTGTTCTCGCTAGGCTACGCATTGGTTACAGTTTTTTAACTCATCATTTTCTTTTATCTGGAACTGATGCACCAATGTGTAGTTTGTGTAACACTCAAATCACTATCAGCCACGTTTTACTTTCTTGCCATCGTTACAATTCTCAATGACGGCAGTATTTTAAACATATTTTTTCCAAGGGTCAGTCTGTAACATTGGACAGAGTTATTGGTGATGGTGACTCTGTCCACCTTGATAACGTTTTTAATTTTTTAATGGCCATTAATCTTTTAAATCTTGTTTAAGGGTTGCATATTAATTCATTACACCTTTTTAATTGTGGTTCCTTTTTTACAGTTTTAATCTCTCTCATTCAATTTGACATTGGACAATGGCCAGAACAATAAATAACTTGACACCAGGACTGGAAAGGCCAACTTCAGGTGACTAACACTACTGTTTGAACTACTCGTTAGTTGTCCTGGCGAGTTGTTATTATACTTTTGCCGCATATCGTTTCACACTTTTACTACTTTTTAGTACTGGCCATATCGACCAATAACCCAGAACTAGGACTGGAAAGACCAACTTCAGGTGACTGACGGTGGTTTTTATTCTTACCTGTTGGTCTTCCTGGTGGGTTATGATCATTACCATTCTGCTACAGGTAGTTTTTTACATCTTTGTTGACTGGATGTCAACATTGGTTTTCGCGCCATTTTCTGTTTTAATTGCCATTTTGCTTTTATCTTCAATTACTTTTACAAATTTTACTCCATTTACTTGACTTTTATATTTTTACTGAACATTTGGCTACTCATTATTATGATTTTGCCGAGTGTCTTTTAAAACTTTTATTCTTTTACATTTTGATAATAGCTGTTATGACACATAACCCGGAACCAGGACTAGAAAGGCCAACTTCAGGTGATTGACAGAGGTTCTTGAACTTACCTGTTAGTCTTCCTGGCGGGTTATGATCATTACCATTTTGCTAGAGTAAATACCTTACAACTTCTTATATCTTAATGTTGTAGACTAGGTGTCAACATTGGTTTTATACCTGTTTGTTTTACCTTCATTTCCATTTATGTCTTTTACTACATTTATTTTTTTTTTACTTTTTCACCAGATGTCTGGTGCAGATAGCCTCGTTGCTTTGTGCCATAAAACACTAAATCAATCAATGATGCTAAATTTATTTGTATAGAAAAATAGTAAAACAATTCAGTTACGTTTTAACAGTAACTCTAAAAGGTTTAACCTACCAGTAGCAAGAAGATTAAATGGAGCTTACACTTAAGAAAAACGATGACTTTGTTACAAAATGTTCTTGCATATGAGTTAAGAGCTTATATTAATTAGTGATATTTCCCATAGTGATTTACCTGTGTTTGTGTTACTCATGTATAACACTGAAGTTGTATTGTTACTGAGACATGTTAATGATAATTTACGTTATTTCCAGGGAAAGTATGAACCACTTCTTGATAACTGTAGTAAATTGCAATTGTAAGAAAGATTGTTTAAAATTAGCATCATAACTAGCACAAACATATTTGAAATGTGCTATTACTTAATCTATTTGTTTTGTCAAAAACTTTTATGCAATCAGTTTGATCATGATTCTAAAATGTTTGCCAGCTTTTATTTATTCTTTGTTTATGCACAGCAGTGATGTTAACAATAATCACAGTATCAGAATTCATACCTGTGGCACAGACAATATATACAGTATAAAAAATGTGAAATTGTTTTGTAAGTTGACAGTATGCTTACATAAATAACTAATAATATTATAGGTGTAGCAAAATGAAGTATTTGTGTTTTTCTTCAGTGGTCTCGCAGTAATTCAAGAATACTGACTGATCAGTGATGATATCATCAAATTTTTGTGAAACATGGTTATGTATTTTGGATGTCAATCATAAAAATGGCATATCATATGGTTTTGGGTGCTACTGTTTATGTAAATTAGCCTGAAGTTATGTTGGTGAAATACTCAATTTACTGTCACTGAATCTTTTAAATCTTTGATGAATGTCTTGCAGGGAGTCAGAAGATACAGTACTTATGATACTACGAGAGCTGTATGCACTCCAAAGAATTCAGCCAAAGAAACAAGGTCCACCAACACCACAAAAGATTCCTTTGTATAACCCTGCCATTGCAAGACCACCTCAACCACCTCTCCAGTCCTCAATAGCTTCAGAATTTGCAGCACCACCTGCTTTTACATCCATGCTGAACACCTCCACAGCACCTTTACAGTTTTCACAACCCCCTCCTGTGAATAAACCAGTTGGTCCACCTCCTTTATCTGGGTTTGTAAGTGCCTCACCTTTTACAAAGAAATAATAAGTGGACCGTGCTACTTTACAAATATACACACCAAGCATATGAGAGATGAAGTTATGTCTCTTAGTGTTCAGAGAATTATCTTCTGTAATAGTTAAGAACTCAATATCTTGTACATTGAAAGTTTAGCATAACAAAGCTCCTATGATAACAGTTAAGACATTCCATATGTAGCAAGATGCAATAGTAAAGATGCTGCTTTTTTGTTTAATTTTATACTAATACTAAACGCATACCAATACGAGTAGCACTAAAGAGTTTTTCTTAAAGTGAATACCAATATTGGGCACAAGTAACATAATTGAAACACTCAAGTTTAATAGAGCCAATATACTACATACCGCATTTTAGTTCTTTCAAGGTATTAAACAGTATTTTTGAAAAGACTGCAGTGTAGTTTATGTTAATGTTATGCTAAAAAGTATCTTTAAAGAATTTGTTAAAAAATGGGCCTTCCAAAAACTTGTCATTCAGACTGAAAGTGTTATTTGCAGCTACTGTATTCCAGTATTAAATAACTGTTGCACATTTTTTCTATAGAAAAGTTAACCACTTTGACAGATTCAGAAGTACCAAAATATTGATAGGTAATTGAAATATATGCTTTTGAATTTAATTTCTACAAACTAAAAAAACTTGTTATAAAATGTTTTAAATTATAAAAAGTGCTATTTTTAGATTACACCTCAGTTTCCAAGTTACTAAACACTACAAGATAAAACAGTATTATTGGGAAATGTTTTAATAGCAAGCCACAAACAGAAATACTTTTGAATTTTGAAGATTATAAAACGTAGTACTCAGGGGAAAACTAATTAAATTATATTTGTATGCACTACCATTAAAAAGGTTAAGTGACCCATACCTTTGAGCTTTAGTTGATAACAACTAATATTCTTATAAAACTAAATTTAGCAATGTTATTGGTGATATGATTTAACAATGAAGACATTTTGTTTTTTCAGTAATGGTTGTATATTCATTTATCATTCTTATATGCAGCAAATATAAACCATAAAAGGTATTGCTAATGAAGAAACATTTAAATACAGTTGTAAGTAATGAATTAACATGTTAAGATTACAAATGTAGTAATTTAAGGATAATCAGTCTTACATATCCTGAACAAATGATTCAAAACTATATCATAGCTTAAAATTATCCCATAATAAAAACTTAGCATTAGCTTATGTAGCTGATAAAGCAAAATCATACTTGAAGTTGTTTGTTTCTCTTAATATAAAAAGAAGTTTAAAGGTGATATAGTAGCACAGTAATGTAGCTAAAATAAGTGAAAGAGTTAGACATGTTTACCAACATTAAAATGAAAGGAGAGCCATTTTGTGACCTGAGGTTTTTTATAATTTAAGGTGTATTCTGAAACAGACATAGTGAAGTTGGTATTTCATGTGACAGTTGTAAGGCTAAACATTTTCTTTGAAATAATAAATACAGATGTAACAATATACTAAATTGAAAGTATCAACTCTAAAATGTAAATATCAGATTTTCTTGTGGAGTTCTATGTAAAATAAATCGAGGGAAATGGTTCACTTGTTTAATGCTATTTCTTCATACTTTATTTTGATTTCAGTTTGAAATATATAAACAGTGTTTGTACACACTGATTGAAGGTTTTGAGTGATGAAAAACCTTTACAGTATACAAAATAGTGTATACTGACTATTTAAGAAAGTACAAACATTACTTAATACATTCACTCATATATACATTGTACAAATCAAAATCATTATCAATTACAAGCTCACCTATTAACATATCTTAATGCTTTTTGGATCATTTTGCTGATTAGAACTAAATCTCTAACTCATCTGTCCTATACATTTCCTACTTTATGAGATTTCCTAGTTTATTCTGTCTATTCTTAAAGTATTAAACATATTTTGTCACAATTTAAAAATTACATTGGTTTTCAATGTTTAACATAAGCTATCCATAAAATTAGTCAAAAAAGGAAATTTTTACCTTAAAATTTACAACTTGCTTTGATAAAAACTCATTTCCTAATGTAAACTATAAATATAGTTACACTTTGTTACTTTAAATGCTATATAAATTTTACTATTCATGGAATGGAACTATTTTTTTCTTAGTTGATCTTCTAAATTTTGCATTCCAAGTTTCACAATTATACATCACACTTCCAAACATAGAGAATCCTAGAAAAGAAAAACTGGGTATCACCAAAAACATTGTCACATCAGAAATCAAAGGAGTGTACTTTTATTTTTCAAAAGATATTTGGTAATATAGTGATATATAATACAAAGAATAATTTTATGAATTAGGTTTTTGCTTTTTATTTAATATTATGAAGTACAAGTGGTAAAAACTAAGGAGTGATGTTTAAATTTCTGTTTGAAACAATGAAATTTGTAAAATACAATCATTTTTCCAACCTTTAAATTTCTCCACACAAGAAAATTTATCAGTAATACTTACAAAAAATGTATTTATATTAATCTACAGCTAGTGTATTTTATCTCAATATACTGAGTAGTTTTACGTTACAGTGCTTACTGTTAGCAAAGTTTATTAAGATACTTAATAAAATGTTGCATTTTGAAAAAGTCTAGCAATACCTGAAGTAACAACAATTTTAAATAAACCATTTTATAACAGTTCAGATTTTTTTTTTTTTTTGCAATTTCCAAGAGTTGTATACATTTTGTATCTTACTTATTGGTTTGCATCTTAACTTCTGTTAAATAGCTTAATAAAAAATTACATTGACAGATATTGTTATAATGCAGTAAATGATGTATTTGGAAAACATGTTTTTTATATGGTTTTAGAAAACTGGCCTCAGAATGCTGCTCAAGACAAAGCTATCCAAACAAGAAAAATACATGAAATAACTACAATGTATTTAACCCCCCCCCAATTTAGAATAATTTTTTTGCTTCTTATAATGAAAAGTTCCTGTAACTTTAACAATAAAATTTCAATATGACAAAATGATTTAAATGAATATACATTACAGTGCAATATCTTTTTGCAACTTCACTATGGCAAGATGAGTAACAGGGATGGATTATGCAAGATCCTGCAAATTTTCTCCATTTATATATTTAAAAAACAAAAAAACTATGGGTTGTGGCTTCCAATTTCTTTCTCCTGCAATATTTCACATCTTACAGCATATAGAATAGAGACTGAGATGGAAACATCAGATGATGGCATAATTGTGTGTTGGTTTCAATACCTGTGGTGTGCAGAGTAGAGAGCCTAGGGTGTAGTTTTATGCTTAATTTTAAATACAATTAAACCACTTTTTCCTCCAACTGAGCACAGTGATATGGGGGGCAGACTCGCACCACTCAAAACTAAGTTTCTATACCCATGGTGTAGCTTTGTGCTTGATTCAAAAATAACTCTTTCCAATACGTCTGCTTATTGTTTGCACTGAAATACCAAAGTTTCTGTGCAGGTTTTTACCAAAACTTAAGTTTTGTCAAAATATGTCACCTTTGAGAACTAGTTTTCAAAGATACATTAAAATCAGTTTTTATTTTGAACTTTTCCTTTCAAAGACCCATATCTATGTTGTACAACACTAAACTAAAAAAATGTAAAATTACGCTTTTCATGTTCTCATTGATGTGAAAATTTTTTTACGTAGTTTAAAATTTGTGGGTTTCCTGTCTTGGGAGTCCAAGGTTAAAAAGAAATGTGTAATGAGCAAACCTCCACTATTTTTTTTCTCTTATTTCACTCTCCAGACATAACAGATTTACTTGCTAATAATACCATGATTCCAGTTTCACAGTTCCTATTTAATACTTTAAAAGAATTCTCCTAAACTGTATCAATCAAATATTTCAAATCACTTAAAAGGTGACAGTATTTTGAATAATGTTCAAATTAACAACATTGTAGGTTGTAAGATCCACATATCCATGTAGTTATGGTTTTATCACAACCCAGTTTTGTACTTGTATCCCATCACTTGCTAGACTATCACTGCTTACAGTTCTGCACTAATAAAATTATTTTTGACCATCATCAAAATCTTAAATCAACATTTGTTACTATTAACCCTAACTCAACTCATTACTAAATAATTCACCTTAAATTATCAGTTACTTTTTTTTTCATTGATGCAAGTATTTTGCTTATTTATACAAACCTCAGGTTGTTACTTTTAGAAAATTCTTAAGGAAAGTCACCTTTTAGTGCCATTATTTTTAATATACACATTTGTTTCTTGTTTATGTCTTGCATACAGAACTGTGTTGCCTTTCACTCATTTCTCTTTAGTTTTAATCATGAAAAAAAACTTCTGTCTTCCACTTATATTCATATTATAAAGTACTTCTTTTATTAAAATAAAAACAAACAATTTGTGAAGTTTCTCCTACTTTAGAATTCATCTTTTAACTTTTTTTATATATTTTTCTGACTTTGATTAATAGAATACTGATCTTTCTTATTTAAAAACAAAATGGGATTATTTTTCCAACACTTGAAATTCTACTCCTTGGTACTGAACTGACACTAACTGGATTTCAAAAGTTTGTTTATTACATGTCATGGAACAATTCACCCA
Source organism: Carcinoscorpius rotundicauda (assembly GCA_011833715.1). Lineage (NCBI taxonomy): Eukaryota > Metazoa > Arthropoda > Merostomata > Xiphosura > Limulidae > Carcinoscorpius > Carcinoscorpius rotundicauda. Next base: position 35,013,666 of record CM022393.1, read on the forward strand.
TAACACGTGGAAAAGTATGTGATCTGTTTCCACATTTTTCCCCCCTTTAAAAAATAAATTGTACATATACACAATATGTTTGACTGAAATTTTGTTTTTCTTTCTCATTAATCTTCATTAGATTTTTAATGAGATGTATATAAAAATAAAATTGAGTCTTTTAGTAACCACAATGCCAGAATGTACCAAATAGAGCTGGATCGCTGATGGCCAAAATTACATTTATAATTGACAAGTTATTTCTATATTAAAGAAAATTTGTGTAAAAGTGAAACAATGTAGCACTTTATGCCTAGTAAGTTTAGGAAAAATTACATAAACCAGCAAATGTGTATAATCTGCAAGTAAGTCCACACTCTTAGTATTTCCTGTCATTTTAATAACTCCCAAGTTCTTATTACATATTAACCATGATTCAGAAGCATAATTATTGTATTATAATAGAATAAAAATTTTATAATATAGGAAAAAAGTTTTCATAAATACGCATATATACATGCAAGTTGGGATTCCCAGATAACACTATGTAACACACATTTTGTATCTGCATAATATGCATTATTTCTTAATTGCTTATGTTATAAAATTACAGAAAATGGCCATTAATCCCTTTAAACTTACTTTTGTAACCTGGATAATGAAATTTAGAAATTAACTTATTTTATACTTAAAGATATGCAAAGTTGCACATTTTCATTTACATGATGTCTGAATAAAACAACATGAATTAAGATTTACATGTATTTATACTACAGTTATACAAAAATGTTTAGAAGTGAGTAGTTTTTCGAGACTTGCACCTGTCCTGTAAATCACTTTCACATATCAGCCCCCAAATATAATCTCCAATCATGTTTTCATTACACGATCCAAGGTCAGAAAAGCAAAGTTTGAAGAGAAAAACAAGTCTTTTTTTCCATTTACTTTAGGCATAAGCAACTGGAAATATTACACTTTCTGCCCGGGAACAAGAAAGTAAAGATTTTGATACATAGTGTAATTATAATACTTGGCCAAACAAATGCCTGAGTACACAGTCATAGTTTCAAGCATGTTAATCTCCCCCCCCCATAATCAAAATAGTATATTACTGTACACCAAACAGCAAGTAAAAATTAAAAAAAAAAATCTACAATACAACTACATGCTGAGTATGAATTGTTTGTTTCAAGGTAACTAAATTCTCACAAGTTGTAAACTCCGCTATTGGAAGATTGCCGCAATCACTAAACATTCCTCCACCATTCAGCACTGACCAACATGAATGCTAAGTCTCTTCTTTTACAGGTAAATATGTAATTCACACTTGCTTTTCAACATGTGGTTAACAGTTTTCATTTCATTTATAATTATAATACAAATTCATACCTATAGGTTTTAAATTCAAGTATTTTGTTAAGGCTACATTTTATCTTACAGAATATCAGGTTATAAGGTGAAGTTTTATTTCCATTGTTTCCACTAGATGTTCCCATCCTGAAGAAGGTCAATTTAGAGCATAATTGTTTTCCACTAATTAATAATTAATTCAAAATGCAATGTGAATTTAACTTTTTACTGTATAACACAATGGTGTGCAACTTTTTATTTTCTCTATATAAAATTCAACAAAACCTGTTATTAAGAGTTGCATACAACTCCAGTTCCCAAGAGCTGTACTCGCATGGAAAGAAGAACATTAAGTTTTTTGGTGTGTATATGTATTCATAGCAGATGTAAAAGCAGTATGTACAAAACTAAGCTGATTTGTTGTGTGTACCAACCTAAGTCTGATTACTTAATATTACCATCATCTCTGTCACAAATTCTAATAACATTCGTTGCATTTACCTAATTACCACTTATTACTCCAAATTAACGTCAATGTTTTGTTTTCTATCTGGGGACCAAAAAGTGGATTCATCTGCATCATATGTGTACACAACCAGCTGTTAGGGAAAAAAACATACATACTCCTGTTTATATTATAACAAGTACTTTATATTACATAATAGAATACACAAGCCTAGTATTATTTTCATATAACTTGTATGTACTTGAAATCTATTGGTTTTTATTTTCTTATACAGACTGAAAACATTACAAACAAGTATCAGCTAGTCATACATGATTGAAGTTATTCTACTTCCTTTTAAACCAAATATCTCAAAACAAAAATTAATAATTACCTTGTTTGTGCACATATACATACACAGAATATATCATATGCCACAACCAAGTCTGGTAAGTAATGCAATGCAAAATAAATATAAAATAATTCAACAGGTATTTCAAGAAGAATTTTAAGCATTTGTAAATTAGCAAGTCATAATAAATCTTGGCAATGACCATAAGATAAATCTTGCTAATAGAAGTAGAGGACAGAAAAGAAATACATCAGGAACATTACCAACATACAGTCATGTGAAAAAGTTAAGGCACCCTATGAAAGCCTGTGTATTTTTGGAAATGTAGATATTTAAATCTCAATATTCAAAATACTGAGAGATCATAGAAATATAACTAAACAATTAAAACTGAAGAGAAGACTATGATCTTCTGTAAATGTAATTCTACAAAAATGCATGTTCTAACTAGGAAAAAGTTAGGACATCACATTTATTCCCACTTAAAATGGCTCAAGTCACGCCAGGTGCACATGATTAGGAGATCGTTACTCAGCATTTTGAATAAGGTTTGCCCTATTTAAACCTCAGACATTTAGTTTGGTGTGCTCCTGACTGTTGAAGTGAGCACCATAGTGAGAGCAAAAGAGTTGTCTGAGGCCTTCAGAAAGAAAATTTTAGCAGCTTGTGAGTCTGGTAAGATATTTAAAACAATTTTGAAATCAGCCATTCCACTGTCCAGAAAATAGTCAACAAGTGGATGGCTTACAAAACAACTGCTAACATGCCCAGGTCTGGTTGTCCAAGCAACTTCATCCTGAGAGTAGACTGCAAGATGCTAAAAGAAGTCTCCACACACCCTAACATGTCATCACAGGACCTACAGCAGCCTCTGGCTACTGTTTGTGTGAAAGTGCATGCTCTATTATCAGAAAGAGACTGCAAAAGTTTAACTTGCATGGGAGGTGAGCAAGGAGGAAACCTTTGCTCTCTAAGAGAAACATCAAGGCCAGACTGAAATTTGCCAGAGAGAATGTAGACAAAGACCAGGACTTCTGGAATAACGTTCTTTGAAAAGATGAGTCCAAAACTGAATTATTTGGACACCAGAACAGAGGATATGTTTGGCATACACCAAATACATCATTCCAGGAAAAGAACCTCATACTAACTCTGAAGCATGGAGGTGGAAGTGTCATGGTTTAAGGCTGTTTTGCTGCAGCAGGACCTGGACAGTTCCCATTCATAGAATCCACCCTGAATTCTACCGTGTAATAAAAGGTGTTTGAGGATCATGTGAGACCATCACCAAGAACTGCCTTAAAAATAAAAATTGGAGAGTTCTGGAATGGCCAAGTCAAAGCTCAGATATTAATCCCATTGAGATGCTGTGGGATGACTTGAAACAGGCTGTATATGCAAGAAACCCCTCAAATATCTCGCAGCTGAAAGAATTCTGCATTGAGGAGTGGGGGTAAACTTTCTTCAGACCAATGTCAAAGACTGCAAGAAGCATCTTACTGCAGTTATTTCAACCATAAGGGGTAACACTAGCTATTAGGTATCCTAACTTATACCTCTGTCAGAATATGCATTTTGTAGAATTACAGGTACAGATGATCTTGAAAAGTCTTTTCTTCAGTTTTAATTGTTTAGTTATATTCCTATAATCTCTCATTATTGTTGAAATCGAGATTAAATATCTATACATCCAAAAATGTTACAAAATACACAGGATTTCATAGGGTGTCCTAACTTTTTCACATGACTGTATATTAAAAGACACTATATCAAACAGAATTTTATCCTTTACACTGGCCAGGATTGCTAATGTGTAAAATTGCTCAAAATCGATCTCAATTCAAGAATAAGCAAAACAAAAATACATCAATTTTAATATTTTCTCACGAGAAACTGATAAAGAAAGCACCTTCAAAATCACCAGTATAATTAACTTACAAAACATGAACAATATGATTAGAAAAATAAATTGCATATTTTAAAATAATACAGAACAATTAACTACCCTCAGAATTTGTTTCTGTTATACAGTATTGACTATACATGAAATATGCAAAATCTGAAAAACAATACTTACAAGATATAGCAACAAACTGCTGTAGTGACTAACATAACCTGGATAACCCTGGGAAAAAACAAAATCATTGGTTCTTAGTTAATGATTCATTCCATAAATTAATGCCTGTATTACATTTATTTATGTCAAAATCTAAGACAAGCTAGACAATCTACAGGGTGGTCTGTAAGTTCCTACCCATCCATATATCTTATGTATCCAGTGTATCTGTGCGCTGTCCCTCATTCTCGCTGCACAATATTACGCGACGCAATGTTCAAGTGTAAATGGGCTCACATTAACCACATTTCTCTGAAAAGAAATAAATTTATGATAAATGTGTAATTGAATATAACATAATAACATATGGATGGGTAGGGACTTACAGGCCACCCTGTACATAATTTGAATGTGAACCAATAGGAAGGCAAGAAAAAAAACTTAAAAGTGTTAGCACAAAAATCTCATTGAATCTAAAGGTACATAATCAAGCATTATTATAATTTATTACTCATATGTTTTATACCTTTTGGTTACGTATGGAGATACCTCTTTAATGATACTTAGTTAAACTTGTATTGAGAAGTCTCACCCATACACACAAATTTAAACGACAGAGTGTATATTCCTGCGTAATTCTCAAAGAGTTAGAGGTTTGTTGTGTATAAAATTATCAACACACTAGATCTGTAGTCGGGGTAATATTTACAAATTATAGTACCTTGTAAATTCAAAAATGTACTTTTTCACATTAGAAGCAAGCTACATATCGAGATCATTTCTATCATTTTATTCGGACCATAATTTCACTTCTTAGTTTTAAACTAAGTTTATGTATTGATTAAACACATTTAACAACCGTAAGTCAGCTACATTCATGTGATCTACACAAGCATACAAACAAAAGCACTCAGCTTGAAAGTGAAACGCGAATCTACTGAAAATTTTCTTTTTCACCTAACCTTAACCTGAACTAAAATAAAACATATGCAATTTGTGAAATCTGATAAATCTATAAGATCCGAATTTTAGGCTAATAACATTCATACTAGTAAAATATTTGCCACTACTTATTTTTAATAAGATAATATTTCATTTTTACGTCTTACTCTTTATTTTCACCTTTAGGCACAAACCATGGAACAATAACACCCACTATACCCCATAGTAAAGTAACAACAATCAAAGGTATTGCTAACATCTTGTAAATTTAAGTTAAATTATTACACAAGTCTTAAACTTAAACCACTTTTTTTCTAATTTTATACGATGAGTGAAACAGTTATGACAAAACCGTCACGCGCTTATATTTAATAGGTGGCGAACGTTAGCATAAACATTAATGACCGCAGACTTATAAACTTTTAAATAAGTATTAATAACTTTTGTGGCTTTGTATTTACTTTTTTTTATCTTGTTCTACTAATATTATTTAGGCACTAGTGGTCTAGCTCTTTTAGAATATTCGTTTTTAACTATAAGAATTTGTATAGTCGTAGGATTGAAAACAAAATTAAATGTAGAAAATTTGTACGAAAATTAATAAAATTTTGATGTTTCGTTTTGAATTACCTTCCATTGTTCTTTGAAAATAGCCTGAAATCTAATTTTTCATTCTGTTCTAACACTTTTCCACAATACTGTATATACGTATATATGAAGAGAGACAGGGTCGGCCGGTGGCTGAGTTCAGCGTGAACGCGTATAACACCAAAATTCAGGATTAAAACCAACGGTGTGAAAAGTAAAGCTAACCCATTGTTGAACTTTGTTAAAACACACAAAAACAGAGTCTGCATACATAAATTCAATTTGTTTGTTCAGATTTTAGTTAAAGTAGCATAAACCCTTCAAATCTTAAAAAAGGTATTAATTTTCAGAGGATTTCCTTAACTCAGACTAACGTTTCACTTCCCATCATCTCATTTTCAGGAACATTCAGTCATGTTTGTAGAAGTTATCAGAAACATAAGACATTTATTTTAGTATCTCATTATTCTAAAATATGCAAATTAACCACAGTAGTAATGTTATCAAACATCTGCCAGAATACATCTTTGTACCTATTTCAATATATTTTTCTACAAAAGCATAATATGATAAAAAGACTAAAAACTGGATAACACTATATAAAGGGTATATGCTAGCTTAATTGATACTCTTACTGCATCTGTAAAAATAATATTGAATATTTATCTTCTCTCCATGATTTTTTTAATCAGCAAGATTAATAACGTATTAATGTTAGCCTGGAAAAATACCACAAATGATGTATAATTCAAACAGCTCTAAGAGGATATTTTCCAGTTATTACTGAATCACTGACTTGCGTCCGTAATCCTTCCACTTTCGGAATCTCTTTCGGAATTACTGTTGACGAGCATGAACAGCTCACTGATATATCAAAGAATACTAATTTCAAATCAATATTTCAACCAACAGCATTATTAATTTTCTGGCTACTATGTTTAGAGAAGTATTCAAAAACTGTTCATAGTGCAGTTAAGTGTATGATGTTATTTGCTATGGCCTATTTATGTGAGAAAGGTTCCTTATTATACGTAACAACAACAAAAATCAAAATAGGCTGTAAGCGGAAGATAACATGCGTTTGCAAATGAAAACCATGGTGCAAAAATCAAAACAAAAAACCAAGACATCTGTTTGAAATAAAAAGGCGTATATAAAAAGGCGCCATTAAGTTCATATTCTGTGAAAAATTAATTCTAAGTGAAATAAGTTTTCTTTTAATTTTAAATAAATAAATAGCATAATATATTTATGTATAATCGATATTAACCACGTTGTTTAGAAATTGGTCGCTTTTATCTAGGTTAGGCTTTTTAGGGCAGGGTTGGGATTTCATGATGGAAATAATGAAATAAGAGGTTCCATGATTTCGTGAAGTTTGAAAACTGTTGATTGGCCCTGCATGGCCAAGCGTGTTAAGGCGTGCGACTCGTAATCTGAGGGTCGCAGGTTCGCATCCCCGTCGCGCCAAACATGCTCGCGCTTTCAGCCGTGGGGGCATTATAATGTGACGGTCAATCCCACTATTCGTTAGTAAAAGAGTAGCCCAAAAGTTAGCGGTGGGTGGTGATGACTAGCTGCCTTCCCTCTAGTCTTACACTGCTAAATTAGGTACGGCTAGCACAGATAGCTCTTGAGTAGCTTTGTGCAAAATTCAAAAACAAACAAGCTTTTGATTAGCTAATTGGTAACCAGAGTCACGTTATTCTTGCATACAAATTAATGAAACTCTAAGATTATCTTGATTGTTCATTATTCTATGAATGCATCATGTTGAACGCCACTGGAAATATAAGTTATAATTATTTGTATATTGTATGTAATTTTATAATATTATATATATTGTTTTGATCTCAATTAGGTTTGCCTATGCTACCTGACATAAACTGCTGGGCAAAATCTTAAGGCCAATGAACATAAAGAAAAAATATGCATTTTGAGTTGTTAGACTTGATCACTTATTTAAGTATAGCTTCGAAAGATGAAAATAAGAAAAGGGAAAGTAAAAATAAAAACTTTTTAGCATTTACCAGGGAAAATGTGAATACTATAATATTAGCCTAAATACTAGCTGTTCAAAAGTTTAAGACCATACTGAAACGAAGCGTTAATCAGTAAACAGGTAACGAAATTTAGTCATTTGTGTTCAAGCATTAGCGTTGTCAACATCTCCCACTGACATCTCCTGTGTTACATTGGGTAAAAACTTGGCAAAGACTCAAAAGTTGACAGAGTTTGAACGTGGCAGAATTGTCGAGCTGCAAAAGCAAGATCTCTCTCAACGTGCTATTGCTGGTGAGATTGGGTGTAGTAAAATTACTGTTGCAAATTTCTTAAAAGACCCTGAGGGATACGGAATTAGAATTTCAAGTGGTCGGCCCATGAAAATTTCGCTGGCGTTTAGCAGGAGGATTCCACGAGTTATCCGGCAAGACACCAGCCGATCGTCGAATCAGATTAAGGCCCTTACGGACGCAGAATGCAGCTCAAGAACAATAAGACGACATCTACGAGAGAAAGGCTTTAAAAACCGTAAACGTATTCAAAGGCCACGCCTCCTTCCACACCACGAAACAGCGTGGTTAAACTTTGCTGAGAAGCACCAAACATGGGAGGTAGAAAAGAGAACGAAGGTTTTGTTCTCTGATGAAAAAAAAATTGACCTGGATGATCCAGATGGCTTCCAACGTTACCGGCATGATAAGGATAGTCCACCGGAGACATTTTCTACAGGACACAGGGGAGGAGGTTCCATCATAATCTGGGGTATTTTCTCCTTTCATTGAAAAATGGAACTTCAGGTTACATAATGGTGTCAAACAGCAGCTGACTACATTGGCATGTTGGAGAGAGCATCTTTATTTACTGAAGGCTATCGATTGTGTAGAAATGACTGAATCTTTTAGCTGGACGACACTGCAATCCACAATGTTTGCAGGACAAAGGACTATTTTTTGGCGAATAAGTTGATTTTTTTCGACCATCCAGCGTGTTCGCCCGAACTGAACCCCATTGAAAATGTTTAGGAATGGATGACAAGGGAAATCTATAGAAATGGACGTCAATTCCAAACAGTGCATGATCTTCGTGAAGCCATCTTCCAGCCAGCCTTCTGCAAACGCTTATATCGACCATGGCAAAGCGAAAGTTTGAAGTTATTCGCAATGACGGACGTGCAACTCACTATCGAGACCTCTTGTTGGGTGTTTCCTACCTTGTTTAGGTCTTCTTTTTGGAATGTCTTAAACTTTTGACCAGCTAGTATTGAGGCTAATTTCATAGTGTTCACATTTTCCCAATTAAATCGTTAAAAACTTTTTTATTTTCTCTTTTCTTATTTTTATCTTTCGAAGCTCTATTTAAATATACGGTTGAGTCTAACAACGTAAATTACATATTTTTTCTTTAATTTCATTGGCCTTAAGATTTTGACCAGCAGTGTATTTAGCTGTTTTGATTTGCAGTGACAGCTTGCTGGCTATCAGAATTGTAATACTGTGTAATCATTGGCGGTACTACAAGGAGGCAAGAGAGGTGGGGCAAGTGGTAATCCGAAAATTGCGGGTTCGAATCCTCGTCACACCAACATGCTCGCCCTTTCAACCGTGAGAGCGTAAAAATGTGACGGTTAATCTCATTATTCGTTGGCGAAAGAGTAGTCCAAGAGTTGGCGGTGGGTGATGATAACTAGCTGCCTTCCCTCTAGTTTTATACTGCTAAATTAAAGACGGCTTTTGCCGATAGCTCTTATGTAGCTTTGTGCGAAATTCAATGATCAAATAACATTATACCTGAGTAAAGAACCATCTATTTCAAAAAGTATAGAACAGAACTGTCGGCAGAATTGTTTTTCAGGGTGGTGTGTGCGAAATTTGAGATTTTACCAAAATGTAATGTTAGACCATAATTGAGAGATCAACTGTAACTTGAAACTGTCTGAACCATCCTACCACCCTAAGGGTTCGAGGATATTAGATATTTAAATATGTAGAAAAAACTGCCAAAAATTTAAAATTTTGCTTTTCTCTAACATCACTTCATATTACATAGCTGTTAGTATTTCATTAACAAAAATTTCTATAAAAAATTTCAATAACATCCATGCAAAATATAGATACAAAAAGTGCATAAAATGTAAACGTTCATATATTTTATTTTCTGCAAAATATAGATACAAAAAGTGCATAAAATGTAAACGTTCAGGCCTGGCATGGTGAGCGCGTTAAGGCGTGCACTCGTAATCCGAGGGTCGCGGGTTCGCGCCCACGTCGCGCTAAACATGCTCGCCCTCCCAGCCGTGGGGGTGTATAATGTGACGGTCAATCCCACTATTCGTTGGTAAAAGAGTAGCCCAAGAGTTGGCGGTGGGTGGTGATGACTAGCTGCCTTCCCTCTAATCTTTCACTGCAAAATTAGGGACGGCTAGCATAGATAGCCCTCGAGTAGCTTTGTGCGAATTTCCAAAACAAACAAACAAATGTAAACGCTCATGTATTTTATTTTCTGCAAAATATAGATACAAAAAGTGCATAAAATGTAAACGTCCATATATTTTATTTTCTGTGAGCTTGACAATTTCAATTAATGTAAATTAGCCAATCGTGTTACAATTTCATGTTTTCGCATGTTTTCATATAATGTATATGGAGTAAGCCAAACCTTAAAAGTCTTTCACGTGTGATTCTAGCCCTACTGTATGTACTCAGTCTCCTTAGGGTACTAGCAAATGTTGCGCACTCACATAGGAGATTCACATGCGTCGTATGGTGCATGCAGAATATCTCTTAATGACGTACAACGTTCACCTGGAGACTGAATTTCAGCATAAGGGAAACACAAACAACTGAGAACTGTGGCAACCAGTGACTCTGAAACCAAGTAGGGAAGTCTGTATATACGATTTTCAGACGTATGCCATTCAGAGCAACCCAACATTAGCTCTTGTTGAGACCATCAGAAGACTGGAAGTGTCCTTAGCAAATTACAACCACTAACAGGAACCTGCTGGTGAGATAGCAAAGACCAAATGGTGAAGTAAACCATGGATTATGTAGGAGTCTGAGATCATACAAAGCCAATGGATAAACTGCAAAGCATACCACGTCATTCTGCCACCTTGTAGCAGGGACTTACTGCTTGTCATCTCATTCAAGTCATATTGAGAAGGTAGTAAAAGAGAGAGATTTTGACCATGATAAATACTCTGTAAGCAAGGCAAAACAGACCAGCCCACATAATTTCAATGGTACAGCAAAGAAGGATTTTGAACGTCTTAAGTGTTTTAGATGTGTATCAGCTTGGAATTAACTGAATTCTGGAGCTAATTGTCCAGTGTGTGGTTTTGAGTTAGTTCAAGCATAGCTCTGACTCCATGATGTCCAGAAAACCCACTTGTAGAGAAATATACAGGGTGTCCCAGAAGTCGCGCACCATACGTACATATAATAATGTCAAAGGATTAGCACTGCAACCCTCAACAAAGTAAAAGACAGTTTTATAAAGAGAATTGATGAATGTATCAAAGCAGAGGGTAAACAGTTTGAGCATCTGTTATGATTATTATCAATAAAATTGTTATTCATATGTATTAACATAAAAATTTATATGGTGCGCGACTTCTGGGACACCCTGTATATGCAAAGCGAGCCATTTTTGCATATATATTGACTCCATGGAGCACTTGAGTGAAGCACAACTATGGAACTGTGAGACAACCATTACCAAGTTATGCTAGAAGTTTGATGCAATAGAAAACAGCAATTCATTAAGTCTAGCTCAAGGCTCAGAAGATAGTTATGTAAAAGAGTAAACATGCTTGCCTTATCACAGGAATGACAAAGAATGAGCTATATGGCCAGTAAGTTATTGGTCATGTAGATATCTAGTAAATTCTGTGGCCTGAATAGCTCATAAGCACCATAAATACACTATCTATGTGTGAACAGAACATGTTTACATGTAAACCCCACAGAAATAGTTAGTTAAGGTAGTATGGTGACTAATGTTCTTCTAAAGGTAGATTTTAAAGGGGAGTAATAGCCGTAACTTGGTAGTTATAACCTAGACATTTATTTGACTTAGTCAATTGGATTACATCTAATCTCGAGCTTTACTATTTAATAATTAATCCTTGACCATTTTGATTATCTTGTTCTTAACTAGTCAGTGAAAAGTAGTATAAGTATGTTTTCACAGTTGCATGGGGGTGGGAGCAGGGAGCTCAAAGAACTTGACAAACTTAAGAATTGCCAACAAGGTGAATAAATACAGGGATCCTAATTGTTCTTGATGTGAAGGGGCCATCTTTTGTAGTTACACCACTGCCAGTGTTGCTCCAATCTTTAGTGTGCTGATGCTTCCATATGTTATCAAGTTGGCATGGAGTGAAGCACTTCTTGTAAACCACAGTATGCTCAGACCTTTCTGTCTGGCATGGAGCTAACATTTCCTCACAAACCCAGATATGCCTGGAGCCAGCCTGACTTTCCACCAAGTAAAACCCATGGAGGAAGATGTATTGCTAGTACTGTGCATTGAGTGTCCAGGACATTGTCAAATCAGTTACTGGGCTAGCTCTCAAGTCTTGAGCTGCTGAGCAAGTCCATTAGAGGGGTTCACTCCTCAAGAGACCAAGCTGCAATTAAACAGAATTTACCATGTATCAGTCAGGTACCACTTTTATGATGGATAAGATGATCCTTCAGTCAACTATTAAAAAGTAGTGAAGTTTCTGGGCCTTTTGAACTCAAACTCTTTTGTGTGTGGTCCTTGGTGTTAATCCATTCATTATGGCTAATACACTGGACTAGTCATTATACATTTTCCACAAAATGCTGGAGGATATATTGTTTGTGTTTGTAATCCATCCATCCAGAACTAAGGTCTGCAAACTGGTTTACAGATATTAAAAGAATAAATGCAATATTTAAATTTATTCCACAGATTCTCATCTTCAATTGATGTTGTATAATTGTGCTACCAAGAAAGATGACTGGACTCACAATCAATCTGAACTGATTTCAGACAAAAGAAGAGCAGTGATCTGTTATAATGCCATCTCATGGTAACAGTGTTCTAGTACATTCTGAATGTTATTCACCTTTTTTATAAGAATTAAAGAGCCTTGCCAATGCCATGAAAGAGTTATCATAAGTACATCTCCAACACCTTCAGATGTTGAAATAGGATATTTAAGATAAACTGACTTATGTTTTTTCTCCATATGTTCATTCTATTACCAGTACTGAAAACAAAAAAGTATAAATGATTCATGGGACTAAATCATACATTTCCAATAATTTACTGTTAACAATTTGTGCTCCAAGTATCATTGACAGCAATTTGTTGTTTGCATTTCATGTAAGTGGTATTTTGACGGGTTATTAACTATTATAGAAGTTTCATATGTTGTATGAATGGCATTTTAGAGCTGCACCACATCATTACAGCCACGTTTCTGTTGATATGTGTTTATTTATTCAGTACACATGTACAAAAAAATAACCTAACTACAGGTGGCAGCACTTTTCTCAATATTCTTAATGCTCCCACTTAATTTTAAGTTTTACATAAACTTACAATTACTGTCAATAATCTTACAGTTATTCTAAATTTTTTACAATTACTTTCAATCTATTATTATAATCGTCAATTTATCTGGTTCATTTATCCATTGGTGCCAGTCCAACATTATCCCTGAACCTTTTAAATGCATTTCTAGCAAGTGACTTTGTAAGAATTTCAGCAGTCATACTGTTTGTGGGACAATATTCCAGTTTTACACATTAGCAAATGAAGTGGTAACAAATATTGATGCATTTTGTTCTTGCATGACCCACTGGGTTCTGTGTCATGGAAGTTGTTCCACAATACGAACAGAGTCATCAACTTTGGAACCTATTCTTGCAGTAGTCTTCTCAACCATACTGTTTCCTGTGCTGCAAAACTCAAGGCTATATACTCTGCCTCTGGGGTGGACAGGGTCACCGTGGATTGCTTTTTGCTAATCCAACTTACAGCTACTCCTGCTTGAATGAAGATATTTCCTGATGTGGACTTCCTATCATCCAGATCTCCAGCAAAATAAGCATCTGAGTAACCAGTAATGACGTCTCCTAGTACCTTTTCAAACTTAAGACTAAGATCAGCTGTTCCTTTCAAGTAATGTAGGATTCTCTTTGCTGCTGTCAAATGTGCTGTGTTGGGCTGAGTACAATATTTCGATAGTGCTCCCACTGCATATGCAATATTTGGACTTGTTCCCATTGCAGCATACAGAAAGCTGCCTACCAAAGACTGGTATAAACTATGGTCAACCTGAGTGCTAACACCATCATCCTTTAGCAGTTTCACGTTTACATCTAATGGAGTAGCAACTGCCTTACACTCAGTCATTCCAAATTTTACCAGCATAGTTTGGATATACTGTCTTTGATTTAACAATACACAGCCATTCTTTTCATCCTGAACAACACTGAGTCCAAGGATGTAATGGAGCTTTCCAAGGTCTTTCATGCAGAATTTTTCCTCCAGTGCTTCCTTTATAGTGATTATTTCATCATCACTATCAGCAACCAAAATAATATCATCCACATATAGTGCAACTATTGCTAAATTTTCACCCTTCCGTATGCAAACACATGGATCTGCTGAGCTCTGAACAAATTTCAGTTCCATCATCTGTTCATGAAATGATTTATTCCAACAGCATGGTGATAGTTTTAATCCATACAGTGATTTTTTCAGTTTACACACAAGGTTTTCCTTCTCTGGAACAGAGTGGCCTTCTGGTTGTTCTATGTATATCTTTTTATCCAGATTTCCATTCAGAAATGCAGTTATGACATCCATTTGGTGAAGTTTCAAGTTGTTCTGCACAGCAAATGTAATCAAGGAGCGAATTGATGCATAGCACACCACTGGGGAGAAGGTTTCCTCATAATCCAGACCATAATTCTGTGATTAACCTTTGGCCACCAGCCTACTATTGAATCTCTCTACATTTCCAGTATTTCCATACTTAACTTTGAATACCCACTCACAACCTATAGATTTTCTTCCAGCTGGTAATTTCACCAGATCCCAGGTGTCATTTTCTTGTAAAAATTCAATTTCCAGATCTGTGGCTGACTTCCACTCTTTTGCATTGTCACTTGACATTGCTTCACTAAATGTGCTTGGCTCTAACATACTGCATAAGTTTGTAGTAAGACAAACTGATTCATTTGCTGCTGCCATATCAGCATACTCATCATATCCATAGCGGATGGGGGGTTTCCTGTTTCTTGCTGGTCGTTCAGCTTTATTTTTAGCTTTAACTTCTGTTTCTTGGTCCACTATCTGTTCACTTGATGAGATATACTCACTTGTCACAGGCTCTAGACCAAATTCTGTTTCATTAAGGATAACATCTCGCTGTATAAAAATCTTCCTGGATTTTCATCATACAATCGATATCCCTTGGTGCAGTTATCATACCCAATGAAACGTACCTTCATAGACTTCATGTCCAATTTCTGTCTTGACGCATCTGGCACATGTGCATATGCAAGACATCCGAACACTTTCTTGTGTTCTACATCTGGTTTCTTCCCATACCATCTCTCATATGGTGTACTACCATCTTTTATTGCCGATGTGGACACTCTGTTACCCACATAAGCTGCAGTAGCTACAGCTTCCGCCCAGTACATTCTTGGTAACTTAGCATGTGACAGCATGCTTCTTGCTGATTCCACAAGAGTTCTGTTCCTTCTCTCAGCAACACCATTTTTGTTGTGGACAATATGCTATTGACATCTCATGATGAATGCCTCTTGACTTCAAATATTGCTGGAACTCATTTGACATATATTCTCCACCATTATCTGTGTGCAGGGTTTTTATGCGCTCTCCAGATTCATTTAAGTATAACTTCTCAAATTCCTTGAATTTCTCAAAGACTTCTGACTTGTGTTTCAAGAAATACACTCTGCAAAATCTTGAGTAATCATCAATAAATGTAACAAAGTACTTGCTACCTCCAATAGATGGGGTTTGCATAGGACCATAGACATATCTGTGTACCATTTGAAATCTTTCCTTTGATCTGATTTCTCCCAGTGACTTAAATGGCTTCCTGTGCATTTTGCCTTCGGTGCATCCCTCACAGAAACTGGCTTCATCAGACTTCTGGAATTTGATTCCACTTACATTTCCACTCCTGACAAGCTTCCATAACTGTGAAACACTGACATGCTCTAGTCATAGATGCCATATATCCAAGCCATTGAGGCATTCTCAATAACATTGGTCTTACAGTCCAGTTGGTATAGACCATTATCCTTTCTTGTATCCATGCCATGGAGTTGTCCTGATTTACCTCGGATGTAACAACAATTAACTCCAAACTGCACAATATTTCCTTTTTCAGTAGCAGCTTCAACTGAAAAAAGTTTGCTAGCTAATTTTGGTATATGAAGGACACTCTGCATTGTGACATGCTTTGAATTACTGACTTTAAATCACTTCTAGTTTACAGTTTCCAACTCCAAGAGCTTCAACAGTTCTTCCATAATCAATCCTAACTTGCTGAGGTGTGCTAAACTTGTGATAATTTGGTATGTTCCTATGGAGTGTCATATGTCTAAATGCACCAGAATCCATTCCCCATTTCCTATTCCTTTATCCTGGTTTGTTACAAAGACAACACCATTGTTTCCATCAGTATAATCTTCTGCTACATTAATATCCACACTCTTAGCTTTGTGGACCATTTCCTTCAGTGTTGGACAATTGCGTTTTATATGTCCCTCTCTGCCACACTTGTAACACTTGAAGCTGTTACCCCTTTTCTTTGTTTCTTGTGTTCCATGTAGTTTGAAGTTGCTACAAGTGGCTAATGCAGTTGATGATGTTTCATTCAATGTGGTCTTTTTCTTCTTTTGTTCTTCATTAATCAGTGCCTGCTGCACAAATTCTAATGAGATATCATCAATTTTGGTTTCCAGGGCTGTTGCAATTGTATCATAGTTAGCTGGCAGACTACCAAGTAAGGTAACAATCTTATATTCTTCTGCTATTTCCACTCCAACTGCAGCAAGCTGATCCATTAATTCTTTCATTTGTTTCAAATGTTCCTGGACCATCATGCTTTCTTTCATCTCACTTCAAAAATACTTTTTGAGGAATAATTTATTGGTTAGTGTGTTCCTATCAAAGTGAGCACGCAGTACATTTCATGCTTCCTTAGGAGTTGTGCATGAGGTGACAAGATAGAGTTGTGCACCTTGAATATTCAGAACAATTATTGAAAATGTTCTTTTCCTTTTCCTGTTGAAATCTGCTCTTGTTTGATCATTAGCTGTCTCTGTCAATACCTCTGTTTCAGTCACATAGACCTTTTCCTCTCAATAAGTGTTCCATTTGAAATTCCCATGTGGCCTAATTACTTTCTCCCAACTTATCAATTGATATTTTATCTCCCATTGTCAAACTATTTCAACCACAACTGTTATATTCCTTTCTTTGATTTAGATCTATTTATCCCTATATATAACTTGAGAAAATAGTGTCAATCAATATTTTACTTACAGTTTATTTTGGTATTTCACAATGGCTTCCAGACAAAAGAAACGAATCACCCAGCACTTGTGATAAAGTATCCATGTAAATCATGTGCCATTCAACAAAAATTGTCATCCAAAACTGCTCTACAGTAATCCTCAGTATCTCCTGGATTACTTGTATTAACAACTTTAAAACAGTTTCATCTGTTTAAGCACTGTAAGAGCATTCCTTGGCCCATAACCTGTTGATATGTGTTTATTCATTGAGTATATATGTACAAAACACTTAACTACAGGTGGCAGCACTTATCTCAATATTCTTAACAGTTTCCACATCCAGTCATGAGCTACTTGATTATATTGCATTTTGATAATATACCTGTAGTGTAGTTTTTATTGCAAAAAGTTCCATCACAAGGCTGTCATGTTCAGAGCACACATTCCTCCATGCATACTTTCCAGGTAGCATCATCAGTAAGAGAATGATGGTTTTACAGCATCTATTTTACCAGTTCATAGGTGCTGCATCCTGTGACTTGACTGGCATGTCACTGAATTATGCAACTCCTGAATGGATATTTTGTTTAATTACTATGGGGATTTCTGTAACATAGACTATTTGTTACTCTGTATTTTCATGAGAAAGTAAAAAATGATAACAATACCATATAATAAATCTGAATAAAATCATTTAGAAATAACATGAAAAATCTCTCCTATCTAATTAAAACAAAATTATTTATTATGCTGTTCTATTTATCATATATCATTATTTCTTATGTCAGTTTTTTCAGAAATGCATAATTTTAACTGAAATCCAATATAAATAAAATGAATAACAATTAATCTTGGCAGGAAATTACTAAACAAAATAAACAACATTAAGTATGAAACTCTTTATTGAAAATACAACAACCATGCTAAGATATAACAGCAAAAGAAATATATATTAATGCAACAATTACTTTTAGATTATGAATTCTTTCAGCAATCTTTACTTTGTTAGTTTGTACATAATACAGTAAAAGAAATATATATTAATGCAACAATTACTTTTAGATTATGAATTCTTTCAGCAATCTTTACTTTGTTAGTTTGTACATAATCATAACAGTACAATCCAATACTTAAACATCTATAAAGTCATGTGACTGAATTTAGTGTCTTGAAGTCAGAAAATTCAGAATGTACTTTAAAATATTTTGTTATTCCATCAATTAAACTTTATGTTTATATTACCAATTGGAAATAATTTTTCTGAATTCAATTTTACAATGCGGTCCCTAATAAAAGGCTCCCTGTGGAATTCTTTATATAACTTTCAAATGATTTTTTCATCAGTGGATACCATGTATGTAACACAAATTAACTGAATGCTTTCCTTCAATCAAGACTACATTAATTGTGTTTTCCTTGACCTCTCTCACTAAATTGTAATGATTTCTATAACTTTTCTTTCAATATTAATACAATTTATTGGTTCTAAATTGGTTATAAATATTTTTCTTACAGAAACTTTTCAACAATCTAAATTATAAAAACTGATTTTATATCTATCTAATACTGTTTACAATTCTAATCTATTCATGAAAAAGGGAATACTGACATTTGGGTATTTTAACTGAAAAGTGTGCAAAAGTTTAATGATAGTAACAGAACTTATAAATTTTTAATTATTTATGGTTTTGCATAAATTTCAGTATATCTACATAAATCTCAGAGATACAAGTAATACAAGCAATAAAAATAATTTTAAAAAGAATAAAAAACAAATTTTTGTGTTCATAAAAACTGTATAAAATATTTCATAAAATATAAATAAGTAAAGCATCGATCTTTTCAACTTGGGATGAAAAACAATGTGCAATAACAAGTAACAAACATTTAAGTTAATGCTTTGTTTTACATAGTTTGAGAAAAATTATTATCTTCATGAAATTAATAAAATCTTTATTGAAAGAAATACTATGTATTTTTGCTTAGCAAAGAGTAAACAGTTCTCTAAATAAAGAAGTACCTATACCTGAAAAATAGGAAATAAAACCTCTCTTTTCAGTAAAAACTAATTTTAAGTTAATTTAAAAAATAAAAATAAACATTTTACTTAGTAGACTGTACCTCTGGCAAATAAACTATTTATTCTCAAGCTTTTGTGAAGTTCAACTTTGAATTTAGATATCCAGATTTTTAGAAAATAAGATGAATAATAAATTTAATTATACAAATTGGTACATTTATAGATCAAGTAGACACATCAAATAAATTTGTTTATTTGCTTAAGCTCAAAGTTACAAAGTGAGTTACCTGCATTGTGTCTGCCACATGTTTGAACTTTTGAATTTTAATATTGTAATTAAGCTTTCAAGCTTACTGCTGAACCACTGGATAACACAATTAAAAATGGTAAAATTATTAATTAAAAATCCTTTAAGGCACAAAATAACTTTCATAATGTTTCATAAATCACAGTTATATAGTACATATATATTTTTTTTGTGTTTGAATATCTAATACTTTATATATGTAAAAACGGTTCGTTTGAGTTGGGTTGAAAAAATATTTTACGTAGAGGAATGAACAACATTTCGACCTTCTATGGTCATCCTCAGGTTCACTCCTCAATGTAAAATATTTTCTCAACCCAAATGAGGCGTTTTTATATATATATTTTTCTCTACAAGTGGGTTTTCTCAACATCACTGATCTAATACTTTATATTGACTTAAATAAATAAAAGATAGGAAAAAAATTTAAGAGCTATTAACTACATTAATTAAAAAAATATATACATCTAAGTAAGGGTTGGAAAGAAAGTCCTACTTATGGTTAGAATTTTTTGTTTGTTTTAACTAAAAGCTACACAATAGACTATACTCCACAATGAATTGGGCTCTCAGTTTTAGCATTATGAGATTGTAAATTTACTGCTAACCCACTGTGAGATAGCCAACAGATAGTGTAAAACAATAATGGGATAAAACCATCATGTGTAAAAGACAAACGTTGAAAGAAAAGTTGAAGCAGCTGCCCCATCTCTTGCTATGCCACTCACTCCAGGTTTAAGATAAAAATATACATTTATATATATATATATATATCACTGAAGATATAATTTGCTCAGTTTACTTTATAATGACATAAACAAAAAGTAGTCTTTAAAACAAAGAGAAATGCAGTTTCTGGTATTTGGTGGAATTTAGCAATCATTCCAGTATTGCTTACTAATCATTAAGTGAAATTACATTATAATTATTAATCAAAGAATGCATGGAGTAGTAAATGGTGTTTAGTAATAAACTATGTGAGTTCCAACAGCAAATGGCATAATATTTATTCCTCTGGATTCCTTAAAGATTTTAAAAATATGAAATATCTGCACAATTTTCAGTCAAATTAATATCATGAGTAACTAGTTTCATTAATGGCAACTATACTGATACTGCTTATGTTTTAATTACATTAATGTTAGATTTAGGCTTGGAGTTGACATATATATAAAAATAATAATACTGTCTGTTGTCTGTCCATGAAACTACTTCACAACGTTAGGGTAGATATTCACAAAATTACTGTGAAGATTCACTAGGCCCATGAAGAGATACATACAAATTTTCAGGTTTGTTTTTTTTTGAAATACCATTACACTTGTGGATAGACCTTCATTAAATGTGGTATGGAGGTTAATATGAGGGTACATGTAAATTTTTACGTTTGCATTTTGCTGTTTTTATGGACAAATTTGTGTTTTTTACCATTACTCATCCCTTAGAGATGGACTTTCACCAAATTTGTTAGGGAAATTTATTTGGCCCCTAGGGTCGTAGATAAAAACTTTCAGTTTTGCATTTTGTACCATTATACTGTCTCATCTTGATGGCCTTTTAACAAATTTGACATGAAAGTTTGTTGGATTTACGTAGAAATACTTGCAAATTTGCAGTTTCTATTTGTGTTTTGCAGTTTTTATAAGAGTTTTTATGTTATTTTACAATTACATTTAAGAAAATAACTTTCCATGTCCTAAGATAATCTTTCATTAATGATGAGTTTATATAACTTCCATCCAGGGGGCAGATACTCAAGCTAGTTGTTAATAAAACAGTAGCAAGTAATCATTTTCTTTAAGTTATATTCATTATATGCTGAGCATTTTATGTTTTAATCAGAATAATTAAGATTTAATTTAAGACATAAGATATACTTTTTTAACAATTGTTCTTCCAGAGCCTAAAACTATCTCAGACCGAAACTTAACTTTAAAATATTAAACCTATTTCAGATTCCCTTATCTACATCTACCTTTTATACACTGATGTTAGTTAATTGTGTATGAAGTTTAAACAGAAAGTTTAGTATATACTCCTTATTTATGCATTAGCATATTCATTTATTATTATTTAAAATTATATTGATGTATATACCAAAAAATGTAATAAATCTATCTATGTATTATTATTGATCATATATGTGAAAAATGAGAAGAAAACACTAAGCAATAAGATGTGAATGGCAAAAGAGCTATATGCTAATTACAACATATATATATATATGCAATTTGTTTTGAGAATACCATAACCATGAATGTTGAAAAACATAACTTAATTGTGGAGTGTTATTCTCATGCTGTTTTATGTCCAAAGTCCACTATCACGTGTAACATTAAAAACTACCAGTTGTAGCAGAAACTACATAAAAAAAAGTGAATTTATTCACATATTTAAAAAAGCTTGAAAAAAAACAGCATAGAGTATATTTTGTAAAATAAATATATATATGAAAGATCACAAACACACTTATATGAAAATGTGTACAAAGGTAACTGACATAGAAAAGGTGTAAAAATAGAATGTCATGTTAATTTAAGCTTTATAAACTTCACTACTGCAGGGTTTAAGTAAGTTATTTGATTCTAATTAAGCACAAAGCTAAACAATTGGCTATCAGTGCATCATAAGCTGTCTAATTTATCTCTGAGTCACTGGAGGGGCAGATAATAAAAAATTGTTTTTCCTCACACTGGGATACTTGTGGGTGTGTATGTATGTTGGAGGAAACAAGTTATATTAATTTATACAAAATATTGGTGATAGATATTTCATGATTTTTTTCAGTAAACTTTAGGTTAAATATATTTAAATATTTGTGTCATAATGTCTTTTTCTAAAACCATATTTTTCTCAAGGCAATGCTGAATTCATTAGGTTTATTTACCAGGTTTCACACTGTTTCATCTCCAGAAAAATAAATGATAAACTTAAACTACCCAATATTGCAATTACTGTATCAGCATTTGAAATTCTTGAAAAACTGATGTAATTCTTTTCAATGTCATATGAACCAATTTTATCAAGGAATGACATATATCTAATTCAGCACTAATTCATGATGTAGCACAACATTTTATCAATATACTGATCTACAGAATACAAAAATATAATTATTATTAATTTAAGAGTTTATGACAATATATCTAATAAATACACAATTATCAACAAAGTTAAAATTTTCCTACACCAAAAATCTATTTCCAATAGATACTTACCTACTTTCACAAATAGCTTTCTCAAATTATTCTACCCTCTATAGATGCAAATATTTACTCTGTACTACCCTTAACACTCCCATCTAACTTCACATGTATTTGCATTAAACATCTATATGATAATGATAAAGTTATAAATGATAATGCAGTGATTCTCCACCAATAGGGTGTGACACAATTCCTGTCTTAACTTGCTCTTTATCTTCCATGTAACTTGTAATAATTTTGAGATAAGGCAGTAAATACAAAGCCCACACTGTAAGGGGGAGGTGGATTGGGAAATGTAAGTGGAGATAAGTAACTATTGGAAATATATTTTCAGTGTTGAAAAATGTTAACTTCTGATACAATATTTCCTATCATTAGTAGTTAAGATCCCACACTGAATTGGCACATGGTCCAGTTAAAAAATAATCTCCCTTTAGAAAGTACTCCAAAGTAGACCATGGGGTGTGAAAATAAACAAAAGATAACACACACATGGGAGACCTCATCACTTCTGAACAGGGTGTACTCTTTACCTATGTGAAAATGTGTCAAAATAAAAGCAGAGTGAAAGGAAGAACTCCAGTAAATTAAGTAAATAAAATCAAGATACTTCTAGTGTAAAATAGCTAGAGCTCATTGAAACATAAATGAGAGATCTACTTCAACCCAAACTAGATCAAATCATGACAAGGATATGCAGCCCATGGTAGGAAGAGGGTCCTCTACCTTAAATTTGTATATAGGTTTGTACCAAGGGCCAGCATCATCATGTGAGAACATGAAACAAAAGCATCACTATATCCAATGAAAACCAATATCTGAGGTAAAGGATGATCAGAAGATGGACAGCAAATTGAGGTTCAGCTCTAGTCCAGCATCAGACAGCACAGGAAGTTTATCTTCTAGTATGCAGTAGTAGGAGGGCATCTGGCCATACATATGTAAGGGCTTATATGACTGGACCAGCTCATCTGTCATCACATCTGCTTCAACTGAGTATATAGATGAAAAAATCAACTCTGTAAAGTGTTCCTTCATTCACATCAACCGTTGTTGGCAGTGGCATATTGAGGTATGGCCTATTGAAAGTTTTATTCTATGTAAAATTATTAGCTGCTGGACCCACACCACCTTAAATTTTCCACTGATTGCCACACAACCTTCAGAATAAAAACCCTCAAAACTCAACTTTCAAACAAAATGAATACACATGAGAATATATTGGAGTATCAAGGCTCCTTGTGAGCTAAACTTTGTGCCTATATTGGGCATTATAAGCCAGGAAAAATTGTTTGTGAGTAGAGGTAAGAAATTTGCGGTAATTATTATCTTGTACTGATTTCTGTTTTGTTTTTGTTTTAAAACTAGAATACTTAGATATGCTAACTTAACTAACAAGCAATTATTGATCCTTCTCTGAAGTACCTATTTGAGGCTTAAAAATAGCAATGACATGGTTTTTTGGCCTTGATACTGGCATCCATTTCAAAATTCCTCCATTTTCTTTCACTTCCCACTGGAATCTCTCCACCAACTTCCTACAGAACTTCTGTAGAAAATTATATATAAACAAACAAACTTTATTGTTTAAAAGAAGTTTTGAAGTAAAAATATATTACTCTGCAAATGCTAGAGAGTTACAGGACTGATTTCAATCAGGGACAAACTAGCCCATTAGGACACCAATTACACAGTGGGCTGGTGCTTTTGGTACACTCTTAGAAAACGATTTTAAATTTTAATTGGTTATCCAGTATGCAGCATATGTTATTGCCTCAACTGTTTTTTTTGTGTGTTAATCCACCCCAATTTCAATTGAAAATGCAACATCAGGAACTAGGAGTGTCAAGATCTAGTGTGGGTTCTCAGAGCAAACATCCTTGCCAGGCCTCTGTTCTTTCTCTCTTTTTTTAGTGTTTTTAAAAACTTATTAAAGAGAATATCCTAAATTGGGACAGAAATGGGCTGATAAACAAGGTAAAATCACAAGAGCAGTTTCTTTTAGTTCATAGTATATGCATAAAAATGTTAATAAAATAAATGCCAATATCTATTATATTTATAAAGAAAACAATATATGTATAATTATTCCAATTATTAGTTCAATCCTCTTAATACATTAAGCATCTATATTTGAAGAAACCCCCAAACTACACTTAAATGAAGACATAGCCAAAAGATGCTTTGTGGGCTTTATGGTATAAAGCAGGTTCAATCTGCCTGGGCCCCTAATTTACAAAAAAATAACTGTTGTTACCACTTATTATTTTCATTATCAGTTCTTATACAATCAAAGAAATTATTTTTATGCATGATATGACAAATTTTGTTTGTTTTGAAATTAAGCACAAAGCTACATAATGGGCTACCTGTGTTATGCCCACCATGGAAATTGAAACCTAGTTTCTAGTGGTTTGAGCATGCAGATATAATGCTGAGTCACTGGAGGGAATGGTGTCACAGAGATACATTTTATATAAATTATCTCTACCAGGAGATGTTAATATTATTATCAAAATTTGGTACTTTCAATGGTGTTCATCATTCAAAATTGATAACTGTATATAAAATATTCGATTAATTTTCAATAGCTTATTAATTAAAATATTCTTTCAACATATTTAACATGACTGCTTTCATGAGCACATATGGAAGCAAAATACTGATATAACCCACTATGGCATCTTTATCAAATACTTATCATCCCATAGAAACATGTAGTGTAAAGAAAACATTTGTCAAAGTATAAAACACCATATAACTTATTTTCTTACAAATCCTTAGAATTACAAAGTTTGGTATCTTAAATTACATAATTACTGAAAGAAAAAGTTACTTATTATTCACTTCACTAAAACTAATAATAAAAGGTGACAGAAAAAATATTAACATCTAAAGAGTTCAATGCATTATCATATTTAGCTTCAAAAGAAAAATAAAATAAACGCAGAATACTTACTAAAATTACTGCCTCCATCAAATCTATTCCGATGCAACTTCTTGATCCTGCACCAAAAGTGAAAAGTGTAGATCTCTGGGCTGGTACATTCTCAGTCCAACGAGATGCTATAAACTGTTCTGGATTACTGAATACTGATGGATCTCTGTGAGCTGATGTAGCAAGGTAGATAACTCCATACCCCTTAGGTATTAAATATCCTCCCAGTTGGCAGTCCTGAAAAGGGTACATAACAACTTATAACTACTGGCAAGTACTCAAATTTAGTAATATTATTTAGCTTATTCAAAACATTTTGTTAAGCACATACGTAACTTAAAACGAAATTAAACCAAAGAAAATAATAAAATTTTTGTACAACATACAACTATCCAAACAAATGAGCATGGAACAAACATTCTAAATTGATAATATACATGGTTTTACTTTGACAGGTATTAACACCATTGCCTGCTATGAAACAAACTCAAAATCATACAAACTATACCAAAACTATCTAAATGAAAGAGTTGGGGATCAATATCATTCATTACTCAGCACATTGAAAGAGTATGGGAACACCACTCAACATCATTCAATCCAATGCACACTGAAATAATAAGGCATCAACATTCAATACTATTCAGTAAATAAGGGCTGCATTTAAAATAGAAAAATTAGTTTTCCATAAAAATGTACAACAATTTTAACTTTTAAAAAGCATTAGAAAAGTGTTTTAACAACAAATATTGATTTGTTAGAACTGTTAGTTAAAAACATTTAAGAAAAATCCAGTACAGAGGGCAGTACAAACATGACTGATGGATCTCTGTGAGCAGATGTAGTCAGATAGTTAAATAACTCCATAATTTATCACAGTAATAAAAATACAAATTTCATCACTTTAAGTATCTGAAAGTAAAAATGAAATGAGTTTGTTCACTTTTAAGACAACAATTGCATACAAACCTTGTTAGCCACTCGTCTACCTCCTATAAAAGGAGGCCAACAACGCTCTACCTCTAGGATTATACCTAAAAGATCTTCTTCTTTCATGTTTCCTTTTAAATCAACAAACTCCTTAAAAAAATAAACAGTAATCAAATAAAAGATAATCAAGTTCATTGCTATAAAACACCACACACTTTTATATATGTATATCAATTTATTACAAAATAGAAGTGATTGCATTCAGATAAAAAAATTCCATCACAAATACATCTTTCATAGAGTTTTAACAGAAAATTAATTAATCATTAGAATTTACGATGTAGTCTGAAGGTTTTATTTGTGGGTTTGGACTTTTTTTTGAGAATATCTCAAGATTACTACAGTTACACTTGATATTTTGCTCAAGATTATAATGTTAATACTCAGAATGTTATATGAAACAGCTGCATGTTCTTGAAATCTTTCATTAAATATAGTCTAAAAAATTATTTACATACAAAGAGACAACTATGAATTAACATATTTCAAAAATTACACTGCATGCTCTTCACTTTTCAAGATTTACAAAAACTGTTTTCTGTTGTGTTGCTCTTATGCTGTCAACAATTAAGTGCCTTTAGACATGAATACCTTTGACAATACATAGCATGCACCAAATTACTTACAGTTCTTCACTCTCCTATCCTCCTTTTCACTTACTGCATTTGTAATTTATTGATGTACATAAACTTTAATTGCCTATGATAATCCAAAGTTATTAGTTGCAGTTATGATGGAAAATATATATCTCTCAGCTGTGGAGACACAGGTGGGAATGTATATTTGAGGTTAGTACCTGTTTAAAACTCATTTTAGTTCCAAAGATGCAATTTCAAAACAGTCAAACTTACCTAGTTCTGAAACATGAAAAATTAAAATATCCACATTGAGATAGAGAAGGGAAATGCATATAGTCATAATGACTACTGAGTCATTAAAATTTGAGTTTTTAAGCAGGGTTGACAAGCTAGACCATAAAAATTGAAAATATGATCAATTAGAGTTAAAGGGCATCCAAAACCAGACAGATTCAATAGATTGTTTCATAATGATATAACTAATGCAGACCAGTCTTATAAGACTGTACCAAATGAGGATACTAAAATAATACAATTTTTTTTTCAATAAGTACCTCCTTACCTTCATTACACCTTTAAATAATGTATAAAAGGGGAGTTGTGTGATATGTTTTAACATGTGTAACTTTCATATTCTCAGATGTGGTCACAGATGATGGTGTAATAAATAGTCTGTACCTTAAGAGGAAGATTTGTGGAATAGTTGTCAAGTACCACACTTCTCAGGTTAGGTTCTCTACATCTATGGATGGTTAGAGGGGAGAATCAGGAAGTATATATGCAAAAACGGCTGGTTTGGGTTGAGAAAATATTTTACATAGAAGAGCAAACAACATTTCGACCTTCCTTGGTCATCGTCAGGTTCACAAAGAAAGAGGTGTTACATATTTGAATATATAATTTATTTATTTTATTATATTAATATAGGTATAAAGGTGTTCCTTTATATTGGTTTATTTTGGGTTTAAGTTGTTGTATAAGTAAAGCTTCTTTAATCTTGCATTTGTTTATGTTTGTTTTATTGTTTAGTATTTGAGTGTTTTCTATGGTTATGTTGTGTTTATTTGACTTACAGTGTTCGAAAATGTGTGAAGGTGACTTTTTATGTTCTTTGAATCTGGTTTTCATTTTTCTACTTGTTTCTCCAATATAGAAGTCGTGGCAGTTATCACATTGTATTTTATAAATAATGTTGGTGTGGTGTTTGTCAATGTAGTTTTTACATAGCATAGACCTCAGTTTTGTGCACGGCTTTTAAATAAATTTGGTATTAACTGGAATGTCATATTTTGTTACTAGTCTTTGCCAAATGTTGGTTATTTGTTTGCTGATGTTAGGAATATATGGTATGCAGCAGCATATGGTTTCATGATTTTTTGATTCGTGAGATATATTTATTTTTGTTGGTTGATTTTGCTTTCTATCTAGTTGTGTGTATATAAACCAGTTTGTCCATTACGACCAATAATGTCCACACATAAATTGTTTAATTACAATCTTGGTAAATACAAAGCATGAGCATTCTCCAAATATGTAACATCAGGCAGCTCATTCATCAAAGACTCTTTTAATTTTAAGTCTAATCTAAATCAACTTAATCATAAGGCCTTAATGGCTAGTTTTGATGTTATATCCCTCTTTACAGAAGTTCCAACAACTGAAGCCTGCAAGATAGCCTTAGAACTCTATATCCAAGACCATAACCCAACTATAGACATTCCCAGCAACAGGAAGAAAGCAATCAAATATCATTTCTTAACCTCAAAATTACAAGAACCGACACACAATTCAAAACAGAAATCCACCGAAAAATCACCCGTACCGGACTATACATTCCTTGGTACTCAGCACATGAAACAAAACAAAAACTGAACATACAAAGAAACCAGATAAACACAGCCATAAAACTATGCTCACCAGATGAAATTAATGATGAATTAGACAAAATAAAACAACAACTCATCAACATCAATAAGTTTCCTCCACAAACCGTAAAAAACATTATATGTACACACCTAGACAGAAAGCAAAATCAACCAACAAAAGTAAATATATCTCACAAATCAAAAAATCATGAAACCATATACTGCTGCATACCATATATTCCTAACATCAGCAAACAAATAACCAACATTTGGCAAAGACTAGTAACAAAATATGACATTCCAGTTAATACCAAATTTATTCAAAAGCCGTGCACAAAACTGAGGTCTATGCTATGTAAAAACTACACTGACAAACACCACACCAACATTATTTATAAAATACAATGTGATAACTGCCACGACTTCTATATTGGACAAACAAGTAGAAAAATGGAAACCAGATTCAAAGAACATAAAAAGTCACCTTCACACGTTTTTTAACACTGCAAGTCAAATAAACACAACAAAACCATAGAAAACACTCAAATACTAAACAAAGAAACAAACATAAACAAATGCAAAATTAAAGACTCACTTATACAACAACTTAAACTCAAAATAAACCAATATAAAGGAATGCCTTAATACCTATATTTATATAATTGAATAAATAAATTATATATTCTAACATCTAACACTGCCCTCTACATTCCAACACTCAGTTACACAACCCCCTCCAAACAGGGGGTCTGCTTCCAGTCACTAATCTCTTTCTTTGTGAACTTGATGATGACCAAAGAAGGTCAAAACGTTGTTTGCTCTTCAATGTAAAATATTTTCTCAACCCAAACCAGCTGTTTTTGGATATTTATTTCTCTCCAAGTGGGTTTTCTCAACATCACTGAGAATCAGGAAGACCATTTCACCAGGGCCTCAAATTTAGTCACTCGTCATTTTCTTGCATTTGTTATGTTTTACAACTTGTTTTTATGCTAGAAAAACATTTATTAAATGTTAAATAATGTTAATAAATATATGTTAAGTGAATAATATTCAAATTATGTTTCATCTTTC
Organism: Carcinoscorpius rotundicauda; assembly: GCA_011833715.1. Lineage (NCBI taxonomy): Eukaryota > Metazoa > Arthropoda > Merostomata > Xiphosura > Limulidae > Carcinoscorpius > Carcinoscorpius rotundicauda. The sequence goes on from CM022393.1 coordinate 35,043,899, forward strand.
TCTTGGACTAATGATTGTCTTATATTGCTTTCATGTATCTTCATTTTTCATTTTTATTATAGCCAGGGGCTTCAAAAGATAGAAGAGGCTTGGGCATCCCTAAGAGAGCTTCCCTACATCTACGTCTAACATGGATGATCAATTCATGAAGCCAACCTAGTTATTAAGCACAAACAGACAACTGGAAAGATCCGGGAACATCTGAGAATAGGCCCTAAACAACTCCAGGACATTGTAATAGGAACAGAAAAGAGGTAAAAAAAAATAAATAAAAGGCTGTAAGGTGAGACACCACATAAGCCTGGTCATCTCACCTCTGACATGAGGAATTCTACACAAAGATGTGTACACAATAGGCACAAGATACTATCTATTGCCCTTTTCTAGAAGGCATGAACTTCTCATGAAATACCAGTACAAAAGGTGGAATCTTGTGTGACTAGATGAAACCATTCAAGGATGAAATTTCATGATATATGGACTTTATCTTTTCTCATAAATATTATTACTGTAAATAAAGAGAGAGAGAGAATAATAGATCAAATTGAAAAAGAAGAAAAGAAAAGAGAATAGAGACTACAAATAGAGAGAACAAGAGCAAAAATTAAGGCTGACAAGCTTACTCAACAGAGGAATTCAAGGCCAAAGTAGTGTGTTAGGGTTGGATTCCTCAACCATTTGGATTTTCTCCTCCTCTTCATGGGTCACCATGCACGGCAAACTTGTGAGTGGGTGTTTAGATTCCAGAGGAGGTAAACTGAAAGAACAGAAGCATTTCTGGGAGGTCCCCTCACAATGTACAGAAATTCACACTGAGGGTCACAGAGTGGAATCCAAGAGACGAAATTCAAAACAAAGGCCCCTTGAAAGAAAAAAAAAGAAACCTTAATGAAAACTTATCTTGTGTTATAGTTCCACTGAAGTCTTAGGTACCCCAAGGAAATACAAAACACATGCACTTGGAGATGACTACCCAAGATATAGTCCACATGCCTGACTGCAGAATCTCCTGCCAGCAAAAACAAGGATAAAGATCAGAAATAGAGAGGAAGGAAATGTGTGAAAAGATGAATTTACCTTCACAGGCAGCCAAGATCTTGGGAATAAAGAAACAGTCTGAATAAAGGAGAAGACAGATGTGGAAGTACAATGTGTGAACAGCCAAGAAATCCAACTGACAATGCTGGAAGGCCAGAAGAAGAAGGAAATATGCCATAAAGGATAGGTGAAACAAAGAGCACAAGGCAAAAAGTTCAAATGGTAGTAAAAGAAGGGAGTACAAAATTAATGTTCAAATCTGAAGTACTCAACACCTAGGCAGCAGATATGTCTGGAAAGAATAAGTCAGAATGGCAAGAGCAAGGAAAAGAAAGATCCTGCTTTAACTAAAAAAAAAAGTGGAAAGTGTGGGATAGAACTACCTGATAACCCCATATCAAGGAGATACCAGCAATCATTCAATAGCCTGTTGTGAGAGGAGGTCTTTCATTACCTTGGATAGATGTAGGCATGATGAGGGATCCCAAGGGAAGGAAAGTATCAGGTTGTTTGAATTGTGAGGAAAAGCATTCAAAATATTATCTTCTGGAAAAATATCTTAACACTATATATACATTGCCATTACATAAATTCTAAACTTAAAGATATCACTGTATACTGCTTGTGAATTGGGTTGCATATTTGCTACAACAAAAACTGCACTACAGGTGTTGCTAATCAAGTAAAGATTAAATCACATGTTTGAAAGATTTGAACGATACAAAACCTAACAAGTTATGCCATGTAATGATAAGTGGAGTAACTACAATAAGTATAATTTAGATTTGGTATCAACCATGTTTCACACATTGTAGCAATGTGAGGAGAATATGAAACAGGATAGCATTTGATATCAATACCATGAACTCCCAACATTTCACTGTGTACTTTTTAGGTGTGAGATCATCATGAGGGCACAGGACATGATGGAGCTTACAAATAAAGGATCTGACATCCAAGGTGCTTTTCTTTGTAACAGACTTAAGTTTTGTAGAATTAGTAAGAACACGGAATAACAATTTATAGCTTTTGCTATGAAAGAAACAAACTCTACTTGAGAATATGAAACAAAGGATTGGGTAAAATCAGCTTGGATAGAGCTATTAACTGACATAGTCTTATTAGCAGCTTAAAGTGAATTGTTCATATTGACCATGTATCAGAGATTTCACATCCAAGATGTTGAAAGAATGATTTGTTACATCTGCATAAGATGCCTTTCTAATACAAGAGTTAGTAAAAAGCAAGTTAACTTCTCTAGCCAATAAAATCTTTTATGTTCTTAAACATATACAATATCTTTGGTTTGTAGATGAACTGAATAATGTGCAAATCATGTAGAATGTGCTCTACCACAGTTAACATTACTAGCAGAAATGTTACCCTATGTGTGATTGTTTGTGCTAGTATTTGCTAATTTTAGAATTCATACCTTATTGAATAAAATTATGAAAGTGAATATTCTCTAAAAAAAAAGAACTGTTTATTGGAAGTGCTACACAGGGAGAGCATTTGAACACTACAATGAATTTATTATATAAATTCAAACAGAAAATAAGATCAAAAGCTATAATAATATGAGAGGATAATACATGATGATGAGAAAACCCACTTGTAGAGAAAATTATACTGTAGAAACAGCTAGTATGGGTCGAGAAGACACAACACAACCATAGAAAACACCCAAATACTAAATAAAGAACACACATAAACAAATGCAAAATTAAAGAAGCCTTACTTATACAACAACTCAAGTCCAAAATAAACCAGTACAAAGGAACACCTTCATATCTATATTAATAAATATAATCAAACATTTAAGTATGCCCCCTACATTCCTACACTCAGTTACACAACCACCTTCAAACAGCTATTGGTTAGTAAACCTTTCTTTCTTTGTGAACCTGACGATGACCAAAGAAGGTCAAAACGTTGTTCACTCCTGTACATAGTGCTCTCTCTCCCATACCAGCCATTTTTACATATATAATGAGTGGATAGAACTGTACTCACAAAAGTAATTACATCAATTCAAGCATTTATTGAACCTTCTTTTTTTCTCTCCTAGTTAGTCATAAAACTTCTAAGATCTTGTAGCCAGAACTACAAAGCTCCTTATGCAAATCTTCTATACCTATCTATCGAGACTCCAAAAACAACTTCCCTGCAGTTTGTATTGAATTACTTTTCTACTAATTTTGATTATGATGAGAAAGCAAGGCTTATATACATCCTTGTAAAGCTAGTAAAGCAAGTCATTTAAAAGATGGAAGAGTAGAGAACCATGGATAAGTTGACACACGCTCTGCATCATGTGAAGGATGTCAAAAACTTTATCATGTTTGTTGACAGCATAAAAGCAAATTCAACAAGGTTATTTGTTTTTTAATGGTAAGTTTTACTGTTTTGAATTCTAAATTTATAGACAGTATGAAGAATTATCTATAATGCACCAGTAGATAAAAATATATTCACAAAAAAATCACAAGTTATAAAAAAATGCCATAATTATGTATGCTAGCATAAACAATAATGAAAAATCAAATAAATACCACATTACTAAATATTCACACTGCAACAATAATGTAAAATATAATAATTTATGTTAGAATGGTAAACTCCACATAATTTTAAATAAAAAAACAGATACATCTCCTAAAATATTAGTAACAATAATCTAATAATGAAGTAACGTCACTTTATGCTCCAATTTACCACGAGATACCACAATTTTACCCCAAAACATTATCAAATTTTCTGACAACTGTAAAACACAGACTACCATATCCAGTAACAAGGAATGATATTTTTTATAAGTGGGTGATGAATTTCAGTGTATTACATCTCAAATGGTGTATTCTTATACTTTGAAATTATTACCATGGAAAAATATGTAATAAATAACTTATTGAAGTATTTTCTTTTAATTTTTAGCTTCCCACCAGTGGCACAGTGATATGTCTGCAGACTTACAACACTAGACTGGGTTTGATACCTTGTGGTTGGCAGAGCACAGATAACCCATTTGAGCTTAATTACAAACAAATAAATTGATTTATCATTGGTACAGCCTCTATTGGTGAAAATTTTATATTTCAAGAAGAACATTCTTGGTTATTATAGTCATATATAAACAAAAGATAATCTTCATTTAGAACAATTTAAATGTTTTAACTTCCACACTATAATATGCTCAACTACATTAATGCATTTATTGAATTATCAGTGGATGAGCTTCTAATAAACAAATATGTTTTAACGTTTCTCTCTTCATGAGCAGTTATAATTTTCCAACACTAAAAATGTCTTTCTGATAGGTACTTCCCTCTTTTTACAAGATTAGCCAGTTTTATTCATTGCTGCCCCTTATATGTTAACTTTGTTTTTATGCATGCCACAAGCCTTCTACCACTACTGGAATCAAATTATTTCAACATGTTTCTCACGTAAATCATCATGTGTCACTTCTCCACTAAAAGGAGCATGGCATACTCATGTGGCATACATGACTCTCTCTGTATACCAATCAAACTGTAACTCCAATGTTTGGCAGAAAACAGAAGTACAGGAACAGTGTAGGGAAGAAATGTGAGAAGTGTGAATGGAGGGAACTACCCACTGGAAAGACATTTTCAGTATAGGAGAATTATAACTTCCAATACAGTAATTCCCTTATCTCACAAGATTAACTAGAATTTTACACTTATTAAAAGGAGGGAAATCAAGGTTGAGCCATCCAATGTGGTGGTATTAGAAGGACCCAGCACAGAGTGGTATGGATTAAAGAAATTACCTTATGAAGCTATTAGATAGGAAAATAAGCATGTAGGAATTAGTGGGACCAAACTTGGCTGAAGGTATTGATAGCCAAAGCCTAAGGATAATGTACCAAGGACCATATGAAAGATAATTTGTATTTAATGGTAGTGGAAAAAGTATCAACGTAAGGAAAACCCCACCAATTTCAAAGCCACTGGAAAATGAGGGGATTGAAGGGCCACTCACTAGATGAATCTTGTTGAACCAGAAAAGATGAAAAAATGAATGTGTTGTGTGGGCCAAGTAAAGAAAATCCAATATATGAAAAAAGAGGGATCTTGACTGGGTGACACCTTTGGTGATTGATATATGCCACCACCAAACTGACAGAATGAATCATCACCAGACAAAGTATAGTTTGATGTGGGACGAGATCCATAGCCTGATGAACAGCTAGAAGCTCAACAATGTTGATGTGCAAAAACAATGACAGATCAAAAACCTGAAGCAATCTGGTGATTGACCTATGCACCCAAGCCCTGAAGGGATGCATCTGTAAACAGATGTAAATCTGGATGGGGAGGAAGAAGCAGAATGCCTGTTGACATATGAATCTTATCAAACCACCAAAGAAGATAGTCCAGTAGGGAAGAAGAAATGGTAAGAGGAGCAGCCAAAGGGTCCCAACCAAGTTTCCATTGATTGTAGTGAGTGCTTTACAGGGAATGCATATGGCCACCACGTAAGGGGACCAGTAATATCATGGAAAACTACATACCAAAAAAGCAATAAAACCTCACACACACAACAAGGCATGATGATCTAACAATTCCATGGAAGGAAGTTGGAGAGGAGAAGATTGGGCCAAACTGAGGTGAGTGTTGAAAGAGGCACCCAAATGGGTAAGGCTTCTCCAATTTGATTAGCTAGCCCACCCCCAGTTCAGAATAGGCCAGAAGAAATCAGTTGTCCATGTAATAGAAAAATGCAGCCTCAGGGCATGAATATGAAGAGCAAACTGCCTGACCAACAGAAAATATAAGGCATAGAAGCAAGCCCAAAGGGTATAGCATGAAACTGGTACGCTACCCCATGATGAGAAAACCAAAGATATGACTGAGATAATGCTGAGACATTTATATTGGTCATTTATAAACCTAGATAAAATGCCCACTGGAGTATGTAATCTGATTCCATGATGAAATGGGGTAGATAAACAATTGGTTGATTGTTTGGTTTGGTGTTTTATGGCACAAAGCAGCTAGACTATCATCGCCAACATCCAGTAAAAAGTCAAAATTAAAGTAAAATTAGTAAAATTCATAAAAGAAAATTACAATAAAACAAAACGAAGTTTAAAAAATATAAATAGTATAAAACCAATGTTTACATCTGCTCTACAGTGGTAAGAGAAAAGCTACAGTAATACAAGCTGTAAAGGGCTTTCTGTAGCATAATTGTAATTATCAAAACTTGCCAAGAAGACTAACAGGTAAGTTCAAAAACCAACGTCAATCACCTGAAGTTGGCCTTTACAGACCTGGTTTCGAGTTATTTAATGTTATGGCCATTTTCAGAAAGTAAAGTAATAAAAGTTTTAAAAGACTTGCAAGAAAATTTTAATTATAGCTCACCAAGATGACTAACAGGCAATTCAAACAGCAACATTAGTCACCTGAAGTTGGTCTTTCTTGTCTTGGTTTTGAGTCATTTGACATTATGGCCATTTTCTAATTTCAAATTGAACTAGATGTACTTTGATTCTTAAAAGGGAATCACATTGAAAAAGGTCTAATGTATAAATTAAAAACTTAAATAGCATTAAAAAGATTAATGGCCTTTAAAAACTAAAAACATTTCCAAGGTGGAGTGTCACAATCACCAATAACACCGTTTAACATTACTGACAAACCTTGGGACAGAATATGTTTAAAATAATGCCGTCATTGAGAGTTGTAATGATGACAAGAAAGTAAAATGTGGCTTATTATGACCTGAGTGTTACACAGACAATACATTTATGTATCAGTCCCAGATAAAAGAAAATAATGAGATAAAAAACTGTGACCAATGTGTAGTCTAGTTTGAACAACTTCCTCTTTCCAATTCTTATAGAAGGAAGACGGCCAAAGTCCAATACAGGGTTTTATTAAGAAAAGTTTGTTCTCACGTTGTTCACTCCAAGTCGACTGCCAGGTGGGATAGAGCCAACCTTGAATACAGGATCATAGTCCGTGTATGGAACAGGCACAGCGATAATAGTGTCAGAGCAGATAGATTAATCTGTGGTGTTGGCAAACTTGTTCCCATGAATACCAATGTGGCCTGGTATTCAGAAAAACTGGATAGAGGTAGATGTTAAAGAGAAATGGGTCAGTCAGTTTTGAATATAGATGAGAACAGGGTGTGATCTGATGTGAAGTGATTCCAGGGCCAGTAGAGAACTAAGCAAGTCAGTATAAACAATGCAATTTGAGTACTGTTTAGTTTCTATGTGATCCAGGGCAAAAGAAATGTCATACAGTTCAGCAGTGAACACAAAAGCTGTAGAGAGGATTCTGCACACAACCACTGAACCACAAAAAACCATGGCAGAGCTCACACAGTCACCTGATTTCAAACCTTCTGTATAAATAGGAATGGAAGGATGATTCGAATGATGTTCAGCAAATAACAGACAGTATTTTCAATCGAGAATGTCTGCTATTCTCAAATGAATTAAAAGATAAATCACATTTGGGGACTATAAGAAGCTATGGTGGGATGGGCTGATCAGTGGATACAGCAGTGTTATTCAAGGATAGACCCAATTCATCTAACTGCTCCTGGATACAAAGGCCAAAAGGAGCAATCACAGATTGTTTGTTCTGAAAAAGCATAGCATCTGAGGAAGGAAAACACATCCTTAGGTGGAATGCTTTGGTAAAGACAGTTGCAAATGGTGGAGGTGCAAAGTAGGTTCATGAGACTTAATGTATAAGCTCTGAACTGGGGAAGTGTGGAAAGTAGATGAACAAAGCAACTGAGGTGAAGCAGTTGATGACAGACTCCAGTCTCCAGTTTTGTTGGGAACAACAAGTGGTTGGAATTAAAAACCTAGTGACTGATGGGGAACAGGTTTGATAGCCTGTTGAGTGAGGAGGTCCTGAACTGCCTTTTACAAATGATGATGAACAATGGGATATCAAAGTGGAGGGAAGGGAACAGGTACAAAAGACAAGAAAGGTGTGGTAAGAGTGGCATCTTGAACCCTTCCAACAAATCTTGAAGAACTCAAACATCGTTGCCAAAAGGTCACCACTGATGGAGAAAGGCCACAAGTTGAGTTCCTACTAGACCAAAGCCTACTGTGTAGTCACTGTTACTTTTTGCGATGTGACTTGTGGAAAACAAGTTTGTGGTACCTTAAGAAGGCAAAATAGATAAAGGTTGAGAAAGAGAATGTCAAGAAACCATAACAGGTGACACGCTTAGCTTTAACTGAGACAAACAGACCACCAGATGGGAAATGGTAGACTGTTGTTGATCCAATGCCACCTGAGATTTGTAAGACTGTGGGATTGTATCATGGAGCTATACATAAATCTCAAAGATAAGGTATAGGTAAATGGGCCCTAAATAAAACAGAACCCAAACAAGAAGGTCCCAACAACTAAAAAACCACATGTGTAATGGATCATAAGAAATAGGGTTGAGGTATAAAATGTCAAATACCTGAGAAATAATATCAAACAAAACCATGGAAGGCAACGATGAATTCTCAGGAAAGGTAGAGGAAGGCATGACAAAATCAGGAGGTAGAAACTTATGAGCAAAGTCTTCATCAGCCTGAACAGGTTCAACTTGTTTAAGAGGAAGTGGAGCAAAGTCTAGAGATAAAAGTTGACCCATGTAATGTTTGATCTTCCTGCAAATAAATGTTGATAAATCTCCCTTCTAGTCACTCACACCTGAGGTCTGAGATAAAGTACCTGCTAAAGTTGAGACACCACAATGGTGACATAAGCTTCAGAATTTATGCATCAAGAGCTGAATGTATATAAAAAAATAACTACAATGAAATAGAATTAAGATAATTTTAAGAAAAACAGGGTGCTATGTAAAGTACAACCACTCTGTGAAGAAACTTACCTCAAATTAAAATCACATGAAAAAAGAAACACGTCTAAGCACAAACTCTGCCAAATGAGAAATGATAGTCTGACAGAAGCACAGCCAATCACATGCGTCATGCGAATATACTCTACTCCTATTTGTAGAGAGGAGAAGCATGATGATTTACATGAGAGACATATTGGAATCACTTGAATCCAATAGGGATGAAGGCTTGTTGCATGTATGTAAAAAGAAGTTTGCATATAGCAGGCAGCAATGAACAAGAGTTGCTAAATCTTGTGAATATACTCTACTCCTATTTGTAGAGAGGAGAAGCATGATGATTTACATGAGAGACATATTAGAATCACTTCAATCCAATAGGGATGAAGGCTTGTTGCATGTATGTAAAAAAGAAGTTTGCATATAACAGGCAGCAATGAACAAGAGTTGCTAATCTTGTGAGTGGGGAAAGTTACTGTATCAGGACATGATTTTTTGTAGAAAGCCTTCAATATGTGTTCTTTATAAATTTGTATGGCAAATTTTATAAAAAAATGTGCAAGTTCCATGATAAATTTATATGTTTCATTTTTCTATGCTTTCTCCCTATGACACTGAGTTAAATAACTTGGACTGACTTTCTGTAAGATATAAAATAGCACCATATTTCAACAATATAAGAAGTATGGATGCAGGAGCTACCAGTGAATATCCAGCCAATGACAACATAATATGTACATTACATAGGGCCTTTGGGTTTTGTTCCATAGAGGATTTCTAACTTCACAATCATTCCTGCCTTTATGCAAAATTTTAAAAATGGATGATGAGCATCACCAGCCATTTATATCATCTAAATACAGTTCATATAAACATGTGTGAAAGTGACTGCCTATTCACTAAAAGAAAAGAAAAACGTTCTTAAATTAAAAATATTTTAACACAGCTACTTAAATATAATAATTTTACAGTTGTATATATATAGCACTTAAGAAAAGATGTTAGAACAGCAAACATTGTACTCACTTCATACCAAAATGGGGAAGAAAAAATAAATGCTGTTAAAATTGCTGCCAAAGCTTTTGGTACCAATGCTGACACAAACAGAAGAATGTGATCAGCCTGTTTCTCAAACTCCATTCTGTTGTCATCACGCAACTGAGAAATAAATCCAACACTTGCAACTTGTAACCGTTCCCTGATGATTTCAAGTAATTCTGCCTGTCACAAGTTATAAATGTCAACAGATTAATTCAAATAATCCATTAAAATCTTTAAGCTTTGCATGTAATATGCAAATTAAGATTATCGTTACTGTAATACATTTTTATCATTAAATTTGGAAGAAAATTATGTTAACAGCCAAACAGTTCTGTTTCTGATAAAGTAACATTAGATTTACAGTTAGGTTAAAAAGAAGTTTAAATATAAGAATAAACAGTTCCCCACATTTAGCTTAGTTCGATTGAAAAACTTGCATATTTATAATTTAACTTAAAAACTTAGAGCACGATAAAATTTTTTTACAAAAATTTTGAGTACATTACATTAAAATGATTTTGGAACATCAAGTTTTTGTATTCAAAGTCACATTGTCTGATCAAACTGTATCTGATGTTCATGCATCTTAACAATAACTCTGTTGCACAGTTTTTATAACAAAATGCTCTTTCATTAGATGGTTACATCTAATTTTTCCTTGCATATCTCCCATAATCCACCTACCATATGAGAATGATGGTTTCCCAGCACCAATTTCAACAGTCACATTGCAACAAATATTCTTAGGTGCTCCCCATCTGGTGAACTGACTGGTATATTTTCACATAAATATCCACTTAATTCTTAAGCTACTTCAAGTACATGAAAATTAAACAAATATATCATGGAAAAAACTTGTGTACATGTAATTTGTGTTGTTATTGTGGAAATTTTTCTTCATTATGTTATACACTGCGGTCTAGAGCACATGAAAGGCTATTGTCAATGTTGCACTATACTTACCACAGATGTACAAGTTTTTGCAGGTCTCTTTCTATGTGGTCCTAGTGTTTCAGGTTAATCCATATACCTTTGTCTTCCAGTTACATTATATAAAAATTATACCTTCTTCTTGGAAATCATAAATCCCTAATTTGAACATCTTCATTATAAACAAATATGAATATTTTAGGTCAGAAAAGTTGTTACATATAATGCTTAAAAGTGATAAATTTTTAGTGGCATCACTCTGTCTGTGAAATGGAAAATAATGTTAAAGTATAGTTATGTTACATGTTATTACAATAACTTTAAATCATCTGTAGTTGTGTAACTTGCTAATCTGCACACAAAAATTCATTTTAATATAATATATTAAGCCTTTGCATAATACAGGGTGGTTTAAAATTATCTTTCTTATTTTAAACTTTAATAATTAAATAACTAAAGAAACACAATTATGTAGGTTTCAACAACTTGTAGCCCAACTCAAACAGTTTTTATTTACATGTAAAATTACAATTATGCAAAAAAGTTTCAATGTTTTATTTAGCATGCAAGGGAGGCCATTTTTGTGGCCTTCAAATTTGCTAGACATTACATGGTTAAACTTTTATCTTTAGAGGTATCTTTGAAAAAAGTAATGTAATACATACCCAAAGTAAAAATCACAAAGCTAAAGACCACATGACCACTGTGAAAGTGTTGTAGCAAGCATTGACTGAAATTTAATATCAGTTAGGTGTGCTAAAACACACTAACAGTGCATTTATAGAAGTCTACTGTTATGTCAAGAAATACTGTTTGAGTTGGGCTACAAGATATTGAAAACTGCATGGTGTATTTTTTCATTATAATTGATAATTTTGGGCCATCTTTATTCTTAACTACAAAAAAAAGAAAAATTCATCAAAGTTAACTTTATATCACATATTTTTTTAGGCATATTTTTAGTATCACCATTCATATTCACATAAATAAACATTAATATATTAGCTGTCAATAAAGAATCTAATTGTTTACTGATATTGAACTGTAATGTGCACTTCACTAAATTTCATAGCATAGTATTCAAATACATAATATGATAAATACATTAGGGAAAAAAATAAGAACTTCCTCTATTCTTCTTGTATTATAGTGCAACAAAAACATACAGAACTCTTGTATTTGTTATACTAATTATAATCACAAAATAAAATAAAAACTGTCATTAACCATGGTGCTCCTAGAAGGATAGCAAGTTTTTCCTTAATGTATAATAGCACTCTTAACATACAAACTATGCTCTCAAACTGTTCCAAAGTATTGAACTTGGAAAGCATGCCACATTACAGTTTCAGACATCTCAAAAAAATTGCATGTAAATTTCTACATGTTAAAAACATTAGTTTAAAGCAAAATACAATAGGACATTTTCTACATATTTAAATTTTAATTCAATACAAAATTTTACTAAGGAGATTTTAATATCTTTGTTCATGTGTGATTAAAAAAAATAATAACAGCAAAACGCAATGTCTACCTTTGCATCCAGAGCTTTACGATAGGTGGTTGATGTAAATAAAGGAATTTTCACATTCAGAGGAATGGATATAATGCCTAAACATAACAATTTCTCATTAGCTTTGATAAATTAGTGTTAATATCAGTAAGAGTATGTTTTAGAAATTTGAAAGCACTAATATTTAAACAATGCAGGGAAAATAATTCAAAATTTTGTTTAATTTTTTAACACTAACCACTTAGAACACAAAAGTTTCTGTCTCATCTCTTAACTATCATTAACAAATTGGCTGAAAAGTGTATCAAAAACAAATCACAAGAAATACTTAAGTAACAGGTAAACATTACTTTTGAGGTACACACAACTGTGTCACAATATATGCTCTTTGGGAAAGTCTTCTAGATATTAAAAATTAAAATTCAACATTGTCTTATTTCTATAGTGATAGTATAAAAAAAATTTTGCTTTCTGCAAAAGAAATGCATATTAAATATTTCATGCTCTCATAGGATACCCTTCTTACCTATCAAATTCTAAAACTCTTTTAAGTCCTATTTCAGCTTCAGGTGTTATTTCTTGTAATTTGACCATCAAAGTGTTCTTCTTGTATTGGGGGAAAAAACTATTCAAGTGTCACATAGAAGAAAGATACTTCTTCATTTTAATGCCTGTTTTCTGATTAGTTAATTGAAGACAGAATATGCATTGTGCATGCAACTTTGGTGCTTTGAGAATCAGCTTTGTTTTGACTTTAGAGAAGTTCAGTATATATTTCCAAGGCTTACTGTAGAAGTCTGATCTTAGTTCCACTTCCTAGCATGTGGTACATTTTACTGGAAACTATAAATTTACTGTTCTTCTATTTTATTATTTCATCTTCATCCTTGTTTGCATTAATCTTACAAACCGATCATCTACTGAGGTTTTGAGACTTTATTCAGTAAAGAAAATATTTCATTTTCATTCAACCAGTGTCTTGTCTCTTTCATCTTACCTTCAACAAACCAACACCTCTATCTTTTCGCACATTAAATATACAAATCTCTTGCACTATGAAAATCAAAATTATTATTAGTTTGACTGAATACCATTGCTGTATGATGAAAAAAGAACTAATGTAATAGATACAGTCATTAGGCACTTTTGCCATTATTTTTACAGTTATGAATTTATCATTTGGGTAGATCATTGTTAAGATGGCTGATGAACCTCAAAGAATTGAAAGGTATGATTTACACATTGGATCAAAACATTGCAGGATTTTCAATTTTACTTTACAACACTGACTGGATCAGTAGTAAAAAAGTCAGATGGACAGAAATTATCAATTTATAACATGTTTAGATCATGGATACTAAGTAGCCTTAAAGCTTATGGTGTTAGCTGTGATAACAATCCATGATAATAGTGTACTTGTCAAATAGTAAGGTGATGCATGATCCTCATAGATGGGTGAATGTATTACAGATGCACATAACTTTTGGAAATTATTTGATCCATTAAAAATTCAGGAAGAAATGCTGTATTATCTTTACAATCCTTGTCACCTGTAAGCATAATGTCCAGCCTTGACAACATAATTCTAGACCTTTATATGTTTGATAATAAAGGTATAACAAAATTTCCAATACTACCTCTTATTATTTATGAAATTGTTAAAACTATTAAAATAACCACAAGTTCAAAACTCATATATTATGTAGTAAATTGTTATAAATATCATATAACATAGATAGTGTTAATGGATAAATAGACACAAGAATTAGACTTTGTGCATTTTCAACAGCTAAATTATGAGAAGAAAAACTATAAAAATTTCAAATTAAAATTATATCTTGACTGAACACACAGGTAGGCATGATTTTGTTAATTTTTTCACTGGAAGTGCCATATTTGATAACTTATGGGAAAAAAAAATCAGGTTATTTTAAGAACTAAAATAAGGTAACCAATGTGTTTATTTTCAAGTACAAAGCTACATTATGGGATATCTGTGCTGTGTAAAAATGTTGTAAAGAATTCAGGGCTCAGGCCCAAAAACCCTCCTCTGTGAGAATAATGATTTTTTCGAGACACAAATTGAGGATTTTGGGGGAAAGCCCCATGTACCAATGCCTGGTGATGTCTCTGGTGTCATGCCCATCACAGGTATTGAAACAAAGTTTTTAGCATCATAGGCCTACAAGCTTACCACTGTACCAACGGGAAACATTTGAACTAATTAAAGTTAATAACTTGTAATTTATGGCATTTCTTTTAGTTAGGATAACTATAAAAATAGCATGTCACTTTTAATGCTATAATAAACTACAATAATTAATTGATCTTTTCTTGAAAGGGATCCATGGACTTGTAGTATGTTAAACAACTTACCATGCCAATGAGTAGTTGTCAGCTCTATCAGATGGTCTACAAAATGTACTGATTCAGCTGGATCTATTCCCAAGAACAGTGATAGGCTGAGGTGGGTTGACATTTTTTTTAAATGTTTATAAACATCTACTGGTTTGCTAGAAAAAAAAACAGGAGTACTGAGCAACTAAAAATTGTAAGTTTAATTTTAAATCTGGAAATATTATTTAAATATAAAGAAGCTCTTTGTATAACTGTACAAACAATGTGGTCATATCTATGTTGAAAAAACATTTATAATTTCACTTTATCCAGCTAGATATTCTGAAATAAATAAACAAAGATTTCAAAATTTTAGCCAAGTCACAGTTATTCTTAACTTTATCAACTCTAATTGCTATAGACCCATATATGGCTCTCCCCTCTAGAACACTACATAACTTTTATTTTAGCTTGAAATGTGTGGTATTAAATATGTATGAGTTTGGACATTGGTACAACCTTGAAGAAAAAGTATATATATGCTCTTTCAAATTTCCCAAAGTTTACCAGGTAAAAGTTTCAGAAAAATAAAGAAAATGAGTCATTCTGTTTTTTACTACACATTTAAAATTAACCAACATTGAAAGAGACTGCTTTTCTATAAATATGGCAGTAAAAGAATTAATAGCCTTTTAAAACAATTGAAGCAGCTGTCTTGGCAAAAAAGTCATGTAGTGATGTCACTCAGTACCTCATACCAAAGCTATAGGTTTTGAAAGTGTTGTAGCCATCTAAGAATTTGATTTTTGCCTCAATGAAACTCTATGTTTATTTGTGTCACTATAAAATAATCTCTTTATATTATTTCTTGTCATTATGTATGAAAACTACAATTATTTTATGTATAGTTTGAAGGCAATTTATTAATATTTTATAATCACCCTACAAAGAGCATATGACAACTCAAAGATAATTTACAATTATAAAGTTTGTGGTAAGGATAGTTAATTAGACTGTCACTAAACAGTCTGTTAAAACATATTTTTAAAAATACAAATAATTTATAAATACTGCAGAACCATATTCTGAAAAGGATAAGTATATAAAAAAAATTACAGTAAATGGCAAACAAATACATAACAGTACTGAAATATTTAACATTCAAGATAAACATAAATACTTCATAATGAAATATTAATTTTACTGACTCACTAGATTTGTTTTATATCTAGTACTGTATATACCATAAATTGCAACAAATCTTGATGCATAACAACATTCATGTATAAAGTACCTTGTTTCAAGTTTATCTATCCAATCATCCATAATTTTCTCTAAGAAAGTAATGTATGTGTTTCCATGGTCTCTTGTCATCAGAGATTTCAGTATTGCACGTACCTGTTTTGATTCTTCACCTAAAGCAAAATAACAAATCACACTCAAACATGTGAAAAAAAACAGTATAAAATACTATACAATTTTATATAAATCTTTCTTGGGTTTCTGTAATGTATATTTTATTCTTTACAGTCTTTAATATACTGAATTACAGATGTGGTCCAAACAAATCCCTGATCCTAATTCATCATGATCTCTAACAATAAGTTATTTGTCATTGTATAAATCTTGTTCTAAGAACTTTAAAACTTAGTTGTCTAATTGATGACTTGCAATTTTATCTTAAAAATACTCATGGTGAGAGGATGATAACTCAGAGGTTTCACCTAATTCTTTAAATAACAACAAACAATGCCATTTGTTAACACAGTTTCATTCTCTTGATAATGCTGTCAATTTGATATTTTTGTACTATATGCTTATAGTTGTATAAATGTTTACAGAGCAGCAATATCAAAAACAGAGAATGTAACAAATAGAAACAATTTATTAAGTAGTATGCACATGAACAGAAATTAAGCTATTAATACTTCACAACCATGCAAGTGGCCTTTATTTTTTAAGATGATGTTATATATGTATACTTCCTTACCAGATAAGAATAGCAAAACATCACCATATATTTCATAGAAAAATTCTTTATACCCCATTTCAAAATTTCCTTCTTTATCTAAAAACAAAGGAGAAAAAATTAATACTTGGCATGCATATATATTTGTATGCATACTTGTATATAATCTGGAAATTTAACTTTTTAATGTTCCATAAAAAGTTCATTGCAAACACTATAGAGATTAAGAGTATCTTACCAAAATATTTATGTGTAAATATGATATATATATATATATATACATGTAAAATCCACCAAAAAATTTTTGCAAAGAGAAACTGTAAGTCAGAAAAATCATCAGAATAAAAATAATATATTACCATGTACATTATAGAGTGGATTTCTCAAGGATGGGTGTGTAAGGACAGCTTTCAAGGGCCATATTTTGAAACTATCCTTTATGATTTTTACCTACAGCAACAAGAGGAACTGAACTGCAGACTCTCTCACGGATAAACACCAATTATCAAGGGTAAAAGGAAAAGGTCCGTAAAAGAGAATTTTTCCTACAATACAAGACCTAAAAATATTTACTATAATGAAACTACCATATGCATGAAATTATTACTTGCTCAGTAGGATTAACTGCATGGTTACACAAAATATTAGAAAATTACATTATTCAATGAAGATGAAATACTTCTCTTGTTATGATATCAACAGTGTTTGGTCACATTACTCATTGTTTGGCTTATAAGACTACAACTGAAGTGATGTTGGTGATACAAAATTCAGTCAATGCCAAAAGAATACAGATGTGTCATATTCCATATGAAGTGTTAATTGAAACAGAAAAGGTGCATGTAATCAAGGCCATGTAGAACTAAAAATTTACTCTAAAAGAGAGAAGAACACTCCTGCCTGCAGTATTATTTTTACTATGTCATCAGTAGTAATTATTATCCTAAATGGTGTAAGCCTGATGTTCTCTCATCCAGACACCATTGAAGTAGGCCCTTATACACAGCCATATCTAGATGTATCCAGTGGTGTACTAAGAGGGTGCAAGGGGGCAGTTCACTCCAGGTGACTGGCAGCAGGGAGTGCCATTGAGAATATTGAAATACCAGTACAAGTTTCAAGCCAAATGAAAAATTTGCCAAAGTAAGAAAAAAAACTTAAAGTGTTCGAACTATTACAACAGCTTAATATTAATGTGACTCCATATAAATGAGGTATGTTTCATTAAATAATCATGATAAAGCACAAGGTGCTAGTGTTTATAGCAATATCAAGGTATTTATACTATTGTCCAGTAATTTTTAACAACATTGTATTATAGTGATGTTTAAGTGCTTATAAATGCATCGTTGTGATGTTATAAAAACTTGTGTTCATAATTGGTGGTCCTTGTTAGCACTGGTGATCAGCAAAAAGACACAAAGTTGCACTAAACTTTATACTTTTATACTTGACTTTTTTCATGCAACCACGACTTCTGAAGTAATGAAGATGTCTACGACTGAGCGAGCTTTTCATGATAACTATGTGGTGAGCTTATGATGGTGGTGGTGATATGACCCCATGATTTTTTTATTACAACTACGTGGTGATGTTAAGACAGAAACAATAATTGTGGCTGCATGGAGATGTGTTAATACTTACATGCTTAATACAGCAAACACTGTTTCAGATTTAGATCAACAACTACAGTAATATTCTATATTGAATTAGTACTAATGCTTGTTGGCTCAGTCAAGTCATCCTACTTTCAGCAATTTTACAATGTCCAGTACAGTATCATTGTATATTTAATATGTTAGTAATGTTTACTACATAATAATAAAGGATATCAGTTATAATAGCTGGCAGTATACCATACTATACTGAATTAGTGTTAATGTAATGGCATTGATAATTAGTTGACTCTGCTTGTCTGGTTTGATAATCTGATAATTCAATGGATATCTGGTAAAAGTTTGAGAACTAACTGTTTGAAGCTTTTCTGTTGTTATAATATTATTTACTTCTTTATTTACTGGATATACTGTTAATTTTCATCTTGTTAGTGGTCTTTTTATTTGTGAGTAATGTTAATGGTTTGCTGCTTTTCTAGGAAACATGTTTGCACTTAACCCCCCTCAAAAAAAAATTCAAAAACAGTTTGTTCAGTTAATGTATTTCAATTTATAATAGTTCATAAAGTTATTCAGCCTAGTGAATCTGAATCGCAAATACAAACATATTCACAAGAGGCTCTGCCAAATGGCGAGAAAGTTTTGAGAACATAGATGGTTTATTCTCCAACAAAAGAAGGTTTGTTTTGTTTTTGCTGCAGACTGTTTGCTCTTGATGACAAAGGATTTGGAACATCTAGAGTTGTCACTGGGTTTTAAGCATGATGGAACCTAAATCTAAAGGTGTCTGTCCATGACCAGCATCTCTCATACCTGGAGAAATAAAAAAACCTTTAAAAAAACATTGATAAAGTTCATCAAGCAGTAACAGGGAAGGAGAGAAAGAAATGGAGAGATATTTTACATTGCCTTTTGGATGTAACATTGTTTCTGGCTCACCAGAATCTTCCTTTTCATGGCCACAAAGAGGACATGTCATCAGCAAACAAAGGAAGCTTCATGGAATTGGTACAGTTGTTGTCAAATTATGGTCCAGATTTGAAAAAAAAACATTTTGTAAGGATTAAGCATTCTATTCGATCTGGGAGGAGACTGGCTTTGTATTTATCTCCAAGGATTCAGAATGAGTTCATTTGTCTTTTGGGGAATTACATCAAAGAGAAAATAGTGGCTGATATAAATAAAGAAAAGTATTTTGGGATTCTTACTGGCAGTACTCCTAATGTGTTCTGCATTGATCAAATGAATGAAGTGATTAGATAAGTTCATATTAAATGGGACAAAGGTAAAGTAAAGGAATCACTCTTGGGTTTCTTCCCTATTGCCAGAGTGTTGCTAAGCTCACAGAGGATATCCTGAAACATCTTAAGAGAGATGGACTAGAGATATACTTGTGCTATGGTCAAGGGTATGACAATGCTGCAACTATGGCTGGTATTCATGGTAGTGTTCATTCAAATATCAGAGAGATTAATCCCAAGGCTTTGTTGTGCCTTGTACAAATTATTCACTGAAACTTTATGGAATGCACTCATTTGGAAGCATTTATTCATGTGTGACTTTTCTGGAACCTTGGAAAGTGTCTATTCCTCCTTTTTGTCTCATCTCATGATGGGAAATGGTGATAGAAAATGTAGACATGACAATCAAAAGACTTTCTCAGATAAAGTGCAGTGCTCATTATGAAGCTGTGGACCCACTGAAGGCAAATTTTGAAAAAGCTGACATCAGCTCTTGAAGTATTGTGTGATCTCAAAGAAAATGTGAACATAAGAGGATAAGCTAAGATTCTGCTTTCTGGTGTATGTGATTTCTCTTTTAGAATTATCTTTCTTTCTGGTGTGAAGTCCTGGAAGAAGTTAACCTCACACAACAGTATTTGTAAACAGTGGGAATCAGCCTTGTAAAGTGCATTATGAAGCTCCAAGCTCTAAAACTGCTTTTTTGAAGATCAGTACAATGAAATTGTGGAGAGGGCCATTCATTATACAACTACAAAATATGAAGAAGAGGTAATTTCTGTGGAGAGAAGAGGGAGAGTAAAGCTTCAAAAAAGAATGCTGGTTTCACATTTCCAGAGGAAGCAAAAAGAGCTATGTTTGAATGTTTTGATTGCTTTCATCAAGAATTGGAAATTTGTTCTAAGTCAAGAGATCAAATGCTGTCAATCTTCTCTGTTATTTAGCCAAACACTTTAGTTGTTGCAAAAGAAGAAAAACTTCGAAAGTGTATTCCAAATTTGACTCAGATTTTTGATGAATTCTCTGATGAAGATATCAGTGTGAAAATGGGACAACTTCAGAGGCAATTGGAAGCTGCCGAAATCAATGTTGAAGAGTCAAGGATATGGATAGCATTACAGTTTCCAGAGTTTTTGGGAAAAGAGATTTTTATGAATATCTGCCAAGCTTGTCACTGTGTTTTAGATTCCTTTTGACTCTCTGCATGTCTGTTGCTACATATGAATGAAAGTTTTCCAAATCAAAATTGATAAAAAAAAATATTTTTGCTTAACCACGGATTAGACAAGATAGACAAACCTAAGTTTACTTTCAACTGAATATGAATATACAAAAAATGTGAATTTTGATAAGGCCATTGATCAGTTTGCAGAAATTAAGGCTTGATAGGAGAAACTGGGAATCCTCTATATTTACCTTTGAAGAATAGACTGAATATTGAAACTGGATTTCCTGTATTTTTTGCATAAAATAAAAAGCACTAAAATGTTAATATCCTGCATTTTTCTTATTAACAATTTGCTTATGATAGTACTGTACTATTTAAAATTCTAATTGCAAACATAATAGATTTTTATGTGGGCTTAGGTTTTAAAATTATTTATGGGAAGGTGCCAAATACTTTAGGTACACCCCTGGAAGTATAATCCTTGTAAAAACAGTACAAATTTTAAGTATTTAAGCATGAGTTGTGTAAAATGGTTACGTGCCTAAAATGTACTCAAATGGCAGTTGTATTACTTAAAAAATTGGTTATTCATAGTATTAGCAACCCCATTGGAGAGTGATGCTAAAATAACTGGATAGAAAGTAGTTTGCACTGGACTCATGCCAGGTAATAAAAATTATAGATAAAGATCCAAACTAATCATAATACAATGGATGTGAATGATTCTTTAGAGAAGACATGCATAGTGGCACATAAGAATCAAATGGAAAAGAATCAATAAGTCTTACAAGCTAACTAATGGTGAATACTTTAATCTCATTGAACTGATTAAGTCTCAGCTTAATGAAGTGACATATATTTTTAACTCAGGTAACTAAGGTAAACATAATATATGTATGTAAATATATCTGAAGAGTTTGAAAAATTCCCAACTTAATTAAATACTTGTACTTTCACTATAAGCCACTCTGTCTCAAGATCATGAAATTGGTATGAAACAAAAAATATACAAAACTATGGTGATGAATTTAATATTGTAGATCTGTACAGAAGATCATTTTTAAAGAGAAGAAACTTGGTAGATTTTAAACTGGTGAGCAAATATATATCAGCAAGTTGGTGACTGTGTTCTTCACAACAGATTGTGAAGTTTTCTATTACATCATTAATGGGCCTTAAACACATTTTTGACTGTGACTGAACGAATTTCAACTGAATAAAGATTTCAAAATTGAGTTAGAATTAACATATTTAGTCTTGTCATAATGTAATAAAAATGTATTGTCACAGGAACATGACTAGTTATACACGGTGGTCAAATGAATCTTAACTGTCAGGAATGTGTTTCACTTAATAATTAGCTTCATATAACTTTTCCAATTATTTTCATGGACCAATATGAAAATTTGACGATTCACTAATAAATCCAATGTCTTAATGTAATATTTCACATCTGATAATAAACCAGATCAGCAGAATGTCTAATGTAATTCTTTAACAGTTTTAGAATGAATATTATTTTAAGTCTGCTTTATGACCATGTTAGACATATAAAAAGTTGTTATTAAAGTTTCAGTTACTTTTGTTAGGCTTGTAACTAGAATAACCCAATTAAATACCATGTTGTGATTATTTGGTAACCCTAGATACTTCTTGGTCATTACTCTATATATTTCTTAATATATCTTTATTTAGATAATTCAATATTGCTTAGAAAGCTCTAGCTGGTAAATTTCAGAATAAGTCCTAAGGATATTCAGACTGCCAATCAACTGGATTTCAAGGCAGAGTACCAGCAACACCAAGATGCTCTAAGAACAGCTTTAAAATAATAATTTTGAAGGAACAAAATCCATCAACACAGTCTTCCTGGAACTTCTCTATTATGATCATTAACAACTGTGAGTGGAGCTCTTTCAGCAAAAGACCAAACCTTTTCTAAAGCCCATACAAAAATTCCCCTTTATCTGTGTTATACTATCTTTCATGTGGCTTTAAAATGTAACTAGCTCCTTGTCCATTATCAAATAGTTGAGACAAAACTACTCCCAGCCCAAAATCAGAAGCATTTTAGGAATATACAAAAGATTTAATAATTTTGAAAATGCTTGCTTATATTAATCTATCTACAGAAAAAAAATGCATATTTCTTCATAAGTGTAAAGAAAAGTACACTTAGTTATTTAACTGGGATTGAATGGGATAAACCTTAAACAACACAGCATGTTATAGGGAATATAAATATAGCACTAATTTTAGATTACTTTACAATTAATTAATTAATCAAGTGAAGGAAATATAGATATAACATGTATAGTTAACTTTTCTAAAGTTCAACTACTAAACCTAATTCTGACAACCTGTGAAAAACAGCACATAATGTGTTGTGAAAAGCAATTGAAGCCACAACAATGTTATTAAAATAACCCAAAATATATAAATGTGTAATTCTTCACTCCTAAAACTGTATTAATTAAAAGATGTTATGTAGATGAAAAAAAAATCTAATACATCTTCATTGTGAAGAAATGGAATATCAGTTAGACATGGTTACTGTATTTAATTGTTTATAATCCACACAAAATCTTGTTTCATACAAGTTCTTTTTCAAGGACAACTACAACCAAAGAAAAGGTTCTGTGATGTCATCACTTAACATCTGTTGAATGCATTCGTCTACAATGAATATGTGAATAAAAGCTACACTGTATAGTGTATAACAATGCTAATCTAGTGTTAAGAGGATGTTCAAGTAAATTAGTATGTCCTGGTCTATCAAAGAGTAAAGGATGAACTTCCTGAGCAAAATTATTTATATTGATGTTTTTGTTATCGGTGAATCAAGGAAAATGACTTTCTATAGTAGAGAGAAACTTCAGTAAACTCTGAAAAAGATGCATAGCTCATTTCTGAAAAATTAAAAGATAAATCAGATGATAAACTTACAGGCATTTTTGGAGCCTTTAAAAATGTATTAAAAAATAATAATCTAATGACGGAACATCAACAGTCATACCTACCAACAATAAAAGAAAAACAAAATCCTAATGGTAATGAAAATGACAGTTCCTCGGTAATGTAACATTCTGTTTGAAATAAAATCTTCCTAACTTATTTAACTCTTACTTCCAAATAAAGTAAAAAGCATTTTCTATTTTCATCAATTTTTGGTGAACAGAAAGACAACCAAGAGTCTGACTGAAATAGAGCTACATTATTTATGACAACTTTATACCATAAAATAACAAGTTGACAACATTTTAAAGTGCATAATAATTAATTGTAAAAATTTAAAAGAAATAAAAACTTAAAAGTTATTGACAACTTTCACCCAAACAAGTGGAGGTTTTTAGGTTTTATTGCTTTCAACTTTATTCCACAAATTATTGGGCATTTTAAAACAATGGAGTCATCAACTTATTATTTCATTAGATCCTTGCACAAGAACTGTTAGTTGAATATATTGAAGTTTGTACCATCTTTTTTTTCACCTGAACAGGGACAGAAAATAGTGATACTATATTTTTACTCCTTTCAAGTACATCTACCATATAGTTAAGGAATATTACTTAGCTTTTGAAAGTGATATCACATTTTTTTAACTTCCACCCTAGCATTTCCCTACTCCTATTTTAAGAAGTAGAAGAAACTGTAAAAGTTTGAACCAAATGACTATTATCTTAGCATTTATAAATAACACAGATAATTCTTAGAAAAATTTGACTGTCAAATCTGAGAAAAAAGAACAATTCTCCAAAACATCATTATCAGAATAATGACATGAGCTAAATTCTCACAATACAGAAACATCTTGAAAATGAATAACTAATTCCCTAATAATGTGAGGACAAGTTATTTGAAGAAGAAATTTTAATTATCTAACAGAGAATTTATAATAATGCTTATTTTTTCATACTTGTAAAAACTCATTTGGATGCTTGTATGGTATTTATTAAGATCAATTTTAAATAATTCCTCACTATC
This sequence comes from Carcinoscorpius rotundicauda, assembly GCA_011833715.1. Lineage (NCBI taxonomy): Eukaryota > Metazoa > Arthropoda > Merostomata > Xiphosura > Limulidae > Carcinoscorpius > Carcinoscorpius rotundicauda. The sequence continues at coordinate 35,068,593 of CM022393.1, forward strand.
AGAAAAGGTTATTAAGATTTCAATTAAAAAATTTGTTTAAGATGAAACGATGAACTCAATACATAAATAATCCATAATTTTGATAAACATACAATTGTAATTTACACTGTTGGCTGACTCAAACATTTAACAACCTTTTAACCAGTAATCTGGTAAAATTTCATCATCATTTTAGAATCCTGGTGATTCATGTTGAAAACACTTTTTCAACTTTGTAAGACTTATTAATTTGCAATATTTGTTAAGTCAGGAATTCTAAGATTATCAAAAACTATTTCTTGAAAACAAAATGTACAAGACTCGTCAGAAGAGTGAATAGTATTATTTGTTGTTTTGAATTAAGCACAAAGCTACACAATGGACTATCTGTGCTCTGCCCACCACGGGTATCGAAACCCGGATTTTAGTGTGTCAGTCCGCAGACATACCATTGAGCCACTGGGGGGCAGGATAGTATTAACAGCTTGTAAGTTATGAATCAAATCTCTTTTATATTTTCCCAAATCTACATTAATAAACACATTTTGTTGTCTATCTTGGTTCACAAGGAATAAAACATTTTGAAGAGATCTAATATCATAAACTAAATCTAACCAATTACGGTGAAGAGCATACTGGTTAGTACCATATTAACCCTAAACAATAATGAAAATATCACATATATAATCTTTCAAAATAATTTGACTACTAAAACAAAACAAAAGTAAGAATACACGTATCATTATAAAAAGTTGCACAAGGTAGGTAGGTAGTAACAAAACTTTAAAAATTCACTTTGCAACAAAATATGAGTGAATACAACATTTAATACAAATAAAAAGAACAACTATTACAAGATTAAGCATAATATGATAACAGTAATTTAAAAGCTATTAATAAATTATATTAGTATAACATAAAATTGCTTTAAGGAAGTTTGTGCTCTAATAACACTACCTTCATAGCAATACTTGTTTACTTCAGGTGTATTGTTCATCACCTATTGTTTTCACAAGATTATGAAAAAAAAACAACAGGCAATCTTCTAACAGAGAGGAGAAATATTCAATAACAATGATGAATATGAATACAAAAGGCGAAACACCAACTTACAACATAAAACTTAAGGATAAACAGATACCTACTTGTGTACTTATCAATTCTTATCATTCAAATATTTATAAATTTTACAGTTAATATTAGTTTACTGCACTTACCACACCTGGAGAAATCCTATTCTAATGCACCCCAGTGTGTCTGAGGACTTACAATTCTAAAAACCAGGATGCAATATCCATGGTTGGCAGAGCACAAATAGCCCAATGTGTAGATTTGTGCTTAACTTCAAAAAAACCAACAAACCTATTCTAAAAGCTGAACACCTTGTTAGTAAAATAAAACTGCCATAGCTAAAACTTACTCCACAAGTTGCCAGAATTTATATAAATGTCCCCTAATCTTACCACTTTCACATTTAGTGATGCAGTGGGATGTACTAACATTATCATTTCCATTAACAAACTTAAACACATTATTATGGTCTCCTCTAATTCTTCTTCTTTCAAGAGAAAACAGTTTTGGAGATAATAAACTTTTCATATTTGATATCACCACAGTGGTCCTTCTCTGAATCTTTTTCAAGTTTGATAAGAATGTTTCACTCTGTACAGTAGCCAAGATCCCATATTAGCCCAAGAAAACGAAAATACATTGTATACCAGTTGTAATAAACCTCTTTATAAGAGGCTGGATTGGTTATCTCATTTGACCATAAGAGTGCTACCAGAAAGGCTATTAATAAATCATACTGACACAATAAAATGTCTTGATTTAATCACCATATCAAAAACATTCATACCCTCATGCCATACTTATGGAATTACAACTACCCCTGTTTACTTAGATAGATTACTTTACTTCCACAGCACATAAATAACCAATATTCACAAACAATACAACCAAACAAGTTCTCATGTGTACATATATTAGCACTGGACACATCCAAACTAAAAGTTTTGTTGTGTGAATGGAGCAGCAATACAAGCTTATAATAATCCTGGCAGATAAAATTGTCATTGAATCTTAGTGTTTTAGCAAGGTTAATTAAATAAATTAAAGCAATCTTTTAAAAATAGTTAACTGTTAAAATATTAAAACACTGAATATGAAATAAAAGTTTCACCAGCAAGTAGTTCTCTAACTGTTGCATTGTCAGTCACAACTACTGTTGGCTTCAATAACAATCGAGACAGGAAGATGCTGGAATTATATTGGGAAGAATACTTCTTTGCAAACTCATCTACATTCTTATACAGCTCACGTGTCTTATCACTCAAAATGGATCCACTGTAACCTGGTAATTCCATTATTGCTGCTGCTTTCAGTTTTAAGGGATTTTCATGGAAATAATTTATCCAACCTATTCAACAACAAAAGTATATACAACTTAACATAATGTTTCTGATACCAAATCACCTAAATACTAGTATTAAAGAAATTACCCCTAAGGTTCATGGTCACAAGAACATGTATCTAATTAAAAAACAATACTAAAAACACATTATTTTAAGAAAATAATTAGTATTTTGGTACTGTATGCTTATTTGAATACAAAAGTTAACATTTTATTTTGATGGTTTATTACTTTAAACTTAATTAATTATTTCACTTCAATAATATTACCAGAAACATACATATAATATTTCAGCACAATTACTTCAATAACTAGTTCAGATATTACTCCTTCTCAATAAAATAGCAAAAAGAACAAAAGATTACCCTACTCTTAAAAGTTCAAGTATAAATTGTAAACCTGTACATTGCTTGTTTGTTTGTTTTTGAATTTTGCACAAAGCTACTCAAGGGCTATCTGTGCTAGCCATCCCTAATTTAGCAGTGTAAGACTGGAGCAAAGGCAGCTAGTCATCACCACCCACCACCAACTCTTGGGCTACTCTTTTTTTTAACAAATAGTAAGATTGACCATCACATTATAACTTCCCCATGACTGAAAGGGTGAGCATGTTTGGCACAACCAGGATGCGAACCCGCAACCCTCAGATTACGAGTCACACGCCTTAACACGGTTGGCCATGTCAAGCCAAACCTGCACATAAGTTATGATCTACTTAACAAAAACAAATGTACAAAGACAACATAATTATGTCTTGCAACTCACTCCTGAAGATGATGCTGGATCATCATAACACGTATAGTGAACTCTTTGAGATTGGCCTTAATTAAATGTTTTAAATTGTGTAATTATCTTAAAATTATACACAAGTGCCAAGAAATAATAACTACTCTTTGGCAATCAGAGAGAATGTTAAAATATAACTGTTTTAGATCATTATAGTTCAAGGAATGCTAGACAACAGCAACAATTTTTGGTTTTGCAAAAATTATATTAAAAAACTTAGCTTAAAAAGAAATTATACAGATGATAATTTAAAAATAAAATATTTCAATGCAACAATTAATTATAAAAATAAAAATAAATCACTCTTAGCAGATTTATAACTTTGCACATGACTTACTACTAACATGTTTAATTATTTTGATGTGAAAAAGGCTCACTCTAATCAATTACAAATATGTAACAGAAGTTTGTAAGGACCATGTTTTAGTCTGTCTACGGTTTGCTTTAATCTGCATCCGGTCATGCTTAAACCTTTAAATAACAAATCAGTTAATATCTTTGTCTGTACAAAAAGTGTCTTGAAATACATTTCCATGTTCACTGTCATCATGTTTGTTTTTGTACAAAAATCATGTTATCATTAAACTTTACAATGTTTCAAAAATGTAAAAGTGTTTGATCTGTTTTATTTGTTACACTGTTGTAAACCTTGTTAAATCATAGCACATATGCTACAGCATTATTTCATAGTATACAAATAAATAATACAGATATCTGTTTATAACTTTTTCAGATGAGTTTAACTCAGAACATTATAAAAGTGAGAAGTGAAGAGAGGATGTGCAATATCTAATATTATTAGAAAGCCTATAAACTTATAATTTATAGCATAGCTCCTCAAACTCTAAAGAAAAACTCAGCATATTAACTTTATGCATAAATGATAATAAATAATTACAAACAAGAAGCTAACTGGAATCATTTGAATTTCTTAAATTAAACCTTACCTTACACACACAACAACAAACCTGTGCAGTGTGAAATATCATAGGATACCTTACTTAGAAGTTACACTACAAAATATTGTAATTATAAATTTTAAAATATTTTTCTTGTATTATTATATATGTAAGTATGATAAATCAATAAAATGGTATGTAAAAAACACAAAAAACATAAATGGCACTGAAGTTATTAGTATTACATATTAAAGTATAAGAGTTGGTAACTACGTGAAAAACCCTCAACTCTACTGTTACTCCTTTGAGTTTGATACACAAATATTCCATTTTGCTATATAATCTATTACGCTATGCTCTTAGTCAATGAACTATGATGAAACTAAACATAGAAAAGGGGCGGGACCTATCTCAACTCCTTGTTGTAATTAGTTTATATGCAACAACGTCATATACGTTACTGAAACGTGGGATGAGTCTGTTTAATTATTATATATTTACATAACTAATTACGCTTTCTGCAACTTCGAGATATTATAATATAGTTAAAATGTATTAAAAAGTTAAGCTAGATACATATTGTATTTATAACAAGCTTAGACTCTAAAGGTCTGGTGATAGGTGATCAAAATTTACCATCATTCAATAAATGAATAAACTTTTTAACTTCGCGAGAGGAGTTAAAACGAAGGGAAACGAGTTTCTGAGCAATCCTGATTAAGAGAGCTGAAATATTTAAAATCAAAATAACTGCCAAAGACTGGATGGCAGGAGGTAATAAAATAATTAATGTGCTCGTACTGTGAATCCAAGGGCTCGTGGCCAAATCAGGACTCATTAACTGGGGCTGTGGTTGTTCTGTAAAAGTGACGGTGAAATACCACTATTCAGACAAGTTAGCGATGAATCATCGTTCGCGCTCTCTCTCTCTCTGTGTCAGGTTTTGGGTGCCATATATATACCCTGGAGGGTCAGGTGCTCTTTGACCTCTTCCTCCTTCCTTTATTTTTATAGTCATACAGTGTTGGTTGGTGCTACTTACTGCTTTAGGGTCAGAGTGCGCTAAGTTGCTCCTATCCCTTTCAGGGCAACGTCCACTTACTGGTATACATTTATAGATGTTCCTTTGCCCTATCAATAGGAAGTCTAGTTTGCTGGTGGCCTTTTTTTCCCTATATATAGTTTTTCTTCATTTATTTATTTTTATGTCTAAAATATATATTGATCGGGAGAGGTGTTTAGGACTATCGACATCATGTGTGAGATATCTGTCTAGTTCGCACAATAATTCATTTTTCATTCAATTTCTATCAAAATACGTTATTGTACTATGTAGGAATCTTGTATTTTGAATTCGCGCAAAGCTACACGAGAACTATCTACGCTAGCCAACCCGAATTTAGCAGTGTGAGACTAGAGGGAGGCAGCTAGTCATCACCACTCACCGTCAACTCTTAGGCTACTCTTTTACCAACGTGATTGACAGTCACATTATAACGCTCCCACGGTTTAAAAGACGAGCATGTTTAGTGCGACGGGTAAACCCACGACCTTCAGATTACGAGTCGCACGCCTTAACTCACGTGGCCATGCCGGGCCATGTAGGACTCTATATGGTATGTTTAAATATTTGTGTATGAATTTAGATGATGTTGCTCTGGGAACTCAGTATACTGTTGTGAGGAGTGTGTTTTGTATTGTTTGTAGCTTGGTTTTAATTATTTTGTCACTTACAGTTATCCATACAGGAGCCGCATAGTAGCGATGGATAGTATTGTTTGTTTGCTTTGAATTTCACGCAAAGATACACGAGGGCTATCTGAGCTAGCCTTCCCTAATATAGCAGTGTAAGACTAGAGGGAAGTCAGCTACTTATCACCTCCCACCGCCAACTCTTGGACTACTCTTTTACCGACGACTAGTAGGATTGATCGTCAAATTATAACGTCCCCACGGCTGAAAGGGAGAGCATGTTTGGTGCGACGGGGATTCAAACGCACAACCCTCAGATTAGGAGTTGAACGCCTTAACCCACCTGGCCATGCCGGGCTGGATGGTGTTGAATAACTAGCTTCCGTGTATTCTGTTACCATCTAATACTGTATACATCATTAACTAGTGCGATGTACAATTAAATCCAAGCTATAACAATCGCTAACCAATTCTAAGCTACTATCATCACTTTATTTTGCTCATTAATGTGTTGATTTTCTCTCCCTTAATCTAACCATTATACATACACAGCTTTTACAGTATCTTCGAAAAAGGACCGTCGCATACACAGCTGTAATTTTTAAAGCCCGCTTATAAACAGAGCTGAGGCCCGACATGGCCAAGCGTGTTAACGCGTGCGATCAAAATCTGAGGGTCGCGGGTTCGCATTCCGGTCGCGCCAAACATGCTCGCCCTTTCAGCCATGGGGGCGTTATAATTTGTTGGTCAATCCCACTATTCGTTGAAAAAAGAGTAGCCCAAGAATTACCAGTGGGTGGTGATGACTAGCTGCCTTCCCTCTAGTCTTACACTACAAAATTAGGGACGGTTAGCACAGATAGCTCTTGAGTAGTATTGTGCAAAATTTAAAAAAAACAACAACAAAAAACAGAGCTGGTGCGATAACCTTCGAAGCTCGCTACGAAACAACACCACTCTCATACTCTCAAGTGCTATACCCCCATAGTAATATGGTAAGAAGGCTATATTTTACTAATGCTGTAATTTATTGTGTACGTTTTCTTACATATTTAACATTTGTAGTATTAAACTTATCTATGGAATGCCCAAAATATTCTTGTTCAATTTATTTCGTATACCTATGTACATCAGCGTGTCTCTAAACTCGAATCAAACCTTTTTGCAAATAATGGATGTATAATACAGTACATCGGTTCAACTTGATCTCATAGAATCAGGAATGACTTCGAACGACAAAATATGTAAAATGAATATGTTCAACCTTTCAACTTTAAATTAGTAAATTTCACATCAGTCTTATCGTAATATTTTTTTCCCAATCTGAAGTTATTGTAATAAATCAGTTTTAGTCACAAAGTTATTTATGTGCTTTTACCTTACTTTTTTTTTTTTTTCCTGGCCTGGCATGGCCGAGCGCATTAAGGCGTGCACTCGTAATCCGAGGGTCGCGGGTTCGCGCCCGCGTCGCGCTAAATATGCTCGCCCTCCCAGCCGTGGGGGTGTATAATGTGACGGTCAATCCCACTATTCGTTTGTAAAAGAGTAGCCCAAGAGTTGGCGGTGGGTGGTGATGACTAGCTGCCTTCCCTCTAGTCTTACACTCCAAAATTAGGGACGGCTAGCACAGATAGCCCTCGAGTAGCTTTGTGCGAAATTCCAAAACAAACAAACAAAGCTTTTGTCCTTTCAGAATTGTATTTACTTTTTTAACGATGTTATTGGTTGAAATTTTCAACGTAATCACATTCCACGTGCATCCACTATACACTCATCTACCTATAAAAATTCGTACTTTGAAATTCCACTAATACTAAACAATGGTACAGTATTTTTCACTGTTTTAGAAGGTGGAAGCAAGTGCCCTCTTCTGCGGACGTTTGTGTTTAGCATGTCCAAATACCTTCATCTAGCAAAACGCAGAGCTAAAAACATGTTCACACTATGCAGCTTGCCGAAGAACGAAATTTGCATTAGGAAACAGGTTTAACAGAGGTTAATGTACCTGAAATAATTATAACTTTTTATTGGATATTTTTTCTTATACGAAGTATTTGGAATATCAGTACCTATTCAGTTATTTACCATTGAACAATCATGTCTGTTAATCGACTTCATGATGACAGATATTTAAACCATCAGTGAACAATGTGTATAACTAAATTTGATAATGTTCATGCAATAAGTTATATTTTCATTTTGTAATTCAAAGTTTTAACTAATGGGTACGTGAAGTTTAATTATGAATTATGTACACTTTAGATTGTTTATTTGTTCTGCATTTCGCGCAAAGCTACATGAGGGCTATCTACGTTAGCCATCCCTAATTTAGCAATGTAAGATTCGATGGAAGGCAGCTAGTCATCGCCACTTACCGCTAACTCTTGGGCTACTCTTTTACCAAAGAATATTGGGATTGACCATCACGTATAATGGTTCCATGGCTGAAAGAACGATCATGTTTTGTTTGACTGGGATTCAAATCCGCGACCCTAAGATTATGAGTCGAGTGTTTTAACCACCTGTTCATGCCGGGCTTCTCTTGATCTCGAATGTACTAAAAATTCTAATGTCAAAAGTTTAAAACTTCTTAGGCCTACGTGGGAGCGTTATAACGTAAGGGTGAATCCCACTATTCGTTGGTAAAAGAGTAGTCTAAGAATTGGCGGTGGGTAGTGATAACTAACTGTCTTCCTTCTAGTCTTACACTGCTAATTTAGGGAGGCTAGCGCAGATAGTCCTCGTGTAGCTTTGCGCGAAATTCAAACTGAGGTCAAGGAGAGCGTGTTAAGGCCTGGCATGGCCGAGCGCGTTAAGGCGTGCACTCGTAATCCGAGGGTCGCGGGTTCGCGCCCGCGTCGCGCAAAACATGCTCGCCCTCCCAGCCGTGGGGGTGTATAATGTGACGGTCAATCCCACTATTCGTTTGTAAAAGAGTAGCCCAAGAGTTGGCGGTGGGTGGTGATGACTAGCTGCCTTCCCTCTAGTCTTGCACTGCTAAATTAGGGACGGCTAGCACAGATAGCCCTCGAGTAGCTTTGTGCGAAATTCCAAAACAAACAAACAAACAAACAAGGAGAGCGTGTTAATTATGTAATGCAAGAAACTTGGAAAGGTTTTATTTTTCTGAATAAATTGTCCCTTGCAAAGCATTTATCTCTACATTTCAAAAATACAATATTAAGTCGAAATTAAAACAATCAGAACAAAAAGTGGTGTAGATGTAAATGAATCTCAGAAGAGAGCTTACTCATACAGATGGTCGAATGTTTTTAATCAACAGTGCACCCCGTATCATACACACACAAGTGACACAATAGTATATCTAAATTACGCGAAGTTGAAATACATCTCAGAACGGCTGGAATGGGTGTTCACACTTTAACTAATGAATCAGAGAACAACGTTTCGACCTTCTTAGGTCATCTTCAAGTTAACCAATAAATTAATCCAATAAATAGCATACGAATACATGCCTACACGTCTTAAAATTGTCTTAAGTTAGATCTTAAAGCCTGGCATGGCCGAGCGCGTTAAAGCGTGCGCTCGTAATCCGAGGGTCGCGGGTTCGCGCTAAACATGCTCGCCCTCCCAGCCGTGGGGGTGTATAATGTGACGGTCAATCCCACTTTTCGTTGGTAAAAGAGTAGCCCAAGAGTTGGCGGTGGGTGGTGATGACTAGCTGCCTTCCCTCTAGTCTTACACTGCTAAATTAGGGACGGTTAGCACAGATAGCCCTCGAGTAGCTTTGTGCGAAATTCCAAAAACGAACGAACCAAAAAAACGTTTATTTATTGTTTTATTATTAACAAAAACCATATTGTGATATGATAAGTTTCGGTTTATATTATGTAACATGAAAAATAAAAAACAAGGAAAGGAAAATGAGTATATTTTAGTCTCTTAGTGAGACTTTTGCTGCTGCACCAACGATGACAGATATTTTATATCAGACTTGTATTTGAAATTTGAGAGCCATGCTTGCAGCACTAGTTTCATCAACAAGTCCTTTACTATAATACAACTTTACAAACTTCATCACTGAAAATAATGACTCACACAAATATGTTAATGAAAATACTGTTAATACTACCGTTGCGACATTTTTCACAGTCAAAAGTTTGAGGAATAGAACGCTAGAGTTTTAGAAGCTCATTTTCTGCCTATTTTTCGGCTCTTCTAGTTACTAACCGATCTTTTTCAATATTTTATAGTTCAGCTCTTAAGTCAACAAATATTTGCTTCCAGATTGACCTGCTTTATAAATCAATCAGTTTCATCTCAAAATTAACCAAGTCAATCGACTGCAACATTTCCAAATTCAGTTTGTCTAACTTTACACTGTCTGCATACTTTATGAATTTTGTAGTTTCTTTAAACAGCCCGACTTTATTAAATCTTAAAGAAAATTGTTCAAAAGTTGAATTAACGAAGTTTGAAAATTGCATTTGAAAACTTCAAATATATATTTTCTCATGGATTTTAAGACCTGCTATGCCTTTTTTGGTTTTGGGAAATATTTGAAAGTGCCACTGCAAACATTACGTTGAAAAATTTTCAGTTTGATTTCAAAAGCTTTTATTTTTAATCAAACATAACATCAAGTATTTTGCCAGATCTCTGTAATTTGGTGTTCAAGTAATTTAAATGCGAGGAGAAATATGTAAAAAACATCATTCTACAAATCCACACAATATCATATAATTCTTGATAAAAAAAAATTAATTTGTCAAAGACAGACGACTTTCATCCAAACACTCAACAAATCGTTTAAGAATGGAACCTCTTCTTAGCCAACGGACATTATCGTGCATAAGTAGCCCTGTGTACACCGCATTCGTCTCTTGTATTAAGTTCTAAAATTGTCTTTTTTCCAAAGCATGCGCAGAAACAGAATTAACTACCTTGGTTAACATTTCCATCACTTTTTCAAGTCCCTTAAGGTCAGTTTTTCACAAGACCTAGTGTTTAGCACACCTGTATTTTAAATTGCAGAGTTGGAGTGAAAAAGCTTTTCGTATTTTGGAATCGTAATGTGCTTTGAAGAATGACGGTCAAATTTCTCAATTCTGTCAGACAAGAGAATCTTAATAGATGGCGATAGGTTTTTTTGTGTGTACCAAAAAAGAAACATACTTTATGAACAATAATAAATTAAGATGATATTATAAGAAAACAAAATTTTTAGCCGTACTGTTTGTGCTAAAACTATTTAAGAAAACTAATATAAAAATTCCACTTGCATACCCATACACTTTGTATCGTGTAAAATACATCAAGTAACATTTTTATTTCCACAACAAATATAGAAAATACAATGAAACTTTTTACACAAAGAAACTGGCAGGATTTGCTGAAAAACAGATAAAGACCGACATAATAGTTTTGAAAACAATAAATAGCGGTTCTTAAATTATACACATACAATAAAGGTTTACTAAGTTTTTTTAAGAATTTAATTATATTTTTAAAGTTTTATTGCATTTTATAAATACAAACAAAATATTTTCTAGTCATATAAACACTGTTAATTTAAAAATGTACAGTTACACTACACTGTTTTATCACAGTGATAAACCTAGCACTCCTTATTAGATAGGCCCGGCATGGCCAGCTGAGGTAAGGCGTTCGGCTCGTAATCTGAAGGTCGTGGGTTCAAATCCCCGTCACACCAAACATTCTCGCCCTTTCAGCCGTGGGATCGTTATAATGTAACGATCAATCCCACTATTCGTCGGTAAAAGAGTAGCCCAAGAGTTGGCTGTCAGTAGTAATGACTTATTGCCTTCCCTCTAGTCTTACACTGCTAAATTAGAGACGGCTAGCGCAAATAACCCTCGAGTAGCTTTGTGCGAAACTCAAAAACAACCATATTAGATTTAGTGAATTGTTGTAGGTGTAATAAGAGCGGAGGCATGATGTTAAAGTCAAAATAAAAATAAAACACTTAATTGACCACAGGAGACGAAACCAAAGAACAGCTGCTCCTAGGGTAGGAATTGTTTTGTGAAAAATGAATTAAAATAAAATGATTACTGAATCTAATTGAAAAATGAATGTAAAATAGAAGGAACAAAGACCAGACTTCTGAACGGAGTCTTGACTCTTTTAAGTTCAAAGCAATTGAATTTTTCCTCTGATGTTGACCAGCCAGAAATCTTTATCGAAAAAATTTACAAGTGTCTTGTTCCAAATAACAGCCACAGATCTGTCTTCTTTACACAACGTAAGGTGGAATACAATTCCAGCTATTTACTGGGGCAGACAGTAACATACAAGGCTACAGTTAGCACATCACTTCGATCGAATAAAAGTTTTTTTAAAGAGAATAAGGCAGATTTGAAATCTGTATGAACATAATAGTACTCTTGTATGTTCAATGTAACTATTTTGCAATGTGTAGATGGATCTTCATCAAAATTAGTGTGGAGGTTCATTGGGTGCATAGAGAGCTGCATACAATTTTTTAGTTTTACGTTTTTTAATACTCCTATTGATGGAACTCTACCAAACTCTGCATGAAGGTTTGCAGGGTCCATGCGGAGGTACATGTAAACTTGCTTTTCACATTCTGTGTTTTACCTATTTATAAACGTTTTTCTATTATTTTTTTTTCAATTACATATAAAGGAAGCAAGTTTTATATTCTGGGTTGTGTATTTATTTAGTTGGAAATTTGCTTCGTCGGAAGTTATGTTGTTCTTTTTTCCCAGAGCTACGCAATCAGCGCTCTGTCTACTTAGGGTAATCTAATTATGAACACTAGCGTTGTAAGCCTGTAAACTTGCCGGGAAAACCATTTAGTTGGATTTGAGCTTCACTCTTCATTTTCTTGAAGCATTCCAGCTACCTTTCCTTTTGAGGTATTGATACAACATATTTCTCTGAAGCATTTATTAATTACAAACTCAGTCTGATTTTTTAAAACATTTGTACAAGATAAGCGATTTTCTCACAAAAGAGATAAAAAAGGTACAGAAATTGAAGCTAATCATTTACTTTAGACAAAGTTTTATTACAACCAGAGTGTTGTTTAGTTAAGGTTGCACAACAGGGCTCAAACTTCAAAATTTCTAACATCTTCTTCAAACATTTTAACTGGATCTCTAGGGATTCCAATCAGTTTTAATTGGTCCAGTAAAAGAACACTCGCACACAACGTTGGTTCCATTTTGTCAATTTCAGATGTGAATTTTTATGTAGGTAACAGTAAATGAACGAGTGTTTTTTTTCTTATAGCAAAGCCACATCGGGCTATCTGCTGAGTCCTCTGAGGGCAATCGATTCCCTGAATTTAGTATAGTAAAGCCATAGACTTACCATTTGATTGAAAACAGCAATATTTAGTTATATCGATCTTGGAATGTACGTAATATTTACATTAATTCAGATAAATATAAAAAGCGACCCAAGATGTCTATTTTAATGTTGACAAGAAAATTCTCCATTGAGCTGTTAATATTCCTCACACTTCTTTTGGATTAATTCTGTCATAAACATGTTCCAGGAGTCTTAATTTCATTTCAGACGGTTATAGGAATTTTCTATAGCGTTAGAAAATAGGTTATAAGAAGATAATGTCCTTTCACGAGGTGAAAACATAACTACAGTTTTGTAAGAAAAAAGAAAAAAAAATGTACGTTTCTTGACGAGAAAAACAAAACAAAACAAACGGGAATAATGCTTAAAATTATAACCGACCTTGTTGAGTCAATAAAATTATCTTTTTTGCCATTCTAGTCAACCCGTGAACCTCTTAGCTTGTCAAAACAGTACAAACGACACGAATTTCGAACTCTGTTATACTAACTCGACACTCTTGTATCATGTTACTTTGGAATGAGGTCATTCTCATTTCAAAAGTTAGTCCCATTCCTATTTATTAGAAATTAAAATGGCAAAGGCTATAAACACAGAACAAAACATATTTCTGTGAAATATGAGTTACTACAGTTTAAACTTATAAAATTCTTCAGTTTACCTCTTTAGAAGTATATAATCGAGTCCTTCGTAGACAATGCTTCATATAGTAGTATTTTTAAATGTATGAGATTATTTGCATTAAAGTACGATGTAACCAAATTCATTGATTTTTCCTTGAAGTAAAAAAGATCCATTGAACAACAAAAGTTTGATCAAGAAATGTACCACACAATAAACCAAAATACTTTGATTCTAAAGTTGGAGTAAAGAAATAACTGGATACAGTGTAAATTACATTGAAAATGGTTCTTAATGAACACTTAAGTTCTGTCATAATTGATAATTGCACTCATGCCTTAATCAAGGGTTGAGAATGTTTTTAGTTCTTTTTACCATCTTCAAGCTTAAAAGCTACTCCTTCAATTTTTCTAAATTATTCGATATCCTACACATAATATGGTGACTACATATGTGATTAATCATACAAATATTTCACTGCATCACTGAATTTATTATTTTTTTTATAAATAAATATTTTGCATTAATCAATATTTCTTAACTGTTATAATATTTATTCTAACAGACAATTTTTAACCTCAAAAAGCACTGACTCTTCTCATTGGGAACATGAGTACAGCTGTATGTCTCCGAATTCACACCACTAAAAACCGTGCTTCGATACCCAAGATGTAGCTTTGTGCTTAATTCCAAACAAAGCTTATAAAACCAAAAATTATGTTTCAATACTTTCGGTAGATACAGAACAGATAGCCCATTGTGTAGCTTTTTGCTTAAGATCAATAAAAAAAACTTCGTAAAGCTAGGTATTTTAGATTCTGTTTTCGGGCACAACCTGTGAAGACAACATGAATATCAAAATTTTAAATACATCTGTTACATTATAAGGTAGAATAATGGTAAATTAATGAATTTACAATGCAAAAGATCAGGGATTCGATTCCTGAGATAGACGGTGTACAGGTAGCCTATTGTGGTGTGTTTCGCTAGTTGTTAAGCACTAAGCTACACAATCTTGGCTCTGCTTACCGAGGATATCGCAATCCAATTTTAAGCGCCGATGAGCCACAGAATAGTGGGGGTGGGGGGAACATTACACTGTGTAATTTTGCATTAACAGAATAACAATAACAATAAATTTGTTTTCTGCCTATAAGTGATTCAGTGGTAAGTCTGAAAGTTTATAACGTAAAAAATCATTTTTGGAGCTTTTTAATGGGCCCGGCACGGCCAAGCATGTTAAGGCGTTCGACTCGTAATCCGAGGGTCGCGGGTTTGCCCGTTGCACCAAATATGCTCGCCTTTTCAAGCATAGGAGCGTTATAATGTGAGAGTCAATCCCACCATTCGTTAGTGAAAGAGTAGCCCAAAGTTGGCGGTGGATGGTGATGACTAGCTGCGTTCCCTCTAGTCTTACACTGCTAAATTAGAGACGACTAGCGCAGATAGCTTTCGAGTAGCTTTGCGCGAAATTAAAAATAAACAAACTATTAGTTTTTTAATGACAAACAAAAATAAATGAATTAAATAAAAATCCGTCCCCCTTTCGGTAGATTCAAGTCTTTCTATACGCACTGCTCGTATTACCATGTGGGGTTGTATTGTATGGTAAATGTTGGGGAGATATTATTTAGAGGTTTGTTACAAATGTTTATACCACATTTTTGATAGGAGAAATATGATAAACTGTTTGTTAAAAAAACCCAAAAAAACAACAAAATATTTAAATTGTTCGCAATAACTGTGTTTGTTAATAGAAATGTTATTTGTTGTTAGTGTTACAAAAATGCTAATGTTATTAACGTTCTCTTCTCTGATAAAAAGCGAATCCAGTGGATCAACCCTGTGCACATTTGGTTAACGTGAAACATCCAGGTAATATGTAGGTTCCAGTGGGAGAGCAACTATGAGTATGAATTTTGGTTGTATATACAGCAATAGTGCATATAATTCGAAGGAGGTTATTTTTAATATTCTTTATATAGGCTTTACATAGAAATGAGAGTATTTTACTTAGCATCAGGCTAGTTATTTCAGGATATTGGCATGTTATAAAGATTTAAAAAGAGAGGTTATAGAACGAACTCTATTAGAAAGGGAGTAATGAGTATTCATGTTTTTTTTATTTTTTCGTACTTAATGATAAGAGTGTTATGATCAGGAGACAGATTTAAAATTTAACAGGGTGGAAGTTTGTATATCATTTATTACAGGTTTGATAGTAAAATGCTTAACCCTAGTAACATGTGCTAATAAATGTTAAGTAATAAATTAGCAGGTGTTTGGACTGAAATCTTTCACAAGTCCTTATATACTAAGGAAAATTCTGATTATTGTAATGAAGCTTAATATGACATGCATTTTAAAAAGAAGAGTCTTAGAAAAAAATAATTTATTCTGACTTGTATTATTGGCAAACAGTTGGAATTCATTGTCAGAAATAATTTTATAAAGCACCTTTGAACTTGGAATTATGTGAAAAATTCTCAACAGTTCTTTAGAAAGGGATTTTTTTGTCTCGCTAGTATATTCAAATTATCAGATGATCTTGTTTAAGTTGGTGAATGTACCCTTTTTACTTAATTAAGGATACTGACGTTTTAGAAAAAGTTCAAAGAAAGATATCAGGATAATTAATAGTAGCTTGTTCTAATTGGATGTTGATTAAATAAACAAGTTATATAACTTGTAGGCAACAAGGGACAATTTGAACCATTAAAGACTTTTATTCTACCACCCATTTTTCAAAGAAAGCAAAAATTTAAACCCACAAATGAAAGCTAAGCTCCTGAAGTTTTGGAATACCTTATTTAAATATGTTTACCTGATTAATGTTGTGGGGCAACATCTGAGCTATTGGTCCATCTAAGCTGTCCACTTCTCTAACCTAAAACTACAAATAAATACATAAGGTATGTCCATATCATTCATATAGTTAGCAAACTTACTCTCAAACTCGCTTAAACTTCCTGCCTCCACAACATCAAAAGACAACCCATTCACTCAGTCACCCTTTAAGAAAACACTGTCTGAGCCAAAGATTACTCTTACCATTCTAAAATTTATATTTGTGTCTCTTAGTGCTACATTTCTCACTGTTAAGTATGAAAAAAGATGATGAATCAACATTGTCAATTTCATTTACCATCTGAAATCCATTAATAAGATTCCTTCTAATTCTTTGTTTTTTTCAAGAGAAAATTTGAGAGATTACAACCTCTACTTGTATAACTACTTCTCTATCCTCAGCACCATTCTAGCAACTCTTTTTCTAAACCATTTAATTCAAATTCCCATTACAACAAACATCCTTGCTCTTTCATTTCTGAGGGCATTATAATGTCATAGTCAATCCCACTATTCATTGGTAAGAGAGTAGCCCAAGAGTTGGTAATGGGTGATGATGACTAGCTGCCTTTCACTGTTAAGTCAGGGATGGGTAGCACAGATAGTTCTCATGTAGCTTTCTGCAAAATTCAAAACAAACCGAACCCTTTTCAACACTCATTCTACTCACTTAAGGTGTGAGAAGCCCAAGAGAGAACACAATACTTCAAAAGTGGTCTAACAAGTTACCTATGCAATGAAATTATAATCTTTTGAAACTTACAGTCAGTATTTATATAGATACAACCTAAGATCCTATTTACCATACTACTACCAACAGCACACTGTTTGGATGACTTCTGCGAATAATCAACCATTACACCAAGATACTTTACTTTCATGATACTGTTAAGTTTATTCCAATCCAAAATATGCTTATAATTCTAATTATGATAATGCACATGCATTATTATAATTTAAACCTGTCTTCCATTTATTTTACAACTCACTAAATGATCTTAATCATTTTCTAAAGCAGCAGCATCCTCTTTGAAGACAGCAGCACCCAAGATTTTGATATTATCAACAAATTTAGATAATTTATTGACCATTCTTTTATTTATGTCATTAATATAAATCAAAAAAGCAAGGTCCTAAGACAACTCCATTTGCAACAACCTTCTGTTTTCTTTCATTCACCCACTCTTCTATCCAACTTGCTAACCTATCTCCTGCACCTATACAGATTATTATTTACGTGCCTTTTACCAATCTTTAACATCCTTCAAAACTTTTGGGAAAATATTATCCAGCCAAGAATATTTATTGTTATTTAAATTTTTAAATATTTTTCTAACCAGTTTAGAACTAATGCAGTTATCTTGTTTGATCTGATTTCCATTTACCAACTGTTCAAGGTGTAGAATACTCCTTGAATCTTCATCAGTAAAAATTGAAGTAAAAGCAAAATTTAACAACAGAACCATGTCAAAATCATCAGATACTAACCTTCCTTTATTATCCTTCAACCTGATTACCCTTTATATTTTTAAAGAAATTGTTAATTTTTACATTTTCAGCCTAATTTTCTGTTTCCTAATGTCCTAATTTCCTGTTCCACCAGTGTTCTTGACCTTCTAAATCTCTTATACCAGTCAATTTAAATTTCTCAAAATTATGATGCTATTCTTTAATTTTATCTTCTAAACTGTGAGCCAGTCTGGTGTTTTGGTCATAGCTACCCTTTTCTTTGTATAAGAAATATGTTATCTTAAAAATTTATTTAAAACATTTTTCATATGTGATCAGCATTTCCAAACAACTTAGCTTCTCAATTTATAAAAATAATTATTCACATATCTCTTAACATTTTGAAGTTAACAATTAATCTAAAATGGCATTATTTCTAGTAGGCTTCTTGACTAATTGGTGAAGAAAGCTATTCTAAACAGTTTCCATAAACCTTTTTTCCTCATGGTTTGACTCCAGCATTTCTTAATCTATATGCCTGAAATTAAAATCACCAGTAATTATGACTTCATTAATAACTGAAATCTTAATCTTGTTGCAAAGTTTTCATTAGTATCATTTGATGTCTGCAACAAATTTCCACTTAAACCCTTTTTTCTTTATACCTACTGATAAAAACCCAAATGAATTCAATCACCTTTGACATCCTTAATTTCAACAAGATATAACTCACCTTTTACACAGAAAGTCACCCCTCTCCCTCCCTTTAATACTCTATCCCTATTAAATAGTCTGTTACTCTGTATTTCAAAATCATGTAAATTTACCCATGTTTCAGTTATTCCTATTACATAAAAATACTTCATTTCTACCATTGCTCGAAATCTGTCAGTTTTACTACTTCTAACATTACAATAGTAACAATTGAGCCTGCACTTACAACTACCTCTATACTCATTTCCTAAGTGAAATGATTTTCTGCTTTTTATTCTTTTTGTGTTCAGTTTATCTTGGCCCTTGTGACTATCTAGTTCTATTTTAAAACTTCCCTTAGATCTGAGTTAATAGCTGTAGCAAACAAACTAGCTCATATCTTATTTAAATGTAAACCATCCATTCCAAAAAGGCTCTTTCTTCCACTGAACTTATCACACAAGTCCACCCAATCAGTCTGCTCACCCTAAATCTAGCATTTAGCCCTGGTGACTTATAACTTCATTTCCTCAGTTAATTCTGGACAATATCCCCGGAAAACAAATTTTTTTTTTTTTACATTAAATGTCTTTATCAACCCATTGTACTCCTTAATTAGCTCCTGACAAACTTTTTCTCACATCAGCCTCAACATGTAACACAAAAACAGCATGTCTACTGTCACTCCCCGTTTATTATATCTCCTGCTCTGTCAGCTATATCCTTCATATAGCTCCTTGGTAACATAATCTGATTCTTTTCTCTCTGTTTATTGGTGAAAAAAGTCATCTTGAACAGTTTCCAAGAAAACAATTTCTTCCTCATGATTTAACTTTATTATTTCTTTATCTAAATGCCTGAAATTAAAATCACCCACAATTATGACCTTGTTGACAACTGAAATTTTTATTTAATTCTAATGTTTCTTACTGATTTCATCAGTATCATCTATTGGTCTGCAACAAATTTCTAATAAATGTCTTTTCCCTTTATATACTCTTCAAAAAAAGAAATACTAAAGGGATATTTTTGTTATACCTACTGACAATACCAATGTTATACCAAAATGACAATAAAATTTGTGCACTTTGAAAACGGAGGAAACCATCGGATTTTTTGCCAAAGCACATTCCTGTTCAATAAATTTGTTTGAGATATCTACACGTTCTGCAAGTGCAAAATTCCTTTTAAAGTGATGGGTTCTCGGTTTCCATAGCTCAGTGTTAAGCCACCGACACGCAACACAGTTATGCCAAGACTAACTGAAGCACAACGCAACAACGTCATTGGTCGCTTGGAAGCAGGCGAATCTCGATCAGTTGTTGTCAGAGCTGTGAATGTCCACCCAAGCACTATCACAAGGCTATGGAATCGTCACCAACAACATGGATCAACTCGTGACTGTCCACGATCTGGCAGACCTCATGTGACCACGCCCGCACAAGATCGCTACATCCGGGTTACTTCACCTTTGGGATAGGACCACCACTGCGACGTCTACTGCCTCAACCATACCAGGGCTACATAGGATTTCTGATCAGACCATATGCAACTGTCTACATGATTCTTAGGCCCCATGTGCAACCCATCATGGTGAATGTCAACGATGTTTTTCAACATGATAATGCCCGTCCACACACAGCCCGACTCACCACTGTCTTCTTGAGACACCACAACATCAACATTTTTCCCTGGCCCACCAGATCGCCAGATTTAAACCCCATCGAACATCTTTGGAACGAGTTGGACCAACATCTGCGATGGTGACAATCTCAACCTCGAATTCTACCTCAGCTTGCAGCAGCTTTGCAGGCTGAGTGGACAGTCATTCCACAGGATGTGATTCATCATCTCATCGCTTCTATGGGCAGGAAATGCCAAGCAGTTATTAATGCTCACGGGGCATACTTGTTATTGATGTTGAGTGATGTTAAACATTAACTAGTGAGCGTGGACTTCGCCTATGCAGAGTTTGGATGTTCAGCAGTGAATGTACAAAGTTTCACACATGTCATACAGAACAATTTGTCTCAAATTTTGCCTTTTGCATTTTTTTGTTTATGAAGAGTATATCTACTAATAGAAACCTAAATGGATTTAATTTCCTTGGTATTATCATTGATATCTTCAACAGCATGTAAGTTACATTTTACATATAAAGCCACTCTTCTCCCTTTCTTTAGGACTCTAACCCCTTTAAATAACCCACAATCCTGTATTTCAAACAAAATTGTCATCAAAATCATTTACTTTAAACTTGAAGTATTCCATTATATCAGTCCTCCATTTCTACCAGTGTTCAAAAGTCATCTATTTTATTTTACTTCTAGCATTGCAGTGGTAACAATTTAGCCTATCAACATAATGATCACTGTACTTAATTTGAATGCTGAACTGTTCTCCAAGTTTGTTTATTGCATTTGGTTTATCATGACCCTTGCAACTGTTTAATTGTAGCTTAAATCCTTCCTTACAGCTCAGTTAATAACCATAATGAACAAACCACATTTTTCCCATTTTAAATGTAAACCATTCATTACAAAAAGCTCACTTCTATTGAACTGATCCCACTTGTCCAACTATCCTTACTTATTAACCCAAGCCAAGCAATATTAGTAGCATTCAGCCACTTGTGACCAACTCTAAATTTCATCCTCATAGTTAATTCTCGGTAGTATTCCTGGCACAGTTAAGTTATGACCCTTTTTTCTAAATGCCTTTATTAACCCCTTGTACTTATTAATTAGCTTCCCTACATCATTAGCCTCTTATGTGCACAACAAAAACTACATCATTGCTAGTACTCTATATCTTCTGCTCTGTCAATTATATATCTGCAGACTTACAACACTAAAAACTGGGATTTGATACTCATAGTGGGCAGATCACAAATAGCTAACTTGTAGCTTTGTGCTTAATTCCAAACAAACAAGCTGTCAATTATGTCTTCCAATTGTGCCTTTGGGTAGCATATTACAATTTTTCTCCCCATATAGCCCTATTCTATCCACATGCACTGCCAACTATAACCTCTTTAGAAATTACATCATTTTCTGAATGCTCTGTTTTCATTTCAACTTCCATTTAATAGTTCCTTATATACAGAAGCCAAGGGTTGAAACTGGTTGTTCAATAAAGTAGGCTCATTACAGTTAAACCAATACTTTAAGCCTAAACGTTATTTTTTAACTTCCTGAAAATCATTGTTATCTGGTGTATTCCTTGCATGTAAAAGCTTAAGTTCTTCCTGAAATCCTGCTATTTTTCATGGTCTACACATCTTTTTATCTGTTGTATCTAATTTAATTAGGATACCCTCTGATTTACAAACTCTCAAGATTACATGTCTTGATTACTAGTTTCCTTAAAAGCAGATGTCAGTCCCAAGTTCATAAATAAAGCCCACTCATTGCACTTATTACACTTAAACTGTAAACACTTAATTCTTACACAAGTTTTAACCATTGTATTTGTACTTAGCATGGAAATAACTTATTGTTAAATACCAGTAGCTTGTTATCAGCATTGTTATTGTTAATCTTAATGTTTAAGAACCTATAATATCAGTATTTTTTATCACTACATTTTCTTTACACTTAAGTAGTTAAGCTCATTTTTAATGATATATATAACTTAGAACTTTATTGGAAATAGTCACTAGTCTTTGCTTTGATGTACCGTTGTGCGCAATTTTAATAATACAATATATTAATCAGTTTTACAATGTATCAGTAAGTTGAATTATGATAATTTCTAAATTTATATTACACGTACTAAGTCTTGTAACGGATTTAACGTTATATATACGTTTATTTTAGTGCTTAGGCTTGTTTCTGTATTGCTGTCTTTTCTGCATGAAACGTGTATCCTTGACTGTGTATTGCTCGACTCCTGCTCGAGCCCCCCCTCAGCCCCCCAATATTGTTACCCATATATATTCATAAAATATGGAAAACACAATCATCATTGTTGCTTAACAATTAACATCAAAGAGACATAGATCTGTAGAACTCAACGACTTTATAAAGACGGAAGTATGTGTCATGCGTCCCATAGCATAGTACTGAATAAACTGAAACTCATGCATTGTATTGCTGCTCCCTGTGTAATGCCATTCTATTTCGAGCTTTGACGAAGATTAGACAACTAGGTTGATTTCAAGTTACAACAAAATAAGCGCATTGTTTTGAAGTAATATTGACTATAAACACAACATGATGAAAGATAGCCTGAGAGTGACCTTACTTTTCCTTGGAATGTATTAACTTCACATGGGATAATTTGTTTCTGCTATATAAACCATGTCTTTATATTATATTTCTTTTGATTTGTAGCGTTATTCTTAATGATATATTAAATGTTCAATCTAAGCTAATCTTTATCTTCTTTATTATTATGTGTTACCTTGGATGGAATTTAGGTGAGCTTTTTCTTTTACATACAGACATATTTTCATAAACAGATTGTTTCTAATTTGTAATAATGAATTATTAATCAGAGTACGAGTTTCCAATGAAAACTGTATTGAAATGCAGTTCAAAATAGCACAGCTTTCTGAAATGTACCTTGGTATTTACATCATTATAATTTACCATGCATACTTCATATTGATGGCATTTTGGGAAAACCCCTCTACGGTTTACCTCAGCACCCCCCCAATGAAAATATCGTGGCGCCGCCACTGAGAATTCAGTATATTTTGTAAAATTTGTATATATAAACAGTCATTTATAATAACTATTAGTAATAACCACTATTATAAATTGTATTGTTTTGTCTGTTTGTTCGCATATTGAAATATATGTGTTAAAAAAGAAACGTGTGTGTCAATCTTGTTGGCAAATCTCATAAATTTGATACACATTAACATTTAATTAACTTCTAAATTAAAATTTGTAATTATTTCAAATAGTAATACTCAATGTGGGTAATGTAAGAAATCGGAGACTCATTCGAAATAAACTATAATACGTAACATTTGACAGACAGCGATTAATAAGCATAATGCAGAGATGCCACCATTACAATTTTGGTGTATACATTACAACTATATGCTCATACAGACAAATATTATGATTTGTTGCAACTCCTAAATTATTATTTATTATATAGGCCTATACAATAAACTGATAATTGTTTCTAGTGAGATACAAATAAATGTTGATAATAAATAAAAGACAGTCCAAATGGCTACTTGCGATAATCATGTTTGTTCTTAAAATAATGAGAAATATTTGTATCTCCGACGTCTACCAATAGTTCAGTCCGGTGCTTCTCCATACTGGGTGTGTGGGAGAATCCATAGTTACGTCATCAGTGCTTGTCAGCCAATCAGCGCTCTCGTAGATGGGTATTTCTCGTTTTCTAAGCGGCATAGAAACACCAGTGCGATCGTTCACAAGTTGGTAAAAAAGAGGCCGCGTTCACCAGATTGACTTGTTTTTGTCAAATCTAAAAGGACTGAAACTGTGAATCAAAAAGTTAGGAAAGAGTATATATATATATATATATATATATATATATATATATATATATATATGAAGTATGCATGGTAAATTATAATGATGTAAATACCAAGGTACATTTCAGAAAGCTGTGCTATTTTGAACTGCATTTCAATACAGTTTTCATTTATATATACTGCAAAATATCTGGTCATTAAATACACAAAACATAGTCATAAATGAACAATCTATAGCAGTAATAAATAATAAGTTATAATAATTCTCAGTGGCGGCGCCACGATATTTTCATTGGGGGGGTGCTGAGGTAAACCGTAGAGGGGTTTTCCCAAAATGCCATCAATATGAAGTATGCATGGTAAATTATAATGATGTAAATACCAAGGTACATTTCAGAAAGCTGTGCTATTTTGAACTGCATTTCAATACAGTTTTCATATATATATACTGCAAAATATCTGGTCATTAAATACACAAAACATAGTCATAAATGAACAATCTATAGCAGTAATAAATAATAAGTTATAATAATAAACAGCTTAGAGACAATGGTTAGGCCTAGTAGCCGCAAATGATAACAGGCTTTGTCTACAGTCATTACGCTCAGTCTTTTGAAATAGTTGGCATTTCTGATAATGAAGTAGTTTCATTTTTTGGGGGTGTATATTACATGATATAATTTGCAGCTGAGCCTGCAGGGTTTTTATGTATAAAGATGCTCTACAATGGTAAGAAATGTTGTCACTTATTAACAGGATTATCGTTGAAGACAAGATCAATGCTGATCAACTGTGTGAAAAACTAAGTGAATAAATTTAACCACATTTAATTAATGTCACAGGTGAAAAATTCCACAATTTGGTTATTTTTATTGTTCATAACCATTCTTTTTCTTTTTTTAAATTTTGGGTTAGTGTAAGAGAAAAATTTCATCTTAAAGTAATTTGTGAAACAAATTTATGACATGTTTAAGTGGATATCTGAAACTTACTTCTACTTATGTCACCTGATGTTCTTTGCATCTTGTTCATGTTCAGTCTTCCCAAAATTTCTGATATATAATGAGGTATTAGAATACCTGTTTTTGTTTTGTTTTTTTATATCGTATTTAAAAATAATTGA
Source organism: Carcinoscorpius rotundicauda (assembly GCA_011833715.1). Classification (NCBI taxonomy): domain Eukaryota; kingdom Metazoa; phylum Arthropoda; class Merostomata; order Xiphosura; family Limulidae; genus Carcinoscorpius; species Carcinoscorpius rotundicauda. The sequence goes on from CM022393.1 coordinate 35,093,876, forward strand.
GATGTGTTTATATTTATCTTTCAACGTGCCAGTAAAAACATGAATTGAATTGCCAATATTTTGTGGTATATCATAATAGAATTGGTAAGTAACGGGTTTAATATCAAATTTACCAGTCATGAGATATGCAAAAATAATACATTGCAATTCTTATAATTATAATAGAATGGGCAATAAATATCTTATTTTTGAGTGTAATATTGTAATGTAACAAGAATTTGACAATGGAATTGTCAAATTATAGAATAAATTGTAACCTTATAATTATTATACACATAATTTACAGAGTGAGAGGGCTCTATAAATTGGTAATGGAGTAGTATGCTGTTGGGGTATATTAAAGTTTTGAAGGTTAGTATTTCTGGATAGATTGTGCTAAACCTGTTTACGCTAAAGAGCTGAAATGGGCAGCTATTAACATTAGCTTTTTTAAAGATTAATTTATTAGGATAATTTTTTGTAGAAGAAACGACTGATGTTTAATTAACTGCTGTTATCCTGTTGCCTTGTGATATAATACTTAACAGTGGGTAAATCAGTTGTGTTGTAGTGATGTAAGTTCAAGTAATATTACAGTGCTTGCATTGCTGTGTATCTATAACTAGCAGAAGTACGATATAAATTGTAATATAAGTGCTTTAACTTAAAATTGAAAATTATAATTTTTTTTTTGGGAGAGAAGATTACTAATAGCAATCTATGTAGTAAAACTAAACTATTTGAAGTTTCCAGTAGTTGTAGTTACGAAGACTGAACACTTGATTTTAAACTGTTTTTACTGTAACCTGTAGGTGAATAAAAATAAGCCTAAAGTTATCACAGAAGGTCTAGTTTATTTTTGTTTTTAGTTAATTTTACTTGTTGGATAATAAAATGAGGTTGTAATTTACAAGATATTGAAATTAAGATTGTTAAAATAAATTCTCCTAACTTGTAGCTATAGAAATTAGAAATTATGAATGGTGTTATTTATAACTGTTGTTACTGTTAGTAAATTAGGATACCTATTTTAGGTAATAATGGAATTTAAGTTTGTATTATTCTATACAATTATTGAATGGATGCATTGGAAATAGGTTAATAAAGACAAGCTGTATTGTTAAAATAGTGCTGTAATTCTAATAAGTAGACTAACATGTATAGGCATGATAGGTGTCAGGATTAAGGTTGTTTTGTTGTTGTGGACTTAATTTCATCATATAGGAGGCTCAAAAATATTGTATACATTGCACATATAGAGCTTATTTACTTTAGAAAATGATTTGGGGAAATTTGTGCTGTTATTCTCCTCCACCACTAACATCACATTAGCCAGAATATTGAGACTGCAGAGGAAGGATCGATTATTCATATTCTATTCTCCAACATGTTTGAACTTGTGGGCATTTCCTAATTATATAAAAGATTTTCAGGGATATTCTTAGAGCAGTAATAAGATTGGTTGAAAGTGTAGGATAGTTTTCAGGGTAAGGGTGAATTAAATGATATTGATGAGCTCCAGTCTAACTGATTAAGTAGTGGGATACTTGGGGAGGCTCAAAATAATATATTCATTAATCTTTTTACAACAAGCTCATTATAATATATATGCAAAGTATTTACACTACAAAACTGAGTTGTCTTTTAGTAAACATTGCAAGTCTTTGGCACACAAAAAAGCAGTTTTGTGAGTTTTAAAGAGGTGTTTTTACTAAAAATTTATGAAAAATATTGAGTCTAACATTATAAGTTGGACTAAAGTGATTTTCATGTTATAAGTAAAAACTATTCTTCATATAAGAAATCTGAAATGTTATTTGTGCAATTTTAAAACCTTTTTAAATTCATTTTAAATGTTTGTTTTCTTTAACTGTATTTTGTCAGTTATTTTCTACACCATATATAGGGTATGTCAATTTGACTGATCTTGTAATCATCATAAAAAATTAAGAAATATGTATAATTTATTCTTGTTTCATTCTAGAATAACAAATTATAACAAGAAAACATGTATAGACTAAGTAAATTAATATTATATGTATATATTTTATTGACCTTCTGGTTGTGCCAAGCCAAAATTAAAATTGCATTGATGTGGCACATGTACACTCGTTACTATATTCAATAATTTAAAGCTGAACTTTAGTCTCCACAGTGTGACTTAGCTGTAATTTAATGGACTAGTATGTGGGAAAATAGTGACATTTCAGTTATTATATGTTATTACTATTTACAAATAAGTTCTTGAGCTTACTTAACTACAGAACAGTTAATAAATAAATAAATAAATAACAGACAATTACATCTCATTATGATGATCCTTTATTCATTTGATGCTTGCTGTAGGTTGCTAAGCCTTTTCAATTTTGGAAGTGGAGGATGTAAAATGATTTTTTAGATTTTTTTTGGAAACATTTTAATGACCATAAAGCAATAAATTACTATATCAAAACAACAGAATTCCATTATAATTTATCAAATTTAGTAACTAAGTTTTATTTGGGCTAAAAAATATGAAATTTCAAACAAATTAAAGACTCAAGGTTTGCCTTGAAAGAAATAGAGTACACTGTTATGTGGCTGATAAAACCACCAGGTAGATATTCTGAGCTTTTAAGTGGTTATTTTCTTATAATTTATAGAAGTGTATGTATATAATGACTGCTTCCAAAAATTGAAAGAGAAGAGTTGAGACACTAATTTTGATTCAGTACATGAGTGATATCTCGGGCAAATAAAAAAGAAAGGAGGTTTTTAATTTATATTCTAGCTTGTCAATAAATATATATAAGTAATGTTATGAGGTTTGAGCTGATTAGTGAAAACATCTGTTTTTATAATTTGTGGTCAATATAGAATGGAAAGGAATTTATATTTCCTAATTTTTGTATAGTAGTTATGGGATTGATCAAATTGATTGAACCTATACAGAGATTTGTTAGTGAAAATAACAGATAAAATGTTTTTCTAAAGAAAAGTTTGATAACTATCTGGTCATTATAAGATTTTTAATATGAAATTTGAAAATTACTTTGCATGTTACCTCTTTCACCAACAGTGAAACAAATATGAATTTATTATATATACTGATTAGCAAACAGAGGTAGTTATCTTTTACAATAAACTACTGCTTTTGTATTAGAAAATATGGTGATCTTTGGGAAAGGGCTCATAGGAGGATTTATGAAACTGAATACATGAGTGCAAGTATTATTTTACAGGGACAGGTTAAAATTTCTTAATTTATCTTTTATTGAGAAAATAAATTTCATTGAGGTTCACAACATTAGGAGCTATTGATATAATAAAAAATTCAAGTTTATTTGTACTCTGCTGTGAAGATGATTGAATGAGAGGACACAAATTTAAGATTTGAAAATAACAAGCTAGGTTACAATTAAAGCAATTTTATTTTTCTAATAGGGTGATTGATTTTGGAATGAGTTACTGTTGACAATAGTGGAAGAGATTATCATTTTATAGGAGTGTAAAAGTGGAATTGGTGATTTCCTAAAAAGTAAAGGGTGGATTTCAGTTTTTGCTTTTCTCACAGGTGAGTGCAAAAGAACAGAGTTGAGGGGTTAGATTTTCTCCATACCGTGCTTAACTTTTGTATTTCAGTTGATGTCTCATTTTGAACTGATTTTGGTAATAATCATTTTTTGGTTCTTGCTAATAAAATTAACACTAAGTTTATATTTAGCTAGCACATTTTTATGTGGGAACTAAATTCTAAGTTAACATTGTGAAATCATTAGAAATTTAATCAAAATAGACATAACTGAAAAGTTAAATTACTAAAGGTAAAAAAAACTTGAAAGCAAAATAAGTTAATGCATATGCTAAACATTTAAATAGGTGATCTGGTGTCTTGGTCAGATAAATATTTAATATTATGAATAGATACACTAGGAAACTAAAAACTTTTTTCATGATCATTACTTGATATTTTCAGTTTCAATACCTCACTATCAGAATCAGTCTTACTCCTATTGATACATCAACCTGTGTGATGCTGATTCTGATCCTTCACCAAAATATCAATGAATTTTTTAAGGATGAACTTGCATTATAGCTCCCATAAAAATATATTTTGGCCCATTTTTCTGTTTAAAAAATATTGTACATTGTACAAGGGAAATGTTGATGCAATACACAAAAAGGGACTAATTTAAAACAGGCACAACATTTTGATTACAAGTAAACAGGTTTTAATGGTAAAAGATATTTAGTATTTTTTTAAGTCAACATTCAGACACTGTAAAAATTCTTTAACACACACACACCATCAGCAAGTGAACTGCTGACATATAGCTTATTTACTGCATCAAACAGTGGCCCCATTCATCTCTTTTCATTTTTGAAAATGATCCTTCATGTACACTTACTTCAGTAGATGACATGAATAACCAATCAACAGCTTAGAATGTCCCTCTAGTGGTTTTTCAGTCATTTTAATCTGTGAAAAGGCTACCACATTATTTTGAAACAAGATTTCAAGAAGATAGGTTGTGTTATTAGCCTGATAAAAGTTTCATATCTTTTTAAACCTAAATACCTCTTAATTATGAAGCTTAATAAATTATAATGGAATTCTGTGGCATCACAACATTTATGTATGATTTTTTGGTTATTCAACTGTATTTATAAAACCTAAAAAAGTTTTGTTTGATATATCCTCCATGTGCAAAAGTTTAAGACAGCAACCTCTGTCCAGCAGCATCAGAGTTCAATGGTCATAGCAAGAAGAGATAATTGTTTGCTTCTTTATTTGTTGTTTTATATTTCTAAATAGCAATAATACACAAATACACATAATGAATAATAATTGAAATGTGATTGCATATTACAAATACTATTTGACTAAAACACAGCTAAGACAAAACTAAAAGTCAGTTTTATGTTATATTGGATCCAGTAACATGAGTGCATGTGTACTGTCAATTCACATTATCTAATGTTAGCTAAGCATTTGTATTTTCATGTTATAAGATGTCACTACACCATATAAAAAGTATAATTTATACTCATTTCCTAATTTTTTTGTTTAAAAGGTTGGTCGAGTAACAGACCCTAAATGGTTGAAATATACAAAATAATAAATATAAAGTCTAACTGAAACAAATATTTGAAATGTATTTAGGAGATTCTAGAGATTACACAAGTAATATTTGAGTTTTTTTGGGTTGAAGTATAGATTTTAATCATAACATGAACATCTTGGTGTGGATTCCTGTGCGTGGTGAGGGTACCTCCCAGGGAAGATTCTGTTCTTTCAGTTAACCTCCTCTGAGATCTAAACATCCATCAGTGTGTTTGCCCTGCATGGTGACCTATGAAGGGGAGGAGAGGATCCTGGTGGTTAAGGGCTCCAACCCTAACACACCACTTTGGCTTTGAATTCCTTCAGACAGATAGCCCCCTAGAGTTAATTGGCTGGTTCACTAGGGCTAGGGTCAACCAAGTACTAGTGTTGGATGTTTTCAGCAGGTGTTGTGGATGTTGTATCTGATGCTGGTTGTGGGTATAGTGCTCACAAAACTCTGGCATTGCTGGAGTGTCATCATTTGGCATTGTAGTGCATCCCCTTGTAGGGCTTCATGGTAGGTGGTGGAATCAGTAAGCACCAAATTATTCCTTTTTTCTTATGAATCCTTCAAATAAAAACTTAAGTAAAATAGTGAAAAAACGTCCTTAGGTAAACAGTCATGTCTTGAAGATTCTGAGGAGTAATCTTCAACATTGATAACACCTGTACTTCCTTTTCTCTATACTCCATTCTCTTTCAGACAAACCTTCAGGGTAAATGTCTCCTTTTTTCATTCAGAAGGGACTAGAGGGACTTGCTGGCTCTCCAAAGTCAGTAAAGAATCTTTGATCTGGTGAAGTATTGGTGGAAATATCCACAACTCAACACAGTGAACTCCTCTTGCATTCAAAGGTGATTGGGAATATACCTATTAAGGTTACAGCTCATGCTACTTTGAATTCATCATGAGGAGCTATTGTTGAGAGGGATTTGAAGAACATCCCGAAGTCAAAGATTCTCACTGGTTTCTCCAATCGAGGAGTTTCTGCAGTGAGGCATATCTCCACTCACAAAGATAGAATTACGATGCCAACCAGTGTTCTCATTCTGACATTTACATCACCATGTATGCCTGCCATCATCAAGGCAGGCTATCTTAATTGCAGAGTACAGCCATAGATTCCAAAACCTCTCCAATGTTTCCAGTGTCAGCAGTTTGGCCACTCGAAGACATCATGTCATGGTTCCTTGATGTGTGCTTGTTTTGGTAGCAAGAACCATGATGCCTATGAGTGCAGAATGGACCCTCATTGCATCAACTCTATGGTTCTCACCCGTCCTACTTTCGTTCTTGCTCTAAATGGTTGGGAGGAAAAGAGGTGCAATGTTTGAAAATGATTCAAAACTACATACCCTGAGGCTTAAAAGTTGCTGTCCACCACTTCATCTAGGACATATGCTGCTGCACTTCATTCCACTCTTACAGTGGGAGTGCAGACAGATCTCTCTGTGCCTCTAAAAGAATCATTCTCAAATCAGATGAAAAGTATTTTGACTACCATGGTTAAAAAAGTTGATGAATCAACTTCAACACCTTTTTCTGCCTCCCATATACATTTCATCAAATCCCAAGATCCACATCGTTTGGTTCCAGGTACAGGCATTTCCTTGCATACACCTTCTCCCACCCAAGATGCAAAATAATCATTTGTTTGCATCCTCATTCACTGGAATTTCCATCCAACAGCAAAGACCTGCCCAATCCACCCATGGCAGGATCCACGGAGGTCAACACATCTCTCTCAAATACAGACAATAAAGAAAAAAAGACATGGTTATAAAAAGAAGAGCTCCCCACCTGATTCTCCTACACATAAATAAAAATGGCTACTTTGGTGTAATGGAACTGTTGAGGTTTATATTCTAATCTGGATTACATCAAAACACTGCTTACTTCTAACCATCCTGTATATCTTTCTTTACAGAAAACATTTGTGAAACTTGCCGATACAGTCACCTTTTGGCAGTTTTGTTTGTACAGAAATGACAGGCTGTGTGATGTTCAAGTGCATGGAGGGGTGGCACTGTAAGTTGATCAGCATGTGCTCACCTTGTTTTTACCACTTTACACATACAGTCATGTGGAAAAATTAGGACACCCTATGAAAACCTGTGTATTTTTGTAACATTTGTGGATATGTAGATATTTAATCTCAATATTTAAAATACTGAGAGATTTTAGGAATACAACCAAACAATTAAAACTGAAGAGAAGACTTTTCAAGATCTTCTGCAAATGTAATTCTACAAAAATGCATATTCTAACTGAGGAAAAAGTAAAGACATCCCCACATTTATTCCCACTTGAAATGGCTCAACTCTCACACAGGTGCACATGATTAGAAGATTGTTACTCAGTGTTATGAATGAGGCTTGCTCTATTTTAACCTCAGACATTTAGTTTGGTGTGCTCCTGACTGTTGAAGTGAGAGTGAGCCCCATGGTGATAGAAAAAGAGCTCTTTGAGGCCTTCAGAAAGAAAATTGTAGCAGCTTATGAGTCTAGTAAGATATTTAAAAATATTTTGAAATCAGCTGTTCCACTGTCCAGAAAATAGTCAACAAGTGGAGGGCTTTCAAAACAACTGCTAACATGCCCAGGTCTGGTCGTCCAACCAAGTTCACCCTGAGAGCAGACTGCAAGATGCTAAAAGAGGTCTCCAAACACCCTAACATGTCATCACGGGACCTGGAGCAGGCTCTGGTTACTGTTGATGTGAAAGTGCATGCCTCTACAGTCAGAAAGAGACTGGACAAGTTAACTTGCATGGGAGGTGTACAAGGAGGAAACCTTTGTTTTCTGAGAGAAACATCAAGGCTGGACTGAAGTTTGCAAGAGAGAATGTAGACAAAGACCAGGACTTATGGAATAATGTTCTTTGGGTAGATGAGTCCAAAATTGACCTATTTGGACACTAGAACAGAGGACATGTTTGACGTAAACCAAATACAACATTCCAGGAAAAGAATCTTATACCAACTGTGAAACAAGGGGGTGGAAGTGTCATGGTTTGGGGCTGTTTTGCTGCAGCAGGACTTGGACAGCTCACAATTATAGAATCCACCACAAATTCTATCGTGTATCAGAGGTTGATTGAGGATCGTGTGAGACCAGCTGTAAGAAAATTAAAAGTGAAGCAGACCTGGACCCTGCATCATGACAGTGACCCAAAACATATCAGTAAATCTACCCAGGACAGGCTTAAAAGTAAGATCTTAATCCCATTGAGATGCTGTGGGGTGACTTGAAACAGGTTGTACATGCAAGAAATTTCTCAAACATCTTGCAGCTGAAAGAATTCTGCATTGAGGAGTGGGGCAAACTTTCTTTAGACTGATGTCAGAGACTGGTAGATGGCTACAAGAACCATCTCACTGCAGTTACTTCAGCCAAAGGGGGTAACACTAGCTATTAGGGGGCAGGGTGTCCTAACTTTTCCTTCGTTAGAATATGCATTTTTGTAGAATTACATTTACAGAAGATCTTGAATAGTCTTTTCTTCAGTTTTAATTGTTTAATTATATTCCTATAATCTCTTAGTATTGTTGAAATTGAGATTAAATATCTATATAACCAAAAATTTCACAAAAGTACACAGGTTTTCCTAACTTTTTCACATGACTGTACTTGGAGGCTGTATCCATCTGTGTTTCCTTGGATCATACCCTCACTGTTTTTCTCTCTACCTGTTGTTTGGAGAGACATATTATCAATCAGACCTTGATATTTTCATTTAACAGTTGCTGTCTCCCTTTTTCATCCTGAGGGACTTCAATGTACATCGTCCTCTCTGAGGAAGTGCTGATATTGATAGGAGAGGTTGCTCCATAGAGCATACACTCTCTGATAACAACCTTTTTCTTTTCTGTGGTGGTTCTTATACTTATTTTCATGCACCTAGTCAGTCCTTTACTGCTGTTGATCTCTCAGTTTACTTCTCTTCACTGTTCTCTCACTTTTCATGGAGGGTTGATAATAACCCATGAGACAGTGATCATTTTTCTATAATTTTGAGAGAGACTGGCCATGGTTGATGCCAGCTGACCTGCTTGCCATGGTGGAAGCTGGATCAAGCAAACTGACCCTCTTTCACTGTTCTTGCAGAATTCGTTCCTGTTATTGTCTGTAAGCTGTCGATAGATGACTGTGTGGCAGCATTAACTGACTGTATTATACAAACAGCTGCTTAATGTATTCCAAAAACCTCAATACGTTTTCCACGACACTCTCATCTATGGTTGAATTCGGCTTGTCACATGGGATGGAAGGTTAAAACATGGTCCTGGGATATTTTTTGTAGGTATCCCACACTCTTGCACCTCATCGCTTTCCAGCAGACCTGTGAATATGCATGGTGGGTGAGACATCAAACCCGGAAGGAATCTTTGATTAAGTTCACAACCAGCATATCTTTTACCACAAATTTTAAAGTCATATGGGACAAGATTTGGAAGGTTAGTGGGCAAGATAATTTTGTTCTTCTCTTGATCTTTGATGACCAGGAGGTAGTTGATACCTGCAGCATTGCTGATACTCTAGGTGAAAGCTTTTGCTAGGTATCTAGTTCTTCTACTTCATCCTCCACCTTCTTAACCATCAAGACTTGGGCAGAGCAATCATCTCTTCCTTTTTGAGCTGATTGTCTCTGTGACTATAATCATCCCTTTACACTGTTGGAACTCAAACTAGCCTTTTATTGGTCTGACAATACATTGGTTCGACCTGATGATGTACACTATGAAATGCTGTGCCATTTATCTCCTGCTTCTGTTTTTATTGCTTTTAACTAGATTTGGCAGGAGAATGTTTTTCCTGATGCCTGGTGGCAGGCTATTGTACTACCTTTCTCTGAGCTTGAAAAGGATGCCAAGATTTTTTCAGACTATTGTCCAATTGCTGTGACAACCTGCCTCTGTAAGACCTCAGAGAGGATGGTTAATGCTCATCTTGTTTGGTTCTTTAAATGAAACAACCTCCTTTTTTCCACCCAGTGTGGGTTCCAACAACAGCAATCCACCATGGATCACCTGCTTCAACTTAAAACATCAGTCAGAGAAACCTTTCTCAAACAACAACATCTTGTATTAATATTCATTGACATTGAGAAGGCTTATGTTACAACATGGAGGTTTGGCATTTTGCAAGATTTTCATATATATGAGTTATGTGGTCATTTCCCCATTTTTATTGGACAGGTGATTTCAATTTATGTTGATTTGGCACTTTCCATTTCTTTTCTACAGGAATTTGGAGTCCCTCAGGGCTATGTTTTAAGTGTCACACTTTTCAATATAAAGATTAATGCCATCATTGAACAACTCCATCGTACTGTTGCAAATTGGATCTATGCTGAAGACTTTTACATTTTATGTCAGTCGATGAACATGAGGTATATTGAGTGGTAGCTCCAGATTGCTCTCAATAGTTTACTGAAGTGGACCACAGCGAATGGTTTTAACTTTTCTTTTTCTAAAACCATTTGCATGAACTTTTGCTGCCAATGGGGTCTTCAGTTCACCCTGATCCTGAACTCTATTGGTGAAGTTGTGTTACCTGCAGTTTCTGAGACAATGTTCTTGGGCTTATCTTTGACTGTAAGCTGACCTTTATACCACACATCAAGCTGTTACGGGCCAAATATACAAGAGCACTGAATGCTCTTCGTGTCCTCTCTTCTACCACTTGGGGAGCAGATTGATGTTCTGTACTAAAGATATATTGTGCTCTTATTTGATTGAAACTGGACTGTGGATCACTAATCTATGGCTCTGCCAGGACCTCGGCCTTAAAGATGCTGGATCCCATTCCTTATTGTTGATGTCATCTTTTCAGTAGGGCTTTTTACACTTCTCCATTTCAGAGCTCACACACACAGTCTCATGAACCTCCTTTGCACTTCTGCTGTTTACAATTCTTTTTACCATATGCCTCGAAACATCATTCCTTACCAAAGCATCTCACCAGGGGTTGTGTTTTCCTTCCTTGGTGGGCCATACATTTTCAGAACAGACAATCTGCCATTGCTCCCTTTGGCCTTCGTATCCAGGAGCAGTTGGATGAATTTGGTCTGTTTTGTATAACATTGCTGTATCCACTGGTAAGCCCATCCCACCATGGCTTATTACAGTCTCCAAATGTGATCTATCTTTAAGTCATTTGAGAATAGCAGACACTCCTGATTAGAAATACTGTTTGTTATTTGCTGAACATCTTTTGAACCATTCTTCCATTCTTATTTATACAGATGGTTTGAAATAGAGATGACTCTGTGGGCTCTGCCATAGTTTGTTGTGGTTTGGTGGTTGGTTGCACACAGAATCTCCTCTGCAGCTTCTTTGTTCACTGCTGAACTGCACATCATTTCTCTTGCCCTGGATGGCATAGAACAGGGGTTCCCAACCTTTTGGCACTTGTGACCCCTTACCTAAAAGTTTGAAACTTAGGGCTTACTATCAGCAGCTTAATTTTTCTTTTCTTTTATGTGAAGGAGAGGGAAAGAAACATCTAAAAAAAATATTTAAAAATTCTCTAATTATTTATTAGCAAATTAAATCACATTGGTCCAACCTGAATTCAGAAAAAGAACGTATATTTCTTAAAATAATATTAATATAGGTTTGAACAGCTAACCAAGCCAGCTAGTGAGATGCCTGATGTTGCATTTCAGCAGCAAGCTTTGAAATTCGTGGCCGAGTGTTTGTTAGAGCTAGTCTCATGTCATCTCCAACATCCAATCTGTTCCTATTTTTTGTTTTTATATTGACAACAGTGGAAAATCCTGCCAAGAATGAGATTTACTGCTTTCATCATGCAGGGTTTAAGAAGTGTTTCTCCAATCGTGTGAGGCTTTTTTTTGTTCAGTAATTTTGAATGCAATTTGATATGAAGCTTCCTCTACGGCTGCACTCTGCTGCTGAAACGACCCACTTCTATCGATTCTTTGGCTTTTAAGACACCGTTCATGCTTTTTGAAGAAATCCAAACCTTTCTTTGCTTGTTCTGGATGTCTCGAGATGACGCTTGAGGTTTGATGGTTTCATTAACTCTGCACTCAGGACAGCATGTCACAAAACACACTGGTTTCTTGATACCGTCATTGGCGAGCACAGTGGTGAAGCCATTGTTGAGGTAGCATTCTGAGTATCTGCGCCATTAACCATGGACACAACTTACCTCTACTGCTTATTTATCTCCTTGTTAAAGTGTAGAACTTACACTGACTACTTGTGGGGGGTGCAGGTAGAGTGATGATGGGGTAAGTATTGGGAGGGAAGGGAGTGTGGCCAGTTGCACGATTTGTCATCCACCAATCAGCAACAGACATGTGACTCACGTGTTGAAAGCGAGTACACACACACTTAATCACAGCTAAACAGACACACAATCATATGTACATGCTCGTGCACTCACATACTCGCTACTCACTGGTTCTCACATACATACAGTTACAGACACATACACATTCACTCACAGGTACGCATACATACACCCATAATATCACTTAATGACGTTGAACTAATGTAGCACACGTTTTGCTTTGCACCAAAATAAAAAATGTAAGATCACGAAAATGTAATTGATGAAATATACTTAATATTATCCCAAGCTACTTCTAACAAGGCTTTGCGACCCCCCTGCCAAGGCTTTGTGACCCCCTGGGGGTTGTGACCCAACGGTTGGAAATCCCTGGCATAGAAGCTAAGCAGTACTCAAATTGCAATATTTATACTAACACGCTTAGTTCTCTACTGGCCCTGGAATTGCCTCATGTTAGTTTCCACCCTGTTCTCACCAATATTCAAAAGCAACTGGCCCATTCCTTTTTATCATATACTTGTATCCAGTATTTCTGGATACCAGGCCTCATTGGTATTCGTGGGAAAGGGTTTTCTGACACTGCAGCTAAATCTGTCTGCTCTGGCACTATCACTGCTGTGCCTGTTCCATACATGGACTATGGTCCTGTATTAAAGGTTTGGCTCTGTGCCAGTTGGCAGTCGACTTGGCTTAAGCAAGGTGAAAACAGAAAGTTCTTTACAGCTTGTATTACTTTAGTTTTTCTCTTTGCTGTGGACTAGATGTAAAAATTTAATGCTAGTTATGTTTTTAATTCAAAAATTAACCTTTATTTTTACCATATTTCCTTTTTTGAATTTGAATTTTTTACTAGATGTTTGGTGCAAATAGCCTAGTTACTTTGTACCATAAAACACTTAACCAACCAACCTTAACATGAAATCACTTTGCAATCAGACTAATAGCAAAACAGACTGTTATCACAAAGAAATATTTTTGAAAAATATTTAATTCACAATCTGATTTTTGTGTACATAATACTTGTAATCTGTACAAAAAGTGTAACAAATTGTTTAACATTTGATACAAAATGTGTATTTTCATAATACAAATACTTAACATGCAAATGTGTACATGAACTTGTGTATATTATACTGAACCCATCAAAAAAGGGTTAAATGATTGTTTATGTATTTATTTTTGGTTGCTGCACATTATCTTGTTAAAATAACATTTCATAAAATTTTGGTATTTATTATACTAAGGCTGTTGCAAAAGGGTTAAATAAGATTTCTTGTCCACTGTTGTTTTAGACTATACTGTAGAAAATAATTCTCACACTTTTTTTAGAGCTCACCAGTCTTGTAGCAGTTATGACAAGTTAGATTTATTTACCTTTACTCTTTTGGTCTTTTTATCTCGATGTTGTGATGTATGAGAGTTTTGTAATTGTTAACTTATTGCATGTGTTTAGAACTCATTATTTAAAAGAAAATTTCTATCATTTTCTTTAATGGCATTTTGTGGAAGAATGCAAACTTAATGATGTTTACAAAATAGTTTGAAATGGACATATGTATATTCTAATATTTTAGGTTATAAGGTGTTTAAATATGATCAGAAATTAAAGTCATTTTGTTTAGAATTACATAACTTGTTTCCAAATAAATAAAGGTAATACTGATTTATATCTTGCATTTTCTGTATGCTTTTACTCAAAAACTAAATTTTCAATTTTAGAACCTTCATTAATGCGATTTTCAACTTGGAGACTACATTTTTCTGGCTTTCATCTTGTAGAATTTGGAATCTGACATCAGTTTGTGTGCAAAGAGCTTGGTAAATATAAAAATGTAAGACTGTTTCTATTTTATATATTATTAGAATTCTATGAATTTTTTGTTGAAATTTAAGATAACTGACTTATGTTAAATTTGAAAATGTTAGTTTGTATGAGAATTTGGTATGTGATTTAACTTCACAACAAATCAGAAGATTAAGTAAAAATGTGAAAAGGTTGTCTGCAAAATCCCAATAGTCCTTATTGTGTTTTGTTTTGGGATATTCTAGCTTGTAGGCATAAATTTAATTGCATATATTTATTAGTTAAAGGAAGATCATTGGTTGGGGGGGCATCATAACAGTAATGAAATTACCTGAAAATCTCATTTTGATTCTGATGTTAAAGAATAATATTGCTGTCATGTTTATTACAAAATATTTTGTATGGAAATTTATTTTATAAAACTGTTGTAAATTTCTTGATATGAACTTCATTATTATTTCGTATTGATTGATTACTCTATAAATATATCATGGTAAGAAAACATAAGTGAATGTGTACAATTTATAGGCTTTTCTAGAACTTGCAGGTGTACTTTTGTTGCTTGAAATGCTAGATTCACAACCACCAGGATCTTGTTTAATTGTTTCAGAATTATATCAAGCCCCATATGTATTTTTTTAAATTAATATTCATTAATTGGTAGAAATTTTAGTGTGTAAAACCTGATCAAACTAATTCATCATTTATTTGATTTTGCTTTTGTTAAGTACTTTTAGTTTTATGTTTTAACCCTTTTATAATGGGAACCCCTTTAAGTTCTTTTCTGTACAAGCTACTGAATTACATTCAGAAATTAAACAACTTTACTCTCAATGTATTATAATGAAATTAAATTTATAATTTATGTTACAATTTGAAGTTGTATGCTATCCAACTATAATTCCTTTATTTCTAAAGACACCTTTAAAAATACTTCATCTTTGGTGGTTGTGTTATGTGACCCACAAGCTATGAAAAATCTCAACTTTTGTACACTCTCTTGAATTAGATAACCCTAGTCAAGTAGATGTATGTTTGAACAATAACCATGTTTATTTGCATTATTAAATTGGTGATGTTCTGTTGAAAATAGAGAAATTTTTTCCAACAGTGCTTGGCCTATAAACATAGCCTTGGGATGTACAAGTTACATGTACTTATTAGCTGCACATGTTTTTAATAATTTGAAAGAGCTTATTTTACATTAGAAGCTAACAATAGTTATTTTGAAGTTGTTGCTTAGTTGTAATTGGGTAAATGCAATTGCAGATGGTTTTGTTGGCTGCTTTGTCCATGATAGCACATGATTTTTTATATGCAAAAACGGATTGTTTGGGTTGAGAAAATATTTTAAATAGAAGGTCAAAACATTGTTCGCTCTTCTATTTGAAATATTTTCTCAACCCAAATGAGCCATTTTGCATATAAAATTCTCAACAAGTGGGTTTCTCGACATCACTGATAGCACATGATTGTTTTTAACTGAAATATGTTGCACTTAGAGAAACACTTAAATTGTATTTTGGTTTTACTTTTATATCATAGATAATTATGTATTAAAATGCATAACATATCTCAAACACTCAAACATTGCTTCATTTCTGAAGATTAATGATCTTTTACAAGTGTAAGGTAATTTTGCCTGAGACTTGCACATTTTACAAAATTATTGTAATATGCCCTGAGGATGACAATAACTTGTGTCAAGATGTATAATAAATTGTAAAAATACAAGAAGGAAAAATAAAGCATTTAAAACTACGTACATGTAAAAAGGGAAGTATCTGAAATTACAGATATTACAAAATGATTTTTAAGGTACTCTGAAAAATTAAATAGTATGGACCCTTTTCTGTCTTAACAATTTCATTGAATTGTATATTGATAATACCTATAATTAATGATTTAGCAGAGAAAAATGAAATACAAACATTTTCCTAAAAAAACTATTCATTTAGGATGTTCTAGAAGTTCTGTAAATAAAACTGAAACTGTAAGGTGAGAGTATTTTTATGCTTCAGATAAATGATGTCATTCTCTGTGTGCAAGTTATTTATAAATTTTAACAAAATATTCCAAGCTTTTGGGATGATACATTCAGAAATCTCATAGTTGCAGTGTGTGTTGTTGCGCAAGCATTCTTTCCCAGTTGGTCTTTTGCAAAGTGCAGGAATCTGTTGCAGAGGGGTTAAGAAAAATAATTATAACTTTGTCAAATTTACATTATAAAGTAGACTTTCTTTGGGTGTCAGCTTCTATTTTTTTTTAGAAAATAACATTGCTATGTTTCTTTTATTCCAAAAAATCATTACTTAGTGTATTTATTTATACTCAGATTCTGAATAGTTTGTCTCTAAGGTGATTTTATATAAAGTATAAAAATACTATTTATCTTAGTTTCACATCCAATTTGCATAATCTCTAGAACCTCATAAATAAATAATAATAATTTTTTGTCCATTTTCTCTATTACATCACTAACTCGGTCTATTATCAACTTAAAGCACAATGAAATGTTTAAAATTAACAAATGGAAGTATGTGCATCCCTTTCAACTTTTCATAAAATAGTTCTCAAACTTCATTTTTTTTGTTATGCATAATTTCATGTCTGTCTTTTTACTTGTAATCTACTTTTAATTTTTCTGTCATATTTGTCATTTACTTTTTATAATGACACATTATCCAATGCTTGAAAGGCTTTATGAAGTAATTTTGGTAGATCTTTTGCAAAGATGTGTCAAAAAAACTTGCATATATGTTGTGTTTATTAAGCTTTTATAATCCAGACAACAATGTGTTAAATTTTTAGAAAAAAAATCATTGAACCTTTCAAATTTGATTTTTAAAATACAAATAATATGTACACAACTAAAATTATAAAAGTGAGATCTAAATATAATTTAAGTGTCTATCAATCTTTTATCTATAAGGCAAGAAACCATAGCTAAAAGCTGGAGATGCTGTACTCAACAATGGACCAAACTTCCTTTCTACATTGTAAAATAAATCATACAGTGCTAAATTAGTCAGAGGGAATCTGCTCATTCTATTGGTTATAAGTATGCCATTCAACTTCAAAATGTCACTTAAGAACATAACTTCAACTATGCAAGTGGGTATGGCTACCTTAAAGTTACAAAGAATTTAGTATGGTTTCCTGAGAGAGAGGAATCTTCAAACATTTTAAGGCAGTAATAAAACATGTCTGTGTAGTAGACTTTAAGATAATAGTCTTTGTTAACTACTCACAGTTGATTGTACAAGTGTTTTTTAAAAGTTGATAATTGTAATGACAAGCAGTCCACATGACAGCAAAAATTGCAGTTTTAGTTGCTGTTTTAGATGCTTTTTTTAAAATAAAAAATAAAACTTAATGTGAAGCCTTACAATGTATTTGATGATGATTTCGTTAATATACAAGTAAAATGGTTTAATTAAATTGTGAATGTAGAAAGGAATTTAAAAATTGTGCCAAAAGGTAGAGTTAAAAATTATCTCTTCACAAAGTCAATAACTGAATTAATTGAAAAATGATAAAAGGTTTTAGTTTTTCATAGATAATGCCTTTTTTTTCATTGTTTTGTCTACTATTTTTACACTTAAAATCCTTGAAAGCCTTAAGGATATCTTGTAAACTAGGGTTTAAACTTGCAATGAATTATAAGATAGTGTGTCAATTTTAGGAGGTATTAAACAGTTGAGAGGTTTGGAATTGCATTTTTATTCTTAGAGAGAGTATTTAATACAATAATTTTATATTTTTTGTAATTTCAATACAGAACTATATATAAATCTGATTACATTCTTGAAATGTTTGATTTTGTTTACATAATTTGATTTCTAATAGTGAGTAATAAATGTAAACATTATAATATTTTTCTAAGTGTCTATTGTTGCTATTTAGAAGTTTTAAAATGTGTATCTTCAGCATTTTTATAACAATCATTAACATAATCCACAATGTACTCTAGGAATTAGATTTTTCAAATGTAAGTGATGTGAGAAGCACTGTAAATAACTTTATAGAATCTTTTGCTTTTGTTCTTGATGAATTAAAAATATTTTGCAATGAATTTTGCTGCAGAAAGAAGGGCATTATAAATGTTTAACTGACAAACTAACAAAAAGCAGAGAAAAGAAACTGAACTAATTGTTCACTGGAGATGTATTAAATTATTTTCTTTAATTTCAGATCTAGAGGTGCAAAAACCCTTATTTATGGGGTTGCCTGAGGTACATGAACAGGATGTTATCTCTTATACTTATTATTTCATCCAAATAAGCTTTTTATTATAATTTGGTTAAATTTTTAGCATGGATATTGGAGTTTTATACAGTACTTGGAGAGTGTTTTAAAGAATACAGAACATTTAACACTCCTATGAACAAAATATTTACATCCACTAAAGTGATTTTGGGGCCTATCAGGCCCCATATATTTTTCCAATAGAAAAACAGTGATTTAGCAACATTCATTACAAACAACTTTAGAATGGCTCTGACAAACATTTTTTTTACAATTTGAGCAAACAATTTTCGACTGTCTATCTTTTGATCTGCCACACAAATGGCATCGTCCTCTTTTTGCCCTTTTTGCAGGCAATTCACAAGAGGTTGTTTTGTCATTATCTTTGCAGTAAATTTCTTTGATTTCAAGCACCAATTGCCATATAAATTCTCTTTTGGCTCTTGACTTGTGTTGACGAAGAAATTCTGGATGTTTTGTCGAGTATAGAACGAAAGCATTGTACGCAGCAAGATCTAGAATGTTATAGAATATGCAGACTGACCAGCGCTTTGATCGCCTCTTTGTTGTATAATGTCTCACCAGTTGATCGAGAGTGTCGACACCTGCCTTCCTTGCAATGTAAAGATTGACGATTTCGGGCTTTCCATTCTCTTCTACTTCACCAGACTGATGCTGAGAACTCAGTAGTAGCACATATTTTCCTGGTTTGTCTGAGTGCCTGAAAAGAGTGATGTCATCATGGTAGAAAAACTTTGGTGATAACTCTCTAGATTTTGCATTTATTTCAGGAGGCAGGAAGGTTCTTGATTTCCGTATGGTTCCAATAAGTCCTGTTCTTTTTGTTCGTAGGTACTTGGCAAATGTCATTGTTGTGAAGAAATTATCTGTCGTTATTGTCCTTCCTTTTCCAAGAAATGGCTGACTCAGTTCTCTGACTATTCTTTCTCCTTGATTTGTTTCTGTCGTATTTCCAACCTTTCCAGTATAAATTTGAGCGTTGAGGAGGTAACTTGTCTTTGCATCTGTTAGGCACCAAATCTTTATTCCGTATTTGCCTGGCTTTGTCGGAATGTATGTTCTGAAGCCAACTCTTCATTTGAAGTTACATAGTTGTTCATCCACTGTCAGGTATTTGCCTGGGTTGTAATTGTTTTTACAATTTTCAATGAAAAAATTCCAGACTCCAGAGATGGCGGCATCTTTGATTTCTCTATTTCTTTGAGAGTGGATGTCAAATCTGATTTTTGAGCACATTTTTTTGAATTTATCTTGTGTAATCAGTTTTCGTAAAAATGGCAAACCGAATTCGGTTGAAAACATTTCGTCTATCGATGCATTTTTGTATTTGCTTGTTCCAAGGAAAATATTAGCTGCGATCCATTTCCAGAGGTCTTCTTCAAAAATAGGTTCTTTCTTGACGGTGTTTGTTGAGTGAATGATCTGTTCCATCATATTATCAGAAATGAACATTTTGAATGTTTCGAATGGTACAGAGACTCTTGGAGCAGCTTGCCTTGTAATGCCTGGGTTCCCATTGAATATATTGAGAGCTGTGGTTCTCCTTTTGATCTTTGAAGGTGTTGTTGAATAACTAAAATTCTTATCCTTGGACAAAAGTTCGTTCACTGGTATCGTAGTAAGATCTTCTTGATTACTTTCTTCACTTTCAGAAGGGTACGGTGCGATTTGTTCATTTTTGGCTTCAGAAGGATCATCATCACAACTTTCAGAGTAGTCTTTGACATTATCATGTTCACTTTCGTTGGATGGTTTTGTCAGTAAATGTACAGCTTCATCAAGAGATGCCATTTTTGACATGGTTTGAAGATTTCAGCTCCTATATATATATATATATAGGATTTGTGGATTCTTCTAGAATATTCTAGAAGCTTCAAGAATATTCTAGATTATTCTAAATACTTCTGTAAAGTTTCTAGAATGTTCTAGAACAGGCATGGGCAAACTAGGCAATAATCAGGACCGTCTAAAATTATTGTTGGAGTAGAGTTATTATCCTATATATCCATCTTTTGAAAAGAAGTTGTAAAATTAATATATTTTTACTATAATTTACTTTTTTCGGTTGCCCAGGTCTGTTCTAGAATTATTCAGGAAATAAATAGTCATTTTTATGTTTTTTGATTTGTGGCCTAATAGGCCCCAAAATACCCTTAGTGGATGTTTCAAAAAATTTCTTGAATATTATTTTGCATATGTCTGAAAAGTCAAAATATTATTGCTCCTTAAAATATAAAGGGATAGGGTCAGTTAATGGCAATTTCATTTAAATACAAAATTATTAGCCTAATATTAATAACCTTTCAAGTTGCTCTGGGGCCTGTTAGGCCTCAGTTTTCTTAGGAGTGTTAACTAAATTATTGGATACATTTAATTCTCATGGTTGTTAGCTAGTTTTGGTGATGTTATTTATACAAGTGCTAATATCCAATTAAATGCTTTTTTAACAGTCATCTTAGGCCTTGTCTCATGGAATTTTTACATTCAGATTTACTAAAATAGTTATTGTAAACCCTTTTGTTTTAGAACTTTGTTTTCTATTCATGTAAAACTTTAATTTTCGCTAAACTGTAAATATTATAAGTGTAAATCAAGGAATATGACTTGTAGAAGTTTTGATTCTTGAAGCAACAAAAACTGCATTTCATCTTTGTGATGAGATTTATCAGATTGAGGGAATGAATATGGGCAGTCCACCAGTGTCTGGCTTAGCTAACATCTTTATGAACATGCTTGATTATCAAATCAAAAGTTTGACTAACTTAGAAATATTTTTGTTATGTTAATAAATTTGCTGAATTTGTTTTGAACAAATATTTGAAGAGTTTTTAATTTTTTTAAATTCACAACATCCTAACAGTGAATGTACTCATGGGAAGGAGAGGAGTTATATTTTCATAATGTATGGTTAATAAAGTCAATAATAATAATTTTAAAATTATTTAGGAATAAAATTCATACTTATCATTATTGGATTGGTTGTCAGCACTGTATAAGTCCCAAAAAATAGGTACTATAAAAACTTTATCAGCTTTAGCTGAGGTTAATTTTATTTTAAAAAGAAAAAAGTGCTGAATGAGAAAATACATTACCTTGAAACCATTTTAGTAAAAAAGTATTCGTGTGGTTATATTGGTAAGTATTGAAATGTTAACTGAAAAAAATATTCTTTGATTAATTTTGTTATTCTGTTTGAGCTTGATGTATTAATCATAATAAAAAAAGGAATGTGACAAGAAACAGGTGTAGAAATTTGTAGTTGAGGATAATTTTATTTTTATTTACCAGTAGAAAAAGTTGAATTCAGTTCTACAAAACTGAACTAAATTGATTGACACTGAAAAATATTTTATATGGGAGATTTTTAGGTATTTAAGTGCAAGAAAAATGGAAAATGGGCCTGCTTCTCACTTATTTAACAACACTTTAAAGATGGAGAACACTACTGAAAATCAGGTTATTTTCTGTGAATCTCATGGTAATGAATGTAAAATTGCATAGTGTGTTATAGATCGTATATGGTTACTCATTTGTAGTGTACACATGAAACTGGTTACATGTTATCTGCCAAAAGATTAATTCATGATTACTTTGTTGTATTCTTTTTGACTTTTATGATTACATTGGGTATTATATTTGATTGGATATTAGTACCTATATAGCAGTTGAATAAATGATTTTCCTGCTCATCAGGAATAGTTCAAGCTAAAACTTACTGAAAGTACTAGAAAATTGGAAGTTTTAAGTGACTAACATATAAAAAGTCAATTATTAATGTATATTAATTTAGAGTAGTAATAGTGCAAACTTTGATAATTTTAGTATAGTTCACAAAAATTGTTGTTCTCAATAATTTGACATTAGGGGTGAAGAGAATGCAGTTACATGAAGCCAGATAAGAATAAATTAAAGTTTAAACCCTTATCATAAGAGTAAGAGTATGGGGTTTAAGTTGACTAATAATACAGTTTCAGAACTCATTTACTAGTTAGGTATATTTATTTGTGTAAATTCAATTAATTTGGTATCTTCTGAAGCATGTGATACAACTTTTTTATGACAAACATAAACTTTATCTTGCTTGGTGAATTACAGGAGTTTTAGTATGGTAAATAAATATTTTCTAACAGTTATCTTAATCTTTGTCTAATTTAGTTTCACATTAATCAGATTTTATTAAATAGTTATTGTAAACCCTTATTTGGTCTTAGAATTTTTTTCCATACTTGTAATACTGGCCCAGCATGGCCAGGTGGGTTAAGGTGCTCAACTTGTAATCTGAGGATCACAGGTTTGAATCCCCATCACACTAAACGTGCTTCCCCTTTCAGCTGTGGGGGCCTTATAATGTTACAGTCAATCCCACTATTTATTGGTAAAAGAGTATACCAGGAGTTGGCAGGGGGTGGTGATGACTAGCTGTCTTCCCTCTAGTCTTACACTGCTAAATTAGGGATGGCTAGTGCAAATAGCCCTCATGTAGCTTTATGCAAAATTAAAAAACAAACTTGTAATACTTCACTATGTATCAGTAGATCATATTAAACTTATCCTTTTTTAGAGGTACATTACAGTGTTCCTTATATAGTAATTAATGTTAGGAGTTTAAGAATATTTGAACATATCTAGACAGAAGTATAACTGTTCATAACATTATTTGATCTTGGTAAAGGACTATTATTTGAAGTTGAATGCACTAGGCAGTGCCAACTGCAGTATAATAATCATCTAGAAGAATTGTATGATCATTTAAATATTATTATTTTATTCTACATAGTATTTTGTAATTTATTACTTTCTTTCCAGAACTTAATTTGTAATTTTGCTATTATGGCTTATAGTTTCCATTGTCCTCTGAAACTAATGAAATTGTTTGTCTGCATAGGTATATTAATTATTCAGTGACTATTTATTCAGTAATTTGGCTGAAGAACTTATCTAGATATTCTGTATAGAGCTTTTGCCCATAAAATGTTTGTTATATTTAGTGACAAGGTAACTTCTACTTCAACTGTATATATTATATTTAGGCTGAGATCTGCACAGCAAGGTGATGTCAAAGAAAAGTCTGTACTATATGTTGAAGGTGTACCACCAGGAATGGAGAAGGTAACCATGATGCTTTAATGTTTATGGTAACAGTGCAGTCCTAATTTTATATTTGTTTTATGTATATATAAATATAATAGGTACTCATATTCTTATGAATTTAAAAGATAATTTTTCCACTCTTATATGTATACATTTCATCTTATAATCAGTGATGTTGAGAAAACCCACTTGTAGAGAAATATATTTATAAAAATGGCTCGTTTGGGTTGAGAAAATTTTTTATGTAGAGGAGTGAACAACATTTTCACCTTCTTTGGTCATTGGTGACTGAAATGTAGTGTTACCAAAATGCATCGACTTTTTCTTTTTATTAAAAGTGTTAATCTGATTTTTACTGATAATTATTCTATGAATATATTGCAAATTCATGGATGTTCATAGTTTTGATTGGCTCACAAAGCAATTTATTAACATTTGTCAGCATTGATTACACTTTTTTTGTGTGGCCAAGTTGAGGATGGAGATTTACCTTTCACTACAGAGTACAGTTGACCATGTGTCAGAGATCTAAATTTTGCAACTAGCAACCCAAAGTATTCTTTCACTTTTAAACTGTTATTGCTTTATAAGAAGTTTAGTTCTTTAGTGTGGATTGTAGGGTGATTCTGACTGGCTATTTTATATGTGATCAGTAGTTTAAAGTTATGAATTTTAGTAGATATCTTTAGTTTCTTTGGTATAAATGAAATATAAACTCCAAAACAAGAATGCTTTCTAAACATGGACCTTTCCTCTTTAGAGGCAAACTTCCAGTGGACTTTTCAAGTGTTCAGGTTATAGTGTTTTTATTTCATTTTTATCGAGGCTTCTTGAACATGTGTATTTTTTAACATCATGCATGTTATTCTTGTGTTACTTTGGTAGGAGTGATGAAGAATACTGTGGATATAGAAGATTTTTTTTTAATCAGTGAAATAATTTTAATGACAGCATTGTATCTTTGTTGCTGTCATTTAAATTAAATTAATTTGCAGTTAAAATTTATGTTTTTCTGAATAATAAAAAAAACAAATAGTTTTGATAAGTTGTGAGATGTTTATCAATTTTATTTTATTACTCCAATAATATGCTGGACAATAGTGTCTTAAGATTTCATTTTCAGAAAGCAAAGAATTGGTAGATAGTATGTAATTTTTACCAGTAATGTCTACACACTGATTTATATTGTAATTTATGTTTAGGAAGGACTAGGAACCCTCTTTTCTCTTTATGGTCATGTTTTGAAAGTTCATGTTGGGCAGTCAAAAAATCCCAAATTTATTACAGGTTATGGGTAAGTTTTTTTGCACATTTATAATTGAAGAATCACATAAAGGATATTTTAACATGTAGACAAATGACAGAAAAGTTAATTTATATATTAATATATATATAGTTAATGATTAAAACATTAATAAAAGCTATACAGATTGAATACTAAATTTTAGATTTGTTCCATTACCTTAATATTTAATCTTTGCTAAACTTCATAATGTTTTGAAATTTGAAGGAAAAAAAAACAGAAATGGTACTTTCAAAAGAAGTAACTTTAAATTGTATATGTAACCGGATATCTTTTTTTAATTTTTAATATCCATTACTAAAATTTTCTTTACAGGATAGTTCATATGTCATCTTCAGAGGAGGCAAAAACTGCCATTCGTGAGTTAAATAACAAACCTCCGTTGCGACTTTATATTCAATTTGCAAAAAGTAAAGAAAATAAAAAACAACAACATGAAATGAAGAAGGTAAGTCTACAATTAAAAGTAAAAAATTATTATAATTAATACTTTGCTCTAGGGTTGTAACAATAAGCTTATCTGATGGTTCAATATTTATTTTGATTCTTTTATCGAAATATAATGCATTCTATGATACAACTATACTAACACTTTTGTTGTTGACACCTTTTCATGAGGTTTTAGTGAGTTACATTTGACACCTAGGGTACTTTATTTTCATGGTGTATGAATAAGCATAATATTTGTGGTCTTTAATCTTATTTGGTTACAGGGCCATAAACTAGAAAATCAGACCCCACATGTCACATTTTCTCTTAAAGAAACTGCCAATAGCTCTCTCTGATGTTTAATACTGTATTATTTATAATGAGTAGACAGCCAGACTTAATCTATCAAACAATGTTGCTTGCTGTACAGAGATTTGTTTATTTTGCTTTCAATTCAAACTTTATTCTTGCAAGAAAAATCTTGATGACCTTTGTTGAATATTTAACAGATCTTGTTGCATGGTTAGAAAATCAGAACAAATTGTAATAATTATGGGACATTGTGTCCTTTTTATTATTTTATGTTCTTTGGTGCCTTATTTAATTGTATAAATTTAGTGCAGTCGTGCCATTAGTATAAAAAGGAAAGGAGGTTATGAGTCATCAACAGTTAACAGCAAAAAAAAAGAAGACCAAGGAAAGTGTGAGATTAATTGTTTATATTTATTCTTTATAATTATAAAAGTAACTAAAATGTAAAAACTTGGCATATTTTCAGTTAAATTAGGTAAAATTAATAATAAAAACTACTTTTGACCATGTTTTAGGTAAAATAAAGGGACTTCAGAAAAAAAACTGCAATACAAATTAACATAGTATTGGAATGCAGCTATTGAAATTCAGTTGTGACAGTTCTACTCTGGGAATGTAACATACATGCTGATTGAAATCACTTGTAAATTCTTTGAAATAATTCTTAAATTTGCTTTAAATAAAACTGTTTTGGAAATTTAGCACAAAGAGAAATCTTGTGTTTTGAATAATGTTGGTTGGTAAATTTTGAAGTAGTAAAACTCTTGACCTTCTAATGTAACTGAGTTTGTATAAAATGTAAGTAGAACAGTCAAATTACTTTGTCAACAGCCAATAGATATGTAGTAAGTTTATTTTATAAATACAATAATGAGATTTCCAGTTTGGTAACTAAAGTTAAAAAGGTATTTTTGGAATTCTTAGAATATGATTTTTATCTTGATTTTTCAGTTTAATAGCTATTAATTTTTGGTTCTCAATTCCTTCAGAAATTTCTCAAACATAGTTTAGATATTACTATTTTTTCTTGATTGTATCTAATGCTATTATCTCTCATAATATCTGCCTTAAACAGTTATTTATTATGTTATAAATTATTCTTATGTTTGTTAATAAAGGCAGAGAAGAGTCAGTTTAGTGGAATGAACTTGTACAGAAATAATGTAAATTCTGTGACATATGAAAGGTCATCATTACCAGGAAAATTGTGTTCTACTGCAAGCTTTGAATCTCAGGACAAAGGCAAGTATATTTTTGTTTTATTTACTAAATATCTTTGTGTATTTTGAGTTGTTTTTTAATATTAACTAGACAGGGAAATAATGGAAAGTGTTTGAAGAATGCTATCAGATAAATGTTATTGCATAGGTTAACATGAAGATTATGTTTTTTGAATTTTTAAATGGAAATATGTTTTATTTTAAACTTAACTCAGACTGAGATTCATATGGGTTCAAAACACAATCATAAAATATTGTGCTTGGTGATATTTCTGCTAAAAGAAAAGATATTTGTGAATATCTTCTGCTATAATTACAATCATGATTTATTTTGAAAGGTTACATTATTGTTTTATACTTCATTTGAATTATGTTATTGTAGTTTGGTAGAAAATAAATGTTTTTAGTAGAAAAAAAATCAAGTTGGATAATTTTGTGCCATAAGAAGATGTATTCTGTTAACAAGACTACTGTTTGCTATTGTCATATTTCCAAGGTTTTAATTGTTTAAGGAACTGTGCAATGAACAAAGAATATTTGTAAAAGAAAATGTAAAAAAAGAAAAGGTACAACTTTTCCAGAAACTATGACATGTTCAATTTTGCATTATTATTCAATAGTTTTGTGCTGTGCATTGACACAAACAATGTGCATCAGTGTATCTCAAGATGGTTGGTATGGGTATTAAAACTTTTATTGAAATAAAGTAGAGAAATGTTTTGACCTTCTTAGGTCATCTTCAGATTAACAAAGATAGTTTGTAGCTTTAGAGTTACTGTTTTTTGTTTGTAAAATAATAGAGGATACAGCTGTTTTTTATTGTTTAAAATATTTAGGCTGTTAAATGCATTGGACATTAAATTTCAACAATACAGTTGTACTTAAGTAATCATTCAGCCTGAAAGTGACATTTTTATTATCAACATCTGGATTTGTTTAAATGAGATCTAAATAGTTTCAGAGAAATAAACTTGTGTAGTTAAATAAGGTTGTTTTGAAAATAACGTGTGTAATGAACTGTTATAATCTTGTTTTGTTAAAGTGAGTTTTAATCTATGTTAACATGGGTAGTTTTAAAATTTTAAGACTGTGAGAAGTTAAATGAATGTAAAGTGAGATTTTTATTTATTGCAGTTCAAGGTTCTGCCTCTCCTTCCCTGGTATGTATGATGTTCACATAGTTATGATATAATGAGTTAAAATATTCTGGTAGCTTATTTTTCACTGTGGTATTATTTCTGATCCATAATAGCTCAAGACTACATGTATCACTATTAGTAATATTTAAGGGGTTAGACTTGAAAAAAAAAAAAAATTTGTTGTTGTAGTGTTCATGTGTTAATATAACCAGAAATAGGTTTTATTTATTTAATATCATTGAGCTTTAAAATGTCTTTAAATTCTCTTTTGTGTAATTATGTGGTTGGAATTTGTTGCCAGTTTGATTTTTTTTTTAATTTGTATTTTTGTTGTCAGTACCTGGAACATACTATTCAATTTATTTTTGTTCATTGCAAAAGTATTTTACCCTTATACCTTCCAGTGAAATACCAATGGTTTTAGTTATTGCTAACCAAATTTCCAAATGTATTTCAAATATGACATTATTTGAGGAATTATTATTTATTTTGTAATCACAAAACTGTAATCACGTGGTATTTAATTAAGACTGTGTAACTGTGCACATTAACTTAAAAAATTAAGGCATTCTTTTTAATATTTGTAATTATTTAAAACTTAATTTCAAAGAATTTCATGTATCCGTTTTGATAAATCATATTTGTAGGATAACATTCATTAATCATATTCATTATATTTTAAAAACATGTAGCACAAGAAGTCTTGATAAAATTGAAATCCAGTGAACCAGACTGTTAAATATTATGATAATTAGTTTTGGCCATCAACAGTATCTCAAGATTGCCAGTATCGAGAGAGATTGTTATGGTTTTCGATTCAGCATGTAAAGCACTTGTGAAAAGAAGCGAGAAGATTCTACTGAGAGGGCTGATAGTACGTCTTTCACTTGACTTCGAGAAAACTTTCCAAAACTCACCACATGTTTAATGTTTAAACAAGAAATAATTATTTCTCTCTCTGTTCATTTACATGCTGCTTTTCGCACATTAGCTTTTCATTTACCAAAATTCTTGGTTAGAGTGTGGATTTTTATTTTCATCATACTTTTGGGTAATTTTCGTCGATAGCAGCTAAGTGAATAGGATTTAAAACATTGAATGCTTTTGAATCTATATTCCAGATTATGAACCATGTTTCTCAAGAAAATGAAATTCTAATTTTTGTGAAGGTGTCTACCTGTAGTTTTGATTCTTTAAATGTGAGATTTGTAATTTGTTTTTCACAAAAGCTCGTAATTTTCTGGCAAACTCTGAAATATCTTCTGATCACCCCTTTCATTTTGGGTGGTAACTATTAATGCTAATAATGTAGGAATAATGGCTTGGAATCTTCTCTTGCTTATGCTGTACTTGTGTAGTTCATTGAGATATAAAGACTTCAAATGTTTTTGGAAACTGATCTTTGCAGATGAGTCCGTCAAAACACTGATCTTAACCAGGAGTACCTTCTTGTGATTGGTTAGTTATTTCTGTTAGTGGATATATTTGTCAGTATGCTGAGAGGTTTTGCCATGTAATTAGTTTCCCAAACTGACATTATTGATGTTCTACTGAGCATATAAGCATAACTCATTGGTGCAAAGACTAACTTTTAAATACTGATAATGAGTAACATACCAGTCAAAGTCATTAAAGGGAAATATACAAACACAAAGTAAATAGATACATCATGAAATAACAAATGTGATTGGGACTGACCTGAGAAAGTTATTGACACCAAGAAAATGCTGCCTAAACTGCAATGGAAGGGGATGGTTTGACTGAGAGCATTTTAGTTAACTTGAGTAGAAAGGTATATCATATCTATCTATAAAATGAAGGATCGTAATTTACAAAAATAAAAGTTTTTTTGTAGAAAGTAGACCTAGATCTTCATGCTTAGGTGCAATATTGTATAACATATTACTTGTATTATATTCAAGATCCATGTTAATGTCAAGGAAAGCTTTTTATATACAGTGCAAGTATGAGGTTTTAGATTGTGATAGAAGAAGATAATGTCTAAAAGGTGTGTGCAGGAGGGAAGAAACTGTATGAATGCTGGCAAATAGTTGCCCACCCAATGCTCTAACAGTTTATAAGAAAGACAGTTGGTATGTGTTGGCTTCACTTTTTACAAGTTAACAAATAAAGAAGTGCAGTGTACTGGTTTTATTCTCTCCCCCTCAATACTTATTATTGATCATGTGTTGTATCTGTAACTCGTAGTTTTGAATATTTTAGCCAAAATTTTTCTTTTATTTTATATTTGGCACTAGTTATGGTAAATCCAGTAAAAGAGTTGCCCATGGACCTGCATGCACTAAATAAACTGCATGTCATGCATGGTTGGGTATTCTAGGTGTAGCCAAGACCTTTGAGGACAGATTAAAAGCTAGTTTAAGGACCTCATTCTGCTATTTGAATAATGATGAGTTCATAAGTACAAACCACACAAAAATATTTGACAATATTAATTGGTTACAATTCTAAAGAGCAGCAGAAAATTGTTTTTCAGTATTTAAGCTCACATGACTTTACAGACGTCACTGCAAATAAGGTCTCTGAGGGATTGTAAAGTGTTCACAGCAAAGCAAATTACAGAGAAGAAGCTGGTTTCTGTATTGATTAACAACTATATAGCTATGCAAGGATCAAATCTGTCTGGCGAAACAAACTAAATAAAGCCAGTCAACTGATTGACATTGATGGGGAATTATTACCCTGTTTATGGTATCAAGAAACGTTGTGAATCTTTTCAGATATGTGTCAAGAGCCTATTTACAAATTTAGAACAATCACATGTGTTCTTTAGATCTTGGTTAGAAGTTGGTTGAGAATTGCTTGTTGTTTGTGAAGTTTTCATCACCTGATGCTTGCATACAGTTACAATAGAAAGTGTTTGTACTCCTGTGTTGTGAGTAGTTTTTCCTCATAACTTAAAAAGTAACATGATTAAGGTAATGAAAGTATTTAAATTTTATACTAACACACATCTATATATTGTTGTGCTGGAAGATCCAACGACGCCCAAGCTGCAAGTTCCAAGCACCATTCTTGAAATATTTTGTTTCCCCATCTTACGGGAAAATATTGGAAACATCATTGTGGCCAAAAAGTTCAATTTTAGTCTCATCTGACCAAAGAATACTCTTCCAACAGGTAAAGGGTTTATCTACATGCTTTCTTACATATCTGAATTGTACTTGCAAATGAACAGGCTTTAAATATGGAGTTCTAAGAGGAGGGCATGCTTTGAACACAGAAGAGCGTAACATGTTTGTAACTGTAGAGGTGTTTACTTCAACTCCAGTTTTTCTAACCGGTTTCTGTATGTCATTAAGCGTTAAATGAGGGTTCCTACTAACTACTATGAGAACCTTCTTCTTGGTTCTCTCTGGAATTTTGGTGGGGCGTCTGGAATGAAGGAGGTTAGCAGTTGATCCTGTGAGCTTAAATTTGGCAATTATGCTTTGAACAGTAGATTTCAGCACAGTTAGTTTGTAGCAATACTGGAAAGAGACACACGAGACTTGTATTTTACAATAATTCAGTTTTTTAATTCACTGGACAGTTGTTTCCTGTTTGCCCTGATGACCAAGCAAATAATGAGGGAGATGGTACTAAATTGCCAGAAGTAAATTTTTTGCTGGCTAAATTCCAATAATTCTTAACCCAGTGTCTAGTGTTGGAATGGTATAATGTAGTTTATTTGCCAAACTAAACAAAATTTTTTGGCAAAATCAGTTTTTTCACAGTCTGAACTGTAGGAACACTTTCTGCTCCTCCTATTTTTGGTTATTTGTTTGTAAACAGTTTATTTGTCATTTAATTTGCATAAAAATTTATGTAGATGTATATTAATATATTTATAATATATTATACTTCTATTTGCCTAATTGTGATATTTTTTAAGCTATGAACAAAAAAACCACTTGGGAAGCAGGGGTACGAACACTTTCTGTCATAACTGTAGCATGGAGTTAAGTCTTCTTGCTTTGATATTAGTTTGAATACTGTAAGACTAATGGGGGATCCCTCTACAGTTTACTCTTATGCTTTTCTACCTCCTGTGGATACAAAGCTGTACCATACAATCAATCATAATGTCATTCTAGAGAAGAGAAGTTGGTGCAAAAGTAAAGTCATGGAGGTTTAGTGAGACTTTTTGAAAAAATATTGGACTGAAGATGAAAATTAAAGAAAGAAAAGAATCCGTGAACATATATTTTTTGGAGTAGAAAAACAAACAAAATTAATTTTTATGTGTATTTTTTTCAAGCAAAGCAATCAATGGTGCAACTTACATGACAAAGTGAGGTTTCAAGAAGATACTCTGTTGCTTCATAAAGCAGGAAGAAACTAGCTCTGAGGGCCACAATTGAAGCAACTTTACTGAAGGGTTTGGATAATGCTAACATATCTTAACTTGCACACATGTTGCATGAGAATTACACATTTTGAACACTGATCATGTTCTCATGTCTGTCTGCTCTAATCTTAGTCATCACTGTTTAATTTCTTGTTCTCCATCATATGATATGGAACATGTAATTCTCTTCACAAAACTGTTAGAACAGCTTTAGTTTTGCACTTCCAATGTGTACAATGGGCAGTAAGGATGGGATCAATCTGTAATAGATAGCTGTGTGGAATGAACAGTTGCGTACAATTAGACATTTGTCATTTGTTATCAATCTGGTAAACAAGATGAGTGAAAGCACATCATTATCAAATGGTCCATCAACATCAAAACATCTGGCCGACAAAATATCAAGGTGTTGCAAAGTGTAATACTAAGTTCAATTCAAAATGGATAAAAAATTACCCATGCATCATACCTAAATTGTCTAGTAAGAATTATGTTCAGTGTGGCCAACTCCAAGCACAAGGACTATAGGATGTTGAAAGTTGCACGAACTCAAACTTCCAAAAAGACTTGGAGAAGATTAAGTCATCATTGGGATCAATATTGAAAACATTTGCAAGTTGAAATATTATCAGAAATAAGTTTTTCAGAGCTAAATCGGTATTAATGGTATTAAAATTTTTTTCAAACCAACATGTATTACAGAAATTTGGTGTTGTAAAATCATTAAATTCTAGTATTCAAATGTCTTCAACATGACTTGCAGATATGGCTGCTAAAATGTCATGATTATTTGTGTTTAATTATGATATTAAATGAGTAATTCTTTTCTCAAAACTGTTAGTGGCCTCAGTCATTTATTTCAAGTGTGTACAATGGGTAGCAAAGGTAGGACCACTCAAAAATAGATTGTTGTGTGTGTGTCCATGCATTTTGAAGAGCAATTGGTTTTTTTTCACCAGATAACTAGTAAAATGTGTAGCATGTATCATGAAGTTATGCATCATTTGTTGGCAATTTGGTAAAGAAGATGAATGAGAGGGACTGGCATTTGATGATCTGTTAGGTATGAAACAACCCAAGCTGGCAAAATATCACAGTGCTGCAAACTATAGTACTAAGTTCAATCCAGAATGGACCATGCCAAAATTGTTCAATGAGGATTAATTTCAGTATGCAGCAAAGTGCAAGCACCAAGGACTGCATGACATTGTAAGACACATTAACTCAAACTCTCTCAAAGATTTGGAGAAGAACTACCCATCATCAGAATTAATACTGAAAGTATTTGTGAGTCAGAGAACAGTAAGAGATAAGGTAAATAAAAACCTTCAAATGTAAAAATGTAGTTCTCATTACTTTGGTCTAAGACCAGCCAACTGTTTGATTTATAAGATCAGAGATGGTGCATTGAGTGCAAGTCACACTGTTGACATTTTAATTTTTGCATTTTGACAAATTCTGAACATTTTAAGACTTTTCAAGTAATGTTAATATTTAGCTTGAAAATAATTGATGAATAAATAGATTCTAGGTATTTCATCACATTTATTGGAATTCAACAGTAAGTTGTACACAGATAAACTTATTAATATTTTTAAAGCTAAGGTTTAGCATGAAAAAAATATGCAAGTGGCCTAATATTAGATATGAGATTGATTACTTGTGACGAAAAAATAAACTGTTTGATGCATTTTTTTTAAATTTATAAATTTAGATGAAATGTATAGTGTTTGAGTTGTAGAATTCATGGAGATATTAGGGAAAATGTATATCAGATGTATTTATGAGATAATTTTAGCATTCAAGGTAAGAGGTGATTTCTAAAGCATTTCTAGTTTTGGTTATGGTATATTAGAATGATGGTGATAGCATTTTGTATCTGTACTCTTGACCTGGTTTTATGATAACATTTGGATGTTTTGTCCCTTGAACAGTGATAGAGCAGTTCTTCACATTTGAGATTGGATTATCAGATACAAACAAGTCTATTCATCTCTGTTTCAACAATTTGCCAAAAAGTCACCAGAGCCTTGGCATTTTAGTTTTCTCACTCACTCACGAGGTTGACAGTTGTATGCTAATGAATAAAACATAATGTTTAGGGACAAACAAGGACCTGTTAGTCCATCTCAGCTCTCCTATCCTGTTGAATTATGATGAATTTTAAAAAAAAAACTTTAGCTATTATCCTTCATATATTATCAAGCTTTCTCTTAAACTCGCTTAAAATTTACTACCTTCACAACAAACCAAAGACAATCCATTATATAGACCAACCTTAGCTGAAGAGGAGCCCTACCTTACCAAAATACATATAATTGTTTCCTGGTATTACTATTGTTGCCAATGAGTGTAAAAAACAGACAATGCATTAACATCATCAGTTCTTTACAGTCTTAAATACCTCAGTTGGATACCCTCTAACTCTTTATTTTTCACTATTTGTCCAAGCACAATTCTAGTAACCTTACTCTGAACTCTTTCTAACAATTCACTGTATTTTCTAAAATAAGGGTCCCTATATAGAACACAATACTCTAAATGTGGGTTAATCAGTGATCCACACAATGAAATAACTTCACTAAATTGGTATGGAGTATTTCTGTAGATACAAACTAA
Source organism: Carcinoscorpius rotundicauda (assembly GCA_011833715.1). NCBI lineage: Eukaryota > Metazoa > Arthropoda > Merostomata > Xiphosura > Limulidae > Carcinoscorpius > Carcinoscorpius rotundicauda. The sequence goes on from CM022393.1 coordinate 35,128,798, forward strand.
AGTCCTGTTTGCATTATCATTAGCTAGTAACATCACACTGCTTGAAATGGCTCATGATACTGGTAAACCATTACACCAAGAGTAATTTCTTTTATGATAATTGTTAAGGTTATTCCAATCCCAATTATACTTTTTTGGAATATGTAAAATTAGTGACTTTAACATAACGATGATCAAAATATCTTTATATTCACATATTTGTAAAAAAATTGTAATATTTTTATTTTAGCTTTAATGTATTCATGCTTACATTCTATGTATTTGATGGTTTTTTTAATTATCTTGATGTAAAAACCATTCTTGTTTTTATACATAGGCTGCAGAACATTACCCCTTGTTCATCATTGTATCATAATAAGTTGAAAATTTTCAACCATATTTTTAGAATAGAGTATTTAACTTTTTTTCCACTTTTTAGATCACATACACTCAAACACAGCTGGAAGCATAAACTAGAACTAGTATTTTTAAAGTGAGCTTTCTTTAAATATTATGGTTGCATTTAAATTTCTTTATTTAGGGAATATAAACTGTGTTTAAATACATTTATTTAGTAAATACAATGTGATTCTTATTGGATAAAAGGACAAATATCAATCCATTTTCAACGTTATTTTAATGGGTGTGTAAAATATGCAAATACAGTTTTCATTAAAACAAAAGAGCTCTTAATTTTATTTTAAAGTTTTGAATGTAAGGCTTCAGTTAAAATCATTTTGTTTAAAAGAAACAAATTTACAGTAAAATTTACTTTCCAGAAAGCCAGTTTGATTTCAGTCTCATTTTATTTAAAATAATCTACATCTTTCAACATAAGCTTATGAAAGTCATCTGTTCCCAGGGATTAATAACACATTTTTATTTGCAGAAAGTTGATTGTAAAATATTATGTTTTGGTTTGCTCAAAATACTGATTCACATGGTTGTTAGTATAATGTCAGCAGGTGTTGTCATTTCTGTTTTATAATTATGTGTTTTGTAATTATTAAAATTATTTCATAAAAGTTCTCTGGTGGGCCTGGTACCACATGGGGGGATAAAGTATAGCTTAGTACTAACATAATTCTGACAGTAAATATTTATTTTAAGTAACAAGTCTTTTAAGTTAACAACTAGTGTTTGTTCATAAGTAAGGTATACTTTATTTTTTCTTTAATATAACATTTATCAGCAGTATTGTCTAGTGTTTAATATTCTTAGTTGTATTGTTATACCTTTATTATAGAGGTTTTATGTTTGCTCACTATGTGGATTTAGGCCTAATTAGAATTTTCTCATTTTTCTTACCTTGTTAATGCTTAAACAATGTCCATTATCAGTTCATGGAATTACCTACAACATTCCTGCTATTTAAGGGTTAAGGCCCGGCATGGCCAAGCATGTTAAGGCGTTCGACTCATAATCCCAGGGTTGCGGGTTTGAATCTCGGTCACACCAAACATGCTCTCCCTTTCAGCTGTGGGGGTGTTATATGTGACAGTCAATCCAACTATTCATTGGTAAAAGGGTATTCCAAGAGTTGACAGTGGGTGGTGATGAGTAGCTGCCCTCCCTCTAGTCTTGCATTGCTAAGTTAGGGACAGCTAGTGCAGATAGCCCTCAAATAGCTTTGTACGAAATTCAAAAACAAACAAATTTAAGGGTTACACATCAATGAGTTTGAAAGAAGCATTAACAGCAAGGGTTCTCAACAGATGAAATAGTGTATTCTGATATTTTAAATAAAATGTAAGTAAATTGTGAAATTATGAATGACATTGTTCAGGTAATATTGAAATTATAAAGGTGTTGATAAACTCTTGACTGAAATGTATGGTTAGACCTGCTGTGTTGTATAATACTGAAGCTACAATTTTGTTTTGTTTCTACTGCCTTTCAAGGCTATTCATGTTAAGAATTAATATAATTTTGATACCTTTAATACCTCCCCTTAATTTCAAAAAGATATTTCTTGGAACAATGTATCTCAAGATGGCTAATATGGGTATTAAAACTTTTATTAAAATAGAGAAAAACATTTTGGCCTTAAGTCTTCAGGTTAACAAAGAATTTGCAACTGATGGTAGGTTGCCTTTCTGCTTGAAGTTTTATTTGTTTTTTAAATCCAAATACATCTTAGTTACTAAGCTTAATAAATTATATTAGAATTTTATGGTATCAGTATGGTTACTTATGATTTTTTGGTTATTCAACTGTATGTATATATATAACCTAAAAAAAATTTGATATCCTCCACATGAAAAATTTAGAAGGCTTAGCAACTTGTGTTCAACAGCAACTGAGTTCAGAAGTTATAGCAAGAAGAGAAAATTGTTTGCTTTACTTCTTATTTATTGTTTTATATTTTAAGAAAAATAAATTTAATTTATTTATCAAAATAGTAATAATCTATATGCATATATAATGTATTACAATTTTAATATGACTATATATTACAAAATATCAGTCCACTAAAACACAACCAAAACAGGGAAGATTGTTATTAGATATATAACATGAGTGCACTTGCACTGCATCAATGCAAGTTATGTAATGTTAGCTAGACATAACTGGAAGGTCAATATAATAAAAAATATATTTGTAAATGTGTAGTATAATGAGACTTAAGCTGCTTAGATTAAATATTTGTATTTTTTCATTATAACATTTCATTCTAGCATAATTTATATTTCTTTCTAATTTTCTTTTATGATGGTTACAAGGTTGGTTAAACAACAGACAGCCCCCACATAGTTAAGAGTAAAGAAAATAACGTAAAATATGAAGTCTTGCTGAAAACGAAGATCTGAAAAGTATTTAGGAGGTTTTAGAGATTAGACAAATAATATTTGAGAATTTTGGAATGAACAATAGTTTTTTTAATCATAACATGATAAATCATAACTTTGCATGCAGACCAGTAGACCTTATATTTTCACAAAGAAATCTTTATTTAAAATATTTCATTAAAAATCTTATATGTACAAATTACTTGTAAGCTTTATTAAGAGTCTTAAATTTTGTGAAGTTGCACATAGTGTATTAAAAGTTACAGTGCAAATGCTTAACATTCGAATATGTTGATGAACTTGTGTATATTATACTGAGCCCATCAAGAAAGGGTTAAATGATTATTTATACATTGATTTTTGGCTGGTATACATTATCTTGTTCAGATAACATTAATTATTTATTTTGGAAAATGTTTAAGTTTGTGTTTCACAACCCTCCAGTATTGAACTCGAATAGTGGAATTTTATTTTGCATATTTTGGGGATATAATATTTTCAAAATTAAAGAAATATGACCCTTGTATTTTATTGAAGTTTGTTAAACCCCTTGAGTATTGGCAAATAAGGTATGTTTAAAATAAAAGATGTATCCAAAAGGTAAAAGGTTAAAATATTGATCACACTAAAGAAACGATAAACTACCATAAAAGTTTTGTTACTAAACATTGAAGATGCAATACATTAAGATACCTACTGACTTTTATATTTATTTTGTCATTGAACTATTGATTATATTTATTATTTATTACAGTTGCCAGTAAAAAATCTTCATATTACTTCTGAGATGGGAGGTAGAAGAGTGAACTGTGAAAATGGAATTCCTTTCCCTTTAATGAATGTTTCTTCCATTCACACACTTAATCAAAACGTAGACAGAAGCGTTTCTAGTGTGTACCTTCAAAAGCAAGGTATTGGTGGTAGAGGGCAGTGGGCTTACCCTCCACAAAGATTGATACCAATGATTGAAGATTACTATCACAACAATGCTGGGAGAGGACAGGTATACAGAGCTCAAAAAACTGAAGGATTAGGAGCAGATAATTATTATTCAAGGACAAAACAGATTCCTTTAACAGATTATGATAACCCAAACTTAAGCACAGCAGATGGTTATAAAGGTCCAGAAGCCTGTTTAGAAAACATAGACCCTGGGATTAGTAAAATATACAAAAGGATTGCATCAGTAGATGATGAAAGATTTGTAGAACCATGCAATAGTATTAATGCATGTGTAACATGTGGACTCTCAGGTGAGGGGTTTAAAGTGGTGAAAGTAATAAAATACTGATATATTTATCTGTTTTTGATTGTTTTGGTTTTATTCAAGAAATCATTTGTGTTTTTTTAACATAGTTGGAAGATGAACTAGTTTTAGGTATTTTGTTGTTCCTCTTTATTTGGACAGAATTAGTCTCTTGAACTAGATTTTATTTAGAGTGAATGCATTTTGATCGTATAACCCATAATTACACTAAGAGGCACCTATCTTGTGCTAGTATAAAACTTGTGTTAAATTACAATACAAAGTTACCTACTATTTTAATTTTGTATCATCTGAAAGAACTGTTTTATGTACATATTGGGAGAAAACTTAAATATTTTTGAAACTAATGTTTCATAATTATTTATGAATATGTCAAAAACATTTTTTTATGAAAAATGAGGCTGTGGCAAAACACTGCACAAACTGTTATTTTCAGTAAAGCTGACGTGTTGATCCCAGATGAATGTTCACCAGTTTTTGACTTTATTTGTAGTTAGCTTGAAAAAAGAAATGGATACCTAAGTTATGATAGTTTTTTTTTTAGGTGAATTTCGCTGCTCTCGTTGTAAGACCTGGTACTGCTCAAAAAATTGCCAGATTGTGGATTGGCCTCTTCATAGGCTTGATTGCAAAAATATTGAGTAAGTTCACATAAGGTGTTTGGTTTGCAAGAATAATAGATGTTATTAAATAAAGAATATAAATGTTGTGAATTAGGTTTACAGTTGACAGCTACATTTTATAACTTAATCTTTTTTGAATGAAAAGTACAGAATTTATTGAAAAATTCTTGAAGTTATGAGAGATAGCAACCTGAATTAATATTTTCATAAGATATAGGTATCTTAAATCACAAAGCATCTTGAAATATGTGTTGATAAATTATGCTATTATAAAAAGATAAAAACAACAACAAATGTTTACCTTTTTGTCAATTGAACTTCATTTCGTCCTTGGTTTGTAAACAAACTTTTCAATACATTTCATAGGCAATTATGGCCAAGTAAATATTAGCAGGACTAAAGAGCTGAGGCTTCATAGTTTACATCTCATGATAACCACTTCCAAAAATAAAAGATTGGCAGCTAAAAGCTTGAGTTTGCTTTGGATAATATTACATGTACACATTTTAACATTATGTGCCTTTGTTATATTCTTTTATTACACTAACATTCCAAGATCAATCAGTTTGTAGAAGAAAAAAATCCTATTTCTTAATTTCCTGAGATATATATATTATTTGACAAACAAGAGGAATGTGTGTACAAAATTTCCTTACACTATAAGAGTTCACAGTTGTATGTTAAACATTTTACAGTTCTCTTCATGTTACAGGTCCACTTAGGCCAATTCAATTGATTTGGAATTCACTTAACCAGCCTAACTATTTTATCTATTTTTGATGTAATAGTATCTATGTATAATTTACTTACATTCTTGAGTGAGTTAACACATTTGTATCTTGAACTTCTAATAATAATCTGCTTTTGTGTCAAAAAGTTCATAAAGATTATTATTCTCCTTTCTCATTCAAACTGTTCATGTTACTCAAGTATATGAACCATTATGCCTTTCACTTTTACTGTGGTTGATTTTATGTTTTCTACTTTTCTCTCTGAAATTCTTTTTCTGGTGACTTTATTTTTTACTCTTTTCACTAATTCTGGTTACAGGTATTTTATGTATCTATTACTTAAGTTTTCTAGAAACCTTTATTAACATCATTGAATTACAAACAAAAGAGAAATATATTAATAGTATTGTACTGTGTACTCTTATATCTGACACAGTTTCTTCCTTTAACTTGTGTTTGATTGGTAGGTTTATTCTATTGGAATTGTTTTATACTTAGTTCTTGCTTTTTCTTTGTGTAACTGGTTGTATTTGTAGTTTCTTCCACAACTTATTATAGAAATTGTTGGAAACCTCAAAACATGCAAAGTCCAGTGAAACTTGACCTTCAAATAAATAACAAAACAAATTGTAAATTTTAGTACAGTGTTATGATGGAGAACTTCTTGTTAGAATTGTTACTGAAACTACAATCTCTTAGTTTAATTCCATTTCATTTCATGAAGAGTAACAGTCATTAAATTATTTTGTTGAAAAGCTTAAACTGGTTAAAGATATTTTATTTTTGTGTGAAGGTCATCTGGTCTTCCAAGAAATGTTTAGCATATTTTTCCATGTGCTATTGTAAGTTTTTTCCCATTTTTGGTACACTGTGGCTGGTGATGAGGGTGTTGTGTAAAAGGGTGTTTGGGATATTTTGCTCTAGAAATAAAGAAAAAGAAGACTATGCTTAATTGTGTAAATAAAATAAAGATGTTTTCCAGAGATTTGCTGAGAAAGAGATGAACTTTATATAAACACGAATGGAAAATTGTTTTAAATAAATAGTAAGTTTAGAAAAATTAGAGTTCACACTTTGATTACTTGCCAACCCAAATTAAATTTGACATCACTGCCTTTATAAATGATGGAATTTTGTAAATTAACTTGTACAAAAGACCTATAGACAGATTACAGTACCTTTGGTATAAATCCTTCTCACACTAAACTGAATGTTAACTACAGTCAAACTTGCAGAGTAAAGCAAATATGCTCTTATGACACAAATTACAGAAAAGACATCAATGGTCTGAAACAAATCATGTTACAAAGAGTATAAAAAGATACGAAAATTGACAGGTAGATAAAAAAGGCAAATAACACGCAGTAGAAAAACACCCTAAAACAGAGCAATACTAAAGTTTCAGATACAATTCCTGTTATTACTTTAAACTCAGAAATGTTTCACAAATTCTGAAAGAAAACAAAATCATCTACAATTTAGTGATTGTTATAAAGAGATATTTCTCTATATAATCAAATAAATCCCAAAAACACATCTTATAAAGTATGAAAAATGCAATCACCAATATGTAGGACATAACTTTTGGAGAGTGTTTCAACAACTGTATAATTTCTGTTAACACTGAAAAAGATCTTCCTGTTGCTCAACATTTTAACCAACAGAGTCATTCCATTAATGACTTTACTTTCATCAGTGAATAAAAGATGCCTATTGAGATTCTACCCAATAACATATGAAACCTTTTGGAATGGGATTAGTGATTTTGATCATTCCTTTCGTTTCTATCAGAAAAATTTTTTTTCACTTTATATCTTTTATCTAGTGTGAGCACTAATTTTTTAGAAATGTATTGTTCAATTAAGATAATTTTTCATAGCTGATTATATAAATTAATTAGCATAACATTTTTTTTATCATTCTCCAGGTGTCACCTTTATTTTACTTAAACACTTAGTATAGTTTTATTTTTTCATTTTTTAACCCTATTTGAAACAAAATATCCCTAACATGTTCTTACATAACACTCTAATTGCCAGCTATGTTGTATTGGAAATGAGACACTTAAAACTGTACATGGAAAAATATACTAGATATTTCTTGGAAGAACAGATGATCAACATGACATCATTCAATTCCATTTATATGCCACTCGTTTTGTTACACCATTATTCACAGTTTACACTTGAAGAAGACAGACCCATCTTTTGAAAGCACTCAAGTTATGTAAATAAATTTTGTTATCATTTTATATTGATACAAACTGTGTGTTTTTTTGACATCAAGATATTTTAGGTTACAGTAACTTTGATCCTCAGGTTTTGGGGCCTTAGTAATCCTGAGCAGGAAGTATATTTTACAAATGTACAAGAATTACTTTATATGAATACATTTATATGAATAATTAAAAGGTGACTTGTGTGTTTCAGAGCTGTTAAAAATCTGTTTTCAAAATGGTTTTTTTATTAATCTGATAATTTTAGAGGAAGTGATGACTCAAGTTTAAAATCATCAAAAAGCTGTTCTAGAAGAAACTTTCAAAGCCAAGTATTTGACACAGGGGACAAAAAAAAATCTCAAAACACTCAGAAAAAGGACAAAGATCAGAAAATGCTTGGAAAACCTCATCATATTGGTGATAGAAGAACACAAATAAATGGAAAAAATCAAAGTTCTTTGAAAAGTAACAAAAAGGAAGTATATAACTTCAGAACATTTGGTGCTTCAAAGCAGCAGCAACCTTTGAAAAAAGGAAATGGTAAAGATCAAGTTATGAGTAGCCTTGATAGATCTGAGGTCAACAAAAGACCAGTATCAAAGGAAAATATTAAAAGTTTATCAATTCAGCAAAATAATAAAGGCAACAAACAGAAAGATAATGTCAGTGACAAGGAGAATGATAAAGCTTTCCAAAGAAATAGTAAAAATGATACATGTAATGATGAGGATTCCTTGAAAATTTGTGACTTGAGTAAAAAGGAAGATTCAAGTTTTAAGAGTGAAATGAAATTGAATACTTCTTGTAATTCAACTAAGCATGTACAAAATGCTGTATCAGCAAGTAAGGAAGAAACCATGGATTCCAAAATACTTACATCTAAAGATGGAACATATTTGACAGTGACTGATGTGGAGTTCAGTAGTACTTCTGGATTTATATCACAGGTAAATGTGTGCAGGTTCATAATAACAGGAATCAGTTAATTGTTACCCCAAATTGACTTTTATGGTTTCTATATTATACTTTTAGATGTTTTGTGTATCTTCATGAAAGTTTGCAAGCTTTCAGTAAGCTTTAAGAGTCTCTTGTAGACAAAAAATACAACAGAATTTTTAATGACGTAATATCACCAAAAATATATTTCCTTGATTTTCATGTTAAGATTGAAAATAGTCTTCTTCATCTGAAGATTTTCTAATAACATTTGCATAATCTCTAAAACTTCCTAAATACATTTCAAACGTTTTTTGTTTTCAACAACTCTATATTTGACTTGTTATTTTATGAATACAAGATTGGTCACTTGACATTTTTATATTTTTCTGATAACCAAGTTCATTGGAAGTTCTGAAGTAATCTTCTGGCCTGTTTGTGTTTTTAACAAGTTGGATATAGTAATGGTAAAAAACAATCTAAAATGGGCAATTTTGAGCAGAAGTGTCATGTGATACATAAAAGTGAAGATTGAGAACTTGTTTAAATATTTTCATTTGAAATTAAGAAATTAAAACTTGTATCAAAATTTCAGTTATGAACCACAATTTGATGCTAAGTTTACTTGTATGAATAAGCCAGTGAGAAGTATTTAAATATTTTCTGTCTTTGTTTTTGTATGTAATGTGATGTTTGTTCTGAATTGATCGTTTTAGGTATTACTGTGACCCATATATGAAGTCTTGAGTCCAACATAAGTTAGACATTTATAGCATAGATATTGTTAATGCAATCTAATTTTAAATTATCAAGTCTTGTTTTATATAAGATAAACTAGAAAGTCAAATGCTATGACCTCCTGTCACATCCCTCCTTTAAAGATGTAAATGATTCTAACATTTCCATTGAATTATATATAATCAAAAGAGAATGTTTTCAATTTACTGATGTCCATATAAAGTTAACTCATTCTCATGATAAACTCTTGAATTATTTGGCCTACAAATTCACTGTTGCTGTCACCAAGATTACTTTTATCAGCTAAGAGGAGTTTTTAATCTACTTAAAGCTTTTAGAGAGCCAGTTAAATCATAATAGTTTTAGGTCATTGTAATTTATTTATATGTTGATATTTTTTCTTAATTCCTTGTTTCAAATAAACAGTTAAAAATGTGTATTTACTTTTACTTTGATTTTGAGAGATAAAAAAGATGACATTAGTACTAGTTTTTCTTTTATTGTTATTAAATAAACTAAAATATGACAATTACAAACTAATTAGAATCAAATAAAAATATTTATCAGTGAGGTATGCATGTAAACTGCTTCTACATTATTTAGTACTTTGTTTACTCTAACTTAAACTAGACGTAGTTAAAAAAGAAAAAAAATTAAATGGGCACATGTAAACTGTTAGTGTAAAACTTTTGGACAATTATTTGTAACGTGGCAAAAAGCTACAGTCATTCTGGAAAAATTAAATTAAAAAACATTTGTTGAGGAAGTTCTAGAGCTTAAGCAATTGAAATTTGATAGCTGTAAAATGGCTTGCTTTTTTGTTTTTGAGATGACAACTGCTTTGCACTTGGATTAACACAGTGAAGGCATCACAAGTTCCTGGAAAGAGCTTTATTAAAAATACTTCATTAAGAACTTGATTTTTGCATACAGTGAACTTGTGATGTTTACTGAAAGCTAGCCTTGGTTTGTGAAGGTATGTTTAAGTAAATGTATATCAACACTTTTATGGTTGTATTGTTGGTCATTTTGACTAAACTCATATACAGAAAGTTAATTGGTACACAATGAAATAGGTAGCTTCCATACTATTAACTACAGTAATTTTTAATAAGCAGTTACAATCAGCACTATTAAACAGTAATTAACTTAAAATATAAAATAAACATTAAAAAGATTTTGGTAGAAATTCCATTGGCAATCCTAGATGTCACCTTAGTGATAGCGGATAATGCTTGTGCTAATAGCTTGCAATTGCATGGAGGATATTCCATCTGTCAGACAAAATTCAAACACTGTTGTGAAACTAGACATCAAACATGGAAATTCAATTAAGGGTATGGATTTGAATGCTTACACTCATAAAATCTCAACTTCTACTGCCCGTCACTATCTACAGCCAGCTGTGGGAAGGTAGTTGCCCTTAAAAGATCTTATATTTCTTAAAATAGAAATGAAATTATCTTAAAATCTCTACTGTATGAAACTCCCATTTTCAACCTTTACAAAAGAAATAAAAATAAAATACCTTATATAGAACTACAGATCCCACTTTTAATAATTCTTACATGGCTTATACTTCCAGCCTTTTCCATTTATTTTAAAGTTATTGAAGTATAACATAGGAAAACTAAGACAAGCCAGCTACTTGTATATTGAATCACCAACTTATCTTCAAGAAAATCCAAATTCAATTTTGATAGATATCCAAAGCTTCTCAGTGCATGTGAAATTAAAATATTTGTTTCAATAATTCTGTATTCACAAATAGTATAGAAGTGATCTTTTGTAATTTTGAAAGAAATTTATTATAATTTAAAAACAAAAGTGAAAGAAATGCTCAATTTACATTTCTACACAGCTTAGAGGAGTTGTGCTTGTAAAAAATGTAACATTTTTCTTCTGCTCACCTCAAGTATAAGTTTGTATTTGTTAACTATTCTGTTTTGAGAATGTAATTAAGTAATTCCTTTTGTTATTGTCTTATTTTGTGAGTTTTTTTGTCACAGGCTTTCTTTCTTACCTATTTTATGATCTTGTAATGTAGTGTGAAAACGCTTAAAGTTTTGGAAATAGCTACAGCCAGTGTTTAGATACCACTATATAATATACAATGTAAACTTTATAGATCACATAGTGGTTAAAGTGGTATGAGATATTGTTTTGTAGGAAAATTAGATGTATCTCCTACAGCCAAAAAAAGAAAGCAGTTTGGTGGGAAGTTTAGAAAACTTGTAACAAGTAATAGATCTGGTAATGTTTTTTATTGATTCTTTATAACATTTAACTTTTATTTTTAATAGCTAGAATTTTTTTACAATAAAAAAATATCAGTTTAACATAGATTTTGAGATAAGGTTTGTAACAGTACAATACTCTGAGTATTCAAATTCTTATTTATATAATATTTGTTCATGCTATTATAGTGAAAGAACGTAGATAAATAATTTTGTGTGTTATATAGAAACTATAAGATATGAATAGATCTCAACTAAAAATAGTTACCAAACCTGCCTTCTGGCTTAGCCATGAGCCACTAAATTTTTGCTCTACAGAAAAACCAAATATCAAAACAAATATTAATCAGTGATGTCGAGAAACCCACTTGTTGAGAATTTTATATGCAAAAATGGCTCGTTTGGGTTGAGAAAATATTTTACATAGAAGAGCAAACAATGTTTCGACCTTCAACCTGATGATGACAAAAGAAGGTCGAAACGTTGTTTGCTCTTCTATGTAAAATATTTTCTCAACCCAAACAAGCCATTTTTGCATGTAAAAAACAAATATTAATATCACTGAAAATATGCAGAAAATGAAACATTTAAAAAAATGTACCAAGACCAAAGAATGAATTTTTAAAGTTTTTTCCCTGCCTTTTTTGAAGCTGAAACCAGATATTTTTTGTTTGTTTTTTATAATTTTTTCCAAGTTTTATACAATTTTAATATTTCCACTACAAGAAGGAAAAGAAATATCATTGACACCTTTCTAGTACAGAAAAGGACTAAAGTGCGGTCATGTGCAAGAAAGATTAGAATAGTGTGTACACTTTTCTTCCTTTTCAAATATTTCTTAATTTAGAAGTGTTAGTGTGGTAAATATGTGTATATATATAATATTTGGAATTTTTAAACAGGGGCACCATATTAATAATAGAGCTGCTTGTAACTCAACATCATGTCAGAAATATTCTGAAAGTTTACCCTCAGCTCATAAGGCAACTGATGAGATCATGGCTACACTCAATTTAAACTCTTCAGATAAGGTACGTTTTCCTTTGAGACATCAACTCTATGTGCATGTAAACAGTTGTTACTGTTTTTGTATGCAAAAAGGTTTTAAATGGGAGAAGATATTGAGATAAATTAGAGTATGAGAGACATTAATACAGGAACTTGTCACATTCATAATTTTACTTAATGCTATCTACCCTGCCAAGATATATGTACTATATAAAAAATTAGTAGTATTAAAACTATAAAGACTAAATGAGTACCAAGAGGTCATGTGATTGGTCAAAGTGACTGTGCGTGCATTATGAGAGTTAATGGATTTTTCTTAATTGTTTAATCATGAAAGTTTGTGATGTTGCACTGACTGAAAACTTTATTAGGATCTTTGTGTATATATATCCTTTAACTTGAGTCACCTCCATGCTTAGCTGTTGGTGTCAAGCAAGGATTTTTAAGTTTCAGTTATTTTCAGTTATCTCATATAAAATATCTAAATGACAAACTTTGATTAATCTGTCCAAAGGACCTTTGATTGTTGTTCCATAGTCCATTTTGTGTTCATGTTTACATGTTTGCCCAACAGTGTTTTTTACTTATATAAACCCTACCATCACAGGTTGGTTAGAATCTACCCAGCTTATAACCATGGAAGTATACATGAGAGTAATTATAGTGTGATTTTTTGATAGTGTATGTATCTTTACAAACTTTTGCATATTAGTAATAAACATTACAAGGTTTTTATTATTAAGTTTTAAGATTTATGTTTTTCTCTATTTTCTTTTGTGCAGAGAAATTTTGATTTTTCAAATTTCTTTTGAAATCTTCATAAACTCCAGATAATTATCAAATGTTTCTAAGAAAAAACTTTGTTTTATCTATTATTTTCACATCGCTTTCCAACGAGCCCGTGCACATGCTAGGTGGGTAAGATGTCAAATCCAGAAGGACACTTGGATTAAGTTCACAACTAGCTTATCTTCTACCACCAGTTCCAAGAAGATATGGACAGGATTCAAAAGGTTAATGGGCACTACAACTCTATCCCCCTCTTGATCTTATTCCATGATGGTCAGAAGGTGGCTGATGTCCGAAGCATCGCTAATACTCTAGGTGAAAGCTTTTGTTGGGTATCTAGCATTTCTGCTTCTTCCTCCACCTTCTTGGCCATCAAGACTCGTTCAGAGTGTTCACCTCTTTCCTTTCGAATTGACTGTTTCTTTGACTATAATTGTCCCTTTACACTGGTGGAACTGAAAATGGCCCTTCATGGGTCTGCCAGTACATCTGTTGAACTTGATGATGTTTATTATGACATGCTGCACCATTTATGTCCTGCTTCTCTTGATGTCCTTCTGATTGTCTTTAACAGGATCTGGCAGGAGAATGTTTTTCCTGATGCCTGGCACCAGACTATTATTTTATCTTTTTCTAAGCCAGGGAAAGATCCCAAGATTCTTTCAAACTACTGTCCAATTGCTTTGACGAGCTGACTTTGTAAGACCATAGAAAGGATGGTTAATGCTTGTCTTGTTTGGTTTCTCGAATCATACGACCTCCTTTTGCCCACCCAGTGTGGGTTCCAATGACAGCACTCCATCACAGAACCTAATTTGTCTTGAAACATCAATCATAGAAGCCTTTCTCAAATGCCAACATCTTGTATCAATATTCTTTGACATTAAGAAAGCTTACAACACAACATGGAGGTATGGCATTTTGCGAGACCTCCATATATATATATATATATATATATATATGTGGTTTACTTGGCCATTTACCCACGCTTATTAATAATTTTTTAATGGACAAGAGATTCCAAGTTTGTGTGCGTTCAACACATTCTTTTCTACAGGAACTTGGGGTCCTTCAGGGCTGTGTTTTAAGTGTCACACTTTTCAGTGTAAAGATAAATGCCATCACTGAACAACTCCCTCTCACTATTGCAAATGGGCTGTATGTCGACGACTTTCACACCTCATGTCAGTCGTTGAACATGAGATATATTGAGTGGCAACTACAAACTGCCCTCAATCATGTACTGAAGTGGACTATGGCGAACGGCTTTAATTTCTCTCTCTCTAAAACTGTATGCATGCACTTTTGCTGCCAATGGGGTATTCATCCTGATCATGAAGTTCATATCTGTGAATTTTTGCTGCCAGTGGTCACTGAGACCAAGTTCTTGGGGCTTATCTTTGACTGTAAGCTGACCTTTATACCACACTTAAAGCAGCTTTGGGTCAAATGCACAATAGCACTAAATATCCTCCATGCCCTTTCTTCTATCAGTTGGGGAGCAGATCAATGTTAAAGGTATATTGTGCTCTTATTCATTCAAAACTGTATCATGGATCAATGGTCTATGGCTCTGTCAGACCCTTGGCTTTAAAGATGCTGGACCCCATTCATCACCAAGGACTTGGACTCTGCACTGGGGCTTTCCATACCTCTCCAGTTCAAAGCTTATACGTTGAATCTCATGAACCTTCTCTGCACCTTTGCCGTTTGCAACTATCTTTACAATATTCTTCGAAACATCGTTCCTTAACAAAGCATTCCACCTGGGGATGTGTTTTCCTTCCTCGGTGGGCTGTACTTTTTCAGAACAGATGATCTGCCATTGCTCCGTTTGGCCTTCACATCCAGGCGCAATTGCATTAATTGGTTCTGTCCTTGGATAACATTGCAGATTCCATGGGTCAGCCCATCCCCCCATGGTTTATTACAGCCCCCAAATGTGATCTTTCTTTCAGTCATTTGAAAAATGCAGATTGGAAGAACCACCATTTATTTAATGAACTTCTTTCGAACAATCATTCCGTTCCCATTTATACAGATGTTTCCAAATCTGATTATTCAGTGGGCTCTGCTATGGTTTGCTGTGGTTCGGTAATTGCGCGCAGAATCCCCTCAACAGCTTCTGTGTTCACTGCTGAACTGTATGCCATATCTCTTGCCCTGGATCATATTGCAGCTTAGCAGTACTCCAACTGCACTATTTATACTGATTCGCTTAGTTCTATACTGGGCCTGGAATCGCTACACGTTGGCTCACATCCTGTTCTTGCTGATATTCAAAACCGACTGGCCCATTTCTCATTAACTGCTACTTCTGTCCGGTTTTTCTGGATACCAGGCCATGTTGGTATTCGCGGGAATGAGCTTGCAGACATGGCAGCTAAATCTATCTCCTCTGGCACTATCACCATTGTGCCTATTCCGTGCATGGACTATGGTCTTGTATTCAAAATGCAACAACAAGCTTTTTCAAATAAAACTCTGCATTAATCACAGTTTTTTAACTCATAGTTTTCTTTTATCTGGAATTGAAGCACCAATGTGTAGTTTGTGTAACAGTCAAATCACTCTAAGCCACGTTTTACTTTCTTGCCATCATTACAAATCTCAACGACGGCAATATTCTAAACATCTTTTTTCCTAGGGTTTATCTGTAACATTGGACAGTGTTATTGTTGATGGTGACACTGTCCACCTTGTTAAAATTTTTAGTTTTTTAATGGCCATTGATCTTCTTAATCACATTTAAGTGTTGAATATTTATTCATTATACCTTCTTAATTGTGGCTCCTTTTTACAGTTTCATTCTCTCTAGTTTAATTTGACATTGGAAAATGGCCATAACATTAAATAACTTGACACCAGTACAGGAAAGGCCAATTTCAGGTGACTAACGCTGCTGTGTGAACTATCCATTTGAACTACTCGTGTGTCATCCTGGCGAGTTGTTGTTACACTTTTGCTGCATGTCATTTCACCCTTTTATTACTTTACCTTTTAGTACTGGCCATAAAGACACATAACCCGGATCCAGAACTGGAAAGACCAACTTCAGGTGACTGATGGTGGTTCTTATACTTACCTGTTAGTCTTCCTGGCAGGTTATGATCATTACCATTCTGCAATAGGTAGTCCTTTACAACTTTGTCGACTGGATGTCAACATTGGTTTTACGCCATTTTCTGTTTTAATTGCTATTTTATTTTACTTTCATTTACTGTTACAAATTTTACTCCAGTTACTTGACTTTTATCTTTTTACTGGACATTTGGCTACTCGTTATTACAATTTTGCAATGTGTCTTTTAAAACTTCTGTTATTTTACATTCTGATAATGGCTGCTATGACACATAACCCAGAACCAGGACTAGAAAGATTAACTTCAGGTGACTGATGGTGGTTCTTAAACTTACCTGTTGGTCTTCCTGGTGGGTTATGATCATAACCATTTTGCGAGAGTAAGTACTTTACATTTTCTTTTACTCTGCTTTCTCTCTTAACATTGTAGACTAGGTGTCAACATTGGTTTTATACTTTTTTTGTTTTTCAATAATGTTTTGTTTTACCTTCATTTCCTTTTATGTATTTTACTACATTTACTTTATTTTTACCTTTTTACCAGATGTTTGGCACAGATAGCCTAGTTGCTTTGTGCCATAAAACATTAAATCAATCAATCAATCTTTTTCCTCTTCAGTTTTTGTGTTTTAATTGCTTTTTATATACTTACTGGAGTTATGAACATATATTAATTAATCAAACTGTGTTTGTATAAATATATTTGGTTACTTGAACTTAAGTTTACTATTTCAGGTAATAGTCTGTAATGGAAATGGACCCAGTGAGTTTTGGGTACAGAAATGTGAGGAACAACAATCTCTTATATCACTCATTGAAAAATTACAAGAAACATGTACATATGTTGACATCTCAGATTATAAAAAATTCAGTCCTGTTCAAGGAGATCTGTGTGTTGCATTGTTTCAGGAAGATAAAACATGGTATCGAGCTTGCATTAGCAGAGTGAGTATAGTTTCTAAGTTGTTTTCTTTTGATTTTATGAAATAATTTATTGTCAGAATAGCTACATTAAGTATTTGGCAATTCATCACAATACTTAATATTATCTTATATTTTTATCACATATAAAATGTTTAGGTACTTGCTAAAGTAATATATCTTTCAATTTACTCTTATGTTAAAGGGATTCTGGTGGTTCATTGTTTTTTTATTATGTTACATTGAAAATTCACTTTTGAAATTATTCTCTCAGTACTCCAAACATCACATTTTCCTTATGGTTTGAGTGATTTAACATTCCTACGGAAAAAATATTTACATCCACTAAAGTGATTTTGGGGCCTATCAGGCCCCATATATTTTTCCAATAGAAACACAGTGATTTAGGAACATTCATTAAAAACAACTTTAGAATGGCTCTGAAAAACATTTTTTTTTCAATTTGAGCAAAAAATTTTTGACTGTCTTATCTTTTGATCTGCTGCTCAAATGGCATTGTCCTCTTTTTGCCCTCTTTGCAGGCAATTCGCACAAGGTTGTTTTGTCATTATCTTTGCAGTAAATTTCTTTGATTTCAAGCACCAATTGCTGTATAAATTCTCTTCTGGCTCTTGATTTATGTTGACGAAGAAATTCTGGATGTTTTGTCGAGTATAGAATGAAAGCATTGTATGCAGCAATATGTAGAATGTTATAGAATATGCAGACTGACCAGCACTTTGATAGCCTCTTTGTTGTATAATATCTCACCAGCTGATCGAGAGTGTCGACACTTGCCTTTGTTGCATTGTAAAGATTGACGATTTTGGGCTTTCCATTCTCTTCTACTTCACCAGACTGATGCTGAGAACTCAGTAGTAGCACATATTTTCCTGGTTTGTCTGAGTGCCTGAGAAGAGTGATGTCGTCTTGGTAGAAAAACTTTGGTGATAACTCTCTAGATTTTGCATTTATTTCAGGAAGCAGGAAGGTTTTTGATTTCCATATGGTTCCAATAAGTCCTGTTCTTTTTGTTCGTAGGTACTTGGCAAGTGTCATTGTTGTGAAGAAATTATCTGTCATTATTGTCCTTCCTTTTCCAAGAAATGGCTGACTCAGTTCTCTGACTATTCTTTCTCCTTGATTTGTTTCTGTCGTATTTCCAACCTTTCCAGTATAAATTTGAGCGTTGAGGAAGTAACTTGTCTTTGCATCTGTTAGGCACCAAATCTTTATTCCGTATTTGCCTGGCTTTGTCGGAATGTATGTTCTGAAGCCAACTCTTCATTTGAAGTTACATAGTTGTTCATCCACTGTCAGGTATTCGCTTGGGTTGTAACTGTTTTTGCAATTTTCAATGAAAAAATTCCAGACTCCAGAGATGGCGGCATCTTTGATTTCTCTATTTCTTTGAGAGTGGATGTCAAATCTGATTTTTGAGCACATTTTTTTGAATTTGTCTTGTGTAATCAGTTTTCGCAAAAATGGCAAACTGAATTCGGTTGAAAACATTTCGTCTGTCGATGCATTTTTGTATTTGCTTGTTCCAAGGAAAATATTAGCTGCGATCCATTTCCAGAGGTTTTCTTCAAAAATAGGTTCTTTCATGACAGTGTTTGTTAAGTGAATGATCTGTTCCATCATGTTATCAGAAATGAACATTTTGAATGTTTTGAATGGTGTAGAGACTCTTGGAGCAGCTTGCCTTGTAATGCCTGGGTTCCCATTGAATATATTGAGAGCTGCAGTTCTGTTTAACCTTGAAGGTGTTGTTGAATAACTAAAATTTTTATCCTTGGACAAAAGTTCGTTCACTGGTATCGTAGTAAGATCTTGATTACTTTCTTCACTTTCAGAAGGGTGCGGTACGATTTGTTCATTTTTGGCTTCAGAAGGATCATCATCACAACTTTCAGAGTAGTCTTTGACATAATCATGTTCACTTTCGTTGGATGGTTTTGTCAGTAAATGTACAGCTTCATCAAGAGATGCCATTTTTGACACGGTTTGAAGATTTCAGCTCCTATATATATAGGATTTGTGGATTCTTCTAGAATATTCTAGATTATTCTAAATACTTCTGTAAAGTTTCTAGAATGTTCTAGAACAGGCATGGGCAAACTAGGCAATAATCAGGACCGTCTAAAATTATTGTTGGAGTAGAGTTATTGTCCTATATATCCATCTTTTGAAAAGAAGTTGTAAAATTAATATATTTTTACTATAATTTACTTTTTTTGGTTGCCCAGGCCTGTTCTAGAATTATTCAGGAAATAAATAGTAATTTTTATGTTTTTTGATCTGGGGCCTAATGGGCCCAAAATACCCTTAGTGTATGTTTAAACAAATTTTTTTAAATATTATTTTGCAAATGTCTGAAAGTCAAAATATTATTGCTCCTTAAAATATAAAGGGATAGGGTCAGTTAATGGCAATTTCATTTAAATACAAAATTATTAGCCTAATATTAATAACCTTTCAAGTTGCTCTGGGGCTTATTAGGCCCCAAATTTCGTAGGAGTGTTAACCCATTGGTATAAAAATATTAAGTGCCATATATGGTGATGTTAAGTCACCAAATGATTTTTTTTTTTTTTAAACAACTGTTGCTAATGTTTTATAAATGGTCTAAGGTGAGTATCACATGTAAATAATACACATTAAAACTCTTTGAAAGACAATACTTAAATTTGTCAACTGAACTATAACAAGAATTCTTATTTAGCCCTTGAAATCTGGTAAAGTCATAAAAATTTGGCTCTAATAATTCTAGTATTGGAAATCTTAGGAAAACATGAATTTAAGTCATGGACTTGGAAAAGTTTTGAAATTTTATTACAATTTTTCATGAAGTAATTAAGTAAATTAAAGAAAATTAAATAGAAATCTATGTACTAGAATTGGATTCACCTGCATTTCTGTTGACTGTTGTGAATCTTATGTCTCACAATACCTATAATTGTTTTGCACCAAGAATAACACTTGAACATTTGGGCTTTGCTCCTGTGATATTATAGGATTATAAAAATAATGGCATACAGATAAAGTATTCATGTGTAACAAGATGTTCAAGGATTTGAATAGATAAAATGTTTATGAATATTATGAGAATAAGTGGAGAAGAGAAGAAAAATTAATAAAGATAACTTGTATTGTAGGCTTACAGGTTGGTGAGATGTTTTGAGGTAAACTAGAAACTAGAAATTAAAGTATGATAAGGCATCAAAACTCTATGCAAACAACTATCACTTTACAATATATACATATTAATGCTGATAAGGCAGGAACTAATCTACCTGATGGAGCCAAAACTTGTCTTGTGATCCTCATGTTTTTTGACCATTTGCAAACAGGATAGCAAGAATTTGCCAATTTTTATTAAATTTTTTTAATGGACAGGAGATTACGAGTTCATGTTGCTTCGACACTTTCCCGTTCTTTTCTGCAGGAATTTGGAGTCCCTCAGGCTTTGCACACTTTTCAGTATAAAAATGAATGCCATGTTACAAGTCTAAAGAAATACTACATGTACAAAGTAAAGCAGTACAATAATTACCAGATGAAACGGTAAAAATATTCATATGCTATATGGATACAAAATGTATATACAGGGTGTTCGAAAAGTTACTGTGCAGTTTTGTAATCATATTTTATTCAGTCTTTATTCAAGCCAGCAACTGATAGCAGTGTTTAGAAACAAAGTAAGAAGGATCCAGGCCTGTATTGATCCCAACAGAGGTCACTTTCAACATTATTTATAGTTGTCATTCATATTTATTTCCTATATTCTATATTGAAACATATTAATAAATATTAGTCTGTTTATAAATATGTAAGTGCACAGTGACTTTCCGAACTCCCTGTATTACATTATTATCTGGAAAAAATTTAAGTTATCAATCACTAAATATGATATAAAAAAATCATTTAATGAAAAACCAGGCAAAGTGCACATCAACTGAATCTGCATATAAGTTTTGAAAATATTGTTTGTGTACATTGGGAAAATTGCAATGATTAATATTCATATACATGTGTAGGAATGCCTTGTTCAGAAATAAGGTGTATTTTGCATCACTCCCCATGATGGAGTAGAACTTTAATTTCTTATGATAAAATCTTGTTTCTGAACAGTTGTTTGTTTTGTAAACTTTGTGTGGCTTGTTTGGGTATTTTTTTTTATTTGTTGGGTGTCATAGCCACTAACTAATATTCTTTTAGTCCATTGGTTAGACATGTGATAGGATAAGTCTGGTGTTTGAGGACATGTTGCACCTTGGGGTGCTTCCTGTTTGTTATCACAAGAAGATGGGGGAGGGGGTATCTTTTGCCAGAGTGTCATCAATCACCTCCATTCAAAAATTGAACACACAGTTTTTCTCTGAATTTTTTTGCTTATATAAGATGTGCAAGTTGACCATGCAAAATTCAAACGTACATAGAACAAAATTTTTTGTCCACTTGGCTGTTTTCATGTACAAGGATAGTATTTTGCTATTTGATCAAGTATGTCAATGCCAGAAGTGACTGTTGTAATCAAGAACACAGACTCGTTTGTGGTTGGGCTAATTGCTTATGTCATTCTTACCAGACTCCATCCTGGATTCTTCTTTGACATTGAGAAGGCTCATGATACAACATGGATGTATGGAATTTTGCAAGACCTCCATGTATATGGGTTATGTGGCCATTTGCCAATTTTTATTGAAATTTTTTTGATGGACAGGAGATTACAAGTTCATGTGAAGTTAACACTTTCCTGTTCTTTTCTACAGGAATTTGGAGTCCCTCAGGCTGTGCACACTTTTCAGTATAAAAATTAATGCCATTACTGAACAACTCCCTCTCACTGTTGCAAACGGGCTCTATGTTGATGACTTTCACATCTCATGTTAGTTGTTGAACATGTGGTGTTTTGAGTGGCAGCTACTGACTGCCTTCAGTTGTTTACTCAAATGGACCACAGCAAACAGCCTTACCTTATCTCACTCTAAAACCTTTTGCATGCACTTTTGCAGCCAACGGGGTATTCACCCTGATCCTGAACTCCGTATCGGTGAAGTTGTGCTGCCTGTGGTCTCTGAGACAAAGTTCTTGGGGCTTATTTTTGACTGTAAGTTGATCTTTATACCACACATCAAGCAGCTGTGGGTCAAATGTACAAGAGCACTGAACATCCTGTGTGTCCTCTCTTACACCACGTAAGGAGTGGATTGACACTCTATGCTAAAGATGTATTGTGCTCTTATTCGATTGAAACTCGACTATGGATCACTGGTCTATGGCTCTGCCAGACTATTGGCCTTAAAGGTGCTAGAGCCTATTCATCATTAAAGACTTAGGCTCTGCACTGGGGCTTTCTGCACTTCCCCAGTTTAGAGCTTATACATAGTCTCATGAATCTTCTTTGCACCTCCGCTGTTTGCAATTGTATTTATTGTATGCTTTGAAACTTCATTCCTTACCAAAGCATCCCATGGGGAACTGTGTTTTTTTTCCTTGATGGTCTTTTTCAGACCAGACCGTCTGTCATTGCTCCATTTGGCCTTCGTATCCAGGCACAGTTGGATGAATTGGGTTTGTCTTTGGATAATATTGCTGTATCCACTGGTCAGCCCATCCCACCATAGCTTCTAACAGACCTCAGTTGTGACATATCTTTAAATCATCTGAGAAAAGTAGACACTCCTGATTTAAAATACTGTCTGCTATTTGCTTAACATCTTTTGAACCATCCTTCCATTCCTATTTATACAGATGGTTTGAAATCAGTGTGGGCTTAGCAATGGTTTGTTGTTGTTTGGTGGTTGCATGCAAAATCTCCCCTGCAGCTTCTGTGTTCACTGCTGAATTGCATGCCATTTCTCTTGCCCTGGATCACATCGAAGCTAAACAGTACTCAAACTGCACGATCTATACTGACTTGCTTAGTTCTCTACTCGTCCTGGAATTGTACATGTTGGTTTACACCCTGTTCTCGCTAATATTCAAAACTGACTGACCCATTTCTCTGTAACATCTACTTCTATCCAGTTTTTCTAGATACCATGTCACATTGGTATTCGTGGGTATGAGCTCGCTGACACTGCAGCTAAGTCTATCTGCTTTGGCACTATCACAGCTGTGCTTGCTCCGTACATGGACTATGGTCCTGTATTCAAGGATCGGCTCCATGCCAGCTGGCAGTCGACTTGAAGTGAGCAACAGGAAAACAAACTTTCCAAATAAAGCTCGATATTGGACTTTGGCTGTCTTGCTTCTGTATGGATCGGAAAGAGGAAGAACTAACTAGACTATGCATTGGCCACAGTTTTTTAACTCATTGTTTTCTTTTATATGGAACTGATGCACCATTGTGTAATTTGTGTAACACTGAGATCACAATAAGCCTCATTTTACTTTCTTGTCATCGTTATGATTCACAACGATGGCACCATTTTAAGCATGATTTGTCCTAAGGTTTGTCCATAACATTAGACAGTGTTATTGGTGATGGTGACACTGTCCACCTTGTTAATGTTGATAGTTTTTAAAGGCCATTAATGTTTTTAATGCCATTTAAGTTTTTTTATTTATACATTACATCTTTTTAATGCAACTTTCTTTTAAAAATTGCAGTTCATCTAGTTCGATTTGAAATTAGAAACTGGCTGTAACATTAAATATCTCAAAACAAGGACTGGAAAGGTCAGCTTCAGATGAATGACATTGGTTTTTGTACTTACCTGTTTGTCTTCCTGGCGAGTTATGATTATTACAATTACGCTAGAGAAAGAAAGTCCTTTATAATTTAAATTGCTGTAGTTTTTCTCTTGATGTTATAGACTAGATATAATTTCCTTTTATGAATTTTACTCTTAACTTTTTCCAGACATTTGGTGCAGATAGTTTAGCTGCTTTGTGCCATAAAACACTAAATCAACCAACCAACCATCCTGGATTCATGAAGTATGGAGATAATTATTTACTGACTGTGTGTCTTTATACATTAATATCTCCTTGTGATGAAAAACACCTTCTCTTATACAGTCTGTCTGTTTGTCTGTTTCTGTTTCAGATCACAGTTTAATCTCAAATTCCCAAATGCATGGATCTTTTGATAACCCGTAAGCAAAAATTTGGATGGGTTTATACTACAGGGTGGTTGCTAGAAAAGCGGAAAATTTGTCAAACAGCCATTTATTTTTACAAAGAATAACTTTTACAAAGTTTTTTAAAGGCATATGTTTTATTACACTCATAGATGCTCAAAATGTCGTCCGTGATATTAAAATCATGCATTTTATTCATGATGTAAAGAAACCAAAATAGAAATGAGTAAGCACGCATTTTATTCATGATCTCATTTGACCCTCAAATTTTCCACTTTTTTAGCGACCACCCTGTATTATAAATTTCCTTGTATGGGTCATAGCCAAATCCATACAGGTATTCCATGAGGTCACCAAAGATTTGGTGTAGCATTTTGTTAGCTGTAAAGATCATATTAGCAAACATATCCACCAGTAGAGTCTCAACAAAATCTACCCTTAATCATATATTTGACAGGTTTTTGCAGATTTTAAACATGCAGTATTATATGACCTTATCATTTGAGCATTCATTCATATAGGAACAGTTTTTCCTGTAGGGTATAAGTTTTGAACTTATTCTAAGTCAGATTAACCTTATAATAATTCTTGACAATTTGTGGATGTGTATTATTGCAATTGAAATGGAGAAACTATGGTATTAACAAGAATTTTACCTCTTGTCATAGTCTGAGGGTAAAAAGGGGTTAGCTTTTTTTTTTTTTTGACCATCTCAGTGGAAAAGATAATGATCAAAAAGAGCCAAAATTTATCAGAAATGAAATCTTTTCATTGTTTGACATGGAAACATCATTTTAAATCTTGTTGTTCCAGGAAAAACTCAGCAGCATAAAGATTTGTCCCTCTGACAGCATTGTGTCATCAATAATTAATAGTTTGAACCATTGAAGGTAGTTATTTGTATTGCTGTATGTTTTCATCTGGAATGTGTACCAGTGAACTGATGTACATGTGGAGGTCTGTTTACAAGTCCAGTATCCCTCCTGATTTTCATTTCTTTCTTCATGTTTATTCTGGGGTGACTAGCCACAGATAGGTGTTGGAGCAGAACTAGCTGTAGCACCATTATTACTGCAATTATTGGGCCTATGTGAAACGGCATGTACATTTATGCCAACTCTGTCCGCATCACTTGATTCATTGCTACATTCCAGTCACTTCTGTTTTTTTTTGCTATTTATACTATATTCCTAGGAATCCTCTACATCTTCATCTTCTGAATTATTAACTAAATTGATTGGATTCAAGAGCCCTCATCAGTGAATATTTTATGCAAAATGTCTTCTGTAGAGTCATGTGAAGCTCATTTAATAGGTGATGCTATCTTAGAAGTCCTGGAAGCAATTCAAAAACTCAAGTCATATTTTATATTCTTTATTGTGCATAGAGAATATGAAACTACTACAATGATATTTCTGAAATAATATGAAGGCTGGTGGATGTATTTTTCAAACTGACTGTTTCCATTGATAAGTGACATGATGCACAGTACTTTAGTGAGGGTAAAAAACTGAAGAATCTACATAATTCCCTGCATTGTCCCAGTGGCACTAACCATGATATTCTTTAGTTTTTTTAATAAACAAGAATAAGAAACACTCATCAACAGCAAAAACTTTATAAGACATATCAGCAATATAAAACATGTAGACTTGTTTTTCTAATTTGTTAAATATTTTTTTTGCATCAACCTTTCTTTCTTTGTTTTTAACAGTTTCTTTCCAATTTTAGTTCAGAAACATTCTCACATACTTCATTTTGTTTATTGTTGAAGTATTCCAGCTTCTTTGTGCTTTTTATTACTGAAATAGTGGCCTCTTTCCATTATTGTTTGAGTATTATATTTGTCTTAAACTTTATTATTGTATTATTTTATTTATCTCATTGCTTAAATAAACTGTTTTTAACTTTTTGTTTACAGGTTTTGAATAAAGGTATTTATTCTGTGTATTTCATCGATTATGGTAATACAGATTATTGTTGCAAAAATGACTTAAAACCTCTTCCTGCAGCATTAGCCAAGTTACCTTCCCAAGTAAGTGTGCCTCACTAATTTTGAGAACTAAGATTGTGTTAGGTATTCTAAGTTTCTTCACTGGTAGATTATGAAAATTTATTATCATGAGTACAATTCACTGACAAATGCTGAATCAGATAATAAATTAAACCTCGTTTACTTTTAGTATCTTAAAAACCTATGTGATAAATAATTCAGAAGAATGTGTTAGTCAAATAAATGGTATATGTTTGTAAAATCCTGTACAAATATTGGTTCATTTTATAATTAGAAGACTACTAAAAACACCAGACACATGTCAGTGAATGTATTTAAAAAAAACAAAAAAAACAGCTGACTGAACAAAGAATGTAAATACCACTTATTTACATAATTTTCCTTTAAATATTTCTTGAAACTAATACTTTAAGTAGTTCATCTCCAATATAAAGCTAAACGTAGTATTGAAAAATAGGTATTTATAATATTTATTTTCTCATTGTGGATTGTTATTCCAAATGCAATTTTATTGACTTAAACAAGGCTCAAATTTAAAGAAAGTACAAGTTGTCCTAAAAACTTAAAACCTGGTCTGTATTTGAGATTATCTGAATGCTGTATTTTTTGTGTTAAAAAATTATATACACTCAGAAATGATCCAGTTATGACATAATTGATGTACAGAGACTGAAAGAGACACAATTATAAGAAATTTTGTCTTTCTGTATCCTGTTTATTTCCAAAAAAGTACGATTAATATTTAGTTTATAATTTTCTATCTTTATTCAACTGATTTTTTATGCTTTATTTCCTGAGAAGTTTTATTATGTTGGAGAAAGTAAACCCAAATCATGCTAATGTTACATAGTATCTTAACATGCTGGCTTTTAAGCCTGTATTTCTAATACTTTCCAGGTTCACACCAGTCATTTGACAATTATTTTTTTTAGGAAGAATGTATGTATAGCTATTGTGTCCCAGCCAGTAAGTGGCCCTTTAAAAAGAAAATAGAACACAACTCACTTGTTGGTCATGTGGGTTTTACTGGAAGACTATCATGACCTACTGATGGGTTGTGTGGGAGCTAATGTGTCAAGGAAACAAATAGTCAGTAGCCTGTAAAACTTCTAAATAAAACAATGATATTGGCCAATCATGTTCAGTGTTTTTATTCTAACTAACTTGGCCTGCCCATTAGTGTTTTACTTTTGTTGTAAGACTAGACTTGCATCAGAACTCCTCACACATAGTACAGTACTGTAATACATACATAATACCTGAGCATTTGCAGTTATCATAATTATATTCTCTTTAGTGCATGTATTTTCCATCTTTTTTCATAGAAGTTAGGCCTTCTAAACTCAATTTGTCATGCCTGTGAAATGTTAGTCTTAGGCCTGGACATGGATAATTGAATGGTGGGTCAGTATTTTTGCTGTGATAATTAACAATGACAATTCTGAGTTTGACTTTGTACATTTGACTGTTTTAGCTCTTACTGAAGATTTATTGATAGGAAGTCAAGACGGCCATGTTAGTTTTATTGTTATAAGCACATATACTGTAAACTAATATTACTAAATATTAGTGTTATTGGCTTTTGTTTTTGTCACATTCTACCTACCCATATTTATGGATACAAATATTGCATAATGCAATATGTAACAAGTTTTTTTTTTTAGTTTACTGTACTGATGAAGTACATATATATCACAATATTTTTTTTCAGTGTTTGAATGCTGTTTTAAGTACTAAACATTATTTCCCATTAAAACTTGTGTACTTGAATGATTGCACTAGTAACCAAAATGCCATGTTTGTACTGTAAACGAAACTTTATTACTGTTAAAACTGTAAGTTATAAAAAATAAAATAAAGATGAGAGAGAGAAAATTGTGCTAACCACAAAAGCTAACTTTTTCTACTTTTATGACTCCTTTGCGTGTATTGTATTACCCTTCTTCTTTTACAAAGTACAGTATTTTTTTGAACAGCAACAACAAAAAGAACCAAAAGATATTTGTTTTGAAGGTTCAAGTTTTCAAGTTTGTAGTTATGGAATTTACTTATGACTTTGGTCAAGGATTGGAGTTAACATTGCATTTGTAGTGTGGGTATGAATAAGTGAGATTGTTTTAAGTTATGATCTGTTTCAGGGTGCTACTTAGCTGTTGGATAATGCAGGAGTTTAAGTTGGTTGACCATGAATGTTTTTAGTAATTTTGGATGCTCATTAAGATTGAGTTCTGCCTTAACAGTGATGTACTATATGTACTCTAAAAACTCTGTATGCTAAAAAACGTTTAAGTTTTTTTAAATTTGGTAAGGCTGAGTACATTTTAATGTTTTACATAGCTAAAAGAGCTTTACACTCAAGATGAAAGACATTTATTTCTGATAGGCTGAAATTACGATCAAGAAGTCAACTGTATCTTTTATTTAGTGTTTTGAGCTGGATCAAAACTAGGTCAGTATGCAATAAAGTAATCACATCTTCAGTTTTTAATATATACATCCATCTTTGTATGCCAACACTTATGTTGCACGAGTAGGTTAAATACATCATAGAATGGGGTATTCCTTAGGACCACTAGTAGTTCTCTCTAGTTGTATATTACTTCACAAATTTGTATTAGACCAGTGGTGTATTTAGGTAGAGGATATGGGTTCAGCCTCAAGGCTTGTGGTTATAATTTGGGCCCATTGATAATTTTATTCTATGTAAAATTGCATAGGATGTAGGACCTATAAAAATTATTAGCCTCTGGGTCCACACAATCTTACATCTGCCACTGTCCTAGACCATACATTGTGGAAACACAAGTAAAATGGACAGGGATTGCTTCCCATCTCAAATTCTCCATTGCATTGAGACTTTTCCTAGCATGAATCTGACATACAATTCTAGGTGTCATTATGTGTTAGTTGATTGGCTCTATCATTGTGGTAACTTTGCTTTTGAAAATAGTGTATCTTGATCACTTGTTGCACTGTTTCCAGTAATACATTTTTTCCTTCTATCTTCTAGTAGATAGGGAATCTTTACTACATGTCAGTTTCTTGCTACTGGGGTGGTGCACAATGGAGGCTTGTCCTCCTAGAATGATATATCATACTTAGTCAGTTGAGTTGGGCAGTGGCATTCTGTATGTGTTGATGGCATATAGCTTTTCCTATCATGGACCTGATGTAAAATTACAAATATTGCTAAGTTTTAGTTATAGCACTATGCTATATTAATTTAAATACATCTGAAAAATTGCTTTTTCCCACTGTGGCATTCATCCTTTCATTTTGTGAATGTGCATTCCTGGTGAGTCATATGTTGATGGAATAATGCTATAGCTGTCATGGACCACATGTACAGTTCTAGATACTTTCAGGTTTTGCTATGTCATGACTATATATATATGTACATTGCTGTTTGCACCCCAGACTGACATGCTTCACCTGCCTACCATTTCTAGTCTTGTATATTCTATATCTTCTGAAATTAGAGTTGTTGGTTTGCAAGGAGAGAGGGGGGTTGTCTGGTATTGTTTGGAGGTAGTCTAGCTTATAAAATCCTCACATATGATCTGGCTGGTATCTTTCCTCCTACTGCAGACTGGCTGAAAAAAGCCCATTGTTATTAGGTTTGGACTGGAGACATACCCCAGGTTTGTGGTCCCTCTTTGTACTCTTGTGGATGTTTGGTCTTGGCAGATCTGGTGTTGATTGTTGTTAGATATGAATTCCAACATATATATGTCAGGGTATCCTCCTCCTACCATGGACAGGAAGAATCATACCCCATGCTATGATGTTTTGTATTGCAGATGTCATCTCATCTGGGCATTATTTCTTCCTGCCTTCCACTGGATGTTTGTTCATGGTGGAGCAAGTGTTGGTTGTATTAGAAATGTGTGCAGGTGAAGTGGAATTTTAGTATGGAAGCTTATTTTTCACACCTGTGTTCATTTTGAGGTGAAGGGGAAGGTTATCCTTTGTACAGTTCCATATGTCACTAGGTCTGTTGTGCTTTCTAGCCACTTGGCACCAAGGGATCACATTTTGATTGAAATTGGCTTAAAAGGCTTAGTGGGATCAGGGTGCAAGCAAACACATTTCATCTTCGTGTGTCTGTGTGTGTGTATTATATATATATATATAATACATTTGTGTAATTTAAAAAGAAAAAATAATTTCAATTTTCATTTTTGTACAGCTTTAAGAAATCTATAAAGCATAATTTTTTCAGTATTTTATAATTATATTAATGTTATATTTGCTTAAAATCCATCATTCTCTAAATGTAATGATTCAAAACAATTTACACATGGTGTTTTTTCTTTGTTTGTGGCTTTGTTACTATAGTCTTTCTTTGCTAACTTTTTTATGATCTCACATCAAAAAATAATGAACATTGAAAGTAGCTATAATTAATGGTTGAAAATGATTGGGTAAAAGAGACCAGATTGTTAGTTTCAGTGTAAAGTAGATGTAGGAGTAATATTTATTTTGTCTGCATATTAATTACCTGCCATTCTTGTAGTGGTAGACAAATGATTCTTCTAATGCAAAGCTTACAGTACTTACACAAATAGGCCACAAACCTAGAAGTTTTGTAGTTTCTTTTGTACTTTTAATTATTATTTTCTTCTGATAAGTAATGCATGTCTGACAGCTACAGGCATTTTATTTATGAAAACTTATCAGGTAAGTCAAGTTTAGTGATTATATTTAGCAATGGTAAACTATTTGAACTCACAAAATTCTTTTTCTTTAACTTAATTGTTAAATTTATCAGATTAAAAAATTCCAACAAAATAACTTATTTGTTGAAAGTAGACTATTTATTGTATACAAATTTATATCAAACAAGGATACTGTTGACAACAATCATACCCAATAAAGGTAATAATGACATCATTTTTAAAATATGGTTCTAGTTCACTGAAAAAAAATTCAAATTTTCTTTGTTTTTTTATAATTTATTGTTAGAAGAGTTGACTGCTTCAGTTGGCAAAGTAAAGAACAAAAAGAAATCTATTATTAAAGAACAAAAGAGTTCAAGTTATGTGTATATGAAATGAAATTTCCTATTAAACATACACAAATGCTTTTATTTTTTTTCATTCAAAATAATATTGAACATTAAAGTTTGGATATTTCATAATCAAGAAAGTTATAGAATTGCTAAACCAAATTTTATGATTTTTTCTTAAGGCAGGTGCAGTGGAACCTATTTTTCCAGCCCAATAAAATTAGAGTCAGATTGTATATTTTTTAATCTTATTAAAAATAAGAAAAATTAGTTGAACTCTGCTAAACTTGTACTGTTAAACTTGTGATTCAAATCTTTATATTTGATTTAATGAAACTGATGATTTCAAAAATATACAGTATCTGTTTTGTGTCATTTTTGAATACTGTTAGGTTTTAATGGCATTTGCCAAAAAATTTGAAGTTACAGTTATAAGTCTTGTATATTCAATATCTTCTAAAATTGGAGTTCGGTTAGTATAGTACTTATATCAGTTTTACTCTAAACTTGATATATTACATTCATTGTTGGAGTATATTCCTGGTTAATAATGTTTACATGGCTTATATTTATACTTTTCTTTAAAATTTCAATGTGAAATAAATTGGCTTTTTTTTAATTTTTAGTTTTATACACAATTAAACTTTTGAAAAATGAGTTGTTCAGAATAATGTTTTATTTAAATTACATTTCAGGCTATCAAATGTGCTTTGCCAAATATTGTATCAGTTGATGGTGCTGATACATGGAGTGATGATGCTGTAACAACTTTTGCAACATTAGTAAATGGAAACTCTTTCAACATAGAGCTGATTCATATCACTCCAAGTGGTATATCTGAAATTGAATTGATTGATCAGTATGGTAGGTAACGTGCACACTCCCAGTTGTAAGCTCGGAGAATTTGTATTTAACGTTTTTATTTTAATTTGTACAAATAGTTTTATTTTTCAAAGTGTGTCTGAAATGTGTGTCTGATTTCGTATCCATTGTGGGAAAAAAAACAACTGAGAAGTCAAGCATTATTTTTATCATAAGTGTTAAACATGTTTGCTCCCGTTGCTTCATCAATAATAGTGTTTCATGTGACCAGTTTAGAATAAAAAAGTTTTTCTGAAACTGTAATCTTGAGAAGTATGTTTAGTGATATGTAGTTTGAAACTCTCATCGTACAAGTAAATAATATTAAAGATTCTATGGTAATTCATCATCCTATCACATAGTTATCTAATTTCTACAATGAGTAAAAGTTTGAGAACAGAGTATGTAGGAAGGATTTATAATGATTTATTACAGGTAGATTGAAATAAGGAATTCTGAAAGGTTCCATTTTGCTCTGACTTGGTAAACTATAAGTCAGCTATTTGCTAAACATGAATAAACCATGTATATAA
Organism: Carcinoscorpius rotundicauda; assembly: GCA_011833715.1. Lineage (NCBI taxonomy): Eukaryota > Metazoa > Arthropoda > Merostomata > Xiphosura > Limulidae > Carcinoscorpius > Carcinoscorpius rotundicauda. The sequence goes on from CM022393.1 coordinate 35,161,622, forward strand.
AAGATGCTAAGATATATTTTTGTCAAGGTCTTCACCTCTGCTACATTTTAAGATCATGTTTTTGAAAACTTGTCTAAAATGAAAGACATAACTCTTCTACAATGCAAAGGTCAGTGTGAAATTTAAAGATTACATTTGAAAAAATGACCAAGGTTTTGGTGGATAAAGTACATTTTTCCTGCATTTCCTTGTTAAAATTGATTTGAATTTCAATAGTTAAACATAAACCTTTAAGGGGAAGTAAAAACTTGTTTCATGTATGAATGATATAAAGTGTATAGATATTTCATTCCAAGAGATGAAAGTAGGCTTGTATACTTTTCAATGTTTATTAGAACCCATTTCTTATAAATGCTTTATCATTGATAATTAAACATATAAAAGTCAAATTCAATTATTTATATATAAAGAGATTTTAGATTATCTCAAAGAAATTAATGTTATGTGAATCACATTCACTAACCACACCCATATGTCTTCAGTGGAAAACATTTTCCAAATGTCAATTCTTTTGAATGATTTTTTAAAATTTAGTTTAAATAATATATTTTTGCATTTAAGTGTAACATTTTGAGAATTACATTCATTTTTTGATTTATATTCTGTAATGAATGTTAGTTTTATAAAGCAAACAACTGTATATTGTAGGTACAAAAAAGCAGCAAAACATATTAGCCTTTTTGCATTAGGTAGGCCAAAGTGCATATGTGAAAGTTAAATTCAGAGTTCAATTAAACTACCCTATTATCAAAGTATACGAATAAACTTGGCATCAAAATGTAGTTAACTAGAGTGCATACCTTTGCCATATTACATTGATCAAATTTGGCACTCACAAAATATGAAAGTATGTCATTATCAATGGACACTTTTGGCGGAACAATGAGGAATAATATTCTACATATTCACCAAGTTTCAAGAGAAAAAATAATGTGAAAATTTGGTCTACATGTTAAAAGATTGGGATTTTTGGGTTTTTGTGACCTTGACACTAAAAAAAAACTAATCACTTCTAAGTTGGGTCATTGTCCAAGAACATACTTACTTTTATCTAAATCCTGCTCACAAACAAATACACACATGCTAGCAAAAACATAACCACCACTCACCTTTAGTGAAGGAGGTAATAATTTTTGCAATTTATTTACCACCCATTCAAGAAGTGCAGAATTTGTTGTAAATTAATGTTATAATATAGATGGTACTAAGGCAGAGATTTAGATTTAATTCTTAATTTTCTATTGTAGTTATGAAGTTAGTTAAATTGACCAACCGTGTCAGAGATAGAAATAATGAAATAAATTTGCATTCACTCAAGGAAAAGCTATCAGGAAGATTACACCTCCTCAAAGTTGCATTTTTTCATGAATTATTTTTTATTAAATATGTGCAATATTTCTACTTTCATTAGTCATAAGTGAGGAGTATGGATTGTCCATGTGTTCCTGATTGGGAGAACCAACAAAAAATGGATGAAATTCCTAAAGCACAGTTAAATTATTCAGGAATGTAATGTGACACTTAAAACATTAGTAGTGGAATTCAGCAGTTAGAATAATCATGTAAAATAATATATATCTTTATCTTTTTATACAGTTTACAGAAGGAACCTGTTTGTTTTCCATCTAAGGAGAAATTTCTTGTTTATAAAAATGTATATTATATATAAGTAAGCCTCTACAGAAATAGAAAAGAGCTTTATTAGAATTTTTGAAAATTGTTTTCATGAAGTAGCATTTGTTGTTAAATTCTTATAATGGAATAAAATTATTAATGATCATAATTTAAGAAATATTCATGACATTTGTAGTTTCATGCCAAATCAGTTAAGAAGGGTTACTTTTAAAATAAATTTTTGGGAAACAGGTTTTACTTAGAATATAACAGAAAAAAAAAAAAAATTTTGCTCAAGGAATACCCATGTTACATAATGTACAGTTAATTCATTTACACATTCTAAGTAAAAGTAAGTGAATAGACTTCATATCAAAGAATCTGGGTAAGTCCATAGTTTGTTGAGATATCATGGACCACAAATGTATGTTATTCTGAAAAACAAGTGGTCAATATACCATGAAGGGAATTTGTTTGAAACTGTTACTAAGCATATTAACTTTAAAAAGTAAGCTTTCCCATAAAGTTTGCTGAAGAGTAAAAGGTAATTATTTTTCTCATGGCTAAGAAGTTTTTTTTTTTACTGTAAATACTGTTTACTTTTGGTTACCTGAATATTTTGATGTTAAACCAAAGACCTCTTAGTTAATAACTTGTACTACTTATAATAATATTTGCAGTGCATATAATGAATAAATGAAAAACAATATGGGAGGAGAGTTGTGGTTAGCATGAATGTTAGTTATAAAAATATTTGCAGTATGTATAATGAATAAATGAAAAACAATATGGGAAGAGAGTTATGGTTAGCATGATTATTAGGTTTATGACAAGTATTTTAAAAGTGAAAGTTACACATTTCTTTTTTCTATTTCTTTAAGGGAATAAAGTGTCAGACCTGTTATTGATGGGAAAAATTGCTATGAGAAAAAACAGTATTACAGGACCTCCAAAGTTTGATTCTCCAACAGTTGAAGCATATATTCCTGAGCAATTTGAAGAAGCTACTGAAATGTATGTTGTTATAAAAAGAAAAAAGTAGGTTTTTGTCTTTAAGATTGTGGACATTTATCATGTGTTAACAAGAGTACATGAATTGCACAAAGAGCTTACCCTTGAATAGGAATGTTATACTTAAATTAGAATACCTTGTGCTTTTAATAACATACCTTTAATTTGTTGTTTTTACTTTTTTTCTGAATAGAACAAATCTATTCATAAACCTGTGAATGTTTGAAATGTATAGAAATATTTAAGAACTGTGAGAGTGATATTTCTGTTTTGGGTTAATTGTCTGAATAAAAAAAACACTATAAATGTTTTTTAAAAAAAATGTAAAAATTGTATTAATTAAAATGCTGTTTTCTCCTAATTACAGTTATGCCATGTAACTATTAACACTAGTGTTTTTCTTTCAAATTACAGCTTACCTGGTGTTTCTTATGATACAGTCATAGAAAAATTGAAGTTAGGACAAGTTGTACAATTGATTATTACTGTGGTAGATATTGAAAAAAGAGAAATGTGGGTGGGAATTGTAGATGAAGAAGTTCTTCAAGCTGTTTGTAAAGTGCAAGAGGAACTTGCAAATGAATATCTTGTATCATCAGGTGACTCGAACTACAGGTAAATTACTATTCTGTGTTGTCCTTAAATTTTATGATACTCTTAGCTTTATAATGTTTTATTAAAAGTGATTTTCAGTTGCTTCGACTATTTTTTAGGAATCTTAAAAGTGATTCATTGGATATGTCTAGATACCTAATCAAAAGAATAGATATTTGATTTATTTGTTATGGAGAATTAATCACTTTATAAAACTAAGCAGATGTTTATGTAGTAATGAGTTGTTACAATGTGACCTGTGATACTATAGATACATTTAGAATCTACGTATAATTTCTGACTATTCAAAAATGCATTGCAGCCATAAATGAATTATTTTTGCCATTAGTGTAAGCTTGTGTAATCATGGTCAACTGTAGGGGAAATATAAAAGTAGTATTATGATTATGCTATAGGTGCACTAAAGACAGTTCCAAACTATATCCATTAAAATTCATTGGGTCTTGTATAAATACTCAAGTTTGAAAACCTGCCTTTCAAAAAAAAAATTATTTATTGGACAGTTCTAAAAACAAGACTGTTCCTAGTCTCAGAACTACCAAAATAATTCCAAAGAAACAAACAGTTGAGTCCCATGAACTTCCTTTTCACCTCTGCTGGTTGCAAATTTCTTTCCTTGGGGGCTGTGGGTTTTTGAAATAAGTGGACTGCTATTCCTCCTTTTAGCCTTCATATCCAGGTATAGCTTACTGAATTGGGTCTGTCATTGGATGATGTTGCTTAATCCATTGATCAGCCCATGCCATCATGGCTTATTACCATTCTCACTTGGGATCTTTCTCTGAGTCATTTAGGGAAGGCAGATACGTTTCTTTAGTAAACATCTTTTGAACCACTCTTTTGTTCTTGATTTTATGGCTGTTTTAAAACCATATGATTCTGTTGTCTCTCTCGTAGTTTGTTATTGGTTGGTGTTTACTCTAAGGATATATTCAACAAGTTGTGTGTTCACTGCCAAGTTGTACACCATTTTTCTTGCTCCGAATTACAATGATGCCATACTATTTATGCCAGCTCTGAGTTCTCTTTTGGTTCTGGAATCAATAATGTAAGATCTCATTCTTTTCTTGTCAATATGGAAAAAGACAGGCCCAATTTTCACACTTCTGTTTAAAATCAGAAATGAACATACTGACATTGTAATAAAGTCCTACCAGTCTGGTGTTGTCACAGGCAAGTCTGTCCAAAACATGGACTGTGATTCTGTAATCAAGGCCTAGCTTTGTCTGTGTTGCCAGTCAATTCAAGATAAGCAAATTTATAACAAACTTTTTCAGGTTAAACATACTACTGTTGTTTGGACATCTGGTTTCCTTAAGGATTGAAGAGAAGAAGTTGGCTACTGTTGGTTGCAGTTTTTAAACCTAGTCATTTTTTTTTGTGCCAATGTAACACTCAAAACAGCAGCACCTTTTTTGGCATGTTTTTTTTCTTATGGTTTACCCTGATAATGACAAATTTGATTATTTTTAGTTTGTTTGAGGGTTATGACCATTTTCATTCTATTTGTTTGTTGTTGTTTTTTTAACTTGAGTTTTGACCTGTGGTTAGTTTTTAACTCAATTTACATTTACATTTTATAGAATTTAACTTTTGAGATTTTCACTGGTTGTGTAATGCAGATAGCCTTGTTGCTTTCTGCTAAAAAACTCCAAACAACCATCCAACATTTTTCAGATTATGCTAAAACAACACTTTTTTTCCCATTGAATTATGTTTGTAGTTTAATAATACATTCTGCTAACCCATTCACTGTAGCTGGATTGTATATTTGCCAGCACTCGTATCCCATCACACAGTGATTGAGACAAATATTTCTCATTGTCTGTACTGTTTATATATCCTTTGTTGGGTTTGGATTAATCACCTTGACAATCATCAATTTATCCACCCCATTCACATGATGGAGTGTCTGTGGACTTGCACTACTAGAATTGGGTTTCAATACTCGTGGTGAACAAAATATAGATGGCCCATTATACAGTTTTGTTCTTAACTACAAACAAACAAATATCAATAGATGTGAGGTAGCATCCTTTTGTCTCATAGCTATGCATTATCCTTCTTTGAACACTGTTTGACTCATTTTTTTACTATCTTCTAAGCCATCTGAGTCAATCACATTAAGCATATTTACATAGCAGTTACAAAGCTATTCGTAGCTTTAGTGATGTGAGAATGGTTTATTTAGTTTTCATATATTCTGCTTTGGACATCCTGTTGGTTACAAGAGGGCTGTGTGGAAAACATTGAGGGAACAATATATCAACATTATGTGGGATGTCAATAAATACTTCCAAACTCATTTTATTCTTGTATGTCACTTGTAATTTTCATTGACAATGAGAAACATTTGTGCTAATGCAGTCATAAAGAGCAAATACTATACCTGAAATAAATATGATGCAGTCTTTCACCAAGTTGTGATGTTTCTTTTGGTTTCACACATCCTGGTCTCTCTTTAGGCTTTTCGTAAAGGGGAATTCTTTTTTTTTTTTTTTTTTAACAGTCATTCACCAGTCTAATATGGGATTCTAGCTATTTTGTGAGAAGAATTGTTGTTTGGATGTTAGCATTTCCCAAATTAAAAAAGTATTTCCAATAGATAATTATCACCTTTCACATTTCCCTCCCAGCCTGCCAACTTTTGCTTATCCAAAACAAAACATTGCACCCAGTATAAGTATTTAATGACTGTGTGAATTGATCTTGAAAATTCTTTCTATGTTCAGAAGTTCTATGATGTTCCAAATTTACAAGTGATGATGCAAAATCTTAACCAACACAGCTATACAATATCATTACAAAGCATCAGTACTCCTGAATTTTTATGTTGAAAACCAGTAACTTTTTTATGTGGGACATTGCAGCCAAATTAAATGTATTTTCTGATTTAAAAAAAAGTTGTTTCAGTTAACAAAATTTATTTGTGATTTGTTGTGTTTCTTTTCTTTTCAGGCCAGTAACTGGTGAGATCATTGGAACTCAGTCTCCATCTGATGATGTATGGTATAGAGCATATGTGTTATCTGTAAAAAAGGATATGTTGCTTGTTAGGTATATAGATTATGGAAATGAAGAAACTACTATTAAGTCTGTTTCTTTAAAGCCAGAACAAAGGAAGTGCCCCAGTTTTGCTGCAAGATGCACTCTTAGCAATACTTCTAACTCTTTTAGGGACGAATGTCTGAAGAATCTTTGGATTCCCAATCAGGCATTGACTGCCTCAGTTAAAACTCTTAATAAAGCAAAAGTGACATTTGAGCTTACAGATGAGAGTGGGAACTGTATTTGTTTCTTAGAAGGTAAACCTTGGTATTATGACATTTTGATAGACCAAACTTCTTCAGTTACAATGGATGAGACTTCCTCTTCAGAACCACTGATTGATCATTCTTTAAAAAATCAGTCAATCTGTAAAAATCTTGGGAATCATTTCAATCCAAAAGATTCTTCAGTCACCGAAGTATCACCTAAAGTCATGGCAGTTTTATCTGTTACCAAACCTACACTAGTATCTTCAAAAAGTAAATGGATAAAACGAGAGAACGTGAAAGAACAAACTATGTCTGGATGGGATCACTCTGAAATTCAGATTGTGTGGATTGATCCTGAAAATTCTTTATACGTTCAAAAGTTCTCTGATGTTTCACATTTACAAGAGATGATGCTTAAACTTAACCAACACTGCAATTCAACCTTGTTACGAAGTATCAATGCTCCAGTGGATGTAGTGATTTCTGCTAAGTTTAAAGAAGATCAGCAGTGGTATAGAGCAATCATTACTAAAAGAAAGGATTTTTCATATATTGTACATTTCCTAGACTATGGCAATTCAGATGAGGTACCTAAAAGTGATATCTGTGATCTTCCAGAAGAATTTAGTAATGTCCCAGTTTTTTGCATTAAAGTGAAATTGGATAATGTTCCTGACACTATAATGATTGCTGATGTGAAGGATGTTTTAACTAGCCAGTTGTGGATTATGAAAATGAATGATTCTAAAGCTGAACCAATAACAGTGGAACTTTTGGATTCTGAAGGAGCAAGCTTGAATAAATTACTTTGTTCCACTGAAATTGCCAATGATATTGAGAAATCTCAGGAAGTAAGTTTTGTAAATTAAAATAGTTTTAATTTCAGATTGATTATATTTATTGAAAAATTTAAGATGAGTGAGAGAAGAAATATTTTCAGATCTATCAAATAAAAAAAATGTTTTTTTCCAATTACATAGCTGTCACGTATTTATGTAGATTATTAATATAATTTTTTGTAAGTGGATAACTTCACACAATTTTTTTTACAAGTTCTGATGGAAAGTTTAATTTTTTTTTAATTGTGTTTCATTATTAGGATGTTTGAACATAATGAATCAGGGCTTGCTTCTAAGGAAATTTCCAAGGCATCATTTGCACAATCTCATCTATATTGGTTGTCCAAGAAAAAAAAATTCAGTTATGACTTTTTTTATGTACAAAGACTCTGAAAAAAGACCTGGTTATAATAAATTTGATATTTTTGTATCATTTCCAAATAGTACAATTAATGTTTAGTGTGCAATTTTGCATATACAACTATTTTTTGACACCTGATTTTCTGGAAAGTTTTGTTATATCAGGGAGAAAAAAAAAGCCCAAACTAGCTAATATTGCATAGTATTTTAAGGAATGCACACACTGTGCAATAACGATGTGTGGTAATAGTTTCTTTTTGAGTTTACTTATTTATTTATCCTAAGTATCTCTGAACTTGTAGTAGTATACATCTGCTTATACTTAAATGTCATGGTTTTATTGTTCTTTAAACAATCTAATTACTAATATTTATGCCATTATAGATTGTTAATCATTTGGGGAATGTGGAGCTCATGTTTTGCTATTGAATTACATTACCTCCAAACTACTCTGAGCTACTTGTATGTGTGCCTTGGGAAATATTTATTACATTAATATTATTTACTTAATATGATGTTAAATATATTAAAGAGATACGTATTTTACATTTTAGTGAATTTTATAATAATAAAGAATAAACATGAAAAACAAGAAAAAAATGAAGTACCTATCTGGGTCTTTTTTGCTCTTTATCAATGACACTTAACCCTACTTTTATACTAATGCACTAAATTTTTGTGTGATTAAATAATGCACCAAAAACCATATAATGATGGGCAAAAAACAAATAAATTTTCATAACTATCACAATTTTTCTGGCTAACTTTATCACAAAAGCTTTATACAAGGTTATCCAAGCTAATCATTATCTTTCCCATTCAGGAAACAACATGCTTCATTTGATAAATTAATAGCTAAGTTTTCTGTTGGTTGTTCATCGTATAATATTTAAAGTTAGAACTATTAAAAAATCCTATGAAAGGATGTGACAAGTGGGTATGGTGAAGATGGGTCTTATTGCTCTGTAACCAAAAAAGATTGAAGGCTATAAAAATTATGGTTAGTCTGAATGATGACAATTTTATATTGAGCAATGTATAATAAATTTTGTAGTTACTGGAGGAGTGGTAGATAAAACAGAGAAGATTACTTAAGATTTTATGCTATATTAATTGATGTAACATAAGGAAAAAAATATTTTCATTTCATATGAATAAACTCAGCATCATAATCTAGTTGGTGAATCAACTTTTAATATTATGTTTTATGGTTTTAACTATACAAGGAAATATTTTAAAATCGTTCACCCTGGTATTAAAATTGTGAAATTTTCTCTGTATATCTTTCCTATTCCCTAATTTACTTATTAACCCTCCAAGAAGTACAGAATGTATATTACTCATGATAATAAAGATATTAAGTCATAATTTGTATAGTTTTTAATTTGTTTGTTTATGGAGTCAGAAACTAGAAGATCAGACCCTTTTGCATGCCAACCTATCACATTGTGTTTTATAAGTTGATATTTTGACATTTTATTCTGTTATTTATAACCAATAGAAAGCCAATGATTGAATTTATCAAACGATTGTATATATTTTATTTTCATGTGCACTTTTTATTTATTATTATAAAAAATAAATGTAAAATAATTAGAGACTTGTTACATTAGGTAATTAAAAATTATTCTTTGTGAGATATGCTCATACATTATGTAACTTGATACAATAGTATGAGCTGCATATATGCTGAGTGATTTAAAACTTGTGTGGCAAGATTCTGTAGTTAACCATTCAAAAGTCATTAAAACAATAAAATTAGCCATGAATAGATGTATACTGTATAAGCTTTTAAGCTATTTAAGATAAAGTTGTTATATCTAGATACAATTAGTAATCATTCCAGACAGAATAAAGGGTAATTGAGATTTATTTCACATTTTTTTAAGGTGGTTGCAAGGTCATTTTTTCAAATTAAGGACAGAGAAAATAACAACTAAAATATAAAGTTTTTCTGAAAGAAAGTTTATTTATGAGGAATTATAAATCATGCATGTAAAAGTTACTAATCTTTACACTAAGAAAATAATTTTATTCTGAACATGAAAAACACTGTGCTCAGAGCAAGCAACACCGATTCTGTATATTCACAAATATTTAGTAAAAATAATTAAAAAGTAATTACATGGTGTTCCTAGCATATGCATTGATAAAAAGTAAACAAGGTTTACTAAAATAGTACATAAATATATGCTTTCTGCTTAATATATAAAAGGTTCTTCCTTTTATATAAGTGTCATTTACCTTGCACTGTAACAAAATGTTGGTTTTAGACATTCACTTTCAGCATCTTTTCACCAAAAATAAGTATTTCAATGTTATTGATTAATATTAAAAAATATATATTTCATAGACAACTTTTGCTGGGTGAAAATTATTATATAAAGATTTAAATTACAAGTTTAAAATAATTTTTGAACAGTTAAGGCTTAGTATTTCATTTAAAATGCTTTTTATTTTACTTAATGTAAGAAAAAAGCTTACTAGCTTTTGCTTGTGAATAATTTATTTAATGCATAAAATTGGTATGCTATCACTGTATTGCTTACTTTTTTGTTGCATTTTTTTTTATATAAAAATTAGTTGTTCTCAGTTATGAAACAAAGATGTGAAAAAATTGATTTCATGGTAGTTGACCAAGTTTTGATAATTTAATATCAGTTTTGCATAGCTTTGTTTTTGAGTTGTAAGATCACCAGTACACTGTCACATATTTAAGTTTATAGTGGGATGAGTGCCTTCATTTTACCATATATCAGAGGTATAACTGTTTTTCCCATCTTTTGTCATACAAATAAATTTGTATGTTAAAGGTTATGTACATAAATTATTAATGTATTATTTGATACAGTCATCACTAGAGGGTAAACTTAGCAAATCTGTTATATCTTAGGAAGGTCAAATTTAAGAGCCTTCAGATATGAAACACTACATCAGTATCACACTTTTTCTTTGTAGGTTTTGTTTGCTGCATTGTTTTTACATTTAAAACATTCTTTCATTATTTAATAGCTAATTTTAAATACTAGATTAACCTGGAGAGCAAACTTCCAGAAGCTAATATTTTGGAGAAGGAAAATACAGAGCATCATCAAAAAATACGTTTAGCCACAAAAGATGACTTGACACCAGAACAGGAAGAACCAGTTTCCACTCAAGAAGAACAGTTTTATTTCACTGATTGTTCATTTATTGACCTGCCTGTAGGAAAAACTGTTCAATTAGCAGTGAGCAGTATTACCTTCAATGATATTATGTTCTTCCAGCCTATAGAAGAAGAAGGTATTGTATGATGCTTGTATTTTGTTCATATAGTTGTAAGGAGAATTGTTCTGTCTTAAGACTGGTGACCTGTGCATCTGTGTTTATAAGATAAACTTCTGTTTTTCCTCTGTTGGTAAGTCAGTATGACAGTGTCAATATAATATGTTATGTTCTTCAATATTTTGGGAAGCAAACTTCACACAAAAAAAACAAAAAACTAACAAGTTTAACTCTATATTCAGAATTTAAAAATAAAAAGAAACTATATCATATAATTGTTTATGATTATGCTACTTAGTTCAAATTACTTTTATCTAAAGGTAAATTTTCAAAGAAATGATAAGGTGCAAAATTAATTTCAAATGTCTTGGATTATTTTTCTGATTCTATTAGAAATATTAAAAATTTCAAAAATAAAAGCTTTGTAAGTATGTAAAGTACAATAAGGTTCTGAGAGAAGAGTTGTCGATAATGGTAGTTTAGAAAGAACACATTAAATTAATTTTTAAATTTTACATTGCTTGGTGGAAGAAACTGTGTAGATGCCATGTTAAGAAATCAGTAAATATCTTTATTTGGCAATGTTTAAAAAAAAAGCATTCTGTTCAGTTAAAGCTGATCTTAATTAAGGAAGAATTCTGTTTGTGTTAAAGGTTAATGGCTGAATTGTGTTATATTGTGGTGTTTGCAATTGAGATTGGTGTCTTGCTAAATTAAATTCATTATGACAGCTGATTTGATTAGAAAGTAAGGGAAATCTTTTGTAATAGCCAAATGGACCAAGTATGTTTGAAGTAATGAAAATGGTCATGCTTTATAAGAAATAAAATAAAAACAGTCTTTATTTATCAAACATAAAGAAGAGAAAACAAAGTGCAAGTACCTGTGCTGAAAAATAGTTATTTTTACTAAGCTGTGTTTAGTCTCATATATTTCTCTCTGTCAAGATAGTCTTATGTTTGACCAAACACAATCTCAAAAAATAAAGGTCTTCACTTTTTGAACTCCAAGTAGAACTCTGGATGAAGGAAAATGCCAAAATCCACAGTAAGGTTGTTCTCTTTGCCTAGGTTACAACATCACCTCATGACTTGCATTCCTTCACAGTACTAGTTGGCTGTAACATTCAGTCATCTTATTAACCAGGCAGCAAAGGATATTACAGTATCAGTCCTTATAATCCAAATGTTATTCATATTATTAAAATGCCCCTGTGTGCAAAAGACATCTGTTATAGAGAGCATTGGAACAAAATAACTAGAACAAAGTAATCTAATTTCAGTTAATTGAGTGTTTTTGTGATATTTAATAGATTTAATTGTAATTCTGGTTCATCATTTATGTGATGCTAATTAATCAAAATTAATCATGCAATTTTACAGTGATATTAAGTCTTAAATAAAAAAATGTAAAGAAATCAACAGAAACAAATTGATGTTTCTTCTTTGTTCTTGTAGCTGAAGCTTATGATGTTTGGTTTTCTGTTAATTATTTATATGTTAAACTTGTATTTTTCTCATTGTGTAAGTTAATAGCTACAAATATATCTTAAGCTTAAATGTGGGTTCAGTTTTAATCAATACTTGAAGTGCTCATATTCCAACTAAAAACATGTATAGTAATTGCAAAGTGTAGTTAAATGTTTTAAAATTGCTAAGAAATAAAGAGGATAGTTTAAAGTTTCAGTGTCAATTTTTTTTCTTTTCTTTTCTTGGAAAATCAGTAGTTAAACAGAAGAACATTTAAGAATATCAAAATTTGGACTGTATATTAAGAATTAATTCTAATGCTGTCATTGAAGTTTCAGTACATGTTGAACTAGCTAGATTAAATTTTAAAAACATTAAATATAAAAATTAAATGTCGAATCAGTTTGCTGGGCAAGACATGATTTTTTGTAAACATTTAGAACAAATTTATTGATCAAAGCTGGCATTCTATCAGAGCAAAATTTCTGAATCTTTCAGTACAGATATTGTTTTGAAATGGTTTTGGAATTTTGTCAAACCTTTACAGTTTATGTTACAATGTCTGGTTATGTTCTATCTGTTGACTGTTCTTCTTAATCATAGTCCTACAGCATAAATTACATTGAAAAAGGTTTTGCCATAAGATTTTCTTGTCCCAAGTGCCTGCTACTCCCTGAATATCTTCTATAATTCATCTATTGTACAAAGATGGCATTTTACCAACACCCCTTTGAACAGTCTGATCATATAGAAGTCTGTATGCACTGAATCTGGCAATTTGGCTGGTATTTCTTTGAATGGAAGAGTCATTTATTTATGTGGCTGCTTGAAATATGTGATGGTAGAATAAATATTTATTGAAAGCAACTTGTTTTGCTTCTCTAGAGGAATGTCCTTGATTATGTTGAGTATGGTTGCCTGAGACACATGAACAGGTTTTGTTACTGACTTCAATGTGTGTAGATTCTCACTTGTAATAAAATGGTTCACTTTGCTTACTATGATAGTTTTGTTTCCCCAAGTTGATTCATATTCTTTTGTTTTCTTGGTGCTAAGGAAGAGGGATATTTTTACATTGTAAATTCTTAATTCCTGATCCGAACACATCTTTCTGAGCTTAGTGTATGAATATTTTGTTGGAAATGGTTGTTATGTAGCATTCCCAAAAGATATAAAACTATCTTGAATGCCAGACAATATCAAAATATACTTCTGGTACTAACTCCATCACTGCAACTTTATATTGGCTTTTTGTCACATGGCTTACTACTTTACATATTTTATAGTTAACCATCTATACTACACATTTGCTTTTGTAATAATATAAAGAATTTAGTCATAATTGGTTGTTGTAGGTATTTACACCTGCTACAAGAGTAATAATGAATAAAATGTTAATTATCATTATTGTTTGTGTTATGTGTAATTATTCTCACTTTTTTTGTAACTTTTATAGCCATCCTTTTTTTTCCTACTTTAATAATGTTTCACATATTTTATTTCGTGATGTTTTAAATTGCATCCATTTTGCAGTGGTTACAAAGCTCAAGGAGATAATGCAGAAGGTGAATCAACATTGTAATAGTTTGCCTGACACTGCTTATGTACCAGTGGCTTGTGAGATGTGCCTTGCCAAGTTTATTGGTAAGTGTTTTTCAGTTGTTTGTGGTATCTTAACCCTGTGTGCATAGGTGGATGTCAGAAAGTGCATTTCATAGCATTTTAAAGTTAGAATCAAAATGTGATTAAACAACTTTATTGCCAATTTATATATATAACTACATTTTCTTTATGCTGTACCAATTAATATGGTATCAGTTCATAGCTGATAATTCATATATTAATAAAATATAAGTTTTAAATTTTTAATTGTAGAAGGGAATATTTAAACAGATACTAAATATCTAGTGTCACACACCAACATATTTTTCTAGGCATCTTTTCTATTTTATCCACCACCCCTTCAAAATTTATGAAATTAAGTGTAAATTGTTTCTTACAGAATCTTTCATTCTCAGACAAACCTTAATTTTTATAGTCTTCAATTTTGCTTGTTTACAGAGCTATAAATAGAAATATCACACCCCTCCTGCCATGCCTACCTGTCACATCCTCTTTCACACTGAGAGACTGCCAAGTTCAGTGAAGATATACATACTATATTGAAAGAAGTATTAAATCTATAGAGACTGTATAAGTACAAAGAAGTCATAGGATTGGTTCATTTGACCGAGCCTGTTATGAAAGACTTAATAAACCAACCTTTAGTAACATACAAGTTTTAATCTTTTTATTTCAAAATGAAATATTTAAATAAATTCTTTACTTTCCTTTTATCCAAATAATGTGACATTCATTTTAAATTGTCCATTTTAGAACTCCATTCCACTTTGTAATGACTTTCTGATTTTTGACATAAATTACATGCCTAAAGTATAGATATTATGCTATTGTCTCCATTCTTCTTGCTTTGCTGAGATATAACCAGAAAATGAGACCCATCTCCCATTTCTTATAATTTAGTGACTTTCAAAAAAAAATGTCAATAAATCTTTGACATTTACTATTAATAAATAATATGAGGATAAAATTTCAGTTTACTATTTCCATTAAAGGACAACTTGTTCTTATCACAGTTATTGAATTACTCAGCTTGCAGTCATTACTGCTATTGCACAAAATTAAGCAGAAGGTAAATACACACTGTTAGTCTGCCTGATGGTAGTAATTAACCAGGTGCTGATGGTATGTGCTTTGAGTGTACCAGTGTTAATATTGTAAGCTGCAGTGTACTGTGTTTTGAAATACATAAAATTTGAACAGGATGTATGTTATTCTTTATAATATGTAACATCAAATGCAATTTAAAGTTTTGTGTTTATTGCAGTTTATTCAGAAGTTACTAGTATGCAGTTAAACATCGGTGAGCTTAACTTGGATGTCTCAGATACATAATTTTTTAATAATATTTGCATTAAGTTTTGCACATTTTTCTTGTAAACTGTTGCATCAAGTGTTTATGAGGTTTTTGAATCCTTTGCATTGAATACTCTACATTTATTGTGGATCAAGACAAAGGTTAAGATTCTAAATTGGCTATCACAAATCTCTGATATTTTGAATAATTATAAAATTCCAATATAGTACCCCTTGGTGTTGATTCTTGTACATGGTGAGGGGATCAACACCAAGGGGGGTACTATATTGGAATTTTATAATTCCAGTTGTTGATTCTTCTACATGGTGAGGGGATCTCCCAGGGAATATTCTGTTCTTTCAGTTTACCTCCTCTAGGATCTAAACATGCATGGCAACCCATGAAGGGAAGTAGAGAATCCTGGTGGTTGAGGGGTCCAACCCTAACACACCACTTTGACCTTGAATTCCTGTTGATGGGAGGTCTTGGGGTGGCTTTCCTTGGATTAATTGGCTGGTCCACTCAGACTAGGGTCAACCAAGTACTAGTGTTGGATGTTCTCAATAGGTGTTGTAGATATTGTATCTGATGCTGGTGTTTGGGTATAATGCTCACGAAACCCTGGTAGTGTCCATGTTTGACATTGTAGTTTATCCCTTCATAAGGCTCCATGATGGTTGGGGTCAATTGGCATTGAAATTTCCCTTTCTATATTATGGATACTCCAATTAAAAATCTTAATCAAATAGTGGAAAAACAGTCTATAGGTAAATGATCACATCTAGAAGATCCTGAACAGCAAACCTTACCACCTGTTGTACCTCATTTTCTTTTATTGCATTCACTTTCAGACAAACCTTTAGGGCAAATGTCTCCTTTTTTCATTCAGAAGGGACTAGAGGGATTTGCTGGCTCTCCAAATTCGGTAAAGAAGCTTCAATTTGGTGACATATTGGTGGAAACATCCACATCTCAACACAGTGAATTCCTCTTGCATCCAAAGGTGATTGGGAATACACATATTGAGGTTAGACCTCATGCTACTTTGAATTCATCAGGAGGAGTTATTGTTGAGAGAAATTTGAAGACCATCCCAGAGTCAGAAATTCTCGTTGGTTTCCCCACCCAAGGAGTTTTTGTATTGAGGCATATATCCACTCGCAAAGATGGAATTATGGTGCTGACCACTGTCCTCATTCTCACATTTATGTTGCTACTTCACCTGCCACCATCAAGGCAGGTTATCTTAATTAAAGAGTACGACCATATATTCCAAACCCTCTCTGATATTTCCAGTGTCAGCAGTTTGGCCACTCAAAGACATCATGTCGTGGTTCCTTGACATGTGCTTATTGCAGAGGCAGAAATTATGATGCCTAGTATGAAACAGACCCTCATTGCATCAAATGCAATGGCTCTCACCCATTTTACTTTAATTTTTGCCTAGAATGGTTGGAAAAAAAAGAGATGCAGCATTTAAAAACAATTAATACCATTACTTATCCTGAGGCTTGAAAATTGCTGCCCACCACCTCATTTTGGACGTATGCTGCTGCACTTTGTTCCACAACTATAGTGGGTGTGCAGATAGATCTCTTTTAGTCTTTTGGAGGTACATTCTCCAAACAAATGAAAAGTTTTTTGACCTCTATGATTAAAAAATTGACAAATCAACTTCAGTACCCACTTCTATCCCTTACATACATTCCAATAAATACCAAGATCCACATCCTTTGGTTCCAAGTACAGGCATTTCATTGGATACATCTTTTTTTCCTACCCCAAGATGCAAAACAATCATTTGTTCACATCCTCAGTCACTAGAATCTCCTTTCAACAGCAAAGACCTGCCCAATCAACCCAGGGCAGGATCCATGGAGGCTGATAGACCTCCTCCGAGTAAAGTCAGTAAGAAAGAAAGACGTGGTCGTGAACAGAGGGGTTTGCCAGCTGCTTCACCTATGCGTCATTAAAAATGGCCACTTTGATACAATGGAACTATTGAGGTTTATGTTCTAATCTGGATGACATCAAAATACTGATTGCTTCCTACCATCCCATATGTCTTTCCTTACAGGAAACATTTCTCTGTGTCCTTTCTTCCACCACTTGGGGAGTGGATTCATATTCTATTCTAAAGATATATCATGCTCTTATTTGATTAAAACCTCACTGTGGATCACTGGTCTATGGCTCTGCCAGACATCAGTCTTAAAGATGCTGGACCCTATTCACCATCAAAGTCTTTGGCTCTGCACTGGGGCTTTCTGCACTTCCCCAATTCAGAGCTTATACAATGTCTCATGAACTTTCTTTGCACCTGTGCTGTTTGCAAATGTCTTTACTATATGCTTCAAAACTTTGTTCCTTACCAAAGCATCCTACCTGGGGTTGTGTTTTCCTTCCTTGATGGGCCATGGTTTTTTAGACCAGACAGTCTGCCATTGCTCCTTTTGGTTTTTGTATCCAGGCACATTTAGATGAATTGGGTCTGTCCTTGGATAACATTGCTGTATTTACTGGTCAGCCCATCCAACCATGGCTTCTTACAGTTTTCACTTGTGACCTATCTTTAAGTCATCTGAGAAAAGTAGACACCCCAAATTGGAAATATTGTCTGCTATTTGCTGAACATCTTTCAAAATGTCCTTTCATTCCTATTTATACAAATGGCTCAAAATTAGGTGACTATGTGGGCTCTGCCATGGTTTTTTTATGGTTCGGTGGTTACATGCAGAATCTCCTCTGCAGCTTTTTTGTTCACTGCCGAACTGTATGCTATTTCTCTTGCTTTAGATCACATAGAAGCTAAACAGTACTCAAATTGCACTATTTATGCTGACTAGTTTAGTCCTCTACTGGCCCTGAAATCGATTCACGTTGGTTCACACCCTGTTCTCACCAATATTCAAAACTGACTGGCCCATTTCTCTTTAACATCTTCTTCTATCCAGTTTTTCTGGATACCAGGCCATGTTGGAATTTGTGGAAGGGAGTTTGCAAACACTGCAGCTTAGTCCAACTGCTCTGGCACTATCACTGCTCTGCCTGTCTCATATATGGTCTATGGTCCTGTATTCAAGATTCAGCTCCAAGCCAGCTGGCAGTCAGTTTGGAGTGAGCAATGAGAAAACAAGCTTTTCCAAATAAAACCCTATATTGGACTTTGGCCATCTTGCTACCATATGGATCGGAAAGAGGAAGTTGTTCTAACTAGACTGTGCATTGGTTACAGTTTTTAACTCGTCATTTTCATTTATATGGAACTGATGCACTAGTGTGTTGTTTATGAAACACACAGATCACAAGAAGTCACATTTTACTTTCTTGTTATTGGTTCAACTCTCAATGATGGCACCATTTTAAACATGTTTTGTCCCAGGGTTTGTTCATAATGTTAGTGTTATTGGTGATTGTGACACTGTTCACCTTGGTAATGTTTTTATTTTTTGAAAAGGCTATTAGTTTTTTTAATGCTATTTAAGTGTTTTAATTTATACATTACATCTTTTTAATACGACTTCCTTTTAAAAATCATAGTTCATCTAGTTTGATTTGAAATTAGAAACTGGCCGTAACATTAAATTACTTGAAACCAGGACTGAAAGGTCAACTTTAAGTGACTTACACTGCTGTTGAACTACCCGTTTGTCATCCTGGCAAGTTTTTATTATAATTTTGCTACACATTTTTTAAATTTTTTTTATTACTTTCCTTTTTGTAAATGGCCATTACGGTGGTTTTTGTACATACTTGTTAGTCTTCCTGGTGAGTTATGATTATTACAGCTATGCTAGAGAAAGTCCTTTACAACTTGAATTACTGTAGTCTTTCTCTTGACGTTGTAGACTAGATGTGAACATTGGTTTTATGCTATTTATATTTTTTTAACTTTGTTTTGTTTTACATAAATTTCCTTTTATGAATTTTACTGAATTTACTTTTAACTTTTTACTGGATGTTTGGTGCAGATGGCCTAGCTGCTTAGTGCTATAAAACACTAAATCAACCAACCAACCAGGACTGGAATGAAACTATTTATTTTTTTGAAAATAGCATTTTTATGCTTTTTTTGGCCTTGTAGGTAAAAAACCACAATGTGTATTTAAAAGAATTTCATAATTTAAACAGATGAGTGTATTGTAAATTCAGTGGGCTGATCTACTCTTACACAGTTTTATCTTTTTGTTTCCAGATGGTCTCTGGTATCGGGCAGTTGCTTTACAACCTGATGAAAATGAAGTGCTTATTTTGTTTGCTGATTTTGGAAACACTGGGATGGTTGCTACAAGTGACATTCGCTGTATTACTCCAGAGATAATGAATTATCCTGTGATAGCTCAACACTGCGTGTTACAAGGTAAACAATTAAGTATCAATATTTCACTGATTTCCAGTTTAAAACTGTATGTTGCCTCCTTTTACTTGTATGAACATGGGAAGAAAATTTTCTGTCATGTAGTGTATTTCTAAGTTTTTAATAAGGATTGAGGGGTAATACTTTATTACCAACTTTACAATTATAATAACACATTCATTCAAAATTACCATGTTAGAAGTTGGTCTTTGTAAAAGAAAATCATATTTTCTGTGTTTCTGTATTTTGTTTACAGTTACTGAGTTTTTTATCAATTGGAATCTGATAAATACATTTTCCTGATCTTGCAATATAACATGTTTATAGCCTGGATTATTTACACAAAAAGTTAATTGAAAATGTACATCTCAATTTAATTTGAAGGTGGTATAAATTTTAAAAATTGCTAAGGTTATTGATGAAAAGAATAGTGGAGACTTTAGAAGTTCAGTTGTGTAAAAACAAATTTTAGGTGGGATTGGTTGAAGAAAGAACAAGTAATTTTTGTAAGGAGTAAATCAAAGACAATGAAATGAAAACTGGGAGAATTCATGACTAAAAGGATTTATCAGGGAAAGCTTAAGATACAATATCCAACAAACTTGGAAACAAAGCTTTAAAGGATTACTCTACAATTTTAATACTTTGAATCACTAAAACAGCATTTAGAATTGTTAAATGAATAATGATGACTAATTTACTGTAAATTTAAGTGCATAATTAAGTGTATGGGAAAAGGGATTGAAGAAAGGTACAAAAAGCTTCTAATTTTCTTTTTTATGGAAACATTAGAAGTATGAATATTTTGAGAAAAGAAAAAAAAAAGACTTCTGAGGAATGATATATTTTAATTCTCCTTGTTACCTTCCTATCCTTCAAAGTATAATGTGATCTGTGAGATTTTGTTTTTATTTAATAGTGAAGAGATAAAAATAGTTCTGGGAATAACACATTGAGGCAAAGTGAACTGATGACTTATCTTTTTACATAAGACCAACAAGTTATCAAGCTATAATATTGACATTAAAAAAGAATTATTTTGAAAAAAGTTACTGTACATAGTTTTAGTGTTTATTTAAAAGAATTAACTATATAAATGTATTTTTAAAAATATTTGGGCTCGCAAGTTGTGTAATACTAAAATGTGACTGTCTTTTTTTTTTTTTACTTTATCCTTTTTTTAAATGAACTCTGATTTTCCTTTGTGTTAAGTGGATATATCGAACTTGTGTTAGTATTAATAACCATTTTTGAATTAAGTAAAAAAAAAATTAGAGTAAATGCTATATTTCTGTTTTTGTCATTTTGAGAAAAATCGGGTATTATCCTCTGCAACTTTATTTGAAAATATGATGCAAATTAAAATATGGACTGTTTATTAAATAAGGTCATTACAAATTGTCATACAAAAATCTAAAAATAATCTATCTATATTATTCATTTAAATTAAATAAAAAGTTACTCAGAAATTTAAAAAAATTGTTTCAGAAAGTTATTGTTTTTTTCAAATAATTTCTGTACAAAATTTTTAAAACTGCAACATTTTTTGTAGGTGCTTTATGATTCACTTTGTAGTTCTTTAAATGTATCTTATACCTGATTGGTACCTTGTAGACTCAGCTGACATAGAGTGGAATGATGAAAAATTGCAAGAATTAAAGACATTATTACCAGAATCTGAAGTCATTAATGTCACTATTCTAGAAAAATCCCCTGATGGCTATTATATTATAGACATTCCAAGGTATGTGTTTATCAGATGTGCAGTCTTGGTGTATTTTTACAAATCCCTAGAAACAGAAGAATTATCAGACAACTTTTTGATTGTTGTCAAACCAGCTATAGGTTTGTTATATGGAACATGCTTAAGGTGGTGAACTGATCAAGCTCATTTAGCAACAAAACCTAACATTATAGCTTTTAACTGATTTATTGTTTTACCAATCTTTGCGTTTTGTCGTAATTTTTGAAATGCTAAAAATTTCACATAGGCTTTCTTTTATTGTAGAAACAACACTTTCTTTATAACAAGTTGTGGGGCTCTGTTCTTATAATTGACCTTAGAAGTTTGCATGTGTGTGAAAAAAATTTAAGATTTTATGCATGTTTTTTTAAAAAAAATAACAGCAAATTCACATATTTATCATATGGTCTTATGAAAGTTGTAAGTTGAGCTATTTGATCAAAACTATAAAAATATGCCACTTCTAAAATAAATTAGTAAAAAGTCCAAGCTAATAAATGGTCACAAAAAGAATTGATTGAAACTAATAATTGTTATATTTTTTTGTGTTCATTAAAACAAGTATTAAATATAAAATTTTTCAAAACCAGTTAAACAGGAATCATAAAGGAAAGAGATGTACATAATTAAAATATAGCAAGTTGTATAGATTTTACTTACAGATTTATGAGAACAACAGAAACTGGATATTTTGTAAGCTGATGTACTTTTCTATTAACATGACTGTTCTTTTCGCTGCTGTACCCTTATTTTATTTCATAAATGTTCTTCTATTACAAACCTTCATTGGTAACAGTATTTATCTTGTTTGTAAAGTGGTTCAGTTTGTTTTTTTAATTTAGCTTTCCAATCCTCCAGTGAATTGTGATCAGTAGTTGCAAGGGATAGATTTTCACTTGTTCCTTTTCTGACTTCTGTATTTGCAGTAGGAGTGACTTCAGTTCATCCTGCTGTTGAAGATGCTACTAATGAAGTCACACCTACATGAGGTTAAGGTAAAAAAATAAATTTATATATAAATAATGGAACAAGCTATACATGACAGTCAACACATTATTAGAACTGGATCCAGAAACGAAATTTTCTGTAATTTCTGTAATACCAATTTTACGTGTTGAAGGTTCTTTCAGTTAGACTATTGCATTTTTCTTTTGTATTGTTTGGCAATAAAGGCATCCACTTCCTGTATTTAGTAGATTCTTTCATTTTTTCTTAACTATGTGTGTTTATTCAATGTTTTCAGCATACTTTACAATTTCTGTCCAAGCCATTTTGTACAAGAAATAAATTTAGTGTCTTTTTCTCACCGTTAACAAACTGTACATTTTGGGAAGAGAAAATTCCTTTCCTTTTGGTAGCTTTTTTTTTTTACCTTCAATGATGAAGTATGTTCCAAAGAGGTGGATTCTATGTTAGACTGCCAGCATGTGATGATTTTTTAAATATATTAATATGTTTAAAGTTTACAAAGTAGAAGGTTTATGGAGAGAACAAAATTTGGTCAACAAAGATAAAAGTACTTTGTCATGTTCCTGCCTCTTCTGTTGGTGATTGTGATCTTTGCTAGTGCTGTATGTCTTTTTTCCCATTCTATTTTGTGAAGAAAAGAATGTTTCTCAGGTTATTTTTTGTCATTACATGTTATTGTATAATTTTCATATTTTCTTGTGGTGTTTTAAACATTTTATTGTATTAATGCATGTTTTTGACACCAATTCAAAATTTTACTGTGGGCTACTTTGGACATAATCTGTGGGTGACTAAGTGGCATTTTGACAAACTTGTGTTTCTAAATTTGCAAAAGCTTTTGAATATAATTACAGCTTATTTAGTCAAACAGTGCATTTGTTCTTTATACTTAGGTTATTTAGAAGAGTCATTACATAAACATGCATTGCCTGAGTCATCTATGAAAAGTATTGGATACTGAAAATAACATTTTTGTTTTGGCATACATTTGTATATTGTTTACCATGATAAATTTCAAAGCTGAACAAATATATCCAGAGTCTTTTAGAAATATGAAAAGTTCATCACAATAGTGATGTACTGAGATGACTTTTATTGAATACACTATGCAACAAAAATGTTACTTGTTCCTGGGCAGAAAGTGTTACTTTTCAATTGCTTATGTGTAAAGTAAATAGAAAGGACCTATTTTTCTCTTCAAACTTTGCTTTTCTGACCTGAGAGCATATAATGAAAACATGATGGGAGACTGTATTTGGAGGCTGATACATGAAAGTGATTTACAGTTGCAAATCTCGAAAAACTATTCACTTCTAAACATTTTGTATAACTTCAGTGTAAATACTAAATAAATAAATAAATTTGTTAAATTCACCATAGAAATGCTTTCCCATTCCCTCTTCAACTTTCAAGATTTTTGCTAATGAACTTCATATGATTGATGAACATAAACAGTAGGATAAGCATTCTCCTCCTTTGTACAAGGCTCATTACAACTCTTTGATTTTGGTGCTCATAGGGTAACAATCTGCCATAGTTTGTTTAGAAATATTGTTTTCTTGCTCTGAACATCAAACATTTATTGTTGCCGATTTATAGTTGAATAAGTAAAAGTATTAGACATTTGCATACAAATCTTCAGCAGAAGCATTTTTCTAAAATGTCAGGTTTTTTGTGTTCAACAGCATTAAAGTTTGTTAAAAGCTTGCAAAATTTCATGAAAATATATTTAGTAAATACAGAATTACATTATTTTCACCATATACAGGCTTGGTCAAATTAACCCATATCATACTGATACAGTTAAAGAATTGTTCTTCTTAAATTCCTGTGCTATAACTCTTACTACAGGCTCAGTCAAATAACCCGAGTTCATGCACCAAACTGACCTTTATACTTTCCATACTGTAACTTTCAATATATTTTGAGTATCTTTGTGAAATTTTGTAAGCTTTCAATAATAAAGCCATTTGTAGATAAAAAAGAAATCAATCTTCAGTGAAGTATTTTCACTAATATTATCTCCATAAGTACTTGAAATATTTTTATGTATGAAGATTAAAAATAATTAGCCATCTGAAAAAATCACAAATTGATTTTGCATAGTCTCCAGAATATTTTGTTTTCTGTACCCTAACTTTCTATATCAGGTTAACTAATTTGACTGACCTCGTAACCACCAAAACCAAAAATAATTCAAAATGAATTTAGGTGATCCTTTTTTTTTCTAGATTTACTTCAAATTGTAACAAATACATTTATTGCACAAATATCTTTAACTCTTAACAGTATACATCTGTTTATACTTAAGTATTGTTGGTTTGTTGCCTTTTAAACCTTTTATAACAAATATTCTTACCACAGAAGTTGTAAGTCACTCACCAAATTAAATTACATAATACATATATTTACTTGGTAGCATACTGTGTGAAAATTTATCGTTGTTTTTACCTAATTTAACCATATCTAACCTAAAAATTTTATAACTTTTACATTTTAATTACTTGTATAATAGCTAAATAATACACAGGAAAAACAAGAAATGCAGTACTTTTACCTTGGTCTTTTTTTTTTTTTGTCAACTGTTACACTTCATTCTTTCATTTATACTAATAGTGTTAATGGACAGAATATTTTTTTTAATTAAATAATTCACCAAACAACAGAAAGTAAGAAAAATTATGATAGCTATTGGATGTTTTCTATTTTTTGCATGTTATAATTCTAACTATGCAACAAGAGCCTTTAAAAACTCAGATAAATTTATCAGTTTGTTTCTGTGAGAATAGTTTGAGGTGGAAGAGAAACTGATATTTATTTGTACAGGAAACAACATATCATTTGATAGATTAAAACATTTGCTTTCTATCTGTTATAAATAATGTATTAAATGCCAGAGAGGACTATCAGCAGATTCTGAAAGAGAGGATATGGGAAGAGATATCTGGTTGTCTATTTCATGGCTTTGTAACCAAATAAGAAAGAAGGTTAGGAAAATTATGCTTTGGCTGAACAATGACAATATTATAATAATTAATTTTCATAAAATTTCATACTTTGAAGTATTAGAGAAAAATTGCAATTCTCGCACAAGGAGAAATTTAGAAATTTTTAATGTTTTCTTTTACAATTCAGAATGTAAAACTCATGACTAAAATTTTAATTATTTGCTTCATTTATTCATATACTGTGAAAATAGTGTAATTAAATTGTGCATGTAACTTTCCAAAATCTTGTAAAATGCAGGAAAAGATTTTCATGGAGAGGAGTTTAAGAAATGTATTCTTGGTAGTCCCACTTTCCCATTTTTGTAATTCACATTACCTATTTATTCTGTTTGTATTTTCCATAATAAAGATAAGTGTTAAACAAGTGGAAAAAATTGTAAGTACAAGTTCTATGCTGCAGAAATGTACTGTGAATCCTTTGTTATGGTGGTATTACTGGCTTTAGAAGTAATTTTCGTATTGCAGATATTTTATTTCCAAAAAGTTGTGCATGTTTAATTTATGGTTATGACAATTTTTAATAAGAAAAAAAAAAGATATTCATCTTTGACTTTTTAAAGTAATTTTAGCTGAGTCTCGTATTTATTCTATAGTCAGTATGATTAGATACTTATTTACGCAATAATAAAAAACATTTACTGTATTTTCCGGTTAATAAGCCGAATCGCCGAGGCCAATTTTCAGCTCTGAAAATGAGGGTTTTAGCTTATTACCGCCAAATATGCCGAAGCCATTTTTAAGAAGTGACAAATTTCTTCAAAATGATTTCTTGGTCTCGTTTCAGCGTCAGCATGCGTGTTGTGTGTGATCATCGGCGTTCTGTAGTAAAGCAGAACGTGTTGTATTGAGACAGAGATGGAATCAATATGTCATTCGTTATTGGCTCCACTCACTTTAATTAGGTAACCAATGAAATTCCAGAATTTTTACTCAGTAATTAAAATCACTAACCCAGGGTATAAATACCAGGGGTATGTAGTGGGAGTTTATCATTGTACCGTCAAAAACCAAAGATGTCTACACCTGCGTTATGATGCTGCTTTTAAACTGAAAGTAGTAGAGCTAGTCTTAAAATCCTCAAATATGAATGCCGCTCGCCATTACTGTGTGAATGAAAAACAGGTCAGTGAATGGAAGAAAGCAGAATGTGTGCTAAAAGAAATGTCGAAAACAAGTAAATGTAACCAGAAAAATCAACCGAAGTGGCCAAAACTGGAAAAAGATGTAGCGACATGGGTGAATGAAAACCGGCAGAGTGGCCTGTCACGCGTGCCCAGATCCGTATTTTTGCACTAAAGTGGGCTGGTCGAAATAAAGAAAATTCAAGAGACTTTAAGGCAACCAACAGCTGGTGTACCCGCTTCATGAAGCGACACAGCCTTGTACTTCGAGAGAAAACGAAGATCACGCAGAAATTGCCAAGTGACTTGGATGATAAAATCACCTCGTTCCAGAAATTTATCATTCATCATCGCCAAAAACACAACTACCCTCTACAAATGATTGGGAATATGGACGAGACTCCGATTTTTTTCGATATGGTTGGAAACAAAACCGTTAACAAAGCTGGCGTGAAAACCGTTTGGGTTAAGACAACGGGCCACGAGAAACAACGTTTCACTGTAGTCTTAACGTGCTTTGCTGATGGGACAAAATTACTACCTATGGTAATTTTCAAAAGAAAAACATTTCCGAAAGGAGTGATCGCCCATGTACAAGAAAACGGATGGATGGATGACGAAGGATGCATCAAGTGGATTAACGAAGTGTGGGCGCGTCGTCCTGGCGGACTGATGAAATCTAGATCTCTGCTTGTTTGGGATATGTTTTAAGTCCCACCTGTATGAAAACGTTAAAGCCGCGATCAAAAGATGCAATACCGATATCGCAGTTATTCACGTTGGGCTGACATCTGTGATACAGCCCTTGGATGTGTGTGTAATGAACCTTTTAAAGACAGGCTCCGTCAATGCTGGAATGAGTGGACGGTTTCCGGCAATCAAAGTTTTACTGCTGCCGGAAATATGCGCGCTGCATCACTCGCTACCGTCTGTGAGTGGGTCGTGAAATCGTGGGACGATTTTAGTGTTGAAACTGTAGAGAAGTCATTTAAAAAATGCAGCATCTCAAATGCAATGAATGGAACGGAAGATGATATGTTGTGGTTGGACGACGACGAGGAAGACAACATTCCACTCACTCAGCTAATAACGCCAGAGAATGACCCGTACGACGACCAGGTCTCTGCCGAGGATTAGAATCTATTATTTGGTGCTTCTGACGATGAAGATAATGAATTTGATGGATTTTAATAAATTTCTGAGATTAATTTTGTTATTTCTATGAATACATGTCATTCGTAATGTATAGACCTTTTTCTATTAATAAATAAAGTTTATTCAACTGAAATAACTCTGCCGTAACTGTGAGATCAAAGGCATGATTTGGGGGCCGATTTTGGTCTTCGGTATTTTTTGGTCCAAAGCTGGTGATCGGCCAATAAGCCAACCCCCAAAAATCAGGTCCAAAATTTAGGGCCAGAAATTCGGCTTATTAGGCGAAAAATACGGTAGTGAGAATTTTCAAATGTATTTTAACCACCAGGTTTTAAGAGTAGGGTTTGCTGTATATGTCTGTGTGACAAAGTTCAAAAAGCTATTAGCTGGTTACTGAGACAATACCAAACTTTGGTTTTTATTTTGCTGTACACTTGATATATACTAGATATATTTGTGCAAGGTTTCCGAGTGTTCTGTTTTAAGGATAAATAAAACCAAAATTAAAAGTTATAGATAATTTTACTTCTTGCATTTGAAGTTCTATATTGTGTTGTAACCTGCAGTGTATAATTTTTCTCCTGATTCATGGCAAGCCATTGCTTCACACAATACTTCAAATTGCACTGTAAAGCATATGCCTGGCATGGCCAGGTAGGTTAAGGCATTTGACCCGTAATTTGAGGGTTGCGGGTTTGAATCCCAGTCACACCAAATGTGCTCACCCTTTTAGCTGTGGGGGCATTATAAGGTGATTGTCAATCCCATTATTCATTGGTAAATGAGTAGCCCAAGAGTTGGCAGTGAATGGTGATGACCAGCTGCCTTCCTTCAGTCTTACACTGCAAAATTAGGAATGGCTAGTGCAGATAGCCCTCAAGTAGCTTTGCACAAAATTCCAAAAAACAAACTGTAAACCATCTCTGACATAATTTCATTTTAGTATCTGCTGACTGACTGACAGAATGTGCTACAGTACAGTGGCGTAACTGATTAAAACATTTTATCCCGTTGTTTAGCCTTCAACATTCTTTGAGGAAAATAACTTTATATGAAATTTTATATTTGAAATTATGTACAATTTAGAAAATGGAAACTTTTGAGTAACATCACCTTATAAGGGAGATAACCACTGCTGTCAATGATGTTTACTAAGTTTCTCTCAGATGAACTTTCACTTAAATTCTGCTTCACAATTAGTACTTTTAGAGCATTGCTTAAAAAATTGAATTACTTGAATGTTCTAATGATCAAAAAATAAAGGTTTAATTTTCCAGTAAAATCCTATTTTTTAATGCATTAATTCTTAGAGAATATTGCTAAAAAGTACATGCAAATAATATTTGACGTTTTGGCAGATCTATGAAAATAAATGGGCTCTATGACATTTTACATGCACTTATAGTAATTAATAAACCATATTTATAATGAGACAAAAATATATTCATGCACATACTATTTATATTTTGTATCATAAAGTAATTTTTTTAAAGAAGTTGAATTTCATCTTGGCATTTAAAAACATGATTTACCTTATTGTATTATACTTAGTTGTTGTTTTTTAATGAAAACAGATATGCATGTAATGTTTCTATTGATTAATATAAATCAAGTTGTTAATAGTTTAATTGAAACACAAAATATTGGTAGTTTGGCATAGTTTTTATCATTCAAAGAAGTTTTTACACTGCTGTCTTTTTTTCACAGTGTCCGAGAATATTTCATGAAGAAAGATCTTGATGCATGAGGTACGAGGAAAAGCTAATTATTGTTTTCTTCACATAATATTCGTTTATGTTTCCTTAAGTGCTTGTACAGGCTGTACAATGTAAAAAAATGGGTTATGTGGTAGTTGTGCTTCCAAATGTCTTTAATTTTAATACAACCTATTAAGAAATTCAGAGCTGTCTGTACTTGCATATGCAATGATTGTAGTTTCCATTTATTAGTTACTGTGCATTTGAAACCAAGAAAGATATTTTATACAAATTGTGTCCATTTTCAGATAAAATGGAATGTTTAGACGTTGCATGCCCCTTTCTTTTTTTTTAAATTAAATACTTGAAAAAAATTGTCCAAGCATGTTTCCTAATTGATAGGGGGTCAGGATTATGTCCACTTTATAGTTTGGCAGAAACAGATGTTTATATGATCATGTCATCTTGTTTACAGTTTTTATTTTCTCAGGTTTATTTATTTGCAAATAAATATTTTGTTGAATGAGAGCAGGTTTTAGTATTGTAGAGTGGTAAATGTCAAAATAGAAACAAACACTAAACAAAAATTATAATTAACATCTTGTTTTACTAGATAAGGGATACATGTTTGTGTGATTCAGAAAATGTGATCACTTATGTTCAACGTATTCTCAGTATTGATGGTGTCAACTTTTAAAATGGAAGTCAGTTCCTTTATCACTGGAAGTGTTAGCATTACTTACACACACACAAAATGGTGTGTCTTTTTTAAATCTGGAATATATTAAGGGCTATTAATGTGTAAAAGCATGCTACCATTTTGTTTTGGTGTCACATTAAACAGGTAGAGTAATTTAACTATATTAATTGGTATTTTGAACTTTGAAGATAAAGGTGAGTTTCCAAGTGAATGGAATAGACATCTAGGGCGTCATTTCTTCTGAAGCTGATGATTTCTACCTTGCTGCTAAGTTGAACTTACAAAATTTTTAGTTCAAGAGGTACTCTACTTATCATTCAGAGGAAAGTGTAGCTCGTTGTTTACTATGCGAGGGGAAAAAAAATTGCCTCTTGCATTTAGAAGTGCAGACAAAATGAGCTTCATATTTTCTATAAGATATATGATTTTAAATTCAGCCCTCTTAGGCCATAGTTGGTATTTCTATTTACTTTTATTTTGTTATGTTATCAAAGAAATTATTATATTCATAAAACCTACTTGGAAAATGAAACATGAGTAGAAATAGGTTATTTCAACTCCCAAATGTACTGTTAAATTTTATATTTTGAAAGAAACATTGATGAACTTTATATTTATTTTTTGTGAGAAATGAAAACTAAGAATAAACAGGATTCAAAGATATGTTTGTGCTTGCAGAGACTATGTAGTAACCAGCTACATTCTCAGATCTTAAATGCTGCATATTTCAATTTTAACTTTCTTGGTTTTGTCAAGTCTAAAGTTAACTGATGGACTGTGTAAGATAAAATGAATCAGGATATGTATCTTTATATTTGTCATTAAAATAGATGCATGTATGTTTTGCTTTCTGTGGTCACTGCAGTGCTGGAAAGCCCAGAGCAAATGAAGTTAGTACATCTGATCCATGAATATCAGCAGGCTATAGAGGTGCTGCAGAAACAACTAATGCAGTCTCACAGATCCTATGGTTCTGTACAGTAACTACTGTATAATTAAGAAGCTAACATACTAAGGATTGTACAGAATGTGATTTTGACTCTAAAACTAGAAAAGATCTAACATCCCCATCAAGTACAAAACGTTATTCTAATGCCACTTCTGATTATATGGTACTATTCAAAATATAGAAAATACAAGATTAACTATTAATTACAAAGTAATCTGTACATTTTTACCTGCTACTAAATGTATGTACTTACTGTTGGACAGAAAGAAAAAAACATAACTCGTAGCTGTATTAAAATGTTGCCTTAGAAGTGTTCTTGCAATAATGAAATTCGAAATTTCTATGTGAACTCTATATAAAATTGGAAGAGGAAATAGATATATTTTTTAAAAAAACAAGCTCTAAATATGTGAGGTAAGAATACACTTGTGCATAAGACTGATGTAACATTTCATTAGACACCATTCATTAAATTTTTGTACTTCAAGATGTGTCAAGAAAATGTGGTTTCAGTTTTCATAGAAATGTCCAATCATAGATAACAGAATATGAATTAGAAGTTTACAGTTAAAAGAATTGTCAAAAATCATTCAGAACAATTGCTATAATTGGTCTGATTTCTGAATACTGCTTGTTAAACTAAGTTTGTGCAATGTTGCCAGAACATCTACTTGGAATAAGATATAAACTGTATTACTTCCTTCTTGATTTGTTTGTCCTAAATAACACTGCAATTTGAGTTAGTTTTCCAAAATGTTAACTTCTCTCTCTCCTGTTCATAAAATATTATATATATATATATGGATATAATTTTAAGATGTGTTTACATTTCTAATTTTAAAGTTTTGCTTTATTAACTTAGATTAACAGATTTGAGTTCCAATAGAAACAAACCTTGCCACTGCAAGGTGTTCTGCATAGTTTACAACACTTGCATTAAATGTATTCCTTTCACTGCCCTACATGGTGTACATTTGTTACTTCTTGAAATCTCAAACAAACTATTTAAGTTACTGGAGTAATTTTGTTAGTTTGGATATAAATTTTCATTATTATTTAAAATTAGTCTTTTCTCCTTGATGTAATAAACCTAATGAAGCTTTGTTTTACCATCACTCAGTAGATATGTACACTGCCTAGTCACTTGAATTTGTAACAAGCTTTATTTTATAGTTTTTCTTTTAGACCTAATAACATCTTTGTTTCTTGACAGCATAGATTCCACAAAATGTCTAGATGTTTTCTATAGCAGGTGTGTCCAAATAGGATTGTGAAGCTTATCAAATCTGTGGCACTAAAATCATCATATTTGTCACACAGTGTATGCAGTACTAACAAAACAAATGTGCAGTCTTTCATTGATCCAGATAAAAGCATTAGCAGTAGTATGTATGTATTAAGAAAATTAATACAGGATAATAGATAATGTATTTATTATTGCAAATTTAAATGTTCACTGTGACACTTTACAGTGTTTTTTTTTCATCAACATCCTGTAATTGGACACAAACATTTTGCGGACTGATAATCTCATTTCTACTGTACTCCAAATTCACATCTAGTATCTGCAATTAATACTTTGACTTGATGATATTTATTGCAGAAAAAAAGCCATGTTGAGCCAATAAATAAAAACTTTGCAATGCTTCAAGAAAAAATCATGAACTCATTTTCTTTTAAAAAGCTGACTTTACAGCATTAAGAAGATTCATTTAGTTTTGAAACAAAAGCAAATCTTTAAAATTGTACCAGTCCAGAGAGAGCAGGTTGAAAAGCCCATTAGCAGTAGGATGTTGCTTTAGTAGATTGAAAATCCCAGATTTTTGTCCAGTTATTGCAGAGTTACCATTTATGACCGTAGCTAAAATCTTCAAATCTAATTCAGACTTTTCCATGACATTCTTCAAAATATCATTATTGTGAGTGTTGTGTTGTCCTTTTGCTTTGAAATTGCCAGCATGTTTTCCTGAATCTCCAAATCTTTGGAGACAAAAAATAATTCAGAAAGTGAGTGTGCAGTGTCTTGGATGCTATGATTCATCCAATGCCATTGAAAACTACACACAGTTCTTCACGATTTTGTGAGAAATTGTGCAATCAATGAACATCCTCAGCTTGAGGATTTTAACTCTTCTGCATGATGTGTTTTGTCTTTGGATTATAATTTCTGAGCATATCTTCCATAGTTGAAGGTAATATCTTTTACCAATCCACCATTTAAATTTATTTTCCAAGCTTGAATCCTTGTTCCTGATGATTCAAACTTGACTTCAGAGAAGATTGCACTGGCTCAGTTTTGATTGCAAAGAGGAAACTTCCTCACAAACTCGTGCATATTTTGGAAAAACTTTATTTTTTGTTTTCATTGAACATTGTGTTATACAGTTGTTTTACGTCTCGTTTAATAACAGAAAATTCCAGTTATTGTTTTGTAATTTACACCATCATTAATAAATTATTTTTTGTTTAAATCCTTGAGCCTGCACTTTGTGAATAGTTTGACCACTTCTCGTACATCAGTGTTTCTAAATACCACACAAGTATTTATTAATGCATATATAAATTGGATCAATTTTGTTGGAAGGGGAAGTTGACTCCTGAATCTTGCATTTTGCTTCTCTCATAACCATTCTGGAAGTAAAGGTTTTGGGATACATTGAAGAACAAATCTGTGGCTAGTCAAGCACAGTTATTTGTTGCATTACTGTCTTAAAGTTGGCTGCTGTCAGGATACAGTGAACATAATGTGATAGGCTATAATGAAAAAATAGGCTTTCAAGTTTATTTGGCTATCAAGAGGAAATATGGGACAGCAGCTGTGCAATGAAAACATTCCCCATACCAGCGCACCTGAACTGTAAAATAGAGTTTGGATCCAATTTTTGTAAGGCTTGATTTCTATCATATTCCTCTTACCTATATTAATCAGGATTTACCTTACAATTTTTTTCCAGTCCACTGCATTGTCATGTTGCACTCAACCAATGATTTGTGAAGTAAGCATATATCAAGTGAAATTTCCTTTACACACTGCAGATTTATATGACTGAAGTACACCCCACATGAAAAGAGTCAATCACTTGTTTTAGTCAGCTTTAGCCTCTCCGATACCAGTTTTGTTTGCCTACCCTCAGTTCTATCAGCAAATATTTTTTTCATACACCATCCAGTCCTGATGTACTCAGGAATTTGAGTGAACTGCTTTAGAAATAGTCACCTGCTAAGTGGGCTTTTATAATCATGCCCCTTTGAAAATCCCACCTGTTTTTCTTACAGCCATCATAAGTACAGTTTGAATATTTCTGTGTAATTTTTATTACCTCCCGTAATCATTTGCAATCATTGTGTTGTTGATGTAACTTACTGTGTACAAAAGCCTGATTACATGGCAGTGTAGGTTTACAGTAGTTTAAGCCAACGAGTTTTGTAATTCTACTTTTGCCATTTAGGAAGTGCAGAAGTTATATAACAAATATATTAAGTTGAATATACAATTGTAGGCAAAGTCTAAGTGTCAGTGGCTATTCCGAGTGAGAATTGATAGATCTAATGAACAACTTTGTACTAAATTTTTTAAAGAGCATCCTCTACATAGTTTTCTAGTTTTAATTTAAAACTATTGAGCTATTATGGTTACAAACTGATTAAAAAGCCAAAAGTTTCTTAAAAGTTATGGAATAAAGAACTCTTGTAGTAAGTAGAGATAGGAATTTCCAGTTAACAATTTATTCATCAAAGAAACAAAACTTACAAGCCTATTATTTATATTTATATTCAGTTTTTATCTCAAATAAAGTTATTTAACTATTAGTGGTGCATTCATTTTTGAACATCTTGTAGAATCTCATCCGTCAGATGTAAAATAGTCCATTTGATCCAGGACAGGCCCCAAAACAAGACTGAATTGAAAAATAGCAGGTGTAAATAATACTTTTATTTGCCTAAATCTCAAAACTTACTTAAAATTGCAGGCTGAGATGTAGAAATTTTAATGGTTTCATATGTATTCCATTATATTAAATGTTAGAAATTACCAATAATGCCATCAACTGCTGGTTCCTGGTTTTTGGTCGGCCAATTTCTGCCACCCACTCCTCATCTTGAAATTGTATTCATTCATGTCTGATGGTAATACACTGATTTTTTGTTCTCTCTTTTACCTTCTTGAACATAGGGAAATTGATTAGACAGACCTGAGGAGTTGAATCTTCCTTTCTCATCTTGGGAGGCAATTTAACACAAATTGCAGTTGCTTGACATGTGGAATGAAAGTCAGCTTAAGGTAAAATATAAGCCCCAATAACTTTGCTTCAGAGACCAGAGAAAGCACAACTTCTCCAAGATGGAGCTTGGGATCAGGGTGGATATCCAGTTGGTGGCAAAAGTGCGTGCAAATTGTTTAAGAGAGAAAAAGGTAAAACTGTTTTCTACAGTAAATGATTGAATACAGTCTGTAGCTGCCAGTCAATAAACCTTGTGCTTGATGAATGACATGACATGTGGAAGTTGTTGACACAGTCTGTTTGCAACTGTAGGGGGAGTTGTCCAGTAATGGCATTAATTTTTATAATAAAAAGTGTGACACTCAAGACACAGCCCTGAGGAAAAGTATCAAACCCACATGTACTTGGAATTGCTGGTCCATTAAAATAATTTTGAAAAAATGGGCAAATGGCCATGCTTCCTATAGGTGTAGGGGTCTTGCAAAATTCCATACCTACAAGCTTTCTCAAGATAAAAGAAACAAAACAGAAATAAGATATCATATGAGAAAAGCTTCTGTGATTAACATTTCAAGTCTATTCTGATGGTCCACAGTGAAGTACTGTTGCCAAAAATCCACACTGTGTGAGCAAGAGGAGGTTGTTTGATTTGAAAAACCAAAGAAGACAAGCATTAACCATCTTCTCTAAAATCCCACAGAGACAGCTTGTCAAAGCATTTGGATGGTAGTTTAAAGGAGTTTTGAATCTTTCCTGGTCTTGGAAAAAGGAGAATAATAGTCTGGTGCAAAGAATCGGGAAAGGATTTTCTTGCCAGATCCAGTTAAAAACAACCAGTAGAGAAGCAAAAGAGGCAGATGAGAGATGAAGCAGCATCTTGTAATTGATATCATCAGGTCCAGCTTACGTACTGCTAGATCACTGAAGAGCAAGCTTGAATTTCACCAGTGTAAAGAGGTGATTATAGTCATAGAAACAATCAGCTTGAAAGGAAAGACGCAACCTCTCTGCTTGAGTCTTGATAGCTAAGAAGGTGGAGGATGAAGCAGAAGTACATAGATGCACAAGAATAACAGCAAAGTTCTGGATTTTAACAACTTCCTGGCCATCAGTAAGCAAGATCAAAAGGGGGCAGAAGAATGCTGCACCCTGACCTTCTTAATCTTTTCCCATATGACTTTAGCACTGGTGGTAGAAGAGATGGTAGTTGTGTACTTAATCCAAATTCCTTCTGGCTTTGATGTTTAATCTGCTGAGCATGTACATGGGCTTATTAGAAAGTGATGTGGTTTAAAAGTGTGGGATACCTACAAAAACTATCCCAGGTCTGTTTTTGAGCCTTCCATGCCACCATGAAGAAACTTGTCAAAGTTTTAGGAAAACACCTGCCTGGACCATACAGTCCGTCACTACTTCCATGCAGTCATCTATCAATGACTTACAGACAATGGTAGGATCAAGTTCTGACAAAGCATGAAGGGAGGATTCAGTTGGCTTGGTCCAGCTTTTATTGAGGCATATAGATCAGGTGGCATCAACCACTTCCAGTCTCTCTCAAAATGATTGGAAAATTATCACTGTCCCATGGGTTACTGTTAACTATCCAAGAAAAGTGAAGGGAAGCAGACAGAGAGATCAACAGCAGTAAAAAGACTGATTCGATGCATGAAAATGAGCAAAGAAACCAGTATTGAAAAGAGAATCCATGGAACAATGGAACAGTAACTTCCATCAACACCAGGACCACTCCAGAGGGGATTATGTCCATTAAAATCCCCCAGGATATTAAAGGGAGGTATTAACTGTTCAATAAGGGCTTCAAGGTCTGACTGATCATAGAATTGTCTGGGAAACAATACATTGAGGAGGGAGATGCAAAGGACTAAGACCTTCAATAACATTTCATATCAAGTGGCAAAGATAAGAGTGGGCACATGCTAATTAACAAGCAATGCCACCCCTCCTTACACTTGTCCATCCCACAACCTGTCATTTCTCTACAAAGAAAGCCGTTGAAAGGCGATTTCATCGACAGGTTTCAGAAAAGTTTACTGTAAGGAGACACACACAGGAAGATAAGAATCAATCAAATCCTTAATGTCATCTA
This sequence comes from Carcinoscorpius rotundicauda, assembly GCA_011833715.1. Classification (NCBI taxonomy): domain Eukaryota; kingdom Metazoa; phylum Arthropoda; class Merostomata; order Xiphosura; family Limulidae; genus Carcinoscorpius; species Carcinoscorpius rotundicauda. The sequence goes on from CM022393.1 coordinate 35,198,998, forward strand.
TATTCAAACAAAAACCCCAACAATTCCATTGTATTGAAATGAACATTTATATTTTTGTGAAAGAGAATGGGGTGGGAAGCCCTTCTGTTTTTGACCATGTTTATTTCTTTATTGAACAGACGTCTATCAACTTCCATAGATTCTGTCCTGGGCTGAGTAGGCAGGTCTTTGTCTGTGAATGATTCCAGCAGCTGAGGGTGTGAACTAATAATCGTTTTGCGTCTTGATGTTGGAGAAGATGGACCTGGATAACCACTGAAAGTAGACATACTCGTGAAGTCTTTTACTCATGGAGAACAAAAGGCTCTTCAGATATTTTACAAACAACTCTTTTAGAGTTATGGAAAGATGTGCTTGCATTCCCACTATGGCAATGGAAGGGAATGTCTGAAATGGAGTAAGGGACAATAAATTACAAGCGTCTGGGTATTGTTCAGTCTTCAAGTGTTACACCTTTCTTCTGCACCAACTAAGAGCAAGAACTAGTGTACGAGGGGTGTGAACCATTACAATTAACTCAGTGTGGTTCCAGTTTGCATTTGTAGATGCTGTACTCTTTGCCATTCCAACAAGATGTCTTTGACTGACTGAACCCCTGACACCAGAAACAACTTAGAGGGTTGGGAATGTATAGCCATATGTTACAGTTCAAATAACCTGCCTTCAATGTGGCAGGTGAACATTGTGATGTAAAAGTCAAAATCAGAACAGTAGTAGGCCTCAAAATCTTGTCTTTGCGAGTGAAATTTGGCACACTGCAAGACACTCCTCGACTTAGGAAGGTTTCTCAAACTCTTCTCAACAATAACACCAAACTCCTGAATTCAAAGAGCACTGAGCATGTATCCATTGAGGTTATTTTCCATGCTACCTTGACTTCCTCAGAAGTTTGGTGTGTTGTAGTAAAGATGTTTCCTCCACCATGAATCCTGAGTGCAGCTTCCTTATGGACTTTGTGAATTCAAGGGCCAAAGTGGTGCCCACAACCATGAGGATCTTCTTTTTCCTCTTTACAGGTTGCCATGCACAGCAAACATGGATATATGTTCAGATCGTAGAGGAGGTAAACTGAAATTACAGAACCGTCTTTGTGAGGTCCTCTCCTCACATACCTGAATCCATCTTGATATGTTGCATCCTAATTTTTATGCCACATTTTCAAATTTGCTTGGAATATACTGGTTCAAGATAATCCTTTAACTATGGCTTACTGTTCAAAAATGGTTGCATTTTCTGATGTTACATAACACGGGTAAAGAGCTTGCATTCATTGAAGATGATTGTTATAAAATCACAATTTCCCTGTGTTCTTTCATTGCATGTGTAAATTGGGCTACACCTTTCTAACTCTAAAGCTATAAGAGTATTTCATTTGAGAAGGCCACAACTTGTAACTAAGACTTTTGGTCCATACTGCTGTTTTTTGATGAAACATCTCAGAGATTTAGCAACAAACTAACTTTGCTATAAGTTGTGGGATTTAAGTATTGTAAAATTCATAGTAGTTTTATACACTTTAAAATGTATTCAGAATTTATAAAAATCCAGGTTGTGAAACATCTTTGTTTTATTGAAAATTGCAAAAAGTGGATGTTTGCCATTTTGTTTCTAGTGCATAGGCTGAAGGTTGGTTACTGTTTGAATTTAAGTAAAAATAAAATCTATGCAACTAGTTGCACCTGTTATCATTACATATTATTCAAAAATATATTGCAGTCACATTAAAGGCAATTTTAAATATGTTATTTTAACCAGAAACGTAGTTTAAACTGGGCTGTTTGTGAAATGTATAGAACATAATGAACACCACCATACTCTGTCAATAATTTTAATATACCAGAACAGTGAACTCTTACAAGACTGATTATAGCAAATGTGATTACTTAACATTGTTGCAAAAGAAAAAAAAGCTACCCATAGACTATGGTGTATTGACTGTAGTTTTATTATAATTCCTGTTCCATCACTACTTTGTAATTTTTAAAGAAATGTAGAATATAGTAGTATATGATGTAAGACTGAGCTATTAAAAATTCTAATTGGATAACAGTTATTTTGTACTGACAAAATACACCAATCAAAAAAGAACAAGGATTATGAGCTTGTTCCAGTGCAGAAGAAAATCCATAAAATAGACAAAGAATTTTTTTTAAAAAAGTTATGAAATCAAGAAGTGACAAAAATACTTGTAAATTAATGATGACTATTCATATCAATAATATGGCAGAAAACTAGCTGGAATTATCAAGGCTTAGATTTCCAAAAATTTGAACTGAAAATCTAGAGGGAAAGGCAGCTAGTCAACAATACTTGCTGGTTACTCTTTTTCACCAAATAGCAGAACTTAACTGTCAGTTTTAATAGTTGATTCATTGTACCAAACTGCAAAGCATACTTTATGTCAACAGCACAAAAACCCTCAATAATTGTAGACTGAGCAACACTTAATAGAAAAAGATGTTTAAGTTTCTTTGGGCTGTTTAATGAAGTATAGAAAAGTATTCCTTAGAAAAAAACATCTTTAAAGTTACACAGTGTTGGGTACCTGTGTTTTACTGAAAACATTGAGACAAACATCACTGAAATTTTAGAAAGGAGTTGCCTTATTTAAGAAAGTAATGAAACTTGATGCACTAAATTACTTCTGATGTCCCACAACACACTTCACAAACAAATTAAGCTACAATGATAAAGTTCATTCAGAAAATGTATTCTCAGTTATGCAAACTATTAAGTGTTTATAGAACTAACCTAGTCTCAAATACATTAGATATAAGAATCAGTTACATCCCTACAATGAACAGATGCAGCTTTTCCTGGTAAGATATGATGTGCACAGGTATAGTGAATAGTTTTTATTCTATCCTTCTGTTATTATATGTATTCTCAGTTATGCAAACTATTAAGTGTTTATAGAACTAACCTAGTCTAAAATACATTAGATATAAGAATCAGTTACATCCCTACAATGAACAGATGCAGCTTTTCCTGGTAAGATATGATGTGCACAGGTATAGTGAATAGTTTTTATTCTATCCTTCTGTTATTATGAGAAAAACAGCAGTATTTTCCCTTCAAACTCTCCTAATCTAGAACCCATAATATTTATATATTTGGTTTTCTTGTGCACTGGATAATATTAGCAGAAATATTTGTATATAAAATGTGTTATTATAAAGATATGTACTGTTCTATTAGTTTTTGACACTGAAAGCCTTAATTATATTTGTTGTTGTTTTTTTATCTATCATATTCTGCAAACATTACTCTATTGTGAATGTATATTTAATTCCAACATCTAATATCATTATTGTTTTGTGGGACATTTCTAAGACAGTACAATAGAGAAATATTTTGAAAGTTACAAGCAAAAATCACAGTATAAAATTTGGTTAAAACCATATATTAAAAAAATCACCACTGCTGTTTACAACAGCATAAATATACACAACATTTAACTCCAATAATGTGTTGTTAATTAAAAGAACCTTCACCATTTTGTGAAGCCTTTGAAGAAATCTACATTTTTAATTTTTTCTTATGATGTAATGATGTCCACACTGTATACACTACATCTTTTGTCCTACAGTAGTAATATCTAAGCTAGTCCGAAAGATTAGTTTATAAACATTTTTTCTATGATTTAAACAATGCATTCAAATGATAAGTGATACTACTACAGTCAAAAATAGAGATAAAGTAAGCAATAACTTAAGAAGCTTATTTAATAATTATAACTAACTAGTTAACACCTGATGATGCTTTAGTTTGATATAAAAAATATACATGAAGCCAAATCCATTATTCAGTTCACCATCTGTCATGTTGTTAAAGTGGTTTTGTAGAATTAACCTTTCATCTGTAACCCTAGACAAGAGAAAGCTGAAATAATAATATTACACTTCATATAATGGTGTGTGTGTGTGTGTGTGTGTGTGTATATATATATATGTCTTCTTATACCACTTGTACAGTGGTCATATATTTCTGTAGGAGTTTCCAGAACATACAGCATTAATGTTGTTAATTTATTCTTTGGTTTAATAATGTTAATCAAAAGAAAAGGTTTAGCTTTTAAGATACTACTACTGAGCTATGCAAACATTTATACAAAAACAACACTTTAACATGAAATCTATAACAATGCATCATATGTATAATCGTCATAATTACTAGATGGCTAATTTTCTTAAAAGAAATTACTTAACATTATAAAAACTGGACACTAACTTAAAATCAACATTTTGTTTGTAATAAGATACTCTGTGTTCTTGAATCCTTCATTTAGCATTTACTTTATATACTGTTATTAAATCTTCATTTGTTTCATCCTGTAATGAATTATCTTTTTAACCTTCTTCACAATTCAACTGTATTGTTCTAATTATGATGGTAAAAAAAAGCTAAGAATTTGTATTTGAAGTCTATCTTTCACTTTCCAATTAATACAATGATACTAGCTTTTCACTCTCCCAAGTTCACTGCTATTATACAACTTTGATATGTTTGATTTAGAAAATGATATAACAATATTTGTTGTGACAACTGCTAAAATGTAACAATAATTCCTGTGGCATGATTATTGCATCCTTTATAATGTACAAGATTTTTTGGTCAGTATTGTATCTTATTATAAGCTATTGATACTATTATTACAATAAAGATTATTACTCCCAATAAAATGTAACAGTATTTCTGTCATAACTAGCTACTGATATGTGCACAGTAGATTAGTATGAGATAAAAGCTAGTGTATCTGTTATTAAATTAATGGCTGAGATTTAAAAGTGAAACTTTAAAAAATGCCATGAACAATATTTGTAACAAAATAATTCTAACTTATGTTCCAAAATAGCGAGATCAAATAAATGATACAAAAAGAAAATCAGAGTGCTTTTGTGTCACATAATTCAATTTTACCTTATACTGTAAGTAGAAATATGCAATGGTGAACATGGTTACACTTGAGAATTGAAGAGAAAACTAGATGCCTAGCAAAACATGGACTTAAAAGTAGCAAAAATAGTTGTGATTGATAAAATCATTTAAAACAGACTTTTAGGAAACAGTACATTTTTAAAGTGGATGAGGAAGAACTACAAAATATATTTAGAGCAAGACAATTCCTGAAAACTTTAAATAGTATTTAAGCTGTGTGTAGTTTTAAACAGAACACAAACATTTGTAAATTAGTATATGATATTATGAGAGGATCACACTTTATTACTAAAAATATTAAAATCAAAATAAAATAATTTGTTAATGCAATAAAAGGTCAGAAAATAGCATCTCAACAGATATTCAGAAAATATTTTTCACCAAAAGAAATAAAGAGCTTTTCAATGAGTAAATCCATATAAGGTGGAATAGTTGGTTGAAAAAAGAAATTCAGCAAGAACTACAACCACTGATGTATATAAACTTTCTCACCAGAAAAACCCCTCATCCATTAGCAATTCAAACCAGAGTCTCTGCAAGTGTGCTAAATGATACATCTTAGTCTCTGGTTCACTGAGAGCCAGACTGATCTACAAGATTTTGCAAGCAAGTTCGACAGGTTTAGAAAAACTTCAGATCTTTATCATTATGCAAAAGGAGAAAAGAATATATGTATATATAATTTAGCTTTTAATCTTAATATGAATCAGTTCAGGGAATTAAGTGGATGTCTGTGCTGAGGTTAAATTCAAGAATGAATCTAATATAGAGTTTACAATGCTGTAACTGTAGTGTTTTAACTTTCATACCAACATTGTTATACAACTGTTATCTTGAATCATTATCTGCAATTGAGTTACAAGGTCTAGTTGTCCAGTTGTGCAACTATCACAGCATAAAGATTGCTGTGTCATTTACACCATCAAGCCAACAGTAAATAAAACTGGTGAAGATAAAGAATTAATTTCCAACTTAAAAGTATACCTACTTAACAGCATAAATGATCAGAACTATTCTTTGATACAGGAATCAAATTTATCATAGAATCACAGAAAAATATGTTAATACTAAGACATTAATTTTTAGGTAGCTTCTGGAACACTAATTTACTTAATTATTTGAATTCAGGAAAATATTATTATGAATGCAAAATAACATGTCATCCTTGATTTATTTTCCATTGCAATTCTATTTTCTCAGAGAAAATTTAGTTTTGAAACATATTTTGAAGATAATACTCTTAACAAGATACTGGTAATAAATCAAGTCAACAGGAATTTATATGTACATTAGAAAAACATAACTTTTATATTGACACTGGAAGACAAACACACCAGTTTTCTACTTTGAATTTCTATAAAGTGAACTCGGTCAACAGACTATACATAAAATAGTATTCACTGTGTTATCACACGACCTACACTTTGCTTAAAACAAGTCAGAACACTGAAGTACATTAACATCATGTTTTGTTTAAAACAAAACTGAACAACTGTTTCTGAACAAGATCAATGTTTTAAATCTAAAATCATGGGCACACTGATTTGTATACATTTTGAATTATATATTTTTTAATACTTATTGAGTTCTTTGTAATAATAAAGAAAATCCTGACCACATGTTTCTGTAACAGGCAGCTTTTTCTACCCAAGAGGCTGGGTCTCTTTTAATAACCACTGAAGTGCACCATGTTTTCCCTGTTCCTCTAGAGCCTTACCCACCTTATCTCTACAAAGCACATGATACGAGTCCAACCAGTCAACCTGAAAATACAATCCCAAATTTATATTAACACAAGTTCTCTCCTATAAATAATTAATCTTTGATTAGTCCTCATTGACTGTGATTAACAACAATATCATTTTTTATACACACATACATACAGGAGTCTATCCAGAAATGTTGTGAAAAAGAGGGGCTCACTGAATGGTAACAACATAAATAAATCAAAGTTTTATATGCAAAAACGGCTCTTTTGGGTTCAGAAAATATTTTTTTGTAAGCAAACTTTGATTTCAATCAGTGATGTCGAGAAACCCACTTGTTGAGAATTTTATATGCAAAAACGGCTCTTTTGGGTTCAGAAAATATTTTTTAAATAGAAGAGCGAACAACGTTTCGACCTTCTTCGGTCATCGTCAGGTTCACAAAGAAAGAGGTAACTGGTCGGAAGCTGACCACATGTTTGGAAGGGGTTGTATAACTGAGTGTCGCAATGTAGAGGGCGCGGTTTGATGTTTGAATATATAACTTTATCTATAATATTAATATAGGTATAATGGCGTTCCTTTATATTGGTTTATTTTGGGTTTAAGTTGTTGTATAAGTAAGGCTTCTTTAATTTTTCGTTTGTTTATGTTTGTTTCTTTATTTAGTATTTTAGTGTTTTCTATGGTTATGTTGTGTCCATTTGACTTGCAGTGTTCGAAAACGTGTGAAGGTGACTTTTTATGTTCTTTGAATCTGGTTTCCATTTTTCTACTTGTTTCTCCTATATAGAAGTCGTGGCAGTTATCACATTGTATTTTATAAATGTTGGTGTGGTGTTTGTCAGTGTAGTTCTTACATAGTATAGATCTTAGTTTTGTGCCTGGTTTTTGAATAAATTTAGTGTTAACTGGAATGTTATATTTTGTTACTAGTTTTTGCCAAATGTTGGTTATTTGTTTGCTGATGTCAGGAATATATGGTATACAGCAGTATATGGTTTCGTGATTTTTTGATTCGTGAGATATATTTACTTTTGTTGGTTGATTTTGCTTTCTGTCTAGGTGTGTGCGTATAATGTTTTCTACGGTTTGTGGAGGAAACTTATTAATGTTGATGAAGTGTTGTTTTATTTTATCTAATTCATCGTTAATTTTATCTGGTGAGCATAGTTTTATGGCTGTGTTTATCTGGTTTCTTAGTATGTTGAGTTTTTGTTTTGTTTCATGTGCTGAGTCCCAAGGAATGTATAGTCCAGTATGGGTGATTTTTCGGTGGATTTCTGTTTTGAATTGTGTGTCGGTTCTTATAATTTTGAGGTTAAGAAATGATATTTGATTGCTTTCTTCTTGTTCACATGTGAAGTTAATGTTGGGATGTATAGAGTTAATGTGAGTGAAAAAGTTAAGTATGTGTTCTGTAGATTTGAATCCCGCAACCGTGTCATCTACATATCTGTACCAGTATAGTGGTGGATGTAATGCTGTATTAATTGCTTGTGTTTCAATTTGTGTCATAAAAATATTGGCTAGAACTGGTGATACTGGGTTGCCCATGCTTAGGCCATTTGTTTGTATATAGTTTTGGTTGTTGAACACGAAGTTTGTCTTTATTGTGGTGAATTCTATGAGGGTTGCTAACTGGTTACTGGGAATGTCTATAATTGGGTTAGGGTCCCGAATATAGAGTTCTAAGGCTATCTTGCAGGCTTCTGTTGTTGGAACTTCTGTGAAGAGGGATATAACATCGAAACTGGCCATTAAGGCTTTATGATTAAGTTGATTTAGATTAGACTTCAAATTAAAAGAGTCTTTGATGAATGAGCTGGCTGAGGTTGCATATTTGGAGAATGCCCATGCTATGTATTTACCAAGATTGTAATTAAACGATTCATATGTTGACATTATTGGTCGTAATGGACAATCTGGTTTATGAGGTTTGGGGATGCCGTATATTTGCGGTGTGCGTGAGTCAGTTTTACGTAGGTAGGAATAAAGTGTTTGTGAAATTGTGTTGGCTTTTTTCATTTGTAGTAGTAATTTGTTTAGTTGCGTCTCATGTGTCTTTGTTGGATTTGTGTGTATTGGTTTAAATTTGTTCGTGTCTGATAGGATGTTATTCATTTTTTGTATGTATTCATTCGTGTTCATTATTACTATAGCGTTACCTTTATCTGCTTTTAGAATTTTTCAATATATTCAAACATCAAACCGCGCCCTCTACATTGCGACACTCAGTTATACAACCCCTTCCAAACATGTGGTCAGCTTCCGACCAGTTACCTCTTTCTTTGTGAACCTGACGATGACCGAAGAAGGTCGAAACGTTGTTCGCTCTTCTATTTAAAAAATATTTTCTGAACCCAAAAGAGCCGTTTTTGCATATAAAATTCTCAACAAGTGGGTTTCTTGACATCACTGATTGAAATCAAAGTTTGCTTACAGTGAGTGCCTTATTCTCTCAACAGATCTACAAACATCCTTTGTAGGTGCCAAGTAGCAAATATATCAACAGTTTTGTCAAACAGTGGAATATCTTTATAGATATTGAGTAGTAATCAAGTCTTGAGACTATCTTCTTTCACTGTACTCTGCAAATCACTTTTGATTTGCTCGACAGTTGAAGAAACAATAGCTGCAAAATGGAAGCAATATTTGAAAAAAACTTTACATTCACAGAAGAGAGTGATTTTTATAGCTGAAGGTTTTTCTGATTCTCCTTCCTAATAGATTTCCAAAGACTTACCTCTTGATCAAATGATAACAAAGCCAGAAGATTATTGGCATAATATCATTTCATACCAGCCCATCTTTCTTCACAAGGTGATGATGATGTTTGCAAGTTGTGGACAAATCTTGCCCACAGCATGGGTTGATACTTGATCAAATGTGGCAAAGAATTCCAAAATCAAACTGTCCAGACAGGGAACAAATACAGTTCATCTCCAATACTCTACTGCTAGCTCTGCCTCTACTTTGTTCCAGAAAATATTTCTGCACCATCTCAGTATTTGATCCAGTGCTGAGAGTTGGGCCATTTTTCCCATCTCATTAAATATACAGCAACACTCCTCTTCTGGGTTTGATTCAACCTCCGTAACCTGATCTTTCACCAAGTTAATCTTTTCAAAAGCAGTCACAACATTTATAGCATTTCTCCAAAGCAAAGTGCTCAATGACTTAGTGAACCAAAATGAAACTCTAGTTTGAACGATCTTCAGTTTGATGGTACTGATAATTTCCCTAGCATCCTGAAGCATTCTTAGTGTTTATTTTTTTATCATTTTTACTTATTATCATCTTTCTATTTCTTACTGACAGAGAACATCAGTATGTTCTGAAAAAACATGTATGTAATTTATTTTATTTATTAATGTATATTTTTCAAGTTATATTAATTTTCTTTTATGGATCACAGCAGAATTAATAAAGTAGTTTCTAAATTTTTAAGGAATAATGGCAAACTACAGATTTTAGCGTGATCTTAGTAAAATACTTGTACTAATGTAGAGTGCTTTTGAAAAATTTCCTTTAATAATAGGAGTAGCAAATAAAATACCCTATAACCTAAGCACTTTTGCTGAAAAAGAAAGAGCTTTTGTTCTAGGATATCATATCTTTGTGTTAAACTGTTTTCTTCAATCCTAACACCTGGAGTAAGAAATAATTGTTTTCTGAATTTTTCTGAAAGTAATACTGCTCAATAGCTTTAAAGAGTTAATGAACTAATTCACACAATTACCCTGTAATGCAGCTATATATGTAATATGCAGCAACTCTATACATGAGCTCAGTTATTCTGACTGACTTTGTACCAACTATGAAAAACTATACATAATACAAACTCTTGGTAAGATTATAAACACTATAAGTCACTTGTAAACAAAAACAGATGCTTTTTAATAACATTTTTTTTTTACTTGAGATTAGTTAGTGAATTTATGATGCCTTTACTGAGTTAGTCTGAATGCAAGGTGATTTAATGCTAAGAAAAAAATCTTCATCTTAACATCCTTCACATTTCATTGCATAACCTTTAAATCTTTCTAAATGAACATTAGTTATTTTTCAGAAAAAAATTATAATTAATAAAAGAACAAGGAAAACCAAAGACAAATTCACATTTGACAAATACTTCGTTTATTAACAACTATGATTTCATCGGTAAAGACACCATCATCATAGATACAGACTTAACTGGTTTGTACATAGTTTATGCATGTTTAACCAAATAACTGGAAGTGACCTTGACATTTACTTCGAGACAAGTAGGGAAAAGCTTAGTTTGGTTTTACTTTCTCTACCCTACATTAACAGTAGGTAAATCATCAGTAGTGTAAAATGAAAAATATGAAAGAAAACCAATACTATTTTCTATAATGAATGAATATTGTAATAAACTATTACAATTATTTATCATAACAGCCTCAGATTTCAAACCTTTTCATATTTTAATTTTATTACTTTTCAATGCCTTTCATACTTCATCCAAGAACATAATGAGTAATTAACCACATCTTAAGTTGGTCTTGTAAAATGTTCTTATGTAATCTTTTCCACTAACTTTTTCTTATCTTGTTTAATAAGTTTCTAATGTTTCAATTTCAGTTCCTTTTTTAGAAATACATATATACATAACAAGCAGCAATTTTGGTTTCAGTAATATGTACTCAACTGCTTACTTTCTGACAGGTAGATTTTTCTGTTATATTGCTCTTCTAAAAAATCAGTAATTTTCCTTTTGTATTTTTAGAATACAAAAATATATCTGACACCAGAACTGAATGTCTCAAAATTACTATAATTTAACTGGCTTTCTAAGTAAGCTATAAGTAAGTTAAAAAGCTCTGTTAAATGAGATTCTTTAAACAGAAAAACACAATTGCAAAGAACAAAAATGGGGTTAACTATTTGTGAGTGACAAGATGAAACACCATTCTTGTAATAAAAGAAAACTGCTATTTCTGTTGGTTATAAACAATGAAACAGCAATGTCAGAAATAATTATTTGTTTTTTGTTAATATTTATTTTATAAATAATAATTATTTATTGTCAAGTACGTTTGATATTTTTTGTACAATTAATTAAAACAAGAAGATCGTATGTTCTAATTTGTCAATGTTTACAGTATGTTTCAAATTAATTGGACACACTCAAAACGTAATATAAGGATGATTAAAAAAATCTAAAACAGGTAACTTGGAGCACAGATAACATAAAAGTGAAGATTGATGAGAATTTATTTAAATATTATTTATTATAAATTAAAAAATAAATCTTTGTTAAGACAAAAATTTGATTTATAAATGTTTTTGTTTTGATGCCAAGCTTATTAACAAATATGGATCATATAGTTGTTTAATTACATCTTGAAAGAAAAAGTCATGATATGTGACTTTAACTTTCCTTTTCTTTCTTTTTTGTAGAGTTAATTGCCATAATTAGTAAATAACCCTACTATTTATGTAAAATGCATTACAACCAAATGAAAAAATAACACAAAATACATTAAAAATAACAGTCCTTACCTCCTGTGCAGAGAGCATAGAAGGCTCTAAAAGTGTTGTTTGAATGGGCACCAAAGTAAGGGGCTCAAAGGTCAAGAAACCCTGATTTCTGAAGTTATACTAAAAAGAAAAAAATTGTACATCTCTAAGCACTTCTGTATGCTAAAATTTACAACATGTAAAAGAAACTTCACAAATTGAATTGTAAATAAAGCTAAAGAAAGTAGGCTTTAATTGAAATTTTTAAGTAACAAATTGTGACATCACAAACAGTCTAAAATTATTTTAAAGAAATAACATAAAATACTGATACTACTGTTTTAATGGGGTATTTTAGTATTGTGTATTGGGTATCCTATATAAAGTTTGGTAGAATTGTGAGGAAATGTTGAAATATCAGTGTGCATCATAAGCTCATAATAATATATAGGGTGGTTTGAGAAATGTTAAATTCTGATTACAAAAACAAATACATAAATAATAAAAATCAGCCAAGGACAATTGTAAGTTGTAAGAATATTGTGTATTATTAAGGGAAGGAAGAGATTTTTTAACAAACAAAGTAAATCAGAAGTTCAGTTTCATATTTAGTAAGAATTATATAGTTTGATACATGAAAGATTGACTGTCTTACATATTATGTTAATGTATTGTTGAGCAAGAAGAACTAACAACTTTTATAACTGTTTTTAACAATGTTACAATGTGTTTATAGTTTAAGACTCTAAAACTTGTGCATGTGTACCAACAAATAACGCATTAATGTTGGATAACTGAACTAATATTGTTCAATAGCTTTAAGAGTACTCCTTCTTGTGGTTGGTATGGCATTTTTTAGCTCAAAACAAAAGGCTATCTGTGCCTATCAACCAGTGAAATTGTCAAAAGTAAAAGAATATAAAATGTAAAGTAATATCACATTAAAAATGAAGACTGAAAATCAGGTAAAAAAAGCAAACTTAAATAGCATTAAAAAGCCCATAAAAGTCTAAAAACTATAAGTTGGACAGTATCACTATCACCTATGATATCATCTAACATCTGGGATAAACTTCTTTGAAAACGTTGTAACGATTGCAAAACAGTAAAATGTGTGCAACTGTAACTTGAATATTGCAAATCTACAAATTGGTGGGTTAGTACTAGATAAAAAAAAATTCCAAGTTAAAAACTATGACCTGTGTGTCACCTAACCAAAAGAACTTCCTACTGATCCTTGTAGAAACAAGATCACTAAAGAGCAACAGTTGTTTACCCCAAACCAACTGTCAACTGGCATGCAGGTGAGCCTTAAATAGAAGCCTGTAGTCCATATATGGAATAAAAATGGTAATAACGTCAAAAAAACAGACAGACTTAGCTGTGGTATCAGTAAGCTTATTTTGGAGAATACAATATGGTCATTTATCTTAAAAAGTTGGACTAAAACAGAAAAAACAAAAATGGGATAGTTGTTAAATGTCAAAGAGAACAGAGTGAGAACTGACATTAAATGATACCAGGGCTGACAGACAGC